>CP106722.1:157717924-158967924 GCA_025506655.1 Gossypium rotundifolium | reverse complement strand
CTGACATGGCAGAGATAGTACAAGATAGGATGAGAAAAATATCTTTGAATCATAGACTCACCTAACACCACAATCCGTTCGACATAGCCGTGGCCGACACTGCTGAACCAACACGGGCATGGAAAATTAAATTCCAAGTGTGGGAGAAGCAGTTGAACCACCACACCGTCATGCGGCATGGTCTTGTGACACAACACGCCCATGATACACGGGCATGGGGATGTACTAGAGCTTAAAATTTCTATTTAAAACACCCCTCTCCCCTTCTCACCCATACCCTATCCACTCTCCACTCCCCTCCATCTTCACTCTCTTCCTTCTTCATCCATAAAAGTCTCAATCTACGCTCCAACAATGTCGAAGAAACTGAAAGATTCAAGTCATCTCTCCCTGTGCGAGACCAATCAACATAAGTTCATGCCGGCCGCTTCATTAACTCGACAAGCCAAGGGTCTTTGAGACCATTTAACTTTTATTTTACTTCTCTCTTCTCCTTTATTTTCCTTTTCTTTATTCTTCATATATTAAATTTAGTTTATTTTTTATTTTCTTGGTTTTAGGTTCTAAAGGCTACTAGGGAATCACAACACCACGGCCTTAGAAACCACACCCACCTAGCGAACCATTTATCAATAAGGACTTTTTAGTCCATTCATCTTTTCTTTTGGTCTTATTTTAATTCTTATTTTCTTTTTTGTTATCTTTATTTACTTTAATTATATATTTAGTATAATTTAAATGATTATAATTTTTTCCTGGGTAACTCTTCACGAGGTTCTCAATTTCTTCATCTAGCATATGAAGTAAAGGCGCCCCCTCCAACTTATCTTTCATCTACAAATCAAGTTTCCACACTTCCAACTCAAGGAATCTATCCAAAAATTCAAGAAGTTTCACCTCTCTCCCTCACTTTTTGATTTTCTTGTTATATGATTGTTATCTATGTTTGTACATTGAGGGCAATGTACATCTTAAGTGTGGGGGCTAAAAATTATTTAGAAAAAGTGCCTAACTTTTTGCATTATTCTCAAATCCCTGAATGATATTTTGTCTTAAAGTAATTTTCTCATATCACTAATTAAATTGAAATTCTTATTGATTCATGATTTTTATTAATATGTTTTAGATTAAGTCATTGATAATTGTGCAATGATGATTTAAACTTTAAGATACTAAAGAAACAAGCATGACGAGTCTATTTTCAAAAAATTCTTTTAGGGTGTCTACCTGAATCTAAATTGTTACCTTGAAGTTTGAAATTTACGAGGTTGACATCAAAATACCCATAATTTTTGTGAGATTTTGATCCTTTTAGAGCATACATTATTTTCGTGCTCACTTTATTGATTATGAGTGTGTCAACATTGATTTGTTATTCTAGAACTTGCTTCGATTATACATGTCGAGACCACACTATTGATTTGATATACAGAGATGATTAAGGCATTTAGGATTTAACCAACTTACTCCTCTAAAAGTCTACCCTCATAATTGACCCTAGTGAACCCCTTTGATCCTAACAAACCTTTTTATTGACTCTACCCACTAATATTAACCCGAAACCCATCTTGTATTTGTTATCACCATTCCTTTTGACTACCCTTCTATCGAGACTTGTTTTGATCAGTTGCCTAATTATATTATTTCAGTGTTAAAGTTTTATATTACAGTGTTTTGGTATTTCAAAAAAATAAAATCAAAGTATATTCATTATTAGTTATGTGATTTAGCGAGCCTATGCGTTTAATTTCAACATCTTGCAGAAGAAGCTCGTATTATTAGTATTACAAGTTTTCAACTAATGTAATTATGCATGTTATTAGTTCATTTTTATAGTTAGGTAATTTGTCAATTCAATCTCGATTCTAACCCTTTTAATTCAGCCTTTATCCACACTATTAACCTAAGCCCCGTTATAACCCTTTTAAAGACCTTTTGATTTGTGTATCATCTCATTTTACAGTGGTGGAGATTTGATTTTCATGCAAGCCTATGGGATTAACTTTTCATGTTCGACTTATGAGTGCTTTATTTTTGAACCTTAAACACCTTGAGTGATTTGAGTGAATCTTTAGTGAGGATGTCAACTTTTGTCGATTTTGAATTAAAGGTAATTATTCGGATAAGGGGGACACACCTATATTTTCATGCTAAAAACTCATGACTTTGATTGTTTGAATCTTTAGGACTCTTTTAGTTGAATTATCCATGTATAAATTATCTATGAATTATGATGAAACATTATTGATGAATATTATGAATTAAGGAAGTTCATTTTAATTGTGAGTTGAGAATTTTGCTTGAGGACAAGCAAAAGCTTAAGTGTGGGGGTATTTGATAAACCACAATATGAACATATTTTAATCCCACATTTAACATGCTTTTGGATGATTTATCCCTTTAATTATGGAAATAGGTGCTCCTAATCCTTTGTTTTCATGTTTTATACTTAGTAGAGTACAGGAGGATGAAAAGAACAAGAAACGGGTCGAAAATGGAGAAAATGGGCCAAAATACGAAATCCACACGGCCTGGGCCCAAGACCACACTGCTGTGCCCCGTAAGAAGAGTCAACCACGGCCTGGACCTCAAAATACACGGCCATGTCTCATCAATAGGTTCGACCATGGCCTGGCCATGATTTACACGGGTGTGTGCCATAGGCGTGTCTCTACCGCAGATAAGAAGAATTCTATTCGGATTAGGGTATTTAGAGGAAAAGAAACATATTCCAAAAGCCTATATAAAGACCCTAGAGGCTAACCTTAAGGCGGCGTTTAGCTAGGCCAAAGAGCCGTGCCGGAGCAGTTAAATTCAGGGATTTACTTGAAGAAATCCAGTTAATTCATCTCAAGAAGCCAGAATCATACTCATGACTGATGATATCTCCTTCAATTCCTTTAGGGGGTTTTAGGGTTTTCTTATGTTTTGTTTTATCTTTTCTTCTAAAATGTTTTCTTTTACAATTATGAACTAAACCTTCAGAGACTTGAGGGGGATGAAACCTAAGACGGATCTTATTATTGTTATCTAAGCTGTATGGTAAATACTTGATTTGTTCTCAACAATGTGTTCTTAATTCTTGTTTTGATATTTTTAGGATATTGATTCAAGTGTGGTGTGCTTAGGTAGAGGAGGAAGAGACCCTGTCTAAGAGTAGATCTAGCATAGTTAAGCAGAGTTGCTCGCACCCCTAGAGATAGGGTGACGAAAATCTATCGGATTAGGGTTAAACCTAATATGGGAGTCCATAGATCGAGTTAATGCAATTCTAGGGGTTTTAATTAGAAAGAGATTTTAATTAATCAACCTAGGGTTAGACGTTAGTAGCCTCGAGAGAGGTATTAATATAACTTAGGGAATCCTACAGATCAAGTCAAGTGAATAAATTGTTTGGTTCAGAGTTAGATAACAAGTGAAGTCTAGGTTGAGTCTTCCTCGGGTATTGTCTAAATCAATAGGTTTTCCTCTCAAGTCTTTCCTTAATTTCTTTTCTTTGTCTTTGCATCTTAGGTTAGTTGATTAGTTAATTTTAGTTTAGCTAAAAATTTCCATAATTCGTAGGCTAAATAATAAAAAGAGAGTTAATATTAGTTCTTTTGGTTCCTTTGGGTTCAACAATCCGGTCTTGGCGCTAGCTATACTATTGTTCGATAGGTGCGATTGCCTCCATCATTGTCTTAGCTAGTTTCCAGTTTCGATCATTCTTTTTATAAATTTTTAAGACTCGACAGACACGATCATGCCACACGGCCATGCCACACTCCCCTGTGCTAGGCCGTGTGGTTCATTAATTAATTCGAACTAGGTGCAGGCCAAGACACACGCCCGTGCTACACGGCTGAGACACACGCCTGTGTCTCTGCCCGTGTGCCCAGTTCTGAGCATTCTGTTTCTCAAAATTAAGGTGTAGGGGACACACGACCTAACTACATGCCCGTGTTAACACACGGTCTAGAGACACACCCGTGTGACTGCCCGTGTGGGCAAAATGAAGCCATTTCTAGCTTCATTTCTCACCCAAAATTTCACCTAAGACCTGCACTTGAAACACACATCCAATACCAACCAATTCAAGCATTCAAATTGGGCAATTTCTATCATTCACAAGGCATATCACTACAAGCATACATGATCACAACTTTACCTTAGTTTAACTTAGGCATTCCCAACATTGATCACATATTTTAAACATAACACATGTGTATATATGTATATCATAATAATCTACTTAGTTATACCAAAATGAACCTATACTAGCCATTCCAATGGCTAGGATACCAAATAACATTTTAAGCCACTATTGGCCAAGTTGTCCTATACATTCTATTATACCTAAAATGATTTAACTAAATATACCCAAAATGCTAGTTGATAGTGTGACGATGCTCCAATGATTTTCCAACCTTCACGAGCTTCCGAGCATTATAAAACAAGGGAAAAATAAACGGAGTAAGCATTGCATGCTTAGTAAGTTTGTATAATGGAAACTAAACTTACCAAACTTGTTATTAAATTTAAGCACACAACATCATGTTTTCCATCCATTAGCAAAATTTCCTTAGCACTTGCCTTCAATCAAACATGTTAGTCACAACACTTACAAACACGCTAAGTAAAAATAGATGAGCTCATTATGCAATGTTCTTTCAAGCCATTATCATTACATCTCAAGATTTTCATGCCAAGTCAAGGGATACATGCCCATTGAATCATTGAATTTCGATGGATGCTCAAGCAGTACACTCAAAGTGCACGGCTTCATAATCCGTCAATTTTTTATTCAAGGTTACCCCTTAGGGCACTTAACCAAGGAGCGCACTCTCGAGCCACATATCATATTGTAACACCCCAAACTCGGCCCATTCACTACGACCGAATTTGAAATGCCACTGCGGAAAACGTTTGAAAAGATTTTAACTTAAAAGTAAAAACATAAAAATTTATTGTCCTTTGTAAAACATTGTATATCTAAAATTTGAAATAAAGCTTCGTTATTACAATTTATCCAAGTTGAAAACCTTAATACAAGTATTTATAATATCCCTTGATTTCTTAAAATCATCTCCAGCCTTAGCTTTAATAATAACATAACCTCAAAACCATAAATAAAGTCTCCAACTAGTTTAAGTGGGCCTTATTACAATAAATAATCATTCATGAATACTGAAAATATAAAATATTTAAAACAAGTGAAACATCTTCTGCATGGGCCACCTCGTATCCACTCCAACCCGGTCCAAGATTTATGCATCACCTGAGAGTTTTGAGAACAATTGGGTGAGTCAAACAGACTCAGTGCATAGTTATTTCACATGTCTCCACATATGGGTTTGGCCCAAATCCACACAATCCACATACATAAATATGCAACATGAAGCCCAACCCAACCTAGTGTCCATCCGTCACACCTACCTTGGCAGACCTGCTGCCGAAGGCCGTGGCTAATCCACCGATCAACCAAGTGATCCACATATCTTACCTTGGCAGACCTGCTGCCCAAGGCCGTGGCTGAGCCACCGATCACATAAGTGATCCCACATATCAATCAGTCCACGGTGATGCACACAGCTATCAACCGCCGAGATGTGGCACCTAGCCAACACCTCCCTTGATGAGGCACATAGCCAACATCAAGCACTAATGTAGCACAAGGCTAACATTAGACCACGTACATAAAGTACACCCTTTCCTTCGATAGTCACATCCCAAGTCCCATGCATAATATATATCATGGCAACATATCACTTGAACAATTATACATCACCTGCCATCACATTTCATACATATATCAGATGTAAATCAACGTCATAAAATACTGACCTGGTTGAACGATTACCCATCATGGGTATCCACAATTTTAGCCCTTACTTCGGCTACCATTCACATCATATCACATATACATAAATATAACACATACACACAACAAGAGAACAGTGCAATAACTACGCACCTTTTTCCTTCACACAATCTACTCAATCCCGAAACTTCCTTATGTCTGTTGATATCCTTCTTACTTATCCAAATCCCGAATACTTGCCCTTAAAACCAAAGTACACAATCGGTCACATTTATACCCAAAATATGACCCTTGGCTGAAAGTCCTAGATCACTTACCTTGCTAACTAAATCCCAAAATGTCGGTTTGTTCCTGAAGTCGTCGAAACCCTATACACCATATGTTAAAATCGGATACAAGCAATAATCTAGAAAAGATGGCCCTTGGCGAATATTACATATTCCTTACCTTGATGTATCCAATACCGATAGAAACCTTACTCCTTTAACGCTATCCTCCCTTGACTACACAAGAACAAAACATGAAATCAAGGCCCTATTAAGGTTCGGCCAACCCCAAATACCAAGGCCAAATACTGATTTTGGCATGCTAAAGAATAAGAGCCCAAACCGATTACTTAAAGAAATACTTACCCCCATCAAAGCACTCCCAGAGAAATGGTTTTAGACCCCAAAGAGAAAGATTTCAGCACTTGAATGGTGAAGGGAGATCACGCCAAAGTGAAGAGAATTTATGCTTAGAGGATTCTGCAATAAAGAACAGTGGTAGAGGGGTTTCGGCTATGGTGTTTCTTTATGGTTTCAACAAAGAAAATAAGGGAAAGAAAAATACCAGGTTCGGCACAAAGGAAGAGTGAGATGAGAGAAACAATTTTCGGCAAGAAGGAATTAAAATGGAGAAAAGAATTTCCAAAAGGTGAGCACCCTATTTATGCTACACAAATTCGGCATTTAACCCCCCTTTCATCCCACTTTCTTCTCCTATAATACCTCTTGAACACACATTCAAAAATAATTAAAATAAATCCACCCTTTATCCCACACTACATAGCTGAATTTTCCATTCAAAAGAACCCCTTGGTTGGCCACTTCTCCTTCCTTATCATATCCCACACTTTTCTCCCATTATCACCTTAATAAAAATAAAATAATCCACCATTATCACTTCTATATTATTCCACACACTCAAAATAAATAAATTAAATCCACCCTCACTTTATCCCTTATCCTCCCATAAGAAAAAAATAAATAAAATAAAGCTACACTTATCTTCTATCTACCAACTTAAAATAAATAAACCTTTATCACATCTTCCTAGCCAAATTTAAAAAGAATAAAACCAGCCTTATCTTATCCTTTTGGAAGCCCACATGCCGTCCATCTCCTCCCTTCCCTCCTGACGCCAAAATCCAAAAAAATAAAAGCCACCCCTTTTGCTGCCCCAAAGATTCGAACATGAGACCTGCTGGAGCCCTTTGACGCAAGCTTCCTTGCTCCACAGATAACGCCCAAGCCACTTTGCTGCTAGTTCCTTTGTGTCATAAACTCCCCACAATTCCTTTTAAGACCTCATTCACCTAGCTTCCTCCTTGTCTTAAACGCCAAAAGCAAAATAAAATTACACTCATTGCTGCCAACGTGATTTGGACCAAGGCCCTTCCCCTTGCTTGAGGTGTCAATCACCAAGGCCCTAAGTGGCGCCTTGCAGCCACTTTACCAAGGCATTTCTTATGTCATAAATCCTCAACAACTTCTCTTAAAGCCTCCTTAGCCTAGCTCCCCCTAATTACACTTAAAAACAAAATTTCTCCTATATCTCGGGCCTTCCCTTAGCTTATAACTAGCACCTAAAATACCTCAATCAACACCACAATGACCACACTTATGCAAAATAATTTAATAAAAACTAACCCCTATTTCAAGATATTACAATTCTACCCTCCTTAAAAATAATTTCGTCCTCGAAATTACTTACTAACGAACAATTGTATAGTTTAACTCACCAAACTGCGCTATTACTGCGCACTCTGATCTTAATAAAACTAACACATTTCCTATGCACAATTTCAAAGTTCACATTCAAGGTTCCATACGCTTCGCTAGCAATACAAGAATGAACTAACTTTACAACGAACAAGGCAATAAAGGGTATTCCAGAAACAAGGAATGTACCCGATGTCACATCTGGCACATCTTCCTCCTCGTGACGGCCGACTGCATAAACCAACCTTGGCTGCCTTGCATCTGAACCTTCAGAGCCTCAGCTTGGTGCTCCACGACCTCGGTCCGAAACCATTTCCTCCATGGTTTGGACCACGACCCTTCGTCGCTTGCTGACCACCTCTACCCGACTGCTCATAACCTTGGCCTACTGTCCGAGCCCTATTCGGATCCTGGGGACAGTCTTTAATCAAATGAGACTTAGACTTACACCTAAAACATTCTCGATCCCGATTCCAGCACTCGCCAACATGATACCTTCCACACCGAGCACACGGACGGTCCGGATTTCTAGTAGCTGGCTTAGCAACATGAATAGAATTCTCGACCCTCGATCTTTTCTGAAAGTTCTCAGACGATTCTGACGATCCAAAACTCCTCTTATCCCGGTTCCTATCCTTATCTCTGTTCTGTCTCACAGAGTCCTTAATTCCTTCGGCTACCTTAGCCTTTTCCACCAATACGAAAAACTCTCGCTCTTGTTGCGGAGCTATCAACAACCTCAAGTCATCCCTTAGTCCGTCCTCGAACCGGACACACCGCTCATGCTCCGTAGCCACTACTCCTCGAGCATATCGGCTTAACCTCAGGAATTCAGCTTCGTACTCCGCTACGGACTTGTTCCCTTGAACCAGCCCCAAAAATGCCTTCCTTTGCGCATCGATATAATGGGTGCCAACATACTTCTTCTGGTACGCCGCCTTAACATAATCCCAAGTAAGATCCTCAACTGTGGCACTATCCCGAACTGTGAGCCACCATTGATACGCTTCATCGCATAGCAGCACCACCATTCCTTTCACTTTCTCCTCAAGGGTCAGATCCAACTCATCCATAATTCGTTCCGTTGCCTCCAACCAATACTCAGCAGTACTGGGTGCCACACTAGATACTCCACGAAACACTTCAGCTCCATTGGCTCGGAGTCGCTCAGGTATAGACTTCCTAGCTCTCATATTTCCACCCGCTCCAGCCATCATCTCAAGAACTCACAAAGATCGCTTATGATACAAGATCATCCCCGTCGATCTTCGCTCAACACCAAAATCTGGTGGTGGTGGTACCACATTCTCAGATCCTTGACCCGATCTAACGGGTTCCGATACAGCCATTCTTCCTCTATCGCGTCCACGATGACCTCGTCCTCTAGAACTCATATCTAACGTCGCGATTTAATCTGATTAAAAAGTTTTATGCATTAGAAATTTTGCTTCACTGTTTATCTACGAACAAATTTTATGATAAGAAGTTTCGTAAGTAGTTCTTCGATCAATCAAAGTTTCAGTTCAAGTTCACTATTCTAATTCGAGAATCACATTCACATTCACATTCATCCACAACATTCACTTCACTACTTTGGGCATTTCGATCATTCCCTACCCTGTGGGTAATTTCGCCATTTTTCCTATAGGGGTGTTTCTAATAAATCGGGTCAATTTGAAAATCACAAAAGTCATTTCAAAATTTTCCAAACTCATGGGTATTTTTGAAAGAAAGATTTTTCCAAACCCGAGTATTGCAGAAATTTCAAAAATCGGGGTTATTTTGGTAATTTCGTAAACCAGGGGTAATTTGGTAAATTTCCAAATCAGGGTATTTTGAATTTTCGCAAAATAGGATTTTTTGGACAATTTTTGCAAAGTAAGAAAATTTTATTAAAATCGAGGGTAGTATGGTAATAAAATTTTTTTTCAAGCCAGGGACATTTTAGTAATTTTACAACCAGGTGCATTTTTGTATTTTTGTAAATCGGAGATATTTTGGAAAAATTTTCACAACAATCTTTTGCTACAATTAAAAGGATAATTTAGGGATTTTAAAACTAGGGTTTCCATAAAAATACGCTAGTCCCCTCCGGGTTTTAGCTATTGGGTTAGCCCATGATTAAGTCCTCTTGGTTAGGGTGAACCGTAGCTATGCACCAGGTAGGATTCGAGTGGAGAGGAGCTGAGTCACTAGAACTGCTTAAATACCAAGCTCCCACCGAATACCAATCATAGACATGCGCACAATGGTTGCCACACCCTAACTCGGCGACTTAGTCACAGGTTTGTTTAGTTAGGAATTAAAGTCTTATGCATGTGTTTGAGTGCACTAGCCCTAGGGTTCAATAGCCCTAATATTCTAATCTACGAGCCCAAATATGCCTCATAACATTCAAATATACAAATCACTTCAGAAGTCAGGGGTACTTACCTTGTGGACTTCGGGTCGGAGATATAGGTGCCATGCCAGAATACCTGAAAAATTTTACGAAAAATCCATATTTTTGAAAAGCCCATTTTAAAAAATGTTTTGGGCCCAAATCCCTCAAAGCCGAGTTTTAAACCTGGCTCTGATACCAAATTGTAACACCCCAAACCCGGCCCATTCACTACGACCGAATTTGAAATGCCACTGCGGAAAACGTTTGAAAAGATTTTAACTTAAAAGTAAAAACATAAAAATTTGTTGTCCTTTGTAAAACATTGTATATCTAAAATTTGAAATAAAGCTTCGTTATTACAATTTATCCGAGTTGAAAACCTTAATACAAGTATTTATAATATTCCTTGATTTCTTAAAATCATCTCCAGCCTTAGCTTTAATAATAACATAACCTCAAAACCATAAATAAAGTCTCCAACTAGTTTAAGTGGGCCTTATTACAATAAATAATCATTCATGAATACTGAAAATATAAAATATTTAAAACAAGTGAAACATCTTCTGCATGGGCCACCTCGTATCCACTCCAACCCGGTCCAAGCTTTATGCATCACTTGAGAGGTTTGAAAACAATTGGGTGAGTCAAACAGACTCAGTGCATAGTTATTTCACATGTTTCCACATATGGGCTTGGCCCAAATCCACACAATCCACATACATAAATATACAACATGAAGCCCAACCCAACCTAGTGTCCATTCGTCACACCTACCTTGGCAGACCTGCACCTCAAGGCCGTGGCTAATCCACCGATCAACCAAGTGATCCACATATCTTACCTTGGCGCACTGCTTTGCCAAGGCCGTGGTGAGCCACCGATCACATAAGTAATCCCACATATCAATCACCCACGGTGATGCACACACTATCAACCGCCGAGATATGGCACCTAGCTAACACCTCCCTTGATGAGGCACATAGCCAACATCAAGCGCTAATGTAGCACAAGGCTAACATTAGACCACGTACATAAAGTACACCCTTTCCTTCGATAGTCACATCCCAAGTCCTATGCATACATATATATCATGGCAACATATCACTTGAACAATTATACATCACCTGCCATCACATTTCATACATATATCAGATGTAAATCAACGTCATAAAATACTGACCTGGTTGAACGATTACCCATCATGGGTATCCACCATTTTAGCCCTTACTTCAGCTACCATTCATATCATATCACATATACATAAATATAACACATACACACAACAAGAGAACAGTGCGATAACTATGCACCTTTTTCCTTGGCACAATCTACTCAATCCCGAAACTTCCTTATGTCTATTGATATCCTCCTTACTTATCCAAATCCCGAATACTTGCCCTTAAAACCAAAGTACAAAATCGGTCACATTTATACCCAAAATATGACCTTTGGTCGAAAGTCCTAGATCACTTACCTTGCTAACTAAATCCCAAAATGTCGGCTTGTTCCTGAAGTCATCGAAACCCTATACACTATATGTTAGAATCGGCTACAAGCAATAATCTAGAAAAGATGGCCCTTGGCCGAATATTACATATTCCTTACCTTGATGTATCCAATCTCGAGAGAAACCTTACTCCTTTAACGCTATCTTCCCTTGACTACACAAGAACAAAACATGAAATCAAGGCCCTATTAAGGTTCGGCCAACCCCAAATACCAAGGCCAACATCGATTTCGGCATGCTAAAGAATAAGAGCCCAAACCAATTACTTAAAGAAATACTTACCACTATCAAAGCACTCCCAGAGAAACGACTCTTTGACCCCAAAGAGAATGATTTTGGCACTTGAATGGTGAAGGGAGATCACGCCAAAGTGAAGAGAATTTATTCTTAGAGGATTCGGCAACAAAGAACAGTGGTAGAGGGTTTTGCTATGGTGTTTCTTTATGGTTTCAACAAAGAAAATAAGGGAAAGAAAAATACCAGGTTCGGCACAAAGGGAGAGTGAGATGAGAGAAACAATTTTTGGTAAGAAGAAATTAAAATGGAGAAAAGAATTTCTAAAAAGGTGAGCACCCCTATTTATGCTACACAAATTCGGCACTTAACCCCCCTTTCATCCCACTTTCTTCTCCTATAATACCTCTTGAACACACATTCAAAAATAATTAAAATAAATCCACCCTTTATCCCACACTACATAGCCGAATTTGCCATTCAAAAGAACCCCTTGGCCGGCCACTTCTCCTTCCTTATCATATCCCACACTTTTCTCCCATTATCACCTTAATAAAAATAAAATAATCCACCCTTATCACTTCTATATTATCCCACACACTCAAAATAAATAAATTAAATCCACCCTCACTTTATCCCTTATCCTCCTATAAGAAAAAAAATAAATAAAATAAAGCTACACTTATTTTTTATCTACCAACTTAAAATAAATAAACCTTTATCACATCTTCCTAGCCAAATTTAAAAAGAATAAAACCAGCCTTATCTTATCCTTTTGGAAGCCCACATGCCGTCCATCTCCTCCCTACCCTCCTGACGCCAAAAGCCAAAAAAATAAAAGCCACCCCTTTTGCTGCCCCCAAGATTCGAACATGAGACCTGCTGGAGCCCTTTGACGCAAGCTTCCTTGCTCCACAGATAACGCCCCAAGCCACTTTGCTGCTAGTTCCTTTGTGTCATAAACTCCCCACAATTCCTTTTAAGACCTCCTTCACCTATCTTCCTCCTTGTCTTAACGCCAAAAGCAAAATAAAATTACACTTATTGCTGCCAACGTGATTCGAACCAAGGCCCTTCCCCTTGCTTGAGGCGTCAATCACCAAGGCCCTAAGTGGCGCATTACAGCCACTTTACCAAGGCATTTCTTATGTCAAAAATCCTCAACAACTTCTCTTAAAGCCTCCTTAGCCTAGCTCCCCCTAATTACACTTAAAAACAAAATTTCTCCTATAGCTTGGGCCTTCCATTAGCTTATAACTAGCACCTAAAATAGCTCAATCAACATCACAATGACCACACTTATGCAAAATAATTTAATAAAAACTAACCCCTATTTCAGGATATTACACATATAATAGGATTTCCAGTCCAAGGCTAAATCCTTTATGTAACGTAAGCTCAGAGGAGCTCAATTAGGATTACCAGTCTAGGCTAATCCCTAATCTTAATGCATACTCGAGAGGTATTCTATTAGGATTACCCGTCTGGGCTAAATCCTTTATATAACAAGGTCAATGGGATTACTCGTCCGAGCTAAATCCCACACACAATAAATGCAGGGCCTTATTAGTTTCGGGAAAGCGCATATAATCATCAGAATTCAACATTTAATCGACACTAACCCTTTTATCACCATTTCAAGCATGTAGCAAATTTTCTATCATAGAATACAAGTAAATAATATTATCATAAATCACATTACATAAGAACACAACATTCAATTAACATAATTACATGTCCGATTAAGTTACACGAACTTACCTTGACACTTGTTTGCGTAAATATCTACTAATTCGAAATCTTTTCTTTTCCTCGATCTAGCCTCGAGTTTTTGTTTTCTGGATCTATATAAATGAATTTAACTATCAATTTCACACATTTCATATTTAAATGGACTCAATTTATGTTCTAGGCAAAATTACCATTTTGCCCTTAACTTTTTCATAAATTCTAATTTTGTCTCTAGGCCCGGAAAATGAAACTTGAGCAAATTAATCCCTATTCCAAACCTAACCAAAGCCCCATTACAAAATTTATAGCACATGTATACATAAAATTTTAGAATTTTTCTTTCAATTTCACAATTTTACATTTTAGTCTCTAACTTAAGATTTCATCAAAAATCACTTTGTAAATGTTGTTTATATATCAATAATCTTTCATTTTCTACCATAAATTTATAATTTTAAACATAATAAATCCATGAACCATTTTCATACTTTGATAACTTTTCAAATTAATCCCCAAAATAGAGAGATTAAGCTATCCCGATTCCAAAAATACCAAAATCACTAAAAACGGGACAATGAAACTTACCCAATTAGGCCTTGAAAGTTTTTTTTCTCTCTCCTAGGGTTTCCATAAAAATTTAGGTTGAAGATGACAATAATAAGATGATATTTTCTTTTATCATCTTTTAATTAATTAAGTTTTTGCTATGTCCAATTTAGTCCTTGACCTTTTTCTATAATTCCATGGATGAGTCATCATGAAAAATCTACATACTTTTCTTAATGGTCTAATTACCATATAAGAACCTCTAGTTTTGAATTCCATAGCTATTTTATCCTTATAGCTACTAGAATTCAACTCTCACATTTTATGCGATTTAGTCCTTATCATAATTAGGCACTAAATCGATAAAATTTTCATGTCAAAATTTTCACAAGTCAAGTCTATCATATTACGGGCCGTTTAATAAAATAAAAATAAATTATATTTTGGGTTGGATCTGTGACCCTGAAACCATTGTGTCGATTTCCCTAAAAAATGGGATGTTACATTTACTGTTGATGGAAAACCACATTACATGTTCAAAGACCCTGAAACGGGACACTGTCCATGGGCTCTGAAATTGTATTTGTGAGTTATGTGTAGATGATCGCCTTAGTGCCTGGATAGACAGCATGGATCGCAGTGCATCCAAGCCTGGTAACAAAAATTCAAAAAAGAAATCTTCTCAGTTTGAATTTTGTGAAGATATATGAATGGAGATCCGTCAATTGGCCCTTCAGTAGAAGATAATGGTAAATCTTTACCTGGTTGACTACTTAGTAAAAGTTCCACAACCAAACCAAAATTTACCAACAGATTCAAACCCACCAACTCCTCCAAAGCTTGATTCAAAAGCCAACTTCTCAAAAATCTTTATTTCCTTTTACATCCAAAAGAACCAAAAAGAAAAACCCTTTTCCTCAGCCTTGCTATAAGCAAATTCGTAAATGGGTTCAAAAGAATCCATTTCCTGAAATTACACAAATTCCTGAGCTTAAGTCATTATGTATGTATCAACTTATAGATACATCATACGAACAAGAATTTCCACCTTTTCAAGAATTTACTCAACAGGGTATACACATACTCCTAAAATTCCTTCCAAACTACAAACTGAAGAATTAGGAAAGCCTAAAAAAGTGAGTGTTGCAGAAGCTGCTCTGAATTGGCAAACTAAAAATGCCATAGCACAGAATAGGTCTCTTAAAAAACTAGATTCAAAAGTCTCTCATATGGATACAAAAGTTTCAACAATAGAAGAAAAGCTAGATGATAACTCCAAGATGGTGAAAGACTTAATTGTTCCTTAAAAAGACTCCTAAAAGAAGCTGCTAGAGAAATAGCTGCTCCAGGACAATATTTCTTTTCCCATATTGCATAAAGGAATAAAGAAATTCAAAAGCTAAAAGATCAGATTAAAACTTTGAAGGAAACAGGACAAATTCCTCCTCTAGAAATGTGTCCTAAAGATTATGGTGCCAAATTTTTATTATTTCCTTCAATCAGGCAGAGTAGTCCTCCACCAGATGGAACTTTCATTAAGTTTCCTATAGTTCCTAAAAAGATAAAACCAAGTCTCCATGAGCTTTATATGCATATAAAGAAGAAAATGGAGAAAGTAAAGAAAGAAGCTGAAGCAGCTGAAACAAAGAAAATTCAGGAGGAAAAATCTTCCCAACCTGAGCCCAAACAATTGGGAAAAAGACTTATAATTGAAGATTCACCACCATCTTCTCCTCCCTCGAAGAAAACTTCTAAATCCTTGATGATCGAACACTAAAAGAATCATTTGTCATCCTTTTTGAAGGATTGTCAAGAAAATATGGTACCAAGAATTTCAGCCATTCAACTATCAGAAGAAGAAAACGATTCTCAGACAGAACCATCATCTACTGAAGTACCAATAGACTCTTCTTCAAATTCCTCTTCAGAAGATGAGTCAGGTGAAAATTTTCAAAGAATTGCTCAAACTGAACCAAAGGTTGAAGTTACTTCTGATGATGAACCAATGGCAGATGCAACCCAACAGGGAGAGTCATCATCTCAAGTCCCAAAAACTACAAAAGGTTCATCCATTGGTCGGATGACTTTTACACTTGATGACATTCTATCACACCCCTAGACCCGGCCCAAACGTTATGACCAATCTGTGATGTCACATCAAGGATAATTCCAAATCAATTTTATTAAAAATTTAAGGCCTAAAAGCCCAAAATCCTTAAAACTTGTTAAGTAACGATAAAAGCCCATGTTTTTAAGTAAAAGCCCATAAGTTAAAGTTCTCTCGAAAATCATGTTTAAACTTAAGAAATTTATTGTGTAGGAACCCAATTTTGCCCGGGCCCGTGTAAATGAAATAAACCAGAAATAAAAGTAAAAAATAAACCAGAGTCCAAATTTAAAAAAAAAAATCCAGTTACAAAACCATTGACCCCATTACAGTAGCCCAACACCCTTTACAGTAGCCCAATATCCATTACTAAACCGATTA
The DNA here is from genome assembly GCA_025506655.1 of Gossypium rotundifolium. Lineage (NCBI taxonomy): Eukaryota > Viridiplantae > Streptophyta > Magnoliopsida > Malvales > Malvaceae > Gossypium > Gossypium rotundifolium. Next base: position 158,951,253 of record CP106722.1, on the reverse strand, counting down.
CCCAAAACCATTAACCCCATTACATCAGACCCAAAACTAATACCCACAACCCAAATTACACCCGAGCCCAAAGACCCAGACCCAAAAACTAACCCAACAGACTTACAGGGCCCAAAAGGCCCAAAACCTAATCAGAAACTAAGGGTTTCTGAAGCCCTAAGTGATCCTCGCGCCGCAGCCACCAGAACCTCCTCGCGCCACAATCCGTGCCTGAATTATGCCCATCGCCAAGATCTGAGTCAGTCTCCTGCAAAAAAAAGGGAAGAAAACACAGTAGACATGGAAACAAACAGCAAGACATTTTTATTTTTTTTATTTTCGGGGCTATATAACCCCCATGTAACTTGTAAAAACACACAGAGAATATAGGCAAAAAAATATACTGAAATAAACCAAAAAAAAAAAACCAACAAACAGAGGTGATTTTCTGATTTTATTTGCGTTATTCTTTATTTTATTTTTTCCCCCTTTCTTCGATTCATGCAAATATAGAATATATGTAAATGAAAAGGGGTTTTTTACCTTTCAAATCGCGTTAAAAAAATGGAGTCACTGGCCTCCGGCCACCGCCCGAGGTATACAGACGGCCATGGCAAGCTAAGCAAGACATCACCAGAGCTAGGGTCGGAGTTAGACCTCAAGCCGAAGAGGGGAGAGCATTTCAGAGCTCTTATTCAGTTTTTTTTTTCAAAAGGATGTTAAAATGTTTTTTTTTTGCCACCTTTTGACTTATATAGCTAAATGAAAACGGCACCGTTTTTGCTTAATCTAATAAGCTTAAAATGACGTCGTTTAAAGGCCTTAGATCCGCGTGTTGACTCGAAACCTTGGGAGGATCTGCATGTTTTTATAAAAAGGGATATTAACCATTTTAGTCCCTCTACAATTTTATTAATTTTAATTTCGTCTAATTTAATATTTTTATTTTTTAAATTAGCCGTAGAAGTCTATTTTTGTTCCAATTTAGTCCCTTGGGCTGCTTTAAGGGCCAAATTCAGAACGACGTCATTTGGAAAGAAGGCATAATTGCCTAATAAGTTCCTACAGTGCGACGCGCGTTTTAATTTAGTCCATTTATATGTATTTTTATTTGCTATTTTAATCCTCCTTTTTTTTAATATTTCATTTAAATTATTCTACTACTATATTTAATTATTTTATCATATTAAAATGTTATATTATTCTTATTATTTATATATTAATTTATTAATAGTATAAAATCGTATATATTTTTTTATATGTATTAGCCGTATATATTATTATTATTATTATATATTATTTTATTTGGTTTAATATAATTTATATTATATATAATTTGTATATTATTTATTATATTATATATTTTTTAATTTTTACATTATATAGTATTACATTATATCATATCTTTTTTTTTAATTTTATTTTGTATAAAATCTATTTATATTATATAACATATTTTATTATGTATGTAATTTTATGATTAGTGTATTATATATATGTTTTTATTTAAAATTATTATATACTATTTACCACTTATTTTTATTATATGTATTAAATTATATATTTTTATAAGTACTCTTATTTTTTACTTTAATTTTATATATTGTTTATATATATTAAATCATTTTAAAAATCGTCATATTCTTTTATTTTTTATTTAATGTTTAAATATATCATTCCCTTTTCATTTGACTTTGTTATTTTGTAAAGATCATAATTATCGCTATTTATTTTATATTCCATATTTATTTATTTATGTTTCTTTAATAGTTTATTATTGCTTAACCTAATTCTTTATTTATTTGTTCATGTTATATTATTCTTTAATTATGTATTGTTAATATAATGTGTATTTGTGTTGAATTGCTATTAAGTATGTATGTTATAATATCTTACTCAAACTATTGTTTTATAAATAAAAAAACTTTTGAATCAATGCATTTTATTCAAATAGTTTTTTTTTAAAAAGGTGATATTTAATATTTGGGGACTTCGAGAAGAATTATGTCCTAACTCATTGGGTTTCAATTTTTATCGTTGAACTTAAAATATTAAGTATCCCTTCTCTTTTAAAATTGAAATTTATAAATTTTCAAATCAAAACTTATTCTCGGGAATTCAAAACATTATACCCTAACTTATTGGATATGACATTTTGTGTCTCGAAATAAGACTTTTATAAATAAATGTAAGCCTAGTTTCGAAGCCATGAGATGTTATATCCTAACTTACCGGGTATAAAATTTTATTTCTTTGAGATAGGCAAGTCTTGGTTTTCTTTCTAATAAAAGGATCATATTTTAAAATTTTCAAAATTTCAACATTGAGACATGGTTTTATCAATTAGGTACCAATTTTTTGGGCGTTATGAGGGTGCTAACCCTTCCTCATACATAACCGACTCCCAAACCCGTTTTTCTTGTATTTCGTGGACCAAAATCAATGCTTTAAAATAAAACATTTTATAAGGTGATCCAATCACACCCAAGTAAAAAAAGATTGGTGGCGAATCCCATTTTCGTTTTTAAAGTCAACCTCCATTTTTTCATAAAACTTTAAAAATGGTTTCGACAGCTTGGCGACTCCACTGGGGAACAATAAGTGAGTCAAGCCGTAAAATCGATAATTTCATGTCCTTTTGTTTGAATTTAAAATTCTAATTTTAAAAAAAACCATGATCCTTTTATTGCATGTGGTTCTAATTTTTAATATACATCTCTGCATTGCACTGCATGACCGTTGTGGTCACACCCTTAAGTGGGAGCGAGAAGCTATGCCTTCGTAAGGTTTTCACCTCCGTATGGGCTAGTGGATTGCTTCTGAGATACATTTGTACCTATGTCTTCGTGAAGTTTTCAGTTCCGCATGGCCATAGGGAAATGTATTCCCCTGAACTGAACTCGGTCCATATGAGCCTATAATGGGTGAGGATCGAGGAATCTGCTGGTTCGGGTACCTCAACTTTAGAGTTAAACCACATATAGAAAACCTAAGGGCTCACCCTAAGTAGAACTATACCAAGCCTTATTGGTTATGAAACACCCCACACCCGGCCCATGAGCTTAAACCGAATCTGGTATGTTCCTAAAGTAAACCGGTTTCAAAAATTTTCGTTACTTAGAGATATATTGTAAAACTTTTAGAAAAAATGTTGTTGTGGATTGGGCTCAGATTGGGAACCCATTTAATTAATCTTGTGAATCCAATTTTTATTAAGGTGACAAAATAATTTTTAAGGTTTTAAAAAAAATAATATATCACTTTAACTTTAGTTATAAATAGTTCATAACAAAATAATTAAAAGTAAAGCAAAATAAGGTGAATCCACTGGGCCTTATGGCCTTATTACATCAAGTAAAACCCAAAAATAAAATTAAAGGTACTAAACAGAAATAAAGTCCAAATTTAAATAGAATCTTCAAATGAAACATGGCCACCTCGAGTCACCGTCCCAATCACACTGCTCATCACCAAAATATTTCCCACAACGGGTGAGTCAATCAGACTCAATGTGCACACAAGACTAACATTCAACAAATCGTGCATACAAGTTCATATCAAATTCATATTCATATACAATTAAATGATGATGCAACCCAAACCCAAGCCTAATGGTCCATCCGCTACACACCACCCATACTCGCCAAATACACCGTGGGACTACTAAGTCAACCTCCATCCGCTACACACCATCAAAGGCAATCATTGCAATGACGTGCTCATCGCCTATATAATTTGTGTCATTAGACACCATATTCAAATAATGTAACCGGTTACCAAATTCAGATAATGTAACCGAGTTACCATATTCAAATTTTGTGACCGTAGTCACCATATTCCGTTGGTGAGACCAAGTCAACACCTTCTTCCCCTTTCACATAAATCCTAATGCCCCATAAATTTTAAATCATGCATAACATACTTAATTCCACATTCATATATATATATTTCACATGTTATAAAATAACATATTTCATAATCCTATCGTAAGTAGGAAACGATTCAGTACTTTTGTACCACATTAGGTACTCACCATATTCACATTCTTATGTATTAATCATATAATTAATATTTGCCATATAATGTATTGAAGGTTAGTATGGGTACACACCGATTTGCTTAATAGATTCCTTGAAATCTCGAAGAACGATCTACCGATCTAGATCTTAGATCTGTTAATTCCTATATTCGGCCCATCATATAAAACACATTAATAACCTTTTCGCTTTTAAAACCAAATCCTAATAGAATGGTATTACTAATACTTACCTTGCTTGCTGATTTGATTGATAATCAAATCCCGAAGATTTGTGCTCCTCTTTCTTGAAATCGGCTAACCACCAAACCAAGTAATTTATGTCAGTTTCTAACTCTTGAATAAATGGAAAATAATACCAAAATATTCCTAGGCCGATTGGATCTATGCACTTACTTTACAATTTTCAAATCCCAAAAGTTTCCCTTGCCTTGAATATCTGTCAAAATCCCTACAACTTCATGTCGCTTTTAATCTAATATTGAGACATAATCATAACCTTGACCGAATATCTATATTTCTTACCTTAGATCCTTGATCCTTCTATTCGATAATGGTAGAAACCGAGAGACCCTTGCGAATCGGCCAAAATTGCTAATAGGATTAGTACCCGATTTTGGTAAAAAGAAAAGGAACAGAAATTGATTGACCACAGATCTTACCCTTTTGATGTTGTAATTGATTGCTCCTTTACTTAGAATCAACAAAGATTCGACTTTGACAGTAGAAACAGAGAAGAAAATAGAAGAAGAGAAGATGGATTTTGCTTAAAGAAAAATTCGGCAGAGAGGGGGAAGAGCTAGGAAAATTTCGGCACTCTTAACAAAAGATGAGAGAAAAGCCTCCAACTCTCCTTCTTCAACCGAAATTACTAGGCCAAGAGTCCTTGACTTGGCCACCACCCTTCCTTGTGATAATATTATCTCTTTTATTAAAGAATAAAAGTGTTTAATCCATCATTTATCTCCTCAATTAAAAATCCTTTATTTATCACTTAATTTATCAAGTTTTAATGTAAATAAAACTCCTCCCTTTCTAGAAAATAGGTGCATTCCACCCTCTTACTTATGGAAGCAAAATAAACCTTCATTATTTGCTTCCCAAGTGACTCGAACTCGGCCCATTCCTCTTACACATGGCGCCATTTCCATAGGCCCTAAGTGACACCTTCAGCCACTTTTCCAAGCTTTGCTTGTGTGTCAAATTTCGCTAACTTTTACTTTTAAGGGCCTCTTGCCCTTATTTCCTATTTTGACTTTAAAATTTGACATTTCGCATCATTTCTAAATTTCCTAAAATTTTCGATCGGCTCTGTAACTTGCCATTTTTCTTACATGTTCAAGTTTTGAAAATGTTCAAGTTTTCAAAATGTTCAAGTTTCCAAAATGTTCAGGTTTCCAAAATGTTCAGGTTTCCAAAATGTTCAGGTTTCCATTTTCATGCATTTCCAGGTTTCCAAAAATATCAAAAATTTATTCTTAGTGCTTAAACTTGTCATTTCATACAATTAAACTGAAAATGCATAGGCCCTTTTCAGGATGTTACAGGTTATCCAGATATGTGTTTGTTTATTTTACTTGCTTTATATTTTATTCCATGGTACTAACTTGTTGTGTTTTAATTTTTATGCATATATTTTCAATTTAAAGAGATATCGATTTACGGTTAGTTTCTAAGTTAGAAAGCTGGTTATGGAGAATGAATTCCTTGATAAAGTGGAGGACAATGCAGCTGTCTGCATATGGTCAGAGCAAACGCAATTAGAGAAAGGGAACAGCTTAGCTGATAGGCACGTATCTGAACTATGGCATATTACTCGTATTAGTATTACGCAAAATGAGTTCCAAGAGTTGAAAGGGATATGGACTCAATGGGATGATGAGGCTAAGCAGTTGTTTTATCGTAATTATGGAGATCTACCCTATTTGCTCGACATTAAGGTAGATAAGCATCTGTTTTAGGCTATGACTTAGTTTTGGAATTCTGCATATAGCTGTTTCACTTTTAGGAGAGTATATTTGGTGCCTACAGTGGAGGAATATACAACCTTGCTTTATTGTCCAAGGGTCCAAGTTGATAAAACGTATTCTAGGGCTGCTAACGTCCCAACTTTTGTGAAAAGGTTAATGAATATCACGGGGATGAGCAAACAGTGGGTTGCAGCCATAATTCAGAAGAAGGGTGAGGGTAAATGCATTCCTTGGATTAGTTTGGGAGATTTGATCTTAGCCCATCTAGATGCAAAGAAGAAGGTTGACGTCTTTGCCTTGTGTATCTATGGTTTGGTAATCTTCCCCAAAGCTCTAAAACATGTAGATGAAGCAGTCACAGATTTATTCAATCGGCTTGATAAAGAAGTCACAGATTTATTCGATCGACTTGATAAAGGAGTCACGGATTTATAGAGGGGACAACTATAAAAAGAGGGTTAAAGAGATTTCTGGTGCTTGGAATCAGATTCGCAGAATGAAGAGATTAACCACAAGCCCAGTGACGACCTCAGAATACATTGGATGGAGGATTAGAAGGATTAATGATAACATCCCCGAGCTGAATACAGAAGGTGCCCGAACAAGAGAAGAATGCTTGCTAGTGGCCCCATCAGAGTTAGAAATTGTAAAGCAAGATTTTGAGAGGATGAGTTTCGAGCTTGGAAAGAAGATGGAGAAGCTAGAAGAAAAGAAATGTATCTGAGGCTAGACATGGATATTCAGAAATCAGAGGCTGAAAAGTTAATAAAAGGGAAGAAAAGGGTCGAGGAAGATCTGAACGACCTAAAGACAGAGCATAAGAAGATGCATCTATCAATGAAAAGTGCCGGATTGGAGAAGACTTTGGAACAGTGGCAACAGGAAGTTCAAGAGGAAAAGGCCAAAGCTTACCATTTGGAGAAGAAGTTCCTAGAGGATGCAAAACGAGGCCCTAGAAAAGAGGTTAGTAGAAAGCCAAAAGGAAAAGAGTGGATTAAAGGCTAGAGTCACTGAACTGGGACGATCTCTTCACCACCATCGAAGCCGTGCAAACGAGCTGAAGACGAGTCTGAATAAGATCTAGGAAATAAAGGGCAAGATTGAAATATTAGAATCGACATTGTAGAATTGTGAACTCTGGATCGAGCATCTTGAAGCAAGAGAAGGGCATTGGAAGGAAGAGCTCCACCATTCCCATGACCAAGTTAGAAATCAGGATTACCTCATAGGTGAAGCAATAGTTTAGATTCGAGAGGTAGCTGATCATTTACAGACTTTGGCAGCACAGGGTGATATATTGAGCATGAAGTATGAGCTATAGTCAGATCGTGGTCAAGAGCTAACCTCTTTGTTTAGGAAAATCAAAACTTTGGGCCTTAGGGTGAAAGCATATTTGTAATCTGTTTTATGTAAAGGATTTTGTTTTCTAATAAAGTTTTCTAGAATGAACTTGAATCTGAATCGATGCCTTCTTTTTGTATTCATGCATTTGCATTACATCACATCATATGCATCTAAGCCCATAGAGAGAGCCTAATTAGTTAAAATTATCACAGAGAGAGAGAAAGAAATAAGAAAAATCTGAAAGCTAAACACTAGTATAGTACACGCGCTAAGACCAAAGATATGGATCAAAGACTTGAACAATTCCAGATAGACATGCAAGACCAGATGCAAGAGCAATTGGCAAAGCTTTAACAAGAAATCAGGGACCAAATGTTGGAAGCTCAAAGGAACATGATGGCTCAAATGGCCCAGATGCTGAATGGGGCGATGGACAAAGGAAAAGGTCTCATGGCTATTACTGGAGAAGATAGTGAAGGCATTCCCCAGGGTTTTACCCCACCACATGCGCCAACACATCCTGAAGAGTATCTCCAGAGGCTATCTATCACGATTAGGCCTCAACAAGGGCAAGCTGATACTAGACTGTCCATGAATTTCCAAGTTGGCTCAGGATCTAATCCAGGAGATAACCCATCCAATCCTGTTATCCCTAATTTGGATATAGCTGAGAGGGAGGGGACAAGAATTGAATCCTCGAGCCAGTTAGAGGATCACTATAGATGGTTGGAGGAAAAGTTCAAGGCTTTGGAAAATGCCGATCATCACCATAGCATTGACGCAAAAGACTTGAGTCTAGTTCCAGATTTGATGCTTCCTCATAAATTTAAGATGCCAGAATTTGAGAAGTACAAAGGGACTAGCTGCCTGAAGCCCACATCACTATGTTCTGTAGACAAATGACTGGCTACGTGAATAATGATTGACTTTTGATTCATTGTTTTCAAGACAGTTTAGTAGGGGCAGCATCCAGGTGGTACAATCAACTTAGCTGTGCTAGGATTAGCTCTTAGAGAGATTTGGCCCAAGCCTTCATGAAGCAATATAATCATGTCACAGACATGGCACCTGGTAGAATCACCTTGCAAAACATAGAGAAGAAGTCAAATGAAAGCTTTAGGCAATACACACAAAGATGGAGGGAAGTTGCCATGCAAGTTCAACCACCTCTCTTAGAGAAGGAAACCACCATGCTTTTTATCAACACTTTAAAGGCACCATTTATCACCCATATGATAGGAAGCACCACTAAGAGCTTTGTGGATATAGTGATGGTAGGAGAAATGATTGAAAATGCCATAAGGGGTGGTAAGATTGAAGCGAGGGAAACCACTAGAAGGTCTGCTCTTAGGAAAAGGGATAGTAAGGTGAATAATACGAGTACACAAAACATGTAATATCCTGAATATAGGGGTTACGCATTTTTAACTTAAATGTATGTGGTTGCATGCCTATGTGTAGTTGAGTGTGCTTTGGGAGTTTTAGGAACTTCAGTATGTAAAAGTATGCCCTAGAAAATTATTAAATTTTTAAGTCTTAAAATGGAGCTAAGCAAGATAGGCTTTAAGAAAAATTGGCATGAGGTTTATATCATAACAAGTCAATTGGCAAAGTGGAGTTGGCGCATGGATGAATGCTTGAGGGGAGAGGTTCGAATCCCTTAGCTAGCAATTAGAAGGATTTTAATTTTTGCTCTCTTTACTATAGTGTCGGTCAAGCCTTATCTAGTATGGATGGATTTTCTCTTATTTTTGCATAGTAGACCAAAGGAAAAAGGCAAGTTAGTAGTTAAGGTATGGAATCAAGATGTTATGGAAGGATAAGGGGACAAAAGGCTTGATGAGTGGGGTGATGTTTTGGAAGTTTTTCCATGGTCATTTGACCATGAACCTAGACGTCATAAGGGGCTAAGGGGGTTGGTTTAATTGTGATAGTGATTAAGGGGATGATAGGGAAGAAATGAGGAGAAAAAAATAGGATTATGTTGGCATGTGTGTGTTGGCTGAATTTTGTAATGGGATTACGGGGTGATAGTTGGCCAAAACCTTATCAATTTGTGCATCCTTTCCCTTTTCTCCAAATTTTGCTTCTTAGCCGAAATTATCACTTGCAATAGGTGTAAGTTTTGTTTTGTTTTGGCTATCCTTTTTGGCCATTTTGGTTTAAGAGCCTATTCTCTCAAAATTCTTTTCCTCTATTACCGAAAACACCAAAAAGTTTAGAAGACATTTCTCTTTTCTTTTCTTCCTATCTAGTGCTGAAATCATCCTAGTACCAAGGGCATTTCTCATCTTTTCTTTTCTTTTCTTTCTCTTTTCTTTTTTTTTCTTTTCTCTTTCTTTCTCTTAGTCAAAACCATCCTTCACCATAACCATAACCAAAACCACCATCATTTCTCTTCTCTTTGTTAAAGCGAAACCACTATCTTTTCTTTTCTTCTTAATTGTTAAGGCCGAATTTCTTTATAGTTCAAGTAAGGCTGAATCAATCTCCGTGTTACGGGTAAGGATTATCTATCAATTGATGAGCCGATTTTAGGAATCTAATCCTCTTATTTCTCCTTGGCTGAATCTCTGAAGGAGGATTTTGGGATTCTTTTTGTAGCCATCGATTAAGGAGAAATCATTCCGGATTATTCAAGGTAAAGGAGTTTTATAGTACTTGATATATTGTTTTAGATAGACTACTAATCGCTTTCATTTTAGGGGACTTTATCGCTCGATCATTTCCCGTAAACGTAAGATTTTGGGACTAACAAAATAGGTTCCAAAAGAGCGGTAAGGAGTGTTTGGAAGAGGGGTGGTTTTGTTATACCCTCAAATTTCAAACGAAGGGCTGTATCGGCAATCCGATATTTTCCACCGGGTTGTGGACCCTCTGCCAGTGAAGATCGATTATTTGAAGTCGTGCGTACACCCGAGCCACTATTTGTTCGTGGTTTGTCATCGAATTTTGATCCATTTATTGGAGAAAAATCACATATAACTGTTGTCTGAGATTCCGAGGGTAAGGAATTAGATTATTCATCAATAGTATAGATTTATAAGTATTAGTATGTTCTAATCAAGTGTGATAAATAATTAGGTGTAGACGAGCGGGAAGGTATCGTTCTCATCATTATAAGGTGTGTAACACTATACTAAATCTCTCATAGATCTAAAATAATAATGATTTGTATGAAAATATGTATGATAATGGTTGCAGTACCATTCAAGGGTACATGTTATTCGTGTATGCTTACCCCTAATGCTTCGTTAATAATGCTATAAGCATGAATATGAAATGTGTATGATTCCGTTATGATTTTGGGGTATATGGCATGATTTTGAAATAATATGTTTATTGCATGGGCATATGGGTGATATTGATAAAGGGAAGTGTTCGGTGGTTTTACCACATTATTCTAAGTGACTTCGGTCACATAATATGAATCTGTAACTTCGGTCACATAATATGAATCCGGTGACTTGGTCACATAATATGAATCCGTGACTTGGTCACATATATGGATCCGTGACTTGGTCATAATTATCTCGTGGCCATGCCACAAAATTATAAGGGCGATGTGCATGTTGATCGCAAAGAATCGCCTTCGATGGTGTGTAGTGGATGGAGGGTCGATTTAGTAATCCCACAAAGGTGTTTGGTAGGTACGGTGGTGTGTAGCGGATGGATTTTTAGGTGGGCTCGGGATTGCATTTCATTTATATATATACATGTGATTTAAATGATTTTATCTGATTTGATATAAAATGGGCTTATGGCTAAATATGTTTTAAATGGGCTTAATGGCTTTGATCGATTGGACTTTTAGTGTAATGTTACACATTGAGTCTCGTTAACTCACCCTTTTATGGGATATATTTTCGATGACGCTTAGCGTGATGGATCGGGTCAATGAGGATTACGTGGTGGCCATTGCTCAACTAAGTATTTCGAGTTTCTTTTAATTAAACCTACTAAGTTTATTTTTATTATTTAGGATTTATTTTGGGTTATGTTATTTTGTAATAAGTCCGCTATGAATTGTTTAAATTTTTACGCTTTTAGATTTTTAATCTGCTATGATCAAATATTTACTAAATAATTAAATGATTTCAAAAATAACTTAAACTGCTTTTGACACCTAAACACCTATGGTTTTTACAATGATAATAAGTTTTTCATAAAATTGTTTTCTTTTAACTTAAAATCTTCTCTTAAAGATAACGCTTTAATGAGACACCAACTATATTAAACACCATTTACAACGCGACCACTAAATAGATCCATTTTATACGAAACCATCATATTTTCTTATAAAACAAAACGAGAATAATTGAAGTTTTACCGAGGAACATACCAAATCCGGCCGAGCTAGGGGCGGGTTTGAGGTGTTTCAACTTGGTATCGAGCCCGCTTTTAAACTCTCTACCTTAGGTTTTGAAGCCCACAACGCTTTCAAAATTTGGCCCAAATGACTTTTTGAAAATTTTATTTAGTTAAAATGGTTTTATAGAAGCATGGCACCCGAGTTCTCAGCCCAAGTCCATCAGGTAAGTTCTCTTGTTGATAAATTGATGTGAATGTATGATATTTTAAGTGATAAGCCTAAGGAAACTATACTTTAGAGGCATGGACCCTAGGTGTATGTGTACTACTATGGAAAAACCACTGAATAAATCTTTATTACATAAAACTTTGTTTAAACAAGAAGTGAAAAGACTCTAATACATAAAACTTTTTCGTAAAAACAGAGAAGACGCGTAGTAGACATGAGTTCTAGGGGACGTGGTCGTCGTGGATGCGGTAGAGGCAGAATGGCTGTGTCAGAACCAGTTAGATCTGGTCAAGGTTCTGAAAATGAAGCTCCGCCACCGGCTGTTGGGGTGGAATTTCAAGAGCAAACTGGAGGAGATGACACAGTATCGCAGGCTATGCTACGAGTCCTAGAGCGAGTAGCGGGAGCTAGTATGTGTAATGGTACTCGAAAGTCAGTAGCTGAGAGACTTAGATCAAACAGAGCCGAGGTTTTTAGGGGAGTATCTGGGGTAGCTCTGAATGTAGCGGAGTACTGGTTAGAGGCAGTCGAGAGGATCATAGGCGATTTGGATTTGACCACCGAGGAAAAGCCGAAAGGTGTTGTTTCATTACTTGTGATGAGGCCTACCAGTGGTGGCTCACTGTCAAGGAGAGTACCCCTGTGGATCGAGTGGATTGGGGGTATTTTAAGGTTATGTTTGAAGGGAAATACGTCGGAGCTAGCTATATTGACTCTCAGAGAAAGGCGTTTCTGAATTTAGTGCAAGGAAATAAGTCGATAGGTGAGTATGAAGCAGAGTTTTTACAATTTAGCCGATATGATAGAGGGATAGTAGCTACTGATTATGAGCGGTGTCTCAGATTCGAGGATGGACTGAGAGATGAGCTACGAGTGTTGATTGCTCCGCACCGAGAAAGAGACTTTGCAGTCTTAGTAGATAGGGCAAGGATAGCTGAAGAAGTTAAGCGGATTGAAAGACAGAACCGGGACAGGGGTCAGAATAAGAATAAGAGAAATTTTGAATCTTTAGGATCATCGGGGAATTTTCAAAAGAAACCTAGAGTTGATGGGTCATGAGGTCAAGAAAGTTGCTACGGAGGACAATATCGCATTTGTGCTCAATGTGGGAAGATGCACTGGAGAATGTTGGAAAAGACCGGGATGTTTCAAGTGCGGGTCTAAAGATCATATGATTAAGGATTGTCCGATGAATACAGATAAGAACCGCCCAACAGGTCAGGGTGCTAATCAGGCTGGTAGAGGTGGACAGCAACCGATGAGGGGTCGTGGTCCGAATGAAAGAAGTAATGGTTCGCATGTGTCGCGGACTCTGTGCGAGGCAAAGGTAGTACCGAGGCGAGACACCTGTGTCTCGTATATACAGCTCGTCAGCAGAAGATAGTGACGCACTTGTTGTTATTATGAGTACGTTTCTAATTTCTGGGTTGCCCTTTATTGCTTTGATAGATATAGGGTCAACTCATTCATACATCGCTAGTGAAGTATCTGGGACTCTGCATGTGACTTCTGAGACTATACCTAGGAAGATGACTGTACTTAGTCCTTTAGGACAGACTATAATAATAGATAAACTCTTTAAGGAAGTGCCTTTAGAAGTTCAAGGGACGTAGTTTCCGGCTGATTTAATGGAGTTGCCGTTCGGGGAATTTGACCTGATCCTTGGCATGGACTGACTAGTGAAATATCGTGCAAATGTGAATTGTGCTGCTAAGCGGATGTCATTAAGATCTATTGATGACAAAGAAGTTGTGGTGATGGGCGAGAGACGAAATTACTTATCAAATGTAGTATCTGCCCTTAAGGCAGAAAAGATGGTTAGAAAGGGATGTGTAGCTTTTCTGATGTTGGTCGCTGCCTTGGAGGTTAAGAAAGCAATCGCTGAAGAGGTCGGATCGTGAGAGAATTTGTGGATGTTTTTCCTAAGAACTTTCGTGATTGCCTCCGGATCGTGAGGTGGAATTTGGGATTGATTTGTTCAAACGCGCCGCTTTCTATCGCTCCGTATAGAATGGCACCGAAAGAGTTGGTTGAGCTTAAGGCTCAAATCCAGAGTTGCTTGATCGTGGGTTTATCCGACCTAGTGTGTCTCCATGGAGAGCACCGGTCTTGTTTATAAAGAAGAAGGACGGAACGATGAGAATGTGTATAGATTACCGGCAGTTGAATAAGCTGACCATCAAGAACAAGTATCCTTTACCAAGAATCGACGAGTTGTTTGATCAGCTTAAGGGAGCTACGGTATTCTCAAAGATAGATCTAAGGTCGAGGTATCATCAGCTTAAGGTGAAGGAAGCGGATATCCATAAGATGATTTTCAACAAGATATGGGCATTATGAGTTTTGGTAATGCCGTTCGGATTGACGTAACGCCCAAATTGCTGCTCATGGATATGATGAATCGGTTTTCCAACCCTACTTGGACTGGCCCATCGTGGTGTTCATGATCTACATCATAGTGTATTCTAAGTCCGAGATAGAGCATGATGAGCATCTCCTGATAGTGTTGCAAGTGTTAAGAGAGAAGAGACTATATGCCAAATTCAAGAAGTGTGAAGTTTGGTGAAAAAGTTGCATTTTTAGGCCATGTGGTGCCCGCAGAAGGGATAAGGTGGATCCTCTAAGATTGAGGCAAGATTAGATTGAAACCACCTAAGTCCGTGAATCGAGGTTCGCAGCTTGGGTTTGGCAAAGCTATTACGTAAGATTTGTCAAAGGATTTTCATCGATAGATGCACCTTTAACAAAATTGTTGAGAAAGGAGGTACCTTTCGTATGGGCAGATAAGCAACAAAAGAGCTTTGAGAAGCTTAAAAGGGTTTTGACTGAAGCTCCGGTTTTGATACAGCCTGAGGAAGGGAAGAATTTCGTGGTGTATTGTGACGCTTCTCACACATGATTAGGATGTGTTCTGATGCAAGACGGGAAGGTAGTTGCGTATGCGTCTCGGCAATTGAGGCCACACGAGGTTAATTACCCGACGCATGATTTGGAATTGGCAGCAGTAGTCTTTGCTCTTAAGGTATGGAGGCATTATTTATATAGGGAAAAGTCAATGTTATACATAGACAACAAGAGTTTGAAATATCTACTAACTCAAAAGGAGCTGAATTTGAGATAGCAAAGGTGGGTAGAGTTGTTGAAAGACTACGACTATTCTATAGAGTACCACCTGGGCAAGGCGAATGTGGTGGCAGATGCTCTAAGTTAAAAAGTGGTGTCAGATCTAAGGGCGATGTTTGCACGTCTTAGTCTTTATGACGATGGAAGCTTGCTGGCAGAATTACAAGTGAAGCCGACGTGGTTGAGTCAAGTAAAAGAGAGATAGTTGGTAGACGATGATCTGAGTACTAAGCTTCGGCAGGTGCAGAATGGGGAATTAGAAGATTATGGTATTAACAACGATGGGGTTTTGTGTTTCAAAGGTAAAGTCTGTATGCCGAGGAATCAGGAGTTGAGGCAAAGGATTCTTCAGGAGTCGCATGGTAGCCCTTATGCTATGCATCCTGGAGGAAGTAAGTTATACCGAGATTTACGAGATCAATTTTGGTGGTCTGGTCTTAAGCGAGAAGTTACAGAATTCGTAAGAAAGTGTTTAACATGTCAACAAGTCAAGGCTAAACATCAAGTACCTTCGGGATTGCTTTAGCCGATAAAGATTCCGCATTGGAAGTGGGGGATAATCACTATGGACTTTGTTAGTGGGCTTCCTTCTACGCCTACTAAGAAAGACTCGGTATGGGTGATAGTGGGCCGATTGACAAAATCTGCACATTTTATCCCAGTACGGGTTGATTACTCTTTGCAGAAATTAGTGAAGTTGTATGTGGCGAGATTGTGAGATTGCATGGAGTGCCAGTGTCAATTATTTTGGATAGAGATCCGAGGTTTACGCCCCGCTTTGGAAAGCATTGCATCAGCTTTGGGCACCGATTGACTTCAAGACGGCATTTCATCCACAATGGACGGCCACCGAAAGCGAGTAATCCAAGTCTTAGAGGATATGTTAAGGGATGTGTGATAGATTTCAGAGGAAGTCGAGGAGTTCTTACCTTTAGCGAGAATTTATGACAACAACAGCTACCAAGCCAGTATTCGGATGGCACTGTATGAAGCACTATATGGACGGAAGTGTCGCACTTCTACATGTTGGAACGAATTAGGGGAACGTTAAGTTTTGGGTCCAGAAATAGTGGCTGAATCCGAAGAAAAGGTTAAGGTAATCTGGGCTCGGTTAAAGGAAGCATCTGACAGGCAAAAGTCGTATGCAAATCTTAAGCAGAAGGAAATAGAATTTGTTGTGGGGGATCAAGTATTTCTAAAGGTTTCACCTTGGAAAAAGGTGATGAGATTTGGTCGCAAAGGGAAGTTAAGTCCCCGGGTCATAGGACCTTATTGGGTTTTGAAACGAGTCAGACCAGTGGCATATCATTTAGAATTGCCTTCGGAATTGAAGCAAACGCACGATGTGTTCCATGTTTCAATGTTGCGTCGTTACCGGTCGGATCCATCTCATGTAGTACCAGTTGAGGAGGTGGAATTAAGACCAAATTTGTCTTACGAAGAGGAGCCAATTCAAATTCTAGAATGGGATGTAAAGGTGTTAAGGAGGAAATCGGTTCCTCTCGTCAAAGTGTTATGGCGTAATCATGGATTGAAAGAAGCTTCGTGGGAGCCGGAGAAAGCAATGCGACAGCAATACCCTCAATTGTTCTAACCAGGTAATTTCAAGGTTGAAATTATTTTTAAGGGGGGTAGAACTGTAATATCCTGAATATAAGGGTTATGCATTTTTAACTTAATTGTATGTGGTTGCATGCCTATGTGTAGTTGAGTGTGCTTTGGGAGTTTTAGAAACTTCAAGATGTAAGAGTATGCCCTAGAAAATTATTAAATTTTAAGTCTTAAAATGGAGCTAAGCAAGATAGGCTTTAAGAAAAATTGGCATGAGGTTTATATCATAACAAGTCAATTGGCAAAGTGGAGTTGGCGATGGATGAATGCATGAGGGGAGAGGTTCAATCCCTTAGCTAGCAATTGGAAGGATTTTAATTTTTGCTCTCTTTACTATAGTTTCGGCCAAGCCTTATCTAGTATGGATGGATTTTCTTATTTTTGCATAGTAGACCAAAGGAAAAGGCAAGTTAGTAGTTAAGGTATGGAATCAAGATGTTATGGAAGGATAAGGGGACAAAAGGCTTGATGAGTGGGTGATGTTTTGGAAGTTTTTCCATGGTCATTTGACCATGAACCTAGACGGCATAAGGGGCTAAGGGGTTGGTTTAATTGTGATAGCGATTAAGGGGATGATAGGGAAGAAATGAGGAGAAAAAAATGGGATTATGTTGGCATGTGTGTGTTGGCCGAATTTCGTAATGGGATTAGGGGGTGATAGTTGGCCAAAACCTTATCAATTTGTACATCTTTTTCCTTTTCTCCAAATTTTGCTTCTTAGTTGAAATTATCACTTGCAATAGGTGTAAGTTTTGTTTTGTTTTGGCTATCATTTTTTGACCATTTTGGTTTAAGAGCCTATTCTCTCAAAATTCTTTTCCTCTATTGCCGAAAACACCAAAATGTTTAGAAGACATTTTTCTTTTCTTTTCTTCCTATCTAATGCCGAAATCATCCTAGTACCAAGGGCATTTCTCATCTTTTCTTTTTCTTTTTCTTTCTCTTTTTCTTTATTTTTCTCTTTTCTCTTTCTTTCTCTTAGCCGAAACCATCCTTCGCCATAACCATAACCGAAACCACCATCATTTCTCTTCTCTTTTGTTAAAGCGGAAACCATTATCTTTTCTTTTCTTCTTAATTGTTAAGGCCTAATTTCTTTATAGTTCAAGTAAGGGTGAATCAATCTCCGTGTTACGGGTAAGGATTATCTATCAATCGTTCTTTTTTCTTTTCTTTTGGATTAGTCGATTTTAGGAATCTAATCCTTTTATTTCTCCTTGGCCGAATCTCTGAAGGAGGATTTTGGGATTCTTTTTGTAGCCATTGATTAAGGAGAAATCATTCCGGATTATTCAAGGTAAAGGAGTTTTATATTACTTGTTATATCATTTTAGATAGACTACTAATCGCTTTCGTTTTAGGGGACTCTATCGCTCGATCATTTCCCGTAAACCTAAGATTTTGGGACTAACAAAATAGGTTCGAAAAGAGCGGTAAAGAGTGTTTGGAAGAGGGGTGGTTCTGTTATACCCTCAAATTTCAAACGAAGGGCTGTATCGGTGATCCGATATTTTCCACCGGGTTGTGGACCCTCTGCCAACGAAGATCGATTATTTGAAGTCATGCGTACACCCGAGCCACTATTTGTTCGTGGTTTGTCATCGGATTTTGATCCATCTATTGGAGAAAAATCACATATAACAGTTGTCCGAGATTTCGAGGGTAAGGAATTAGATTATTCATCAATAGTATAGATTTATAAGTATTAGTGTGTTCTAATCAAGTGTGATAAATAATTAGGTGTAGACGAGCGGGAAGGTATCATTCTCACTGTTATAAGGTGTGTAACACTATACTAAATTTCTCATAGATCTAAAATAATAATGATTTGTATGAAAATATGTATGATAATGGTTGCGAGTACCATTCAGTGGTACATGTTATTCAGGTATGTTTACCCCCTAATGCTTCGTTAATAATGCTATAAGCATGAATATGAAATGTGTATGATTTCGTTATGATTTTGGGGGTATATGGCATGATTTTGAAATAATATGTTTATTGCATGGGCATATGGGTGATATTGATAAAGAAGAAGTGTTCCGGTGGTTTTTACCACATTATCCGGTGACTTCGGTCACATAATATGAATCCGGTGACTTCGGTCACATAATATGAATCCGGTGACTTCGGTCACATAATATGAATCTAGTGGCTTCACCACATATATGAACTGATGACTTGGTCACAATTATCCGTGGCCATGCCATAAAATTATAAGGGCGATGTGCATGTTGTTGCAAAGAATCGCCTTCGATGGTGTGTAGCGGATGGAGGGTCGATTTAGTAATCCCTACGGTGTGATTGGTAGGTACGGTGGTGTGTAGCGGATGGATTTTAGGTGGGCTCGGATTGCATTTCATTTATATATATACATGTGATTTAATCGATTTTATCGATTTGATATAAAATGGGCTTATGGCTAAATATGTTTTAAATGGGCTTAATGGCTTTGATCGATTGGGCTTTTAGTGTAATGTTACACATTGAGTCTGTTAACTCACCCTTTTATGGGATATATTTTCGATGACGCTTAGCGTGATGGATCGGGTCGTGAGGATTACGTGGTGGCCATTGCTCAACTAAGTATTTTGAGTTTCTTTTAATTAAACCTACTAAGTTTATTTTTATTATTTAGGATTTATTTTAGGTTATGTTATTTTTGTAATAAGGCCGCTATGAACTGCTTAAATTTTTACGCTTTTAGATTTTTAATGCTATGATCAAATATTTACTAAATAATTAAATGATTTCAAAAATAACTTAAACTATTTTGACACCTAAACACCTATGGTTTTTACAATGATAATAAATTTTTCATAAAAATGTTTTCTTTTAACTTAAAATCTTTCTCTTAAAGATAACATTTTAATGAGACACCAACTATATTAAACACCATTTACAACGCGACCACTAAATAGATCCATTTTATACGAAACCATCATATTTTCTTATAAAACAAAACGAGAATAATTGAAGTTTTACTCGAGGAACATACCAAATCTGGTCAGGGCTTGTGGGCCGGGTTTGGGGTGTTTCACAACAAAGGGTACTCAAAGGCAATCACTGTTAGCCAGTCAAAAGTAGTTACTACTCGGCAACAAAGGTCGACAAGACAAGAATCAGGCCCACGGCAAAATTCTGAAAAGCCCTAATTTACGCCAATCCCAATGACGTATAAGGAGCTATATCAAAGTTTATTCGATGCGCACGTAGTGTCCCCATTTTATCTATAGCCGTTACAGCCCCCATATCCAAAATGGTATGACTCAAACGCTCAATGTGATTACCATGCGGGAATATCGGGGCATTCAATAGAAAACTGCACCGCCTTCAAAAAGGTAGTTGAGAGGCTCATCAAGATGGGGATTGTCAAGTTTGATGATACACCTAGTGCGGAGAAGCCGTTACCTAATCATGGGAATAGGGGTAAACACGATCGGTGAAAAGGTCGTGAGAAAAATCAAGGGGGATATCTCAGAGGTGAAATCCCTATTGAGAATAATCTGGAGGGAAATGGTAATAAGAGGACTGATATTATCCGATTCTGAGAAAGGATGGGAAGGAATAAAGGACTACTGTGAGCTCCACAAAGTAGAAGGACATGAGATCCAGGAATGTGTTGAGTTTAGGGTCTTAGTACAAAGCCTTATGGATAATAAGGAAGTGGAATTTTATGAAGAAGGCTTAGAGGAAGGGAGCGTATGTGTAATAGAAGGAGAGTTGAAAAACCAAAAAGTCAATTATCCGAGGATCATCATTTTCTGACCGAGAAGCACAGAAGGTGGAGCACAAATCGCGCCTAAATTTGTAATCCAGAGGCCTGTTTCTTTTCTTTACAAGGATAACAAAATGGTATCTTGGAATTACAACTGTAACTTGACAATGCCAAGAGTAGAAAGCTCAGTCGACACTTTCGAGGAAGTCCAAAATGAAGGGTCCTACATACATAGTGGAAGGCGTTACGATTCAGGAAACGTTAGAGCAGAATCAGTAAAATCAAAGACTGTGGCAGTTGAATACGAGAAGGTACCTGATGCCCTTATTAATGAACCAGTGAAAGAAGAATAGGCTAAAAAATTTTTAAAATTCTTGAAGCACAGTGAATACAGCATGGTAGAGCAGTTGCGCAAGGAACCGACTCACATATCAGTGCTATCCTTACTCTTAAGTTTAGAAGTGCATCATGAAGCATTGATGGAAGTGCTAAACGGAAATTATGTTACCAAGGATATATCTATCAATAAACTTGACCGTCTGGTTAGTAACATAAGTGTTGATAATTTCATTTACTTCAGTGATGATAAAATTCCACCTGAAGGTATGGGATCGACCAAAGCCCTGCACATCACTACTCGTTGCAAGGGATACACTCTGCCAAGTGTGTTAATCGACAATGGATCAGCCTTGAATGTCTTACCGTTGTCCACGCTGAAGAGGTTTTCGATAGACAGTTCTCACATGAAGACATGCCAGAACATAGTGAGAGCATTTGATGGCACCGAGAGAAGATTGATGGGAAAAATTAATATACCGTTGCTAATTGGGCCAAACACGCATGAAGTGGACTTTCTGGTGATGGATATCAATCCCTCATACAATTGCTTACTGGGAAGACCCTAGATTCATTCGGTAGGGGCAATGCCTTCATCACTACACCAAAAGTTGAAATTGGTGACAGAGGGTCGGTTGGTTACTATAAATGCAGAGAAGGACATCATAGCGACTGTTACCAATGATGCACCATATGTAGAGGAAAATGAGGAGGCCACTGAGTGTTCTTTTTGATCTTTGGAATTCGTAAACGCAACATTCATTTCGGAAGGGAATGAAGTTTCGGTGCCTAAGATATCTAAGACCACGATGATGGGCTTACAAATGATGGTGGGGGAAAGGAGCCTTACCAGGAAAATGGCTGGGAAGACATCTCCAAGGGAAAGTACAAGTTCCAATTCTGAAAGAGAATAGAGACCGCTTTGGCTTGGGTTTCAGGCTGAATGCTAGATAGAGGAAGAGAGAAATAGACAAGAAACAGGAAAGAAGAAGAGCACGGTTGAATGGGGAGGAAGTCTAATAGGAATTGATGATATTCCCCCACATATCCCAGACTTTTGTATCTGGGGGGATAATTCACCCTGAGAGAGGGTTATTGGAAAGTCCTCACATCAATTCCATACACGGGGAAGAAGTTGAGCAAAGAAACCTGTTGGGCATTCGCCCTTATGAATATGGAAGCATTTTGAACAATTGGACTGCATAGGAACTTCTTGTAGTTTTTAGAGATTACACAGAGTAATATTCAGAATGCTTTTGTTGTTTTTTAGCCTAGGAACAATAAGATTTCTTTTGTGAAATTGGCTCATGTTCAGATATTTTGTTTCAACAAAATACATCTTTAATGACCAATTATAGCAAATATTCTTTCATTTGTTTTATTCTTTTGACTTTCTAATTTCATTCCAAATTTTTTATTTTTTATTCATATCATGTGAATAGTTTTCCTCAAATTCATTTGTTCTTTGTACATTCTTTGGTGCCCATCACAGGTCCCTTTGAAGGTGACAGAGATGTGTTTAGAGGTCCATCACAGATCCAGAGGTCCACTTTGAGCAAGACATGTGTTTAGAAGAATCTCAGGATTTTGAAGGTGACAGAGATTGTGACTTATCTCTAGATTTGTTAAGAATGGTAAAGCAAAAGGAGAAACAAATTTTACCCCATGAGGAGGAGGTAGAGAACATAGCCTTGGAGGAAGGAAAGGTTGTGAAGATTGGAACACGTATAGCCGAGAAGACGAAGAAAGACCTTGTTAAGTTATTGCAGGAATTCAAAGATGTCTTTGCATGGTCATACCAAGATATGTCTGGGCTAAGTACTGATATTGTAGTGCATCGCCTTCCCATAAGAGAAGAGTGCAAGCCAGTTCAGCAAAAGCTACGAAGGATGAGGCCTAACGTAGAGTTGAAAATAAAAGAAGAGGTCCAGAAACAGTTTGATGCTGGTTTTCTACAAGTGGTCAAATACTCAGAGTGGGTTACCAATATTGTTCTTGCCCCTAAGAAAGATGGAAAGGTCCGGATGTGTGTAGACTATAGGGACTTGAATAAAGTCAGCCCAAAGGATAAATTTCCTTTGCCTCATATTGACACGTTAGTGGATAATACGGCGGGATATTCATTGTTTTCTTTCATGGATGGTTTTTTGGGATACAATCAGATCAAGATGCACCCTGAGGATATGGAGAAAACTACTTTCATAACATTATGGGGTACATTTTGTTATAAAGTAATGCCATTCAGACTAAAGAATGCTAGAGCAACATATCAAAGGGCCATGGTAACACTGTTCCATGACATGATGCACAAAGAGATTGAAGTATACGTCGATGACATGATTGCTAAATCTCGAATGGAAAAAGAACACATTGAGGTTTTGAAAAAATTGTTTTTAAGGTTGAGAAAATTTCAATTGAAGCTCAACTCGGCAATGTGTACTTTCGGAGCTTGGTCAGGGAAATTACTAGGTTTCATGGTCAGCGAGAGGGGAATCGAAGTTGATTCAAATAAGGTCAAAGCTATACAAGAATTGCCTCCACCGCGCACTCAAAAGGAAGTTCGAGGTTTTCTTGGAAGGTTAAATTATATTGCTCGGTTTATTTCACATTTAACTGAGAAATGTGATCCCATATTTCGTCTTCTCAAGAAACACAACCAAGGTGTATATGATGAGGAATGCCAGAGAGCTTTTGACAAAGTCAAGAAATATCTGTCAAATGCTCCAGTATTATCCTCACCTGATCCAGATAGACCATTGATACTGTATTTGTCAGTATTCAATAACTCCATGAGATGTGTGCTTGGCCAACATGATGAGTCAAAAAGGAAAAAAAAAGGCGATATACTATCACAACAAAAAGCTCACTGAATGTGAAATGAGATATTCGTCGATTGAAAAATTGTGTTGCGTCCTGATTTCGACAACTCAGAGATTGAGGCAATACATGTTATATCGTACTACCTGGTTAATCTCGAAGCTTGACCCATTAAAGTATATAATGGAGTCCACTGCTTTGAATGAAAGGATGGCTAGGTGGCAAATTTTACTGTCTGAATTTGATATAGTCTATGTAAACCAAAAGGCCATACAAGGGAGTGCAATAGCAGAATTTTTGGCTCACAGGGCTTTAGAGAATTATGAACCTTTGATCTTCGATTTCCCAATTGAAGAGCTAATGAATGTAACAGCTACTGAAGAATGTCCATGGAAGCTAACTTTTGATGGGGCATCTAATGCTGTGGGAAATGGAATTGGGGCAATTTTGGTATCTCCTAGTGGTGATCATTATCCATTCACATGTAAATTGGATTTTTATTGCACAAACAACATGGCGGAGTATGAAGCGTGCATCATGTGAATTCAAGCAGCTGTAGAGCGTAAAATCAGAGCGCTAGAAGTTTATAGATATTTTGCCTTAGTAATCTACCAGCTTAAAGGAGAATGGGAGACAAGAGATCCCAAACTGAGTGATTACCAAAAAATAGTTTTGAGATTGATTGAGGAGTTTGACAACATCACTTTTAATTATCTCCCACGTGATGAAAATCAGATGGTAGATGCTTTGGTAACCCTGGCTTCTATGATCAAGGTGAACAAACCAGAGGATATGAGACCCATTCAGATGAGTATTTTCAAAGTTCCAGCTTATTATTATAACCTGGAAGAAGAGGAAAAAGATGATCACCCTTGGTATCAGGATTTATTACGATACGTAAAAAATCGTGAATATCTGGAGCATGCCATTGAGAATGAGAAAAGGACTTTAAGAAGATTGGCCTCTAACTATGTTTTAGACGGGGATATCTTGTACAAAAAGAGAAAAGATCAAGTATTATTAAGACGTGTTTATGCAGTCAAAGCTAGGAAGATTCTAGAGGAAGTTCATGAGTAATGGATTCACAATGGCCAGGCAGATAATGAGATTTGGATATTATTGGCCTACCATGGAGGGATATTATATCAACTATGCCAAGAGATGTCATAAATGCCAGATTTATAGAGACAAAATTCATGTGCCTCGTCACCTTTGCATGCTATGACTTCCCCATGACCTTTTTCCATGTGGGGTATGATTGTTATTAGACTGATCTCACCAAAAGCTTCGAATGGACATCAATTCATCTTCGTGGTAATTGACTACTTCACCAAATGGGTAGAGGCTGCTTCATATGCTAGCGTCACTAAGTCAGCAGTTAGTCAGTTCTTAAAGAAAGAGATCATTTGTCGATATAGAATGCCTGAGAGGATCATATTAGACAATGCATTGAACTTGAACAATAGCACGATAGCAGAAATTTGTAGTCAATTTGGGATCAAACACCACAACCCGTCTCCGTATCATCCAAAAATGAATGGGGTAGTGGAAGCGACCAACAAAAATATCAAGAAGATAGTAGGGAAGATGGCTGAGACCTATAAGGATTGGCATGAGAAACTTCCATTTGCACTCTATGCTTATCAAACATTTGTCAGAACCTCTACTGGGGCAACGCCTTTCTCGTTGGTCTATGGGATGGAGGCAGTTCTACCTATTGAAGTGGAAATACCCTCTCTTCGAGTTTTGTCAAAAATAAAGCTGGATGAGGCTGAATGGATCTAGACTCGGTATGATTAGTTGAACTTAATTGAAGAAAAGAGGTTAAGGGCTATTCGTCACTGTCAGATGCACCAAAAATGAATGATGCCAGCCTATGATAAAAAAGTTCGCCCAAGAGAGTTTCATGAGAGGGACCTTGTGCTGAAAAATATTCTTCCCATACAAAAGGATTTTAGAAGAAAATAGATGCCGAATTGGGAAGGACCATATGTGGTGAAGAAAGCTTTCTCTAGAGGTGCACTGATTCTAATCGAAATGGATGGAAAAAGTTTACCCAATCCTGTGAACTCGGATTCAGTCAAAAGTTACTTTGCCTGAAAAGAAGAAGAGGCCAAGGTGAAAACCCGCAAAGGGTTCCTTGAGACTTCTTAAAATTAAAAAAAAAGGAGAGGTCTAGGCGAAAACCCGTAAAAGGTGCTTAGAGACCAAAGGGGTTTTGAGTTGAAAACCTGAAAAGGGTGGCTCAAATTTTGAATGGACATACAGTGATCTTGCTATACTTGAATCAACAAGAAATGAAGTATGTTGCATATTGGGCCATCAGTAAAGTACTTTGGGTCTTCTAAACACATGTTAAGCACAAAACAACCTTCATGGAGTTTGTATATAGAAGCTCAGTCTGTGATATCTAGGGCATCTGATTTTTGTCCTATTCATTTTACTATCTTTGGATTCTTTTTCTTCTCAAAGATATGTTCCCAGTTAATTTTCTTTGTATTTTTAATAATTCAGTTAGCTCTTTTTGAAATCGATTTATTTGTTACCATTATTCACAAACATGTTGTATTGAAATAATGATTGATGAAGTAATAATTTCACAAAAGAAGTTCCACATATTACTGTGGCAATTTCTACATAAAACAAGAAACCGAAATAGGACAATTGTTTAGAATTTCCATGTATATGGATTGGAGATATTTGAGAAAGAAGAGTCTTGATGGAGATTATTTCTCTGAATTCTTTGTCCAATTAAGTGGTTTTGACGGAGATAAACAATGTCATCATGGTATGGCAGACCAATTTTTGGCGGAAAAGATTCAAAAACCCTAAATTGTGGTGGAATGAATCGAAGTTGAAACAAGTGTTGTATCCTTTAAGTTGCAATAAAGACGGACAGAAAAAGTTGTGATTCTTGAGGGGATGGTTTGAAGTTGATATATGACCCGTGTCCCGAGGTTCAAGAGAAATGAGCCCTAAAATTTCCATGAGGGAAATTTGTTTGAGTAAGAAAATGATATTTCAAGGGGAATAAAAATGAAGCCTTGACGAATAAATGAGTGATAACACCTTGAGTAGGAATCATACTCATATAATTTTTTTCTTCCACATATCATAGCATGTCTGAATAGGAGCATTTGACTCATTTTGATCATGACATCCTAATCATTCGACATAAGCATATACCCATTCTACAGGTCATAGGACGATGTAGTAGGGTAAATGATCACTTTCAGCCTTATCTCCCTAAAGTTGCAGTAAAGTAGACTGAAGATAATAGATCTTACCTTCTTGGAGTTACAGGAATAAGATTGAAGATGTTAGTCTTGTTTCACTGAAGTTGCAGTGGAGTAGACTAAAGACAACAGATCTGGCATTCTTGAAGTTGCAAGAAGCAGATCGAAGACATCAAATCTTGTCTCCCTGAGCTTGCAAGAAGCAGATTGAAGATAACAGTCTGGCATTTCTGAGTTTGCAGGAAGCAGATTGAAGATACCAGTCTGGCATTCTTGGGTTTGCAGGAAGCAGATTGACGATAGCAGTCTGGCATGCCTGAGTTTGCAGGAAGCAGATTGAAGCTACCGGTCTGGCACTCCTGAGTTTGCAGGAAGCAGATTGAAGATAGCAGTCTGGCATTCCTGAGTTTGCAGGAAGCAGATCGAAGAAAGAAGATCAAGCATTCCTGAAGTTACAGGAAGCAGATCGAAGAAATCATATCTTGTATTCCTGAGTTTGCAGTGGAGCAGATCGAAAATAGCAGATCTAGAATTCTTGAAGTTGCAGGAAGCAGATCGAAGATATTAGATTTTGTCTCTCTGAGTTTCCAGCGGAGCAGATAAAAAACAACAGATCTGGCATTCCTGAAGTTGTAGGAAGTAGATCGAAGACATTGGTCTTGTCTCTCTGAGTTTGCAGTGAAGCATATTGAAACCATCAGACTTACTAAAATTAAGATAAAATTCCAATCACGTTGAAGTTGCAGTGAAGTTGGAAGCCATTTGAAGAAGACGAGGACCAAGAAGTCAAGACTCAGCCAAGACTGGGAAAAATTGGTCCTTTTATAGTCTTTGCTCTATTCTCGTTACACGACAATGAGCAAAGAGGGGCAGCTGTAGGAACCCAATTTTTCCTGGGCCCGTGTAAATGAAACAAACCAAAAATAAAAATAAAAAATAAACTAGAGTCCAGATTAAAAAAAATAGTCCAGTTACAAAACCATTGACCCTATTACAGTAGCCCAACACCCTTTACAGTAGCCCAATATCCATTACTAAACAGATCACCCAAAACCATTAACCCCATTACGTCAGACCCAAGCTAATCCCCAAAAACCAAATTACACCCGAGCCCAAAGACCCAGACCCAAAAACTATCCCAACAGACTTATAGGGCCCAAAAGGCCCAAAACCTAATCAGAAACTAAGAGTTTCTAAAACCCTAAGCTATCCTCGCGCCGCAGCCACCAGAATCTCTTCGTACCGCAACCCGCGCTTGAATTACGCCCACCGTCGAGATCTGCGTCAGTCTCCTACAAAAAAAGGAAAGAAAACACAGTAGACATGGCAACAAACAACAAGAAAGATTTTTTGTTTTATTTTCGGGGCTATATAAACCCCCTTGTAACCTGTAAAAATACACGGAGAATACAGGCAAAAAAATATACTGAAGTAAACCAAAAAAAAAAAAACCAACAAATAGAGGTGATTTTCTGATTTTATTTGCATTATTCTTTATTTAATTTTTTCCCTCTTTCTTATTCATGCAAATATAAAATATATGTAAATGAAAAGGGTTTTTTTACCTTTCAAATCATGCTCAAAAAACGGAGTCACTGGCCTCCGACCACCGTCTGAGGTGGCACGTACGGCAGCGCGTGCGGCAGGCGCATCACCGGAGCCAAGATGGAGTTAGGCCTCAAGCCGAAGAGGAGAGAGCATTTCAGTGCTCTTATTGAGTTTTTTTTTTTAAAGGATGTTAAAATGTTTTTTTTGGCCAACTTTTGACTTATATAGCTAAATGAAAACGGCGCCGTTTTTGCTTAATCTAATAAGCTTAAAACGACGTCGTTTAAAGCACTTAGATCCGCGCGTTGACCCGAAAACCCGAGGAGGATCCACGTGTTTTTATAAAAAAGGATATTAACCATTTCAATCCCTCCACAATTTTATTAATTTTAATTTCGTCCAATTTAATATTTTTATTTTTTTAAATTAGCCATAGAAGTCTGTTTTTGTTCCAATTTAGTCCCTCGGGCTGCTTTAAGGGCCAAATTCAGAACGACGTCGTTTTGGAAAGAAGGCATAATTGCCTAATGAGTTCCTACAGTGTGACGCGCGTTTTAATTTAGTCCATTTATATGTATTTTTATTTGTTATGTTAATCCTTAGATCCGCGCGTTGTCCCGAAAACCAGAGGAGGATCTGCGTGTTTTTATAAAAAAGGATATTAACCATTTTAGTCCTTCCACAATTTTATTAATTTTAATTTTGTCCAATTTAATATTTTTTATTTTTTTAAATTAGACCTAGAAGTCTATTTTTGTTCCAATTTAGTCCCTCGAAGTCGCTTTAAAGGCCAAATTGAGCAGCGTCGTTTCGGAAAGAAGGCATAATTGCCTAATGAGTTCCTAGAGTGGGACGCACGTTTTAATTTAGTCCATTTATATGTATTTTTATTTGCTATTTTAATCATCTTTTCTTTCTTTATTTTATATTTCATTTAAATTATTCTACTACTATATTTAATTATTTTATCATATTAAAATGTTATATTATTCTTATTATTTATATATTAATTTATTAATAGTATAAAAATCGTATATATATTTTTATATGTATTAGTCTTATATATTTTAATTATTATTATATATTATTTTATTTGGTTTAATATAATTTATATTATATATAATTTGTATATTATTTATTATATTATATATATTTTAATTTGTACATTATATAGTATTATATTATATCATATCTTATTTTTAAAATTTTATTTTGTATAAAATCTATTTATATTATATAACATATTTTATTATGTATGTAATTTTATGATTAGTGTATTATATATATGTTTTTATTTAAAATTATTATACACTATTTACTAATTATTTTTATTATATGTATTAAATTATATATTTGTTATATGTACTCTTATTTTACTTTAATTTTTATATTGTTTATATATATTAAATCATTTTAAAAATCGTGATATTCTTTTATTTTTTATTTAATGTTTAAATATACCATTCCCTTTTCATTTGACTTTGTTATTTTGTAAAGATCATAATTATCGCTATTCATTTTATATTCCATGTTTATTTATTTATGTTTCTTTAATCGTTTATTATGGCTTAACCTAATTCTTTATTTATTTGTTCATGTTATATTATTCTTTAATTATGTATTGTTAATATAATGTGTATTTATGTTGAATTGCTATTAAGTATGTATGTTATAATATCTTACTCAAACTATTGTTTTATAAAAAAACTTTTGAATCAATGCTTTTATTCAAATAGTTTTTTTTAAAAACATAAGATGATATTTAATATTTGGGGACTTCAAGAAGAATTGTGTCCTAACTCACCGGGTTTCGATTTTTATCGTTGAACTTAAAATATTTAGTATCCCTTCTCTTTTAAAATTGAAATTTATAAATTTCCAAATCAAAACTTATTCTCGGGAATTCAAAACGTTATACCCTAACTTATTGGATATGATATTTTGTGTCCCAAAATAAGAATTTTATAAATAAAGGTAAGCCTAGTTTCGATGCCATGAGATGTTATATCCTAGCTTACTGGGTATAATATTTTATTTCTTTGAGATAGGCAAGTCTTGGTGTTCCTTCTAATAAAAGGATCATATTTTAAAATTTTAAAATTTTCAACATTGGGACATGGTTTTATCGATTAGATACCAATTTTTTGGGCATTATAAGGGTGCTACCCCTTCCTCATACGTAACTGACTCCCGAACCCGTTTTTCTTGTTTTTCGTGGACCAAAATCAATTCTTTAAAATAAAATGTTTTATAAGGTGATCCAATCACACCCAAGTAAAAAAAGATTGGTGGTGTGATCGTGTCAAACAGTCGAGTTTTAATATTTATAAAGAATGATCAAACCTATAGACTAACTATGACAACGATAGAGGCAAGTGCACCTATCGAACAGTAGTATAGTTTAGGCAAGAATATCTTATCGAAATCAAGGGAACCTAAAAGTACTACTACTCACTTTCTTTCTATTATTTAGCCTGAAATATGGAGTGATTGGTTTATAAAACTAATGAAAAACTAAACTAGATGCAAAGACAAAAGAATGAATTGGAGAAAAACTTTAGGAAAACTCAGTTGATGAAGACGATACCCTCAGGAAGAATCCGCCTATGACTTCACTTATTATTTATCCCTAAACCATATGATTTCTTTACTTAGTTTGATCCATGAGACTCTCTAACCTATATTAAAACCTCTCTCGAGGCGAATAACGTCTAACCTTAGGTTAATTAGTGGAACTCTCGTTCTCTTATAATAACCCCCTAAGGAAGCAGTAAATCGATCCATGGATTCCTATATTAGGTTTCACCCTAATCTGGTAAAATCTCGTAACCCTATCTCTAGGCGCCCGATCAACTCTGCTCAATTATGGTAGATCTACTCTTAGGTAGGGTCTATTCCTCCTCCACCTAAGCACATAGATTAATTTAAGCAACATAATTAAGAACAAACTAAGTACTTATCATATAATTTAGAAATCAAATAACAAAATCCATCATAGGTTTCATCCCCTTTAGGTATCTGAAGGGTTTAGTTCATAACTAAATAAGAAAACATCTCAAGAGAAAAGATAAAACAAAACATAAGAAATCCCTGAAACCCCCTGAAGGAATTGAAGAAGAGATCCTCTGCCTTGAGTAGAACTCTGGCTTCTTGGGATGGATCAACTGGCTATCTTCGAGTGATTCCCTAAAAGATGAAAGCTTCGACAAAAGCCTTTGCCAAAAACCGTCCTTCAATGTCTGCCTTGGGTTATTTATATAGACTTTTGAGATGCTCTACTTGGCTCCTAAGTACCTCCTTCAAGTAGAATTACTATTAGGGTGTTTAAGTAGACTTAGGACTATGTTTCTTTGGCTTCAAGCATCCAAATCCGAGTGAAATTGCTCATTCCCGTAACAGGGGCACGCCCATGACACATGCCCGTGTAATTCAGGGTTGGGCTGTGCCTTGATTCTATCATTTTGGGCACGGCCGTGTACATCAGGATTCAGGCCGTGCTTCAGGTCTGCCGATTGGGACACGGCCATGTAGATCGCTTGACACACCCGTGTGTGGTAATGAGATGATGCGCGGCCGTGCAAATCGTGAGTTAGGTCGTGCTCTAGGTAGTCGGTGAGACACGGTCCGTGCAGGATTTGTGCCAGGCCATGTTGATTTCTTGCTAAGGCCCAATTACTCTGTTTTAAGCCTGTTTTGTGTTTTTTTATCCTCGGGTGCTTTCCTGAGTATATGACATGAAAAGAAAAGATTGCAAGCACCTTTTATATAAATCAAGGGCTAAATTATCCAAAAGCATACTAAATGTGGGATTAAAATATGTTACTTTTATGGTTTATCAAATACCTCCACACTTAAGCTTTTGCTTGCCCTCAAGCAAAATTCTCAAATTATAATTAAAACAAACTTTCCATAATTCATAATTCCTATCGACAATGTCTCATCATAATTCATAGATAATTTATACATGGATAATTCAACTCAAAGAGCCCTAAAGATTCAAACCAGATAAGTCATGATTTTGTAGCATGAAAACATAGGTGTCTCCCCTTATCTAAATATTTACCCTTGATTCAAAACCTACAAGGACTAACATCCTCACTAAAGATTCACTCAAATCACTCAAAGGTGTTTGAGGTTCACAATAAGACACTCAAGAGTCGAACCTGAAAAGTTAATCCCATAGGCTCGCCTGAAAATCAAATCTCCACCACTGTATATGAGATGATAAACAAATCAAAAGGTCTTTATTAGGGTTGTAACGGGGCTAGGGTTAAAGGTGCGGATACAGGCCAAAATTAGAGGGTTAGAATCTAGACTGACTTGAAAAATTACCTAACTAGAAACACTGAACTAAATATGAATATTTATTTCGAATGAAAACTAATAATACTACTATTGATAATTACTCTGTAATAAGGAGTATTTGTAATATCCCAGATAGGTGGCTCTGCATTTGTACTGTGTTATGTGTGTACACTGTGCTGTGTGTGTTATTTTGGTGTGTTTAGAGGTTTCGGCGAGGCTCGAGGTTAAGCTTGAGCCTTGGTAGAAATTTCATTTTTAGGCACTACAAGGGAGAATTAGTTGAAGTGGGCCTTAAGGATACTTAAGTGGGGAAGTTGACACAAGAATCTAACTGGTAAAGTGGCAGGGAGGCTCCACTAAGGGTGTAGGTAGGTGACGCCACAGGGAGGTGGTGAGGGAGCAGGTTCGAGTTGCGTTGACAGTAACTAGGAGTGTTTCTTTTATTTTATGTGCCTAAGGAGTCTGAGAGGTGGTTTCGGCTGGGACTCTGTATGGGTGAGTGTGGATTAATTCAGAAGATATGAAGATGAGGATAAGAGGAAAATGTGGGATAGAATGTGAGTGTAGGTGGTGGCCAAATGTTGGACACAAGGACCAAGGGGGAGAAATCATTTTTGGTGTGGCTAGGGTGTGCCAAATTTTTACTCTGGTGTATGGGTTTTCGTTCTCAAAAATAGTGCATTTTCGGCTTTTGGGTTAAGAGGTACCAAAATTTGTTTGGTAAGGTGTGAGTTCTCTTTTTATTTTCGGTATTTGAGGGTTCTTTTCTTCTCTTCTTTTTCTGCAAAAATCAAAACCACTTAGGTCTTGCTGAAATCCTTCTTCTTTACCCTTCTTAACATTTCTCCCTATCTTGTTCTATTTCTCTTCTCCCAATTGTTTCCTTCTCTGAAACCGAAACCCCTAACTTCATTCTCATCTCCACTTCCATGCTATAACCGAATGTCCCTTGCCCACAGTTCTCTTCTATGTTTCTTCCACAAGCCGAATCTTCATAGCTTTTCTTCTATTCATCTTTTCTTCTGAATTCTTTTAAAACTGAAAACCCCTAGATCTCATCTGTGGTTTTTTTTATTTCTTTCAGCTTCCAATCTTCTTTCTTGTCATTGTAGAATCTTCTCTTAAGTGGTAGCTGAATCTCCTGTGTTGAGGTAAGCGTCGACTCCTATTAATCCTGTAACAGACCGAATTAGACCCTAGTCGGAACGGTGGTTTCGGGACCATGAATCCGAGTCCGAGAAACATTTTAATATTTTATTTTTGTGTTTAAGATGTGTGAATTAAAAGGTGTGAAAGTTTCGTAGAAAAATTTTATTGTTTAAGTGCTCAATTTGATAAAAAGGACTTAATCGCATAAAGAGTAAAAGTGGCATGCTAAAGTGAAATGTACCTTTTTGATTGTGGCTTTTAAAGTGGATGTCCTAAAAGGACAATTAGTCCATTCCTTTAGTTAGTGGACGGCATATATGAGGAATAAAAACAAAAATTTGTTTTATAATTATATGTTTTATATTAGGTAATGAATAAATAAAATTTCCTTTAATTTTAAAGCATAAAATAATGAAAGAAAGTGGGAAGAAAGAGAACATACCTTGTTCTTCTTCTCTTGGCCGAATGTGGAGGATGAAAAACTCCATTGTTGGAGCTTAATTTCGGCAACTTGGAGGCTTCAATTAGGGTATGAAATTTGCTTAGTATTTTATAGTTTCTACATTTTTGAAATTGTTACTTTGAATACTAGATAACCCATGTATCAATTTTTGAGATTTTGGCACATCAAGATTCGCTATGGTGGTACATTTATGGCATGTAATGTTTGATAGTAGATTATGAATTGTATGTGTTAGATCATCAATTTTGAATTAGAAGTTTTGGTGAAATCAAATGTTAGGGACTAATTTGAGAAGAATAAATTCTTAAAGGACTAAAATATGAAATAAATTAAAATATAGACTTGTATAATCTCTATAGACATTCGGCCCTTGAGTGTTGTAGGAAATTTTGGGTATTTTGCATTTTATGAAATTTGGACAAAATTGTAAAAGGTGAAACCCTAGGGGTAAAATGGTAATTTGTCTATTTATGTGCTTAGGGACTAAATTGAGATGAAATGTACTTGAATGGGCTAAATTTTAATGTGTTTTAGATCAAGAGCAAAGAAAAACGGACTTAGATCGGGGAAAGGCGAAGGTTCTCGAATAGCCGTCTGCACGACTATCGACAACCGAGGTAAGTCCTTAAGCTATAATGTATTGAAGAATTATTTATGAACCTATAATGTGATAATGTTTGATAAATTTTAGTACATAATTGTGTCATGGCCGAATATATATATATAAGCATATTGAAATGGTTTTAGGTGTTTAATGTAAATGAATTTAGTTGAGTTGGATATGTGATATAATTACGAATGGTGTGTGAAATGATTTATCGTATTGATGTGATTCGGGCTTTAATGCCTGTAAATGAATTTAGTTGAGTTGGATATGTGATATAATTACGAATGGTGTGTGAAATGATTTATCGTATTGATGTGATTCGGGCTTTAATGCACGTAAATGAATTTAGTTGAGTTGGATATGTGATATAATTACGAATGGTGTGTGAAATGATTTATCGTATTGATGTGATTCGGGCTTTAATACTGTAAATGAATTTAGTTGAGTTGGATATGTGATATAATTACGAATGGTGTGTGAAATGATTTATCGCTTTAATATGCTTGATGTGATTTGGGCTTTAATGCCTAGCGTGCTTTATGCTTGATTTATTTCGAGGCTTTAATGCCTAGCGTGCTTAGTGTCGGTGACATATTAAGACTTCGAGCCTAGCAGGCCTTGTCTGGTGATTTATTTCGGCTTTAATGCCTAGCGTGCTTTATGCTTGGTGATGTGTTTTACAAAGGAGAAACCGAATTGTTGTTCAAGGTAAATTGTAGCTAATGAGTCTAGTTAAAGGCTCAGGTAAGTAAGTAAGGTATGATATGTTTAATGTTACTAGAGTTTAACTAATATTACGAGTATAGTGTTATGTACATTTGAGATTACGATTGATGTGCACAAGTATTTTATGACTGAGTTTGAGCTTGAATGTACTATCATGGAGATTCGGTTTTCAAATAGTAGTGCTAAAGGTGAAAGAAATTTTAATATGATAACATGGTTGAGTTGAATGATTTAAGTGTTTAAGTAATTGGATGTAGTATTATTATTATGAGCTTGGGACTTACTAAGTTAGTAAACTTATTTGTGAGTAATGTTCTCCTCTTTTATAGATTAGGTAAAGGCTACCGCTCAAGCGGGATCGTCAAGACAATCAACCACACTATCGATCTAATTTTGGTACTCTTTCATTTTGGTTTTTGGATCGAGGCATGTATAGGAAAGACTTTGTCTTTGTTTGATGAAAACTTTTGGTTCATGTATATAATAGCCATGCGAATATGGCTAAAGTTTTAGTTAAGTATGCTTTTGTGCTTTTGATACAATGTCGGTTTATGTTGGTAATGTTCGTGCATTTTTAGTGAAGTTTAATCGTTTTTGGTAAGGAAGTGTATGTTTCTGAAATGAACCTTTGAATTAGGATATTATGTGAATGTTTTAGGTATAAGTTAATTTGCATAAATGATTTAAAATGCATGGACAAGTATGAGTTGTATGTGGGTATGTTCGATTATAAACTAGTAAATCATATTTTGCAATGAAATAGTTTTTAGTTAGCAGCAGAGATGTTATTTTAAAAATCACCAAAATAGGATAAATTGAATTAGAAAGTGAATAAAATATATAATTAAAGCTTATTGTGTCTATTTTATATGAAAGAAACAGAGTAGGCAAAGGAATTATATATTATGAGATATTTATGTTTTAGTGAGACTTGTCCTGAATGAATTCGTGAGTCCCTGTTCTGTCTTGGAAAAATTGTTAAAATTGTAAAAAATAATTATGGAGCATAGTTTATATGTTTAGAATCCTTAATGAGTCTATTTTGATTGGAATAAACAAGAACATTATTGAAATTTTGTACAATGAAATAACTGAGTTTTTGTAAAGATAGGTCAGAATTCTCAAACAGTGAAATAGGGGTAACTTTGATGAATAAAATGTACTAATTTGCCATATGAAAAATTCTGGAAAAATTATGGTAAAAATTTATATGAGTCTAGTTTCAAGGAAAATTTACGGATCTAAATTTAGAGTTTTGTAACTTGAGTTATGGTCAATTTAGTCAGCATGACGCAGTTGGACAGCTTTAAATTTTTATGCCCCAGATTAGTAGTCAAGTCTAGTAATGCCACATTCTCGACTCCGGCAAAGGTTTCGGGTAAGGGGTGTTACAAATCCTTCATGTTCTCTTTCAGTTTTGGAAGCCAAAATCGAATGGCTAATTGGTTTGGTAAGGCCATCGTTAGGCTGATGTTTCTGACTGTTTCTTGTGTTCTCTTTGGGGCGCTATTCCGGGAATTGAAGGAGATCTGATCATCTAGGTTCATAAGCCAGAAACCGTTAACCTCTGAACCATATCTCTTCTTTCGGGATTTCAAGGTAAGGGTGTTCTCTTTGGATTGTATTTAGGATTCGTTATCTTAATCGGTACCTTAACCCTACCTTGTGGTTTGATAAAACTATTTTGTTATAGTAGCATCTGACCAAATCTTTGATGGAATCCAATATCGATCAGGCAAAGGAGGGGGTTGGACTCGTGAACCCAACCCTAAAGTTTAAGAGGCGTACGGTGTCTGCTGTTCAAGATTGGTCACCGAGTTGTGGGCCGGCATCTGAGCAGAATAGTAGACAGATAGCAGTGGTTCCTATTAGCGATAGTGTCGACATAAAAAGCGTGGTATTACGTGTTATCAGGTGTGTAAACCTTCACACACTTTATTTTATCTTTACTAACAAATGTGTGGGCTGAAATGCCGAAAAAGGCTGTGTAGACAGTCATGATGTCCTTAGGGGTAAGGAAAGGGATGATAGGTGCGTTATCGTATCATTTTCATTACATGGACGGATATGTGTGTGGTAATCTGTTGTGTTTTGGATAGCATGTCGTATTCGTTAGGATATGTATGTAGTTCATGGGGTATGGGTTTGATATGAAGGGGAAGAGCATGATTATTTGGTCACATAGTGATCAGTGGCTATGCCACGATATATATATATGTACATACATTAATTGGGTCACATCGTGATCGGTGGTTAAGCCACGATATATATATATTATTTGGTCACATTGTGATCAGTGGTTAAGCCATGATGTATTATTTGGTCACCTAGTGATCAGTTTATAACTGGCAGCATGACTGTCAGGATGGAGTGTAGCGGATGGAGGGTTGATTGTAGAAATCCCCACGGTGTGATGGGTTGGTACGAGTTGGTGTGTAGAGGATGGAAAAGTTAGGTTTGGGTTGGGCTTATTGCATTCATGTGTTTGTATGTTTTATATATATATGGGCCAAGGCCTAACGTGTGGTTGTGGGCCATGAGCCGTCTGTATAATGTGGAAGAATTTAAACATTGAGTCCCGGTGACTCACCCTTTCCTTTAATTTTTTTCAGGTGATAAGTAGATCGTGGATGTGATAGCTGAGGCGAACTCGTGGAGGCCATAAAAGACGTTATCTTTATTCTATGAACTTTTCACTGCTTAAAGTTGGTTTTTATTTAGGGTTTTCCCTGTAATAAGGCCTTTGGTGATTTTAAATTTGGTTTTAGTGTTTACTTTGTTTACTTGTTATTAAACGATGTTCAAATCGGGATTTCTTTTCTAGAATGATGAAACAACTACCTTTTTAAAATAGTAGCGAATGGGTTACAAGTTATTTCGATAAAACTCTAGATTTTCTTAACAATGATAACTCTAGTCTAAGTAACCTTTATCTTGAAAGTCGCTTGAAACTGATTGTTTAAACACAAAGTCGTTGCTTTAACTGGAAAGTTTAAAAAAAAAATTATGGTTTTTCCCAAAGTCACTGTAAGATCGTTTCTAATTCACCCTGTGACATACCAGATCCGGTCGTAATGTTTGGGCCGGGTTTGGGGTGTTACATTTCGGTATCAGAGCCTAGGTTACAAAATTTGGGCTGTGAAATGGGCTCGAAATGGTTGTATAAAATCGAAGTGAGTATTAAGGTTTTAATCGAGATATGGCATCTGAGTCCTCCGACAACCAATCCACGCAGGTAAGTGTTCTAACTCTTGGTAATGTATGCATAAAATACCTATTTGACTGGATGGATATGTTTTTGGCATAGGGAAACTTAAACTTTAGGGACTGAATCCTCTAGCTTATGACATGTTCTATAAAAACTACTCTTTAAAATTAAGTTTCATAAAATTGCCTGGTCTTAAGACAGTGGAAGACACTAACTCATAAAACTTTTAATCAAATTAAATTGCAAATGTTAGTCATGAGCACTAGGGGGCGTGGTGTGCGTGGCTGTGGTAGAGGCAGAATTGCTGTGTTGGAACCGGTGGGGTCTAGTCATGAGTCAGGAAATGAGAGGCCAATGCCGCCAGCTGTGGAAGAAAAATACTAGGACCAAACGGGCGAAGACGATGCAGTGTCTCAGGCGATGCTACTGGTACTAGAGAGAGTTACTGGGGCAGGCATGGGTGCAGGGGCTCGAAAATCTGTGTCGGAGCGACTCCTGGCTAATGGAGTAAAAATGTTTAGAGGTATTTTCGGCGTAGCTCCTAATACAACTGAGTATTGGTTGGAGGTAGTAGAGCATATAATGGATGCTCTCGACTTCACAGAAGAGGAAAAGCTGAAAGGAGTAGTGTCTCTTCTCTGAGATGAGGCGTACCAATGGTGGCTCACAGTTAGGGATAGATCAGTGGCTGACCTCATTACCTGGGATTTTTTCAAGTCGGCA
Organism: Gossypium rotundifolium; assembly: GCA_025506655.1. Taxonomy (NCBI): domain Eukaryota; kingdom Viridiplantae; phylum Streptophyta; class Magnoliopsida; order Malvales; family Malvaceae; genus Gossypium; species Gossypium rotundifolium. The sequence goes on along the minus strand of CP106722.1, from coordinate 158,911,814 downwards.
TTTCAGAGTAAGTACATCAGATCGAGCTATGTGGATGAGCAGCGTAGGGTATTTCTGAATCTAGTCCAGGGAAATAAATCGGTGGCTAAATATGAAGCAAAATTCCTATGATTGAGTCGTTATGCTCGGGGGATAGTGGCCACAGACCATGAACGTTGTGTTCGATTTGAGGATGGTCTGAGGGATGACCTGCGTGTGCTGATAGCTCCTCAACGAGAAAGGGAGTTTGTGGTCTTAATGGAAAAGGCTAAGATAGATGAAGAAGTTAAGCGGTCTGAGAAGCGGAATCAGGATAGGGACAGGGATAGAAATAAGAGGAGTTTTGGATCGTCGACGTCAAAGGGGCATTTCCAGAAAAGACCTAAGATGGATGGGCCGAGTCGCGGTGTGAGGTCTGGGGGTAATAGTCAGCCTCAGAGGTGTGGCCAGTGTAATAGATTTCATTCAGGCAAATGTTGGATGGGGGACAGAAGATGTTTTAGGTGTGGGTCTACTGATCATTAGGTTAAGGATTGCCCACAAGATCGGGGTGGTGTAGGGCCGGTAGGACAGGCTAACGCTCAGCCAGGTAGAGGTGGTCAACAATCGCAGAAAGGTCGTGGTCCACCTAGAGGGGGTAATGGTTATGGCCGGGGCCGTGGAGCACCAGGCAAAGGTGTAAGAAACACCGATGCGAGATAGTCGGGGTTGGTCGTCGAGAGGAGGGGGATGCACCGGATGTCATAACAAGTACGTTCTTATTTTTGGTTTGCCTTTTTCTGCATTCATTGACATTGGATCGATGCATTCTTATGTTGCTAGTGTAGTATCTGGAACCTTAAGTATAGACTCTGAGATTATTTCTAGGGAGATGACGGTAATTAGCTCGCTAGGTCGGTCGAAGAGTGGTGAAGCAGATGTATAGGATGTGCCTCTGAAGTGCAAGGGTAGTTTTTTACAGATTTAATGGAACTACCGTTTGGGGAGTTCGACCTGATCTTAGGTATGGACTGGTTAGTGAGATATCAGGCAAATTTAGACTGTGCAGCCAATCGTATGGTATTAAGGACCCTTCAAGATGATGAAGTGGTGATAATAGGGGAAAGGAGGAGCTACTTGTCTAATGTAGTGTCCGCTCTAAAGGCTGAAAGAATGGTGAGAAAAGGATGTAGGGCATTCTTAGCTTTTGTTTGTGCTCTGGAGGTCCAAAATTCAACTATGGAGAATGTTAGAACAGTAAGGGAATTTTTCGATGTTTTCCCAGAAGAACTTCCAAGACTACCTCCGGATCGCGAGGTGGAGTTCGAATTGATATTTTTCCAAGGACAGCACCAATTTCCATTGCACCATATAGAATGGTGCCGAAGGAGTTGGTGGAACTGAAAGCTCAGATTCAAGAATTATTGGATTGGGGTTTCATCCAACCAAGTGTATCACCTTGGGGTGCGCCAGTGCTATTTGTTAAGAAGAAGGATGGATCAAGGCGTATGTGCGTTGACTACCACCAGCTGAACAAGTTGACTATCAAGAACAAGTATCCGTTGCCAAGGATTGATGACTTGTTCGATCAATTGAAAGGGGTGTCATTTTTCTCAAAGTTAGATTTGAGATTAGGATACCATCAGCTTAAGGTCAAGGAATCGGACATTCATAAGATAGCTTTCAGGGCCTGTTATAGCCATCACAAATTTTTGGTGATGCCATTTGGGTTGACCAACGCACCAGCAGTGTTTATGGATATGATGAACCGAGTTTTCCAACCTTATTTGGACCAGTTTGTCATAGTATTTATAGACGATATCCTGGTATATTCAAGGTCGGAGGAGGAGCACGATTCGCATCTTCGAGTGGTTCTACAAATCCTGAGGGAGAAACAATTGTATGCAAAATCCAGTAAGTGCGAATTTTGGCTAAGTGAGGTTACTTTTCTAGGACACGTTGTGTCGGCAGAAGGGGTTAGAGTTGATCCTCGGAAAGTTAAAGCTATCATGGATTGGAAATCGCCCAGGTCCGTGACAGAGATCCAGAGTTTCCTTGGTCTTGTTGGATACTACAGGAGGTTCATTGAGGGATTCTCCTTGATTGCGGCACCTTTAACCAAGTTGTTAAGGAAGGGAGTACCTTTTGTGTGGGGTGATAAGCAGCAGGAAAGTTTTGAGAAGCTGAAGAGGGTGTTGACGGAAGCTTCGATTTTGATTCAATCGTAGGCTGGAAAGGAGTTCATGGTTTACTGTGATGCTTCACACACGGGGTTAGGATGTGTGTTGATGCAAGGTGGGAAAGTTGTTGCTTATGCATCTCGACAATTAAGACTGCATGAGCTTAATTATCCCACACATGATTTAGAGTTGGTAGCGGTGGTATTTTCCTTGAAGATCTGTAGACATTATCTGTATGGAGAGAAATCTGTCATTTATACATATCATAAGAGTTTGAAATATCTCCTTACCCAGAAGGAGTTGAACTTGAGGCATAGGAGGTGGATTGAGTTATTAAAAGATTACGATTGTTTGATTGAATACCATCCCGGTAAAGCGAACGTGGTGGCAGATGAGTTAAGTCAGAAGGTAATCTTGGATTTGAGGGCGATATTCACCCATCTGAGCCTGTATGAGGATCGGAGTTTATTAGCTGAGCTTCAAGTGAAGCCGATGTGGATAGATCAGAATAAAGAGAAGCAGTTGCAGGATGAAGACTTAAGTGCTCGATTATCTCAAGTGCAATATGGAGAAGTAGGGGATTATAGTCTCAACGAGGATGGGGTCCTGTGTTTCCAAAAGAAAGTTTGCGTGCCGAGGGACGTGAAATTGAGGCAAATGATTCTCTAGGAAGTGCACAGTAACCCATATGCTATGCATTTGAGAGGAAGTAAAATGTATCGGGATTTATGAGAACAATTTTGGTGGCCAGGTCTGAAGCGAGAGGTAACCAAATTTGTGGGTAGATGTTTGACATGCCAGCAGGTAAAAGCAGAGCATCAGTTGCCTTCGGGGTTATTGCAGCCGGTAAAGATCCCGCAATGGAAGTGGGAGAGAATCACTATGGAATTTATTAGTGGGCTACCTCTTATGCCTACTAAGAAGGATTCGATATAGGTAGTCGTTGATCGATTGACAAAGTCTGCTCATTTTATACCGGTTCTGGTTGATTACTCTCTTTAGAAGTTGGCTAAGTTGTATATAGCGGAGATTGTGAGGTTGCATGGAGTACCTGTGTCCATCATCTCGGACAGAGATCCTAGGTTTACATCAAGATTTTAGAGGGCAATGCAATAGGCATTGGGTACGATGTTAGATTTTAGTATGGCATTTCATCCGCAGATAGATGAACGGTCGGAAAGGGTGATTCAAATCTTAGAAGACATGCTGAGAGGTTGCATCCTCGATTTCAAGGGTAGCTGGGAAGAATTTCTACCATTGGCGAAATTCGCATATAACAACAGCTATCAGTCCAGTATTCAGATGGTGCCATATGAGGCGTTGTATGGGGGGAAGTGTCGTACTCCTACGTGTTGGATAGAGTTGGGTGAGCGTCAGCTATTGGGACCAGAATTGGTGTTGGAAACTGAGAATAAGGTTGAGTTGATCCGGGCTAGGTTGAAGGAAGCTTCTGATAGGCAAAAATCTTACACTGACCTAAAACGGAGGGACATAGAATTTGCAGTGGGTGACCAAGTATTCCTAAAGGTGTTACCGTGGAAGAAAATTCTAAGGTTTGGACGGAAGGGTAAGCTAAGCCCCAAGTTCATTGGGCCTTACCGTGTATTGAAGCGTGTAGGACCAGTTGCTTATTAGCTCAAACTACCTTCGGAGTTAAGTAAGATTCATGATGTGTTTCATATATCTATGTTGAGACGCTACCGTTCAGACCTATCCCATGTGATACCGTTGGAGGAACTCGAAGTAAGGCCTGATTTATCCTTTCAAGAGGAACCAGTTCAGATCTTGGAGCGGGATGTGAAAGTTTTGCGAAGAAAATCTGTTCCTTTGGTTAAGGTTCTGTGGCGGAATCACGGGTCAGAGGAAGCTACTTGGGAGCTGGAGGATGTTATGCAACAGTAATACCCACATATCTTTTGACCAGGTAATTTTGAGGCTGAAATTTCATTAAGGGGGTAGAGCTGTAATATCCCAGATAGGGGGCTCTGTATTTGTACTATGTTATGTGTGTACCCTATGCTGTGTGTGTTATTTTGGTGTGTTTAGAGGTTTCGGGAAGGCTCGAGGTTAAGCCTGAGCCTTGGTAGAAATTTCATTTTTAGGCACTGCAAGAGAGAACTAGTTAAAGTGGGCCTTAAGGATACCTAAGTCGGGAAGTTGATACAAGAATCTAACTGGTAAAGTGGTAAGGAGGCGCCACTAAGGGTGTAGGTAGGTGACTCCACAGGGAGGTGGTGAGGGAGCAGGTTCGAGTTGCGTTGACAGCAACTAGGAGTGTTTCTTTTATTTTATGCGCCTAAGGAGTCTGAGAGGTGGTTTCAACTGGGACTCTGCGTGGGTGAGTGTGGATTAAGTCAGAAGATATGAAGATGAGGATAATAGGAAAATGTGGGATAGGATGTGAGTGTAGGTGGTGGCCGAATATTGGACACTAGGAGCAAGGGGGAGAAATCAATTTTGGTGTGGCTAAGGTGTGCCAAATTTTTACTCTGGTGTATGGGTTTTTGTTCTCAAAAATAGTGCATTTTCAGCTTTTGGGTTAGTAGGTGCCAAAATTTTTTTGGTAAGGAGAGAGTTCTCTTCTTATTTTCGGTATTTGAGGGTTCTTTTCTTCTCTTCTTTTTCTGCCAAAATCGAAACCACTTAGGTCTTGCCGAAATCCTTCTTCTTTACCCTTCTTAACATTTCTCCCTATCTTGTTCTATTTCTGTTCTCCCAATTGTTTCCTTCTCTGAAACCGAAACCCCTAACCCCATTCTCATCTCCACTTCCATGCTATAGTTGAATGTCCCTTGCCCACAGTTCTCTTCTCTGTTTCTTCCACAAGCCAAATCTTCATAGCTTTACTTCTGTTCATCTTCTCTTCTGAATTCTTTTAAAACCAAAAGCCCCTAGATCTCATCTGTGATTTTGTTATATTTCTTTCGGCTTCCAATCTTCTTCTTTGTCATTATCGAATCTTCTTTTAAGTGGTAGCCGAATCTCTTGTGTTGAGGTAAGTGTCGACTCCTGTTAATCCTTCATGTTCTCTTACGGGCTTTGGAAGCCAAAACTGAATGGCTAATTAGTTTGGTAAGGCCATCATTAGACTGATGTTTCTCACTGTTTCTTATTTTCTCTTTGGGGGCACTATTCCGGGAATTGAAGGAGATCTGATCATCTAGATTCATAAGCCAGAAACTGTTAACCTCTAAACCATATCTCTTCTTTCGGGATTTCACGGTAAGGGTGTTCTCTTTGGATTGTATTTAGGATTCGTTATCTTAATCTGTACCTTAACCCTACCTTGTGGTTTGACAAAACTATTTCGTTATAGTAGCATCTGGCCAGATCTTTGATGGAATCCAATATCGATCAGGCAAAGGAGGGGGTTGGACTCATGAACCCAACCCCAAAGTTTAAGAGGCGTGCGGTGTCTGCTATTCAAGATTGGCCATCGGGTTGTGGGCCGGCTTCTGAGCAGAATAGTAGACAGATAGTAGTGGTTCCTATTAGCGATAGTGTCGACATAGAAAGCGTGGTATTGCGTGTTATCAGGTGTGTAAACCTTCACACACTTTGTTTTATCTGTAATAATGAGATGTAAAATGAAAAGCCGTAAAAGGTCGTGTAGATCGTCGTGATGCCCTTAGGGGTAAGGCTAGGGATGACAGGTACGTTATCGTATCATTTTCTTTACATGGACGGATATGTGTGTGGCAATCTATTGTGTTTTGGATATCATGTTGCATTCGTTAGGATATGTATGTAGGTCATGGGGTATGGGTTTGATATGAAGGGGAAGAGCATGATTATTTGTTCACGTAGTGATCGCTAGCTATGCCACGATATATATATGTACATACATTAATTGGGTCACATCGTGATCAGTGGTTAATCCATATATATATATATATATATTTTATTTGGTCACATTGTGATCGGTGGTTAAGCCACGATGTATTATTTGGTCACCTAGTGATCGGTTTATAATTGGCAGCATGACTGTCAGGATGGAGTGATTCGAATGGAGGGTTGATTGTAGAAATCCCCACGGTGTGATGGGTTGGTACGGGTTGGTGTGTAGAGGATGGAAAAGTTAGGTTTGGGTTGGGCTTGTTGCATTCATGTGTTTGTATGTTTTTATATATATATATGGGCCAAGGCCCAATGTGTGGTTGTGGGCCATGAGCCGTCTGTATAATGTGGAAGAATTTACACACTGAGACCCGTGAGTCACCCCTTCCTTTAATTTTTTTCAGGTGATCAGTAGATCGTGGATGTAGGAGCCGAGGCGGACTCGTGGAGGCCATAAAAGACGTTATCTTTATTCTATGAACTTTTCACTGCTTAAAGTTGGGTTTTATTTAGGGTTTTCCCTGTAACAAGGCCTTTGGTGATTTTAAATTTGGTTTTAGTGTTTACTTTGGTTACTTTTTATTAAAAGATGCTCAAATCGGGATTTCTTTTCTAGAACTATTAAACAACTACCTTTTTAAAATAGTAGCGAATGAGTTACAAGTTATTTCGACAAAACTCTGGATTTTCTTAACAATGATAATTCTTGTCTAAGTAACCTTTATCTTGAAAGTCGCCTGAAACTGATTGCTTAAACACAAAGTCGTTTCTTTAACCGGGAAGTTTTAAAAAATTATGGTTTTTCCCAAAGTCATTGTAAGTTCGTTTCTAATTCACCCTGTGACATACCAGATCTGGTCGTAACATTTGGGCCCGGGTTTGGAGTGTTACAGTATTTTCATCACTTGAAATTTGATAATACTTTAATACGAGCTTTTTCTTCAACAATTGGAATTTAAATGCTCTAAGCTCTTTTATATACTACTAATATTGAATAAACTTGGATTTTTTTTTTAAGAACAAACTAAAAAAAAAAATATAATGGAAGGAACTTTGATAATTGAAATAACCTAATTCGGCAACTGATCAAATCAATTCTCGATAGAGGGATGGTCAAAAGGATGTTGATAACAAATACAAGGGGTTTTGGGTTAATATCAAATGGGTAATTCAATAAAAAGGGTTGTTAGGATCAAATGGGTTTACTAGGGGTTATTTATGTAGGTAGGCTTTTTAGTGGAGTGAATGGGTTAAAACCTAGGTGCCTTTATCATCTCAGTATATCAAATAATTAATGTGGTCTCGACATGCATAAACGAGGCAAGATCTAGAATAACAATCCAAAGTAGACACGCTCATAATCAATAAAGTGAGCATGAAAAAGGGTATATACTCTATAAAGCTCAAATTCTCACATAAAAATTATGGGTGTTTTGACATCAATCCTTATAAATTTTGAACTTTAGGGTGGTATTCAAATTCAGTTCAACAACCTATCAAATTCTATTTTTTTTTTTGAAAAATAGACTTATCATGCTTGATTCTCTAGTATTCTTTTAAAATTTAATCATCACTGCACAATTATCAATGACTTAATCCAAAACATATCAATAAAAATCATAAATCATTAGAAATTTCATCCTAATTAGTAATATGAGAAAATTACTTAAAAATAAGTTTAAAATTCAGGATTTTGAGAACAATGAAAAAAGTTAGGCACTTTTACCCCCACACTTAAGAAGTACATTGCCCTCAATGTACAAAGATAGGTAATGATAATTATGGGATAAATCAAAAGAGAAGGGGTAGAGTGACACTTCTTGAATTTTAGATGATTCCTGGCGTCTTTGGTGGCGATAATGGTGTTTTCTATTGGCCTGGTGGTGTGGCTACCGAAAAGCAATTTGCTAGATGAAGAAATTAGGTAGCCTGCGAAGATATAGCCAAGGGATCTAGAGAAATAATAATAATATACTAATAATATAATTAAAGATTAAGGCAATAAAAAGAAGGAGACTAAGAAGAAAACTAAAATTTAAAGAAAAGACTAATGGACTAAGGAGCCCTTATTAGTAGATGGTTCGTGAGGTGGGAATGATTTCTAAGGCTGCGAAGTGTTGGTGATGATGGAAGTGGCGTGATTCCCTAGCAGCCTTTAGAGCCTAAAACCAAGAAACTAATATGAAATAAATTAAATTAAGCAGAAAAGAAGTATAGATAAGGAAGATAAAAGAGAAGAGAAAAGAAAAATAGAACCGAAAAGGTTTTAGAGACCCTTGGCGTGTCAATTAGCTGAAGTTGCCGGCATGAACTCATGTTGAGGTCTCATCTGAGGAGACGATGCTTACCTTCTTACATTTCTTTGGCATGATTTTTGTTTTGCTCAAGAGTCTTGTACCTTTTCTATGAAAAGAGAGAAAAATTTGAAAGAAAGAGAAGGAAGAAATAAGATAGGAAAAAGGGGAAGGGCTGTTGGGATTTAAATAAGATTTCAAATCTGGGAAGTTCCCACTCCTGTGTACTGAGGGTGTGTCGATTCACACGGCCGCATCACACGGCCGTGTTGTGGAGTGTGTTGTTCTTCCACGCCCGTTTATCGATTGGCACGCTCGTTCCCAAAAGGGCAGCATGTGAGCATGGATGGAATGGACGCGCGTGGTTTGCCCGTGCTCAATAAGTCAGTATCTTAGCACGGTCGTGAGGCATGGCCGTGCTATTTTGTCGGTGCCCGTGGTGTGGGCGGTTGGATCTGTGACATTAGGGGGTGGGTGGACTGACTTGTACGGCTCTGCTCAGTCAGTGTGGTGGTTCCGGTGGTCCACACGGCCACGGGCACGACCGTGTGTAAGGCTGTGTGGCCTGGAAATCTGCATTTTTGTGTTAGTTTAAATGTTGAGAGAAGAAAGAAGGAAAGAGAAGAAAATAAATTTGAAAGTAAATAGTGTTAGTGTTCGGGTTGCCTCCCTAGAAGTGCTCGTTTATAGTCTTAAGCTAGACTGTCTTTAACTTTGAAAATTTTAGGGAGGTTTAAAGGTTTGAATATTTTCCCTCTTGCTGACAATTTTATTTTCGTGATAAAGTTTAAGTTGAGAAGTGATCGGGTCAAACAGTAGCGTTTTAATATTTATAAAAAGAATGATCGAACCTGTAGACTAACTATGACAACGATAGAGGCAAATGCACCTATCGAATAGTAGTATAGTTTAGGCAAGAATATCTTATCGAACCCAAGGGAACCTAAAAGCACTGCTACTCAGTTTCTTTCTATTATTTAGCCTGAAATATGGAGTGATTGATTTATTAAAACTAATGACATACTTTAAACTAAATGCAAAGACAAAAGAACGAATTGGGGAAAGACTTTAGGAAAACTCAGTTAATGAAGATGATACCCTCAGGAAGAATCCACCTATGACTTCACTTATTATTCATTCCCCAAACCATATGATTTCTTTACTTAGCTTGATCCGTGAGACTCCCTAACCTATATTAAACCCTCTCTTGAGGTGAATAACGTCTAACCTTAGGTTAATTATTAGAACTCTCGTTCTCTTATAATAACCCCCTAAGGAAGCAGTAAACCGATCAATGGATTCCCATATTAGGTTTTACCCTAATTTGGCAAAATCTTGTAACCTTATCTCTAGGCACCCGATCAACTCCGCTCAATTATGCTAGATCTACTCTTAGGCAAGGTCTATTCCTCCTCCACCTAAGCACATCAGATTAAATTAAGCAACATAATTAAGAACAAACTAAATACTTATCATATAATTTAGAAATCAAATAACAAAATCCATCATAGGTTTCATCCCCTTCAGGTATCTAAAGGGTGTAGTTCATAACAAAATAAGAAAACATATCAAGAGAAAAGATAAAACAAAACATAAGAAATCCCTAAAACCCCCTGAAGGAATTGAATAGGAGATCCTCTATCTTGAATAGTGTTTCGGCTTCTTGAGATGGATCAACTGGCTATCTTCAAGTGATTCCCTAAAAAATGAAAGCTTCGGCAAAAGCCTCTGCAAAAAGCCTTCCCTTTGATGTCTGCCTTGGGTTGTTTATATAGGCTTTGGGATGTTATACTTGGCTCCTACGTACCTCCTTCAAGTAGAATTACTATTAGGGTATTTGAGTAGACTTAGGAGTATGTTTCTTTGGCTTCAAGCATCCAATTCCGAGTGAAATTACTCATTCCTGCGGCAAGGGCACGCCCATGGCACACGCCTGTAATTTCAGATGATTGGCGCCATGCCTTGATTTTGCCGCTTTAGGTAACCGTAAGAGAGATTGGTGCCATGTTTGTGCTCGATTAGGTGTGCCATGTAGATTGCTGAACGCCCAATTGTGCCATCAACTCGTGAGTTGGGCGTGCTTTAAAGACACGGTGGTGCGGGCTTTGTGCTAGGTTTGTGTTAAGCCCTTTTTATCCTCGGGTGCTTTCTTGAGTATAAACATGAAAAAAAGGATTAAAAGCACCTTTTACATAAATCAAGGGCTAAATCATCCAAAAGCATATTAAATATGGGGTTAAAATATGTTACTTTTACGGTTTATCAAATACCCCCACACTTGAGCTTTTGCTTGTCCCCAAGCAAAATTCTCAACTTACAATTAAAACGAACCTTCCATAATTCATAATTCCTATCGGCAATGTCTTATCATAATTCATAGATTAATTTATACATGGATAATTCAACTCAAAGAACCCGCAAGATTCAATTACGATAAGTCATGCCTTTATAGTATGAAAACATAGGTGTCTCCCCTTATCTGAATAATTACCTTTAATTCAAAATTGGCAAGGATTGACATCCTCACTGAAGGTTCACTCAAATCACTCAAAGTGTTTAAGGTTCAAGAATAAGCACTCTAAGTCGAACCTGAAAAGTTAATATCATAGGCTTGCCTGAAAATCAAATCTCAACCACTGTATATGAGATGATACACAGATCAAAAGGCCTTTATCAGGGTTGTAACGGGGCTAGGGTTAAAAGGTGTGGATAAAGGCTGAATTAGAAGGTTAGAATCGAGATTGACTTGACAAATTACCTAACTAGGAACAATGAACTAATATAAGTACTTACATCAATTGAAAGCCAATAATACCTATTATTGATAATTACTCTATAATAACGAGTATTTATCTTACTTGAAATTTGATAATACTTTAATACGAGTTTTTTTAAGAACAAACTAAAAATAAACATAATAGAAGGAACTTTGATAATTAAACAACTTAATTCGGCAATTAATCAAATCAATTCTCGATAGAAGGGTAGTCAAAATAATGTTGATAACAAATACAAAGGGATTTGGGTTAATATTAGACGGATGATTCAATAAAAGGTTGTTAGGATTCAACGGTGTTCACTAGGGGTTAATTTGTATGGGTAGGCTTTTTAGCAGAGTGAATGGGTTAAAACCTAGGTGCCTTTATCATCTTAGTATATCAAATCATTAATGTGGTCTCGACATGTATAATCAAGGCAAGTTCTAGAATAACAGTTCGAAGTTGACACACTCATAATCAATAAAGTGAGCACGAAAAAGAATATATGCTCTATAAGGCTCAAAATCTCACAAAAATTATAGGTGTTTTTAATCTCAATCCCTATAAATTTCAAACTTCAAAGTAATACCCAAATTTAGTTTAACGACCTATTAATTTTTAATTTTTTTGAAAGTAAACTTATCATGCTCGATTCTCTAGTATCCTTCAGATTTAATCACCAATGCATAATTAACTATGACTTACTCTAAAACATATCAATAAAAATCATAAATTATTAGAAATTTCACCCTAATTAATAATATGAGAAAAATACTTAAGATTAAGACTAAATTGGGGTTTTGAGAATTATGCAAAAGTTAGGCACTATTACCCCACACTTAAGATGTACATTGCCTCAATGTACAAAGATGATAATGATAATTAGATGCCAAATCAAAAAGATAAGTGGGGAAAGTAATACTCCCTGAAATCTGGATGATCCTTAGCGTCTTTGGTGGCGGTGATGGTGTTTTCTATGGGCATGGTGGTGTGGCTACCAAAAAGCAATTTGCTAGATGAAGAAATTGGGTAGCCTGCGAAGATATAGCCAAGAGATCTAGAGAAATAATAATATAGTAATGATATATTTAAAGATTAAGGAGATAAAAAGAAGGAGACTAAGAAGAAAACTGAAATTGAAAGAAAAGACTAATGGACTAAAGAGTCCTTATTGTTGGATGGTTCGCGAGGTGGGTGTGACCTCGAAGGCTGTGGTGTGTGATTCCCTTGCAGCCTTTAGAACCTAAAACAAAGAAACTAATATGAAATAAATTAAATTAAGCAGAAAAGAAGTATAGATAAGGAAAATAAAGGAGACGAGAAAAGAAAAATAGAACCGAAAAGGTTTCGGAGACCCTTGACGTGTCAATTAGCTGAAGCTGCCGGCATGAACTCATGTTGAGGTCTCCTTTGAGGAGACGATGCTTACCTTCTTACGTTTCTTCGGCATGATTTTTATGTTGCTCAAAAATCTTGTACCTTTTCTATGAACAGAGAAAAATTTGAAAGAAAAGAGAAAGAAGAAAGAAGAAAGAAGATGGGAAAAAAAGTGAAAGGGCTGTGGGGATTTAAATAAGGTTTCAAATCTGGCACGTTCCCACACCCGTGTACTGAGGGTGTGTTGTTTCACACGGCCGCATCGCATGGCTGTGTTATGGAGGGTGTTGTTCTTCCACGCCCGTTTGTCAATTGGCACGACCGTTTCTAAAAGGCCAGTATATGAGCACGGTTAGAATGTACGAGCGTGGTCTGCCTGTGCTCAATAAGTTAGTTTTTAAGCATGGTCGTGAGTCACGCCCGTGCTATTTTGTCAGTGCCCGTGTTGTGGGTGGTTGGATCCGTGATGTTTGGGGTTGGGTGAACTGACTTGCACGGCTCTGCTCGGTCAGTGTGGTGGTTTCGATAGTCCACACGGCCACGAAAACTGATGGTGTGTAAAGGTATGTGGCCTAGATATTTGCATTTTGTGTTAGTTTAAATGTTAAGAGAGAGAAGAAAAGAAAAGAAAATAAATTTGAAAGTAAATAGTTTTAGTGCTCAGGTTGCCTCTCGAGAAGCGCTTGTTTATAGTCTTAAGCTACACTATCCTTGAATTTGAAAAATTTAGGGAGGTTTAAAGGTTTGAATATTTTCCCTCTTGCTGACAGTTTTATTTTCGTGACAAAGTTTAGGTCGGGAAGTTTTTACTTTGAAATTACCGAATATTGGATTGCTTACCTTGACTATCTCGTGTGGGAAAATATTATGTATCTGAAGGAGTATTTCTCCCTTTTTCTTCATGTCTATTGAAGTGATGTGAGAATTGCTTTTGTCTAATAGCACCTGGTCTCTTATTTTAAAGTGATTTAATGTCTCTATGAGTTCTTCTGGTGGTTCCTTTGGTTTTACTTCATGTGGATCCGACTTTTCTTTGGTATGTATCTTGACTCTTTTAAATTGTCGATCTTACGGTTTTGTTTACGGTGTGATTCTTACGTGACAACTTGGTGGCTATGAGTTGGCTCGATTTTGATGCATTGTGATGTTTCCCACGATGAAAGTTGAACAATTTGGTTATCTATTGAAATGACGTTTTACCTTCATCTTTTGTTGTTTTGGTGAGTCGAGAGTTTGAAGATTGATCGATTCTTCTCCTACACGAAGTATGAGTTCTCTGTGGCAACATCAATTTTAGTCTTGGCGATTTGCAAGAAAAGGTCTTCCTAAAATTAAAGGGATTGAATTTTCCTCATCCATGTCTAAATCAACAAAATCTCTTGGCAAAACAAATTTATTGATTTTACTAATGCCCTAGGAATTCTAACAGTTTATCATCTAGTTGAATACTCATCCTAGTTTGTTTGGGCTTCCCTAGAACTAGTCGTTTAAACAATGTATAAGGCATGACATTTATACTTGCCCTAGATCGGCTAACACATTATCAATAGTTAAACTACCAATTAAGCATGGAATCGTAAAACTCCACGGATCTTTTAATTTACGTGGTAGTACATTACGTAGCATTCTTTGGGCAGGTTGCGTTCAATTCCACATGGTGCTCTTCATCTATTTTGCGTTTGTTCGTTAAGAGCTATCTTAAGAATTTCCTTGAATCGGGCATCTGAAAAAGAGCTTCAAGAAGAGGTAAGTTAATATGTAATTTCTTTAGAAGTTTTAGAAACTTACCAAATTGTTCCTCTGAGTCCTCTTTTTTCAATGCTTCGGGATAAGGTATGCAAGGTTGGTATTATTTGATTATCGATTTTCGCTTTTCGTGAGCTATCTCTGTTTTACCTTTTTCTTCCTTGGTTTCTTGTGCCGATGTGGGCTTGTCTACCTTTGTGTCCTCTTGAAATGTGATGGCTTGGATTTGTTCTTTTGGGTTTATTTCTGTGTTGCTTGGTAGACGTCCTTGTTGATGTTTAGAAATCAGCTTTATAAGATGTCCCACTGACCTAGTAAGTTCTCCAACTTGATTCTCGATCCCTTTGATTGATTTTTGTTGTTCATCACGTGTTGCTTCAGCCTTTTGAAGACGAAAATCTATAGCTGCCATGAATTTTGTCAGCATCTTTTCAAGGTTTGATGTCTTTTCCTGTGGATAGGGCTGATTTCGATAATTAGGAGAAGGTTGCTGCCTTTGATTTCCTTGGTTTCCTTGTCCTCCCCACGAAAAATTTGGATGGTTCCTCCAACCTGCATTATAAGTGTTACTAGAAGGATTATTATTAGATCTGAAATTGTTACCAATATAGTTTGTTTGCTCGTTGGCTGCGCCCAGTTGGTAGGGTGGGTACTCAAAATTCGCCACATTTCCACTCGCCTCGCATTGCATTACTGGATGTACCTGCGATGAACATAAATTATCAAGCTTTTTATTCATTAACTCCACCTGCGTCGACAATATTGTTACTATGTCTATGTTAAAAACTTTGGCTGATTTTGTCGGTTTAGTTCTTGTAATTTGCCATTGATAGGTGTTCAACGACATCTCCTCCATAAAATCGTAAAAGTCGCTTGAGAGTTTTGTTGTTTAAAATTCCACCGGTGATGAGTCAATCATTTGTCTAGTTGGAGAATTCACACCATTGTAAAAGTTTGGACTTGAAGCCACAAAGGTAATCCGTGGTGTGGGATCTCCTTAGGAGATCCTTGTATCTTTCCCATGCATCATATAATGTTTCTGTGTCATTCTACACAAAAGAAGATATGTCATTCCTAAATTTAGCCATTTTGGCTAGTGAAAAATATTTTAAATGAAATTTTTCGGTCATTTGCTCCCATGTGGTGATTGATCATCGTGGTAACGAGTCCAACCACTTCTTTGCTTTATTCCTTAATGAAAAAGGAAATAAACGAAGACGTATGGCATCATCAGAAACGTCATTTACTTTGAAGGTATCACAAAATTGTAAAAAATTAAATATATGAGTATTTGGATCTTCATCCTGGAAACCATCAAATTGAACAAATTGTTGAATCATTTGTATTGTGTTAGGCTTTAATTCAAAACTATTAGCGACTATAGCATAATCATACATAGTCTGCGAGCATTCATTCTTCTGATTTGGTGGATTATTTTGTCCATCCTTGATAGGATTGGATCTTTCTTGTTGTTTTCTCTTTGGTAGTCTAGAGCTTGTCTAATTTCTCTACGATTTTTTCGACGGTAGCTTCAATGTCACTTTCATATTTTAATGGTCCTCTCGGGTTTCTTCTAGTCATAAACTAGAGGTACCTACTAGGAGAAGAAGAATTTTAATATAAATAAAAATTTAACCTAAAAAATAAAAATAAATTGTGAAATAATAAAAGTATGGCTAAAGTAATGAAATAGAGCTTTCTTAATATTTTAGTGTTTCAAGACATGGCGCCAAAAACTTAATCGTGTCAAACAAAGCGTTTTAATATTTATAAAAGAATGATCGAACCTATAGACTAACTATGACAATGATAGAGGCAAGTGCACCTATCAAGCAGTAGTATAGTTTAGGCAAGAATATCTTATCGAACCCAAGGGAACCTAAAAGTACTACTACTCAGTTTCTTTCTATTATTTAGCCTAAAATATGGAGTGATTGATTTATTAAAACTAATGACATACTTTAAACTAAATGCAAAGACAAAAGAACGAATTGGAGAAAAACTTTAGGAAAGCTCAGTTGATGAAGATGATACCCGCAGGAAGAATCCACCTATGACTTCACTTATTATTCATTCCCCAAACGATATGATTTCTTTACTTAGCTTGATCCGTGAGACTCCTAACCTATATTAAACCCTCTCGAGGTGAATAACGTCTAACCTTAGGTTAATTAGTGGAACTCTCGTTCTCTTATAATACCCCTAAGGAAGCGATGAACCGATCAATGGATTCCCATAAATGAGCACTAGGGTTAGAATGTACGAGCGTGGTCTGCCTGTGCTCAATAAGTTAGTTTTTAAGCATGGTCGTGAGTCACGCCCGTGCTATTTTGTCAGTGCCCGTGTTGTGGGTGGTTGGATCCGTGATGTTTGGGGTTGGGTGAACTGACTTGCACGGCTCGCTTTCAAGGTCGGTGTGGTGGTTTTGATAGTCCACACGGCCACGGGCACGGTCGTGTGTAAGGCTGTGTGGCCTAGATATTTGCATTTTTGTGTTAGTTTAAATGTTAAGAGAAGAGAGAAGAAAAGAAAAGAAAATAAATTTGAAAGTAAATAGTTTTAGTGCTCAGGTTGCCTCCCGAGAAGCGCTTGTTTATAGTCTTAAGCTACACTATCCTTGAATTTGAAAAATTTAGGGAGGTTTAAAGGTTTGAATATTTTCCTCTTGTCGATAGCTTTTATTTTCGTGACAAAGTTTAGGTCGGAAGTTTTACTTTGAAATTACCAATATTGGATTGCTTACCTTGACTATCTCGTGGGGAAAATATTATGTATCCGAAGGAGCATTTCTCCTTTTTCTTTATGTCTATTGAAGTGATGTGAGAATTGCTTTTGTCTAATAGCACCTGGTCTCCTATTTTAAAGTGATTTAATGTCTCTATGAGTTCTTCTGGTGGTTCCTTTGGTTTTACTTCATGTGGATCCGACTTTTCTTTGGTATGTATCTTCAGCTCTTTTAAATTGTCGATCTTACGGTTTTGTTTCTGGTGTGATTCTTCTGTGACAACTTGGTGGCTATGAGTTGGCTCAGTTTTGATGCATTGTGATGTTTCCCACGATGAAAGTTGAACAATTTGGTTATCTATTGAAATGACGTTTTTACCTTCATCTTTTGTTGTTTTGGCTGAGTCGAGAGTTTGAAGATTGACCGATTCTTCTCCTACACGAAGTATGAGTTCTCCTGTGGCAACATCAATTTTAGTCTTGGCAGTTGCAAGAAAAGGTCTTCCTAAAATTAAAGGGATTGAATTTTCCTCATCCATGTCTAAATCAACAAAATCTACTGGCAAAACAAATTTATTGATTTTTACTAATGCCCCTAGGAATTCTAACAGTTTTATCATCTAGTTGAATACTCATCCTAGTTTGTTTGGGCTTCCCTAGAACTAGTCGTTTAAACAATGTATAAGGCATGACATTTATACTTGCCCCTAGATCGGCTAACACATTATCAATAGTTAAACTACCAATTAAGCATGGAATCGTAAAACTCCCTGGATCTTTTAATTTCTGTGGTAGTCTGTTCTGTAGCATTGCTGGGCAGGTTGCGTTCAATTCCACATGGTGCTCTTCATCTATTTTGCGTTTGTTCGTTAAGAGTCGTCTTAAGAATTTCCTTGAATCGCATCGAAAAAGAGCTTCAAGAAGAGGTAAGTTAATATGTAATTTCTTTAGAAGTTTTAGAAACTTACCAAATTGTTCCTCCGAGTCCTCTTTTTCAATGCTTCGGATAAGGTATGCAAGGTTGGTATTATTTGATTATCGATTTTCGCCGTGAGCTATCTCTCGCTTTTACCTTTTTCTTCCTTGGTTTCTTGTGCCGATGTGGGCTTGTCTACCTTTGTGTCCTCTTGAAATGTGATGGCTTGGATTTGTTCTTTTGGGTTTATTTCTGTGTTGCTTGGTAGACGTCCTTGTTGATGTTTAGAAATCAGCTTTATAAGATGTCCCACTGACCTAGTAAGTTCTCCAACTTGATTCTCGATCCCTTTGATTGATTTTTGTTGTTCATCACGTGTTGCTTCAGCCTTTTGAAGATTTGAAAATCTATAGTCGCCATGAATTTTGTCAAGATCTTTTCAAGGTTTGATGTCTTTTCCCGTGGATAGGGTGATTCGATAATTAGGAGAAGGTTGTCGCTTTGATTTCCTTGGTTTCCTTGTCCTCCCCACGAAAAATTTGGATGGTTCCTCCAACCTGCATTATAAGTGTTACTAGAAGGATTATTATTAGATCCGAAATTGTTACCAATATAGTTTGTCGCTTTCGTTTATGCGCTTGAGTTGGTAGGGTGGGTACTCAAAATTCGCCACATTTCCACTCGCCTCGCATTGCATTACTGGATGTACCTGCGATGAACATAAATTATCAAGCTTTTTATTCATTAACTCCACCTGCGTCGACAATATTGTTACTATGTCTATGTTAAAAACTTTGGCTGATTTTGTCTGTTTAGTTCTTGTAATTTGCCATTGATAGGTGTTCAACGACATCTCCTCCATAAAATCGTAAGCTGCTTCAGGAGTTTTGTTGTTTAAAATTCCACCGGCTGATGAGTCAATCATTTGTCTAGTTGGAGAATTCACACCATTGTAAAAAGTTTGGACTTGAAGCCACAAAGGTAATCCGTGGTGTGGGATCTCCTTAGGAGATCCTTGTATCTTTCCCATGCATCATATAATGTTTCTGTGTCATTCTACACAAAAGAAGATATGTCATTCCTAAATTTAACCATTTTGGCTAGTGAAAAATATTTTAAATGAAATTTTTCGGTCATTTGCTCCCATGTGGTGATTGATCATCGTGGTAACGAGTCCAACCACTTCTTTGCTTTATTCCTTAATGAAAAAGGAAATAAACGAAGACGTATGGCATCATCAGAAACGTCATTTACTTTGAAGGTATCACAAAATTCTAAAAAATTAAATATATGAGTCAATAAAAAGGTTGTTAGGATTCAATGGGGTTCACTAGGGGTTAATTTGTATGGGTAGGCTTTTTAGCGTAGTGAACGGGTTAAAACCTAGGTGCCTTTATCATCTCAGCATATCAAATCATTAATGTGGTCTCGACATATATAAACGAGGCAAGTTCTAGAATAACAGTTCAAAGTTGACACACTCATAATCAATTAAAGTGAGCACGAAAAAGGGTACATGCTCTATAAGGCTCAAAATCTCACAAAAATTATGGGTGTTTTGACATCAATCCTTATAAATTTTGGACTTCAAGGTGATACTCAAGTTCAGTTCAACAACCTATCAATTATAATTTTTTAGAAAGTAAACTTATCATGTTCGATTCTCTAGTATTCTTCAAATTTAATTATCAATGCACAATTAACTAAGACTTATTCTAAAACATATCAATAAAATCATAAACCATTAGAAATTTCATCCTAATTAATAAAATGAGAAAATACTTAAGATCAAGACAAAATTCCGTGGTTTTGAGAATTATGCAAAAGTTAGGCACTATTACCCCACACTTAAGATGTACATTGCCCTCAATGTACAAAGATAGATAATGAAATTTATGTGCCAAATAAAAAAGAGAAGTGGGGAAAGTAATACTCCCTAAAATCTGGATGATCCTTGGCATCTTTGGTGGAGGTGATGGTGTTTTCTATGGGCCTAGTGGAGTGGCTACTGAGAAGCAATTTGCTAGATGAAGAAATTGGGTAGCCTGTGAAGATATAGCCAAGAGATCCAGAGAAATAATAATATACTAATAATAAATTTAAAGATTAAGGAAATAAAAAGAAGGAGACTAAGAAGAAAATTGAAATTGAAAGAAAAGACTAATAGACTAAGGAGTCCTTATTGTTGGATGGTTTGCGAAGTGGGTGTGACCTCGAAGGCTGTGGTGTGTGATTCCCTAGCAGCCTTTAGATCCTAAAACCAAGAAACTACTATGAAATAAATTAAATTAAGCAGAAAAGAAGTATAGATAAGGAAAATAGAAGAGATGAGAAAAGAAAAATAGAACCGAAAAGGTTCCCGAGACCCTTGGCGTGTCAATTAAGTGAAGCTGCCGGCATGAACTCATGTTGAGGTTTCCTCTAAGGAGATGATGCTTACGTTTCTTTGGCATGATCTTTGTGTTGCTCAAGAGTCTTGGACCTTTTCTTTGAATAGAGAGAAAAATTTGGAAGAAAGAGAAGGAAGAAGGAATGTGGGAGAGAAGGGAAGGCTATGGGGATTTAAATAAAATTTCAAATCTGGCTTGTTCCCATGCCCATGTACCGAGGGTGTGTCCATTCACACGGCTGCCTAGCACGGCCGTGGCTTATGGCGTATTTCTTCTTACACGCCCGTTTCTTAGTCAGCCATGCCCGTTTCGAGAAAGGCAGTATCCACACACGGTTCAGAGGCACGCCTGTGCTTATTTTGTCAGCACCCGTGCTTCAGTGTGGTTGGACTCGTGACGTTGGGGAGTGGTTGACTGACTTGCATGGCCCTACTCTTGTTAGTGTGGCAGTTCTGGTAGTCCACATGGCCACAGACATGACCGTGTTTAAGGTCGTGTGGTCTGGAAATCTGTACTTTTGTGTTAGTTTCCAACTAAATACTTAGGAAAGAAAGATGGAAAGAAAAGAAACTGAAAACAAGTTTGAAAATAAATAGTGTTAATGTTTGGGTTGCCTCTCGAGAAGCGCTCGTTTATAGTCTTAAGCTATACTGTCCTCATGTTTGAAAATTTCAGGGAGGTTTAAAGGTTTGTATATCTTCCCTCATGCTTGCGATTTTATTTTTATGACAAAGTTGGAGTCGAGAAGCATTTACCTTGAATTTATCAAATTTTGGGTTACTTACCTCGACTGTGTTGTTGGGAAAGATTTTGTGTACCTTGGGAATAATTTCTCCCTTTGCCCTCAAGTCTATTGAAGTGATGTGAAGATCGGCTTTGTCTAACAGCACATAGTCTTCTATTTTAAAGTGATTTGATGTTCCTATGAGTTTTTCTGGTGGTTCCTTAGGTTTTACTTCGTGTGGATCCAGATTTTCTTTGGTGTATGTCTTCTGCTCTTCTAAAAATTTGATCGTGCGATTTTGTGTTGGCTCAGTTTTAATGCTTTGTGATGTTTTCTGCGATGAAGGTTGAATAATTTGATTATCTATTGAAACGAAGTTCTTACCTTCATCTTCTGTGGTTCTGGCTGAGTCGAAAGCTTGAAGACTGACTGATTCATCTCCTACACGAAGTATGAGTTCTCTTGTGGCAACATCAATTTTAGTCTTGACAGTTGCAAGAAAAGGTCTTCCTAAAATTAAAGGGATTGAATTTTCCTCATCCATGTCTAAAACAACGAAATCTACTAGGAAACCAAATTTATCGATTTTTACTAAAATGTCTTCAATAATGCCCCTAGGAATTCTAACAGTTTTATCAGCTAGTTGGATACTCATCCTAGTTTGTTTGGGCTTCCCTAGACCTAGTCATTTAAATAGTGTATAAGGCATGCCATTTATACTTGCCCCTAAATTATCTAACACATTATCAATAGTTAAACTACCAATTAAACATGGAATCGTAAAACTCCCTGGATCTTTTAATTTCTGCAGTAGTCGATTTTGTAGCATTCCTGAGCATGTTGCGTTAAGTTCCACATGTTGCTCTTCATCTATTTTGCATTTGTTTGTTAAGAGCTATCATAAAAATTTCCTTGCATCGGGCATCTGAAAAAGAGCTTCAAGAAGAGGTAAGTTAATGTGTAATTTCTTTAGAAGTTTTAAAAACTTACCAAATTGTTCTTCTGAATCATCTCTTTCCAATGCTTCAGGATAAGGTATTCGAGGGTGGTACTCTTTAATTACTGGTTTTTCTTGTGTTACCTCTATTTTACATGTTTCTTCCTTGGTTTCTTGTACTGGGGTGGGCTTGACTACCTTTGTATCCTCTTGAGATGCGATGGTTTGTATCTGTTCTTTTGGGTTTATTTCTGTGTTGCTTGGTAGACGTCCTTGTTGACGTTCTGAAACAAGTTTTGTGAGTTGTCCCACTAACCTAGTGATTTTCCTGACTTGTTCCCTGATTTCTTTTATCGATATTCCTTGGTTATCAAGCGTTGTATTAGTTTTTTGGAGACGGGCATCAGTGTCTGTCATGAACTTTTTCAAAATCTCTTCAA
Organism: Gossypium rotundifolium; assembly: GCA_025506655.1. Lineage (NCBI taxonomy): Eukaryota > Viridiplantae > Streptophyta > Magnoliopsida > Malvales > Malvaceae > Gossypium > Gossypium rotundifolium. The sequence continues at coordinate 158,889,532 of CP106722.1, read as the reverse complement.
GACTCGACTTTTTTTCGGTGGATATGGTTGATTTTGATAATTTGGAGAAGGTTGCTGCCTTTGATTTCCTTGATTTCCTTGTCCTCCCCACAAAAAATTTGTGTGGTTTTTCCAACCTGGATTGTAAGTGTTACTATAAGGATTATTATTAGATCTGAAATTGTTACCTATATAGTTTGTCCTTTCGTTTTACTTACGGTTGGTAAGGTGGGCACTCGAATTCGCCACATTTCCGCTCGCTTCACATTGCATGACTGGATGTACCTATGAAGAACATAAATTATCAAGCTTTTTATTCATTAACTCCATTTGTGTTGACAACATTGTCACTGCGTCTATCTTAAAAACTCCGGCTGATTTTATCGGTTTAGCCCTTGTAATTTGCCATTGATAGGTGTTCAACGACATCTCCTCAATAAAATCATAAGTCGCTTTAGGAGTTTTATTATTCAGAGTTCCACCGGCTAATGAATCAATCATTTTCCTTGTTGGAGAATTCACACCATTGTAAAAAGTTTGGACTTGAAGCCATAAAGGTAATTCGTGGTGTGGGCATCTCCTTAGGAGATCCTTATATCCTTCCCATGCATCATATAATGTTTCTGCATCATTCTGCACAAAAAAAGATATATCATTCCTAAATTTGGCCATTTTGGCTAGTGGAAAATACTTTAAAAGAAATATTTTAGTCATTTGATCCCATGTGGTGATTGACCCTCGTGGTAACGAGTTCAACCACTGCTTTGCTTTATTCTTTAATGAAAGAGGAAATAACCGAAGACGTATGGCATCGTCAGAAATGCCATTTATTTTAGAGGTATCACAGAATTCTAAAAAATTTGATATATGAGTGTTTGGATCTTCATCCTGGAAACCATCAAATTGAACAAATTGTTGAATCATTTGTATTGTGTTAGGCTTTAATTCAAAATTATTAGCAGCTATAGCGGGCCTAACAATACTAGATTCTGCTCCTGTTAGATTAGGTTTAGCATAATCATACATAGTCTGTGAGCATTCTATTCTTGCACATTTGGTGGTGGATTGTTTTCGTCCATCCCTTCAGTAGGATTGGATCCTTGCTGTTCTCCTCTTTGATAGTCTAGGGCTCGTCTAATTTCTCTGTAATTTTTGCGAGCGGTAGCTTCAATGTCACTTTCGTATTCTAATGGTCCTCTCGAATTTCTTCTAGTCATAAACGAGATGTACCTGCTATGAAAAGAAAGGAAGAAATTTAGAAAAACAAAAATATATGTATAATAATAAGAGAATTTTAAAAATAAAAATAATGGCTAAAGTAATAAATTACAGTAAAAAAGAATTTGGCTAAAGTAATAGAAATAGAGCTTTCTTAATATTTTAGAGTTCCCCGAAAACGGCCCCAAAAACTTGATCGCTGCAAAACAGTCTAGTCTCAATATTTATAAAAGAGTAATCGAACCTGTAGACTAACTGCGACAACAATAGAGGCAATCGCACCTATCGAATAGTAGTATAGTTCAGGAAAGAATATCTTATCGAACCCAAGGAACCTAAAAGTACTACTACTCACTTTCTTTCTATTATTTAGCCTAAAATATGGAGTGATAGGTTTATTAATCTAAAACAAATGAAATACTTAAACTTAATTGCAAAGACAGAAGAATGAAACTTTGGGAAAAGACTTTGAAGAAAACTTAATTGATAAAGACGATACCTTCGGGAAGAATCCACCTATGACATCACTTATTATCTACCTTTTCAATTCATATGATTTCTTTACTTAGCTCGACCTGTGAGACTCCCTAACCTATATTAAACCTTCTCTCGAAGCGAATAACGTCTAACCTTAGGTTAATTAGTGGAACTCTTGTTCTCTTATAATAACCCTCTAAAGAGCAGTAAATCGATCAATGGACTCCCATATTAGGTTTCACCCTAATCCGGCAAAATCTCGTAACCCTATCTCTAAGCGCCCGATCAACTCCGATTAATTATGCTAGACCTACTCTTAGGCAGGGTCTATTCCTCCTCCACCTAAGCACATCAGATAAATTTAAGCAACATAATTAAGAACAAACTAAGTATTTATCATATAAACCAAAAGAATTAAATAATAAAATCAATCATAGGTTTCATCCCTTCAGGTATCTGAGGGGTTTAGTTCATAACTAAACAAGAAAACATCTCAAGGGAAAAGATAAAACAAAACACAAGAAATCCCTAAAACCCCCTAAAGGAATTGAAGAGGAGATCCTCCGTCTTGAGTAGAACTTCGACTCTTCGAGATGGATCAATTGGCTATCTTCAAGACAATCCTTGAACGAGAAAAGCTTGGCAGAAAACTCTGATCAATGATCGACCCCTCGAATAGCCGCCTTGGGGTGTTTTTATAGACTTTTGGGATGCTTTACTTGTCTCCTAAGTACTCATAATTCAGGTACAATTCGTCCTAGGTGTTTGAGTAGACTTAGGATTGCGTTTCTTTGGCTCCAACATCTTATTAAAGCGAAATTACTCTTTCCGATGGCGGGGGCACGACTAAAACTTGCTTGTGTAAATTGAGGCTCAACACATGTCTCTATTCTGTTGATTTAGGCACGGCCGTGGCACGCCCGTGCAAGTCGAGGGTCAGGCCGTGTTGGGCTTTTTGTCGATTGGGGCACAGCCATACAAATCGGGGATAGGCCGTGTTGGGCTTTTTGTCGATGAGACACGGTAGTGTAAATTGGTGACGGTAGTGTTCTAGGTGGATAGCAAGGCACGGACAGTGTGGAATAAAGCCCAGGCCATGTCGACTTCTTGGGTTGGCCCAATTTGATCTGTTTTAAGCCCATTTTACGTTCTTTTTATCCTTAGGTGTTGTCCTGAGTATAAGACATGAAAAGAAAGGATTAAGAGCACCTTTTTACATAAACCAAGGATAAATTCATCCAAAACATAGTAAATGTGGGATTAAAATATGTTACTTTTACAGTTTATCATTCTTCATGTCTGTTGAAGTGATGTGAGGATTGGCTTTGTCTAATAGTACTTGGTCTCCTATTTTAAAGTGATTTGATGTCCCTATGAGCTCATCTGGTAGTTCCTTTGGTTTTACTTCATGTGGATCCAGATTTTCTTTGGTGTGTATCTTTTGCTCTTCTAAATTGTCGATCTTACGGTTTTGTTTCTGGTGCGATTCTTCTGTGACGACTTGGGGGCTATGCGTTGGCCCAGGTTTGATGCATTGTGATGCTTCCTGCAATGAAGGTTGAACAATTTGGTTATCTATTGAAATGAATTTCTTACCTTCATCTTCTGTTGTTTTGGCTGAGTCGAGAGCTTGAAGTTTGACCGATTCTTCTCTATACGAAGTATGAGTTCTCCTGTGGCAACATCAATTTTAGTCTTGGCAGTTGCAAGAAAAGGTCTTCCTAAAATTAAAGGGATTGAATTTTTCTCATCCATGTCTAAAACAACAAAATCTACTAGGAAAACAAATTTATTGATTTTTTACTAAAACGTCTTCAATAATGCCCCTAGGAATTCTAACAGTTTTATCAGCTAGTTGAATACTCATCCTAGTTTGTTTGGGCTTCCCTAGACCTAGTCGTTTAAACAATGCATAAGGCATGACGTTTATACGTGCCCCTAAATCAGCTAACACATTGTCAATAGTTAAACAACCAATTAAACATGGAATCGTAAAACTCCCTAGATCTTTTAGTTTCTGTGGTGGTCTATTTTATAGCATTGCTGAGCATGTTGCGTTGAGTTCCACATGGTGCTTTTCATCTATTTTGTGTTTGTTCGTCAAGAGCTGTCTAAAAAATCTCCTTGAGACAGGCATCTGAAAAAGAGCTTCAAGAAGAGGTAAGTTAATATATAATTTCTTTAAAAGTTTTAGAAACTTACTGAATTGTTCTTAAGAATCATCTTTTTTCAATGCTTCGGGATAAGGTATGCGAGGTTGGTACTCTTTGATTACCAGTGTTTCTTGTGCCTATTTTACCTTTTTCTTCCTTGGTTTCTTGTACTGATGTGGGCTTGTCTACCCTTGTACCCTCTTGAAATGTGATGGCTTGGATATGTTCTTTTTGGTTTATTTCTGTGTTGCTTGGTAGACGTCCTTGTTGACGTTTAGAAATCAGCTTTGTAAGATGTCCCACTGACCTAGTAAGTTCTCCAACTTGATTCTCGATCCTTTTGATCGATTTTTGTTGTTCATCAAGTGTTGCTTCAGTCTTTTGGAGACGAGAATCTATAGCTGCCATGAATTTTATCAACATCTCTTGAAGGTTTGATTTCTTTTCCTGTGGATAGGGCTGATTTTGGTAATTTGGAGGAGGTTGCTGCCTTTGATTTCCTTGATTTCCTTGTCCTCCCCACGAAAAATTTGGGTGGTTCCTCCAACCTACATTATAAGTGTTACTATAAGGATTATTATTAGATCTGAAATTGTTACCTATATAGTTTATCTGCTCGTTGTCTGCGCCCGGTTGGTAGGGTGGGTACTAAGAATTCACCACATTTCCTCTCGCTTCGCATTGCATGACTGGGTGTACCTGCGAAGAACATAAGTTATCAATTCATTAACTCCACCTACGTTGATAGCATTGTCACTGCGTCTATGTTAAAAACTCGGCTGATTTTGTCGGTTTAGCCCTTGTAATTTGCCATTGATAGTTGTTCAATGACATCTCCTCAATAAGAATGTGAGCTGCTTCAGGAGTTTTGTTGTTCAAAGTTCACCGGCTAATGAATCAATCATTTGCCTAGTTGGAGAATTCACACCGTTGTAAAAAGCTTGGACTTGAAGCCACAAAGGTAACCCTTGGTGTGGGCATCTCCTTAGGAGATCCTTATATCTTTCCCATGCATCATATAATGTTTCTGCGTCATTCTGCATAAAAGAAGATATGTCATTCCTAAATTTGGCCATTTTGGCTGGTGGAAAATATTTTAAAAGAAATTTTATGGTCATTTGATCCCATGTGGTGATTGACCCTCGTGGTAACGAGTTCAACCATTGCTTTGCTTTATTCCTTAACGAAAAAGAGAATAATCGAAGACGTATGGCATCATCAAAAACACCATTTATTTTATCACAGAATTCTAAAAAATTAGATATATGAGTATTTGGATCTTCATCCTGCAAACCATCAAATTGAACAAATTGTTGAATCATTTGTATTGTGTTAGGCTTTAATTCAAAATTATTTGCAGCTATAGCAGGCCTAACAATACTAGATTCTGCTCCTGTCAAATTAGGTTTAGCATAATCATACATAGTGCGTGGAGCATTATTTTCTTGCACATTTGGAGGTGGATTTTTTTCGTCCATCCCTTCAGTAGGATTGGATCTTTCTTGTTTTTCTTCTCTTTGGTAGTCTAGAGCTCGTCTAGTTTCTCTGCAATTTCTTCGAGTGGTAGCCTCAATGTCACTTTCATATTCTAATGGTCCTCTCGAGTTCCTTCTAGTCATAAACTAGAGGTACCTGCAAGTCAAGAAAGAAAGAAAGAGAATTAGTAAAAATAAAAATTTAATCTTAAAAATAATAATAGAATAATGGCTTAAGTAATAGAAATAGAGCTTTCTTAATATTTTAGAGTTCCTCGACAACGGCGCCAAAAACTTGATCGTGTCAAACAGTCGAGTTTTAATATTTATAAAGAATGATCGAACCTGTAGACTAACTATGACAATGATAAAGGCAAGTGCACCTATCGAACAGTAGTATAGTTTAGGCAAGAATATCTTATCAAACCCAAGGGAACCTAAAAGTACTACTACTCACTTTCTTTCTATTATTTAGCCTGAAATATGGAGTGGTTGGTTTATAAAACTAATGAAAAACTAAACTAGATGCAATGACAAAAGAATGAATTGGAGAAAAACTTTAGGAAAACTCAGTTGATGAAGACCATACCCTCAAGAAGAATCCACCTATGACTTCACTTATTATTTATCCCTAAACCATATGATTTCTTTACTTAGCTTGATCCGTGAGACTCCCTAACCTATATTAAACCATTTCTCGAGGTGAATAACGTCTAACCTTTTGTTAATTAGTGGAACTCTCGTTCTCTTATAATAACCCTCTAAGGAAGCAGTAAATCGATCAATGGATTCCCACATTAGGTTTCACCCTAATTCAGCAAAATCTCGTAACCCTATCTCTAGGCGCCCGATCAACTCCGCTCAATTATGCTAGATCTACTCCTAGGCAGGGTCTATTCCTCTTCCACCTAAGCACATTAGATTAATTTAAGCAACATAATTAAGAATAAACTAAGTACTTATCATATAATTTAGAAATCAAATAACAAAATCCATCAGAGGTTTCATCCTCTTCAGGTATCTGAAGGGTTTAGTTCATAACTAAATAAGAAAACATCTCAAGAGAAAAGATAAAACAAAACATAAGAAATCCCTAAAACCCCCTAAAAGAATTGAAGAGTAGATCCTCTGCCTTGAGTAGAACTCTGGCTTTTGAGTGATTCCCTAAAAGATGAAAGCTTCGGCAAAAGCCTCTGCCAAAAATCGTCCTTCAATGTCTGCCTTAGGTTGTTTATATAGACTTTTGAGATGCTCTACTTGGCTCCTAAGTACCTTCTTCAAGTAGAATTACTATTAGGGTGTTTAAGTAGACTTAGGAGTATGTTTTTTTGGCTCCAAGCATCCAAATCTGAGTGAAATTGCTCATTCCCGTAATAGGGGCATGCCCATGGCACACGCACGTGTAATTCGAGGTTGGGCCGTGCCTTGATTCTGTCATTTTGGGCATGGCTGTGGCACGGCCGTGTACGTCGCGATTCAGGCCGTGCTTCAGGTCTGTCGATTGGGACACGGCCATGTAGATCGCTTGACACGCTCGTGTGTGGTAATGAGATGATGCGTGGCCATGCAAATCGTGAGTTAGGTTGTGCTCTAGGTAGTTGGCGAGACACGGTCGTGCAGGCTTTGTGCCAGGCTGTGTTGATTTCTTGCTAAGGCCCAATTACTCTATTTTAAGCCTGTTTTGTGTTCTTTTTATCCTCGAGTGCTTTCCTGAGTATATGACATCAAAAGAAAGGATTACAAGCACCTTTTATATAAATCAAGGGCTAAATCATCAAAAAGCATACTAAATGTGGGACTAAAATATGCTACTTTTATGGTTTATCATGGTGATTCCCATTTTCGTTTTTAAACTCGACCCCTATTTTTTCATAAAACTTTAAAAATGGTTTTCAACATATTTAAGTTTAATAATTACGTAAATAATTGAACAATGAAAAAAAAACACAAAATCTAAAGTCAAAACGGAGTACAAGGCCTTATTACAACCAACGAAAGTGAAATGATTAAAATCATGTCTTTTGAAACCGATAAGCGAAATTCTTAAGTGTCTCGTAGTGTGGCCATCTCTGAGTCCTCTCCCACGTCAAGCAGTCTACTATGGATCACCTGAAACAGTTAATAAAAAAGGTGTGAGTTTTGAAACTCAGTGTGCACGACCCTTGGCAATCAATTCAATATGCAATTATCACATTGGGCCTAAGCCTTATCAAAATCGGTGGTCTTGGGCTTTAGCCCACAACGACATCATATCATATCATATCATATCATATCATATCATATCATATCATATCATATCATATCATATCATATCACATGAAAACAAAGTTATGCGAAACCCTCCCCAAAAGTCTATCCGCTACACACCATTTACCTTCCAACCCTACACACCTGTGGGGATATAAATATCAACCCACCCATCCCTACACTCCAAAGGTAGCACCTACAGTGGCACTACTTAGTGTTGCAGTAAAGCTGCTAAGTATATAATGGGCTTAAAGCCACCGGTGGATCTACGGTCGTCAAGCGACTATTTGATCCTCAAATTCTTCTTCTATGCCATAATTCCCACCCATATGCATCCTAAACAGAATATCATATGAATGCAGCATGCACATGAGTAACATCCATAAAACTCATACTCATCACATAAGGGTATTTTAGTCATTTCACAATCAAGGGTATTATTATAATTCTACCCTGTAGGGGTATTATTATAATTCTACCCTACAGGGGTATTATCGTAATTCTATAAATCATGGATATTTTGGTAGTTCTGCAAATCAGTATTTTAGTAATTTTACAAATTAGTGGTATTTTGGTAATTTTGCAAATCTAAGGATATTTTGGTAATTTTTTTTCAAATTAGGGGTATTCGGTCCCTCTAGGGTTTTAGTTATGAACTTTGGACTATTAACAAGTCCTTGCACTGAAGTGAACAGACACTATGCACCAGGTAGGATTCTAGAAAAGAGGAGGTGGGCCACTGGGACCACTTAAGTACCAAGCTCTCCCTAGATCCAATCCTAGACATGCATATGTCCGTTGCCACACTCTAACCCAGCGACTTGTCCTCATACATGTTTAAATATTAGATTAAGTCTTATGCGGTTTAAGAGTTGTTCAAAACTAGACCTAAAGTCTATTAAACCCTAGCATACTTGTCTACATCCTCATAAAGCCTATCAAGCCCATTTACACGTTTATATAGCCCCTTATGCCCAAATCACATCCTTATGGCCCATTAGGCCCAAATCTCATTCTTATGGCCTATTAGGCCCAAAACAATTCCAGATCATGTAACATGCATGACTAACTCAATTCATATAACCAAATCAATTGATTTCATCAAACTTAGCCTCAGGGCCCACCGGGCCCATTTAGCCACTTTCGGCTTTTTAGCTTTCCGGCATTACCGATATCATGTGTGTGTAGTGTTTGTACACACCTGGTAACAACGCGTGTTGCAAACCCCTTAATCATAGACCTACAATAGATATCACTTAATGATCAATCTTGGCTTTATACACACTTTAACAAAAACCGAAACCTTACCGTAATCTTACAGTGTGCCACATGTTCTAGTAGCCCTTCCTTAGCTACTATTTGCGAATATCCCCTAGATCTGCACCCAAACGTATATCGTAAAAAACAAGTGACTCATATTCCACATAAGTCACCCCTATAAGCCATACTATATTCAGCCATTTACTAAACCACAACCGAGATGAGTTCACTTACCTCTTGCTAATGATCTTTACCTACCACGGGTGCGATCTTTGAACCCTATCCTTGTTATTACAGGGTTAATGATAGGAAAAGTTAGATATCCCTCCTGCTTTTACCAAACATACTAAAGGAAAATCGACTAAGTACTTACCCAAGAAGCAATCGGCCCAATAAGTATTCGACTTTTGGGATTAGTATGGTGACATGGACTATTCGGCACCAATAGGGAGAAGAAGAGAAGAAGTGATCGGCTAGAACCAAAGGTGAACAAGAAAGGGAATTTGAGAAGAGAAGGTATGGAGGGTTCAGCTTCTGAGCACTTAGAGAGAAAATGGTGTTTAGGCAACTCTCAAGATAAGAATTAGGCTAGAGGGAAAAGCAAAATTTTAGCGAAGGAATGATGGTTTCATTTTTCGGTAAATGGAAGAATTCGGTTGAGGGGGGAGAAAAGAAAAGTAATGGAACCTTTCAAAAGAATTTAGCACCCCCTTTATAGCCAAAAGCTGAAACTTCCTTCCCCCTAGAGTCCCATTCAGCACCAACATATCCACATCTCAATCCTTTATCTTTTCTCTCTTATCTTTATCTTAATTTTCTCTCCTGAACACTCCCTTCCTGAGTCCACTCCAACGCCACTACTAACCATCTAGAAGGCAAAAATAAAACCTCCAATTTATCGCTCTCAAGCCTCGAACCTTGGACTTCTTCACCTGTTAATGACGCCACCTCGCTACTCCCTAAGTGGCGTCACTTTGCCACTACACCACAAGCTCCTCTCGTGTCATTTTCCTTCTCCATTTATTTAAAAGGCCTACTAACTGAAGTCACTGTTCCTAGGGCTAAAACCAAAATTTTTTTCCTATACCCTTACTTGATCCCAGGACATCTCCAACACCCCTAGACACTCCAAATTCCTTCACCATTAAAGCAAACATGCAATTTGTCATTTTCTTGCTCACTTAAAAATGTTTTGAAACCCAAAGCTGAAATCCCAATAGGCCCAATACTCCTAGTCCCAAATTCGGGGAGTTATACATTCCACCAGAAAAGTAGCCAGCCAGAATCCAAGAATTTCATTTTTGGCTTGACACCAGAAAGCTTATTGAAGAAAGCAACTACAACATTCTCTTGGAATTTGTTTCTAGATTTTTAGGAATGTTAAGAGATTGGTGGAATTCAATTGATCAAAATTCGCAAATGTAGTTTTTGGTTCTTCAAGACCTGAATACTCTTGTAACAGCCCAATTTAGAGGCTAGTCAGAATAGCGATCTCGAGATCACTAATACGAGGTTAGAGAAAATTATTTTCATGTTATTTTATGTGTTATAACATGTTAATAAGGATGCATGGAAATTGTGGTGCTTTAATTTTAGCGATTTCAGACCTAACCACTAAAAAGGACTAAATCGCATAAAGTGCAAAAGTTCTATTATACAAGGTAAAGGTACCTATTAGCCACAAAATGTTAAAGTGGGGGTATTTAAAGTGCAATTAGGCCATTAATAAGAGGTTGGCTGGCCATGTGGACAAGGGAGACAAGAGCATTTATGTTTGGTCAATAGTTGGTGATGTTACTTGACAAAATGAATAAAATAAGATGATAAAAGAAAAGGCTATCATCTTTTCATTTTCTTCTCTTCTCCCACCAAAAATACAAGCAAGAAAGAGGGTTCTTAAAGCTCAAACTTTCATCCAAGTAATTCTCTTGCAAGTAAGTGATTTTGATGGTTTTAGTTGATAATTTTTGTAATTTTAGAGTCCCCAAAGCTTAAGCTAACTAATGTGGAGACTAAATTGCATTATGGTTGAAAGTCTAGGGACTTGCCATGAGAGATTTTATGTTGGTTGTTGAGTTTTTATGGAAGAAAATGAATGTTAGGAAGATGGGAAATAATTTTTGTGAAAGGTGTTATCATAAAAACACCTAATTAAGACTAAGATGCAAATATTGTGGTTTGTTCATTAATGCATGAAATAGTTGGAACTATGTATAGTTTTAAGAGGATTAAATGTTCAGCTAGGCTTGTTTAATAGGAAATTGTGATGAAAAGTGATTTACGAGCCTAGGGCAAAATCATAATTTTGCCAAAGTATAAGGGCAAAATAGTCATTTTTCATATGTGTAGTTTATGATGTGTTATGATTAATAAGTGATTAAATGAGTAAATTCTATTGTTCTAGATCAAAGAAAACGAGATTCAGACCTAGAACGAGAGAAAAGAGACATTTGGACAACTAGGTCCCTTTCTACCCTTTCTATATTGAGGTAAGTTCGTGTGCAAATGTTGTAATTATGTGCGGGTTATTTAATATTCCAATTCTATATGGAATGTTATGAATGTATTAAATATGTTTTGACAAGATGTCAAGAGAATTGAATCTAAGAATAGTGGGAAATGCGAATAGCATGATAGTATGATAGATAAGGTCCCGTATAAGACCATATTGGAATATGGCCTTGGTGTGAGATATCGAATAAGACCATGTTAGGGACATGGCATCGATATGACATTTCATGTAAGGCCCTATAGGGGGCATGATATCAATGATATGTTATGTGTATGAGATTAAAGAGTGTTATTTAACAATTTGAGTGATTCAACAGGTATGTTGAAAATGAGAAAGTACGTGGTTGTACCATGAGAGGTACATGTATGTGTTAGATTCAAATTAAGGTGAATTCGGTATATGAGGAACCCATAGTGGTTTAAGTGTAAATGATGCATTTTATATGCACATTGTTGTTATTGATTGGTTCATGGCATGATTGAGAACATGTACGTTTCAAGTGGAATGAATTTGATAGTTATTGTATAGTTTCATATGAATGACGAAATAGTGGTGTAAACGTGTAGGAATTATCTATTTGGTGGGCTATGTGCGATACCACCGTAACTATCTACTTGGTGGGCTATGTTTGATACCACCACAACTATCTATTTGCTGGGCTATGTGCGATACCGCCATGACTATCTATTTGGTGGGCTATGTGCGATACCACCCTATTAAAGATTGATGGTGGGCTAAGTGCAAAACCACTGAGTGGTTTGGCATTAAAGTTGGCTTAGTGATAAATTATGATGTGTTGTATCATGAGGAATTATGGTGAAAAGTGCAGAGAATGTATGTTAATGGATGGGAACATTAAGCTCGAGATATGGTTAGAGTGTGGTAAGGGACGAAATGAGTAAGCATTATGAACGATTGAATGGGTAACCATGAGTTTAAGAGTAAAAATCATTATAATACGTTGTGGTTGAGTATAATCAATGAATATTATTAATTGATTATTATTTCATATGAACTTACTAAGCATTATTGCTTACTCCTTTTCCTTTCCCATCTCTTATACGTTAGCTTAACTAGCTCGGGTTGGAGACCGCCGGAGATGTTTTCACACTATCGAGCAGACACTTGGTAGGAAGTTTCAAGTCTTTATGAGTTATGGCATGTATAGGAATCATATTTAAGGTTGATTAAGTCATAGATGATATAGCCAAATGTGTTGGCCTAAGAGAGTTTATGGTTTGGTTGAGTATAGCCATAGATGATGGCTTAAATCAATTGTAATTATACCAGAAATAGTTCTCCCTCGTGTATGGGATAAGGACTTCATTTTATAGTTTAAATGTGATAATTCAAGAGTTATAATTGATAATATGTGAAGTTTATGTGATGGTGTATGAATGTATGCAAGTGAGGGTGGCTAAATGGCTTGGAAAATAGCCTTATAATTGTCCACACGGGTAGACACACAGGCTTGTGTATAGGTCGTGTGTGACATACGGCCAGTCCATGGGCGTGTGTCTAGGCCGTGTGAAGTCTGTAACTTGAAATTGGAATTTGAATCACCACACAGTTGAAGCACACGAGCGTGCGTAGGCTGTGTGGATTAATCAGAGGTGACCACGGGCCAGCCATATGGGTGTGTGTCCAGGTCGTGTGATTCAAGTCAGTGTCGACCATGGGCATGTGAGATGATACATGGGCATGTCATCTTCCCCAACGGGCGTTGGCCCCTGTTTAGTTAAAATTTTCTTAAGTGCATAAAAGTTTCCAAATTATGTCCAAAACCTTTTGGAAATGTGTTCGGGACATCGTAGGTCCATTATAAGGACGATAGACATATGAATGGAAAAGTTTTAATCTGAAATGAGTTTGATAGCCCAAAGTTGTATAATTGTGCTAGTTAAGTATGGTAATGCCTCGTACTTGATTCTGGCATAGAATACGGGTAAGGGGTGTTACAACTCCTATCCGAGTCATACGTTGACATTTTTTTGGCAATCTAGATGATTTGCTCAATCTAAAGCGGCGATAGTTTTTTAAACGAAAATGCTGTTCTTATAACAAAAGAGACCTGTCAAGGCATTTCAAAGTTATGACTGAACTCTTTTGCTCATTAGGACTCAATAGTAATCTCAAGCCAGCAATCCTTGCCTCAATTCTAGATCCTCTACAAGTTGTAGTGAATCAAGCTTTCCAAAGACAAAACAAAGACATTTTGAGTCTCACGGCTGGAGAAATTCAATAGGAAGTTTTTATTGCTCTTGAAGATATTTGCAACAGGAGAAAAATTTTCAAAGATTATCTTTATGGAGATAAATGGATTGAAAAAGCTTGTGATGATTCTTATTTGAAGTTCAAATACCTAAAAGATCGATCTTGTGTATGCAGAACCAAAAAGAAAAGGCATTTCAAAAGATCTATCTTCAGACGCAACAAATTTTCTGGAATCTCAAGAAAATGGAAACGAAAGTGGAGATATTTGAGAAAGAAAAAATCTCCTCAAGGTACAAAATCATCCAGATGCTACATTTGCAATAAAAAAGGGGCATTTTGCAAAAAAACTGTCCCAACAATAAAAAGGGTGCAGAGATGATTCAACAGATTCAAAACAAGGCTGGAATTCAAATAAAAAGAGATGATGATCTTTAATCTATTTTCTCGATAGATGATGAACCAACAAAAAAGGCTCTGTGTGCTATTCCAACTTATTTTCTAGACAGTGAATCTAATTTTTCAGACTCATCCATATATATGATGATCGCTATGCAAGCACAACAAACCCAACACCAATCAACTGTTGCAAAGGATATTGTACCAGTGCCCCAAGTTCCAATAAAGGTCTATTTAGACAAATACAATAAGCCTATTACTATTGTCACATTTCTTGATACTAGAGCTCCTGCTACAATCATGAACCCAGATGTTCTTCCATCAGAATGGTGGAGACCTCATACAACATTTCTCAACTCAGTAGCAAATTATCCATTTGCAACCTACTTGAAAAGTAAGCCCATTACTATCCAATTTTTCCCTGGATGTTTTGTTCATACAACTATTCTTGGATCCAAGCTTCTAGGAAAAGATATTGTCATTGGATTTGATCTTATTCTAAAGCCCAGCGCTTGAGAATTCTTCCAAATGGGCTTAGATCTAAAAATCAATTCCATCCATTTGTGCTAGTACCAAAATTGTTCACCTTCTAGTAAGACAAAATATCCCAAATAGTCCAAAAACTTAAAGACCTTGCTTCTGCAGATTCCCATACTAAATTTCTTTCCAAATACTCAAACCCTTTGTGGAAAAATTCTGATTTCTTCATTTCTTTACCATTTCAGAAGAATGAATACATAAATCCCATAAAAGCTAGCCATCAAGGAATAAATCCTGAACATCTCAACCTTGCAGAAAAGGAATGTGAGGATCTTCAAAACCAAGGATTAATAGAACCCTTAGAATCACAATGGGCATGCGAAGCATTTTATGTCAATAAGAAGTCTGAACAGATAAGTGGAAAAGTCAGATTAGTAGTAAACTATGAACCCCTTAATCTTTTTCTTCAAGATGATAGATTTCCACTGCCAAACAAGAAGGCATTGTTTTCCAGCCTAGCCAATGCTAAAGTCTATTCCAAATTTGATTTCAAAGTAGGATTTTGGCAATTGGGAGTTATTCCAGAAGACAGGCCAAAAACGAGGTTTTTCATTCCAAACAGGCACTACCAATGGAAAGTAAAGCCTTTTGGACTAACAACAGCACCATCCAAATTTCAAAAGGCCAGGACCAGGATTTTTCAGCCAATCATGAATATTGCCTTGGTTTATATTGATGATATTATTTTATATAGCCCAGATGGAGAAGCTTATTACAAGTTGCTTAATCAGTTCAGTCAGCTCGTATTCCAATATGGAATAATGATATCTGAAAAGAAAAATACACATCAACAAGTCAGAGATAGAATATCTTGGAATGAGTCTCAAAGAAGGAAAGTATTATCCAGGGCCACACAT
Organism: Gossypium rotundifolium; assembly: GCA_025506655.1. Taxonomy (NCBI): domain Eukaryota; kingdom Viridiplantae; phylum Streptophyta; class Magnoliopsida; order Malvales; family Malvaceae; genus Gossypium; species Gossypium rotundifolium. Next base: position 158,874,204 of record CP106722.1, on the reverse strand, counting down.
TGCTGAAAAACTTCTTGATGTCTCTTTTCATGTTACCAATGAAGCTGTTTCAGATCGTTATACATTTTTGTACTCCCTGGATGCACAGTCAAACGACTATTATGAACTTCATTCAAGATTAACTGAATCAACTCTGAATTCATCGGAACACAATTCTGATCTCTAAATCTCAAACAACCATCACTATCAACTCGAATTTTTAAATTAACATTCAATTCACACTGAGTTCGTTTAGCCATCATTTCAACATCTCTTTTCTAGGCATCACAAATCTAACGTACATACATCGGCTTTACTTTCAACTCGACCAAAACCACACTATCAGCACACAGATCTATCTGAGTACTCATAGCTCGTAACGTACGTTAAGACTTTTGACTCAAGGCATCGATAACAACATTAATTTTGCCCGGATGATAATCAATCATAAGTTTATAATCTTTCAACAATTTTAACTATTTCCCTTATCGCAGATTCAATTCTTTCTGAGTCATCAATTACTTCAAACTCTTATGATCGGTATAAATGTGACATTTCCCACCAAATAGATAGTGACACCAAATCTTCAATGCAAACACAATCGCTGCTAATTTAGGGTCGTGCGTCGGATAGTTCTTTTCATGCAACTTTAGTTTCCTTGAAGCATAGACAATAACTTTGCCTATTTGCATCAGCACACATCTCAAACCATTTAACGATACATCACTGTAACTATAAATTTTCTTTGCTCGATTTAGGCTGAACTAATACTGGCGCTTTCGCCATTAACGCTTTCAACTGCTCAAAACTCTGATGACACTTTTCTGACCACTCAATTTTAACATCTTTCTATAATAACTTAGTCAACGGAGTAGTAATCATCAGGAAGCCTTTCACGAGCCATCTATAATATCCCCCTAGTCCCAGAAAACTACAGACTTCAAACACATTTCTCAAAGGCTTCTATTCTAAAATAGCAAAGATATTACTCGGATCAACTCGTATTTCCGCAGTTGATACTATATGCCCCAGAAACTAACCTCACGCAACCAAAACTCACGTTTACTAAACTTAGCATGCAATTGCTTCTCACGTAGAGTCTGTAACACAATCCTCAAATGCTTGACATGTTGTGTCTCATTACAAGAATAAACCAAAATATCATCAATAAATACTACAACAAAGCAATCCAAATACGGTCTAAATATCCGATTCATCAAATCTATAAAGCACTACAGGATCATTCTTTAATTCGAAAGGCATCATTAAGAATTCCTAATATCCATACCTCGTTCTGAAAGTAGTTTTTGGCATATCGAATTCTTTAACTCTCTTTTCTGACACCTTTGTATCAATCACATAAGCCAGATAGGCTTCGCAACCCTTTTTCACATAGTTCATAGCTTTCATCGTGGATACAATAGCTGGTAATCCTTTCATATCACTAGATTCCATTCGAACTATCTCACCATTCTAACTTCTCAATTCATTACTCTTCCTTTTACAAATCACAATGGCATTGTGCAGAGTGAACTAATCCATACCCAGAATTATATCGAATTCATCAAACGGTAGCTACATTAAATTAGCCGGAAAACATATATCATGAAACATCAATGGATAACTCTTGCACGCTTTATCCACCAAGACACACTTGCCTAAAGGATTCAATACTCTAATCACAAATTCAGTAGACTCAATAGATAGAGCCTTATTCAATACTAGATTCACACACACATATGAATGAGTTGAACACGGATCTATTGATGCAATCACATCGATGTTAATTGTAACACCCCAAACCCGCCCATTTGCTATGACCGAATTTGAAATGCCATCTATCGGAAAAACGTTTGAAAAGCTTTTGACTTAGAGTTAAAACATAAAAATTTGTTGTCCTTACTAAAACATTGTGTAATTAAAGTTCCAAATAAAATTAAGTTGTTTAAAATAAAACATTTTCAAATATAATCGATAATCCAACTTAAAACATAATAAAATCCTTAAATACTTAAAGTGGCCCTTATTACAATACTTAACCTTTCATAAATAATATGTGTAAAACAAATAAAATATCTTCATGGGCCACCTCATATCCACTCCAACCCGTCCGAGCATCACCGAAAGGTTTGAGAAAAATTGGGTGAGTCACACTGACTCGATTGTGTAATTAATCCACCAATTCCACCCACATGTTAACCACATATTAACCCATATATTAGATATTAATGCAACATTATTCACATAATTTCACTTATTGGGCTTGGCCCATATCCACATCACATAGAGTTCACATATTGGGCTTGGCCCATAACTATAACACATATCAGATAATAAGATAACTTAACCACATGAGTCCACATATTGGGCTTGGCCCATAACTATAACACATATCAGATAATAAGATAACTTAACCACATGAGTCCACATATTGGGCTTGGCCCATAACTATAACACATATCAGATAATAAGATAACTTAACCACATGAGTCCACATATTGGGCTTGGCCCATATCCACATCACATAGAGTTCACATATTGGGCTTGGCCCATTTCCACATATTCACATACAAAATTATGCAATTATGAAACCCAACCCACCTAGGGTCCATCCTCCACACACCCCGTATCCATTTACCACACACCGGGGATTATTAAATCACCCTCTCCTTTTACTCAATAAGGCAACAAATGCCATCCACGTGCAATTAAGCACAATAATCCACAACGCGACCTCGATCGGCGCCAATCCACGATGTAGCCAGTAGCTAACACCAAAACCACGATGGGACACATAGTCACTCATCAACCACGATATGGCACATAGCCGATATCAACCACGATGAGGCACACAGCCACTCATCAAGCCACGTACTCGAAGTACACCCGTACCTTCTTTCATATCATATCCCAATCCATGCACATGCAACATTCCATAATAACATAATATAATGATGCATGAGCATGTTCATTAACATATAATCACATATTCATATTAAAGATCACTTTTTAATAGATTTGGTACTTACGAATTATCGACATACCCCTTGAGGGTATCCTTATCACTATTTCCATTACACAAGTTAGCACATATTTAACACATATAGATTTAACACAAATACCCGGGAAACGGTAGGCTAACTACACACCTGCCTATTAGCGAAATCCCGAACCACTCGAATCTAACACGATCTCGAAACGTGGTTCTTCCTTCTCTCTAAATTCTGATTTGGTCTCCTACCAAATCCCGAATCACACTCTGAGTTCCCTTTGCAATCGGCCACCCACTAGTACCTATAAATAATTAACCTTCGGCTTATCAATCATTTAAAAAAAAATGATAAACTAACATAGATACCCTTACCACTTGACTTACCAACTTCGATTGCTAGAGAGTAAGACTTAGATTGACTGCTTCCAAAGTCCCAAAGAGCCTAAAAGAAATCGATTCCCATGACAGATTAACAATATTATCAACAATTGTCGGATTAGGCTTTCACCAAATATCGACAGAGAAGAAGAAAAAGTAAGAAGGGAGTTTCGGCCATGGACACTTACCTTCTTAAAATCGATTGAAGAAACAACCAAAAAGGAATCAAGGCCTGATTGAGATTCGGCCAAAATATCAAAAAGAAAGAAAGAAGATTCGGCTATGGTTGATTAAAAACAATAAATAGAATTCGCTAGAGTGGAAAAGGAGGAAGAAAAGAAAGTAAAATGAAAGAGAGGAAATTCGCAAAGGAAGATGGAGAGGATTTCGCACAAGAGTTTGAGAGAAGAAAAGAAAAATAAAAGGGTGGAGATGAGTACTTTCAGTTTGAGCAAAAGAAAGAGAGAAAGAGAGAGAGAGTTGGGAGAGTAAAGTTTGGTTTCAAGAAGAAAAAGAGAAAGCAAATGGAATTTGGCTCAAAGATTAAGAGAGTAAATCGACAATTATTACTTTGGTTTCGGGTTTGCATCAACCGAAAGCACTAGGAGAAATCAGCAATGCTAAGGAGATTTTGACTTGATGCAAAACAAAGAATAACACCTTCAAAGCTAACCGAAATGTCACCTAACTACAAAGGAAATTTCAGCACTTTTTCCCCTTACACCAAAATCAAAATTCGGCAATCACACCAAAGTTATTCTTGCCATCAATTCAAATAAATTTTGAATTAATCACACTCCTAATTTTCTCCTTAATTCTTCCTATTCACATCAAAATTAAGTCAACTCCCCCTAGCCCCTTAAACCGTCCAAATACATGGACTTCAATGTCAAACTTTTCCATACAAAAATTTCCATAGCACACACCTTATATCAAGCCTTGTGTTCCCTTTCAATTCCTTAATTAAAAAGATTTCTTTCCCCATGATCAAGCTTGCCTAATCTATTATTCAACTTGCCATAAAATTTGAAAGTCCAACCTTATCATGAATAAGGTTTGACCGTCCATAAATGCTATGATGCACAAAATATAAAATTCTCAAAATGCCTTCCATGTTACTCGAACCACTAACCTCAAGCACCCTCTCAAGAGCCTTAACCATCTTGCCACTTATTCCTCTTGTGATAGAATTTAATACTTAAATTAACTTAAGTGTCAAGTTCACTTAATCCACTTCACTAACTTCTTCAACTTAAAAATTATTCTAACTTTGTAATTAAATCCAAACCTTCACAAAACTATACTAAGCCCAAAATAAAAATTATACCGAGCTAACACAAATAACAAAATGATACTCAAATTTTCCTAAAGCCCAAGGCCCACTCGGTCCAAATCTACTAGGCCTAATTTGAGGATATTACAATTCTACCTCCTTAAAGAAATTTCGTCCTCGAAATTTCCAACTAACTAACAATCGTGCAATCCTACTCATCACACTATGCTTATGTCAAGACTGATAAAACTATCTTACCTTCTAGGCACAGTTCCTAAGTTCATATCCAAAGTTTCAAGCATTTCACTAACAACACAAGAATGAGCTATCTCTAAAGCAAAACAAAGAACTTACCCGCTATCACATTCTTGGTTGTCCCACATCGAACCTTTAGCACCTCTACGGGTGTTCCACGACCTCGGCGAACCATTTCCTCCATGGTTTGGACCACGAACCTTTGTTGTCCGAGGACAATTCTTAACCAAATGAGCCTTAGATCCACAGGAAACACTCCTTACTATTACCCCAACACTCTCGTATGAGTTCTCCCACACCGAGCACATAAACGATTCCGATTCTCAAAGAATCGATACAGTGCAGTCTGCAATTCTCGACCCTCGGTCTTTTCGAAAGTCTTCGGCGATTTTTTTGGTCGAAAACTCCTCTTGTTCCAATTTCTATCCTTTTCTCGGTTCTCCCTTACGTCTTCTTAACTTCTTCAATGATTCGAGCTTTCTCCACTAGAACAAAGAAAGTCCCTTTCTCTTTCTGGAGCAATCAACATTCGCAACTCATCTCGTAACCCATCTTCAAATCGGACACACCTTTCATAATCAGTGGTCACGATCCCTTTGGCGTACTGACTTAACCGCACAAATTCTGCTTCGTACGCTATTACCGACTTACTTCCTTGCACTAAGTTGAGAAATGCCTTTCTTTGCGAGTCCAAGTAACTAGCTCCAACATACTTTCCTTCAAATTTAACCTTAAAATAATCCCAATCCAATCGATCCGTCGGAACACCTTGTCTAACGGTGAGCCACCATCGATAAGCTTCGTCCCGAGTATAGAAATAGCACCTTTCGACTTTTCCTCATCGATGCAGTCCAAATCGTCCATTATTCTTTCGATCGCTTCTAACCAATACTCGCCACATTTGGAGCTACTCCAGATATTCCTCTAAAACTTCACCCGTTCGACTGAGTCGTTCGACTTCGACTTTCGAGCTCGCTACCTACACTAGCTCTCGCCACTCGCTCGAGCACTTGCAACATAGCCCGCGATCTGACATCATCACCTCTTGATTGATTTTGATCCTCCGTGCCCTTCTTTGGCGCGGCACTTCATTTCGACCCATGGCGAGACCCTACCGGTTACATCGCCATTCTACCTCTACTACGTCATGACGACCACGTCCTCTAGAACTCATGTCTACTTCGTAATTTAATCGATTAAAAAGTTTTATGTATCGAAATTTTGTTTCATTTGTTTATCCACGAGCAAATTTTATGAAAGAAGTGTTTAGAGGTAATTCTTTCGATCAATCAAAGTTTCAGCTCAAGCTTCTATTCTAATTTAGAGAGTTACATTCACAAACATCCATAAGGACACATTCATTGATCCACTTGCACTCACTTCACTTTTATGGGCATTTCATCCATTTCCCACCCAAGGGTAATTTAAATCATTTGTACTATAAGGGTATTTTGGTAATAATTGAGGTCAATTCAAAAATTTTAATAAATCAAAGCACTTTGAAATTTTCCAAAACTCGAGGATATTTCAAAATTTTCCCAAATCGAACCATGATAGAAATTTTAAAAATTAGGGTTATTTTGGTAATTTTGTCAATCGGGGTAATTTCATAAATTTTCCAAATCAAGGCATCTTGATATTTTGCAAAATAAGGTTTTGGATACTTTTGCAAAGTAAGAAAATTTTATTAAAATCAAGGGTAGTATTGAAACTTTTGGAAACCAAGGGCATTTTAGTAATTTTACAACTGGGGCATTTTCGTAATTTTGTAAATCGAAAATATTTTGAGAAATGTATTCAAAATAGTTTGTATAGATCAAAAGGGTAGTTTAGTGATTTAAAAAAAACTAGAGCTTTTATAAAAGCGCATGGCTAGTCCCTTTCGGGTTTTAGTGATTGGTTTAGCAGTGAATAAGTCCTCTTGGTAAGGGTGAACAGTAGCTACGCACCGGTAGGATTCGAGTAAAGAGGAGGTGAGTCGCTAGGACTACTTAAATACCAAGCTCTTACCGAATCCACTCCTAGACATGCGCACAATGGTTGCCACACCGTAACTCGGTGACTTAGTCACAGGTTTGTTTGATAGTCCTTAAGTCTTATGCACTTGAGTTTAAGTAGACTAGTCCTAGGGTTCCATAGATCCTAGTTCACTAATCTACGAGCCCAAGTATGCCCATATACCAATCATATAATAATTCACTCAACAATTAGAGGTACTTACGGTGGACTTGAATTAGGAGATACAGGTGCCATGCCAGAATAAAACTGAAAAATTTATGAAAGCCCAAATCTTTGAAAAGCCCATCTTAAAAAAAATGTTTTTGGGCCCAAAACCCTCAAAGCCGAGTTTTGAACCTAGGCTCGATACCAAATTTGTAACACCCAAACCCGCCCATTTGCTATGACCGAATTTGAAATGCCATCATGAAAAACGTTTGAAAAGCTTTTGACTTAGAGTTAAAAACATAAAATTTGTTGTCCTTACTAAAACATTGTGTAATTAAAGTTCCAAATAAAATTAAGTTGTTTAAAATAAAACATTTTCAAATATAATCGATAATCCAACTTAAAACATAATAAAAATCCTTAAATACTTAAAGTGGCCCTTATTACAATACTTAACCTTTCATAAATAATATGTAAAACAAATAAAATATCTTCGCATGGGCCACCTCATATCCACTCCAACCCGGTCCGAGCATCACCGAAAGGTTTGAGAAAAATTGGGTGAGTCACACAGACTCGATGTGTAATTAATCCACGAATTCCACCCACATGTTAACCACATATTAACCCATATATTAGATATTAATGCAACATTATTCACATAATTTCACTTATTGGGCTTGGCCCATATCCACATCACATAGAGTTCACATATTGGGCTTGGCCCATAACTATAACACATATCAGATAATAAGATAACTTAACCACATGAGTCCACATATTGGGCTTGGCCCATAACTATAACACATATCGATAATAAGATAACTTAACCACATGAGTCCACATATTGGGCTTGGCCCATAACTATAACACATATCGATAATAAGATAACTTAACCACATGAGTCCACATATTGGGCTTGGCCCATATCCACATCACATAGAGTTCACATATTGGGCTTGGCCCATTTCCACACATATTCACATACAAAATTATGCAATTATGAAACCCAACCCAGCCTAGGGTCCATCCTCCACACACCCCCGTATCCAGCCTACCACACACCAGGGGATTATTAAATCACCCTCTCCTTTTTACTCCAATAAGGCAACAAATGCCATCCACGTGCAATTAAGCACAATAATCCACAACGCGACCTCAGTCAGCGCCAATCCACGATGTAGCCGTAGCTAACACCAAAACCACGATGGGACACATAGTCACTCATCAACCACGATATGGCACATAGCCGATATCAACCACGATGAGGCACACAGCCACTCATCAAGCCACGTACTCGAAGTACACCCGTACCTTCTTTCATATCATATCCCAATCCATGCACATGCAACATTCCATAATGACATAATATAATGATGCATGAGCATGTTCATTAACATATAATCACATATTCATATTAAAGATCACTTTTAATAGATTTGGTACTTACCGAATTATCGACATACCCTTGAGGGTATCCTTATCACTATTTCCATTACACAAGTTAGCACATATTTAACACATATAGATTTAACACAAATACACGGAAACGGTAGGCTAACTACACACACGCTTATTAGCGAAATCCCGAACCACTCGAATCTAACACGATCTCAAACGTGGTTCTTCCTTCTCTCTAAATTCGATTTGGTCTCCTACTAAATCCCGAATCACACTCGAGTTCCCTTTGCAATCGGCCACCCACTAGTACCTATAAATAATTAACCTTGACTTATCAATCATTTAAAAAAATGATAAACTAACATAGATACCCTTACCACTTGACTTACCAACTTCGATTGCTAGAGAGTAAGACTTAGATTGATTTGCTTCAAAGTCCCAAAGAGCCTAAAAGAAATCGATTCCCATGACAGATTAACAATATTATCAACAATTGTCGGATTAGGCTTTCACCAAATATCGACGAGAAGAAGAAAAAGTAAGAAGGAGTTTCGCCATGGACACTTACCTTCTTAAAATCGATTGAAGAAACAACCAAAAAGGAATCAAGGCTGATTGAGATTCGCCAAAATATCAAAAAGAAAGAAAGAAGATTCGGCTATGGTTGATTAAAACAATAAATAGAATTGGCTAGAGTGGAAAAGGAGGAAGAAAAGAAAGTAAAATGAAAGAGAGGAAATTGGCAAAGGAAGATGGAGAGGATTTGGCACAAGAGTTTGAGAGAAGAAAGAAAAATGAAAGGGTGGAGATGAGTACTTTCGGTTTTGAGCAAAAGAAAGAGAGAAAGAGAGAGAGTTGGGAGAGTAAAGTTTGGTTTCAAGAAGAAAAAGAGAAAGCAAATGGAATTTGGCTCAAAGATTAAGAGAGTAAATCGACAATTATTACTTTGGTTTCGGGTTTGCATCAACCGAAAGCACTAGGAGAAATCAGCAATGCTAAGGGAGATTTTGACTTGATGCAAAACAAAGAATAACACCTTCAAAGCTAACCGAAATGTCACCTAACTACAAAGGAAATTTCAGCACTTTTCCCTTACACCAAAATCAAAATTCGCAATCACACCAAAGTTATTCTTGCCATCAATTTCGAATAAAATAAAAGCCTTCCATGTTACTCGAACCACTAACCTATGCACCCTCTAGAGATGATGCTTCTTCTCTTGTGATAGAATTTAATACTTAAATTAGCATAGTGCTCACTTAATCCACGGGATCTCTCAACTTAAAAATTATTCTAACTTTGATCTCACAAAACTATACTAAGCCCAAAATAAAAATTATACCGAGTCGATTGTCCCTCTCTAGGCCTGAGGATCACAGTTTCGTCTAGAGATGCATAGGCTTTCGATCTCACAACCGGTGGTCGATCACCCTAGTCGTCACATTACTCGGTCTTTCATTCTGAACATTTTCTTCCTCAGCCAGCTTTGGACAATCCCGTATAAAGTGATCTCGTAATCCACACTTATAACAAGTTTGATTATTATATTTGCCCCAGCATTCTCCCACATGTTGCCTTCCACACTGTCTATACTCAGGCTTGTTGCTTTTGGCACTACTAACATTTGGTTCCATTGGAGCTTGAGTTCTCGGATCAACACTTAGTCTCACACGATCTCTACTCGTATATCCAAATGAAGCATTTGATTGGTTGCTTGCCTCTCTGAATTTCTTCGTCGAAGGTTGAGATGACTTACTCATCAATCTTTTTCTTTCATCACGAGCTTCAGAGTCAGCTTTCTTCTTTTCTTTACTGAGCTCCTCGGCTTTGCAGGCTCTTTCGACTAATACAACAAATTCATTTATATCAAGTATCCCAACCAACAACTTGATGTCTTCATTCAAACCTTCTATGAAGCGTTTACACATATTAGTTTCGGTCGAAATACATTCCGTGCATACTGGCTCAATCTCACAAATTCCCGCTCATACTCAGTAACTGATAAATAGCCTTGTTTAAACTCTAGAAACTCTTTACCTTTTTGATCAATGAATCGTTGGCTGATATACTTCTTTCTAAATTCTGCTTGAAAGAAATCCTAGGTGATTCTCTCTTAGGAACTACGAATATCAATGTCTTCCACCACTTATATGCAGTATCCCTCAACAACAAAACTGCACACTTAATACACTCATCAGGGGTCAACGACATCTCATCGAATACCCATATTGTATTCTCGAGCCAAAACTCAGCTTGCTCAGCATCTTCATCAGTTGCAGCCCTAAATTCTTCAGCCCCGTACTTTCGAATCTTATCCATAGGAGGTTTATTCAATTGAATCGGATCTACAACTTGTGACACAATAGGTACTTGTGGGGGCGGAGGTTGTGAAGCAGCCAGATTCGTTCGAACGAACTCCGAAAACCACTCACTCATCATACGGAAGAAGGCTTGCTTAGCCTCTCCTCCCTCATTACTTTCATTTGGCCTAGATGTGGTCGGTGCTGTCTCTTGAGCGGGAGCAGGCGCGTTACTCTCTACATCGTCAATAACTGCTCGATCGGGATCCATTACTATATAAAAACACATTTTCATCTGTCAGAATTAATCACACTATCGTAATTTCATATATGGCATGTATAGCTAGACTCACATACGCTACGTTAGTCTGAGAATCCACTAAACCGTAGCTCTAATACCAATAAAATGTAACACCCCTAACCCGAAACCTTTGCAGAAATAAGGTTAAGAGGCATTACCGAATAATCGAATCATTTCACACCCCATTAACAACACAAAGTTAATCATCATCATAACACATCAAGACATAATCAAATAGTCTTTTATTGGGGCCTACAAGACCTCAAACACATGCTAGAGAGGGGTCGGGACTAAACCAAATACCTATGAAAGTTTTAGAAATTTCCAACATTCAACAAGTCTGTTGAGGCCACACTGTGCCCGTACCGGTAGGTAATGTAAATCATCTGATCACCAGACACCCCATGTGTCCAGACCGTGCCAAAAACAAAGCAAGCATTCTGACTTCTCCACACGACCACCAAGCACGCTCGTGTGCCATGGCTGTGTGCTCTTAAGCTAGCTATTGACTTATGCCCACGGCTAGTTGACACGCCCGTGTCAAGGCCATGTACTATTAGGTTTGATCCTATCATTCTCACACGGCCATTAGGCACGCCCGTGTGCCATATCCGTGTTGGCAAAATAGGCCATTTGTAAGGCCAATTTGCCACCCACACAAGGGTCAATCCTACAAGCACATTTAAGCATAATTCTACACACAATTTGGCAATCAATTTCATATCAAGTGATCGACATATCATCTCATACAATCTCATTTCTAATCAAGTCAACTTATAAACTAAAATTCACCATTTGAACACATTCAATACCAAACATGATTCCTCCTCAAATTCACTAGATCATACTAGCATCAATCTATCACCAATATTACCATTTATAAGACATATTCATTGCCATCAAAACATACCAAAACTCACTTCATATACCAAATTCACACAAACATATTTCAAAAATTTATCTAGCCACCTCACATGGCTATTTACATCTCAAACATATACCAAATGACTAGTCTATACATGCCATATTCAAATATACACATCTTCAAGAGTACCAAAATAGATTGCTGATAGTGTGATAGAGATGCTGACGATCTTCGGTTCTGAGCTAGCCTTGTTGACACTGCAAAGCAGAGAAACAAATCACACAGTAAGCTTTCCAAAGCTTAGTAAGTTTGAATTATAAAATAATTAACTCAATGAACCAATTCAATATACACATTTAACCATCACATGGATAATTTACCAATGGTACACAAGTTCAACTTTATCCAATACTCACATAGCATTCCATTCATTTACTTTCAATTTCACCAACCACATAGGTATCATACCTACCTTTTCCGACACTTAGTTATTCACTAACTATACTATCCAACCATCACATAGATAATGACACAACTAAGCACGTTATCAATCTCAACCACATAATCAAATATCTATTCATTCAACTCTTAAATCTATCATCAACCACATAGGTTCAAACATACCTTGATCAACACATAGTTACTCACCATTCATACAACTCAATTTATCAATTTTACCTCTCGTTCAACCTTTGCTATTACTCAAATAAATTTGCACACTTAGTGCCAATTTCACAACCAAAGCCTAATTGTCATCGCACACTTAGTGCCAATATGTTAAACTGAACTTATATCGGTAACGTACACACAGTGCCAATTTGATAACTTGAAACTTCTATCGTTTCACACATACAGTGCTATTCATTAAAGCCGTAGCTTCTATTGTTTCGCACACACAGTGCTATTCATTAATTATAATTGCACACTTAGTGCCTCCATTCATAGCCGAAGCTTTTATTAACTTGCACACACAGTGCTAATCTTCTCGATTATATTTCCAAATACGCACACTTAGTGCCACATAGATCCATTTCTCACATAACATTTATAATTCAATAATATCATAACCATTCATTTCACAACATTTAAACATAGCTAAGTACATATATTATATCCGAACTTACCTCGGACGTCGATATACCAAAACGGTCGATTAATCGAGTACCTTATCTTTGCCTCGATCTCGATTCGAACCTCTCCTCTCTTGGTCTGTACACATTCAAATTCAATCCATTCAATCACCCCATCATTCATTTTAGTCCCACACACATATTTAGGGTATTTTACAAAATAGCCCTCACATTTTTACATTTCGACATTTTAGTCATAATTTCACAAAATCATCAAATACACAAAATTTCAAAACACATATGCTAGCCGAATTCTTCCCATGCTATGTAACACCCCTTACCCATATTCAACGTCGAAATAGGGTACGAGGCATTACCAAAACACGTACACTTGAAAACGTATTAAACTGAGTCATAAAATTTCATCCAAATTATACAAAATGAACTGCTAAATATTAAAGGCCAACATTTTAGGTCAAACCAATTATGACATATACAAATGACTAAGTCTCCTATACATGCCATAAACTTAAGAGGTTTGTATTCACTTTTACCCTACGATGATAGCTTGATAGTGTGATTACATCTCCGGCGATCTCCAACTCGAGTTTGCATACAACCCTATAAGATATGGGAAATGAAGGGAAGTAAGCTACAAAGCTTAGTAAGTAAGCATGTAAATAATAAGTGATTTATTAATAGGATTTTATAAATCTTCACAATATGTTCTCAAGATAATACAATCATAATTGAACATAGTTCCACTTTTTATTCATGTTCATCTCAAGCTGTCTACTTGAGCCACAATCATTAAATTATTTATATCTGGAGCTACAGAACTCCAAATTAAGATCCATTAATTTTATATGAAACTAGACTCACATATATTCTTACCATAAAATTTACATGATTTTTTGTTTATCCAATAAATAAATTTTATTCATTAAAGATTCCCTATTTTACTGTTTGACTATTCTAACCTCTCTTCACTACGAATCAATTTTCTCCTTGTACAGAGTTCATATGACCGTCTTATTTAGTTCATTTGACAGTAGACTAATTAAGGATTTCAGGCATATAATTTATATCCCACAATTATTTTTTTACAATTTTTAATGATTTTTACATGGTAGAAAAGGAGATCACGTAATCATTCTGAACCAGTCTCACAGAAATTCAAATATATCAAAATATACGAATTATTTGTTTTCTATGTTTCTTTTATATGAAAATAGACTCAATAATATTTAAATAAATATCTCATAAAACTTATAATTCAATCTCTACTATTTTTAGTGATTTTTCAAACTCATGTCACTGCTGCTGTCCAAACAATTTTATTGTAAATTTTTGCTCTCTCTTTCACTTTATTTCCGATTACATATCGAACATATTGTTCATACGTACACTTGCCACATTTCTCAATTGGTCACATTCACACTTGCACTTATTCATAACATGATCGCACCAATCATCATTAGTAAATTATCTCGTTGAACCCCTTCGAAAAACGTCTGATACTCGGTGGTCTCAGCACATAGCTCCACCTACACATAATTCGGCTTTCTTGTACACATGGTGAAGGTCCCTTATCACCCATGTGACCTAGCCATTCCATCTCGTAGCTTTCTTGTCAACATGGTGTCCAACACTAGGAACCACTCATATGACCTAGCTACTCATAACCCGTAACTTTCTTGTACACATGGTATACACTCAGTAGTACACATGTGACCTAGTTGAATATGAAATTATTATCCTGTAGCTTTCTTGCACACATGGTGAAAGTCCCTTATCATCCATGTAGCCTAGCTACATATCAAATTTTGCCATCTAGTAGCTTTCTTGTGCACACGGTGAAGGTCCCTTATCACTCGTGTGACCTAGCTACATATTGTCCGTATCTCTCAGTTTTCCAAAGGTTCAATCGAGAATTTTCTTTTCCATACATTTTCATATTTTAGTTATCACCCAATGATTTCCATAATGTCTAGCAAAATAATTATTGTACAAGTAAAATAAATGCATTATTTACATATAAACTTTCTTGTCGAAATCTCATCAGGTACAATCGTGTAGCAACTCATACAACCCATGTAATATTAATTTAACATTCAATTCCTGTAACATTAATTTGCCATTCAATTTCACATGACACAATAAACATCACATTTTCCATACCATACATACCATCCATCAACTTCTCCTAAACATATTAAATTATACAATTTATTCCATATCAATATAAAATTACAATTCAAACATGGTATTGCATTATTATTAACACACGAACTTACCTCGAATGCCGAAATGGTCATTTTACCAACTTTCTTAATTTTTTTGATTTTCCTCCATTTTTAGGTCCAAATCTCATTTTTCAGGGTCTAAAACATCACATTTCACTTATTTAATTAATGTGCCACTCAAAACAGTCCCTAACTCAAACTTTAGAAAAATTACAATTTTACCCCTAAACTTTTGCATAATTACAATTTTTCCCCTAGGCTCAAAAATTAAACTTCATCCCTTATTCTTATGTTTTATAACATTCTGAACATTTTTCCCTTCTATAGCAACATAAAATTCTCACTCTAACATGTACTTATGGACATTAGGTATTTTTACCGATTATGTCGTTTTACTCGTTTTCACGTAAAATCGCTTAGTAAAAGTTGTTTAACATAATTTTAGCCTTCATATTCTATCATATCAAAATAAACACATTTCACCTATGGGTATTTTTCCAAATATGAACCCTAGGTTAAATTATTGCTAGAATAAGTTAAACCAAGTTACCGAGATTCTAAAAACGTAAAGAACATTAAAAACGGGGCTTGGAATCACTTACTATGGAGCTTGTGTAACATTCTGAAAAGGGCCTATGCATTTTGGCCAAATTGTATGAAAAGACATGTTTTATATGTTTTGAATAAATTTTGAATATTTTTGGAAACCTGAGAATGTATGGAAATGTTACGTTGAAAATAGGAAAGTGACCATTTTTGGAAACCTAAATAAATTAGGAAAGTGAACATTTTGGAAACCTAAGCTAAAAGAGGAAAGCAAACATTTTGGAAACTAAGCTAAAAGAGGAAAGTAAACATTTTGGAAACTAAGCTAAAAGAGGAAAGTAAACATTTTGGAAACCTAGGAAATGTCAAGTTTATAGAGTAGAAACGAAAATTTTGGAAACTTAGAAATGACCTCGAAATATCGAATTTTAAAGTTTAAAGGGGAACTTAGGGCAAGGAGGCCTTAAGATAAAAAGTACGTGAAATTTGACCCACTAACGGACTTGGAAAAGTGGCGTGAAGATGCCACTTAGGGTCTCAAGAAATGGCCCACATGCAAGGGTGATGGGCCTGAGTTCGAGTCACATAGGAATCAAATAAAAGAAGTTTTATTTTGCTTCCATAAGCAGAGAGGTAGACGACATGTGGGCTCTTAAAAGAGGAGTTTTATTTCCTTTAGAATTTCGGCTAATTAGGAGATAATTGTTGGATTAATTTTTTTGATAAAGTGATAATTATCACATAGGAAGAGTGGTGGCCAAGTTAAGGACTCTAGCTAGTAATTTCGGCTATAAAAGGAAGAGAAGGTCGTTCATTCATTCATTCACTCTTCCTTTGCCAAATTTCTTAAGTAGATGCTCCTCTCTCTGTCGAAATTCCTATAGTTTTATTCTTCCTTCTCTTTCTTTCTAATCCTCCAAAAGCGAAAGTTGTGAGAGCATCATTTAGCCATAGCCGAATCTCTGAAGGTTGAAGTGAAGGTGCAATTGATTCCTTCAAATAAGGGTAAGATCCAAGTTTAGTTTCCATTCTTTTATAATTTAGACTTATCAAAATTTAGGGACTAATTTCAATTATTAATCTTGGCCGAATCATGGAAGGAGAAGTTCTTTTCCAGAAGGTACACCATAGGCCGCATGTTCCCTAGTTATTCGGTGAATTTCAGGATTTAAGATCCTTAAGGTAAGTGACTATGAATATTCGGCCAAGACCCTATTTTTGTAGTAGATCTATTATTATGTGTTTTAAGCTGAAAACTAACCGGTTCAAGGGATTTAGTGAGTAGCCGATTTCAAAGGGTGAAGAATACAAGTTTCTGGGATTTGATTTTTTTATTCAATCGGCATTAAGGTAAGTACACAAATCCTACTAGGATTTGGTTTTATGGCCGAATAGGCCTTTGCTAAATATTACCATGTTGGCCGAATGTAGGCATTAAAAATCTAAGGTAGTAGATCGGATTTTGGGATTTCAAGTGAAATCGTTAAGCGAATCAGGTGTGTACCCTACTCTAAGTTTTAATATGTTCATGGCTATGTTTTAAATTAAATGTGTTAATATGAAAGTGTAAGAATATGGCTAAGGTACCGTGTGTACCCCACACTAATCTTAATAGATTTATGGCTTAAACTTGATATATGTGTTAATATGAAAGTGTAAGAATGTGGCTAAAGTACCATGTTATGGTACAAAGTACTCAGTGCACGTTTTCCTACTCCTACTAGGATTACGAAATATGTTATACTTAAAATGTGAAAAGTGACATAAATGTGAATTTAAGTATGATATGCATGATATGAATAATATAGGGCATTCGGGTGATTTGAGAAAGGGGAAGTGAATGTGATGACTTCGGTCTCACTATCTGAATGTGGTGACTTGGTCACATTATCCGAATGTGGTGACTTTGGCCTCACTAAGTGAATGTGATGACTTGGTCTCATTAAGTGAATGTGGTGACTTGATCACATTATCCGAATGTGGTAACCGGTTACATTATCTCGAATGTGGTGTCTCATGACACAATTATCGGTGGCTATGCCAAAACTTTTATATGGGCGATGAGCACGTCATTCGCAACGGCGCCTTCGATGGTGTGTAGCGAATGGAGGTTGACTTAGTTGTCCCCACGGTTGTGCGAGGATGGTGCGGGTGGAGTGTAGCGGATGGCATATAGGTTTGGGTTGGGATTGCATCATTATCTTGAATCACTAAATGTGAAATTATGATACGTATGAATATGATTTGTTATGCCTAAATTTATTAAGACTTAGTGTTTGTGTACACATTGAGTCTGTTTGACTCACCCCGTTGTGGGATTACTTTTCAGGTGACGACCAGTGATAGGCCAAGATTGGCAGATGTAGTGGAGGCCATGTGAAGTTGATTTCTTTTATTTGGACTATTTTACTTTAAGTATTTTGAATTTAAATTTTGGGAATTATTTGATGTAATAAGGCCTTAGTAGAATTATTTTATTTTGTTTTTATTTATTAAGCTTACAAACTTTTATTTATTAAAAGATTAAGTAAATCTATTTTTAAAACAAAGCCCAAACGTTTTGTCACCTAAAGTAAAGGATTTTTAATAATGAAATAAACCATTTTCAACCTAAGCCCAACCCAAAACAATCTTTCTTTCAAAACACACAAGTTTTTCCTAAGTAACAAAAGAATTTGAAAGCAGTTTACATCGGGAACATACAGATCCGGTCCGGGCTCGTGGTAGGTGTGTAGAATGTTCGATTTAGTATCGAGCCAGTTTTAAACTCTCACCTATGGCCTAAGGCCCAAAACGTTTTCAAATCGAGGCCAAATGAGTTTTATGGAAATATTTCTGAAAGTAGACAGGTTTGATGGCATGGCACCTAAGTCTCCAACCCATGATCCACCGGTAAGTACCCCTAACTATACGTGTGATTATGTGAATTATAGAAGGGTAGAAAAGGAATGGAACGTAGAATAGCTTGATAGGAACTTGAACCCTAGGATTAGTCTACCCCAACTACTACATAAGACTTAATACACTAAACAAACCTATGGCTAAGTCAATCGAGTTAGGGTGTGGCAACCATGGTATGCATGTCTAGGATTGGATCCTGAAGAGCTTGGTATTTAAGCAGTCCTAGTGACTCACCTCCTTTTCACAGGAATCCTACCTGGTGCGTAGCTTCAGTTCACCCTAACCCAGAGGACTTAGTAGGTGTGGCAACCCCTGTACGCATGTCTAGGAATGGTTTCAGTGGGAGCTTGGTACTTAAGCAGTCCGCGTGACTCACCTCCTCTCCACTCGAATCTGCACAGTGCGTAGCTTTGGTTCACTACGACCAAGAAGGCTCGGTCATAGGCTAAACCCAATAACTAAAACCCGAAAGGGGAATTAGCCATTTTTTTTAGAACCTTAATATTAAAATTCTTAAATCATTTTTTCCCTTAATTCACGAAAACTATTTCTTATACACAATTTTTTTCTGAAAATTTCTGATTTATAAAATTACAAAAAAAATACCCCTAGTGGTAAAATTACAAAAAATGCCCTTGGTTTATAAAATGCCCAACTACTCAACAGTTTTGCCAAAATTTCAATATTTCATAAATGTTCAAAAAACCCTAATTTGCAAACTATCAGGAAAATACCTTGATCTTGAAAAAAATTACAAAACTGCCCCTAACTTACAAAATTATCAAAATGATCCTGATTTCCAAAATTTTTGCAACAACACCATTTTGGAAAGTACAATTCTCAAAAAGAACCCTCAAAGTTTTACAATTTCTAAAATATCCCTGATTTATTAAAATTTTACAATTTACCCCAGTTTGTGGAAAAAATTACCAAAATACCCCCAAGGTCCAAAAAATTTTTTTCGAAATACCCTCGAATTTTAAAAATTTTTTGGAATACCCCGGGAATTTAAAAATACTAAAATACTTTATGACAAAATCACCAAGGAACCTTATTTTGACAAATTACGAAAATACCTTTGCAGGACAAATTATGAAAATACCCCCGGGTAGTGGGAAAAAAAAACAACAACAAATGAAAACTACAACGTTTCTCTGAATGAACTAAGGTTCATAATTGTTTGATGGATGTATGAATGAATAAAAAGACTGTGTGCATGTATGAATATGAAAGAACCACTCCTAAACTCTTTTTCATAAAATTTCTTCACGGGTAATCAAGTGAAACAAAAGTACTAATTTATAAAAACTTCTTAATCAGATCTCAACGTTAGAAATGAGTTCTAGAGGACGCGGTCGTCAAGGACGCGGTAGAGGAAGAATAACTGTGTCAGAACCCGTTAGATTGGGTCAAGGGTCTGACAATGAGTTACCACTACCACCACCACCCCTAGCTGTTAATGTCGAGCAGTAAGCTCAGACGGGGGATGATGCTATGTCGCAGGCTATGTTGCGAGTTTTGAAAATAGTGGCTGGCGCGGGTGGAAATACGGGAGCTCAGAAATTTATACCCGAGTGACTCTGAGCCAACAAGGTCGAGGTATTTCGTGGAGTGTCCGGTGTGGCACCCAGTACAGCTGAGTACTGGTTGGAAACAACTGAGCATATTATGGATGAGCTCGACCTGACCCCTGAAGAGAAGTTGAAAGGGATGGTGGCACTGTTACGTGATGAAGCGTACCAATGGTGGTTAACTATCCGGGATGGTGCCACGGCTGAGGATCTGACTTGGGAGTATGCTAAGGAGGCATATCAGAAAAAATATGTCGGCACACGTTATATTGATGAGCAAAGGAAAGCTTTTCTAGGACTAGTTCAAGGGAACAAGACGGTAGTAGCATATGAGGCTGAATTTCTTAGGTTAAGCCGATATGCTCGAGAAGTAGTCACAATCGAACATAAATGCTGTGTCCATTTTGAGGACAGATTAAGGGATGACCTAAGATTATTGATAGCTCCACATCAGGTACGGGAGTTCTCCGCATTGGTTGAAAAGGCTAAGGTAGCTGAGGGAATCAAGGACTCGACTAGGCAGAATTCTGACAGGAATATACCCAAGAGGGGTTATGGATCGTTGAGAAATGTGTAGAAAAGGCCTAGAATCGAGGGGTCGAAGGGTCATCAAGTTGGTACCAGAGGGCAGTATCGTCCTTGTGAGCATTGTGGAAAGAAGTATTTAGGTGATTGTTGAAAAAAGTCGAGAGGATGTTTTAAGTGTGGGTCCAAGGACCATATGCTCAAGGACTGTCCAAAGATATCAGATGAAAAGCAGCCAGTAACTCAGAATGTTAATCAGGCGGGTAGGGGAGGACAACAGCCTCAACGAGGTCGAGGTTCGAATAATGAGGTAATGGTCTTTGGCAGAGGATGTGGCGAGGTCTTGCTATCTTGAGGCAAGGCAGCTGGGTTTGGTTTATGCGGTTCACCGAAGGGAGGATGGAGACACACCGGACGTCATAACCGGTACGTTCCTCATTCATGACAAACCCTATTATACTTTAATTGATGTGGGCTCAACCCATTCTTATGTTGCTTGTAGTGTAGTTGAAACACTAGGCCTAGACTCTGAACTTTCTGATAGGGAGATGACGGTAGTAAGCCCATTAGGCCAAACTATAGTGGTGAATAAGATCTTTCAGAATATACCCTTAGAAACTCAGGGAGTGAGCTTTCGGGCTGACCTAATGGAGTTACCCTTCGGGGAATTTGACCTCATACTTGGTATGGATTGGTTAGTAGAGCACCAAGCCGTGTTGAATTGTGCGGCTAAACGAATGGAACTAAGGACCCCTAAGGATGAGGTGGTCATTATGATAGGAGAAAGAAGAAACTACTTGACCAATGTAGTTTTAGTGCTTAAAATTTGAAAGGATGGTTAAGTAAAAAGTGCGAGGCGTTCTTAACCTTTGTAAGTGCGTTGGATGGAAAGGAGGAAGGTTTCAAAAGAGTCAAAACGGTAAGGGACTTTGAGGATGTGTTCCCAGAGGAATTACCAGGAATACCCTCAGATAGAGAAGTTGAATTTGGAATAGACTTACTACCGGGAACAGCACCTGTGTCAATCGCTCCATACCGAATGGCGCCAAAAGAGTTGGTTGAGCTCAAGGCTCAAATCCAAGAACTATTGGATCGTGGGTTCATTCGACCCAGTGTGTCTCCATGGGGAGCACCGGTCTTGTTTGTGAAGAAGAATGACGGAACTATGCGTATGTGCATAAACTATCGTCAATTGAATAAGCTGACCATCAAGAACAAGTATCCCTTGCCTAGGATTGATGACTTGTTCGATCAGCTGAAAGGAGCGACAGTGTTCTCAAAGATCGACTTAAGGTCAGGATATCACCGTTAAAAGTAAAGGAGGTGGATATCCATAAGACAGCTTTTAGAATAAGATACGGCCATTTTGAGTTTGTGGTAATGCCGTTTGGGTTGACAAACGCCCCAGCCACATTCATGGATATGATGAACTGAGTGTTTCAACCTTACTTAGATAGGTTCGTCATAGTGTTCATCGATGATATTTTGGTATACTCTAAGTCTGAAGAGGAGCATAATGAGCATCTCCAGATTGTGTTGCAAGTATTGTGGGAAAAGAAGCTTTATGCCAAATTCAGCAAGTGTGAATTTTGGCTTAGGGAAGTTGCTTTCTCAGGACACGTGGTGTCTGCCGAGGGAATAAGGGTGGATCCTAAGAAAATCAAAGCTGTGTTGGATTGGAAACCACCTAAGTCAGTGGCGGAGATTCATAGTTTCTTAGGATTGGCAGGCTATTACAGAAGGTTCGTGGAAGGATTTTCATCAATAGCCGCACCATTAACAAAGTTGTTGAGGAAGGAAGTACCCTTTGTATGGACGGATAAGCAATAGGAGAGTTTTGAAAAACTTAAGAAAGTATTAACGGAAGCTCCAGTGTTGATTTAGCCGGAGGCGGGAAAGGATTTTGTGGTGTACTGTGATGCTTCACATACGGGGTTAAGATGTGTTCTAATGCAAGATGGAAAAGTAGTCGCTTACGCGTCTCGGCAGTTAAGGCCGCATGAGGCGAACTACCCAACACATGACTTGGAATTGGCAGCAGTGGTCTTCGCTCTTAAGGTGTGGAGACACTACCTTTATGGAGAAAGGTTAGTGATTTACACAGGCCACAAGAGTCTCAAGTACCTATTGACATAGAAGGAGTTAAACTTGAGGCAACGAAGGTGGGTGGAATTACTGAAAGACTATGACTGTTCGATAGAATACCACCCAGGCAAGGCGAATGTAGTAGCTGATGCCCTAAGTCAGAAGGTTGTGTCAGACCTAAAAGTAATGTTCACCCATTTAAGTTTGTATGAGGATGGAAGCCTGTTGGCTGAATTGTAAGTCAAGCCAACGTGGTTGAAGGAAGTAAAAGAGGGACAGTTGGGTGATGAGAATTTAAGTATTAAATTACAAAAAGCACAGAACGGAGAGTTAGAGGACTATGAGGTTAATGATGAAGGAGTATTGTGCAACAAAGGAAAAGTCTGTATGCCGAGGGACAAGGAGTTAAGACAGAGGATTCTTCGGGAAGTGCATAGTAGCCCTTATGCTATGCATCCCGGAGGCATTAAGTTGTATAGAGATTTAAGAGAATAATTTTGGTGGCCTGATCTTAAACGAGAAGTTACGAAATTCGTGGGAAGATGTCTAACGTGTCGACAAGTTAAGGTGAACACCAAGTTCCATCGGGATTGCTTGACCAATCCAGATTCATGATGGAAGTGGGAAAGAATTACCATGGACTTTGTTAGTGGGCTTCCCTTACGCCTACCAAGAAGGACTCGATATGGGTAATAGTGGACCATTTGACTAAGTCCGCACATTTCATCCGGTAAGAGTGGATTATTCCTTCAAAAGTTAGCCAAGTTATATGTGGCGTAAATCGTGAGACTACACGAAGTACCGGTGTCAATTATTTCAGATAGAGATCCAAGATTCACGTCTTGGTTTTGGAAGGCACTTCACCAAGCTTTAGGCACCAAGTTGGATTTCACTCTACTTTTCATCCACAATCGACGCAGGCGATCGAGCAGGTAATCAAGTGTTGGAGGATATGTTGAGAGGATGTGTGATGGATTTCCGAGGAAGTTGGGAGGATTACTTGCCTTTAGCAGAGTTCGCCTACAACAACAGTTATCAGGCTAGCATTCGATTGGCACCATATGAAGCATTGTACGGACGAAAGCGTCGTACTCCTACTTGTTGGACTGAGTTAGGAGAACGTTGAGTTTTGGGACCGGAGATGGTGGCAGAAATGGAAGAGAAGGTTGAGATAATTCGAGCACGGTTAAAGAAAGCCTCGGATAGGTAGAAGTCTTATGCCGACCTCAAGCAGAAGGAAATAGATTTTGAAGTGGGAGACCAAGTGTTTATAAAAGTCTCACCATGGAAGAAGGTGATGAGGTTTGGTCGGAAAGGAAGTTAATCCCAAGGTTTATAGGGCCCTATCGGGTACTAAAGCGAGTGGGACCTGTGGCATACCAGCTAGAGTTGCCACCTGAGTTGCAGCAGATGCACGACGTATTCCATGTGTCCATGCTACGTCGCTACCGACCGGATCCCTCTCACGTAGTACCAGTTGAAGAAGTGGAGCTAAGGCCATACTTAACCTACGAGGAAGAGTCGATTCAGATTTTGGAACATGACGTGAAAGTGTTACGAAGAAAGTCGATTCCTCTAGTCAAAGTGTTATGGCGCAATCATGGATCGGAGGAAGCTTTGGGAACCAGAGGAGGCAATGCGATGACAATACCCTCAATTATTTAGTTAGGAAATTTCGAGGATGAAATTATTTTAAGGGGTAGAAGCGTAACATTCGAAAAGGGCCTATGCATTTTGGCCAAATTGTATGAAAAGACATGTTTTATATGTTTTGAATAAATTTTGAATATTTTGGAAACACGAGAATGTATGGAAATGTTACGTTGAAAATAGGAAAGTGACCATTTTGGAAACCTAAGTAAATTAGGAAAGTGAACATTTTGGAAACCTAAGCTAAAGAGGAAAGCAAACATTTTGGAAACTAAGCTAAAAGAGGAAAGTAAACATTTTGGAAACTAAGCTAAAAGAGGAAAGTAAACATTTTGGAAACCTAGGAAATGTCAAGTTTATAGAGCCAAACGAAAATTTTTGGAAACTTAGAAATGACCTCGAAATGTCGAGTTTTAAAGTTTAAAGGGGAACTTAGGGCAAGGAGGCCTTAAGATAAAAAGTACGTGAAATTTGACCCACTAACGGACTTGGAAAAGTGGCCTGAAGATGCCACTTAGGGCCTCAGGAAATGGCCCACATGCAAGGGTGTTGGGCCTGAGTTCGAGTCACATAGGAAGCAAATAAAAGAAGTTTTATTTTGCTTCCATAAGCAGAGAGGTAGACGGCATGTGGGCTCTTAAAAGAGGAGTTTTATTTCCTTTAGAATTTTGGCTAATTAGGAGATAATTGTTGGATTAATTCTTTTGATAAAGTGATAATTATCACATAGGAAGAGTGGTGGCCAAGTTAAGGACTCTAGCTAGTAATTTCGGCTATAAAAGGAAGAGAAGGCCATTCATTCATTCATTCACTCTTCCTTTTCTGAATTTCTTAAGTAGATTCTCCTCTCTCTGCTGAAATTCCTATAGTTTTATTCTTCCTTCTCTTTTCTTTCTAATCCCTCCAAAAGCCGAAAGTTGTGAGAGCATCATTTAGCCATAGCCGAATCTCTGAAGGTTGAAGTGAAGGTGCAATCGATTCCTTCAAATAAGGGTAAGATCCAAGTTTAGTTTCCATTCTTTTATATTTTAGACTTATCAAAATTTAGGGACTAATTTCAATTATTAATCTTGGCAGAATCATGGAAGGAGAAGTTCTTTTCCCGAAGGTACACCATAGGCCGCATGTTCCCTAGTTATTCGGTGAATTTTGGGATTTAAGATCCTTAAGGTAAGTGACTATGAATATTCGGCCAAGACCCTATTTTTGTAGTAGATCTATTATTATGTGTTTTAAGTTGAAAACTAATCGATTCAAGGGATCTAGTGAGTAGCCGATTTCAAAGGGGGAAGAATACAAGTTTTCGGGATTTGATTTTTTTTATTCAATAGCATTAAGGTAAGTACACAAATCCTACTAGGATTTTGTTTTATGGCCGAATAGGCCTTTGCTAAATATTACCAAGTTGGCCGAATGTAAGCATTAAAAATCTAAGGTAATAGATCGGATTTCGGGATTTCAAGTGAAATCATTAAGCGAATCAGGTGTGTACCTTACTCTAAGTTTTAATATGTTCATGGCTATGTTTTAAATTAAATGTGTTAATATGAAAGTGTAAGAATATGGCTAAGGTACCGTGTGTACCCCACACTAATCTTCATAGATTTATGGCTTAAACTTGATATATGTGTTAATATGAAAGTGTAAGAATGTGGCTAAAGTACCATGTTATGGTACAAAGTACTCAGGTACGTTTTCCTACTCCTACTAGGATTACGAAATATGTTATACTTAACATGTGAAAAGTGACATGAATGTGAATTTAAGTATGATATGCATGATATGAATAATATGGGGCATTGGGTTATTTGAGAAAGGGAAGTGAATGTGATGACTTGGCCTCACTATCCGAATGTGGTGACTTGGTCACATTATCGAATGTGGTGACTTGGTCTCACTAAGTGAATGTGATGACTTGGTCTCACTAAGTGAATGTGGTGACTTGGTCACATTATCCGAATGTGGTAACCCGGTTACATTATCGAATGTGGTGTCTCATGACACAATTATCAGTGGCTATGCCATAACTTTTATATGGGCGATGAGCACTTATTCGCAATGAACGCCTCGATGGTGTGTAGCGGATGGAGGGTTGACTTAGTAGTCCCCACGGTGTGCGAGGATGGAATGCGGGTGGAGTGTAGCGGATGGCATATAGGTTTGGGTTGGGATTGCATCATTATCTTGAATCACTAAATGTGAAATTATGATACGTATGAATATGATTTGTTATGCCCGAATTTATTAAGACTTAGTGTTTGTGTACACATTGAGTCATTTGACTCACCCGTTGTGGGATTACTTTTCGGTGACGACCGGTGATGGACCAAGTCAGATGATTAGTGGAGGCCATGTGAAGTTTAGATTTCTTTTATTTGGACTATTTTACTTTAAGTATTTTGAATTTAAATTTTGGGAATTATTTGATGTAATAAGGCCTTAGTAGAATTATTTTATTCTGTTTTTATTTATTAAGCTTACAAACTTTTATTTATTAAAAGATTAAGTAAATCTATTTTTAAAACAAAGCCCAAACGTTTTGTCACCTAAAGTAAAGGATTTTTAATAATGAAATAAACCAGTTTTCAACCCAAGCCCAACCCAAAACAATCTTTCTTTCAAAACACACAAGCTTTTCCTAAGTAACAAAAGAATTTGAAACGGTTTACACCGGGGAACATACCAGATCCGGTCCAGGCTCGTGGCCGGGTGTGGGGTGTTTCAGCTTGGAAGCTTGAAATAAACCCTAGCTATGAAGAACCCTTGTAATTTCGTCCTAATGAAGAAGATGGACATATTTTGCATTTACATTTTATTTTTAATTCATTTAATTCACTAAATTACCAAAATGCCCCTAAAAAAGTCTTCTGAAACATACCCATCCATGTCCAATTTTGTCCACCAACTTAACCAATGGTCTAATTATCATTTAAGGACCTCCAATTTAAAATTTCATAACAATTGGACACCTCTAACATGTAGAACTCAACTTTTGCACTTTTTATAATTTTGTCCTTTTGACTAAATAAAGTGCCCAAACGTCAAAATTTTCGAACGAAATTTTCACAAAATATTTCTGTAAAATTGTAGACCATAAAAATATAATAAAAATAAATTTTATTACGTCGAATTTGTGGTCTCGAAACCACTGTTCTGACTAGGCTTTAATTCGGGATGTTACATGCTAATACAAACTTATACATTTCATTTATTTCACAATTTAGTCCTTCAATTTCTCATTTTCTCAATTAAGCCCAAATTACACAAATTCATCAAAACTCCAAAGATAAATTATCTTCATCAAACACCAACTTTTCATATTTCACTAACAACTAGCACATAGCTCAAGTATTCATCAATGGCTCATCTCAACAACATCATTAATACATAAAATTTCAACATGGGTTAGCAAGAGCACGAAGCAACAATTACAAAAATGTAGAAATTATCAAAAACCGAAGCCAAACTTACCTCAATTTATGCTTCAAGCTAGCCGAATACTTTAAAGTTTGTAGCCTTATTCTTTCTTTCTAATTTCAGTGAAGAAAAGATGACAACCATGGCTGCTAAATGTTTTTGTTTTGTTTTATTAATATCATTACATCAATTACCTTATTACCCCTTTTATTATTAACCCATTTCCACTATCCATAGGTATTCTTGTCCATCCACCATCCACTATATATATAGTGGTTTATTTGCCTCATAAGGCCTTCACATTAGCAAAACAACAACAATTAAACACTTAAAAATCAGCACACAGATTTTATACCTTACGCGATTAAGTCCTTTCTCTTAATTCGACACACAATCGATAAAATCTTCACATAGAAATTTCACACAAGACATATCACATACTATTAGCACAGAAAATAATATTAAATTATCATTTTTCATCAAATTTTGTGGTCTCAAAACCACTATTTCAACTAAGGTCTAAACCAGACTATTTACAATTGTGGCACACGGGCGTGCCTAGTGACCGTGGGGCTAAGTCAATAGATAGCTAAGAGTACACGGCCTTGGCACACGGACGTGCCTGGTAGCCGTGTGGTTTCATCAGAATCGATCACGGCCAAAGTACAAGGGCGTGCTTGGTGGCCGTGGAGCCAAGTCAGGATTGACCATGGCTAAGGTACACAGACGTGCTTAGTGGCTGTGGTGTAAAGTCAGGTTCGACCACGGGAAAGACACACGGGTGTGTCTAGTAGCCGTGGGAAGCACACAGCCTGCCCACACGGGCATGTAACCCTTGAAACTTTGAAAAGTTTTAAATTTTTGATAATTTTTTTTATGTGTTTCGATTTAGTCCTGACACAGCTTCAAAGCATGTTTTAGGTCTCAATGACCTACAGAAGGGACATTATGATTGTAAATGAAGGCTTAATTTATGAATTATCTGATAAAATTTTTGATCTTTCAGGTAACACCCTTAACCCTAATCCGGTGACGGACACGGGATAGGGGTGTTACATTTGATTAGTATCAGAGCTACGGTTTACTCGATTCTCAGACTAACGTAGCGTGTCAGAGTCTAGCTATACATGCCATATATCTGAATTGAGATGGTGTGATGAATCCTAACATATAAAATATGATTTTTGTATAGCAATAGATCCCGAAAGAGCCATAGTTGATGACATAGAAAGTAATGTGCCTGTTCGCGCGCAAGGGACAGCGCCTTCTGATCTGAGATCGGCTACTAGCCATCAAGAGGGAGAAGCTAAACAAGTTTTCTTTCAGATGATGAGTGAATGGTTCATTCAATTCGTAAGAAATAACCTAACTGTTTCATAACCCCTGCCCCCGGTTAATCCCCCTCAGACATCCGATATGCCTCTGACTGTAAATTTGAATCTGTGGAATGAGCCTCCAGTTGACAAGATTCGTAAATATGGGGCTGAAGAGTTCCAGGCTACTAGTGATGATGATGCTGAAAAGGCTGAGTTCTGGTTAGAAAATACTATCCGGGTATTCGGTGAAATGTCTCTGACTCCGAAAGAATGCATAAAATGTGTTGTATCTTTGCTCCGAGATCAGCTTATCAATGGTGGAAAACTCTGATTTCTGTTGTTTCGAAAGAGTGAGTTAAGTGGGACTTCTTCTAGATTGAGTTTCGAAATAAATACATCAGTGAGAGATTCGTCAATCAAAACAAAAGGAATTCCTAGAACTAAAACAGGGCCAAATGACTATTTAGAGTATGAACGAGAATTTGTAAGATTGAGTCAGTATGCTCGGGAATGCGTATCTACCGAAGCAATAATGTGCAAAAGATTTGAAGATGGTTTTAATGAAGATATTCTCTTGTTAGTTGGAATCTTTGAAATAAAAGAGTTCATTGTACTCGTTGATCTAGTGTGCAAAGCTGAAGCACTCAGAAAAGATAAAAGAAAAGCTGAGTCTGAAGCTCGAGATATGAGAAAGAGATTTTTGAGCAAATCATTTCAGTCTGCTTCAAAGAAGTTCAAAGATGATCAAAGTCATTCAAGAGATAATGTGGGTCATTTGAATAGAAATCGAGCTAGAACGCAAATGAGTTCCAAAACTCCAACAACTTCAGTGGCCAGTGTTGGAAATGTCCGGACTGAGAGACCTGAATGTAAACATTATGGAAAAAAGCATCGGGAAGTTGTAGATTAAATGACAAATCCTGTTTAAGATGTGGATCACTTAATCATTTTATCCGTGATTGCCCTGAGTCTATCGAGCCAAATATTGTTCAAAATTTGAGATCTGATAATGCACCTGTGAGAGGAAGACCTTCGAAGAATGTATGAAATGTCAGTGGTAGTCAGAGAACTACGAGAGACACTGTTGCAAGATCTGACACAAGAGCGCCTGCCAGAGCGTATGTTATCTGAGCTCATGAGGAAGCGTCATCTCCAGATGTTATAATGGGTACTTTTACACTTTATGATTCTTTTGTGACTACTTTGATAGACCCTGGTTCTACGCATTCGTATATATGCATGAATTTAGTATTCAGTAAAACTTTGCCTGTAGAGTCTACTGAGTTTGCTATAAAAGTATCAAACCCCTTTGGTAAAAGTGTCCTAGTTGACAAAGTATGCAAGAACTATCTGTTAATGTTTCGAGATATCCATTTCTCTGCTGATATGATGCTTTTGCCATTTGATGAGTTCGATATCATTCTGGGTATGGAATGGTTGACATTGCATGATGCTATTGTAAACTGTAAAAGAAAAACTATTGACTTGAGATGTCCGAATAATGAAATTGTACAGGTTGAGTCTAATGATTTAAATGGATTCCTGCCGTAATATCTGTATTGAAAGGTCAAGGATATGTGAAAAAGGGATATGAGGCATATTTTGCTTATGTGATTGATTTGAAAGTGACTGAAAAGAAAGTTGAATCAATGCCTATTGTCTGTGAGTTTTCTGATGTATTCCTTGAAGAATTGCCGAGTTTGCCTCCGATATGTAAATTTGAATTTGGTATTGATCTATTGCCTAGTACGACACCTATTTCAATAGCTCCGTATAGAATGGCAACAACAGAGTTGAAAGAGTTAAAGTCATAGTTGTAAGAATTGACTGATAGAGGGTTTGCTAGACTGAGTTTTTCACCTTGGGTGCTCCTATCCTATTTGTGAAAAAAAAAAGATGGCACGATGAGAATGTGCATCGATTATTTTCAGTTGAATAAGGTGAAAATAAAGAAAAAATATTCGTTACCCAGGATTAATGATTTGTTTGAGCAGTTAAAAGGAGCTACTATATTTTCTAAGATTGATCTAAGATCGAGATACTATCAATTACGAGTAAAAGACTCAGACATTCTAAAAATT
The DNA here is from genome assembly GCA_025506655.1 of Gossypium rotundifolium. NCBI lineage: Eukaryota > Viridiplantae > Streptophyta > Magnoliopsida > Malvales > Malvaceae > Gossypium > Gossypium rotundifolium. Next base: position 158,842,886 of record CP106722.1, on the reverse strand, counting down.
GCTTTTAGAATGAGGTACGGGCATTATGAGTTTTTAGTTATGCCTTTTTGGAATAATGAATGCTCCTGCTGTTTTTATGGATATGATAAATAGAATTTTCAGACCGTGCCTAGATCGATTTGTTGTGGTATTCATAGATGACATTTTGATTTATTCACGTGATGAAAATGAGCATGCCGAACATCTGAAAATTGTGTTGCAAATTTTAAGAGAAAAACAATTGTGTGCGAAATTCAGCAAATGTGAATTCTGGTTACACAAGGTTAGTATTCTAGGACATATTGTGTCAGGCTTTGGAATTCGAGTTGATCGGAGCAAGATTTCTGCTATTCTGGATTAGAAACCTCCAAGGAACTTGTCTGAAGTCCGTAGCTTTTTGGATCTAGCTAGTTATTATCATCGATTTTAAAAGGCTTTTTTAGTGATAGCTACTCCGTTGACTAGACTACTTCAGAAAGATGTTAGATTTGAATGGTCTGATAAATGTCAGAAAAGTTTTGATCAGTTGAAAACTCAGTTAATGAAGCTTTAGTGTTAGTACAACCAGAATCAGGTAAAGAATTTGTTATATACAGTGATGCTTTATTAAACGGTTTGGGATGTGTTTTGATGCAGGAAGGCAAAGTTGTAGCTTATGCCTCGAGACAATTGAAGCCTCATGAAAAGAACTATTCGACGTACGATCTTGAGCTATCTGCGATTGTGTTTGCACTAAATATCTGGCACCATTATCTGTATGGTGAGAAATGTCACGTGTTTTCAAATTATAAAATTCTAAAATATTTGATGACTCAAAAGATTTGAACTTGCGTCAAAAAAGATGGTTAGAGCTGTTAAAAGATTATGAGCTTATGATTGATTATCATCTGGGTAAAGCAAACATTGTTGCTGATGCATTGAGTAGAAAATCATTGTTTGCACTACGTGCATTGAATGCTCAGTTAGATTTGTCTGATGATAGTTCTGTGATAGCTGGATTGAAAGAAAAACCGCTGTTTTTATAGCAGATATGTGATGCTCAGAAATCTGATAATGAGTTATTAGCAAAATGAGCTCAATGTAATTTGAATTCTGAATCTAAATTTCGAGTAGTTGATGATTGCTTGTGATTTTGAGGTCGTATCTGTGTTCTGAGAACTCTGGAGTTGATTCAGCTGATTTTGAGTGAATCACATAATAGTCGTCTATCTGTTCATCCGGGAAGTACTAAAATGTACCATGATTTGAAGCAACACTATTGCTGGTCTAGTATGAAGCGAGATATTTCTAAATTTGTTTCGAAATGTTTAATCTGTCAACAAGTTAAAGCTGAACATCAAGTTCTGTCTGGTTTGCTACAACCGATTCTGATTCCTGAGTGGAAATGGGATAGAGTAACAATGGACTTTGTTTCTGGTTTGCCCCTGACTTCTAGAAAGAAAGATGCGATATGGGTCATTGCTAATCGATTAATGAAATCTGCCCATTTTATTCCGGTAAGATCTAATTATCCACTTGATAAATTAGCCGAGCTTTATAATTCTGAGATTGTGAGATTGCATGGGGTGCCACTATCCATTGTGTCAGATAGAGATCCAAGATTTACATCAAGATTTTGGAAGAAATTACAAGAAGCATTAGGCACGAAATTAAATTTTAGTATAGCTTTTAATCAGGAAACAAATGGTCAGTCCGAACAAATTATTCAGATTCTTGAAGATATGTTAAGATGCTATATACTTGAGTTTAACGGTACGTGGGAACAGTACCTACCATTGATTGAATTTCCATACAATAATTGTTTTCAGTCAAGCATCAAAATGGCACCTTATGAAGCTTTGTATGGACGTAAATGTCATAAACCTCTGTATTGGACTGAGCTCAGTGAAAATAAGCTACATGGTTTCGATTTGATAAAAGATTTAGAACAGAAAGTAAAACTGATCCGAGATTGTTTGAAAGCAGCGTCTGATCGGCAGAAGTCTTATACGGATTTGAAATGAAAAGATATAAAATTTGAGATCCGTGACAAAGTATTTTTGAAAGTGTCTCCTGGAAGAAAGTACTTCGTTTCGGACATAAAAGCAAGTTGAGTCTGAGGCTCATCGGGCCGTATGAAATTATTGAACGTGTTAGGCCTGTTGCATATAGATTAAGGTTGCCCCCTGAGCTAGAAAAGATCCATAATGTATTTCATGTCTCGATGCTCCATAGATATCGATCTAATCCATCACATATGATTGCCCCATCTGAAATTGAAATTTGATTTGATATGACATACAGAGAGGAACCGATTCGTATCTTAGCTCGTGAAGTGAAAGAATTGAGAAACAAGAAAATACCATTAGTGAAAGTATTGTGGAATCGACACTAAATTGAAGAGGCAAGGTGGGAGCCGAAAGATTCAATCAGACAGCAATATCTGAACCTACTTGACGATAAGATTTTTGGGGACGAAAATCCCTAAGGGGGGAGAATTGTAACAGGTCGATTTATACCCTAGTCAGAATAGTGGTTTTGGGACCACAAATCTGAGTCAATAAAATATTTTAATATTATTTTCCATGCCTATGATATATGATTAAGCATGTGCTAAATTTTTTTGTTTGTGTGCTTAATTTAAGTAAAAGACTAAATCGCGTAAAAGGTAAAAGTAGTTTCCTATTTGATTGAATGGATAAATTGTTGTGTCTTCTTATATAGAAGGATATATGTTGTAATTTTGCCAAAATAGAGGATAGTGGACGGTGGATGGACCATTATGTCCATAATTGAATGTTTAATTATTAATATTTCATTAAGGTTTTTTTAGTAAAAGGTATAATAATATGATAGTTAATAAAACAAAACATGAAAAATGGTTATGATATTCATCCATTAGTGCCGAAGATGCCAAAGAAAAGAAAGAAGAAAACCTAAGCTAGGTTCGGCCTTTGTTCTTCTTAATTCAAGGTATGTTTTTAATCGGTTTTGATAATTTCTACGTTTTTGCAATCATTGCTTCGTAAACTTTTTAACCCATGTTGTAATTTGAAGAATTGGTGATGTTTTTGAGATGAGCTTTTAATTAACTCATGTGATTTATGATGATTTATGATGTTAAATGGAAGATATGTGTTAGATGAACATATTTTGTTCTTGAATATTTGATGAATTTAGTTAAATAGGGCTAAATTGAGAAAAAGGATAATTTGAGGGACTAAATTGTGAATTTTATGGAAATTATGGGCTTGTATGATGTTCATAAGCATTCAGCTAATCATGATTATGTGATGATTTTGTGTATTTGATGTTTTGAGAAAAATAGACTAAATTGATAAATTATGCAAATGTGAGGGTTAAGTTGCAGATAGCCCTAAATGTGTGTTCTTAGATTGAATTGAATGAATTAGTGAATAAAAGTGTTAAATTTGAATATGAATAGATCAAGAACTGAAGAAATTGGACTTAGATCGTGGGAAAGCAAAAGTAACCAAGTAGCCATTTTGTTTCAATTAAATCGAATCCGAGGTAAGTCATTATGAAAATAAACTTATTTGTATTGAATTGTGCATATTCATATGACTATTGATAACAGTGAATGCTTACGAGATGCTATGTATATGAATCTTAAGATAAGATCGATATAGTGACAATGTCCGAGAAGTCCTATACGAACCTAGGAATATATAGGATTAGCTATGTCATGACATAAGTGTCAGTTCTGAGATATCATGTAAGACCACGTCTGGGATGTCGGTGTTGATTTGATATTTCGTGTAAGACCATGTCTGGGACGTTGGCATCGATACAAGATTTATATGTAAGACCATGTTTGGGACATTAGCATCGTATTGATTCATGTAAGACCCTGTCTGGGACAGTGGAATCGATATCTGAGTACATGTAAGACCTCGTCTGGGACGTTGGCATTGTACGACTATTCTGAGCTTTCTGAGTATCCTATTAGGTTCCTAATGGTTCAATGGGAAAGTCTGTGATACGAATGGCTATGTGAATTGTAAATCTGTTTTAGGTACGTTGATTTATACATTAAGTGTGTATACACGGTAAGTATCTATATGATCTTACTATGATGATTATGTATATTGGAATAATAATATGATATGTGAAAGTATGCATGAAAGAGCTATGTATATATAAGATTTTTGAATTGATGCTTGTGGCAAAAATATGGCCAAGTACATGGACCAAAGCATACATGTGAGAAATTTGCTATGAAAATTAATTGTGCCAATGTTCCTATCTGCCTATATACTTTTCATGTTAAGTTTATTTATATATGACTTACTAAGCTTTTGGAAAGCTTACTCTGTGTGTGTTTTCTCTGTTTTATAGATCGTCAAAGCTACTGAAGGCTCGGGGACCGTCGAGGATCGTGACCACACTACTCAACTTGTTTTGGTACATTGTGGAAATGTATATATCTAGATATGGCATGTATAGGCTAGATATTTGTATATGAATATGAAGTGAACTTAGCAATGTGATTTGGCTAGTTATTGTTTGGCAATATGCAATTTGAATATGATATGTGAGATATGTTTTGGTATAGTTTGATAGTATATGAAGTGGTCAAGTTTAAGGTAAGTAAATGGATGAATTATGCTTGTGTTTATATGAGATTTAGTCTTGTAAATTTGGTATGAATGGAATTGGATTTGAATGTAAAAATTGAATGGATATTTTGGCATGTTCATGGTTGTTAAATATGCTTGGATTGTATTGGTATTTTCTTGTAGGTTTGTGTAACATCCTGAAATTGGGCCTAAAAGAATTGAGCCCAATAGGCCTTGAGCGTAGTAGTATTTAATTTTTTTGGAGAACAAGAGATCGGCTTAAATGCAAGTTGGACCAATTAGATAAGTGAGTTTGGAAGGTTAGGGGGCTTCTATGAAGTCCGGGTTCAAGATTAGGCCTTAGGAAAAATTTTGGTTTTAGGTGAAAAAACCACGGAGGTTGGCGGGTAGGCCTTAAGAATAAAATGTGGAGGAAAATGACACAAGTGGAGTGTGTGGTGTAGTGGCAAAGTGACGCCACTTAAGGACAAGGGAATGACGCCACAAGGAAGGAAGGAGGTCCAAGGTTCTAGTTGTAGCGTTTGCATTCCTTTTAGATTATTTTTATTAAATGAATTTAGACCTTGGCCATAGGGTTATATTTAGTTGTGCATGGTTTAAGACATAAGGAGCTAGTTGGTAAAGTGGCTAGCGGCATGGATTATGCTACTGGGAGAGTGCAGGTTGAATCTCATGAGAAGCAAGGGAGTATTTATTTTGCGGATTGGACGGTAAGAGTTTCAATTGAATTTAAACTCTACTGACGGAGGGATCCCACATCGGAAAGATGCAAAGAAGGAAGGTGAAGAGCTAGCTATATAAAGAGCATTCCAGGAGGAGAGTTAAGATACCTTGGTGGGCGTTTGGGCATAGGAGTTGTCGCAGCGTGGTTTAACACCAGACTCCTATCAGGTGTGTAACTCTCTCTACTCTAGCTGTAGAGCGGCAAATGCCGAAGTGCTGATCACGAAAATAGTAGCCACACGAGCGTGCGAGCGCAAGTGTAGGGCTTCAACGCGATAGTTGAGGCCATCAGTAGTATTCTTGTGGGTTGGGGCTGCTTGGGCCGCGATGGGTCAAAGTTGGCCCAAGGGGCCCGTAGGCCCAATAGAATAAATTGTATGATGATGTAGTATATAGTGAACTAGACTAGGTGGAACTTATATACGTGGCTAGATTTGTGTTAGGTGGGCCAAACGAGCGTGTGGGCCCGAATGGACTGAAATTGGGTTTTAGGCCCAACAGTCCGGTAAAGATCGAAAATGGTAGTTGAGTCACTCAAGGTGACACTGGGCCTTCGAAAAGGCCATTCTAGGTACGAAATTACTGAAATACCCTTAGTGGGTAAATTACCAAAATACCCCTAAAAGGTAAATTACGAAAATGCCTTTGGTAGGTAAAATTACGGTTATACCCTTAGAGGTTGATTAGCATGATTATGTTGTTTTATGTCTATCTGATTATGATGGTAATTCATGTTATACTTATATTTGATATATGTCTAGCATACATGACATACTGCATACATGAATTATTATGTCATATTGCATGGGTATGATGAGAGGAGGGGGAAGATGCGATATTTGTGACTTTGGGTCACCAGTGGTTTGGCACCACCAATGGTTTAGTACCACATATATTTATCTTTGTGACTTCTCCCAGTGGTTCAGCACCACAGTGGGTTGGCCCCATATATTATATTTAAAGGGATCATCACCGATAGTTTGGTACTACAAAGTGGGTTGGCCCACATATATTATTGTGACTTTGGGTCACGGTGGTTTAGCACCACTAGTGGTTTGGTACCACATATGTTATTTGTGACTTTGGGTCACCAGTGGTTTGGCACCACTAGTGGTTTGGTACCATATATGTTATTTGTGACTTTAGGTCACTAGTGGTTTGGCACCACTAGTGGTTTGGTACCACACGGGGTAGAATCGAGAGTTTCGGATAGTTAGGTTTTGGGTTGCATGACATGCATATTTTCATATGAAATTGTGTAAGGGTTTAACACCCGTTGGATGGGGATTTACACTTTGAGTCTTGATGACTCACCCTTAGTTAAATTTTACGGTAATCATTAGATCATGGATTTGGGAGCCGAGGTGGACTCGTGGAGGCCATACATATGTTTACTCGTAAATTTATTTCTTTTATTTGGACTTATTTTTATTTGGGTTTTTGTTATGCAATAAGGCCTTGGGTATTTTACTTGGTTTCAGCTTTCAATTTGGTTTCTGCTTATTATTAAATGATCAATATGGGATTTTCCTAAAATGATAATAAACCGTTTCTTATTCAAAATTACTTAAACTCATTTTTTCATAACAACTATAAAGAATACGAGTTTTTTTAACGAACGCATAATTTTTAGACATTCCTTTCATGTGACATGCCAGATCCGGTCATAACGTTTAGGCCGGGTTTGGGGTGTTACAAGTATGGTATCGAGCGAGTTCAAAAACTTCTACCGTGGAATGGGTTCAAAAATGTTTTTCAAATTTTGGTTGAAATATGGTTTAGAAAAATATATATATATCTCTTTCCTAGAAGTATGGCACTCGAGTCTCCGACACTAATTCGCACTGTAAGTTTCCTGATACTTTTCTTTGTTATATCTTTGTATTTGGTATCTATTACGTGTGTTTGGTTTCGATGTGATGTTCGGACATAGAGTTGGGTGGGTATGATATATTAAATGCATTTTAATGGCTAGGTGTTTTTGAGTATGTGTAGGAGTTTTAAATTCTAGTTAAAAGATATTAGTTTTATTAAGATCAGAGTGCACAGCAAAAGCGTAGTGTGGTAGGTTAGGATGTGTGACTGTTAGTTAGTTAGAAATTTTGAGGACGAAATTTCTTTAAGGAGGGTAGATTTGTAACATCCTGAAATTGGGCCTAAGAGAATTAAGCCCCATGGGCCTTGAGCGTAGTAGCGTTTAAATTTTTTAGAGAACAAGAGATCAGCTTAAATGCAAATTGAACCAATTAGATAAGTGAGTTTGGAAGGTTAGGGGGCTTCTATGAAGTCCCGAGTTCAAGTTAGGCCTTACAAAAAATTTTGGTTTTAGGTGAAAAAAACCCTGGAGGTTGGCAGGTAGGCCTTAAGAATAAAATGTGGAGGAAAATGACACAAGTGAAGTGTGTGGTGTAGTGGCAAAGTGGCGCCACTTAAGGACAAGGAATGGCATACAAGGAAGGAAGGAGGTCCAAGGTTCTAGTTGTAGCGTTTGCATTTCTTTTAGATTATTTTTATTAAATGAATTTAGACATTGGCCATAGGGTTATATTTAGTTGTGCATGGTTTAAGACATAAGGAGCTAGTTGGTAAAGTGGCTAGCGGCGTGGATTATGCTGAGGAGAGTCAGGTTCGAATCTCATGAGAAGCAAGGAGTATTTATTTTGCAGATTGACGGTAAGAGTTTTAATTGAATTTAAACTCTACTGACGGAGGGATCCCACATCGGAAAGATGCAAAGAAGGAAGGTGAAGAGCTAGCTATATAAAGAGCATTCCAGGAGGAGAGTTAAGATACCTTGGTGGGCGTTTGGGCACAGGAGTGGTCGCAGTGTGGTTTAACACCAGACTCCTATCAGGTGTGTAACTCTCTCTACTCTAGCTGTAGATCGGCAAATGCCGAAGTGCCGATCACGACAATAGTAGCCACACGAGCGTGCGAGCGCAAGTGTAGGGCTTCAACGTGATAGTTGAGGCCATCAGTAGTATTCTTGTGGGTTGGGGCTGCTTGGGCCGCGATGGGTCGAAGTAGGCCCAATGGGCCCGTAGGCCCAATAGAATAAATTGTATGATGATGTAGTATATAGTGAACTAGACTAGGTGGAACTTATATACGTGGCTAGATTTGTGTTAGGTGGGCCACACGAGCGTGTGGGCCCGAATGGGCCAAAATTAGGTTTTAGGCCCAACAGTCCGGTAAAGATCGAAAATGGTAGTTGAGTCACTCAAGGTGACACTGGGCCTTCGAAAAGGCCATTCCAGGTACGAAATTACTAAAATACCCTTAGTGGGTAAATTACCAAAATACCCTTGAAAGGTAAATTACGGAAATGCCTTTGGTAGGTAAAATTACGGTTATACCCTTAGAGGTTGATTAGCATGATTATGTTGTTTTATGTCTATCTGATTATGATGGTAATTCATGTTATACCTATATTTGATATATGTCTAGCATACATGACATCTGCATACACAATTATTATGTCATATTGCATGGGTATGATGAGAGGAGGGAAGATCGATATTTGTGACTTTGGGTCACGATGAGTTTAGCACCACCGGTGGTTTGGTACCACATATATTTATCTTTGTGACTTGTCCCAGTGGTTCAGCACCACAGTGGGTTGGCCCCACATATTATATTTAAAGGGATCGTCACCAGTAGTTTGGTACTACAAAGTGGGTTGGCCCCATATATGTTATTTGTGACTTTAGGTCACCAGTGGTTTGGCACCACCAGTGGTTTGGTACCACATATGTTATTTGTGACTTTGGGTCACCAGTGGTATGGCACCACCAGTGGTTTGGTACCACATATGTTATTTGTGACTTTGGGTCACGGTGGTTTAGCACCACCCGGTGGTTTAAATACCACATGGGGTAGAATCGGGGTTTAGGATGGTTAGGTTTTGGGTTGCATGACATGCATATTTTCATATGAAATTGTGTAAGGGTTTAACACTCGTTGGATGGGGATTTACACACTGAGTCTTGATGACTCACCCCTTAGTTAAATTTTACAGGTAATCATTAGATCGCGAATTTGGGAGCTGAGGTGGACTCGTGGAGGCCATACATATGTTTACTCGTAAATTCTTTTTTTTATAGTGTTTACTCGTAAATTCATTTCTTTTATTTGGACTTATTTTTATTTGGGTTTTTGTTATGTAATAAGGCCTTGGGTATTTTACTTGGTTTCAGCTTTCAATTTGGTTACTGCTTATTATTAAATGATCAATATGAGATTTTCCTAAAATGATAATAAATCGTTTCTTATTCAAAATTACTTAAACTCAATTTTTCATAACAACTATAAAGAATACGAGTTTTTTTAACGAACGCACAGTTTTTAGACATTCCTTTCATGTGACATGCCAGATTCGATCATAACATTTAGGTCGGGTTTGGGGTGTTACAGTTTGACCCTTTGGTGGGTGGCATTTTTGGCCTTGCAAATAGCCTATTTTGTCACACGGTTGTGGCACACGGGCGTGCCTAGTAACCGTGGGGCTAAGTCAGTAGCTAGCTAAGAGTACACGACCTTGGCACACAGATGTGCCTGGTATCCGTGTGGTTTAATCAGAATAGACCACAGCCAAAGTACAAGGGTGTGCTTGGTGGCTGTGGAGCCAAGTCAGGATTGACCACGGCTAAAGTACACGGGCGTGCTTAGTGGCCGTGGTGTAAAGTTAGGTTCGACCACAGGGAAGACACACGGGTGTGTCTAGCAGCCATGGGAAGCATACGGCCTGCCCACACGGGCGTGCAACCCCTGAAACTTTGAAAATTTTTAAATTTCTGATAATTTCTGTATGTGTTTCGATTTAGTCCCAACGCTGCTTCAAAGCATGTTTTAGGTCTCAATGACCTACAAAAGGGACATTATGATTGTAAATGATGGCTTAATTTACGAATTGTCTGATAAAGTTTTCGATCTGTCAGGTAACGCCTTTAACCTTAATCCAGCGACAGACACAGGATAGGGTGTTACAAAAAGATTAAGAAGAATGTCGAATCAAGAGCTCAAAACTAAAATGCTGGTGTTGTTATTTGATAATTGTGACTAGAATTTAAGAATACATTACTATGTAATGTTATTTTAATGGCAATGCCTGATTTTTTCTTCAAATGGTTTACCTTGTAGACTCTGCCAATGCACTAAATGGTGTTGGTAACTATCGGTATTAGGTTGGTTTTGGTTTATTTTTTTATAGCTCCCATGCAATGTCATTTCTTATAATAATGATGGTCCTTAGCATTGTTGATTGATAACTTCATCTTTGTTGGTAGGTTTGATTTGTGTTACAGAATTATTATAAAATATATCATAACCAGACCCGAAGTTCGACCCTCTTTGGTTACCAAGAATCCGACCTGAAAAAAACCCCATTTATATACATTTCTAAATGCCCTATTTAGGTGGGTTTGCTCTCAAGACTCTTCATTTTTTTATCTCATTATCCACCAGAATACCCATTCCTCTATACTCTAACCATCTCACTAGGAAGAAAATGAACTGATCAATTGGAGTTACCAACTAAATCTTGCATCAATAAAGGTACAGTGAGCATGGATCAAACCTACAAATAAGGCTAAGGAACTCATAAACTTTAGAGGGACAAGAAATCACTTTCAGAAAATGGAGGACCAAAAGAAAGCACCAATGTAATCATCAAACAATAGCAACATGTACGTTTGTAGAAGATTCATCTATTTCATTTCTGATCCTGGATTTGCAGGCCTCTACCTTTTAATATCACCTTTAAGCATTTTAATCAACACTAAGACACTTCAAAAATCTTGAAAAAGGCTCCACTTATCTAGCGTTTATGCTAATCCTGCAAGTTTCTAGGTCTCCAAACACAACTTTAACACCTAAATCTAATGTACCCACTTGAGATATTTTTTATATCAGTGCATGCAATGGTTTTCTTTGTTTAGTTTGACCTTTAATCTTTCTTATAACCTAAATTTTACATGTTCTGCATGTCAAATCTCTGCATAAAAAACAACAGTGAAAAGTGATCAAGTTAGAGGTAATTTTACTTTGCTGTATCCTTTTTTTGCATGTTAGTGTTGATGAGAATATTTCATTTTTTGTATTAAGAGGTAGGTTATCTACTGCTATTGGCCACCTTATAAAGCTTAGAGTTCTGACACTTGTGTTAAACAAATTCTTTGTTGAGTTGCCTTTAGAAATGGGAAAGATTAATCTTTTGGGAGTTCTTGATATAGGTTTTAATGCTTTTCATGGTCCTATACCAGCTGCCTTAGAGAAGTGCACTTCATTGAGGGTTATTAATTTATCTAGGAATCCATTTAGTGGAACCATTCCTGCAATATTTGGGCCGATTACAAGGAACATCTGGTGAGGATCCACCTGATACAAATGCAGAATCATGCCAAGATACCAATGAAGTTAGCTCTCAAACTAAATTAAATAGGCAAAGTGGTTTAACAAATTTTGCTTACTCATTAATACGTGAGATAGTCTTTGGTACTAAAAAGTGTTTGGACAATTGTAATAATACTTCAAGGGAAGCTATTCTTGAGCAACATGATTATCCTTCTAAGTCATCTGAGGAGACATTAAGGCTTATTGTAAAGTCATTGAAAGCTTTAGATGATGAATTTACACAAGTTACAATAAAGAAATCAATTTTGTTACATTGTCATTTATGATGCTGAAGCTACTTCTCTTCACCATACATCTAAAACGAGGCTTGAAATGGATTGATCTATTCAAAAAAACTAGGAACTATCTAAAAAGCTTTAGCTGATTTATGATCACGACCTCCTACTTAAAAGATTTTACAAATCTCACGGTCCGTTGATTTACAATCACAATTATAATTTTTAAAGCCCACTGATTTATGATCACAGCTTCAGTTTATTTATTTATGAGCATGAACACTTCATTAAGAATTTTCCGATTTACAATTGTAACTCCACTTAAACAGTTCGCTGATTTACGAATCACAATTGTCATTTTTAAAGCTCGCTGATTTACAATCACGATTTCAGTTAAATGATTTACGATCATGAACACTACTTGGTTCACAAGGAATATAAATTTGTTGAACTAGTTCTAAGCATGACTAGAGATGATTTTCAACTAGCTAATTCTGACCTCTCTACCCTTCAGAGCAAGTTAGATGCTAGATATGATGAATATAGGCATGTTGAGGAAGAACTCAAAACTAACCTTGAAAGAAAGAGGATAGAGGAATCAATTTTGTTAGATTGTCTTTGTGAGGCTGAAGCTTCTTGTCTTCACTATACATCTAAAAAGAGGCTTGAAATAGATCGATCTGCTAAAATAAACAAGGAACTTTTTGAAAAGCTTCAACTGATTTAAGATCATGAACTTCTGCTTACAGGATTTTACAAATCTCACGGTCTGCTGATTTAGAACCAAAACTTTCATTCTTAAAGCTTGCTAATTTATGATCACGACTTCATTTCATTGATTTACGATCATGAACACGTCATTAAGTGTTCACCGAGTTATGATCATTACTTCACTTAAATAGTTCGCTGATTTATAATCATAACTTTCATTTTTAAAACTCGCTAAGTTACGATCACAACTTCAGTTCATTGATTTACGATCATGAACATTTCATTAAAAGTTCATCAATTTACAATCACAATTGTCATTTTTAAAGCTCACTGATTTACAATCACTACTTCAATTCAATGATTTATGGTAATGAACACTTCTTGGTTTACAGGGAATATAAATTTGCTGAACTAATTCCAAGTAAGGGCAGAGATGATTTCCAACTAGTTAATTCTGACCTCTTTGCCCTTTAGAGCAAGTTAGATGCCAGAGATGATGAATATAGACGTGTCGAGGAAGAACTCTAAACTGACCTTGAAAGAAAGAGGATAGAGAAATCAATTTTGTTACATTGTCTTTATGATGCTGAAGCTACTTCATTTCATAATATGTTTGAAATGAGGCTTAAAATAAATCGATCTGCTAAAAAAAGAAACTTTCTAAAAAGCTTTAGTTGATTTACGATCATGAATTTCTACTTACATGATTTTATTAATCTCACGGTCCACTGATTTATGGTCAAAATTTTCAATTTTAAAGCTAGCTAATTTACGATCATGACTTTAGTTAATTGATTTATGATAGTGAATCCTTCATTAAGTGCTCGCCAATTTACGATCATAACTCCACTTAAATAGTTCGTTGATTTATTATTACAACTATCATTTTTAAAGCTTGTGATTTACAATCACGGCTTCAATTCATTGATTTATGATCATGAACACTTCTTGGTTCACAAGGAATATAAATTCACTGAACTAGTTCCAAGCATGGCCAAAGATGATTTTCAGCTAGCTAATTCTGTCCTCTTTGCCCTTCAGAGCAAGTTAGATGTTAGAGATGATAAATAAAGGCGTGTTATGGAAAAACTAAAAACTGACCTTGAAAGAAGGAGAATAGAGGAATCAATTTTGTTACATTGTCTTTATGAGGCTGAAACTACTTTTTTGAACCGGACGTTTGAAACGAGGCTCGAAATGGACTGATTTTCTCAAAAAATAAGGAACTTTCTAAAAAGCTTCAGCTGATTTAAGATCACGACCTTGTACTTACAAGATTTTACAAATCTCACGGTCTGTGGATTTACACAATCAAAACTATTTTTTTTACTGCTCGCTAATTTACGTTTACAACTTTAGTTCATTAATTTACAATCATGAACACTTCATTAAGAGTTCGCCGATTTACGATCGCTACTCCACTTAAAAGGTTCGTTGATTTACGATCACAACTGTCATTTTTAAAGCTCACTTATTTACAATCATGGCTTCATTTCATTTATTTACGATCACGAACATTTCTTGGTTCACAAGGAATGTCAATTTGCTGAACTAGTTCCAAGTGTGGCCAAAGAAGATTTTCAACAAGCTAATTTTGACGTCTCTACCCTTTAAAGCAAGTTCGATGCTAGAGATGATGAATACAGACGTGTTGAGGAAGAACTTAAAACTAACCTTGAAAGAAGGAGGATGGAGGAATCAATTTTTTTAAATTGTATTTGTGATGTTGAAACTAAATCTCTTTACCATATGTTTGAAACGAGGCTTGCAATGGATCGATCTTCTTAAAAAAAATAAGGAACTATTTGAAAAGCTTTAGCTGATTTACGATCACAACCTTCTGTTTATAGGATTTTAGAAATCTCACGATCCGTGGATTTACGATCATAACAGTCAATTGTAAAGCTCGTTGATTTACGTATACAACTTTAGTTCATTTATTTAAGATAATAAACACTTAATTAAGAGTTCGTCAATTTATGATCGCAAATCCACTTAAATAGTTCATTGATTTATGATCACAACTATCATTTTTAAAGCTCGTTGATTTACAATCAAGGCTTCAATTCATTAATTTATGATTATGAACACGTCTTAGTTCACAAAAAAAGTAAATTTGCTAAACTAGTTCCAAGCGTGGCCAGAGATGATTTTCAACTAGCTAATTCTAACCTCTCTACTGTTCAGAGCAAATTAGATGCTAAACATGATTAATAATGGCATGTTGAGGAAGAACTCAAAACTGACCTTGAAAGAAGGAAGATATAACATCCTAAAATTAGGGGTTCTGCATTTTGCACTATCTCATGCATTTGGCTAGTTATGCTTGTTGTTTTAGTGTGTTTGGGGGTCTTGGGGAGGCTCGAGTTTGAGCCAGGGCTTTAGGAAAATTTTGCTTTTTAGGGCACTTTATGGGGAGAGCTTGTGGAAGTAGGCCTTAAGGGTAATTATGTGCGATTGATGACAAGAAGGGAGCTCTTGGTGGAGTAGGGTTGGCCCACTTGTAGGAGTAGAGGGGGAGGAGTTCAATCTAGTTGCTGCACTTGGGAGTTTAATTTTTGGTGCTCAACAAGGAGGAGGTGGCTTTCAGCTGGGACTCTACCATGGTGGTTGTGGAATGAGTGAACAAATTCAAATGGATGGACATGAGGAGCTTGGGGAGTTTGAATTGGTCAAACAATTCAAATTGGTAGATGGAGAGGACTTGGTGTAACATCCTAAAATCTGGGATTTTACGTTTTGCATTATTTCCATGCGTTAGGCTAGTTAAATGTGTTCGTCATATGTGTATGGAGGCAAGAAGACTTGGGGTTGAGCTGGACCTTGGTAGAATTTTTGAGTTTAGGCACTTAAGGGGGAGAAGGTAAGTGGCGTCTAGGCTTAAGGAAATAAGTGTGTATTTTGCTAGCACAAGAGGAGCTAGTAGGAGAGTGGTGTGACGTTACATGAGGGAGCTAAAGGGGTGGAGTTCGAATCCCACCTATTGCAAATTTTGGATTATTTTTTGTGCTAATCAATGGTAAGTTTCGGCCAAGACTCTAAATAAGGAAAGGAAGAATCATTCAAATGAGGGAAAGAAGACTAAGGAAAAAGAGTAAGGAGGAGATCAAGGGAAAAATAAGGAAAGAAATAAAGGAAAGAGATAAGGGGGGACATGTTGGCTGAATTTTGAGAGGTACTTGGGTAAAGAATTTTGGTCAACCATGATCTTTTTGGTAAGGGGTACACAGTTTTGGTAAGGGGGGATATTTGCCAAAATTTTGAGATGTGCATGGGGGAGAAGTGTCGGTCATAGGAGGTCTCTTGGGTGAGGTGTGTATTTGGTTTGGTAAGGGGTTGATATGCCAAATTTTCTTAGGCTTTTTGAGTAGTTTTTGTTCCATTTTGAAAGTTCTTTTCTTTTGACCATTTGGGTACTTCTTTTCTTACCTAAAATCGTGACCTTAAATGATATTCTCTCTTTTTTCTCATCTTTTTCATAAGCTTCTTTTCTATTCTTTTGCACCATTTATTCAACCCTTCACTCTTATTCTTTAGTCGACGACTTTGGTTGGCTGAATCTTCCTTGTTCCTTTTTCTTCAACAGCCAAATCTTTAACATCTTCTCTCTTCTCCATCTTGCTTGTTGGTCACTTTCTTCCTTGGCCAAATCGGGTAAGTGGCTTCTTTCTCTTCCTTTCATCTTCTTTTCTCCATAGTCAAAGGTATGACCACCATCATTCGATTGTTTTAGTTTATTTCTAAACTGAAATGCCATTCCCTTCTACTCCCTCATATCATGATCATCTCCTTTTTGTAGTGTGCTAGTGGGGTGGCCTAATCTCACATCCTTGCCAACTCATCCTTTGTCATAAGCTGGATCTGTAAAAGCCGGGTTCATCATCGATAAGGTAAGGAGTTTCTATTTGTTTCATTTCGATCTCTCTCATTACTCATTTATTCTGCTAAAACAGATCGATAGTTATGTCTAGTCGACTATTCTAGGGACTAAATCACTTGTTCTTCTCTACTCATTGATCCTTCGGAGATAGTGGTAAGCCGAAATCCTCTCCTTAAATAATTACTTTCTTACATTGTAATATTTTCTAACCGAGACTCTTCCAATGGAGGCACGTGGTAGCGATATTAAAGGAAAATTGATAGAAGGTCGAAAAAGAAGTGGACTTGCAATCTCTACTCCCAAGTTCAAACGTAGGGCGGTATCGACAATTCGGGATTTTCCACCGGGTTGTGAAAGGGAACCAACATCCGGTGAGAATAGACAGAGTGTGGTTGTTTGCGGTGGTGAGGGTAAGTGTGATAAACCGATTATTTAGATTTGGATTAAGATACTCTCTTTTGTTAGTTAATCGAGTGTTATGATGAATTTAGGTGTCGTCGATCAAGAAGGTTTAGTTCTTACTATAATTAGGTATGTAATTTCACACCGAAATTCTGTAGATTCGTGATTCACCATCATGTTGGAAAAATAGATCGTTGTTGCTCATAAATCTAATAATCGTAATATAGCATGAATCGAGTAATTTGCTTAAACAACATTAATTCTAAGATCTGTCAAAATCGGTATTAACTTGTTAAATTACGAAAATGCCCTTATAGGGCGAATTACTAAAATGCCCTTAGTGGACTAATTTTTCAAAATGCCTTAACGGGCTGAATTGCTTTAACGTCCTTAAAGGGTTGATTTACCAAAATGCCTTCGATGGCCCGTTTTATTAAACTGCCCATAGTGGCCGAATTGCATTAGTTCTTCAATGGGCCGATTCACCAAAATATTTCACTAGCTTAATGGTTGATTTATATTTGGATAATGTACTTTGTATGTTGCATATTTACATATTGCATGGGGTGGAAAAATTTGTATGAAGAGAAGTGTAGCCTGGTGGCATAGCCACAATTCGTTTAATAATGTACATATCTGTGACTTCGGTGGCTTGGCCACAAAAATACTATGCGTTAGCAGCTCGATTGCAAACTGGTGAGAGCGACGGGGTGGGTTGACTTGATCCCACAGGTGTGATTGGCTGGTCGGGGGTGTGATGGATGGATGGGATGGATTGCATTAATTTCATTTAAATTCTGATATGTAAATGGGCTTAGGCCCAAAATGTTACTATGCGGGTTTAGGCCCAGTGGATGACGGTAAGGGGATTATACACTGAGTTCTTGTAACTCACTTATTTTTCTTAATCCTTGCAGGTAATGCTCAGTAATGAGGACTTGGGGCCATGGATGACTTAGTGGAGGCCATACTTTAGAAATGATGTTTTCAAACATTAGTAAACTTCTTTTCGCTTTATTTCATTACTTTTACTATTTTGGGTTTAAAGTTGTAATTAGGCCTCTGGGATATGTTTTAATTTACTTTATGTTTTAACATACGTATTATCTTCTATGAATTGTTTTAAATGGGTATTTTTTGAAATCATAAACAACGGTTTTCCAAAATAGATTAACAAATGGATTTCATAACAAATATGTAGAAATAATTTAACTTGGATTCTCCTTCGAATTATCAATGTTATTTTCAAAAATCACGGTTTTAAAATTCACTAGTTTGATTTTCATTTCATCAATCAACCTCTCGAGATTAGTAGTATTTTTATCAAATATTTATAAACTAAACTTGTTTTCTTAACTATAACCAAATAAAGTCAACTTTAGAAAGAATCACAAGTTCTTTATACATTTTCTTCATGTGACATGCCAGATCTGGTCATATCGTATGGGCCAGGTTTGTGGTGTGACATTTTATGGTATCAGAGCCTGGTTGCAAAATTCGGCTGTGGTTTGGGTACAAAAATGTTTTCCAAAACTATTTGAAATTTAATTTATAAAATGCATATTTTAGAGGAAGTAGGGCACCACGGGTATCCGACACCAAGTTAGTAAGTGTTTGTTTTCATTTTATGATTATTGTTGTATGACTGTAGTAATAAAACTTCACATGACTGAAATACTCTAGAACTTTTGACTTTAGGAGCAAAAACTATAGATATTGAGACTTTAGGATACATTTTGCAAAAACAACTTTACTTCTTATACTTCATAAAACATTGTTTAATAAACAGTGAATAAGCATACTGATCCATAAGACTTTTAATCAGATTAAATCCACTTAGCAAACATGAGCGCTAGAGGACGTGGACGTGGTAGACGTGGCCATGGTCGAGGTTGAGGTGCTAGAGTTGTATTTGAGGCATCTGGACATATGCCGAAAATGGACGCACCCGCATCACCGGTGACTAAAGCTTGGTCACATGATCGAGTGAGAGAGGACAACGCTCTGTCCCAAGCAATGCTGTGGGTACTGGAAAGGGTTGTTGGGGCAAGAACTGGGTCGACTCGTGGGTCGAGAGGATGGCGATGCACCGGACATTATAATCGATACGTTCTTCATATCTGAAGTACCTTTTACTGCTTTGATAGATATTGGATCCACCAATTCATATGTTGCATATGCTGTGTTTGGAACTTTGAATATTAGATCTGAGATTACTGCTAGAGAAACAACGGTGATTAGCACTTTAGGACAGTCGGTGGTAGTAAATAAGCTATTTAGGTATGTGCCTTTAGAAGTTCAAGGGGTAGTATTTCTGGCAGATTTGATGGAACTGCCATTCATGGAGTTTGATCCTATATTGGGCATGGACTGGCTGGTTAAGCACCGTTTGAACTTGGACTGTGCTGCAAAGCGGATGGTACTAAGAACTTCAGAGGATAAGGAAGTGATGATGATATGTGAAAGAAAAATTATATGTCTAATGTGGTATCTGCTTTAAAGGCAAAAAGGTTGGTACAAAAGAAGTGTGAAGTGTTCCTAGCTTTTATCAGTGCTTTGGATGCCAAAGAGTTATCGGTAGAGAGTGTTAGAACGATGAAAGAGTTTTCACACGTCTTTCCCGAGGAGCTTCCAGGATTGCCTCCAGATCGGGAGGTGGAATTTGGCATAGAGCTATTTCTAGGAACGGCTCTGGTGTCTATTGCCCCTTACAGAATGGCGCCGAAGGAACTAGTGGAAATTAAAGCTTAGATCTAGGAGTTGATGGATTGTGGATTTATTCAACCAAGTGTGTCACCATGGGGAGCGACGATTTTATTCGTTAAGAAAAAGGATGGGTCGATGTGTATGTGCATCGATTATAGACAATTGAATAGGTTGACGATCAAGAACAAGCACCCGTTACCGAGGATCGATGACCTGTTCGATCAGCTGCAAGGAGCTTCGGTCTTCTCAAGATAGATTTGAGATTAGGGTATCACCAATTAAAAGTCAAGCAGGCGGATATTCACAAGACTGCGTTTCAAACTCGTTATGGGCATTACGAATTCTTGGTGTGCCATTCGGGTTGACAAATGCACCAGCTGCATTTATGGACATGATGAACCAAGTCTTCTAACCCTATCTAGATCGGTTTGTGGTGGTGTTCATAGATGACATCTTGGTGTACTCAAAGACTGAAGAAGAGCATGATTCGCATCTACAGGTTATATTGCAGATATTAAGCGAGAAGCAATTGTATGCCAAATTTAGTAAGTGTAAATTTTGGCTGAAGGAGGTGACCTTTTTGGGGCATGTTGTGTCCACCGAGGGAATTAGAGTTGATCCCCGGAAGATCGATGTTGTATTAGACTGGAAGCCACCGAAGTCAGTAGCAGAAATTTAAAGTTTTCTAGGTTTGGCTGGGTATTACAGGCAATTCGTTGAGGGGTTTTCGTTGATTGCTGTACCCCTAACTAAGCTGTTGTGTAAATGAGTACCATTTGTGTGGTTAGATAAGCAGCAAGAGAACTTTGAGAAATTGAAGAAGATTCTGAAAGAAGCGCAGTGTTGATTCAACCTGAGGCAGATAAAGAGTTTATTGTTTATTGTGATGCGTCACACACGGGCTTGGGATGTGTGCTGATGCAAGAGGGGAAAGTGGTGGCTTATGCATCTCATCAACTAAGATCGCATGAGGTAAATTATCCCACTTATGATTTGGAGTTAGCTGTAGTGGTGTTTGCTATGAAGATATAGAGACACTATCTGTACTGGGAGAAGTCTATTATCTACACGGACCATAAGAGTCTGAAGTATCTTTTTACCTAGAAGGAGTTGAACTTAAGATAGCAGAGGTGGATAGAATTGTTGAAAGATTATGACTGCTTAATTGAGTACAATCCAGGTAAAGCTAATATAGTGACAGATGTGTTAAGTCGTAAGGTGATATCGAATTTGAGAGCGATGTTTGCTTATCTCAGCCTTTATGACGATGTTAGCTTGTTAGCTGAACTTCAAGTAAAGCTTGCATGGGTAAGTCAGATTAAGGAAAAGCAGCTGTTAGATGAAAGGCTGGGTTCTTGACTTCAACAAGTGGGAAGTGGTGAGATTGGGGATTTTGGATTAAATAGTGATGGGGTATTATGTTCCCGCGGAAGAGTTTGTATGCCCAGGGATTCTAAATTGAGACAAATGATTCTGCGTGAGGCGCATAGTAGCCCATATGTTATGCATCCCGGGGGAAACAAAATGCATCGAGACCTCTATGAGCAGTATTGGTAGCCAGGGTTGAAACGGGAGGTTACAAACTTCGTGAGCAAGTGCTTGACATGTCAGCAAGTGAAGGTGGAACATTATCTGCCTTCAGGGTTGCTACAATGGGTGAAAATCCCACTATAGAAATGGGAAAGGATAACGATGGATTTTGTTAGTGGGTTACCCTTAATGCCTACTAAGAGAGATTCAGTATGGGTGATAGTGGATCGGTTAATGAAGACTGCTCATTTCCTACCTGTTCGTATAGATTATTCATTGCAGAAGTTGGCCAAGTTGTATGTAGCAGAGATCGTGAGGTTGCATGGGGTACTGATGTCTATCACATTAGACAGAGATCCTAGGTTTACATCACGGTTTTGGAAGGCTCTACATGAAGCTTTGGGAACAAGGCTAGATTTCAGCATAGCGCTCCATCTGCAGACTGATGGTCAGTCGAAAAGAGTAATCCAGATTTTAAAAGACATGTTAAGGGGCTGTGTGATCGATTTCAGAGGTAGTTGGGAAGATTTTCTACCATTGGCAGAGTTTGTATACAACAACAGCTATCAATCTAGCTTCCAGATGGCACCCTACGACGCGTTGTATGGCCGAAGGTGTCGTACTCCTACTTACTGGACTGAGCTAGGAGAGCGACAGATTTTGGGTCTAGGAGTGATCTTAGAGACAGAGGAAAAAGTTAAGGTAATTCGGGCTCCATTAAAAGAAGCTTTGGACAGACATAAATCATACGCCGATCTGAAGCGTAAGGATATAGAGTTTTCGATGGGAGATCAGGTCTTTTTGAATGTCTCACCTTGGAAGAAGATCTTAAGATTTGGGCGGAAGGGCAAGTTGAGCCTTAGGTTCATCGGACCATATCGTACACTGAAGCGTGTTGGGCCAGTGGCTTATCAGCTTGAGTTACCTCTGGAATTAAGTCAGATCCATAATGTATTCCATGTCTCGATGCTAAGGCATTATCGCTCAGATTCGTCTCAGGTTGTGCCAGTGGAGGAAATTGAGATAAGACCTGACTTATCTTTTGAAGAAGAGCCAGTGCAAATTCTAGATCGGGATATTAAGGTGCTGAAAAGGAAATCGGTTCTATTGGTCAAAGTATTATGGCATAATCACAAGTCAGAGGAAGCTAGTTGGGAGCCAGAAGACATGATCCGAAAGCAATACCCTCATCTCTTTTAATCAGGTAAAATTTCAAGGCCAAAATTTCTTTAAGGGGGTAGAATTGTAACATCCTAAAATTCAGGATTTTATGTTTTGCATTATTGCCATGTGTTAGGCTAGTAAAATGTGTTCATTGTATGTGTATGGAGGCCAGAAGAAGACTTGGGGTTGAG
This sequence comes from Gossypium rotundifolium, assembly GCA_025506655.1. Lineage (NCBI taxonomy): Eukaryota > Viridiplantae > Streptophyta > Magnoliopsida > Malvales > Malvaceae > Gossypium > Gossypium rotundifolium. Next base: position 158,820,394 of record CP106722.1, on the reverse strand, counting down.
CTGGACCTTGGTAGAATTTTTGAGTTTAGGCACTTAAGAGGGAGAAGGTAAGTAGCGTCTAGGCTTAAGGAAATAAGTGTGTATTTTGCTAGCACAAGAGGAGCTAATAGGAGAGTGGTGTGGTGTCACATGAAGGAGCTAAAGGGGTGGAGTTCGAATCCTACCTATTGTAAATTTTGGATTATTTTTTGTGCTAATCAATGGTAAGTGTCGGCCAAGACTCTAAATAAGGAAAGGAAGACTCATTCAAATGATGGAAAGAAGACTAAAGAAAAAGAGTAAGGAGGAGATCAAGGGAAAATAAGGAAAGAAATAAAGGAAAGAGATAATGGGGGATATATTGGCCAAATTTTGAGAGGTACTTGGGGAAAGAATTTTAGTCAACCATGATCTTTTTGGTAAGGGGTACACGGTTTCGGTAAGGGGGGATATTGGCCAAAATTTTAAGATGTGCATGGGGGAGAAGTGTCGGTCATAGGTGGTCTCTTGGGTGAGGAGTGTATTTCGTTTGGTAAGGGGTTGATATGCCGAATTTTCTTAGGCTCTTTGAGTAGTTTTTGTTCCATTTGGAAGTTCTTTTCTTTTGACCATTTGGGTACTTCTTTTCTTGCCTAAAACCGTGACCTTAAGGGATATTCTCTCTTCTTTTTATCATCTTTTTCATAGGCTTCTTTTCTATTCTTTTGCACCGTTTCTTCAACCCTTCACTCTTTTTCTTTAGTCGATGACTTTGGTTGGCTAAATCTTCCTTGTTCCTTTTTCTTCAATAGCTGAATCTTTAACATCTTCTCTCTTCTCCATCTTGCTTGTTGGTCACTTTCTTCCTTGGCCGAATCTAGTAAGTGGCTTCTTTCTCTTCCTTTTATCTTCTTTTTCCATAGCCGAAGGTGTGACCACCATCATTCGGTTGTTTTACTTTATTTCTAAACCGAAACACCATTCCCTCCTACTCCCTCATATCGTGATCATCTCATTTTTGTAGTGTGCTAGTGGGGTGGCCGAATCTCACATCCTTGCCGACTCATCCTTTGTCATAAGCTGAATCTATGTGTAACACCCCAAACCCGGCCTAAAAGTTACGACTGGATCTGGCATGTCACATGAAAGGAATGTCTAAAAAACTGTGCGTTCATTAAAAAGTTCGTGTTCTTTATGTTTGTTGGGAAAAGTCAAGTTTAAGTAATTTTGAATAAGAAACAGTTTATTGATATTTTGGAAAATGGTTATTAAGGGTTTAGGAAATTCCCATATTGAACATTTAATAATAGTAGGCAATAGTCAAATTAAAAGTGAAACCAACCAAAATACCAAAATTAACGTTGTAAAGGCCTACCTGCCAACTTCCGGTTTTTTTCACCTAAAACCAAAATTTCCCCAGAGTCAATATTTGATCCCGGGACTTCATAGAAGCCCCCTAACCTTCCAAAATCACTTATCTAAAAGGTCCAACTTGCACTTAAGCCGATCCCCTGTTCTCTAAAAATTTTAAACGCTACTACGCCTAAGGCCCATTGGGCTCAATCCTACTAGGCCCAATTTCAGGATGTTACAAATCTACCCTTCTTAAAGAAATTTCGTCCTCAAAATTTCCAAGCGCTATGACCACACATCCTAACCCACCACACTACGCTCTTGCTCACTTTCTCGATCTTAATAAAACTAATATACTTTCTAACTAAATCTTGGAACCCTTTCACATAACCAACTATCTACCATCGAAGTTACAGATATTTTTCACACATACATACAATTCCTATATTCAAGCATCACATCCACACATCGCAGAATAAATACAACCATTCCGTATATAATAGAATATAGTAAAAAGGAAACTTACGAATTTGGTGCCGGAGACTCGGGTGCAATACTTACAGAAAAGATATATATATTTTCTAAACCATCCTTTGAAAACATTTTTGAACCCAAACCCACAGCCGAGTTTTTGAACCTTGGTTCTGATACCAAAATTGTAACACCTCAATCCCGGCCTAAACGTTATGACCGGATCTGGCATGTCACATGAAATAAATGTCTAAAAAACTGTGTGTTCGTTAAAAAGTTCGTGTTCTTTATATTTGTTGGGAAAAGTCAAGTTTAAGTAATTTTGAATAAGAAACGGTTTATTGAGATTTTGGAAAATGGTTATTAAGGGTTTAGGAAATTCCCATATTGAACATTTAATAATAGTAGGCAATAGTCAAATTAAAAGCGAAACCAACCAAAATACCAAAATTAACGTTGTAGAGGCCTACCTGCCAACTTCTAGGGTTTTTTTTTCACCTAAAACCAAAATTTCCCTAGAGCCAATATTTGATCCCGGGACTTCATAGAAGCCCCCTAACCTTCCAAAATCACTTATCTAAAAGGTCCAACTTGCACTTAAGCCAATCCCCTGTTCTCTAAAAATTTTAAACGCTACTATGCCTAAGGCCTATTGGGCTCAATCCTACTAGGCCCAATTTCAGGATGTTACACTATGGAAGTCGGGTTCATCATCGATAAGGTAAGGAGTTTCTATTCGGTTCATTTCAATCTCTCTCATTGCTCGTTTATTCTGCTAAAACAGATCGATAGTTATGTCTAATCGATTATTCTAGGGACTAAATCACTCGTTCTTCTCTACTCGTTAATCCTTCGAAGATAGTGGTAAGCTGAAACCCTCTCCTTAGGCAATTACTTTCTCTCATCGTAATATTTTCTGATCAAGACTCTTTCAATAGAGGCACGTGGTAGCGATATTAAAGGAAAATCAATAGAAGGTTGAAAAGGGAGTGGACTTGCAATCTGATAAATCGTAAAAGTAACATATTCTAGGACCATATTTAGCATGCCTTTGGATGGTTTAGCCCTTGATTTATGTAAAAAGGTGCTTTTAATTCTTTCTTTTCATGTTTATACTCAGGAAACCACCTGAGGATGAAAAGAACGAGAAACGGGCATAAAACGAGCCAATTTGAGTCAAAGAGGAAATCAACACGGCCTGGACCTAAAGCCACACAGCTGTGCATCATCAATTTACTTCAAACGACCTAATCCTCGATTTACGTGGTTGTGCCTCAATCGATAAAATCAAAACACGGCCCAACCACAATTTACACGGGCGTGTGCTATGGCCATGCCCCTACCGCGGGAGAGAGCAATTTCACTCGGATTTGGATAATTTAAGCCAAAGAAACATATTCCAAAGTGTATTCAAACACCGAGTAAGAAGCAGACTTCAATTAGGACACTTAGAGGCCATGTAAAGCATTCCAAGAGCCTATATAAACACCCTAAGTGTATCTTGAAAGGGGGCAGTGAGCTAGGCCAAAGAGCCGAAGCCTGAGCAATTAATTAAGGAAATTACTCGAAGATAGCCAGTTGATCCATCTCAAGAAGCTGGAATTCTACTCAAGACGACGGATCTCTCCTTCAATTCCTTCAGGGGTTTTAGGCATTTCTTATGTTTTATTTTGTCTTTTCTCTTGAGATGTTTTATTTTAAAGTTATAAACTAAACCCTTCAGATACCTGAAGGGGATGAAACCTAGATGAATCTTGTTATTGTTTTCTGAATTATATGATAAATACTTTGTTCTTAATTGTGCATGCTTAATTCAAATTTTGATGTGCTTAGGTGGAGGAGGAATAAACCCTGCTTAAGAGTATATCTAGCATAATTAAGCAGAGTTGATCGCACGCCTAGAGATAGGGTGATGAGATTTTGCCAGATTAGGGTGAAACCTAATATGGGAATCCATAGATCGATTTACTGCTATTCTAGGGGGTTATTATAAGCGAACAAGAGTTCCACTAATTAACCTAGGGTTAAACGTTATTCGCCTTGAGAGAGGGTTTAATATACATTACGGAGTCTCACGGATCAAAATAAGTGAATAAATTGTATGGTTCAGTGTTAGATAACAAGTGAAGTCTAGGTGGATTCTTCTTGAGGGTATCGTCGTGATCAACTGAGTTTTTCATCAAGTTCCTTCCAAATTCATTCTCTTTTGTCTTTGAGTATTTAGTTTAGTAGTCATTAAATTAGATTAAATCAACCAATCACTCCATATTCTAGGCTAAATAATAAAAAGAAAGTTAGCATTAGTACTTTTAGTTCCTTTGGGTTCGACAATCGGTCTTGCCTAAGCTATACTACTGTTCGATAGGTACACTTGCCTTTAATCATTGCCAGGGTTAGTCTCAGGTTTGTTCTCATTCATTATAAATTTTAAAGCTCTAATTTTAGTGATCACAATCTCTACTCCCAAGGTCAAACGTAGGGTGGTATCGGCAGTTCGGGATTTTCCACCGGGTTGTGGAAAGAAGCCAACATCTGGTAAGAATAGACAGATTGTGATTTTTCGCGGTGGTAAAGGTAAGTGTGATAAATCGATTGTTTAGATTTGGATTAAGATACTCCCTTTTTTTAGTTAATCAAGTGTTATAATGATTTTAGGTGCTGACGATCAAGAAGGTTTAGTTCTTACTGTAATCAGGTGTGTAATCTCACATACACACCGAAATTTCGTAGATTCATTATTCACCATCATGTTGGAAAAATAGATCGTTGTTGCTTATAAATCTAATAATCGTAATATGGCATGAATCGAGCAATTTGCTTAAACAACATTAATTCTTAGATCTGTCAAAATCGGTATTAACTTGTTAAATTACTAAAATGCCCTTAATGGGCTGATTTTTCAAAATGCCTTAACGGTCTGAATTGGTTTAACGTCCTTAAAGGGTTGATTTACCAAAATGCCTTCGATGGGTCGTTTTATTAAACTTCCCATAGTAGCCAAATTGCATAAGTTCTTTAATGGGCCGATTCACCAAAATAATTCACTAGTTTAATGGTTGATTTATATTTGGATAATGTACTTTGTATGTTGCATATTTACATACTGCATGGGCAAAAAATTTGTATGAAGAGAAGTGTAGCCTGGTGGCATAGCCACAATTCGTTTAATAATGTACATAACTATGACTTCAGTGGCTGGGCCACAAAAATACTATGCGTTAGCGGCTCGAATGCAAATTGGTGTGAGCGACGGGGTGGATTGACTTGATCCCCATAGGTGTGATGGCTGGTCTGGGTTGTGATGGATGGATGGGATGGGTTGCATTCATTTCATTTAAATTCTGATATGTAAATAGGCCTAGGCCCAAAATGTTGCTATGCGGGTTCAGGCCCAGTGGATGACGGCAAGGGGATTATACACTGAGTTCTTGTAACTCATTCCTTTTCCTTAATCCTTATAGGTAATGCTCAGTAATGAAGACTTGCGACCATGGATGACTCGGTGGAGGCCGTACTTTAGAAATGATGTTTTCAAATATTAGTAAACTTCTTTTCCACTTTATTTCGTTACTTTTACTATTTTGGGTTTAAAGTTGTAATAAGGCATCTGGGATATGTTTTAATTTACTTTATATTTTGACGTACTTATTATCTTCTATGAATTGTTTTAAATGGGTATTTTCTGAAATCATAAACAATAGTTTTTTCTAAAATAGATTAACAAATGGATTTCATAACAAATATGTACAAATAATTTAACTTGGATTCTCCTTCGAATTATCAATGTTATTTTCCAAAATCACGGTTTAAAATCCACTAGTTCGATTTTCATTTCATCAATCAACCTCTCGAGATTAGTAGTATTTTTATCGAATATTTATAAACTAAACTTGTTTTCTTAACTATAACCAAATAAAGTCAACTTTAGAAAGAATCACAAGTTCTTTATTTACTTTCTTCATGTGACATGCCAGATCCGGTCATATCGCATGGGTCGAGTTTGGGGTGTTACACTTGGTAGAGCAAATCTAGGAGCAAATCAAGGAAGTGGGGAGGTGGAGTGAGAGTTGACAGAATGTTGGAGAGGTGGAGAGGTGAAGTTCGGCTAAAGGGTATGTAGCAAGGAAAATTCAGCATTAGTGAGAGGAGATCAAAACCAAACCTTTTGGTGTTGTGCCGAAATTGTCTGTACAGTCTTAGTTGTTCTTTTGCATTTTTGGCTGTTGATAGTCTAGATTTTGGGTGCCCTTTTGGTCAGTAATTCTTCTTTCGTTGAGCATTTTATTTTCTCTATTTCCTCTCTTATTACCGAAACCCCAACCCTTCATTTGCTTCCTTTTCTTTTCTCTTTTAAAACACTCCTTTTTGACCATTTTGATTGCCAAAATACCATAGCCGAACCTCTCTTCCTATCATTCCTTTTCTTACCTAGCCGAAACCTTGCACTTCTTTTCTCTTTCTCTCCATTTGTTCTTTCATTTGGGTGTTCGCCAAACCTGAGTTGCCCATTTCCTTCACTTTACATTTTGTCTTTCTCTTGTTCTACTCATAAGCCAAAACCCCTCTTGTGTCAAAATAAACCCGTATCTCTCATCTTTTTTTGAAATTCAAAGCATCAAGAAGCATCCCTGTTGGTTTGTCAAAAGTCTCTTTTCAATCGGTTTTATCTGTGCAAGGTAATGGGCTCTCTTTTCTTATGATATTCTCTTCTCTTTTTGAAGGATCGGTGCAGTCATCCTCTTATTTTTCTTCTTTCTAGGCCGAATATTGGTAATCCCTTCACTTTAAAGCCTGTTCATTTGATCAGCTGAAATCAGAGCTTTAAAATTTATAATGAATAAGATCGAACCTTGAGACTAACTCTGACAACGATTAAAGGCAAGTGTACCTATCGAACAGTAGTATAGCTTAGGCAAGACTGGATTATCGAATCCAAAGGAACTAAAAGTACTAATACTTACTTTCTTTTTATTATTTAGCCTAAAATATGGAGTGATTGGTTGATTTAATCTAGTTTAATGATTTCTAAACTAAAGACAAAGACAAAAAGAATGAATAGGGAAATAACTCGAAGAAAACTCAATTGATCACAACGATACCCTCAGGAAGAATCCACCTAGACTTCACTTGTTATTTAATACTGAACCCTATGATTTATTTACTTAGTTTGATCCGTAATACTCCCTAACGTATATTAAACCCTCTCTCGAGGAGAATAACGTCTAACCCTAGGTTAATTAGTGGAACCCTCGTTCGCTTATAATAACCCCCTAGAATAGTAGTAAATCAATCTATGGATTCCCATATTAGGTTTCACCCTAATCCGGTAAAATCTCGTCACCCTATCTCTAGGCGTGCGATCAACTCCGCTTAATTATGCTCCATCTACACTTAAGCAGGGTCTATTCCTCCTCCACCTAAGCACATTAGATTTTGATTAAGAATGCATAATTAAGAATAAACCAAGTATTTATCATATAATTCAGAAATCAATAACAAAATTCATCTAGGTTTCATCCCCTTTAGGTATCTAAAGGCTTTAGTTCATAACAAATAAAGAAAACATCTCAAGAGAAAAGATAAAACAAAACATAAAAAATCCCTAAAACCCCCTAAAGGAATTGAAGGATAAATCCACCGTCTTGAGTAGAATTGTGGCTCCTTGAGATGGATCCACTGGCTACCTTTGAGTAATTCCCACAAATGTTATCTTTTCGGCTCGGCTCTTTGGCCTAGCTAACCGCCTGACGCCCCTTTCAGGTTACACTTAGGGTGTTTATATAGACTTTTAGAATGCTTTACTTGGCCTCTAAGTGTCCCAATTCAAGTATAATTCCTACTCGGTGTTTGAATAGGCTTTGGAATATGTTTCTTTGCCTCAAAGTATCCAAATCTGAGTGAAATTGCTCTCTCCCACGGTAGGGGCACGACCATGGTACACGCCCGTGTAAATCATTTTCAGGCAGTGTCTCAATTCTTTCGATTGGGGCACGGCCATGTAAATCGTGGCATGGCTGTGTCTTAGTTAATTGTCGACGCACGGATGTGTGGCTTGAAGTCCAAGCCGTGTCGATTTCCTCTTTGGCCCAAATTGGCCTGTTTTAAGCCTGTTTCTTGTTCTTTTAGTCCTCGGGTGCTTTCCTGAGTAAAAACATGAAAAGAAAGGATTAAGAGCACCTTTTTACATAAAATAAGGGCTAAATCATCCAAAAGCATACTAAACGTGGGCCTAAAATATATTGCTTTTACAGTTTATCAAATACCCCCACACATAAGCTTTTGCTTGTCCTCAAGCAAAATTCTCAACTTATAATTAAAACAAACTTTCCATAAATCACAATTCCTATCAACAATGCCCCATCATAATTCACAGATAAATCATACATGGATAATTTATCTCAAAGACTCCTAAAGATTCAAACAATTCTAAGTCATAAATTTGTAGCATAAAAACATGGGCGTCTCTCCTTATCTAAATAATTACCTTTAATTTAAAGCCGACAAGGATTTACATTCTCACTAAAGATTCATTCAAAGCACTCGAAGTGTTTTAAGGTTCAAGAGAAAGCACTCATAAGTCAAACCTAAAAAGTTAATCCCATAGGCTTTTCTGAAAATCAAATCTCCACCATTGTAATATGAGATGATACACAAATCAAAAGGTCTTTTAACAGTGTTGTAACGGGGCTTAAGTTAAAAGTGTGGATAAAGGCTGAACTAGAAGGTTTGAAATCGAGATTGACCTAACCAATTACCTAACAAGAATAATGAACTAGAAGATAAATGATTGCTTTGAAACTAGCAATAATACTATTGATAATACTTTTAATACGAGCTCTTCTTCAACAATTGGAATTTAAACACATAAGCTCCTTTAATCATATACTAATGCTTGAATATACTTTGGTTTTTTTTAAAAACAAACTAAGTAAATACATAATACAGAAAGAACTTTATCAATTGAAATAAACTAATTCGGTAACTGATCAAATTAATTCTCGATAGAAATGTAGTCGAAAAGAATGGTGATAACAAATACAAAGGGTTTTGGGTTAATATTAAGCGGGTAATTCAATAAAAAAGGGTCGTTAGGATCAAATGGGTTCACTAAGGGTTAATTTGTGAAGGTAGGCTTTTTAGTGGAGTGAATAGGTTAAAACCTAGGTGCTTTTATCATCTCAGTATATCAAATCATTAATGTAGTCTCGATATGTATAATCAAGGCAAGTTCTAGAATAACAATTCAGTGTTGACACACTCATAATTAATAAAGTGAGCATGAAAAAGAATATATGCTCTATAAGGCTCAAATCTCACAAAAATTATGGGTATTTGACATCAATCTTGTAAATTTCAAACTTCAAGGTAATATTCAGATTCAGTTTAACAACCTAGGAAATTTTTAAAAAATAGACTTATCATGCTTGATTCTCTAGTATTCTTCAAGTATAAATCATCAATGCAAAATTATCAATGATTTACTCAAAAACATATCAATAAAAACAATAAATCATCAGGAATTTCACCCTAATTAATAATATGAGAAAATTACTTAGGAACAAGATTACAATTCAGGATTTTGGAATAATGCAAAAAGTTAGGTACTTTTACCTCCCACACTTAAGATGTACATTGTCCTCAATGTATAAAGATAGATAAATAATTATGTAATAATAAAATCAAAAGAGAAGGGGAGAAGTAACACTTCCAAAATTTTGGATGATTCTGGGAGTTGGTAGAGGTCGTGGTGAAAAGTGGGTGGAGGAGGCGGTGGTGGCATTTTCTATGGGCCTGGAGGGGTGTCTACCGATGAGCTTTGTGGTAGATAAAGAAATTGGGTAGCCTGCAAAGATATAGCCAAGAAATCTAAAGAAACATTAATAAAATACTAATACTATAATTAAAGATAAAGGAAATAAGGAGAAGGAGACTAAGAAGAAACCTGAAATTAAAAGAAAAGACTAATAGACTAAGGAGTCCTTATTGTTGGATGGTTCGCGAGGTGGGTGTGACCTCTAAGGCTGTGGTGCTTGATTCCCAAACAACCTTTAGAACCTAAAACCAAGAAACTAAAAGAATTTAAAATATATTAAGTAGAAGAGAATTATAGATAAGTAGGATAAATGGGAAAATAAACATAAAGAAGAATTTAAATGGTCTAAAAGACCCTTGGCTTTGTGTTTGGATGAAGCGGCTGGTATGAACTTAAGTGTTGGGGTCTCCTTTAAGGAGACAATGCTTGCCTTCTTACGCTTCTTCGGCATGATTCTAGTGTAGCTCAAGATTCTGGACACTTTTTCTAAAGAAAGAAAGAAAAAGAAGGACGAAAAAAGGAGGAGGGCTGTGGGGTTTAAATAGGGTCTCAAATCTGGCACATTCCCATACCCGTGGACCGAGGGTGTGTTAAATTACACGGCCGCATTGCACGGCCGTGTGTCTAGGCGTGTTTGCTCCCTACGCCCGTTTTCCAGGTGCCACTCCTATTCCTAAAAAGAGTGTGTTGGCACGGTTGGGCGGCATGGGCATGTGTTTCTCGTGTCTGATAGGACACGAGATTCACACGGCCTTAGAGCACGACCGTGCCAATTTTTTGGTTCCTGTGGGAGAGTTGTTGGATTCGTGACGTCAGAAGTGGTTGGGATTTGATTCGCACGGCCGCTGCTATGTAAGTACGGAGATTCCAGTGGTCCACACGGCCATAGGCACGACCATGTGTAAGGTCGTGTGTCCTAGAAATCTACTCTTTTGGTTAATTTATAAAGAGAAAGAGAAAAACAAAATAGAAACAAATGTAAAAAGAAGTAAGGTTAGTGCTCGGGTTGCCTCTCGAGAAGCGATCGTTTATAGTCTTAAGCTAGACTTTTCCTTGTACTTGAATCAGGGTAGTTTAAAGGTTTGAATATCTTCCCTCTTGCTTAAAGTTCTATTTTCTTGACAAAGTTGATGTCAGGAAGTGTTTACCTCGAAAGTGTTGAATGTTGGGTTGCTTACCTCTACTATTTCGTGTGGGAAGATATTGTGCACCTTAAGAGGGTTTTCTCCCTTCGCCTTTAGGTCTGTTGTGATGATGTGTGGATCTGCTTTGTCTAACAATACCTGGTTTCCTATTTTGTAGTGGTTTTATGTTTCTACGAACTCTTCTTGTGATTCCTCTGGTTTTACTTCGTGCGATTCTGGTTCTTTTTTGGCTTGTGTCCTCTGCTCTTCTAAATTGTTGATCCTAAGGTCTTGTTCCTTGTGTGATTCCTCTTTGTCGCTTTGGGATCTATAATTCGGCTCAGGGTTGTGCCTTTGTGGTGTTTCCTACGATAAAGGTTGAACAATTTGATTATCATCTGTATTCACTTTCTTACCTTCATCAATTGTTGTCCTAGCCGAGTCAAGAGCTTGAAGACTGATTGATTCGTCACCTACACAAAGTATGAGTTCTCCTGTGGCAGCATCAATATTAGTCTTGACAGTTACCAGAAAAGGTCTTCCTAAAATTAAGTGGATTATATTATCCTCATCCATATCTAAAACAACAAAATCTACTGGGAAAATAAATTTATCGATTTTGACAAGAAAATCTTTGATAATGCCCCTAGGAATTCTAATAGTTTTATCAGCTAATTATATACTCATCCTAGTTTGTTTGGGCTTCCCTAGACCTAGTTTTTTAAATAATGTATAAGCCATGACATTTATGGTTGCACCTAAATTAGCTAACGCGTTATCAATAGCTAAACTACCAATTAAACATGGAATTGTAAAACTCCCTGGATCTTTAAGCTTTCGTGGTAGTTTATTCTATAACATTGCTGAGCATGTTGCGTTTAATTCCATGTGGTGCTCTTCATCTAATTTTCGTTTGTTAGTCAAGAGCTGTTTTAAAAATTTCCTCGAGTCTGGCATCTGAAAAAGAGCTTCAAGAAGGGGTAAGTTAATATGTAATTTCTTTAAGAGTTTAAAAAACTTACCGAACTGTTCTTCTGAATCATCTCTTTTTATCACTTCGGGATAAGGTATGCGAGGTTGGTACTCCTTGATTACTGGTTTTGGTTTTTCTTGTGTTACCTCTACCTTACCTTCGTCTACCTTATTTTCTTGTATTGGAATGGGTTCCTCTAACCCTTTACTGTCATTAGCTGAGATGGCTCGAATTTGCTTCTTTGGGTTGATCTATGTGTTACATGGTAGACGTCCTTGTGGTCATTCTGACAGTAGCTTTGCAAGTTGTTCGACTTCATTAGTTGCTTCCTTCACTGACTTCGTAAGTTCCCCTATTCAGTTATCGTTACTTTTAATTGCTTTCTCGGTTTCTTGGAATCGATTTTCTATGTTTGCCATAAATTTTGTCAGCATCTCTTCGAGGCTTGGCTTTTTCTCTTGTGGATATGGCTGATTTTGGAAGTTTTGAGGAGGTTGTTGTCTTTGATTCCCTTGATTTCCTTGCCCTCCCCATGAAAAATTTGGGTGGTTGCTCCAATCTAGATTGAAGTGTTACTATAAGGATTGTTATTGGATCTGAAATTATTACCTATATAGTTTGTCTGTTCGGTTTCTACGGTCGGTTTGTAAGGTGGGTACTAGCGTTCGCCATGGTTCCACTTGCGTTGCATTGCATGACTGGGTGAACCTGCAAAGAACATAAAGTTTCAAGCTTTTTATTCATCAACTCTACTTGATTTGATAGCATGGTTACTGTATCAATCTTGTAGACTCTGGCTATTTTTGTCGATTTTGTCCTTGTAACTTGCCATTGATAGTTATTCAATGACATCTCTCCAATGAACTCGTAGGCTACTTTAGGAGTTTTATTAATTAAAGTTCCACTGGCGGCTAAATCAATTAATTGCCTTGTTGAGGGATTTACACCATTGTAAAAAGTTTGGACTTGAAGCCACAAAGGTAATCCGTGGTGTGGACATCTCCTCAAGAGTTCCTTGTATCTCTCCCATTCATCGTATAACGTCTCTAAATCCATCTGTACAAAAGAAGAGATATCATTCTGTAATTTGGCCATTTTGGCCGGTCAAAAATATTTTAAAAAATTTTTTTTGGTCATTTGTTCCCATGAGAAGATTAACCCTCGTGGTAACGAGTTCAACCACTGTTTGGCTTTATTCCTTAATGAAAAGGGGAATAACTGAAGACGAATGGCATCATCAGAAACGCCATTTATTTTGAAAGTATCACAGACCTCTAAAAAATTAGCTATATGAGTGTTCGTGTCTTCGTCCTGAAAACCATCAAATTGAACAAATTGTTGAATCATTTGTATTATGTTAGGCTTTAATTCAAAATTATTAGCGACGATAGCAGGCCTAACAATACTAGATTCAGCTCTTGTTAAATGAGGTTTAACATAATCATACATAGTACGCGGAGCATTGTTTTCTTCCACATCTTGTGGTGGATTATTCTCGTCCATCCCTTCAGTAGGATTGGATCTATCTCCTCGCTCTTCTTCCGTGTAATTTAGGGCTCGCCTAATTTCTCTGCGATTCCTACGAGTGGTAGCTTCAATTTTACTATCGTATTCTAGAGGTCCTGTCGGGTTCCTTCTAGTCATAAACTAGAGGTACCTGCTAGGAAAACGAAGAAAAATAAAATTTAGTAAAAATAATAAATTGTGAAATAAAATAATGGCTAAAGTAATAAAAATAGAGTTTTCTTAATATTTTAGTTCCCCGGCAACGGCGCCAAAAACTTGATCGCTGAAATCAGAGCTTTAAAATTTATAATGAAAGAGATCAAACCTTGAGACTAACTCTGACAACGATTAAAGGCAAGTGTACCTATCGAACAGTAGTATAGCTTAGGCAAGATAGGATTATCGAACCCAAAGGAACTAAAAGTACTAATACTTACTTTCTTTTTATTATTTAGCCTAAAATATGGAGTGATTGGTTGATTTAATCTAATTTAACGATTTCTAAGCTAAAGACAAAGACAAAAAGAATGAATAGGGAAATAACTCGAAGAAAAAACAATTGATCACAATGATACCCTCAGGAAGAATCCACCTAGACTTCACTTGTTATTTAATACTAAACCATATGATTTATTTACTCAGTTTGATCCGTAAGACTCCCTAACGTATATTAAACCCTCTCTCGAGGCGAATAACGTCTAACCCTAGGTTAATTAGTGGAACTCTCGTTCACTTATAATAACCCCCTAGAATAGCAGTAAATCAATCTATGGATTCCCATATTAGGTTTCACCCTAATCCGACAAAATCTCGTTACCCTGTCTCTATGCGTGCGATCAACTCCGCTTAATTATGCTCAATCTACTCCTAAGCAGGGTCTATTTCTCCTCCACCTAAGCACATCATATTTGGATTAAGCATGCATAATTGAGAACAAACCAAGTATTTATCATATAATTCAGAAATCAATAACAAAATTCATCTAGGTTTCATCCCCTTGAGGTATCTGAAGGGTTTAGTTCATAACAAATAAAGAAAACATCTCTAGAGAAAAGATAAAACAAAACATAGAAAATCCCTAAAACCCCCTGAAGGAATTGAAGGAGAAATCTATCGTCTTGAGTAGAATTCTGGCTCCTTGAGATGGATCCACCGGCTATTTTTGAGTAATTCCCACAAACGTTATCTTTTCGGCTCGGCTCCTTGGCCTAGCTAATCGCCTGACGCCCTTTTCAGGTTACACTTGGGTGTTTATATAGACTTTTAGAATGCTTTACATTGCCTCTAAGTGTCCCAATTCAAGTATACTTCCTACTCGATGTTTGAATAGGCTTTGGAATATGTTTCTTTGCCTCAAAGTATCCAAATCTGAGTGAAATTTCTCTCTCCTACGGTAGGGGAACGGCCATGGTACACGCCCGTGTAAATTATTTTTAGGTCGTATCTCTATTCTATTGATTGGGGCATGACCGTGTAAATTGTGGCATGGCTGTGTCTTAGTTAATTGTCGAGGCACGACCGTGTGGCTTGAAGTCCAGGCCGTGTTGATTTCCTCTTTGGCCCAAATTGGCCTATTTTAAGCCCGTTTCTTGTTCTTTTTGTCCTCGAGTGCTTTCTTGAGTAAAAACATGAAAAGAAAGGATTAAGTGCACCTTTTTGCATAAAACAAGGGCTAAATCATCCAAAAGCATACTAAATATGGGACTAAAATATGTTGCTTTTACGGTTTATCATCATTCGTTCGTAGGAAGCCGAAACTCTTGTCAGCAGTGGCTGAGTCTAGGACATCTTGGTAAGTTGGTGTTGTCCAAATTTGGGTAATGAAAACTCTTTTGATTCTTTCTCTATTTTTTGGTCGGTTGTGATCATAGCCGAAATGGCTATTTTGTTCTTAATGATAGTTGCGGCTAATCTCTTCTTCTCTCCTCTTAACGTGGCATGTTCGCATCGGATTAGAATTTATAGCCAAGTCTATCTGTGTTCGGTTCATTCTTTGACCAAGGTAAGGAGGTTCTCTTTATTTCAGTTTATCTATTCCTTTTTCTCTTTCGTTGCCTTAACCCAATCTCTTTATTTGACAACCATCGTTCTCTCTGAAAGTTCTGTATTGATCAAAGATTCTCTTCATGGATGTGAGTGCTAGTCAAACTGAGGTGGGGAGTGGACTCGTAGTCTCTGCTCCTAAGTTTAAACGACGTGTTGTGTCGACGGTTCGAGATTTTTTGTCGGGTTGCGGTTGAGAGCCGACATCCATTTGGGATAGGCAGATAGTGGTTATTCCCGCTAGTGAGAATAGAAAAGATTAGGAGTGTTTAGTTCTTCCTAAAATTAGGTGTGTAATTCTCACACCTTCAGTTGTATGATCAGTAACAATTATATGTATTGCTTAAAAGCCAAAATATTGGTAACAATTACTAAGTTACCCATAGGGGGTAATATTGGAGATACCAGGTTAGTCACCTATTTGAATATGTCATTTTAATACCTTAGCATGAGTTTATGGATGCTCTGATTAATCAATTTACGATGACATATGTTGCATTCATTATATTATGATCATATGTTTGCATGGGATTGGGATATGCTAATGATTAAAAGGGGCAGTATTTTTTTTAGTGGTTTGGTACCACATATATCGGTGACTTTGTCATATCATTACCGTGGTTTGGTACCACATATATCGGTAACTCTATCACATTATATCGGCTTTGAGCAAATGACTGTCAGCATAACTGCCAATGAGGAGTGTAGCGGATGAGGGTTGATTATAGAAATCCCCACAGGTGTGCTGAGGTTGGATATATGGAGTAGTGTGTAGTGGATGGAATACTAGGTTGGGCTGGTTTGCATTGCATTCACTATCTGTTATGCCATGTTGTTAGGGCTACGGCCCAGTTTGATACGTATGGGCTTCGGCCAATCTGTTTCAGTGAGCTTAGCCCTAGTTATCGTTCATAAGGGGAAATACACACTGAGTTCTTGTAACTCACCCCTCTGCTTAATTTGGTAGGTAATCCCTAGTTCAAGGATTTGGAGCCGAGGTGGACTCTGAGGTGGCCATGCACATCTCTTTCGTAAATTTTGTTTTCTTTACTTTAACTTATTTTTATTTAATTTGGGAATATTTTATGTAATAAGGCCCCGTAACTTTAATTCGGTTTCCTTTTGGATTTTTAATGCGGTTATTATATATTATGATAGGTTAAGTATGAAATTTTCTAAAAATATATAAGAAATCATTTTTCCAAAATATTAACAAACAAAATACAAGCAAATAAATAAATAAATTCGGGTATTTTCTCAGAACAACAAACACTGATTTCAAAATGTCACGTTCCTGAAATTTACTAGTCTCGATTTTCGTATCACAAAACCTGTTTTCAATTGTTAATAGTATAAATGATGATTTGCAGGAAAACCATATAATCGAATTTGATATTCAAAATGAAAACAAAACGCAAATTTTTTTAAAAAAAATTACGAAGTTTAACAACCTTTCTATGTGACATACCAGATCCAATCGTAACGTTTAGGCCGGGCTTGGGGTGTTACAATTGTGGTATCAGAGCCTAGTTACAAAACTCGACTGTGAAATGGGTTCAAAAATGCTTTTCCAAAATTGGTTTGAAAGTTGGTTTAGAAAAATATATGTCTTTCTGCAAGTATGGCACACCGAGTCTCTAGCTCAAATTTGTACTGTAAGTCTTTTGATTTTGTTTGATTTTTATTGCGTTGTGATTGCTAGTTATAAGAGATAAAATTTTAGAGATCGAGACCTTTAGAAATATGATTTGCGAAAACTACTTTTAAATCTATATTCATAAGATATTCGTTAATAAACAGTGGGATAATGTACTAATTCATAAAATTTCTAATTAGGTTAAGTCAATTCTGTAATCATAAGTGCTAGAGGACGTGGATGTGGTACACGCAGTGTGGCAGAGGCCGAGGTGTGGAGGCTGGACCTTCGAAATCAGGGCATGGGCTGGAAGGCAAAGTGTCAGCATCACTAGTAGCGGAAGAAGGGTCTCAAGACTGATCTGAAGGGGATGATGCTTTGTCCCAAGCTATGCTGCGAGTGTTGGAATGGGTTGTTGGGGCAAGCACTGGATCGGTAGCCCAAAAATCTATCCTTGAGTGACTCCGGGCAAATGGGGCTGAGGTATTTAGAGGTATTTTTGGTGTAGCTCCAAACATAGCGGAGTATTAGCTGGAAGCAGTCGAGCGAATCACGGATGATATAGACTGTACCGCATAGGAAATGTTGAATGGAGCAGTGTCCCTCCTTCGAAATGAGGCATACTAGTGGTGGCTCACGGTAAGGGAAGGTACTCCAGCGAATCGTATTACCTGGGATTCCTTTAGGACAGCGTTCCAAGGAAAATATGCCGGGGCAAGCTCTGTGGATGCCCAGAGAAAAGCATTCTTAAATCTGGTTAAAGGGGGTAAATCTGTGGCTGACTACGAGGTGGAGTTCTTGCGCTGGAGCTGTTATGCGCGGGGTATTATTGCAACTGACTATGAGCGTTGTGTTTAGTTCGAGGATGCTCCGCAGCAGGAAAGAGATTTTGCTATTCTGGTTGAGAAAGCAAAAATAGCTAAGAAGTAAAGCGGTGTGAGAAGTAGAATCGAGATAAGGATAGGGGTAATAATAAAAGGAATTTTGGGTTGTTTGGATCTGCTGGGGGCTTCCAAAAGAGGCCTAGGTTTGAAGGGCCGGGTCGAGTTACGATGTCTGTTATTGTTGGTCAGTCTCGACCATGTGCTCGATGTGGGAAATTACATTCGGGGGAGTGTTCGGTACGAAATAGAGGAAGTTTCAAATGTGGATCTATGGACCATTTGATAAGGGACTGTCCACAAGAGTTGGCTAGGACGTGATCAGTGAGTCAGGGTTATGCACAGCAAGGAAGAGCAGCCACCGAGAGGTCGTGGTCTGATTTGAGAAGGAAACGGAGTTGGTCGAGGGCGTGGAGCACTAGGTAAAGGTGCTGGTAGTACAGACGCAAGACAGCTATGGCTAGTTTATGTGGCTAGACGTCGTGAGGATGACAACACACCGGACATCATAACCGGTACGTTTTTCATATTTGATTCACCCTTTACAGCTTTGATAGATGTTGGGTCTACACATTCTTATGTTGCCTGTACTGTATCTAGGACTCTGGGCATTAAATCTGAGATTACTGCTAGAGAAATGTCTGTGGTTAGCCCTCTAGGACAATCTGTGGTGGTGAACAAACTATTTAGGAGTGTGCCTTCAGAAGTTCAAGGGGTAGTGTTTTTGGTAGACTTGATGGAATTGCCGTTCGGTGAGTTTGACCTGATCTCAGGTATGGACTGGTTAGTTAAGCATCGGGCAAACTTGGACTGTGCTGCTGCGCATGATATTGAAGACTTCCGAGGATGAGGAGGTGCTGGTGGTAGGTGAGAGAAGGAATTACCTGTCTAATATGGTGTCTGCACTAAAGGCTGAAAGGATGGTGCGAAAAGGGTGTGAGGCATTTTTAGCTTTCATCAGTGCTTTGGAGGCTAAAGAATTGTCTGTAAGGGATGTTAGAACGGTGAAAGAGTTCTCGAACTTCTTTCCAGAAGAGCTTCCAGGCTTACTTCTAGATCGCGAGTTGGAGTTCGGTATTGATCTACTTCCGGGAATAGCTCCGGTGTCCATCGCCCCATATAGGATGGCAGAAGGAGCTGGTAAAACTTAAAGCTCAGATCCAGGAGCTTTGGACTGTGGAATTATTCGACCAAGTGTGTCTCCGTAGGGAGCGCTGGTTTTGTTCATTAAGAAAAAGGACGGGTCGATGCGAATGTGCATTGACTATCGTCAGTTGAACAAGTTGACGATTAATAATAAATACCCATTGCCAAGGATTGACTACTTGTTCGATCAACTAAAGGAGCTTCAGTGTTCTCAAAGATAGATTTGAGATCTGGGTATCACCAACTAAAGGTCAAGGAGGCAGATATTCATAAGACTGCTTTTCGAACTTGTTATGGACACTACGAGTTTTTAGTGATGCCGTTCGGGTTAACGAACGCACCAGTTGCATTTATGGATATGATGAATCGGGTATTCCAACCCTATCTAGACCGATTTGTTGTGGTGTTCATAAATGATATCTTGGTCTATTCAAGGACTGAGGAGGAGCATGATTCGCATCTTCGGATAGTTCTGCAGATTTTGAGAGAGAAGCAACTATATGCCAAATTCAGCAAGTGTGAATTCTGGCTGAAGGAAGTTACCCTTTTGGGGCATGTTATTTTTGGCGAGGGGATTAGGGTTGATCCCTGGAAGATCGAAGCTATTCTGGACTGGAAGCCGCCAAAGTCCGTAGCAAAAATTCAAAGTTTTATTAGGTTAGCTAGGTACTACAGAAGGTTCGTTGAGGGATTCTCGATGATTGCTGCACCATTAACCAAGCTATTATGGAAAGGGATATCATTTATATGAACTATTAAACAGCAGGAAAGCTTTGAGAAGCTAAAGAGGATTTTGACTAAGGCACCAGTATTGATTCAGCCTGAGGCTAGGAATGAGTTTGTTGTCTATTGTGATGCATTACACACAGGGTTAGGGTGTGTGCTAATGCAAGAAGGTAAAGTAGTGGCTTATGCGTCTCGGCAATTAAGACCACATGAAGTGAATTATCCCACTCATGATTTAGAGCTAGCTGCGGTAGTGTTCGCCCTGAATATTTGGAGACACTACTTATATGGAGAAAGGTCGATTATCTACACCGACCATAAGAACCTAAAATTCTCCTTACCCATAAGAAGTTGAATTTAAGGCAATGGAGATGGATTGAGTTAGGGAAGGACTACGACTATTCAATTAAATATCATTCGGGTAAAGCTAATGTGGTGACGGATACGTTGACCCGTAAGGTGATATCATATTTGAGGGTGATGTTTCCTCACATTAGTTTGTGTGAAGACGGTAGTCTATTAGCGGAACTTCAGATAAAGCCGACATGGGTAAGTCAGACTAAAGAGAAGCAATTGTTGGATGAATCATTATGTTCTCGACTTCAGCAAGTGGAAGGTGGTGAGACAAGAGATTTTGATTCAAACAGTAAAGGGGTATTGTGTTTTCGTGGAAAGGTGTGCATGCCAAAAGATTGGAGTTGAGGTAGATCATTCTGTGGGAGGTGCATAGTAGCCCATATGCTATGCATCCCGGTGGAAGTAAGATGTATTGAGACTTACATGAACAGTATTGGTGGCCTGGTCTAAAACGAGAAGTTACCGAGTTTGTGAGTAGGTGTTTGACATGTCAGCAGGTGAAGGCAGAACATCAGTTATCTTTAGGGTTGTTGTAGCCGGTGAAGATTCCACTATGGAAATGGGAGAGGATAACAATGGACTTTGTTAGTGGGCTGCCCCTAACGCCTACTAAGAAAAATTCAGTGTGGGTGATCGTAGATCGGTTAACAAAGTCTACACATTTTATACTGGTTCGTGTGGATTACTCGCTTCAGAAGTTGGCCAAGTTATATGTGGCAGAAATTGTGAGGTTGCATGGGGTACCAGTGTCTATCATATCAGATAGGAATCCTAGGTTTACATCACAGTTCTGGAAGGCGTTGCACAAAGTTTTGGGTACGAGGCTAGTGTAACAGTCCGAATTTGACCCTAATCGGAACGGTGGTTTCGGGACCATGAATCCGAGTCAGAAATATTTTTAAATATTATATTCGTGCTTATTATAAGTGAATTAATTTCGTGAAAGTTTCAGAGAAAAATTCAATCGCTTGTGTGTTCAATTTAACAAAAGGACTAAATCGCGTAAATCGTAAAAGTTGCATGCTATAGTGAAAAGTATCTATTTGATGATGGCTTTTAAAGTGGAGCATTAAAAGGGCAATTAGCCCATTTTAAGTTAGTGGGTGGCATTTGTCATAACTAACCTTAGGATATATGTTAAGAAATTATATGTTAAAGGTTAAATAGGTAATTAGTTAAATAAATTATTATATGTTAAAATAACATAAAACAAGCCATCATCTTTTTTTCACTTTTCATAGCCGAATGTTGAAGGAAGAAATAAGCTTTGGAGTTCTTTGATTTTGGCACTTCTAGGCTAAAATTCAAGGTTAGTTTGATTTCGGTTTTGTTAATTTTACGTTTTGAGATCGTTGCTTCGATCAGTAGCTGACCCATGTTAGAATTTTTAGATTTGAGCATGTTTAATATTCGGCTATGGTTAAATGTTGGTGTTTTATGATGTTGGATGGAAAAATATTAAAGCTATGTTAGAAATCTACAAGTTTTGAAATGAAAATTTTAGTAATTTTGAATGAATTGGGCTAAATTGCAAAAATAAAAATTTAGAGGGACTTATTTGCAAAATAAATGAAATAAATGGACTTGTATAGTCCCTAGGAGTATTCAGCCCTTAGGTGTTATTGTGAAATTTGATATATTTTGTGTTTTATGTAAATAGGACTAAATAGTAAAAATGTGAAATATTGGGGGTAAAATGGTAAATTGTCCATTGATGTGTTTTGGGATTAAATTGTAATGAAATGTACTTGAATGAGGTTATTTTGATATGTCTAGATCAAGAACAAAGAAAATCGGATTTGAATCGGGGAAAGACAAAGGTTTCGGAATAGCCAGTTTAAGTCGTCCGTTGTCAATCGAGGTAAGTCCTTAAGCAAGTATCGTAAAGAATTATTCTGAACATAGTATATGATGATGTTTGAATATTTAAAGCATAATTATACATGTTGGCCGAATGTGGAGTATGAAATTGTAGTGAAATTAATTTGGTAAAAACAAGGTGAATATGTATGTGTGGATTAATAGGTGAAAGAAAAAGGAAGAATATGAGATGGATAATAGTTTAGTACTAAGTCATGTATATAAAAAGTTAAATGTGATGATATTCGGCTTGAGCCTAGCAGTGCTTAGTGCCGGTGATATATTCGGCTTCGTGCTCAGCGTGCTTAGTGCCGGTGACATATTCGGGCTTCGAGCCTAGCGGAGCTTAGTCTGGTGATATATTCGGCTTCGTGCTCAGCGTGCTCAGTCTCGGTGACATATTCGGCTTCGAGCCTAGCAGGCTTAGTGCGGTGATATATTCGGCTTCGAGCCTAGCGAGGCTTAGTGCCGGTGACATATTCGGGCTTATTGCCTAGCGTGCTTAGTGCGGTGATATATTGAGCTTCGAGCCTAGCGGGCCATGTCTTGGTGAAATAGTTCGGGCTTATTGCCTAGCAGGCTTAAATGCTGGTGTTTAACTTCGGACCTTGAGTCTAGCATGCCTAGTGCCAGTGTTTGTGATTTGGGTAAATGCTTAGTAGGTTCTAAACCGATGAATTGAAATTTCAAGCTTGGGGTATGTAACAACAAAGTTATGAAACAAATTGAGAAAATCTAAGTTTTCGATAATGAATCATATTAATTCGACCTTGAGGTATGTATCTTCTTACTTATATGCTGCATATGAAGTCAGTGAGTAAGTATATTATTGAGGAAGCAAATGTATTATACATTGAGTGTTTGATGTTATATGTATATTATACCATATGGAGATTAAATACTGTAAGTGTGAAAGTGGTTGAAATTGTTAGCATATGTATATTATATTTATATACATATATTATTGTGTATTGGATCATAAGTTTGGTTGTGTTATTGGGATTCGCATAAATGAAATTGTTAAGTATGAAATCAAATGGACGTTGTATGTATTTATATGAATAGCTAGTCGTATGTGAATAGAATGCATATTACGTTAATAGTCTTTGATTATGCAAATATTTTTGCCACTAAAATGTTAGGGAGATGGTACGTTTTAAGTATATGGCTAGTGAAAGTTAAAGGGAGATAACGACATACGGCAATAGTGAAGTTTATTAGTTAAAACATTGTATTTGATACTAGGTCCAAATTGTCAATTAAATTTGCATAATAATGCTCGAATGTTTAGTTGAATATTGAAATTGGCTTGAGACTTACTAAGCTAGCAAGCTTATCATGTGAAATGTTTCCTCTGTTTTATAGTTTAGGTGCAAGCTACAAGCTCTTGGGATCGCTCGGAAAGTCACTCACACTATCAATCTACATTTTGGGTACTCTTTCATTTTGATTTTTAAACGAAGGCATGTATAGGAAAGACTTGGTCTTTGTTTGATGAAATCTTAAGGTTCATGTATATAATAGCCATGCGAATTTGGCTAAATTTTTAGTTAAATACGTTGTTGTGTCTTGATATGTATATTGGTTTATGATGGAATGTTTATGCATTCTTAATCAAAGTTTAATCATTTTTATTAAGGAAATGTTTGTATATGAAATGAATCCTTGAATTAGGGATGTAGGTAGGTTCGGTTAGAAGCTAGTCTTTCATAAAATGCAACAAAACAGCAGTGATGTGAGTTAGAAAAATCACCAAAAATAGGGTATATTGAATTAGAAGGTGAATGAGATATGAAATTAAACCTTATTGTGTCTATTTTTACATAAAAGAAACAGAGTAGGCAAAAGATTTATATATTATGAGATAATTAAGTTTTAGTGAGACCTGCTCTGAATGAATTCATGAGTCACTGTTCTGTTTTGTAAAAATTGTCAAAACTTGTACAAAAATTATTAAGAATCATGGTTTATATGTGTAGAACCCTTAATTAGTCTATTTTTCATTGGTATAAACAAGAACATTATAGGAAATTTGTGCAATGAGATAACTGTATTTTTGTAGAGACAGGTCAGAATTGTCAAGCAGTGTAATAAGGGTATCTTTGATGAATAAACTGTACTAATTGGCCATATGAAAAATTCTGGAAAAATTATGGTGAAAAGTTATATGAGTCTAGTTTCAATTAAAATTTACGGATATAAATTTAGAGTTTTGAAACTCGAGTTATGGTTGATTTTGTCAGCATGACGCAGTTGGACAGCTTTAAAATCTCACACCCCGAGTTAATAGTCAAGTCTAGTAATGGTTAATTCAAAATAGTTTAGAAAGCATAAAATTTTGTGACTGCTGTAAGGTGATTAACTGTAATATGGATTTGAAATTTACAGTGGTTGCTTGTGATTATTAAGTCATACGTTAGCATATACAATTTTTAAAGCAAAGTGTTTAAATTTTGTTAAGTAATGCCTTGTAACCCTAATCCGGCGACAGTTACGGGTTAGAGGTGTTACAGCTAGATTTTAGCACAGCGTTTCATCCTTAGACTGATGGTCAGTCAGAGAGACTAATTTAGATTTTCGAAGAAATTTAAGAGGCTGTGTAATCGACTTCAGGGGTAGTTGCGAGGATTTACTACCGTTGGCAGAATTTGCGTACAACAATAGCTATCAATCCAGCATTCAGATGGCACCCTACGAGGCATTGTACGATCGTAGGTGTCGTACCCCTACCAACTGGATAGAGTTGGGTGAGCGATAGTTGTTGGGTCCGGAATTGATCTCAGAGACGGAGGAAAAAGTTAAGTTGGTTCTGGCTCAGTTGAAGGAAGCTTTCGACAGATAGAAATTATTTGCAGATTTGAAGCATAAAGAGAGAATTCTCAGTGGGTGATCAGGTTTTCTAAAAGTTTCACCGTGGAAGAAGGTTCTATGGTTTGGAGGAAAGGGAAAGTTGAGCCCCAGATTCATCGGGCCTTATCGAGTGTTAAAACGTGTGGGACCAATGGCTTATCAGCTTGAGTTACCTTTGAAGTTGAGTCAGATACATGATGTATTCCACGTCTCAATGTTGAGGCGCTATCGTTCGGACCCGTCTCACATAGTGCCGGTGGAAGAAATTGAAGTAAGACCCGATTTGTCTCTTGAAGAAGAACCAGTGCGGATCTTAGATCAAGATGTCAAGGTGTTGAGAAGAAAGTCGGTTCCTTTGGTCAAGGTTTTATGGCGTAATCACGGTTCGAAAGAAGCCACGTGGGATCCGGAAGATGTGATGCGACAGCAATACCCTCATCTTTTTTGACTAGGTAAATTTTGAGGCTGAAATTTCTTTAAGGGGGTAGAACTGTAACATCCTAAAATTAGGGGTTCTACATTTTGCACTATCTCATGCATGTGGCTAGCTATGCTTGTTGTTTTGGTGTGTTTGGGGGTCTTGGGGAGGCTCGAGTTCGAGCCAGGGCTTTAGGAAAATTTTGCTTTTTAGGGCACTTTAGGGGGAGAGCTTGTGGAAGTAGGCCTTAAGGGTAATTATGTGCGTTTGATGACAAGAAAGGAGCTCTTGGTGGAGTGGGGTTGGCGTCACTTTTAGGAGTAGAGGGGGAGGAGTTCGAATCCCATTTGCTGCACTTGGGAGTTTAATTTTTGGTGCTCAACAAGGAGGAGGTGGCTTTCGGCTGGGACTCTACCATGGTGGTTGTGGAATGAGTCAACAAATTCAAATGGATGGACATGAGGAGCTTGGGGAATTTGAATTGGTCAAACCATTCAAATTGGTGGATGGAGGTGGAGCAAATCTAGGAGTAAATCAAGGAAGTGGGGAGGTGGAGTGAGAGTTGGCCGAATGTTGTAGAGGTGGAGGGGTGAATTTCGGATATAGGGTATGTAGCAAGGAAAATTCGGCATTAGTGAGAGGAGAGCAAAATCGAACCTTTTGGTGTTGTACCGAAATTCTCTATGCAGTCTTAGCTGTTCTTTTGCATTTTTGATAGTTGATACTCTAGATTTCGGGTGACCTTTTGGTCACTAATTTTCTTTCGTTGAGCATTTTATTTTCTCTGTTGCCTTTCTTATTGCCGAAACCCCAACCCTTCATTTGCTTCCTTTTCTTTTCTCTTTGAAAACACTCCTTTTTGACCATTGTGATTGCTGAAATACCATAGCCGAACCTCTCTTTCTATCATTTCTTTTCTTACCTAGCCGAAACCTTGCTACTTCTCATCTCTTTCTCTCCATTTTTCTTTTATTTGGGTGTTAGCCGAACCTGAGT
Organism: Gossypium rotundifolium; assembly: GCA_025506655.1. Lineage (NCBI taxonomy): Eukaryota > Viridiplantae > Streptophyta > Magnoliopsida > Malvales > Malvaceae > Gossypium > Gossypium rotundifolium. Next base: position 158,794,283 of record CP106722.1, on the reverse strand, counting down.
TGCCCACTTCCTTCACTTTTCATTTTGTCTTTCTCTTGTTCTACTCATAAGCCGAAACCCCTCTTGTGTCAAAATAAACTCATATCTCTCATTTTGTGTTGAAAGCCGAAGAATCAAGAAGTATCCCTGTTGGTTTGTCGAAAGTCTCTTCTCAATCAGTGTTGTCTGTGCAAGGTAACGGGTTCTCTTTTCTTATGATCTTCTCTTTTCTTTTTGAAGGATCGGCAGTCATCCTCTTATTTTTCCTCTTTCTAGGTCGAATATTAGTACTCCCTTCACTTTGAAGTGTGTTCATTCATTCGTAGGAAGCCAGAACTATTGTCAGGAGTGGTTGAATCTAGGACATCTTGGTAAGTTGGTGTTGGCCGAATTTGGGTAATGGAAACTCTTTCGATTCTTTCTCTATTTTTCGGTCGGTTGTGATCATAGTCGAAATGGCTATTTTGTTCTTAATGATAGTTACGGCTAATCTCTTCTTCTCTCCTCTTAACATGGCATGTTCATATCGGATCAGAATCTATAGCCAAGTCTATCTATGTTTGGTTTATTCTTTGACCAAGGTAAGGAGGTTCTCTTGATTTCAGTTTATCTATTCCTTTTTCTCTTTCATTGCCTTAACTAATCTCTTTATTAGACAACCATCGTTCTCTCTGAAAGTTCTGTATTGATCAAAGATTCTTTTCATGGATGCGAGTGCTAGTCAAACTGAGGAGGGGAGTGGACTCGTAGTCTCTGCTCCTAAGTTCAAACGACGTGCTGTGTTGGTGGTTCGATACTTTCCGCCAGGTTGCGATAGAGAGCTAACATCCGTTTGGGATAGGCAGATAGTGGTTATTCCCGCTAGTGAGAATAGCAAAGATGAGGAGTGTTTAGTTCTTCGTGTAATCAAGTGTGTAATTTTCATACCTTCAGTTGTATGATCAGTAACAATTATATGTATTGCTTAAAAGCCGAAATATCGGTAACTATTACTGAGTTACCCATAGAGGGTAATATTGGAGATACCAGGTTAGTCACCGATTTGAATATGTCATTTTAATACCTTAGCATGAGTTTATGGATGCTCTGATTAATCAATTTACGATGAAATATGTTTCATTCATTATATTATGATCATATGTTTGCATGGGATTGGGATATGCTAATGATTAAAAGGGGCAGTGTTTTTTTCAGTGGTTTGGTACCACTTATATCGGTGACTTTGTCACATCATTACCGTGGTTTGGTACCACGTATATTGGTGACTCTGTCACATTATATCGGCTTTGAGCAGCATGACTATCAGTATGACTGCCAATGAGGAGTGTAGCGAATGGAAGGTTGATTGTAGAAATCCCCACAGGTGTGTTGAGGTTGGACATATGGAGCGGTGTGTAGCGGATGGAATACTAGGTTGGGCTGGGTTGCATTGCATTCACTATCTGTTATGCCATGTTCTTAGGGCTACGGCCCAATTCGATACGTATGGGCTTCGACCAATCTATTTCTGTGGGCTTAGGCCTAGTTATCTTTCGTAATGGGAAATGCACACTGAATTCTTGTAACTCACCCCTCTGCTTAATTTTGCAAGTAATCCCTAGTTCGAGGATTTGGAGCCGAGGTGGACTCTGAGGTGGCCATGCGAATCTCTTTCGTAAATTCTATTTTCTTTACTTTAACTTATTTTTATTTAATTTGGGAATATTTTATGTAATAAGGCCCCATAACTTTAATTCGGTTTCCTTTTGGATTTTTAACTCGGTTATTATATATTATGATAGGTTAAGTTTGAAATTTTCTAAAAATATGTAAGAAACCATTTTTCCAAAATATTGACAAACGAAACACAAGCAAATAAATAAATAAATTCAGGAATTTTCTTAGAACAACATACACTGATTTCAAAATGTCATGTTCTTGAAATTCACTATCTCGGTTTTCGTATCACAAAACCTGTTTTCAAAATGAAAACAAAACGCGAAGTTTTCTTTTTAAAAAAAGTGTGAAGTTTTAACAACCTTTCCATGTGACATACCAGATCCGTTCGTAACGTTTAGGCCGGGTTTGGGGTGTTACTGAAGATAGAGTAATAAATTTGGTGACATTATCTTTTTGAGGCTGAAGCTACTCTATTCACCGTCCGTTTGAAATGGGGCTTGAAATGGATCGATCTGCTAAAAAAACAGAGAACTTCCTGAAAATTTTTAGTTTATTTACAATCATGACCCTGTACTTATAGGATTTTACAAATCTGTGGATCCGCGAATTTACTATCTTAACTGCCTTTTTTACAGGTCACTGATTTACATTTATAGCTTCAGTTCATTAATTTACAATCATGAACACTTCATTAGGAGTTCACCGATTTACGATCACAACTCTACTTAAATAGTTCATTGATTTACGATCTCAATTGAGATTTTTAAAGCTCGCTGATTAAAATCACAGCTTTAGTTCATTGATTTATGATCATGAATACTTCCGGGTTCACAAGAATTTAAATTTGCTGAACTACTTCCAAGCGTGGCTAGAGATGATTTTCAACTAGCTAATTTTGACCTCTCTACCCTTCGAAACAAGTTAGATGCTAGAGATGATGAATATAGACGTGCTGAGGAAGAACTCAAAACTGACTTTGAAAGAAGAAAAATAGATGAATCAATTTTGCTACAATGTTTTTGTGATGCTGAATTTGTGATGCTGAATCTACTTCTCTTCACCATACGTTTGAAACGAGGCTGAAAATGGATCGATCTGCTAAAAAGAAAAGGAACTTTCTGAAAAGCTTTAGTTGATTTACGATCATGACCTTCTACTTACAAGATTTTATGAATCTCACGGTCCGTTGATTTACTATCAAAACTATCATTTTTAAAGCTCGCTAATTTACGACCATGACTTCAATCCATTGATTTACAACCATGAATCATTCATTAAGAGTTCGCTAATTTAAAATCGTAACTCCACTTAAATAGTTAATTGATTAATTATCACAGCTGTTATTTTTAAAGCTCGCTGATTTACAATCACGACTTCAATTCATTGATTTACGATCATGAACAGTTCTTGATTTACAAGGAATATCAATTTTCTGAACTAGTTCAAGCATTGCCGGAGATGATTTTAAAGTAGCCAATTTTGGCCTCTCTACCTTCAGAGCAAGTTAGATGCCAGAGATAATGAATATAGAGGTGCTAGAAATGAAGTCAAAACTAACCTTGAAAGAAGAAGGATAAAGGAATCAATTTTGTTAAATTGTCTTTGTGATACTGAAGCAACATCTCTTCACCATACGTCTGAAATGAGGTTTGAAATGGATCGATCTTCTCAAAATAAAAATGAACTATCTAAAAAGCTTCAACTGATTTACGATCATGACCTTCTACTTATAGGATTTTATGAATCTCACAGTCTGCGGATTTACGATCATAACTATCATTTGTAAAGCTAGTTGATTTACGTATACAACTTTAGTTCATTTATTTGTGATCATGAACACTTAATTAAGAGTCGCAACTACACTTAAACAATTCATTGATTTATGATCACAACTATCATTTTTAAAGCTCGCTGGTTTACAATCATGGCTTCAATTCATTGATTTACAATCATGAACACTTATTGGTTCACAAGGAATGTAAATTTGTTGAACTAGCTTCAAGTGTGGCCAGAGATGATTTTCAACTAGCTAGTTCTGTCCTCTCTAGCCTTCAGAGCATGTTAGATTCTAGAGATGATAAATAAAGATGTGTTGAGGAAGAACTCAAAAATGACCTTGAAACAATGAGGATAGAGAAATCAATTTTTTAAATTGTCATTATTAGGCTGAAGCTACTTCTCTTCAAGGTACGTTTGGAATGAGGACTAAATGGTCGATCTTCTCAAAAAAATAAAGAACTATTTGAAAAGCTTCAACTCATTTGCGATCATGACCTTCTACTTATAGGATTTTATGAATATCACGATCCATAGATTTATGATCATATCTATCACTTGTAAAGCTCACTGATTTACTTAAACAACTTTAGTTCATTTAGTTACGATCATGAACACTTAATTAACAGTTCGTCGATTTACGATAGCAACTCCACTTAAACAGTTCGTTGATTTATGATCACAACTGTCATATTCCAAGCTCACTGATTTACAATCTGGCTTCAGTTCATTGATTTACGATCATGAACACTTATTGGTTCACTAAGAATGTAAATTTGCTGAACTAGTTCCAAGCGTGGTCAGAGATGATTTTCAACTAGCTAATTTGACCTCTTTGCCCTTCATAGCAAGTTAGATTCTAGAGATGATAAATAAAAACGTGTTGAGGAAGAACTCAAAACTGACATTGAAGGATGGAGGATAGAGGAATCAATTTTGTTAAAATTTTCTTTGTTAGGTTGAAGCTACTTCTCTTCACCGTCAGTCTAAAACGAGGCTTGAAATGGATCGATCTGCTCAAAAAATAAGAAACTTTTCTAAAAGTTTTAGCTGATTTACAATCACAACCTTCTACTTATAGGATTTTACGAATCTCATGGTCCGCAGATTTATGATTATAACAGTCAATTGTAAAGCTCGCTGATTTATGTATACAAATTTAGTTAATTTATTTACAATCATGAACACTTAATTAAGAGTTCATCGATTTATGATCGCAACTCTTTTTAAACAGTTTTTTGATTTACGATCATAACTATTATTTTCAAAGTTCGTTGAATTATAATCACGACTTCAATTTATTGATTTATGATCATGAACACTCTTTGGTTCATAAGGAATGTAAATTTGCTGAACTAGTTTCAAGCGTGGCCAAAGATAATTTTCAACTAGCTAACTCTAACCTTTCTGCCCTTTAAAGTAAGTTAGATGCTAGAGATAATAAATAAATGCGTGTTGAGGAAGAACTCAAAACTCACCTTGAAAGAAGTATGGTAGAGGGATCAATTTTGTTACATTGTCTTTATCAGCACGAAGCTACCTTTCTGAATTTTATGTCTAAAATGAGGCTCGAAATGGATCGATGTGCTAAAAAAAAGGAACTTTCTGAAAAGCTTCAGCTGGTTTACAATCACGGCCTTTTACTTACTGGATTTTACGAATCTCACGGTCTGTGGATTTACTATCAAAACTTTCTTTTTTACAGCTCATTGAGTTACGTTTTCAGGTTCAGTTCATTGATTTACAGTCATAAACACTTAATTAAGAGTTCTTTGATTTATGATTGCAACTCTACTTAAACATTTCGTTGCTTTACGATCACAACTATCATTTTTAAAGCTTGCTGATTTACAATCATTGCTTTAGCTCATTGATTTATGATCATGAACACTTCATCGTTCACAAGGAATGCAAATTTACTAAAGTAGTTCCAAGCGTGGATAGAGATGATTTTCAGCTAGCTAATTCTAATCTCTCTGCCCTTTAGAGCAAGTTAGATGCTAGAGATGATAAATAAAGATGTTTTAAGGAAGAACTCAAAATTGACCTTGACAGAAGGAGGATAAAGAAATCAAAATTTGTTAAGTTGTCTTTGTGATACAGAAGTTACATCTATTCACCATACATCTGAAACGAGGCTTGAGCAGGTCGATCTTCTCAAATAAACAAGGAACTATCTAAAAAAGCTTTAGCTGATTTACAATCATGACCTTTTACTTACAGGATTTTGCAAATCTCACGGTCCGTAGATTTACGATCATAACTATCATTTTTAAAGCTCGCTGATTTGTGTATACAGCTTTAGTTCATTGATTTACAATCATGAACCCTTCATTAAGAGTTCGCAAATTTACGATCGTAACTCCATTTAAATAATTCATTGTGTAACCATCACAACTGTTATTTTTAAAACTCACTTATTTACAATCACGACTTCAATTCATTGATTTATGATCATGAACACTTAGTGGTTCATAAAGAATGTAAATTTGCTGAACTAGTTCGGAGTGGCCAGAGAAGATTTTTAGCTAGATAATTCTAAAATCTCTGCCCTTCAAAGCAAGTTAGATGCTAGAGATGATGAATATAGATGAGCTGAGGAAGAACTCAAAACTGACCTTGAAAGCAGGAGGATAGAGGAATAAATTTTTTATATTGTCTTTGTGATGCTAAGCTACTTTTCTTCACCATACCTCTGAAACGAAGCTTGAAATGGATTGATCTTTTAAAAATAATTTCTAAAAACTTCAATGATTTGCGGTCACGACCTTCAACTTACAGGATTTTACGGATCTCATAGTTTGCTGATTTATTATCTGAACTGTCATTTTTATAGCTCACTGGTTTACAATCACGACTTCAAATAATTGATTTATTATTATGCACACTTCTTCATTCACAAGGAATGTAAATTTGCTAACCTAATCCCAGGCATAGCCAGAGATGATTTTCAGCCAGCAAATTTTGACATCTCTGCTCTTTAGAACAAGTTAGATGCAAGATATTTCGAATATAGGCCTGTTGAGGAAGAACTCAAATCTGACCTTGAAAGAAGAAGGATAGAGGAATCAATTTCCTTACATTATCTTTGTTAGGATGATGCTACTTCTATTCACCACAAGTCTAAAACGAGGCTTGAAATGGATTGAGCTGCTCAAAAAAATAAGGATCTTTCTAAAAGCTTTAGTTGATTTACGATCACAACCTTCTACTCACAAGATTTTAAGAATCTCACTATCTACTAATTTATGATCACAACTTAAGTTCATTGATTTATAATCATGAACACTTCATTAAGATTTCGTTGATTTATAATCGTGACTCCACTTAAACTGTTCAATTATTTACGATCACAACTGTCATTTTTAAAGCTCGCTAAATTACAATCATGGCTTCAGTTGATTGATTTACGATATTGAGCACTTCATTAAGAGTTTTTTGATTTACAATCGTGACTCCACTTAAACAGTTTACTGATTTACGATCACAACCGTCCTTTTTAAATCTCACTGAATTACAATCACAACTTCAATTAATTAATTTATGATCATGAATAGTTCTAGGTTCACAAGGAATGTAAATTTGTTGAACTAGTTCCAAGCATGGCCAGAGATGATTTTCAACTAGCTAATTCAGAACTCTCTACCCTTAAGATCAAGTTAGATACTAGAGATGATGAATATATGTGTGTTGAGGAAGAACTCAAAAGTGACCTTGAAAGAAAGAGGATAGAGAAATCAGTTTTTTTTTTTTACATTGTCTTTGTGAGGCTGAAGCTACTTCTCTTCACCATAGTCCAAAGCGAGGCTTGAAATGGATCAATCTTCGAAAATAACAAAGAACTTACTGAAAAAGATTCAACTAATTTACGATATTAACCTTTTACTTACAGGATTTATGAATCTTACGGTCCGCTTTAACTAGAAAATCATGTTGAGGAAGAACTTAAAACTAACCTTGAAAGAAGGAGGATAGACGAATAAATTTCCTTACATTGTTTTTGTTAGGCTGATGCTACTTTTCTTCACTGTAAATTTGAAATGAGGCTTGAAATGGATCGATATGCTAAAAAAAATAAGGATATTCTTGGAAAGCTTCAACTGATTTACAATCATGACCTTCTACTTACAAGATTTTATGAACCTCACTTTCTGCTGAATTACTATCCCAACTACCATTTCTAAAGCTCGATGATTACTGATCACAACTTAAGTTAATTGATTTACGATCATGAACACTACATTAAGAGTTTCCCGATTTATGATATGTGATCGCAACTTACTTAATCAGTTAGTTGATTTATGATCACAACTTCAATTCATTTATTTACGATCATGAACACTTCTTGGTCCACAAGGAATGTAAATTTGGTGAATTAGTTCTATTCATGGCAAGAGATTATTTTCAACTAGCTTATTCTGATCTCCCTGCCTTTCAGAGCAAGTTAGATGCTAGAGATGATGAATTGTAATAGCCCAATTTTGGGTCTAGTTAGAACAGTGGCTTCGGGACCACAAATCTGACGTAGTAAAATTCATTTTTATTATATTTTTATGGTCTACAATTTTATGAAATGATTTCATGAAAATTTTGTTCGAAAATTTTGATGTTTGGGCACTCAATTTAGTTAAAAAGACTAAATTGCAAAAAGTGCAAAACTTGAATTCTATATGTTAGAGGTGTCCAATTGCTATGAAATTTTAAATTGGAGGTCCTTAGATGATAAATAGACCATTATACTTTAATTTGGACAAAAATGGACATGGTTTGGTGAAATTTCAAAGTTTGGCATTAAGGGCATTTTTGTCATTTTGTAAATAAAGCCAAAATAAAACAAATAAAAGATGTTCATCTTTCTAATTTCATCCCCCATAGGCAAAATTCTCAGGGAAGCCATAGCTAGGGTTTTTCCAAGCTTTCAAGCTCGATTGTAAGTCCGTTCTAGCCCCATTTTTAATGATTTTTATGTTTTTGATATCTTTGTAACCTAATCTAGCTATTTCAAGGACTAATTTGAAAAGATGTCAAAGTCTAAAATTTTACCCATATTGGATATTTGTGTATTTTGATGTCTAATGGTAGATATGTATGTTTGATGTTAGATAAACAACTTTTACTAAGTTATTTTTGATGAAATTACCTAAAAGGACTTATTTGTAAAAGTTGTAAAATATGTAGTAGAAGTGTGATTTAACGAATAATGTGGGCTTTTATGAGTATGAAAATGGTTCGGCTAGGCTTGGGTTTTGAAGAAATTTACTATATTTCATTTTATGAGCCTAGGGACTAAAATGTAAAAAGTTTAAAAGTTAGGGGCAAAAATGTAAAATTTACGATATTGTGATTTTTGGGTTAAATTGAATAATGTGAGTATTAAATGAGTTAAATTTGATATTATAGATCAAGAAAGACGAGGTTCTGACCTAAACCAGGAAAAGAAAAAGTTATGGACTAAATCAAACTATTAGCCATTTTGTACCGAGGTAAGTTCGTATGTTAAAAATAAACTTTAGAATAATTGTATTTAAATGCTTTAATATTGTATGAATTGTATGTTTGATTTTGTGAATGAGTACAATTCTACGAATGAGTCTGAAGGCGAATCGACAAGCAAGAAATCCCATTTGAACCTTAGGAATAGGGTAGGATACAAGTGACATGTCACTAGGGTTAGTATGTGTAATATGACTATGTGATCCGGGTGCTGGTCTTGTACGTCCTACCGGTGATTGAGTATACTGGGATATGTTGCGGATACTTGACAGCTTGTGTGAGCAGCACCGCGTAGCTACATCTTGACTGATAGCTTGTGTGAGTAGGCCTGTTGATAGCTCGAGTGCGAGCAACTATGTGATATGAGATTAAGGTAGCATTGGCTACATTTGTGGCACCTAGTGTGCAAGAATCCCAGGTATCCGACAATATTATTCCGAGTGGTTCATGGGTATGTCAAAGATGAAATTATGTGTAAATTCATTTTAAGATGGTACAGGTATGTCCTTGAAACTCATATATATTAAATGTTCGAAATGATGAATATGAGGTAAGTTTTGTGATGGAATGAGTAATGATTATGAGACCATAGTAATTGTACATTTAATTATGTTATATTATTTGAATGTTATGTACACGGTAAGGTCGCTTATTTCTTGCATTCGAGCTTACTAAGCAATATAGCTTACCCCTCTTCATTTCCCTTGTCATATAGTGTCACCAAGCTAGCTCGAGTTGCGAAGATCGTTGGAGATCTATACACACTATCAACAATTATTTTGGTATCAATGAATTCAACATTTTGAATTATGGCATGTATAGGGGACTTGGTCATTTTGTTCTGTGTCAAAATTAATTTGGCCTAATGTGTTGGCTTATATTGGTTGAAAGTTTATTTTGTATAAGGCCATTGAAAATTTGCTACAATTGGTATGAGCAAGTTATATGATGATGCCTTTCATAGATGTGGGAATTTACATGATTTGAGATGATAAGCATGTGATGTTTGTGTATGATAGATCGTAGCATGTGAATGATGTGTTAATGTCTTGATTGTGGCTGATTTGGTTGTATGTAAATGGTTAGATTGGTTCCATATGATATTGTGTATGTATGTATAAGTAAGGGTGGCAAAATGGCTTGGTAAATAGCCTTATTTTTGTCCACACGGGTAGACACACAGGCGTGTGTCTAGGCCGTGTGTGGCACAGGGTCTGCCCCATGGGCATGTGTTTCAGCCATGTGTCCCCTGCACCCTAAATAATTGCAAAATAGAATGTCCAGTATCCAACATATGGGTGGAGACACGGGCTGTAACATCCGGGATTTAGGGGTCTCGCATTTTACTTCGTATCTATGTGCTAGTATGCTCTGTATGCTTGTTTGAGTGTGTTTGGGGGCTTCGGGGAACCTTGGGGGTTAAGTCTTAGCTTTAGTGAAATTTCTAGTTTGAAGCCTTTAAGGGAGAGCTAGTGGAGCTAGGCCTTAAGGGATTAAAAGTGGTGATTAAGGACACAACAAGTGAAGTGGTGGAGTGGCAAGGAGACACTGTCTGGTGTGCAGAGGAGTTGCGTCAATGGGGAGTTCCAAGGGGAAAGAGGTTCGACCGACATAGATAGCATTTTGGGAGTTATATTTTCCGTCAAGGGGGGAGGTGTTGGACGGCAATCAAACTCTGGAAAGATGAGGGAAGACTTGGTCATTATATTCAAACAAGTGGTGGGGAGCTTTTGGGGGAGTTTGAATAATTCAAACTAAATCAAATGAGTGGAGAAGAGTGAGTGTAGGAGAAAATTTAGGAGGAGGCATGTTGGGTGTTACCCGAAATTTTGAGTGGTATAGGGAAGTGGGTATATTCGGTTTTGGGAGTGGCTTAGTGTGCTGAATTTTTGTGTAGCTTGCATTTTCTTTCTTCACCCTTCTTGAACCAAAACTATCTTGTGTTCTCTTTTTCCTCATTTGCACATAAAGCCGAAATTATTAGCCTACATTTTGGAGTTCCACATCCAACCAAAAACAAAACCTCTATTATGTTTCTTTTTTAATTTTCTTTTTTCTTTTGAAGCCGAATCATCTATTACTCATTCTTTCTTTTTCGTACATCTTATGTTTACTACTTGGTATTCATAGTCAAAAGTCACTTCTCATTTTCTCCCTAGGAATCGTTTGTCTTGAAGCACTAAAAACTGAAGTTCATACCCCATTTCTTTTCTCTTGGTCGAATCACTAATCTTGCACACACCTTCTCTTTGATTTCTTTTCTGTCTTGGCTGAATTCTCTATACTCTCTTCTTTCGATTTTCACCTCTTTTCACCAAGATAGAGTCGACCCCCATTTTCATCCCTTAAGGTTCTCGATTAGTTTCTAGTAATAGTGATTTCGTGTCTGTTGTTGTAGCCAGGGTGAGGGGCATTAGGGATCAATAGGGTTCGACTATTCAAGGTAAGTTAGGGTACACTTTTCTTCAGTCGAAGGCCACTTTGTTTGGAGTATAAGTGTAGGCCGAATCTAACATGGGATTTATGTAGGATCTTCGACAACTTCTAAACTTAAGTGAATAGCCTTCGGGATTTTGTCGACTTCGGTAAGGATGTTCTTTCAATCAAAGTATTCTTTTGGTTCGTTATATTATTATTCCATGTTTTAACCAGGTTTTTGACCAAGATCTTATTGGATGGAATCGAGTACCAGTCAATTGAAGGAAGGGGTTGGGCCCGTAGTCCCTACCCCTAAGTTTAAGCGGTCGATTTATTGATTCGGGATTGGCCATTGATCGTAGACCGTGTCTGAAAAGGATAAGCAGATCGCTGTAGTCTCTTCGAGTGAGGACGTTAGGGAGATCGATAGTCTAGTTCTACAGGTTTTCAGGTGTGTAATTATCACACTGTTTTCTTTAGTTGTTTTAATTAAATATATATACCTTGTGTGGTAGCCGAAATAGTGGCTGTGGTGATGGTATTACCTATATGGGGTAATTGGGTAAACCAGGTTAGTATACTACCTACATCAAAATTGAGGATAACTGGTTGTAGATGCATATATGCATGTTATATATCTCTGGATGTGTTTGTATTCTATCATATTTCCATTCACCATTTTATGCTGCATGTGCATGGGGTTCGGGATATATTGATTAAAGGGGAAGTGTATATTTATATGTGGGTGACTCTGTCACGATTGATGATGACCTTGAATTTCATCGTGGATATTTGTGATTTAATCACGTGGATCAGTGGCTAGGCCACTAAGTGGACTTTGAGTAGTGTGTCCGTCGGCATAGACTGCCAAAGATGTGTGTAGCGGATGGAGGGTCGATTGTAGAAATCCCCAGGTGTGTATGAGGATGGATATATGGGTGGTGTGTAGCAGATGGATACTAGGCTGGATTGGGTTAACATATTGCATCATTATGCGTGGTATATTGTGTTGATGTGGATTTGGGGCTAAGCCCATTTTTGGAATCATGTGGATTAATTGCACACTGAGTCTGGTGATTCACCCTGTTTTTAAAACCAATGCAGGTAATTCATAACTCAATGGACCGGGCTAGAGGGGATTTGAGGTGGCCATGCAGAAGCTGTTTTCACTAAGTTTACATATGCTTTAAACTGTTGGATATTAATTGTGTTATTTTCTATGATATAATAAGGCCATCTTAACTATTTTGAGATATCATGGATTTAAGTCAGATTTGTTAACGGACAATTTAAATAAATTGATTTCAAAACATTTGCAACCTGAAAATCAAATTGGAGTTTTCAAAATTTGAATTACTTATAAATAACTTGTTTTCCTGAAATTTCATTCTATTAACGATTTGAACTCTATACAACCCGGAAGTTTTTATTCCTCGGCAAACTACTACTTTCAACCAACAACCCCCTTTTAGCGGAGTATTTATTTTTAGGGGAAGTAAGAGAATTATTATTATTTTCACCTTCTAAACAGAATCCTTTTCAACTCTTTTCCAGTAGCATTCCGGATTCGGCCGTGGTGTTTTGGGCCAGGTTTAGGGTGTTACAATTTTGGTATCAGAGCCCGGTTCAAAAGCTCGACCTTGGGTTTTGGGTTCAAAACGTATTTTTGAAAATGGTTTTAAAGCAAAGTGGAATGAAATACATGTTTTTCTTTTGCATGACACCTGCGACTCCGGCCCAAGTCCTCCAGGTAAGTATTCTGAACCATTGTGTGAACTATATGTGGGCTTGATGGGCTTTTAGGAATGTAGAGTAGTGTAAATAGAATTTAATTGACTTTAGGCCTAGTTTACATTATACTTTAAACTTCATAAAACTTAACCCAATCAAACAAACCCGGGAATAAGTTGCTAAGCTAAGGTGTGGCAACAGGCATACGCATGTCTAGGATTGGATCCAGGAAGAGCTTGGTACTTAAGCAGTCCTAGTGACTCACCTCCTCTTTTTTTGGAATCCTACCTAGTGCGTAGTGTCTGCTCACCTTAGCCATGAAGACTTGTTGACGGGCCAAAATTTATAATTAAAACCCGAAAGGGACCAGCCACCCTATTTTGTAAAACCACAAAAAATACCCCTGATTTCTGAAAACTTCCCAAAATAGCCTTGATTTGATAATTCCCAAAACGCCTTGATTTGAAAAAGTACCGAATTACCCCTGGATTACAAAATTACCAAAATACCCTCAGACTGCAAAATTACCAAAGTACCCTTATTTTGGAAAATCACCGGGAAACCTTATCTTGGAAAATTATAAAAATACCCCTGTAAGATAAAATTACAAAAATACCCATGGGTAGTGAAATGACGAAAATACCCCTAGGTGATGGATGTGAGTTCACGGATGTTTACTTGTGTTTGATGTATGTATATGATGCTCTGCTTGAGGTGGATTGAATGTGAACTCAGGAATTAGGAAATATAGACTTGAGAACTGAATGTTGTAAATAGAATTCAAATTCAAAAGAACTACTGTTAAAATTCTTTTCCATAAAACTGTCCGTTGTTAAATAGTGGAAAGAGATGCTGATGAACTTTTAAATCAGGTTAAACTGTGAATGCTAGTCATGAGCACTCGAGGAAGCGGGCGTAATGTGCGTGGTCATGGTAGGGGTAGGGTGACTGTGTCGGAACCAGTAGGGTCTGGTTATGGGTCAGAGAATGAGGTTTCGCTACTGCCTGCTGCAAAAACAGAGCTTCAGGGTCAAACGGATGGAGACGATGCAGTATCTCAGGTAATGCTGCGAGTTTTAGAGAGAGTTGTGGGGGCAAATATAGGTACTAGGGTCCGAAAGTCCGTGTCTGAGTGACTCCAAGCGAAAGGAGCTGATATATTTAGGGGTGTCTAGGGGGTAGCTCTAAATATGGCGGAGTATTGGTTAGAGGCGATCGAGAGAATCATGGATGACCTAGACTGCACCGCTGAAGAGAAGCTAAAGGGTGTTGTTTCATTACTCTGGGATGAGGCCTACCAGTGGTGGCTCACTGTCAGAGAGGGTACTGTAACATCCTGAAAAGGGCCTATGCATTTTCGGGTTAATTGTACGAAGTGACATGTTTTATGTGTTAAGAATAAATTTTGAACATTTTTTGAAACCTAAAAAATGTATGGAAATGCTTAGTTAAAGAGGAAAGTGAACATTTCTGGAAACTTGGAAATGTAAGGAAATGTCAACTTTTAAAGTTTAAAAGAGGAAATTAAGGCAAGGTGGCCTTAAGAGAAAAAGTACGTGAAAATTTACACACAAACAGGCTTGGAAAAGTGGCCTGAAGATGCCACTTAGGGCCTCTAGAAATGGCGCCACATGCAAGGGTATTGGGCCTAGGTTCGAGTCACTTGGGGAGCAAACAAAAGAATTTTATTTTGGTGCAAGGAACAAGAGAGTTGGACGGCATTAAGGCACTATAAGGGAGGTGTTTTATTGTTATTAAAATTCGGCAGATAAGATGGATAAGTGATGGATTTATTTTAATAATTTAAAGAGGTGATAAGAGATAAGAATTGAAGAATAACAAGGTAAGGCTAGAGATTAAGTCATAGCCGAATTTTTCAAATAAAGTGTTCATCTTTTCTTGATTTCTTTTACTTCCTCACCATTCCTCTCTCTGCCGAATCTCCTAAGTCTTTCACCTTTCCCTCTCACGTTCTCATCAACCATTAAAAGTCAAAATTCTCCTCTTCCTATTCCATCTTAGCCGCAACCTTGTTCAACTCAAATCACCCTATTGCCGATTCTCCCCAAGGCCTTAGATTTTTTCTTTCTTTCAGGTCTTGTTGAAGCCGAATACCTAAGTGACCATAGCCGACTCTTCTCCAAGTCTCAAGGCCGAATCTTTGTGTTGACAAGATATAGGGGCTGTCGATTTCTCCAAGTAAGGGTAAGATCTAGACTCGGTTTTCACTCTTTTCTTTTTAAGCCTGTCGAAATTTAGGGACTAATCCCTCATATTGTATTTTGGCCGAAACTATGGAAGGGAATTTCGGGATTTAGGTGGTGTCAACTAGAGAAAGAAGAGTTCTCCAAGATTTCAACATTCAAGGGATTTTGACAGTATTAAGGAAGCAAAGATCCAATCCGGGATTTAAGATTTGGAAGGTAAGCACCTATGTATATTCGGCTAAAGCCTAGATTAGTATTTAAATTTGTTCTTTAAATATTCAAAAGCCGAAACTAACCTATGTAAGATCTAGTGCTTGGTTGAATACAAGGAAGGAGAGATCCAAAGTTCCGGCATTTGTTTAGGCATCAATCGGCACCAAGGTAGGTTTTAATGTACAAATCCCACTAGGATTGGGAGTTATGGCCGAATAGGCTTTATGCTAACATAATGAGGTTGGCCGAATGTAGGGTATTGAGATCCAAGGCAGTGATTTCAAGAAATTGTTAAGTTTATCGTGTGTACCCACACTATTCTTAATTGATTTATGGCTTAAAATTGATATATGTGTTAATATGAAAGTATAAGAATATGGCTAAAGTACCAAGTTAAGGTATAAAGTACTTAGGTATGTTTTCTACTCCTACTAAGATTACGAAATATGTTATGTTTAACATGTGAAAAGTGACATGAATGTGAATTTTAAGTATGATATGCATGATGTGAATAATATGGGGCATTCGGGTTATATGAGAAAGAGGAAGTGAATGTGGTGACTTCGGTCCCACTATCTGAATGTGGTGACTTCGGTCACATTATCTGAATGTGGTAACTTCGGTTACATTATCTGAATGTGGTGTCACATGACACGATTATTAAATCTGGTGGCTATGCCATGAACTTTTATATGGGCGATGAGCACGTCGACTGTAGCGACTGCCTTCGATGGTGTGTAGCGGATGGAGGGTTGACTTAGTAGTCCCCACGTTGTGTAGGTTGGTACGGGGATGTATAGCGGATGGCATCTAGGTTTGGGTTTGGGTTGCATCATTATCTTGAATTATTATGTGAACATGACATGTATGGTATGCCTGAATTATTAATTTTAGTGTTGGTTACACATTGAGTCATTGACTCACCCGTTGCTAGGGAACATGTTTGGTGTGACGATCAGTGATGGACCGGGTTTGGCAGAAGCTTAGGGATGGCCATGCACAGCAAGAAATTTACGACTTGGACTTTTATTTTAATTTAAGTATTTTAAAGATTATTTTGGTTTTAATTTTGGGAAATTATTTGATGTAATAAGGCCGTAGTAGCGTTTAGTTAATTTTTTTTATTATTGAGCCTACAATCTTTATATTTATTAAAAGATTAAGTAATCTAATACAAAGCCCAAACATTTTGTCACCTAAATCAAAAGGATTTTTAATAACGATATAAACTTGTTTTCAATTCAAGCCCAACCCACTACAAACTATCTTCAAAACACACAGTTTTCAAAGTAACAAAAGAAATTTGAACCGGTTTACATCGAGGAACATACCAGATCCGGTCCAGGCTCGTGGGCTGGGTGTGGGGTGTTAAAATTTGGTATCAGAGCCCAATTTTAAACTCTCGGCCTGTGGGCTAAGGCCCAAAACATTTTCAAATCGAGCCTAAATAAGCTTTATAAAGTATCTTATGAAATAAGCAGGTTTTTCTGGCATGGCACCTAAGTCTCCGACCCACAGTCCACCAGGTAAGTACCCCTAACTATCTGTGTGATTATGTGAATTATAGAAGGGTAGAAAAGGAATGGAACGTAGAATAGCATGATAGGAACATGAACCCTAGGATTAGTCTACTCAAACACAAATACATAAGACTTAATACACTCAACAAACCTATGGCTAAGTCAACCGAGTTAGGGTGTGGTAACCACTGTGCGCATGTCTAGGATTGGATCTGGAAGAGCCTGGTATTTAAGCAGTACTAGTGACTCACCTCCTCTTCACAGGAATCCTACATGGTGCGTAGCTTTGGTTCACCCTGACCAAGAGGACTCGGTCATAGGCTAAACCCAATGACTAAAACCCGAAAAGGAACTAGCCATGTTTTTTTTAAGAACCCTAATTTTAAAACTCTTAAAATCATTTTTCTTTAATTTGTGAAAACTATTTTTCACACAATTTTTCGAAAAATTTATGATTTATAAAATTACAAAAATACCTCTAGTGGTAAAATTACAAAAATGCCCTTGGTTTATAAAAATGTCTAAAATACCCACAGTTTTAATCAACATTATCATTATTTTATAACAAGTCCAAAAACCCTTATTTGCAAATTATCAAAAATACCTTGATATTTGGAAAATTAC
The DNA here is from genome assembly GCA_025506655.1 of Gossypium rotundifolium. Classification (NCBI taxonomy): domain Eukaryota; kingdom Viridiplantae; phylum Streptophyta; class Magnoliopsida; order Malvales; family Malvaceae; genus Gossypium; species Gossypium rotundifolium. The sequence continues at coordinate 158,776,663 of CP106722.1, read as the reverse complement.
AAAATTGCCCCTAACTTACCAAAATTTCCAAAATGACCCCGATTTTCAAAATTTTTGCAACTTCATCGTTTTGGAAAATAAATTTCTCAAAAAGAACCCTCAAAGTTTTGAAAATTTTGAAATATCCCTGAATTATTAAACTTTACAAATTTACCCTGGTTTATTACCAAAATGCCCCAAAATTCAAAATTAAAATACCCTCGAATTTTCCAAATTTACCAAAGAACCCTGTGACTTTAAAATTTCAAATACTTTTGACAAAGTTACCAAGGAACCTTATTTGACAAATTACGAAAATACCTCATGAGGACAAATTACGCAAATACCCCTGGATAGTGGAAAAACAACAACAATGAAAACTACAACATTTCTCTGAATGAACGAAAGTTCATAATTGATTGATAGATGTATGAATGTGAAGCCTGTGAGCATGTATGAATACGAAAGAACCACTCTTAAAATTCTTTTCATAAAACTTCGCCGTGGATAATCAGTGGAATAAGGCTAATTTATAAAATTTCTTAAATCAGATTAAAGCGCCTCGTTAGATATGAATTCTAGAGGACGTGGTCATCATGGACGTGGTAGAGGAAGAATGGCTGTGTTAGAACCCTTTAGATCGGGTCAAGGGTCTGACAATGAGTTACCACCGCCACCACCACCCCAATTTGTCGATGTCGAACAATGAGGCTCATGACGGGGATGACGCTATATCGCAGGCTGTGCTACGAGTTTTGGAAATGGTGGCTAAAGTGGGTGGAAATACGGGAGCTCAGAAATCTGTACTCGAGCGACTCTGAGCCAACGGAGCTGAAGTATTCCGTGGAGTATCTGGTGTGGCACCCAGTACAGCTGAGTACTGGTTGGAAGCAACCGAGCGCATTATGGATGAGCTCGATCTGACCCCGGAGGAGAAGTTGAAAGGAATGGTGGCACTACTATGAGATGAAGCGTATCAATGGTGGTTAACAGCGAGGGATGGTGCCACTACTGAGGATCGACACAGGAGTATGCTAAGGAGGCATATTAGAAAAGTATGTCAAGACACGATATATTGATGAGCGGAGAAAGCTTTTCTGGGTGGTTCAAGGAACAAGTCGAGCAACAGATGAAGTGAATTTTCGAGGTTAAGCCGATATGCTCGAGGAGTAGTGGCTACGGAGCATGAAGCGGTGTAATGCGGTTCAAGGCGGTTTAAGGGATGACCTAAGGTTATTGATAGCTCCACATCAGGAGCGGGAGTTTTTCGCGTTAGTAGAAAAGGCTAAGGTAGCCGAGGGAATCAAGGACTCGGTTAAGCAGAACTCTGATAGGAATAGACCCAAGAGGGATTATGAGTCATCAGGATCGTCGGGAAATGTGCAGAAAAGGCCCGAGTGATGGGTCACGGGTCAACAAAGCTGATGCAGGATGGCGATGATCGTCCTTGTGATCATTGTGGAAAGAAACACTTAGGGGAATGCTGGAAAAAGACGGGAGGATGTTTTAGGTGTGGGTCCAAGGACCATACACTCAAAGATTGTCCTAAGAAACTAGATGAAAGTCAATCGCAACTCGGAATGTTAATCATTTGGTAGAGGTGGACAATGACCTTAGCGAGGTCGTGGTCCGAACCATGGAGGAAATGGTTCCGGCCGTGGTCGTGGAGCACCAAGCGGAGGTGCTGAAGGTTCGATGCAAGGCAACCAAGGTTGGTTTATGGGTTGGCCGTCGTGAGGAGAGTGATGTGCCGATATGACAACGGGTAAGTTTCTTATTTCGGAATGCCTTTATTGCCCCTGTTTATTATAGAGCTAGTTCGTTCTTATATTTCTAGTGAATGGTATGAAACCTTGGATGTGAACTTTAGAATTGTGCATAGGAGATGTGTTAGTTTTAAGATCGAGTCTTGCAGAAGAGTGTAGTGTGGTGAGTTAGGATGTACGATTATTTAAGTAATTTCAAGACGAAATTATTTTAAAGGGGTAGAAGCGTAACATCCCGAAAAGGGCCTATGCACTTTCGGGTTAATTGTACAAGTGACATGTTTTATGTGTTAAGAATAAATTTTGAACATTTTTGGAAACCTAAAAAATGTATGGAAATGCTAAGTTAAAGAGAAAAGTGAACATTTCTGGAAACTTGGAAATGTAAGGAAATGTCAAGTTTTAAAGTTTAAAAGAGGAAATTAAGGCAATGTGGCCTTAAGAGAAAAATTATGTGAAAATTTACACACAAACAAGCTTGCAAAAGTGGCCTGAAGATGCCACTTAGGGCCTCTGGAAATGGCGCCACATGCAAGGGTATTGGGCCTAGGTTCGAGTCACTTGGGGAGCAAACAAAAGAATTTTAATTTGGTGCAAAGAACAAGAGAGCTGGACGGCATTAAGGCACAATAAGGGAGGTGTTTTATTGTTATTAAAATTCGGCAGATAAGATGGATAAGTGATGGATTTATTTTAATAATTTAAAGAGGTGATAAGAGATAAGAATTGAAGAATAACAAGGTAATGCTAGAGATTAAGTCATAGCCGAATTTGTCAAATAAAGTGTTCATCTTTTCTTGATTTCTTTTACTTCCTCACCATTCCTCTCTCTGCCAAATCTCCTAAGTCTTTCCCCTCTCCCTCTCACGTTTTCATCAACCATTAAAAGTCAAAATTCTCCTCTTCCTATTCCATCTTAGCTGCAACCTTGTTCAACTCAAATCACCCTATTGTCGATTCTCCCCAAGGCCTTAGATCTTTCTTTCATTTCAGTCTTGTTGAAGCCGAATACCTAAGTGACCATAGCCGACTCTTCTCCAAGTCTCAAGGCCGAATCTTTGTGTTGACAAGATATAGGGGCTGTTGATTTCTCCAAGTAAGGGTAAGATCTAGACTCGGTTTTCACTCTTTTCTTTTTAAGCCTGTCAAAATTTAGGCACTAATCCCTCATATTGTATTTTGGCCGAAACTATGAAGGGAATTTCGGGATTTAGGTGGTGTCGACTAGAGAAAGAGGAGTTCTCCAGGATTTCAACATTCAAGGGTTTTCCAAAGTATTAAGGAAGCAAAGATCCAATCCGGGATTTAAGATTTGGAAGGTAAGCACCTATGTATATTCGGCTAAAGCCTAGATTAGTATTTAGATTTGTTCTTTAAATATTCAAAAGCTGAAACTAACCTATGTAAGATCTAGTGCTTGGCCGAATACAAGGAAGGAGAGATCCAAAGTTTTGACATTTGTTTAGGCATCAATCGGCACAAAGGTAGGTTTTAATGTACAAATCCCACTAGGATTGGGAGTTATGGCCGAATAGGCTTTATGCTAACATAATGAGGTTGGCTGAATGTAGGGTCTTGAGATTCAAGGTAGTAGATCGGATTTCGGGATTTCAGTAAAATTGTTAAGTGAATCAGGTGTGTACCCCACACTAATCTTAATTGATTTATGGCTTAATATTGATATATGTGTTAATATGAAAGTATAAGAATATGGCTAAAGTACCAAGTTAAGGTACAAAGTACGTAGGTACGTTTCTTGCTCCTACTAGGATTACAAAATATGTTATATTTAACATGTAAAAAGTGACATGAATGTGAATTTTAAGTATGATATGCATGATGTGAATAATATGGGGCATTGGGTTGTATGAGAAAGAGGAAGTGAATGTGGTGACTTGGTCCCACTATCCGAATGTGGTGACTTGGTCACATTATCCGAATGTGGTAACCCGGTTACATTATCTAAATGTGGTGTCACATGACACGATTATTAAATCTGGTGGCTATGCCATGAACTTTTATATGGGCGATGAGCACGCCGATCGCAATGACGCCTTCGATGGTGTGTAGCGGATGGAGGGTTGACTTAGTAGTCCCCACGGTGTGCGGTGATACGGGATGTGTAGCAGATGGCATCTAGGTTTGGGTTTGGGTTGCATCATTATCTTGAATTATTATGTGAACATGACATGTATGGTATGCCTGAATTATTAATTTTAGTGTTGGTTACACATTGAGTCTGTTGACTTACCCCGTTGTGGGAACATATTTCAGGTGACGATCGGTGATGGACTGGGTTCGGCAGAAGCTTAGGGATGGCCATGCACAACAAGAAATTTACGACTGGGACTTTTATTTTAATTTAAGTATTTTAAAGATTATTTTGGTTTTAATTTTGGGAAATTATTTGATGTAATAAGGCCGTAGTAGCGTTTACTTTATTTTTATTATTATTGAGCCTACAATCTTTATATTTATTAAAAGATTAAGTAATCTAATACAAAGCCCAAACGTTTTGTCACCTAAATCAAAAGGATTTTTAATAACGATATAAACTTGTTTTCAACTCAATCCCAACCAACTACAAACTATCTTCAAAACACACAGTTTTCAAAGTAACAAAAGAAATTTGAACCGGTTTACATCGAGGAACATACCAGATCCGGTCTAGGCTCGTGGGTCGGGTGTGGGGTGTTTCAGGTACTCCGGCAGACCGAGTGGATTGGAGTTTCTTTAAAGTAAAGTTCGAGGGGAAGTACATTGGGGCTAATTATGTGGATACGCAGAGGAAGGCATTCTTGAACCTAGTGCTAGGGGTAAGTCAGTAGCGGAATATAAGGCAAAATTCTTTCTACTGAGCCAATACGCCCGAGGGATGGTTGCCACTGACTACGAGCGCTGTGTGAGATTTGAGGATGGGCTGCAAGATGAGCTGCGGGTGTTGATAGCTCCTCAGTGGGAGAGGGATTTTGCTATTTTGGTGGAAAAAGCTAGGATAGCTGAGGAGGTTAAGCAAATTGAGAGGCAGAACAGAGATAAGGACAGAGGCAGGAATAAGAGGGGTTATGGACTATCAGCATCATCGGGACATTTTTGGAAAAAGCCTAGGGTTGAGGGACCTGCTCGCGTTTCTGCGCCATCTTCTGGAAGTCAGTTTCGACAGTGTGCTCAGTGTGGGAGGTCTCATGTAGGAAAGTGCTGGGGAAGAAGTAAAGAGTGCTATAGGTGTGGGTCAAAGGATCATTTGATTAAGAACTACCCTCAGGACATGGCTAGGGCTCGGACTGTAGGTCAGGGGTACATGCAGCCAGGAAGGGCCAGTCAACAGATATCAAGGGGTCGTGGTTCTAACCGAGAAGGAAATGGATCTGGCCGAGGTCATGGAGCACTGGGCAGAGGTACTGGGAGCTCCGATGCAAGATAGCCTAGGTTGTTTTACGCAGCCAGACGTCGTGAGAAGGGGGATGTACCAAACATTATCACGGGTACGTTCTTCATTTTTGGGTTACCCTTTACTGCTTTAATTGATGTTGGATCGACTCACTCCTATATTTCTAGCATGGTGTTTGGAACTTTGAAGGTGAATCCTAAAATGACCTCTAGGAAGATGACAATACTTAGTCCTTTAGGGCAATCGGTAGTGGTAGATAAACTCTTTAGAGATGTGCCTCTAAAAGTCCAAGGGTCGATTTTCCCAGCTAACTTGATTGAGCTACCATTTGGGGAATTTGACTTGATCTTAGGCCTGGACTAGTTGGTAAGGTATCGTGCAAATTTAGACTATGCTGCTAAGTGCATGACATTGAGGACTTTTGGGGACAATGAGGTTTTGGTGATAGGTGAGAGGAGAGACTACTTGTCAAATATAGTGTCTGCTCTTAAGGCGGAGAGAATGGTGAAGAAGGGGTGCATGGCTTTCTTAATGTTTGTTAGTGCCTTGGATGTCAAAAGAAGTAGCTGTGGGGGAGGTTAGAACAGTAAAAGAATTTGTAGATGTTTTTCTGGAAGAACTTTCATGGTTGCCTCCGGATCGTAAGGTGGAGTTTGGGATCGAGCTTCTGCCAGGTACAGCACCGGTGTCCATCGCTCCTTACAGGATGGCACCGAAGGAGTTGGTTGAACTTAAAGCTCAAATCCAAGAGTTGTTAGATCGCGGTTTTATTCGACCTAGTGTGTCTCCATGGGGAGCACCAGTGTTGTTTGTAAAGAAGAAGGACGAATCTATGGGTATGTGCATAGATTATCGCCAGTTGAATAAGCTGACGATCAAGAACAAGTACCCGCTACCGAGGATAGATGACTTGTTTGATTAGCTCAAGGGGGCTGCGGTCTTTTCAAAAATTGATTTGAGGTCTGGATATCACCAGCTTAAGGTAAAGGAAGCAGATATTCACAAGACGGCTTTTTAGACTCACTACGGGCACTATAAATTCTTGGTAATACCATTTGGGTTGACAAACGCACCAGCTGGGTTCATGGATATGATGAACTGGGTTTTTAACCCTATTTGGACCAGTTCGTCGTGGTGTTCATAGACGACATTCTAGTATATTCCAAGTTAGAGGAGGAACATGATGCGTATCTTTGAGTAGTGCTGTAGATTTTGAGAGAGAAGAAATTGTATGCCAAATTTAGTAAGTACGAGTTTTGGTTAAGAGAAGTTACTTTTCTAGGTCATGTAGTATCTGCAGAAGAGATAAGAGTGGATCCTCGAAAGATCGAGGCAGTACTGGATTGGAAACCACCTAAGTCAGTGGCAGAGATTCACAATTTCTTGGGATTAGTAGGTTATTACAGAAGATTTGTCAAAGGTTTTTCCTCTATAGCAGCACCTTTAACTAAGTTGCTGAGAAAGGAGGTACCTTTTGTGTGGACGGACAAGCAACAGGAGAGTTTTGAGAAGCTCAAAAGGGTTTTAACTGAGGCTCTGATTTTAATTCAGCCTGAAGTAGGGAAAGATTTTGTGGTGTATTGTGATGCTTCTCATACGGGGTTAGGTTGTGTATTGGTGCAGGAAGGGAAGGTTGTAGCCTATGCATCTCGGCAATTGAGACCACATGAAGTTAACTATCCCACTCATGACCTGGAGTTGGCTGCAGTAGTTTTCGCTTTGAAGGTGTCGAGGCATTATTTGTATGGGGAGAAGTCGGTGATCTACACTGACCACAAGAGCTTGAAGTATTTGCTGACTCAGAAGGAGTTGAACTTGAGACAGCGGAGGTGGGTGGAGCTGCTGAAGGATCACGACTGCTCGATTGAATGCCACCCAGGTAAGGCAAATGTGGTGGCAGATGTGCTATGCCGGAAGGTAGTATCGAATCTAAGAGCGATGTTCATTCATCTCAGTTTATATGACGATGGAAGCTTATTAGCTGAGCTAAAGGTGAAGCCGACATGGGTAAGTCAGGTTAAGGAGAAGTAGTTAGTGGATGATGTCCTGAGTGCTCGACTTCTGCAAGTTCGGGATGGTATAATAGAGAATTACAGCTTGAACAACAACGGGGTCTTATGTTCCGTGGGAAGATGTGCATGCCTAAGGATGGGGAGTTGAGACGGATGATTCTTCGGGAATCGCATAGTAGCCCTTATGCTATGCATCCGGAAGGAAGTAAAATGTATCAAAATCTGCGAGAACAATTTTGGTGGCCTGGATTGAAGCGAGAAGTTACGAAATTTGTGGGGAAGTGTTTGACATGTCAACAGGTCAAAGGTGAACACCAAGTGCATTCGAGGCTAGTGCAATCGGTGAAGATTCCACAATGGAAGTGGGAGAGAATCACGATGGACTTTGTTAGCGGGCTTCCTCTTACGCCCACTAAGAAAGACTCAGTATGGGTGGTCGTGGATCGGTTGATAAATTCTGCTCATTTCATACCTGTTCGGGTCGATTACTCTCTGCAGAGGTTGGCGAAGCTGTATGTTACAGAAATTGTGAGACTTCAACGGGTACCAGTATCAATCATTTCAGATAGGGACCCTAGATTCACATCGCGATTTTGGAGGGCGTTGCATCAGGCATTGGGTACTAGATTAGATTTTAGCACGGATTCTATCCGCAAACAGATGGACAGTTTAAGCGGGTAATTCAGGTTCTAGGGGATATGTTGAGGGCTTGCTTCATTGATTTCAGGGGTAGCTGGGAAGAATACTTACCTCTGGCAGAGTTCGCGTACAATAACAGTTATCAAGAAAGTATTCGGATGGCACCGTACAAAGCATTGTATGGGTGGAAGTGTCGTACTCCTACGTGTTGGATGAAATTGGGTGAATGCCATATCTTGGGTCCAGAAATGGTTACGAAGACAGAGGAAAAGGTTGAGGTAATCCGAACTTGGTTGAATGAGGCATCAGACAGATAGAAACCGTATGCGGATCTTAAGCGGAAAGAGATAGAGTTTGCAGTAGGTGAATGGGGTATTCTTGAAAGTTTCGCCGTGGAAGAAGGTGATGAGATTTGGACGTAAGGGTAAGCTGAGCCCCAGATTTATAGGACCTTATCGGGTTTTGAAGCGGGTGGGGCCGGTAGCATACCAGTTGGAATTACCTTCAGAGTTAAAGTAGAAGCACGATGTGTTTCACATCTCGATGCTAAGGCATTACCGTTCGGATCCATCGCACGGGTGCCAATCGAGGAAGTTGAGTTGAGACCAGATTATCCTACGAGGAGGAACCAATCCAGATTTTGGAGTAAGATGTGAAGGTATTGCGGAGGAAATCAGTTTCTTTAGTCAAAGTATTATGGCAGAACCATGGTTGAGAAGAAGCGTCGTAGGAACCGGAAGAGACGATGCGGCAGCAATACCCTCACTTACTTTGACCAGGTAATTTCGAGGCCAAAATTTCTTTAAGGGGGTAGAACTGTAACATCCGGGATTTAGGGGTCTCGCATTTTACTTCATATCTATGTGCTAGTATGCTCTGTATGCTTATTTGAGTGTGTTTGGGGGTTTTGGGGAACCTTGGGGTTAAGTCTTAGCTTCAGTGAAATTTCTGGTTTGAAGCCTTTAAGGGAGAGCTAGTGGGGCTAGGCCTTAAGGGATTAAAAGTGGTGATTAAGGACACAACAAGTGAAGTGGTGGAGTGGCAAGGAGATGCCATCTGGTGTGCAGGGGAGTTGCGTCAAAGGGGAGTTCCAAGAGGGAAGAGGTTCGAGCAACATGGGCAGCATTTTGGGAGTTGTATTTTACGTCAGGGGGGAGGTGTTGGACGGCAATCAAACTCTGGAAGGATGAGGGAAGACTTGATCATGATATTCAAACAAGTGGTGGGGAGCTTTTGGGGGAGTTTGAATAATTCAAACTAAATCGAATGAGTGGAGAAGAGTGAGCGTTGGAGAAAATTTAGGAGGAGGCATGTTGGGTGTTACCCAAAATTTTGAGTGGTATAGGGGAGTGGGTATATTCGGTTTTGGGAGTGGCTTAGTGTGCCGAATTTTTGTGTAGCTTGCATTTTCTTTCTTCTCCCTTCTTGAATCGAAACTATCTTGTGTTCTCTTTTTCCTCATTTGCATATAAATCCGAAATTGTTAGCCTACATTTTAGAGTTCCACATCCAACCAAAAACGAAACCTCTATTATGTTTCTTCTTTAATTTTCTTTTTTCTTTTGAAGTCGAATCATCTATTACTCATTTTTTCTTTTTCGTACATCTTATCCTTACTACTTGGTATTCATAGTCGAAAGACACTTCTCATTTTCTCCTTAGGAATCATTTGTCTTGAAGCACTAAAAGCCGAAGTTCATACCCCATTTCTTTTCTCTTGGCCGAATCACTAATCTTGGATGCACCTTCTCTTTGATTTCTTTTCTGTCTTGTCCAAATTCTCTATACTCTCTTCTTTCGATTTTCACCTCTTTTCACCAAGACAAAGTCGACCCCCATTTTCATCCCTTATGGTTTTCGATCGGTTTCTAGTAATAGTGATTTCGTGTCCACTGTTGTAGCCAGCGTGAGGGGCATTAGGGATCAGTAGGGTTCGACTATTCAAGGTAAGTTGGGGTACACTTCTGTTCCACCGAAGGCCACTTTGTTTGGATTATAAGTGTAGGCCAAATCTAACATGAGATTTACATAGGATCTTCGACAACTTCTAAACTTAAGTGAATAGCCTTCAGGATTCTGTCGACTTCGGTAAGGATGTTCTTTCAATAAAAGTATTCTTTTGGTTCGTTATACTATTATTCCACGTTTTAACCGGGTTTCTGACTAAGATCTTATTGGATGGAATCGAGTACCAGTCAATTGAAGGAAGCGGTTGGACCTATAGTCCCTACCCCCAAGTTTAAGAAGCAGTCAGTTTCAACAGTTTGGGATTGGCCACCGGGCTATGGACCAGCGTCTAAAAAGGATAAGCTGATCGTTGTAGTCTCTTTGAGTGAGGATGTTAGGGAGATCGATAGTCTAGTTCTACAAGTTTTCAGGTGTGTAATTATCACACTTTTTTCTTTAGCTGTTTTAATTAAATATATGTACCTTGTGTGGTAGTCGAAATAGTGGTTGTGGTGATGGTATTACCTATATGGGGTAATCGGGTAAACCGGGTTAGTATACTACCTACATCAAAATTAAGGATAACTGGTTGTAGATGATGTATGCATGTTATATATCTCTGGATGTGTTTGTATTCTATCATATTTCCATTCACCATTTTTTGCTGCATGTGCATGAGGTTCGGGATATATTGATTAAAGGGGAAGTGTATATTTATATGTGGGTGACTCTGTCACGATTGATGATGACCTTGAGTTTCATCGTGGATATTTGTGATTTAATCACGTGGATCAGTGGCTAGGCCACTAAGTGGACTTTGAGCAGTGTGTCCGTTGGCATAGACTGCCAAAGAGGTGTGTAGCGGATGGAGGGTCGATTGTAGAAATTCCCAGGTGTGTATGAGGATGGATATACGGGTGGTGTGTAACGAATGGATACTAGGCTGGGTTGGGTTAACATATTGCATCATTATGCATGGTATATTGTGTTGATGTGGATTTGGGGCTAAGCCCATTTGTGGAATCATGTGGATTAATTGCACACTGAGTCTGGTGACTCACCCTGTTTTTCAAACCAATGCAGGTAATTCATAACTCAATGGACCGGGCTGGAGGGGATTCGAGGTGGCCATGTAGAAGCTGTTTTCACTAAGTTTACATATGCTTTAAACTGTTGGATATTAATTGGGTTATTTTCTATGATGTAATAAAGGCCATCTTAACTATTTTGAGATATCATGGATTTAAGTCAGATTTGTTAACGGACAATTTAAAAAAAATAATTTCAAAACATTTGCAACCTGAAAATCAAATTGGAGTTTTCAAAATTCGAATTACTTATAAATGACTTGTTTTCCTGAAATTTCATTCTATTAACGATTTGAACTCTATACAACCCGAAAGTTTTTATTCCTCGGCAAACTACTACTTTCAATCAATAAACCCCTTTTAGCGGAGTATTTATTTTTTGGGGAAGTAAGAGAATTACTATTATTTTCACCTTCTAAACAGAATCCTTTTCAACTCTTTTCCAGTAGCATTTCGGATTTGGCCGTGCTATTTTGGGCCGGGTTTGGGGCGTTACACGGGCGTGTCCCTTATACCACACTGGCATCTGAGCCCTGTACGATGAAAAATTTTCTAAGTTTTGTAAAATTTTCTAAAGTTCTTGGTTTAGTCCCGAACCACTTCCAAAACATGTATTGAGCCTCGTATTCTCGTTTTAGGGACGATATGAATGTGTATGAAACGTATTACTTTGAATGGAAATTTATGACTCGGAATGTATGTTTGCTTGTGTTTATGTCCGGTAATGCCTCGTACCCTATTCTGTCGTTGAATATGGGTGAGGGGTGTCACATGAATATATGTTTGTTGAGGAAGAACTTAAAACGGAACTTGAAAGAAGGAGGATATAGAACTCAATTTTGTTACATTGTCTTTGTGAGTGATCGTCTGAATTGTCGAGTTTTAAAATTTATAAAGAGAATGATCAAACCTGGAAACTAACTCTGACAACGACTTAAGGCAAGTGTACCTATCGAACAGTAGTATAGTTTAGGCAAGACCAGATTATCGAACCCAAGGGAATTAAAAGTACTAATACTCACTTTCTTTCTATTATGTAGCCTAAATATGAAGTAATTGATTGATTAAACTAAAAACTTACTAATTACTAAACTAAGAAGCAAAGAAAAAAAGAATAAATTGAAGAAATAACTTTTAGAAAAACTCAGTTGATTACGGCGATATCCTAGAAGGAATCCACCTAGACTTCACTTGTTATCTAACACTGAACCAGACGATTTATTCACTTAGATTGATCCATAAGACTCCCTAATTTATATTAAACCCTCTCTCGAGGCGAATAACGTCTAACCCTAGGTTGATTAATTGAAATCCCTTTCTAATTAAAACCCCTAGAATCACATTAACTCGATCTATGGACTTCCATATTAGGTTTCACCCTAACCCGGCAAAATCTCGTCACCCTATCTCTAGGTGCGCGATCAAATCTGCTTAATTATGCTAGATCTACTCTTAAGCATGGACTTTTGCTCCACCACCTATGCACATTCAACTTGAATCAATATCTCGAAAATATTAACACAAGAATTAAGAATAAATAATTAAGAACAAACTAAGTATTTATCATATAGTTCAGAAAATAATAAAAAGATTCATCTAGGTTTCATCCCCTTCAGGTATCTGAAGGGTTTAGCTCATAATGATAAAATAAAACATCTCAAGAGAAAAGATAAAACAAAACATAAGAAATCCCTAAAACCCCCTGAAGGAAGTGAAGGAGAGATCTGTCGTCTTGAGTAGAATTCCGGCTTCTTGAGATGGATCAACTGGCTATCTTTGAGTGATTCCCACAATCGCCTTACAGCTCGGCTCCTTGGCCTAGTGATCGCCTAATGACCGCCTCCTTCAAAGGTTGCACTTAGGGCGTTTATATAGACTTTTGGAATGCTTTACTTGGCCCCTAAGTGTCCTAATTCAAGTATAATTCCTACTCGAGTATTTGAAGAGACTTTGGAATGTGTTTCTTTGCCTCAAAGTATCCAAATCCGAGTAAAATTCCTCTTTTCCACGACAGGGGAATGGCCATGGCACACACCCGTGTAAATTGACATCAGGCCGTGTTTCGGGTCTATTGATGGAGGCACGGCCGTGTTCTAGTTAATTGACAAGGCACGGTTGTGTGGCTTGAAGTCTAGGCCGTGTCAATTTCCACTTTGGCCCAAATTGGCCCATTTTAAGCCCGTTTCTTGTTCTTTTCATCCTCTGGTGCTTTTCTGAGTATAAAACATGAAAAGAAAGGATTAAGAGCACCTTTTTACATAAATAAAGGGCTAAATTATCCAAAAGCATGCTAAATATAGGGTTAAAATATGTTACTTTTACGGTTTATCAGTGAGGCTGAAGCTACTACTCTCAATCGTATCATTGAAATGAGCTTGAAATGGATCGATCTACTAAAAAAACAAGAATCTTTCTAAAAAGCTTCAGCTGATTTACAATTACGACTTTGGGATTACAGTTATCATTTTTACTAATGTCACGGTCTGTAGATTTAGGATCACAACTTTCATTTTTAAAGCACGCTAGTTTACGATCATGAACACTTCATCAACAGTTCGTCAATTTATGATCACAACTTAATTAAACAATTCGCTGATTTACGATCACAACTGTCATTTTTAAAGCTCTTTTATTTACAATGATGACTTTAGTACATTGATTTAAGATCATGAACTCTTATTTGTTCATAATGAATGTAAATTTGCTGAAATAGTTCTAAGCGCGGCTAGAGATGATTTTCAACTAGCTAATTATGAATTATCTACCCCTCAGAGCAAATTAGATGCTAGAGATGATGAATATAGGCGTGTTGAGGAAGAACTCAAAACTAACCTTGAAAAATAAAAGATACAAGACTTAATTTTGTTACATAGTCATTTTGAGGCTGAAGCTACTTCTCTCAATTATATGCTTGAAATGAGACTTCAAATGGTCCAATTAAAAGCTTCAGCAGAATTACAATCACGACCTTCTACTTACAGGATTTTATGAATCTCACGATCTGCTGATACTGTCACTTGTAAGGCCCGCTGATTTACGATTATTAACATTTCATTAAGAGTTTCCCGATTTTTGATTTATGATCGCAACTTCACTTAATCAGTTTGTTCATTTACGATCACAACTTCAGTTCATTGATTTACCGTCATGAACACTTCTTGGTTCAAAAGTAATGTAAATTTGCTGAACTAGTTCTATTCATGGTAAGAAATAATTTTCAACTAGCTTATTCTGACCTCTTCGCCTTTCAGAGCAAGTTAGATGCTAGAGATGATGAATATATACGTGTTGAGGAAGAACTTAAAATTGAATTTGAAAGAAGGATGATATAGGTCTCAATTTTGTTACATTGTATTTGTGAGGTTGAAACTACTACACTGAATTGTATCCTTGAATTGAGCTTGAATTGGATCGATCTGCTAAAAAAGCAGGGATCTTTCCAAAAAGCTTCACCCAATTTACAACCACAAATTTAGGATTACAACTGTCATTTTTACTAATGTCACAGTCCACAAATTTAGGATTACAACTTTCATTTTTAAAGCTCGTTGATTAACGATCATGAATACTTCATCAACAGTTCGTCCATTTACGATTACAATTAAACTTAAACAGTTCACTGATTTACGATCACAACTGTTATTGTTAAAGCTCGTTGATTTAAAACCATGACTTTAGTTCATTGATTTAAGATCATGAACTCTTCTTTGTTCACAATGAATGTAAATGTTCTAAAATAGTTCTAAGTGTGGCCAAAGATGATTTTCAACTAGCTAATTCTGACCTCTCTACCCTTCAGAACAAATTAGATGCTAGAGGTGATGAATATTGGAGTGTTGAGGAAGAACTCAAAACTAACCTTGAAAGAAAGAAGATACAAGACTCAATTTTGTTACATAGTCATTATGAGGTTGAAGTTACTTCTCTCAATTGTATGCTTGAAATGAGACTTTAAATAGTCCAATCTGCTAAAAAAAATAAGGAACTTTCTTAAAAGCTTTAGCAGAATTACAATCACGACCTTCTACTTATAGAATATTATGAGTCTCACGGTCCATTGATTTATAATCACCACTGCCATTTGTAAGGCTTGTTGGTTTACGATCATGAACACTTCATTAAGAGTTTCCCGATTTCTGATTTATGATCTCAACTTCACTTAATTAGTTCGTTGATTTATGATTGCAACTTCAATTCATTTATTTACCGTCATGAACACTTCTTGGTTCACAAGGAATATAAATTTGCTGACCTAGTTCTATTCATGGCATGAGATGATTTTCAACTAGCTTATTCTGACCTCTTCACCTTTTAGAGCAAGTTAGATGCTAGAGAAGATGAATATATGCATGTTGAGGAAGAATTTAAAGCTGAACTTGAAAGAAGGAGGATATTGGACTCAATTTTGTTACATTGTCTTTGTGAGGCTGAAGCTACTACACTTAATCGTATCCTTGAAATGAGCTTGAAATGGATCGATCTGATCAAAAAACAAGGATCTTTCTTAAATGCTTCAGCGAATTTACAATCACGACTTTAGGATGACAACTGTCATTTTTACTAATGTCACGGTCCACAGATTTCGGATCACAACTTTCATTTTTAAAGCTCGTTGATTTACGATCATGAACACTTCATCAAGAGTTCGTCATTTTACTATCGCAACTCAACTTAAACATTTTACTGATTTATTATCACAACTGTCATTTTTAAAGCTTGTTGATTTACAACCATGACTTTAGTTCATTGATTTAAGATCATCAAGTATTATTTATTCACAATTAATGTCAATTTGCTAATAGTTCAAAGCATGGCTAGGAATGATTTTCAACTAGCTAATTCTAACCTCTCTGCCCTTCAGAGCAAATTAGATGCTAGAGATGATGAATATAGGCGTGTTGAGGAAGAAATCAAAACTAACCTTGAAAGAAATAAGATACAAGACTAAATTTTGTTACATAGTCATTATGAGGCTAAAGCTACTTCTCTCAATCGTATGCTTCAAATGAGACTTTAAATGGTCCAAGTTGCTAAAAAAACAAGGAACTTCCTTAAAAGCTTCAGTGGAATTACAATCACGACCTTTTCCTTATAGGATTTTATGAGTCTCACGGTCTACTGATTTATGATCACCACTATCATTTGTAAGGCTCGATGATTTACGATCATGGACACTTTATTAAGAGTTTCTCGATTTTTGATTTATGATTGCAACTTTACTTAATCAGTTTGTTGATTTAAGATCACAACTTCAGTTCATTAATTTACCGTCATGAACACTTCTTGATTCACAAGGAATGAAAATTTGCTGAACTAGTTCTATTCATGGCAAGAGATGATTTTCAACTAGCTTTTTCTGACCTCTTTGCCTTTTAGAGCAAGTCAGATGCTAGAGATGATGAATATATGCATGTTGAGGAAGAACTCAAAACTAACCTTTAAAAAAAGAGGATAGATGAATTAATTTTGTCACATTTTCTTTGTGAGGCTTAAGCTACTTCTTTTCACCGTTTGTCTGAAAATAGTGTTGAAATGGATCGATCCGCTCAAAAAAAATAACCTTTTTGAAAAGCTTCTACTAATTTACGATTACGACCTTTTATTTATAACAATTTATGAATCTTGTGGTTCGATAATTTTCGATCACAACTGTCAATTCTAATGCTCGCTGATTTACAATCATGACTTTAGTTCATTGGTTTATGATCATGAACACTTTTTTAAGAGTTTGTTGATTTATGATCGCAACTCCACTTAAATAGTTCGTTGATTTTTTATCACAATTGTCATTTTTAAAGCTAATTGATTTACGATCACAACTTCAATTCATTGATTTATGATAATGAACAATTCATTAAGAATTCACCTATTTATGATCGCAACTCCACTTAAACTGTTTCTTGAATTACGATTGTAACACCCCAAACCCGGTCAATACGCCACGACCGAATCTGGTATGTCACTAAGGAAAATAATTTTTGAAAGAATCGAATTAACAATTAAATTTTTGTGAAAAACTCTTTGTAATTATTTATTTTTCGAAAATAAGTTAAAATTGAAATTTACTTGAAATTACATAAAACTTTAAAACTTAGTTGATAAATCATATGATAGAAAACATTTATATCTTTTAAGAAAATTTGAAATATCATTTTGGAAAATCCGTTTGCAATTGAATATAGAAACTTGAATTTTGGAAATCACTTAATCTGTTGAAAACATTTAACTTGTAATTTTACTATTAAACTATTCATGTTACCCGATGGTAAGATTTTTAAAACCATTGAGTTTTAGTTTAGAAAACTTTGGGCTCAATTATTAAATTAACCAAGTAATTTAAAAGCCATATTTTAAACATATTCAAAACATAAAAATAATCCAAAACATAATTAAGCAGACCTTATTACAAATCCATAAAAATATGAAAACCAAATTAAAATAAAGTACCCAATTGGAAATTCATGTAAAACCAAATTTTATTGCATGGCCTCCTCGAGTTCATCCGGCTCCTCATCCGCAAACTCACGAATCACCGAAAAGATAAGGAAGAAGGTGAGTCACCAAGACTCGATGCATATTCCTCTCCCGGGTAAATACCACATACTTACACAAATTATAACAAAGCAACATATATGTATAATGCACCCAACCTAGCCATCCATAACTCCTTTTCTACCCGTGTGGTACCAAACCACCGGTGGTGCCAAACCACCGGTGACCAAGTCACGATATAAATATGATACCAAATCACCGTGACCAAAGTCACGAATAATCCATCTGTGGGGCCAACCCACGTGTGATACCAAATCATGGCGACGATCCCATATCTCAAAAGTGGGGCCAACCCACGGTGGTGTTAACCACGAGGACGAGTCGCTATGAGGTGCCAAACCTCCGGTGTCCAAGACACGAATGTGATACCAAATCACCGGTGGTGCCAAACCACCGGTGGTGCCAAACCACCGGTGATGAAGTCACGAATCATCAAGTTGTGGGGCCAACCCACGTGTGATACCAAATCATGGCGACGATCCCATATCTCAAAAGTGGGGCCAACCCACGGTGGTATTAACCACGTGGACGAGACGCTATGAGGTGCCAAACCTCCGTGTCCAAGACACGAATGTGATACCAAATCACTTTGGTGACCAAGTCACGATATCAATCTTCCCCTCCTCTCATCATACCCGTGCAATATGACATAATAATTCGTGTATGCAGATGTCATGTATGCTAGACATATATCAAATATAAGTATAACATGAATTACCATCATAATCGATAGACATAAAACAACATAATCATGCTAATCAACCTCTAAGGGTATAACCGTAATTTTACCTACCAAGGGTATTTTCAGTAATTTATCCACCAAGGGTATTTTCGTAATTTACCCACCAAGGGTATTTTCAGTAATTTACCCACCAAGGGTATTTTGTAATTTACCAACCAAGGGTATTTTTGTAATTTACCTACCTAGGGTATTTTTGTAATTTACCCACCAAGGGTATTTTCATAATTTACCCACCAAGGGTATTTTCGTAATTTACCCACCAAGGGTATTTTCGCAACTTACCCACCAAGGGTATTTTCGTAATCTACCTACCAAGGGTATTTTTGTAATTTACCCACCAAGGGTATTTTCGTAATTTTCCCACCAAGGGTATTTTCATAATTTACCCACCAAGGGGATTTTCGTAATTTACCCTCCAAAGGTATTTTCGTAATTTACCCATTAAGGGTATTTTCGTAATTTACCCACCAAGGGTATTTTCATAATTTTGTACCTGGAATGGCCTTTCTAAAGGTGCAGTGTCGCCTTGAGCGACTCAACTATCATTTTCGGTCTTTATCTGATTGTTGGGCCTAAAACCCGATTTTACCATTCGCCCACTCGCTCGTGTAGCCCACCTAACACAAATCTATCCACGATATAAGTTCCACCTAGTCTAGTTCACTATATACTATATCATCATACAATTTATTCCAATTGGGCCTCACGGGCCCATTGGGCCCACTTGACCCATCGCAGCCTCAAGCAAACCCCAACCCACAAGAATACTCACGATGGCCTCAACTATCGCGTTGAAGCCCCACACGTGCGCTCGCACGCTCGTGTGGCTACTATTGCCGTGACCGGCACTTCGGCATTTGCCGCTCTACAACTAGAGTAGAGAGAGTTACACACCTGATAGGACTCTGGTGCTAAACCGCGCTGCGACCACTCCTGTGCCCAACGCCCACCAAGGTATGTTAACCCTTCTCCTGGCATGCTCTTTATATAGCTAGCTCTTCACCTTCATTCCTTGTATCTTTCCGATGTGGGATCCCTTCGTCAGTAGAGTTTAAATTCAACTGAAACTCTTACCGTCCACTCCGCAAAATAAATACTCCCTTGCTTCTCATGAGATTCGAACCCAGGCTCCCTTATAACATAATCCCGCCGCTAGCCACTTTACCAACTAGCTCCTTGTTCCTCAAACCATGCAATTAAATATAACCCTATGGCCAAGGTCTAAATTCATTTAATAAAAATAATCAAAAAGGAATGCAAACGCTACAACTAGAACCTTGGACCTCCTTCCTTCCTTGTGGCGTCACTTTGCCACTACACCACACACACCACTTGTGTCATTTTCCTCCACATTTTATTCTTAAGGCCTACCCGCCAACCTCCAAGGTTTTTTTCACCTAAAACAAAAATTTTCCCAAAGCTAATATTTGATCCCGGGACTTCATAGAAGCCCCCTAACCTTCCAAAATCACTTATCTAAAAGGTCCAACTTGCACTTAAGCCGATCTCCTATTCTCCAAAAAATTTTAAACGCTACTACGCCTAAGGCCCATTAGGCTCAATCCTACTAGGCCTAATTTCAGGATGTTACAATGATCACAACTGTCATTTTTAAAGCTCATTAGTTTACAAACGCAACTTCAGTTTATTGATTTACGATCATGAGCACTTTATTAAAACTTCACCAATTGATGATCACAACTCCACTTAATCAGTTCACTAATTTACAATCAAAACTGTCATTTTTAAAGTTCATTGATTTACAATCACAGCTTTAGTTCTTTGATTTACGATCATGAACAGCTTTTGGATCACAAGGATTGTAAATTTGCGGAAGTAGTTCCAGGCATGGCCAGAGATTTTTTTCAACTAGCTTATTCTGACCTCTCTACCCTTCAGAGCAATTTAGATGCTAGAGATGATGAATATATCTGTGTTGAGAAGGAACTGAAAACTGATTTTTAAAGAAGGAGGATAAAGGAATCAATTTTGGTACATTGTCTTTATGAGGCTAAAGCTACTTCTCTTCACCGTATATATAAAAAAATGTTGAAATGGATCGATCTACTCAAAAAACAAGAACCTTTTTGAAAAGCTTCTACTAATTTATGATTATGACCTTCTGTAACGCGTAGGTTTGTGTAAGTGTACACAATCATTATCAAGTAATAAGTAAGTATCGAGTTATCGTCTCCACAGGGATTGTATTTGTGCTAAGTCACTTAATTTGTAAAATTATATTAACAATTTGGTAAATAATAACACAATATAGTTGTGAAGTGGTGATTAAAATATATTAAACTAAATGCAATGATCCCTAATGCAAATTATCCTAAGTATGCAAACTATATGAATGAAATAGATTTTAGTAAAATTAAACACAATTTGCAACAATTATGACATAAATAAACTAGGACAATTACTTTAATTAATCTCAATTTATTATCAACATGCTTAATAACATTCGGAAAAACATTCCACGGCATCTCGATCTTTCATGAGTTTGGAAACCATATTAGGTCCTTTCAGAATCCTTTACTTAGTAAATATGCATTTTACTAATACTTATTTACTAAGGGTTTCTTAGCATTTGTGTGAGGTAACAGGGACGTGTCATGTTTGAAATAGTTTAATCACACAAATCTCAAAACTATGCAGATCAGAGTTGTTATGCAACCTACAATTTAATCAGGTTAGGATTTAATTTAAGCATACAATTTAATCGGGTTAGGATTTAATTTAAGCATACAGATTTCAATTATGTGTCCATTAGCCATCTTTTGGTCAGGATCACTCAGCTAATTCAGGTGCATTTCAATCACGTATGAATGAAATACAGACTTGATTTTAACTGAAAACATGATCGATTGAGGCACAAACATTATAAGCATGAATCAAATAAATATTATTTAATCAAAGAAATTATCCTAGCTTAAATAAAATTAAGCTAACATTGTTGTAAACAAGAACAAAGAACACATAGCAAACATCTTTAGATTAAATTAAAGAAAGGAAAGATTAAACCCAATTCAGAGTGGCTGTCACCCAAGACTCTGACTGACGAGGCTCCTTCGTTCCTTTGCTTTGCTCCTTTGCTGATGGCTCTCTAAGGTGGCCAACCAAGGGTCCTTTAAGAGGCTTAATTGCTAAAATTTCTATGAAGAGATTATGCTAGGTGTGGGAATGGAAAAGGCTAAGAGAATTTGGAGAGAAGAGAGAATGATGAATGATGAGAATGAATGAGGAATGATTGAGAGATGATGAATGAGGGAATGAGAGAGTCTTATTTATAGATGAGGAGAGGGGGATAGTTTGCTAAAAATAGTGGATGTTAACCTCTTAAAATCTTCTCAAATTGTGGCCGGCCATGCTTAGTGGCTTTTGACTTGATTTTGCTTGATTTTTAAGCAAATTTGGATTCCACACAACTCAGGACTGAGACTCGGTCAATCGTAAATCTTTGGGCAAATCTCTAATTTCTTCAACACTGCAAGGACCTTGTGTAATTAAACCAAAGAATGATTTAAATGGACAGCCATGTGTAGCCGAATATTGGGTTGACTTGGTCTCCAATTTAGACGATTTTTTAATCCAGCAAAGCTGTCAGACCTGTCCAAAATAAATCAACAAGTTAGAGGACCAAAAAATAAAATTTATCCAATTTAATTATTTAATTAAAACCCAAATTATTAATGAAATATCTTAAAATGAATTATTAAATATAATTTTATATTTTATTATTTAATTTAATCATGCATGGCCCACTTTATGTCTTAAAAATATAGTATATTCAAATTAATATAAAATAAGTCACTTATTGCATGAAAACTATATAATAAAGCATAAAATCACATTTAAATAATTTATATGTCCTAATTTCATATTTTCACATATTTCATTAATTTATTAAATAATTACTTAGTTTTAGCAACGGATTTAAGTAAAAAGATGATAAATTACATAGGAAAAATCCTATATATTTTTCCGTTTACACACCCCCAAACTTAAATCATTACTCGTCCCGAGTAATGTTTATGCACAGCAAAAGGTCTTTGTAAGGCAAAATTGCTAATTGTGTAACCAGCATCAATCTTTGTCCCATAATCATGCATTAATAACATCATGCTTATCGATCTTCTTTATTAACAAGTAATTCATATGCAAACATTCCTTAAGATTACACTAAGCTTCAAAATATGCCAACATAAATCATAGTTTGCATGTATGTCACAGCCATAGATAACATCCTTCATTCAAAATAATTTCC
This sequence comes from Gossypium rotundifolium, assembly GCA_025506655.1. Classification (NCBI taxonomy): domain Eukaryota; kingdom Viridiplantae; phylum Streptophyta; class Magnoliopsida; order Malvales; family Malvaceae; genus Gossypium; species Gossypium rotundifolium. The sequence goes on along the minus strand of CP106722.1, from coordinate 158,754,280 downwards.
TATCAATCAAGCAAACAATCACAAGGCTTATTTATGATCTTCATATGGACTTCCTCTCCATTAATGTAGGTGACATAATCATCAAATCAATAGGTCTTTTATAAGGTTGCAATGGGGCTCGGTTAAAGGTAGGGATTTTAAGAGATGGGACATTTCAGTTTTAAAAAATCTTAACCTTTAACTTTGTCTTGGTTTTCTCGTAATACAACCTTTTTCTTTAAGTGAACCTTAGAACGCCCCCAAACTTACTTTGAACTCAAGCTCATATATTTTCCTTTTTTTTGAGACTGAGCAAACTTTTCTTCGCTCTCTTTTCCTTTTTTTCTTTAAGCATTAGCACATACATCTTTATGAAAATTTCCTCAAATGTTGATTCCCAAGCCAACTTTAGTTAAGATAGTTGCACAAAATTAGGATAACTTTAAAAAGATGGTAATTGGCTTATAATGTAGGTTCATTTCAAAAAAAAAAAAAAGAACAAGCCTTTAAGCTCAAAATTACAGTTTCAAAGGTCTAATATCATAGGGTTGGCTTGAAAAGGCTCAAACGATCCAAAGAGATAGTGCATATATCATTTTAGATTTTCATGTCCCCTAGGATTTCGCCTCAAGAAAGTTACTAAGCCAATTCTAAATATATAAACCTTCATGCATGTCTAATCTCAAAAGAAACTAAGTTTTCATGGCAAACATTACTAAGGCTAAGATCATACAAGCATTCCATTCTTCATGATAACATACTTTTAATTAGATAAAATCATCATTCATAATTGCAAACAAACTATCTCAGTAATAAAAAATATCTATAAACATTCATTTATTAAAACATACTTATGAAAGAAATGATTGAAACATACTTGAAAAATTTAAAAGTTTGAGTAATTTATTTGCCTTAACCCCTTTTAAAAAGAAGCAATGTCCTCATTACAAGAACAAAGTAATGAATGAAAACTGAACACCAGGTAGGGTTGCAAAGAGAGAAAGGTGAGCCATTAAGACTGCTTAAATACCAAGTCTTCCCTAATAACCCAATCCTAGACATGTTCATTCCCATTACCACATCACTTAGTCTTATTCTTTCTAAAGAAGTGTTAAGATTGTTCATGCTTGCTATGTTTTATTCTACAGAAATTAAATCCTAATTACGAAAGAAATAAATTCCTAAGGACCTAAAAATAATTAAATAAATAACAAGACAAGAATCCCCCATTTTATTTTTCTAACTCATTCCCTTTGTTTTCTTTAGCTCCATCTCTGCTTGCATCGTCAGTATCTTCTGTCCATGTCTTAAAGATAGCATCTGGGAACTCAGGAACAAAAGTATTAGAGATATTCTTAAAAGTATTTCGAATTAAGTCATCTCTAATTTTTGCATATTTCCAGTAATTTTGTTGTTGATTGTGCATGAACTTGCACATATCCATCAAAATTGACAACTCCGATTTCCTTGAAGTACTTGCAGAAATCGGCATGGGAGTTGTATATTCAGGTTCAACACTTAGCTTGATTAGTTCTTCTTCTGGCTCAACCCTTGGTTCAGGAATGTTCTGTTCCTTATCAGATTCTTCCTCTTTAGTGTCTGTAACTGAATTAGCTTCAGTTTCAATTCCATCAATTAACTCCTCGGTATCCGGCTCATTTGGATCTTCTTGCTCGCCTTGATTCAGCTCATGCACCCTCTCTACTAATCTTTCAAGATCATAATTTATAATGCATCCTTGAACATATCGCCCATTCAGATTTGCTTGTGTTTTGACACGGGCCTTTAAGCAAAGTGAAGTGATTAATGATGGGAAATAAGCACTTCTTGCCTTCTTTTTAGCACAATCGTGAATCTCTTTAAGGATAATTTTCCCAACATTAATGGACTTTTATGTCAAAATTGCATATAACAAAAGCATCCGCTCCATTGAGATGGTGGAACTATGTAAGATATGCATAAAACTGTAGCGAACGAAATAAAATTATACCTTTGCTACTGGTTTTAAGTATTCTCTTCGACAAGAATGGCTTCCACACTTTCTTATAATCTATTGGGATCCCGGATTTGTCACAACATTAAGCACTTGTTGAAGAAAATCCCAATTGATATTGTTCATCATAGGGTAGTACTCATCTTCTTTAACATCAGGTAAATTAAACAAATCATTGATGGAGTTAGAAGTAAGAGGTACCTTTTTCTTTCAAACGATGACTTCAGTAGCATCTTGTATAGTCAAACTAGTATAGAATTCTCGAACTAGTTCATCATTGGGAAGTGAACGAGCATCACAAAATTGTTCCCACTTGAGAGCATTGATTTTCTTTCTAATCGGTATAAGAACAACCATCAAATCATTATTCTTCAAGTCAAAACCTTTTTCCGGCATCATAGGTTGATGCTTGAAGATTGAATCAAATCTCATTCACTTTTTCATCGATCAAAATCGGGTTTTCAAGAGTAGCCTTTGAAGATCTGGTTCTTTTGGGAGACATGGTATATTTTCCCAAAAAATTGGCAAAGTTTCTGCACAAGAGAGAAAAGAGAAATCGGCAAAGTGAGAAGAACTTGCTACGACAAAAATCTTGCGACGGCAAAGATAGTGCGGCGATGACGATGACTGCGACAGCAAGAACGATGGGTGCAGCAGTAGCAACGGTGTGCAACAATAATGGTGGTCTTCGATAATCTCTTTACGGCAACAATAGGGAATTTCGACAAAAAGGGAAGAGAACTAGGTTTTTTTTTTTTGGGATTTGAGGTTGACGGCACAAAAGGGAGATTTAGGGTGTAAGCAAATTGCTTTGAGAGATATGAAAATTAGTAGAATGGAAAAAGGGTTTATATACGGAAAAATTAGGGCAACATGTAGCAAATATTTAGCTACATTAGGGTTACTTAGGCGGCAAGCAATGGGTGTGACGGCAAGGCATGGATTTTTCCCTCTTTTTTGCTGTCTTGGGCCTCAAGCTCAGACTGTATCTTACTAAAAAAACTGATTAGTACTTAGACCAAATTTGACTCCCTTTATTCACATAAAAATTTAAAATTTAAATAGAACAAATGAAACTTAAAAATTTTAAATCTTAATTAGAAAATTTCTTCTTAACAAATTACATTAAATCAATTCCCAAGAAAGGTTGGATGGGTCACAGTGGTCCCGATTAAGTTCCAATCTCCTTAGATAGAATTAATTAAATGTAATAAGTTAAGAAAATAAGTTCTAATTATTTATTTATTTACAAAATGAGTTCATGAAAAATTAAGCGTCTGTTAATTTGAACGAGGATTCAACTCGCTCAACTTCATCATCCCAGTAGTGTTTAAGATGTTGACCATTAACTTTAAACGTACCTCCGTAATTGTTGTATAATTCAATAGCTCCATAAGGGTAAACTTAGTAGATGGTATAAGGTCCTTTCCATCGAAATTTAAGCTTCCCAGGAAATAACTTCAACCTTGAATTAAACAACAAAACCTTCTGACCTTCTTTAAACTCGTGAGGTTGTATATGACTAACATGCCATCTCTTTTATCTTTCTTTACACATTTTGGCATTCTCATAGGAAAACAACCTCAGCTCTTCCAACTGTCAGGTTGTAACATTCTTCTCTCATCGGCTTGCTTAAGATCAAAGTTCAACTGCTTCAAAGCCCAGTGAGATTTATTCTCCAACTCTAATTGCAAATGACATGCCTTTCTAGAGACTAACTGATAAGGAGTCATTCCTAATGGTGTCTTAAATGCTATTCTATAGGCCCATAATGCATCATCGAGCCTTCGGGACCAATCTTTTTTGCTAGGCCATACTATCTTTTCAAAGATACCTTTGATTTCGCGATTCACTCTTTCAACTTGCCCATTAGACTAGGGGTGATAGGTAGTAGCAATCTTGTGCTTCACATCATATTTTTCAAGCAACCACTTAAGCCATTTGTTCACAAAGTGAGAACTTTCATCACTAATAATGGCTCTTGGTGTCCCAAATCGTGTAAACACATGATTATGTAGGAATCGCATGACTACCTTAGCATCATTTGTAGGGTATACTTCAGCTTCAACCCACTTGGATACATAGTTCACAGCAACTAAGATGTATTTGTTTCCATACGAAGAAGGAAACGGGCCTAAGAAGTCAATGCCCCATACGTCAAACAATTCAATCTCCAAAATGTTTGTCAATAGCATCTCATTCCTCTTTGATATATTTCCAGTCCTTTGGCATTAATCACTGTTCTTCACATAAGCATATGCATCTTTAAATAGTGTAGGCCAAAAAAAAAAAAAACTTGCTTGCAAAATCTTTGCTGCAGTACGTGAACCACCAAAGTGTCCCCCACTTGGAGATGAATGGCAATGATACAAGATCTCAGCAATCTCGCTTTCAGCTACACACTTTTAGATTATATTATCTGCACATTTTTTTAACAAAAACGGATCCCCCCAAAGATAATACCGACAATCATGAAGGAATTTTTTACTTTGTTGGTATGTCATTTCTCGAGGAATTTTTCCACATGCAAGATAATTGGCAAAATCAGCAAACCAAGGTATTTCATGAATTCAATTTACCTCAAATAATTGTTCATCTAGGAAATTCTCATTGATAGGCAGACATGACTGAGTTACCTCATCTTTATCCAACCTCGACAGATGATCAGCTATTTGATTTTCGGCACCTTTTCTGTCTTGGATCTCAAGGCCAAATTCTTGGAGTAAAAGTATCCAACAAATTAGCCTTGGTTTTGCATCTTTCTTCGTGAACAAGTATTTAATGGCTGCATGGTCAGTAAATACTGTAACTTTGGTATCTATAAGATATGAGCAGAATTTGTCAAAATTAAAAACTATAGCGAAGAGTTCCTTTTCGGTTACTATATAATTGAGTTGGGCTCCTGTCAAAGTTTTACTTGAATAGTAAATAGTGTGAAACACTTTTTTCTTCTTTGACCCATCATAGCTTCTTTAGATCTTTAAAAGCTTCCAAACATGCTTTGTTGAAATCAAACACTGTATCTTTCTCTAATAACAAAAATAACGGTTTAGAGATTTTTCAAAAATCTTTGATAAACCTTCGGTAAAAATCGACATGGCCTAAGAAACTTGTGACTCCTTTCATATTCATTGGGGCCAGTAATCTTTCAATTATGTCCACTTTTTCTTTATCGACTTTAATTCCTTTCTTTGAGATCTTATGACCTAAGACAATCCCTTCCTTGACCTTAAAATGGCATTTTTCCCAATTAAGGACAAGATTCATCTCTTCGTATCTCTTCAGTACATTAGCCAAATTACTCAAACAGATATCATAAGTGTTGCCAAAATCAGAAAAATTATCCATGAAAACCTCAACAAAATTTTCAACCATATCAGTAAATATTGCCATCATGCATCGTTGAAAAGTTGCAGGTGCATTGCATAAACCAAAAGTGTAACACCCCAAACCCGACCCATGTGGTATGACCGAATCTGGCATGTCACATGAATAAAGTGAATAAAGAACTTGTGATTCTTTCTAAAGTTGACTTAATTTGGTTATAGTTAAGAAAACAAGTTTGGTTATAAATATTCGGTAAAAATACTACTAATCTCGACTGGTTGAATGGTGAAACAAAAATCGAACTAGTGAACTTTAAAACCGTGACTTTTGAAAATGATGTTGATAATTCGAAGGAAATTCCAAGTTAGATTATTTGTACATATTTGTTATGAAATCCATTTTTAATCAATTTTGGAAAAATCATTGTTTATGATCTCATAAAATCCCTGTTTAAAACAATTTATGGAAGATAATAAGTACGTCACAACATAAAGCAAAATAAAAATATCAGAGGCCTTATTACAACTTTAAACTCAAAATAGTAAAAGTAACGAAACAAACTGAAAAAGAAATTTACTAAATTTTGAAAATATATCATTCCTAAAGTATGGCCTCCACCGAGCCATCCATGGCCCCAAGTCCTCGTTACTGAGCATTACCTGCAAGGATTAAGAAAAAGAATGGGGGTGAGTTGCAAGAACTCAGTGTATAATACCCTTACCGTCATCTACTGGGCCTGAACTCGCATAGCATCATATTGGGCCTAAGCCCATTTACAAAGTAATAATTAAATGAAATGAATGTAACTCAACCCATCCATCCATCACACCCCTGAACAGCCAATCACACCTGTGGGGATCAAGTCAACCCACCCTGCCGCTCACACCAAATTGCAGTCAAGTTGCTAAAGTATATTATTTTTGTGGCTATGCCACCGAAATCATAGTTAAGCTCATTTAAAGTATTGTGGCTATGCCACCAGGCTACACTACTCTCCATACAATCTTTCCCACCCCATGGAGTATGTAAAGATGCAAAATACATAGTAAATCATCCAAATATAAATTAACCATTAATATAGTGAAATAATTCGGTGAATCGGCCCATTAAAGTACTTTGGCAATTCAGCCCACTATGGGCAGTTTAATAAATAGGCCCTTCGAAGGCATTTTGATGAATCAACCCTTTAAGGCATTAAAGCAATTCAGCCCGTTAAGGCATTTCGATGAATCGACCTATTAAGGGCATTTTGGTAATTAAGCCAGTTAATACCATTTTTGACAGATCATAGGATGAATGTTGTTTAAGCAAGTTACCTAATTCATGTCATATTATAGTTATTAGATTTGTAACCAAAAAATATCTATTTTTCCAACATGATGGTGAATCACAAATTTACGGGATTTCAGTGTGAGATTAGACACTGATCATTGTTTTGTCAAGTTTTAAAATTTATAAAGAGAATGATCGAACTTGGAAACTAACTCTGACAACAATTAAAGGCAAGTGTACCTATCAAACAGTAGTATAGCTTAGGCAAGACGGGATTGTCGAACCCAAAGGAACTAAAAGTACTAATACTAACTTTCTTTTTATTATTTAGCCTAAAACAAGTGAAGTTGTTTTAATCTACGACTACTAAACTAAAGACACAAAGACAGAAAGAATGAATTGGAAAATAACTTGAAGAGGAACTCAGTTGATCACGATGATACCCTCATGAAGAATTGACCTAGAGTTCACTTATTATTTAACACTGAACCATACGATTTATTCACTTAGTTTGATCCATAAGACTCCCTAACGCATATTAAACCCTCTATCGAGGCGAATAATGTCTAACCCTAGGTTAATTAATGAAAATCTCTTTCTCGAATAATAACCCCCTAAAGTAGCAGTAAATCGATCTATGGACTCCCATATTAGGTTTCACCCTAATCCGACAAAATCTCGTCACCCTATCTCTAGGCGTGCGATCAACTTTGCTTAATTATGCTAGATCTACTCTTAAACAGGGTCTATTCCTCCTCCACCTAAGCACATCAGATTTAGATTAAGCATGCATAATTAAGAACAAACTAAGTATTTATCATATAATTCAGAAAATAATAACAAGATTCATCTAGGTTTCATCCCCTTCAGGTATCTGAAAGGTTTAGTTCATAACAAATAAAGAAAACATCTCAAGAGAAAAGATAAAACAAAACATAAGAAATCCCTAAAACCCCCTGAAGGTATTGAAGGAGAAATCCACCGTCTTGAGTAGAATTCTGGCTCCTTGAGATGGATCAAATGGTTATCTTCGAGTAATTCCCACAATTATGGCCTTCTAGCTTGGCTCTTTGGCCTAGCTAACCACCCTCCTTTTCATGTTACACTTAGGGTGTTTATATAGACTTTTGGAATGCTTTACTTGGCCTCTATGTAGCATCCCTAAATAGGGGCTCTTGCATTTTAATTGTTTGCATGTGAATGGTTTGAATGTGATGCTAGTTAAGGTGCCTTAGGGTCTGAATACGAGCCAAGGGTAGGCTTGGGCTATAGAAAAATTTTTATTTTTGGTCACTTGATAAGGGGAGCTGAAGGGGTTAAGTGTTAAGAGTATTCCATAGCAAGTTTTGGCACAAGAAATGCCTGGGTAAAGTGGCAAAGAAGGCGCCACTGAGGGCTTGGACAGATGACGCCACAAGGAGCTAAGGGAGCTTGTGTTTGAGCTACGAAGATCCCTTTTTACTATTTATTTTTGACGCCAGATCAAGAAAGAGTTGTGCTCAGGTGGAACTCTGGTGGATAGATGTTGATCAAGTCAACAGATTCAAAACGGGTGGAGAAGAAGAATTTGTGGAGTTTAAAGAATTCAAACTTGATTGAATGGTTGGCCAGGAGAAAAACAAGGAGAGAAAAGAGGGATTGAAGTGGGGGAAGGCTTAGTCAAATTATTGTAGTGGCTGTGGGAGCTGGGAGCATTCAATTTTTTTTTTCGGTGTGATTGGTGTGCCGAAATTCAAAAGGGGAAGCTAGCTATAGGTGCATTTTTGGCGTAGTGAGGGGGCATCAAAAGTTCTTTGGGTTTTTCTTCCTTTTTGTTAAACCAAATAGTCCCTAAGCCTTCTTTTCTTTTCTTCTCTTTTCAACTTATGGTGCTTGGCGAAACTTCATTCCTATCCAACTCAACCTTTTGTTGATTTCTCTTGACTTCATTATCAAAACTGAAACCCCTTTCTTGTCGTCATCTTTTTCTGTTCCTGTGTTGTGCTAGCCGAATCCACTCCACCCACTTTACTTTATTTTCCTTTCCATCTTTTCCAAAGTCGAATCATCACCCATCTTATTTCTTTTTCTCCATCTTGTTCTTGATCTCAAAACACTCTAATTAGCCAAAAACTCCTTGAGTCTCACTACTTTGGTTTAAGTCCTCTTTCAATCATTAAAAGTCGGTGATCATACTTTATTTGCTCATTGCCAAATATCAACTCTTGGTAAGATCTCGATTCATCCTCTCTTTTTCCATTCTACTTCTTTTGTCATAAGGTCGAATCTCTTTCTATCTTTGTTCTCTTCTTTTTTGTAGTTTCTTAAGGGAAGTAAAAGCCGGGAGTAGACAGGTGGATGGATGGTGATTTAGTAGACTACCCTTAGTCTTATATTATTCTTCAGGTTTTGTAACAGCGGATCATGGTCATCTATTCCCTTCCAATCGGTTGCGTTAGAGACTGTGGTAAGGGTTATGTCAATTCAACTCTTTTATTGTGTGAAAAGTTGAAGGCTATTCATTTATGTGGTTTAGATCTTGGCCGATTGTAGGGGGAGGCCTATCATCACGCTACTTCGGGTTTTTGCTTGGTGATTGAAGGGTACCAAGGTAAAGGGGGAATATCTTATTGTGTTATATTCTTTGGGATTTTCTTATTTAAAGCCGAATGGCTAGTTTCTTAATGGCATTATGTTGGCCGAATATAGGAAGGGGGTAGTCAAATGTTTGGATTCTCGAGTTTCACTCGATTCGTGATTTAGATCTTGATTGTCAGGATTCACAAGTCTCGCGAGTAATCAAGTGTGTATCTCTTACACACTTCATTATCAATGTATTGCTATGTTATTAACTTAAACACTATTAAAAGCCAGAATAAATGTGGATATCGATATGCTACCCTTATGGGTATGAGCGAGGACTCTGAGTAAGTCCGTTTCTATAGTTAATTATATTTGATTACTGATGAATATGTATATACTATGTTGCAGTATGTTATTAATTGATAAAGCATGTAAGTAATGTATGTATAAGCATGTGCACTAAAAGGCGTAATTATGAGAGGAGGGGGAAGATGTAATATTTGTGACTTTGGGTTACCAGTGGTTTGGCACCACCAATGGTTTGGGATCACATGTGATATTTGTGACTTTGGGACACCAGTGGTTTGGCACCACATTGGATATTTTAGTGACTGGTCCCAGTGGTTTTGTACCACAGTTGGTTGGCCCCACATATTATATTAAAAGGGATTGTCACCATTAGTTTGGTGCTACAAAGTGGGTTGGCCCCACATATGAAAAATTGTGACTTTGGGTCACAGTGGTTTGGCACCACCAGTGGTTTGGTGCTACATTTGTTTATTCTTGATTGTGACTTTGGGTCACCAGTGGTTTGGCACCACCAGTGGTTTGGTACCACACGAGGTAGGATATGGAGTTTTGGATGGATATGTTTGGGTTGCATGACATACTTGATTATGAAACTGTGCAAGAGTGTGGTTATAATCGGGTGGGGGATTATACACTGAGTCTCAGTGACTCACCTCTTCCCTTACATTCTGCAGGTGACATATAGATCGCAAATGTGGAGCCGGGTGGACTCGTGGTGGCCATGCATATTGCGTTTGGTTTTAGTTTATTCACTCTTTTGGGGACTTTATTTTTAATTTGGTTTTACTTGGGTTTGTAATAAGGCCTAACTAATATTTTCGGGTTGTTTAATCTTGTTAAGTTTTATCATGCATTGCTCACGTTAAGCAACATGGAACGTTTAAATAACCTGTAAAATCAATGTTTTCCTAAATTTACACATCTTACCAGGTTTTCGGGTAATAACAAACAAGTGATGACAATGAACCAAACTCAAATTTCTTCTTAAAATTTAGTTTTACTCTGAGATCTAATGGAAAATGGTTTTCAACCTCACACTTAAGCGAGGATGGGTTTTTCTTAAAATCTAACGATTTTCCTGGTAATGAGGGGTGACAAATGGGTTTTCTCAAGGGAGTCTTTTTCTTCTGTTTAAAAACTTTAGGCAGTAAAATGTTTCAATGGTAGTTCTTCATGAAAATAAATCGGCAATGTGTTTTATTCAAACATTTTCACCCTGTGACATGCCGAATCTGGTCGTAGTGTGTTGACCGAGTTTAGGGTGTTACAATTTTGGTATCAGAGCTAGGTTTAAAAGCTCGGCTATGGGCCTGAGGCCCAAAAATGGTTTAAAATAGGTTATGAAAGGTTTTTATGGGAAAGGTACGGTTAGGAAAGCATGGCACCGAGTCTCCGACACCGATCTGCCCAGGTAAGTACCCCTAACTACTGTGTACATGATTGCGATAAATGAGATATGTGATGTGATTAATAGTAATAGGAGAGTACTTTAGAGATTGAGACCATAGGGTGGTGTGAACTTGCGAAACAATTACTCCATTAAACTGTTTATAAAATTGTGCTGTAGTAACAGTGGAATAAGTCTAACGCATAAAATTTCTTAATCAGATTAATTCGTAAACGCTAGTCATGAGTACTTGAGGACATGGTCATAACACACGTGGACGTGGTAGAGGTAGGATGACTGTGTTAGAACCGTAGGTCTGGCCATGGGTCAAAAAATAAGGTACCACTGCTACGAGCTATGGGCACTGAGTTTCAAGATCAGATGGATGGTGACGACATAGTGTCACAGGCGATGCTACGGGTTCTGAGAGAGAGTAGCTAGAGCAGGTGTAGGAATGGGAGCTTAAAAATCTGTGTCTGAACGACTTCGGGCTAATGGCGCAGAAGAATTTAGAGGTGTATCTGGAGTGGCTCCTAGTACGGCAGAATATTGGTTGGAGGCGACAGAACGTATCATGGACGACCTGGATTTTACGGCTGAGGAGAAGCTGAAGGGTATAGTATCTCTTCTTTGAGATGAGTCATATCAGTGGTGGCTCATGGTTAGGGATGGAACAATGGCGGACGATATCACTTGGGACTATTTTAGGGCAGCTTATCAGAGGAAATACATTGGGTCCAGTTACATTGATGCACAGAGGAAGGCATTTCTAAGGCTGGTTCAGAGGAGTAGGTCAGTATCTGAGTATGAGGCAGAATTCTTAAGGTTGAGTCGTTACGCTCGGGGTATCGTGGCTACGGAACATGAGTGCTGTGTTAGGTTTGAAGACGGGCTAAGAGATGAATTGAGGTTGCTGATTGCTCCACAGCAAGAGAGGGAGTTTGCTGTGCTGGTAGAGAAGGCTAAGATAGCCGAAGGGGTGAAGGAGTCTACAAAATAGAATCTGGACAGGAATAGGCACAAGAGGAGTTTTGGGTCGTCAGGATCGGCCAAAAATTCTCAGAAAAGGGCTAAGTATGGTGGGCCAAATCAATCTATGAGGCCTGTTGCTGCTACTCAGGGACCAGCGCAGTGTGCTCGATGTGGGAAATCTCATTGGGGGAATGTTGGACTAGTGTTAGAGGATGCTTTGAGTGTGGGTCGTGGGATCATCGTGTGAGGGATTGTCCACGTAAGTTAGCTAGGATGCAATCTGAGAGTTAGGGGGTGCTCAATTCAGGAACGGTGGATAGCAATCGCAGAGGGGTCGTGGTTCTGTCAGGGAAGGTAATGATTACGTCGAGGTCATGAGCACCAAGGGGTGCGAGTATCTTGAAGCAAGGCAGCCTGGGTTGGTATATGCAGCGAGGCGTCGAGAGGAGGGCGACGCACCGGACGTTATAACCAGTACGTTCTTAATCTTTGGACTACCTTATATTGCTTTGATAGATGTTGGTTCGATGCACTCGTATGTTACCAGTAGCATAGTGGACACCATGAACTTAGACTTTGAGATTACTTCTAGGGAGATGACAGTAATTAGCCCTCTAGGTCACTCTGTAGAAGTAAATAAACTGTATAGGGATGTACCCCTAGAACTTCAAAGGGTAGTGTTTGTGGCTGATCTGATTGAACTACCATACAGGGAGTTCGATCTGATCCTTGGGATGGACTGGATGGTAAAGTATCAAGCGAGTTTGGACTGCGCGGCTAAGCGCATGGTAGTGAAAATAGTTTAAGGTGAAGAACTGGTAATGATAGGTAATAGGAGGGATTATCTATCTAATGTTATCTGCTCTGAAGGCCGAAAAAATGGTGAGGAAGGGTTTTGAGGCGTTCATGGTTCATGTTTGTGCGTTGGGGGCTAAGGAATTAACTGTGGGGGAGGTCCGAACGGTGAAGGATTTTTCTAATGTGTTTCTAGAGGAGCTTCCGGGTTTACCCTCAGATCGCGAGGTTGAGTTTGGGATAGATCTATTACCAGGAATAGCGCCAATGCCTATTGCTCCATGTAGGATGGCGCCAAAGGAATTAGTGGAGTTGAAAGCATAGGTTTAGGAATTGTTGGACCGGGGCTTTATCCGCCGAGTGTTTCACCTTGGGGGCACCTGTGCTTTTGTTAAAAAGAAGGATGGTACAATGCGGATGTGTATAGACTACCGACAGCTGAACAAGTTAACGATCAAGAACAAGTATCTATTACCGAGGATAGATGATCTGTTCAATCAGCTTAAGGGTGCATCAGTCTTCTCCGAGATTGATTTAAGGTTAGGGTATCACCAGCTCAAGGTAAAGGAGGTCGATATTCATAAGACGGCATTTCATACTCGTTATGGGCACTATGAGTTCTTGGTAATGCCATTTGGGTTGACCAATGCGCTGGCAGCGTTCATGGACAGGATGAATCGGGTGTTTCAACCGTACTTGGACTGGTTTGTAGTAGTATTTATAGACGAAATCTTGGTGTACTTGAAGTCTGAGGAAGAGCTTGATGAGCATCTCGTGTGGTTCTACAGATTTTTAGGAAGAAGCAGTTGTTTGCGAAGTTTAGTAAATGCAAGTTCTGGTTGCAGGAGGTAACTTTCTTGGGTCATGTGGTGTCAGCTGAGGGGATTAGAGTGGACCCTCGGAAGATTGAGGCGGTGCTGGATTGGAAACCACCCAAGTCGATGGCAGAAATTTAGAGTTTCTTGGGTTTGGCAGGATATTACAGAAGATTTGTAGAAGGGTTTTCTTTGATTGCAGTGCCGTTGACCAAGTTACTGAAAAAAGGGTTCCATTTGTATGGGCAGACAAGCAGCAGGAAAATTTTGACAAATTAAAGAGGATTCTGACAGAAGCTCTGGTCTTGATTCAGCCTGAGGCAGGGAAGGAGTTCATGGTTTACTGTGATGCGTCGCATATTGGTCTTGGATGTGTTCTGATGCAAGAGGGCAAGGTGGTGGCGTACGCATCTCGACAGTTGAGACCTCACAAAGCCAATTACCTGACGCATGATCTGGAGTTGGCTGCAGTAGTTTTTGCCCTGAAAATTTAGAGACATTACCTGTATGGGGAGAAGTTTATCGTCTACACGGACCACAAGAACTTGAAGTATCTGTTGTCACAGAAAGAGTTGAATTTGAGGTAGCAGAGGTGGATCGAGTTGTTGAAGGACTACGATTGCTCATTGAATACCATCCAGGTAAGGCTGACGTAGTGGCTGATGCGTTGAGTCGCAAGGTGGTGGCGGACTTGAGAGCAATATTTGCTCACCTGAGTTTGTATGATGATGGAAGTCTGCTAGCAGAATTGCAAGTGAAGCCGTCATGGGTTGGTCAGGTTAAGGAGAAACAGCTAATGGATGAGGTCCTAAGTGCACGGAGGGTGCAAGTGCAGAACAGGGAATTGGAAGGTTACAGCTTGGATAGTGATGGAGTGCTGAGTTTTCAAGGGAAAGTATGTATGCCGAAGGACGTTGGGTTGAGGCAGAGGATTCTTCAGGAAGCTCATAACGGCCTATACGCTATGCATCTTGAAGGTAGCAAGATGTATCAAGATTTGCGGGAATAGTTCTGGTGGCCGGGTCTTAAGCGGGAAGTAACTGAGTTTGTAAGTAAGTGCCTGACGTGCCAACAAGTCAAAGCTAAACACTAATTACGTTCTGGTCTGTTACAGTCGATCAAGATTCTGCAGTGGAAGTGGGAAAGGATTACGATGGATTTCATCACTGGGTTACCCTTACGCCTAGCAAGAAGGATTCAGTCTGGGTGATAGTAGATCGTTTGACTAAGTCGTCTCATTTTATACCGGTTAGAGTGGATTACTTGCTCCAAAGGTTGGATAAGTTGTATGTGGCAAAAATAGTGAGACTGCATGGGGTACCGGTATCGATTATCTCTGATAAGGATCCAAGATTCACATCGAGGTTCTGAAAAGTGTTGCATCGAGCCTTTGGTGCGAGATTGGATTCGATCTGACATTTCATCCATAGTCAAATGGGCAGTCAGAAAGGGTAATACAAATTCTAGAGGATATGTTGGGAGGTTGTGTCCTAGATTTCAGAGGCAGCTGGGAAGAATTTCTACCACTGGCAGAATCTGCGTACAATAATAGTTACCGGGCAACCATTAAGATAGCACCATATGAGGCGTTATATGGTCGGAAGTGTCGTTCACCTATGTGCTGGACAGAGTTGGGTGAGCGTCAGGTGTTAGGTCCAGAGTTGGTCGCTGAAACGGAGGAAAAGGTTAAAGTGATTCGAGCTCGTCTGAAAGAAGCTTCGGATGGGCAGAAGTCTTATGCCGATCTTAAGCATAGGGATATAGAGTTTGCAGTGGGTGACAAGGTCTTTCTTAAGGTATCATCGTGGAAGAAAGTGTTGAGGTTTGGTCGAAGGGCAAGCTGAGCCCTAGGTTTATCGGGCCGTATAAGGTGTTGAAATGTGTGGGACCAGTAGATTATCAGCTCGAGTTGCCAGCAAAATTGAGTTAGATTCACGATGTGTTTCATGTCTCCGTGCTTAGGCGCTATCGATCTAATCTGTCGCATGTTGTGTCAGTGGAAAAGATTGAGGTGAGCCCAGATTTGACCATGGAAGAGGAACCAATGCAGATTCTAGATCGGGATGTTAAGGTTTTGCGTAAGAAGTCGGTTCCACTGGTAAAGGTATTATGGCAGAACCATGGTACGGAAGAGGCCACGTGGGAACCAGGGGATGTGATTTGGCAGCAATACCCTCAACTTTTGACCAGGTAATTTCGGGGCCGAAATTATTTTTTAAGGGGTAGAACTATAACATCCTTAAATAGGGGCTCTTGCATTTTAATTGTTTGATTGTGAATGGTTTGAATGTGATGCTAGTTAGGGTGTCTTAGGGTCTGAATATGAGCCAAGGGTAGGCTTGGGCCATAGAAAAATTTTTAGTTTTGGGCACTTGATAAGGGAAGCTGAAGGGGTTAAGTGTTAAGAGTATTCCATAGCAAGTTTTGGCACAAGAAATGCCTGGGTAAAGTGGCAAAGAAGGTGCCACTGAGAGCATGGAGAGATGACGCCACAAGGAGCTAGGGGAGCTTGTGTTCGAGCTACGAAGATCCCTTTCTACTATTTATTTTTGATGCCAGATCAAGGAGGAGTTGTGCTCAGGTGGAACTCTGGGGGATAGGTGTTGATCAAGTCAACTGATTCAAAATGGGTGGAGAAGAGGAATTTGTGGAGTTTGAAGAATTCAAACTTGTTTGAATGGTTGGCCAGGAGAAAAACAAGGAGCGAAAAGAGGGATTGAAGTGGAGGAAGGCTTAGCCGAATTATTGTAGTGGCTGTGGGAGCTGGGAGCATTCGGTTTTTTTGTGTGTGATTGGTGTGCCGAAATTCAAAAGGGGAAGCTAGATATAGGTGCATTTTCGGCGTAGTGAGAGGGCATCAAAAGTTCTTTGGGTTTTTCTTCCTTTTTGTTAAACCAAATAGTCCCTAAGCCTTCTTTTCTTTTCTTCTCTTTTCAACTTATGGTGCTTGGCCGAAACTTCATTCCCATTCAACTCAACCTTTTGTCGATTTCTCTTGACTTCATTATCAAAACTGAAACCCTTTTCTTGTTGTCATCTTTTTCTGTTCCTGTGTTGTGCTAGCCTAATCCACTCCACCCACTTTACTTTATTTTCCTTTCCATATTTTCCAAAGCCGAATCATCACCCATCTTGTTTCTTTTTCTCCATCTTGTTCTTGATCTCAAAACACTCTGATTAGCCGAAAACACCTTGAGTCTCACTACTTTGGTTTAAGTCCTCTTTCAATCATTAAACGCCGGTGATCATACTTCCTTTGCTCATTGTCGAATCTCAACTCTTGGTAAGATCTCGATTCATCCTCTCTTTTACCCTTCTATTTCTTTTGTCATAAGGCCGAATCTCTTTCTATCTTTGCTCTCTTCTTTTTTGTAGTTTCTTAAGGGAAGTAAAAGCCGGGAGCAGACAGGTGGATGGATGGTGATTTAGTCGACTACCCTTAGTCTTTTATTATTCTTCAGGTTTTGTAACAGTGGATCGTGGTCATCTATTCCCTTCCAATCGGTTGTGTTAGAGACTGTGGTAAGGGTTATGTCGATTCAACTCTTTTATTGTGTGAAAAGCCGAAGGCTATTCGTTTATGTGGTTTAGATCTTAGCCGATTGTAGGGGGAGGCTTATCATCACGCTGCTTCAGGTTTTTGCTTGGTGATTGAAGGGTACCAAGGTAAAGGGGTAATATCTGATTGCGTTATATCCTTCGGGATTTTCTTGTTTAAAGCCAAATGGCTAGTTACTTAATGGCATTGTGTTGGCCGAATATAGGACGGGGGTAGTCAAGTGTTTGGATTCCCAGGTTTCACTCGATTTGTGGGTTAGATCTTGATTGTTGGGATTGGCAAGTCTCGCGAGTAATCAGGTGTGTATCTCTTACACCCTTCATAATCAATGTATTGCTATGTTATTAACTTAAACACTATTAAAAGCCAGAGTAAATGTGGATATCGATATGCTACCCTTTTGGGTATGAGAGAAGACTCCGGGTAAGTCCATTCCGATAGTTAATTATATTTGATTGCTGATGAATATGTATATGCTATGTTGTAGTATGTTATTAATTGATAAAGCATATAAGTAATGTATGTATAAGCATGTGCACTGAAAGGGGTATTATGAGAGGAGGGGCAAGATGTAATATTTGTGACTTTAGGTCACCAGTGGTTTGGCACCACCAATGGTTTGGTATCACATATGATATTTGTGACTTTGGGTCACCAGTGGTTCGGCACCACATTGGATATTTTAGTGACTGGTCCCAGTGGTTTTGTACCATAGTGGGTTGGCCCCACATATTACATTAAAAGGGATTGTCACCATTAGTTTGGTACTACAAAGTAGGTTGGCCCCACATATGGATAATTGTGACTTTGGGTCACCAGTGGTTTGGTACTACATTTGTTTATACTTGATTGTGACTTTGGGTCACCTGTGGTTTGGCACCACCAGTGGTTTGGTACCACTCAGGGTAGGATCTGGAGTTTTGGATGGCTAGGTTTGGGTTGCATGACATACTTACTTGATTATGAAATTATGCAAGAGTGTGGTTATAATCGGGAGGGGGATTATACACTGAGTCTTAGTGACTCACCTCTTCCCTTACATTCTGCAGGTGACACGTAGATCGCGGATGTGGAGTCAGGCGGACTCATGGTGGCCATGCATATTGCATTTGGTTTTAGTTTATTCACTCTTTTGGGTACTTTATTTTTAATTTGGTTTTACTTAGGTTTGTAATAAGGCCACTAACTAATATTTTGGGTTGTTTAATCTTGTTAAGTTTTATCATGCATTGCTTAAGTTAAGCAACATGGAACGTCTAAATAACCTGTAAAATCAATGTTTTCCTAAATTTACACATCTTATCGGGTTTTCGAGTAATAACAAACAAGTGATGACAACGAACCAAACTCAAATTTCTTCTTAAAATTTAGTTTTACTCTGAGATCTAATGGAAAATGGTTTTCAACCTCACACTTAAGCGAGGACGGGTTTTTCTTAAAATCTAACGATTTTCCTAGTAATGAGGGGCGACAAATAGGTTTTCTCAAGGGAGTCTTTTTCTTCTATTTAAAAACTTTAGGCAGCAAAATGTTTCAGTGGTAGTTCTTCACGAAAATAAACCGCAATGTGTTTTATTCAAACATTTTCACCCTGTGACATGCCGAATCTGGTCGTAGTGTGTTGACCAGGGTTTGGGGTGTTACACTCTAAGTGTCCCAATTCAAGTACACTTCCTACTCGGTGTTTGAATAGGCTTTGGAATGTGTTTCTCTGCCTCAAAGTATCTAAATCCGAGTGAAATTTCTCTTTTCCACGACAGGGGCACGGCCATGTACACGCCCGTGTAAATCGTTTCCAGGCCGTGTCTCGATTCTGTCGATTGGGGCACGGCCATGTAAATCGTGGCATGGCCATATGAAGTAATTTGATGAGACACGGCCGTGTGGTTTGAAGTTCAGGCCGTGTCGATTTCAGCTTTGGCCCAAATTGGCCCATTTTAAGCCTGTTTCTCGTTCTTTTTGTCCTCGGGTGCTTTCCTGAGTATAAACATGAAAAGAAAGGATTAAGAGCACCTTTTTACACAAATTAAGGGCTAAATCATCTAAAAGCATACTAAATGTGGGCCTAAAATATGTTACTTTTACGGTTTATCAAATACCCCCACACTTAAGCTTTTGCTTGTCCTCAAGCAAAATTCTCAACTTATAATTAAAATAAACTTTCCATAATTCATAATTTCTATCAACAATGCCTCATCATAATTCATAGATAATTTATACATGGATAATTTAACTCAAAGATTCTTAAAGGATCAAACAATTCTAAGTCATAAATTTGTAGCATAAAAACATAGGCGTCTCCCCTTATCTAAATAATTACCTTTAATTCAAAACCGGTAAGGGTTGACATTCTCACTAAAGATTCACTCAAAGCACTCGAAGTATTTAAGGTTCAAGAATAAGCACTCATAAGTCGAACCTGAAAAGTTAATCCCATAGGCTTGCCTGAAAATCAAATCTCCACCACTGTAATATGAGATGATACACAAATCAAAAGGTCTTTGACAGGGTTGTAACGGGACTTGGGTTAAAGGTGTGGATAAGGGCTGAATTAGAAGGTTTAGAATCGAGATTGACCTAACAAATTTACCTAACTAAGAACAATGAACTAGAAAATAAATGATTACATCAATTGAAACTTTGAAACTAATAATAATACGAGCTTTTTCTTTGATAATTGAAATTTAAATGTACAAGCTCACTTTTTATTCTACTAATGCTGAATATACTTTGATTTTTTTTAAGAACAAATAGAAACATAATAAAGAAAACTTTATCAACTGAAATAAACTAATTCGGTAACTGATCAAATTAATTCTCGATAGAAGGGTAGTCAAAAGAATGGTGATAACAAATACAAAGGGTTTTGGGTTAATATTAGCTGGTAAATCAATAAAAAGGGTTGTTAGGATCAAATGGGTTCACTAAGGGTTAATTTGTGAAGGTAGGCTTTTTAGTTGAGTGAATGGGTTAAAACCTAGGTGCCTTTATCATCTCAGTATATCAAATCATTAATGTGGTCTCGATATGATAATCAAGGCAAGTTCTAGAATAACAATTCAGTGTTGACACACTCATAATCAATAAAGTGAGCATGAAAAAGAATATTTGCTCTATAAGGCTCAAATCTCACAAAAATTATGGGTATTTGATATCAATCCTGTAAATTTCAAACTTCAAGGTAATATTCAAATTCAGTTTAACAACCTAGAAAATTTTTTATTCTTGAAAAGTAGACTTATCATGCTTGATTCTCTAGTATTCTTCAGGTATAAATCATCAATGCACAATTATCAATGACTTACTCAAAAACATATCAATAAAATCATAAATCATTAGAAATTTCACCCTAATTGATAAAATGAGAAAATTACTTGGGAACAAAACTAAAATTCAGGATTTTGGAATAATGCAAAAAGTTAAGTACTTTTACCCCCACACTTAGGATGTACATTGTCCTCAATGTACAAAGATAGATAAACAATTATGTAATAATATAATCAAAAGAGAAGGGGAGAAGTAACACTTCCTGAATTTTGGATGATTTCCTTGGAGGATGGTAGATGTCGTAATGACGGATGACTTGTATAGTAGTGAAGTGCTCCTAATGATGTGTTTGATACTGCTAATTTATCAATGAGAAATCTTGGAGGCGTAATTAAATAAATGTTAGGAATACTCGAAGGTTAGATGTGGATGATAATCATGATAAAACTTGTCAATGTATGAGGAAAATGTTCAAACGTAAGACAAATTGAATATTAAAATATCGAGGAAAATAAAGTAAAAATTTAAAATAAGGAATATAAAATCTAGAAAAAAGGACTCAAAGGTCCTCATCATCGGCTGGATCCGGTAGTGGTGCTGGTGATGAGATATAGAGGTGCTGGAATATCTATTGGAGGGTGGCCTCTATCCCATCAAAACGTCGAGTATTGTCAGCAAAATATTGCTCGAATTGGTCGAGGCGTGTAGAGATATCCGCCAATGAGGTTGCTACATGGGATGGCCGCTGGCTCAGAATCGGTGCCTCTTGTGATGGTGGTGGGACATCATCAGTAATGTCCTCAGGCTTCCCCTCGTCTGTGGGTGTCACTAATCGGTATTGAGGGGGGACACGGGCTAGACACGCCCGTGCTCTATTTTAAAGTGCCCGTGTTTTTTACGATTTTTAGGCACATTCATATGTTTGGCCACGGCCTTGGGTATATGTGGCACGCCCGTGTTTTGTTCACACGGTCCTGTAGAACGGTCGTGTTTCGCTTGTGTTCAATAAGTCAGTATGTTGGCATGGTGAGGTAACACGGACGTGTGTAGCCCGTGTGTGGCAAGTCAGTATCTTCACACGATCGTCAGGAACGGGCGTGTCTAGCCCGTGCTCGATAAGTTAGTAACCTCGCACGATTAGAGAGAATGGCCGTGTCTTGTCCGTGCTCAATAAGTCAGTAACCTCACACGGGTAGTCGGCACGGGCGTGGCCTCGTATCGTAGGCCGTGTTGGGAAAACAAATTCTTCTTTTGTCGTGCACGGTTATTGGCCCGCCCATGGTTTGTCTCCTGGCTTCCACACGGCAATGGGCACGCCCGTGTATAAGGCTGTGTGGTCTAAAGCCTGCACTTTATTAGGTTAGTTAGATACTGAATGGTTAAAAGTATGATGTTTAGGGAAGTTAGTGCTCGGGTTGCCTCCCAAGAAGTGCTTGTTTTATAGTCTTAAGCTAGACTTTCCCTATTTTCGGTTCTAAAAGAAGGTTCATGGAGCAGAAGCTCCTCTCTCATATCTTTAAAATTTGCACTATTATAAATTTTGAGTCAGTGACCATTTACCTTGAATGTGCCCTTAGTGGGGTGAGTTACCTCGATTGTGCCGTATGGAAAAATTGTTTTGATCATGAATGGGCCTGACCATCTAGATTTCAGCTTCCCAGGAAATAATTTAAGCCTTGAGTTGTACAATAGGACCAAGTCTCCTACTTTGAATTGCTTCGACTTCTTTAGGCGAGAATCGTGGCGTTGCTTTGTTGCCTATTTGTATAATTTTGAGTTCTCATAGGCCTCAGCTCTCCATTCGTCTAGCTCGTTCATCTGCATCATTCTTTTCTTTCCTGTAGTTCTAAGATAAAAATTTAAAAACTTTATGGCCTAAAAAGCTTTGTGTTCTAACTCGAATGGTAGATGACATCTTTTCCCGTATACAAGTTCATATGGGGATGTCCCTAGAGGGGTTTTAAATGTTGTTCTATAGGCCCATAAGGCATCATCTACTTTTAATGCCCAATCTTTTCTATTTGATTCAACCATTTTTTCTAGGATGCGCTTAAGTTCTCGGTTTGCTACTTCAACTTGCCCACTGGTTTGAGGGTGATATGGGATAGCTGTCCCGTGGTATGCTCTATATTTCTTTAGAACTTTTTCCAAATGAGTATTACAGAATTGAGTACCTCTATCACTAATGATAGCTCTAGGTGTCCCAAAATGAGAAAACTGTTTCTTGAGAAATTTAACTACTACGCTAGCATCATTGGTAGGTAAAGCTTTCGCTTCTACCCATTTTGACATGTAATCAACTGCCACTAGGATTATTTATTTCCAAATGAACTAGGGAATGGTCCCATAAAATCATACCCCATACATCAGATAATTCACATGATAACATTTATGTTTGAGGCATTTCATCACGTTTAGAAATATTACCTGTTCTTTGGCATTTATCGCTCGAGATAACATACCTGTTGGCATCTTTAAATAGATTGGGCCAACAAAAACCTGATTTGAGTACTTTGTGTGCTGTCTTAATGCCACTGTAGTGTCCTCTTGAGGGTCTTGAATGGCAATGTTCCAGGATTTTGCTTCCTTCTGCCTTTGTAACGCATCTTCGAATTATTTGATCAGTATATATGCGGAAAAGAAAAGGATCTTCCCAAAAATAGTTCTTCACATCAGCAAAGAATTGTTTCTTTTGGTGATGTATTAGTCTTTTTGGCAAGATGTTAGCTGTTAAATAATTCACAATATTTGCAAACCATGGTACCTTAGAATGTGTTATAAAAAAGAGTTGTTCTTCGGGAAATGAATCGTTTATCTTATTTTTATCGAGCTCTCTGATATGTGGATTCTCAAGTCTGGAGAGGTGATCTGCCACAAGATTCTCGGCTCCCTTCTTATCTTGTATTTCCAAGTCAAATTCCTGTAAGAGTAAAATCCATCATATGGGTCGAGGTTTTACATCAGGTTTGTTAAAGAGATAGCGAAGAGCTGAATGGTCAGTGTAAACAACAACTTTAGACAATATGAAATACTGCGTAAATTTGTCAAAGGCAAAAACTACAGCTAGCAATTCTTTCTCTGTGGTGGTGTAGTTTTCTTGTGCGGGTGCTAATGTTCTATTGGCGTACTAAATTGGATAAAAATGCTTGTCTCTTCCTTGTCCCAAAACTACACCTACTGCAAAATAACTTGCATCACACATTAGTTCAAAGGGTAAGTTCCAACCAGGTGCAATTATAATCGGTGCATTTATTAATTTATCCTTAAAGACATTAAATGCATCTAAACATTCCTGATTGAAATTGAAAGGAACATCTTTTTCTAGTAATTTTGTCAAAGGCTTAGCTATTTTAGAAAAATCTTTAATAAATCTTCTATAGAACCCTGCATGTCCTAAAAAGCTTCTAATAGCCTTAACTAAACTAGGGGGAGGTAATTTTTCTATGGTTTGCTTTATCTACCTTAAACCCTTTACTAGAAATCTTATGTCTTAATACAATCCCTTCTCTAACCATAAAGTGACATTTTTCCCAATTCAAAACAAGGTTTGTTTCCTCACATCTCATCATAACTCGTTTTAAATTTTTAAGGCAAAGATGGAAAGAATTACCGAATACCGAGAAATCATTCATAAATACCTCCATGATGTCTTTCACGAGTTCATCAAATATTGCCAACATGCAACGCTGAAGAGTAGCAGGAGCATTACATAATCCAAAAGGCATTCTACGATAAGCAAACATACCATATGGGCAAGTAAATGTTGTCTTCTCTTGATCTTCATGAGCTATGGGGATTTGGAAGTAGTCAGAGAATCCGTCCAAGAAGCAGCAGTACATATGCCCGGATAGTCTTTCTAACCTTTGATCTATGAAGGGTAGAGGGAAGTGATCTTTTTTGGTGGCATCGTTAAGCTTTCTATAGTCTATACAGACTCTCCAGCCTGTAACTGTTCTTGTGGAGATTAATTCATTCTTTTCATTGGGCACCACCGTCGTACCTTCTTTCTTTTGAACTACCTGCACAGGACTTACCCAAGTGCTGAAGAGATAATTACCGGAAGTGTAGAATTGTCCCTGGGGAATGCATATTCTAAGTGTTTTGGCAACTATTTCAATTCCAGATTTGGTGGCTCATCAATGCAGGATTTCTATTTTATTTTGTCATTGTAACACCCCAAACCCGGCCCACGAGCCACGGCCGAATTTAGAATGCCACTGTGGAAAACGTTCAAAAATTTTTTGACATAAAAGTAAAACTTAAAAATTTATGGTTGTTTGTAAAACCTCGTGTATTTTAAAATTCCAAATAAAACTAAGTTATTACAATTTCTCCGATTAAAAACTTTAACATATATTTTAAAGTGTAAGTTGCTAAATCATAAACTGATTTCCACATAGTAGTTTAATCATCAATCCAAAATAAAAATAATAACAAATACTATAAGGCCCTTATTAAAATAAATGGATACTGAAAATACTGGAAATATATATTTTATTAAATAAGGAAAACAACTTCTTTTGCATGGGCCACCTCGCATCCATTCCAACTCGGTTCGAGCTTTATGCATCACCTGTAAGGTTTGATAAAAAAAATTGGGTGAGTCAAACAGACTCAGTGTATAGTTATTTCACATGTCTCCACATATGGGCTTGGCCCATATCCACACAATCCACATATATACATATGCATCATGAAGCCCAACCCAACCTAGTGTCCATCCATTACACCTACCTTGGCAGACCTGCCGTCCAAGGCCGTGGCTACGCCACCGATCAACTAAGTGACCCTACATGTTAATATCTATGAGGTGACTCGAGGTCATCCTCAATCCACGGTGATGCACACAACTATCATCTGCCTGGAGGTGGCACATAGCCAACACCCCACCTTAATGAAGCACATAGCTAACATCAAGCGCCAATGTAGCACAAGGCTAACATCAGACCACGTACATAATGTACACCCTGTCCTTCAATATTCATGTCCCAAATTCCCATGCATATATATCATGACAATAATATCATTTAGATGAGTATTCAACACATCCTTACCACGATTGCACATATTCATCAGTGATAATTTAATATCATAAAGTACTGACCTGATTATTCGACCACCCACCATGGGTATCCACCATCTTAGCCCTTATTTCGGCTACCATTCACATCATATCACACATATATAACAACATACACACATAAACAATCAAGAGAATAGTGCAATAACTACACACCTTTTTGGTACAGTCTACTCAATCCCGAAACTCTCTTATTCCTGTTGATTTGCTCCTAAGAACCAAAGTCAGAAATCGGTAGTCACTTAAACTCATAAAATGGCCTATGGCCGAATACTACAAACCACCTACTTTGCTTAACTAAATCCCGAATCACCACATAACACTTACCTTGATAAATCGAATCCTTACAATCCTCCTTAAGGCTCCTTACCGTTGGCTATACAAAAGAAACACAATATTATGACTCTTCATACATTCGACCATCCTTTAGAAACTAAGGCCAACCATTGGTTTCGGCATACTAAATGAAGAAGAAGAGAATTCGATTGCTAAGAAAATACTTACTCTACTCGAAACCGATTGGAAGATTGATGAAAAGGAATGTCGACACCTCCCCTAAAGGCTCTAAAAGATTTGACACGAACTCCCAAATGGAGATGGGATAATCAGCTATCACAAAATAGGTATAGAAATGAGGTTGAGAAGAAGAAAAGGAGTGTAGATGAAAGTTAGGAGAATTCAGCAATAAAGAACAAAGGTGGAGAGGTTTCGGCTTTCTACTTCGGGTTATTAGACTTGTGACCAAGAGAAGAGAATAGAGTCCCCCTTGAGATTCAGCTATGGCTTCACAAGTAAATACAATTTTCGGCTATGGTTCTAAATGGCAAGGGATATTCGGCTATGCAAGAAAGGGTGTAGAATTGGGGTTGAAAGAAAGAAAAGAATAGCTTGAGAGAGTGAGAGGAAATTCGGCACAAAGAGAAAATGAGAGGAAGAATTTTCGGCAAAAGAAAATAAAATGAAAAAAGAATAGCCAAAAGATGGTCAACCTTATTTATACTACACAATTTCGACACACCTATTTCCTACACCCTTCAAAATCGAAAATTCACAAGCTAAAGAGTCCCACATTCGGCCATTGCTCATCCCCCTCTCAAATCCCACTTCCTTCTCCTATCATATCCCTTAATTCTTTCCTATTATATCCCTTAATTCTTTCCTGTCATATCCTTTAATTTTTCCTATCATATCCCTTAATTCTTTCTTATCATATCCCTTAATTCTTCCCTATCATAACCCTTATTCTCTCCTCATTTATCTCTTATCCTATCATTTAAAATAAATAAAATAAAGTCACAATTTTCTCCTATCTTTAACAAAAATTTAAAATAAACCAAGCTTATCCTCATCTTTCCAAATCCCCAAAGCCGTCCAACACTTCCCCCCTCTTGACGCCAAAAACAAATGCCCACAATGCAATTTCTGCAGCTCGAACCTCCTCCCTCCTGAACTCCCTTTGACGCAAGCTTTCTTGCACTCTAGGTGGCGTCCCATGCCACTTTACCACTTGGCTATTTATGTCATATACTCCCCACAAATTTCCTTAAAGCCTCATTAACTTAGCTCCCCCTTAACTAACACTTAAAAACAAAATTTCCCTAAAGCACTCTCCTATACCCTATGGTTTTAGGAACCCTAAAAACTCATCCAACCATACACTGAGGCATGCTATAACTTGAATTATGCATTAAACGCATAACCCCTAAATCTAGGATATTACAGTTCTACCCTCCTTAAAAATAATTTCGTCCTCAAAATTACTGACTAACGAACAATTGTACGTCCTAACTCACCACACTACGCTACTGCTGCGCACTCTGGTCTTAATAAAACTAGCACATTTCCCTAGATACCATCTCAAGATTCGCATTCAAGGTTCCATACACTTCGCTAGCAACACATGAACGAACTAGCTCTATAACAAACAAGGCAATAAAAGGTATTCCAGAAATGAGGAAAGTACCCATTGTCACCTCTGGCACATCTTCCTCCTCGCGACTTTGGTGCATAAACCAACCTTGGTCGCCTCAAGATCAGCACCTTCACTCCTCTGCACTGGTGCTCCACGACCTTGGCCAAAACCATTTCTTCCATGGTTCGGACCACGACCCCTCATCGCTTGCTGACCACCTCTGTCTGGCTGCACACCACCCTGACCTACTGTCCGAGCCCTATTCGAATCCTGAGGATAATCTTTAATCAAATGAGCCTTAGACTTACACCTAAAACACTCTCGATCCCGATTTCAGCATTCGCCAACATGGTACCTCCCACATTGAGCACATGGACGGTCTGGATTTCCAGTAGTTGGCTTAGCAACACGAGCAGAATTCTCAACCCTCGGTCTTTTTTGAAGGCTCCCAGATAATTCCGACGGTCCAAAACTCCTCTTATCCCAGTTCCTATCCTTATCTCTGTTCTGTCTCACAGAGTCCTTAATTCCTTCGGCTACCTTAGCCTTTTCTACTAATACGGCAAACTCCCGCTCCTGTTTGTAGAGCTATCAACGACCTCAGTCATCCTTAGCCCATCCTCAAATCGGACACATCGCTCATGCTCGTAGCCACTACTCCTCGAGCATACCTGGCCAACCTTAGGAATTCACCTCGTACGCCATACGGGTTTGTTCCTTGAACTAGCCCCGGAAAAGCCTTTTCTCAAGCATCAATATAATGAGTACCAACATACTTCTTCTAGTAAGCCACCTTAACGTACTCCCAAGTGAGATCCTCAGTTGTAGCACCATCTCGAACTGTGAGCCACCACTGATATGACTCATCGCAAAGAAGCGACACCATTCCTTTTACTTTCTCCTCAGCCGTTAAATCAAGCTCATCCATAATCCGTTCGATCGCCTCTAACCAATACTCAGCAGTACTGGGTGCCACACCAGATACGCCACGGAACACCTCAGCTCCATTGGCTTGAAGTCGCTTGGTACTGATTTTTGAGCTCCCCTAATTCCACCTGCTCCTGCCACCATCTCCAGAACTCGCAGCACCGCCTGCGATACAACATCATCCCCCGTCTGATCTTGCTACTCCACACCAACTGCTGGTGGTGGTGGTGGTACCTCATTCTCAGACCCTTGACCCGATCTAACGGGTTCCGACATGACCATTCCGCCTCTACCACTACTCGCACATTATGACCATGTCCCTAGAGCTCATGTCTACTATCGCGATTTAATCTGATTTAAAAAATTTTATGAATTAGCATTTGTTCCTTTGTTTATCCATGAGCAATTTTATGAAAAGAGCTTAATAGTAGTTCTTTCGATCATTCGAGTTTTCATTTCAAGTTTTCTACCCTAATTTAGAGAAACACACACATTCAATGATATCCATCACACACATTCATCATTCGAACATCTTTGTCCATTCCTATTCCAGGATATTTTTGTCATTTGTCCTATGAGGTATTTTGGTAATAAATCGGGTCAATTTGAAAATCTTTACAAATCAAAGGCATTCCAAAATATACAAATCTCAAGGTTATTTTGAAAATTCTATCAAATCAATGATATTGCGAAATTTTAGAAATCGGGGTTATTTTGGTAATTTTAGAAGTCGAGGGCATTTTAGTAAATTTTCCCAAATCGGGGTATCTTACTATTTTGTAAAATAGGAGTTTTGGTATTTTGTAAAGTAAGAATGTTTTTACAAAAGTCGTGGGTAGTATGGTAATTTTATAAACCAAGGGCATTTTGGTAATTTTACACCGGGAGTATTTGGGTAATTTTGTAAATCGAAAATATTTCAAAAAATTTTCCAAGTATAAAATGGTTTTACAAATCAAAGGAGTAATTTTGAAAACTTAAGGTTTTTATAAAACAGTATGACTAGTCCCTTTCGGGTTTTAATTATCGAGTTTAGCCCGTGAATAAGTCCTCTTGGATAGGGTGAATCGTTACTACGCACCACGTAGGATTCGAGTGGAGAGGAGGTGAGTCACTAGGACTACTTAAATATCAATCTCCCACCGAAACCAATCCTAGACATGCGTACAATGGTTGCCACACCCTAACTCGGTGACTTTCTCATAGGTTTGTTTAATTAGGCTTTAAAATTTTATGCAATTCTGTGTTGAAGTAAGCTAATCCTAAAGTTCAATAACTTAATACACTAATCTACATTCCCATCATACCCACATACCAATCATATAATAATTCACACAACAATTAGAGGTACTTACCGGTGGACTTGGTCAAAGATACAAGGTGCCATGCCCGAATAAACCTGAAAAATTTATGAAAGCCCAAATCTTTGAAAAGCCCACCTTAAAAAAATGTTTTTGGGCCCAAAACCCTCAAAGTTGAGTTTTGAACTGGGCTCTGATACCAAATTGTAACACCCCAAACCCGGCCCACGAGCCACGGTCAAATTTAGAATGCCACTGTGGAAAACGTTCGAAAAATTTTTGACTTAAAAGTAAAACTTAAAAATTTGTGGTTGTTTGTAAAACCTCGTGTATTTTAAAATTCCAAATAAAACTAAGTTATTACAATTTCTCCAATTTAAAACTTTAACATATATTTTAAAGTGTAAGTTGCTAAATCATAAACTCATTTCTACATCGTAGTTTAATCATCAATCCATAATAAAAATAATAACAAATACTATAAGGCCCTTATAACAATAAATGGATCTGAAAATACTGGAAATATAAATTTTATTAAATAAGGAAAACAACTTCTTTTGCATGGGCCACCTCGCATCCACTCCAACCCATCAAGAGCTTTATGCATCACCTGTAAGGTTTGATAAAAAAATTGGGTGAGTCAAACAGACTCAGTGTATAGTTATTTCACATGTCTCCACATATGGGCTTGGCCCATATCCACATAGTCCACATACATACATATGCATCATGAAGCCCAACCCAACCTAGTGTCCATCCATTACACCTACCTTGGCAGACCTGCCGCCCAAGGCCGTGGCTACGCCACCGATCACCTAAGTGACCCCACATGTCAATATCTATGAGGTGACTCGAGGTCATCCTCAATCCATGGTGATGCACACAGCTATCATCCGTCAGGAGGTGGCACATAGCCAACACCCCACCTTGATGAAGCACATAGCTAACATCAAGCGCCAATGTAGCACAAGGCTAACATCAGACCACGTACATAATGTACACCCTGTCCTTCAATATTCATGTCCCAAATTCCCATGCATATATATCATGACAATAATATCAATTAGATAAGTATTCAACACATCCTTACCACAATTGCACATATTCATCAGTGATAATTTAATATCATAAAGTTTTGACCTGATTATTCGATCACCCACCATGGGTATCCACCATCTTAGCACTTATTTCGGCTACCATTCGCATCATATCACACATATATAACAACATACACACATAAACAATCAAGAGAATAGTGCAATAACTACACACCTTTTTGGTACAGTCTACTCAATCCCAAAACTCTCTTATTCCTATCTATTTGCTCCTAAAAACCAAAGTCAGAAATCAGTCATCACTTAAACTCATAAAATGGCCTATGGCCGAGTACTACAAACCACCTACTTTGCTTAACTAAATCCCGAATCACCACATAACACTTACCTTGATGAATCAAATCGTTACAATCCTCCTTAAGGCTCCTTACCATTGGCTACACAAAAGAAACACAATATTATGACTCTTCATACATTCGACCATCCCTTAGAAACCAAGGCCAACCATTGGTTTCAGCATACTAAATGAAGAAGAAGAAAATTCGATTGCTAAGAAAATACTTACTATACTCAAAACTGATTGGAAGATTGATGAAAAGGAATGTCGACACCTCCCCCCTAAAGGCTCTAAAAGATTCAGCAAGAACTCCCAAATGGAGATGGGATAATCGACTATCACAAAATAGGCATAGAACCGAGGTTGAGAAGAAGAAAAGGAGTGTAGATGAAAGTTAGGAGAATTCGGCAATGAAGAATAAAGGTGGAGAGGTTTCGGCTTTCTACTTCGGGTTATTAGACTTGCGACCAAGAGAAGAGAATAGAGTCCCCCTTGAGATTCGGCTATGGCTTCACAAGTAAATACAATTTTTGGCTATGGTTCTAAATGGCAAGGGATATTCGGCTATGCAAGAAAGGGTGTAGAATTGTTGTTGAAAGAAAGAAAAGAAGAGGTAGAGAGAGTGAGAGGAAATTCAGCACAAAGAGAAAATGAGAGGAATAATTTTCAGCAAAAAAAATAAAATGAAGAAAAGAATAGCCAAAAGATGGCCACCCCTATTTATACTACACAATTTCGGCACACCTATTTCCTACACCCTTCAAAACCAAAAATTCACAAGCTAAAGAGTCCCACATTCGGCCATTGCTCATCCCCTTCTTAAATCCCACTTCCTTCTCCTATCATATCCCTTAATTCTTTCCTATCATATCCCTTAATTCTTTCCTATCATATCCCTTAATTCTTCCCTATCATATCCCTTATTCTCTCCTCACTTATCTCTGATCCTATCATTTAAAATAAATAAAATAAAGTCACAATTTTCTCCTATCTTTAACAAAAATTTAAAATAAACCAAGCTTATCCTCATCTTTCCAAAGTCCCAAAGCCGTCCAACACTTCCCCCCTATTGACGCCAAAAACAAATGCCCACAATGCAATTTCTGCAGCTCGAACCTCCTCCCTCCTGAACTCCCTTTGACGCAAGCTTTCTTACACCCTAGGTGGCGTCCCATGCCACTTTACCACTCGGCTATTTATGTCATATACTCCCCCACAAATTTCCTTAAAGCCTCCTTAACTTAGCTCCCCCTTAACTAACACTTAAAAACAAAATTTCCCTAAAGCACTCTCCTATACCCTAGGGTTTTAGGAACCCCTAAAACTCATCCAACCATACACTGAGGCATGCTATCACTTGAATTATGCATTAAACGCATAACCCCTAAATCTAGGATATTATAGTCATTGTTTTCAATGCTTTCTTCTTTCATTTGCCTGAATGACGATGTATTCAAATTCATCTCATCACCTTCATCTTCTTCCCCCTCTTCTTGAGTCAGGCACAGTTCCATCGTGTTGTCATGTATGATTTCCTGTAATGAAATTTGAATGATATGATAGTAGTATAAAAAAAACAGAATCATCTTGCTCTTTAGAATATCGCATGGCATCATAAATTTGAAAAATAATTTCTTCATCGTTTATCTTTAATGCAAGTTTACCATCACCTACATCAATAACAGCCCTAGCAGTGGCTAAAAAAGGATGCCCTAGAATTAAAGGAACATTAATGTCTTCTTCTATGTCTAACACAACAAAATCAACAGGGAAAATAAATTTATCAATTTTTACCAAGACATCTTCGATAACTCCTCTAGGATATTTAATGGATCTATCGACTAATTGAATACTCATCCTAGTGGGTTTTGGTTCCCCAAGATATATTTGTTTAAACATTTTGTAAGGTATTAGATTAATACTGGCACCTAGATCAGCTAATGCTTTCTTAATATTTAAGCTACCAATTGAACAAGGACTAGTAAAACTTCCTGGATCTTTTAATTTGGTTGGCAACTTGTTTTGGAGGATGGCTGAGCATTCTTCATTAAGTTCCACCATCGATACTTCTTCAAGC
Source organism: Gossypium rotundifolium (assembly GCA_025506655.1). Lineage (NCBI taxonomy): Eukaryota > Viridiplantae > Streptophyta > Magnoliopsida > Malvales > Malvaceae > Gossypium > Gossypium rotundifolium. The sequence continues at coordinate 158,721,354 of CP106722.1, read as the reverse complement.
TTCCTTTTATTTGTCAGGAGTTCCTTTAAGAATTTTGCATACTTCGACATCTGTGAAATAGCTTCAACAAAAGGTAAGTTAATATGTATTTGTTTAAAAAGTTGAAGAAACTTATTGTATTGGGCATCTAATCATTCCTTCTTTAACATTGCTGGATAACGGATTGGTGGTTTACTTTCTTTACATAATGGATTTACATCCTCAACTCCCTCATCTCTTGCTATGTTATCTTAGCGTGGGATTTGTTTCTTTGGTTCAACTAATTCCTTTACACTTCTTAGTGTAACTGCTTTTACCTGTTCTATTTCTTTAGAAAAAATCTCTGCCCGTATTTCACAGATCATCTCAGTAAGTAGTGTAATCGACTTAGTGAACTCCTCGAATGATTCAGTAAGTTTCTCAACTGACGCTTGTTGATTTTTAAGTGTTCTCTCAGTATCTTGGAAACGGTTTTCTATGTTTGCCATGAATTTTGTCAGCATCTCTTCGAGGTTTGGCTTCTTCTCTTGCGGATATGGCTGATTTTGGAGATTTTGAGGAGGTTGTTGTCTTTGATTTCCTTGGTTTCCTTGGCCTCCCCATGTAAAATTTGGTTGGTTCCTCCAACCTGAATTGTAGTTATTACTATAAGGATTATTATTGGATCTGAAATTATTACCTATATAGTTCATCTGCTCGCTCTCTGCGTCCTGTTGGTAGGGTGGGTACTCAGGATTCACCACAGTTCCACTTGCGTTGCACTGCATGACTGGATGTACCTGCGAAGAACACAAGCTATCAAGCTTTTTATTCATCATCTCTACCTATGTTGATAGCATGGTCACTGCATCGAGGTTGTAAACTCCGGCTAATTTTGTCGGGTTTGTCCTTATAACTTGCCACTAATAGTTATTCAGTGACATCTCTTTAATGAACTCGTAGGCGGCTTTAGGAGTTCTGTTGTTCTGGGTTCCACCGTGGTGAATCGATTAGTTGCCTCGTTGAGGGGTTTACACCATTATAGAAAGTTTAGACATGTAGCCACAAGGGTATACCATGGTGTGGACACCTTCTCAAGAGATCCTTGTATCTCTCCCATGCGTCGTATAATATCCCTAAATCCATCTGCACAAAGGAAGAGATATCATTCGTAATTTGGTCATTTTGGCTGGTGTGAAATATTTTAATAAAAAATTTTCGGCCATTTCGTCCCATGTAGTGATTGACCCTCATGGTAACGAGTATAACCATTTTTGGCTTTATTCTTTAATGAAAAGGGAAATAACCGAAGACGAATGGCATCATCAGAAATGCCATTTATTTTGAAAGTATCACAAAACTCTAAAAAATTAGTTATATGAGTATTCGGGTCTTCATCCTGCAAACCATCAAATTGAATAAATTGTTGAATCATTTGTATTGTATTAGGCTTTAATTCAAAATTATTAGCAGCTATAGCAAGCCTAACAATACTAGATTTTGCTCCTATTAAATGAGGTTTAGCATAATCACACATAGTACGCGAAGCATTGTTTTCTCCCACATCTCATTGTTGATTATTCTCGTCCATCCCTTCAGTAGGATTGGATCTGCATTCTCACTCTTCTTCTGTGTAATATAGGGTTCGCCTAATTTCTCTGTGATTCCTATGAGCGGTAGCTTCAATATCACTATCGTATACTAGAGGTCCTGTCGGGTTCCTTCTAGTCATAAACTAGAGGTACCTATTAGGAAAAGAAGGAAATAAAATTAGCAAAAAATAATAAAATAAAATAAATTGCGAAATAAAAATAAAAATAATGGCTAAAGAATAAAAGTAGAGCTTTCTTAATATTTTAGTTCCCCGACAACGGTGCCAAAAACTTGATCGTTGTTTTCTCGAGTTTTAAAATTTATAAAGAGAATGATCGAATCTGGAAACTAACTCTGACAACGATTAAAGGCAAGTGTACATATCGAACAGTAGTATAGCTTAGGCAAGACCAGATTGTCGAACCCAAAGGAACTAAAAGTACTAATACTAACTTTCTTTTTATTATTTAGCCTAAAATAAGTGAAGTTGTTTTAATCTAAATTATGACTACTAAACTAAAGACGCAAAGACAGAAAAAATGAATTGGAAAATAACTTGAAGAGAAACTCAGTTGATCACGACGATACCCTCAAGAAGAATCCACCTAGAGTTCACTTGTTATTTAACACTGAACCATACGATTTATTCACTAAGTTTGATTCGTAAGACTCCCTAATGTATATTAAACCCTCTCTCGAGGCGAATAACGTCTAACCCTAGGTTAATTAATGGAAATCTCTTTCTCGAATAATAACCCCCTAGAATAGCTGTAAATCAATCTATGGACTCCCATATTAGGTTTCACCCTAATCCAGCAAAATCTCGTCACCCTATCTCTGGGCGTGCGATCAACTCTACTTAATTATGCTAGATCTACTCTTAAGCAAGGTTTATTCCTTCTCCACCTAAGCACATCAGATTTTGATTAAGCATGCATAATTAAGAACAAACTAAGTATTTATCATATAATGCAAAAAATAATAACAAGATTCATCTAGGTTTCATCCCCTTCAGGTATCTGAAGGGTTTAGTTCATAACAAATAAAGAAAACATCTCAAGAGAAAAGATAAAACAAAACATAAGAGATCCCTAAAACCCCCTAAAGGAATTGAAGGAGAAAACCGTCATCTTAAGTAGAATTCTGCCTCCTTGAGATGGATCAACTGGCTATCTTCAAGTAATTCCCACGATTCTGGCCTTCTAGCTCGGCTCTTTGGGCTAGCTAACCGCCCTCCTTTTCAGGTTACACTTAGGGTGTTTATATAGACTTTTGGAATGCTTTACTTGGCCTCTAAGTGTCAAAATTCAAGTATACTTCCTACTTAGTGTTTGAATAGGCTTTGGAATGTGTTTCTTTGCCTCAAAGTATCCAAATCTGAGTGAAATTCCTCTTTTCCACGACAAGGGCACGGCCATGGTACACGCCCGTGTAAATCGTTTCCAGGCTGTGTCTCGATTCATTCAATTGGGGCACGACCATCTAAATCGTGGCAAGGCCATGTGAAGTAATTTGACGAGATACAGCCATGTGGCTTGAAGTCCAGGCTGTGTCGATTTCCACTTTGGCCCAAATTGGCCCGTTTTAAGCCCGTTTCTTGTTCTTTTCATCTCGGGTGCTTTCCTGAGTATAAACATGAAAAGAAAGGATTAAGAGCACCTTTTTACATAAATCAAGGGCTAAATCATCCAAAAGCATACCAAATGTGGGCCTAAAATATGTTACTTTTACGGTTTATCACACACTTGATTACGGTAAGAGCTAAACCTTCTTAATCGTCGGCACCTAAGTCATCATAACACTTGATTAACTAACAAAAGATAGTATCCTAATCCAAATCTAAGCAATCAGTTTATCACACTTACCCTCACCACCGCGAACAACCACAATTTGCCTATTCTCACCGGATGCTGGCTCCCTTTTACAACCCGGTCGGAGATCCTGAACTGCCGATACTGCCCTACATTTGAACTTGGGAGTAGAGATTGCAAGTCCACTCCTTTTCAAACTCCTATCGATTTTCCTTTAATATCGCTGCCATGTGCCTCCATTAGAAGAGTCTCGGTCAAAATAATATTACGATGAGAGAAAGTAGTTGTCTAAGGAGAGGGTTCTGGCTTATCACTACCTCTGAAGGATCAACGAGTAGAGGAGAACGAGTGATTTAGTCCTAGAATAATCGATTAGTTAAATCGATCGATCCATTTAGCAAAATAACCGAGTAGCGATATCAAATGGACCAAGAAGAGACTCCTTACCTTAATCGATGATAGATCCGACTCCCATCGATTGGGCTTATGGCTACGAATGAGTCGGCAAAGATATGAGTTTTTGCCTGCCCACTATAACGATACAAAAAGATGGAGAACACGATGTGAGGAAGTAGGAGAGACTGATCTTTCAGTTTAGAGAACCATTCAATGATAAGGGGCACATATTTGGCCATGGAGAAAAGAAGAGAATGAAACCACTTACCCGATTCGGTCAAGAAAGAGAGTGCCTAACACGCAAAAGAAAATGAAGAAGAGATAAAGTGTTAAAAAGTTTGGCTATTTGGAGAGAAATGAACAACGAGGATTCGGCCACCAAGAAATATCGATTAAAGAAAAAGAGAGAAAAGTTGAAGAAATGGTGAGGAAAAAAAGAAGAGATGGACAAGAGAAGTGTCATAGAATTTCATCTAACACTATAAAGGAGATGAGCAAAAGAAGGACTTGTGTTTCAGCAAGCAAGGAAAAAATTAGAAAAGAAAGAACAAAATGTTAAAAAGGGTTAAAGCTTTTCATGCACAAAACTTGCAAAAAGACCAAAAGAAATTCGCCTCCAAATCCCCCTTACCAAAACCGTATGCCCCTTACACCAAAAAGATCTTAGTTGACCAAATTTCTTTCCCCATACATCTCCCAAAATTTGGCCAACATATCCCCCTCATCACTATCCTTTATTTCTCCTTAATTCCCTCCCCAATCTCCTCTCTATCATCTCATTCAAATGGATTTGAATGATTCTTCATTTCCTTCTTTAGAGTAGAGTTATGGCCGAATCTTACCATCTTTCACTTGCTTAGCACAAAAATTAAATCCAAAAATTTCAATAGGTGGGATTCGAACTCCACCCCTTAAGCCCCTTCATGTGACGCCTCATCACCTTGCTACTAGTTCCTCTTGTGCTAGCAAAATATACACTTATTTCCTTAAGCATTGATGCCACTTACCTTCTCCCCCTTAAGTGCCTAAGCTCAAAAATTCTACCAAGGTCTAGCTCAACCCCAGGCCTTCTTCGGGCCCCCAAACACATACATCGAACACATTTAACTAGCTTAACGCATGAAATAATGCAAAACATAAAACCCCAAATTTCAAGATGTTACAAAAAGGCATTCGCCTAAAAGAAAATGTATTGTATGGACAAGTAAATATTGTTTTATGTTGGTCCTCTGGGGCTACAACTATTTGGTTATATCATGAATAACCATCTAAAAAAATAGAATTCATTACCTTCCAGTCGATCTAACATCTGATCCATAAAAGGCAATGAAAACGGTCCTTCTGAGTGGCTTTTTTCAACTGTCTGTAATCAATATAGATTCTCCAACTGGTAACAGTTCTTATTGGAATAACTCATTATGCTCATTTTCAAAAATCGTGATTCCACCTTTCTTCGGCACACACTGCACTGGACTTGCCCACAAACTATCTGAAATAGGATAGATGATTCCTACTTCTAACCATTTGATCACTTCCTTTCTCATAACTTCTTTCATAATAGGATTGAGCCTCAGTTGCCCATCAATTCAAGCTCTTTCACCTTCTTCTAAAATGATTTTATGCATGCAAAAAGAAGGGCTTATACCTCAAATATAAACTATGGTCCAACCAACTGCTTTCTTAAATTTCTTTAGAACAGCAATTGGTTGCTCCTATTGATCTTTCGTTAGTTCTACTAAAATAATCAGAGGAAAAGTAGAACAGTCACCTAAATAAACGTATTTCAAATGGGAAGGAAGTACCTTTAGTTCGAGTTTAGGTGGTTCTTCAATTGAGAACTTGGGTTGTACAAATTCTCTGACTTCCAACTCCAACGGCTCAAATCGTGTGGATTGAATAAAATTTCTTGGATTGGCTTCTATCAAAGCATGTTTTCTTCACCTTCTTCATCCTCCAAAAGGTCAAGATCTAAGGCTTTCTCCAATGGATCTTCTTTAGAATTGCTTTCCATAGAAACCAAGGTTTCTATCTCTTCCATAACTGAACACTCTTCTGCCGGATCGGGAAATTTCATTGCTTTAAGAATGTTAAAGGTTACCTAATCGTCTTGAACTTTCATGGTGAGTTCACCTTTCTATACATTAATTAACGTTCTTCTTGTGGCTAAGAAAGGTCTCCCAAGGATGATAGACACTTCCTTGTCTGCTTCAAAATCTAAAACAATGAAATCAGCAAGAAAAATAAATTTATCGACTCTTACCAAAACATCCTCAATCTTTCCTTTGGGATATGCTAAAGATCGATCCGCTAGCTGAAGCGTCACAGTTGTAGGTCTTACTTCATCTATCACTAACATCTTGAAAATAAACTTAGGCATCAAGTTGATACTTGCTCCTAAGTCACACAAAGCTTTACCATAGTAAGATTCACCAATGTTACAGGATATAGTAAAGCTTCCTAAGTCTTTCAATTTCAGTGGCAGTTTGTTCTGCAGGAATGCACTGCACTCCTTTTTCAAGGCAGCAGTCTTATTCTCACTCAGTCGTTTCTTATTGGACAGTATATCCTTCATAAACTTCACATAATTTGGCATTTGTTCTAAAGCCTCCACCAATGAAATATTGATGTGTAACTACTTCAGAACATCCAAAAACTTCTTGAATTGCACCTCCTATTTCTGCTTGTGTTACTGCAATCTTTACGGATATGGAGGTGATGGAACTATCGGTTGAACCAGACAACTTTTCTGAGTAGGTAAATCTTCATCCAAAGAAGATGTTAAAATATCTGAATTCACTAAGTCAGGGTTTACCTTGTCAGACTTTGTAGATTCTGATTCATTTGGTGCAGGAATTTCAATAGTTGGTTGATTCTTCTCAACGGGCTTATCTTTGACATCAATCAATCGGGGTTCTAGAATTTTACCAGTTTGTAATGCCACTGCCTTGATATGTTCCTTACCCAAATTTCTTGGATTCTCAATATTGCTCGGCAAGGTTTGTAACAACTGATTTAGGGGCTAGTCAGAACAGTGATCTCAAAATCACTAATTCAAGGTTAGAGAAATTATTTTCAAGTTATGTTATGTGTTATAACATGAGTATAAGGATGCATGAAAATTTTGGTGCCTTAATTTTAGCAATTTCTAGCTAAATTGTGAAAAAGGACTAAATCGCGTAAAGTGCAAAAGTTTTATTTTATTTGCTAGAGGTGCAAAATAGCTATGGGTTATAAATTGGAGGTCCCAAATTTGTAATTAGGCCATGAGAATTAGCTTGGCCGGTCAAATAATGCTAAGGGGACAAGAGCATTAAATGTGGTCATGTTAGGTGATTAAAAAAAAGAAATAAAATAAGACGAAATGAGTAAAAAGCTATCATCTTTTTATTTCTTCTCTTCTTCCACCGAAAATACAAACAAGAATGGGGGTTTTTGAAGCTTAACATTTCAGCAACTCATCTTCTCTTCAAGTAAGTGATTTTGATGGCTTTAGTTGATAGTTTTTGTACTTTTGAAATCCCCAAAGCTTAAGCTAGCTAATGAGGGGACTAATTTGCAATATGGTGAAGATTCAAGGGACTTTCCATGAAAGAGTATATGTTGGTTGCTGAGTTTTTATGGAATAAAATGAATGTCAAAGTGATGAGAAATAACTTTTGTGAAAGGTGTTGTTATGAAAACACCTAATTTGGGCTAAAATGCAAAAGTTGTAATTTATTCATTAAGGCATGAAATAGATGAAATTGTGGATAGTTATACTAGGATTAAATGTTCATCTAGGCTTTCTTAACAAGAAAATATGATAAAAATTTATTTACAAGCATAGGGGCAAAATCGTAATTTTGCCAAAGTGTAGGGTCAAAATAGTCATTTTTGCCTAAACTGTAGTTTATGGTGAATTATGATTTATAATTGTTTAAATCACTAAATTACATTGTTCTAGATCAAAGAAAATGAGTTTTAAACCTAGAACAGGTGAAAAGAGAAATGTGGGCAAAAAGTCCTTTTTGGCCTTTTCGCCATCGAGGTAAGTTCATGTGTGATTGTTGTAATTATGTACGAGCTAATTTAATATTCCAATATAATATGGAATGTATATTTATTCAATGAATGTTTGAAATATCTTTTTATGAGATGTTAAAAGAATCTAAGAGTAATAGAAAATATATATATAGCATGATATGATGATAGTTAAGGCCTCATGTAAGACCATGTTGGCATATGGCCTCAGTGTGAGATATTGAATAAGACCATGCCAGGGACATGGCATCAATACGATATATCATGTAAGACCCCATTGGGGTATAATGTCAATATGACGTTATGCGTATAAGACTTAAGAGTGTTGTTTAATAATTTGAGGGATTCAACGGGTATGTTGAAAGAGAGAAAGTATGTGGTTGTGCCATGAGAAGCACAAGTATGTGTTAGAGCTGAATTGAAATGAATTCAAAATATGATAAAACCTAGTGGATTATGTGTAATCAATGCACCTAGTTGCATAAGATAGATTTATAAATACATTGTGTGAATGTGAATGATTATTGTAGAATCTAAGTAAGAATGATAGTGAGTGAGGATGTTCACGGATGAACATTTGAATTAGAGAAATGTATGTGGATAAATATTTGTGAATGTATAATAATAGTGAGTTGTATGCAAATACACCTCATTGAGGGTTATTAAATGATGGGCTGTGTGCAATACCATCAACGTTATTATCATTGGTGGGCTGTGTGCGTTACCACCTGATTAATTATTAAATGATGGGCTGTGTACGATACCATCAACCATATTGTCATTGGTGGGCTGTGTGTATTCCACCTAATTAATTATTAATTGATGAGTTGTGTACGATACCATCACCTTTATTATTATCAGTGGGCTGTGTGTGGAACCACCTGGCTAATTAGTAATCGATGGGCTGTGTACAATACCACCGCTTATAAATGATTGGTGAGGTAAGTGAGAAATCACCATAAGTATAAATGATTGGTGGGTTGTGTGCGATACCATCCTATTAGAGGTGGATGGTGAGCTAAGTGCAAAACCATCGAGAGATTAGTAGAATGAGTGGCTTATTGAAAATGCTGGATGTGTTGTTTTATATGATCATGTGAGATCAGTGCAGGAATGTATGTTAATTAAACGAGCAAATTAGCTTGTGGTATGGTAAGAATGTGGTAGGAGATAGAATGAGTAAGCTTCAAGAATGATGGAGTAAGAAATCATGAGCTAATGAGAAAAACTCGACATATTACCTCGTAGTTACGTTTATTCAGTGAATATCTATGATTGTCAAATTATGCAGATGAACTTACTAAGCATTATTGCTTACTCCTTTCCTTCTCCCATCTCTTATAGGTAAATTTAGCTAGCTCAGGTTAGAGATCGCCAGAGATGTTTTCACACTATCGAGCAGACACTTGGTATGATGTATCAAGTCCTTATGAGTCATGGCATGTATAGGACTAGTAGTTGAGGTTGATTAAGTCGTTGTTGATGTAGCCAAATTGTGTTGGCCTAAGAGAACTTATAATTGGGTTGTGTGTAGCCATAGATGATGGCTTAAGTTGTTGTAAATGTATTGGGAATAGTTCTCTCTAGTGTGTGGGATGAAGACTTCATCACTATTATGATTAAATATCTTTAATTCAAGAGTTATATTGATGTTGTGTGATATTATGTGCTAATATATGATGGTATGCAAATGAGAGTGGAAAAAGGCTTGGTAGATAGCCTCAAAGTGCCCACACGGATAGACACACGAGTGTGTGTCTAAGCCATGCACTCCCTGCATGTTAGTGTTTTAAGTCAGAATAGACACAGGCTAATCCTACGACCGTTCGTTTGGGCCGTGTGTAGTACACGGACAGTTGACATGAGCGTGTCAAAGCCGTGTGAGTATAGTCAGTAACTCCTCACGGTTGGAGGACATGGGCGTGTTTAGGGGTACACGGGTGTGCCCCAAACCACATGGGCGTGTGACCCCTGCTTCCAAGAAAGGTTTTTCGATTAAGTTCTGAAAGTTTTCGAACATCAGTTTAAGGCCTCGTAGGCCCATGAGATGTATGAACTGTTTAAGAGAGAAAGGTTCTTAATTGGGAACAAAATTTTATGGCCCGTAATTCCATAATTAAGTAATTTCTAGTATAGAAATGTCTCGTATCCAGTCTAGGCCTCAGACTCGGGTATGGGGTGTTACATTTAGTGGTATCAGAGCATGGTTTAATCAATTCTCAGACTAACCTAGTGTGAGTAAGAGTCTAGCTATACATGCCATAGGTGGACCGTGATAGTGTGATATCTTTTGGCTCTAATGCAATTGTTTCGTTAAGACAGATGATTCCCAATCGAGCTAAATCCAATAATGTTGTAAGTGATAATGAGGTAATTGAAATGCTATTGTGCATTGATAAGATTAAAAAAAAGAATAAGAAAAGTATGAATAGAAGTATATGACATGTGTGTGATAATACACGAAATAAGAATTATAAAATGATAAGCTTCTCTGTATTGGCTTGATGTGCATAAGGTGTTGTGTATCAACCTATTGGGTCAGGTGCACATAGTGAGTAAATTTACCCAGAGAATAGGGTATATATGTATGTACGATTGTTTGAATGATGTATGATCAATATGACCACATAGTTGAATTTTATGTGTGACTGTTAAAGTAGAAGATGTATGATGTTTTATTTTGTGACTCTATGTGAGACCACATGTGTTATGGTGTGAGAGTTAAATTGGGAAGTTTAACTAAGTAGAATGCAGGGATGAGTACGGTCATTCAATGATAAAATGGTGAATAAGACCATGGTTGGACCATGGCGGTATATATGATCCCATATAAAACCATGTCTGGGACATGGCATTGGCATCAATGCATGATCCCATATAAGACCATATCTAGGATCTGACATCGGCATCAATATGAGTTTCCATGTAAAACCATATTTGGGATATGGAATTGGTGTTGATATGAGATTTCGTGTAAGACCATAGTGAGGCTATGGCATCGTGACGACATGTAAAGTAATAGCTGGGCTATAATGTTGTGATATGACTAAGACCATAGTTGGACTATGGCAATCAAGTAAACGACGTACTCAAACCCGTAAGACATTCTCTAATTGATAAGTGACAGTAAGAGAAAGTAGAGTTAAATGTTGAGTACTCAAGTAGATAGTAACGTGGAACTTGAGTAATTGAAGTCACTATTCAAAAGTATGAGGGATAGAAACAAATGTAGCATGATGAATGTAAAAACTCACTTGGGATGAGTTGTGTGACTATGATGATATTTCATTGATGATGAAATTTTAAATCATATGTATGTAGTCACGAGAGTCAAGTCAAGAGGCTCTGTGACCCCACCCTCCTTACCACTATCAAATTATGATGAGATGTTATGAGAGTCAAATTGAGTAAGTTTATATGTAATTGACACAGTATTTATGTTAGCATCCTGGGAATGTATTGTATCACATTGATACAGGACACTCTACTAGATAGAGTAATTATTGTTGAACCTGAGATCGAAGTCCTAGGGGACTATAATAGAAAGACTGATATTGAGATACGAAATAGATAAGGTCCCGTATAAGACCATATCTGGGACATGGCCTTGGCACCGAGTTGAGAATCATATAAGACCATATTTGAAATATGGCATCGATATTTGATGTGGAAGTCCATATAAGACCTTATACGGGATATGGGATTGGCATTTAGAGGTGACTCCATATAAGACCACCTCGGGGATGTGGAATTGGTTTCGTACCTACATGGATGACGATAAATATGCGTCTTTGATTATCCCTAGTGATCAATAGGACACATAGATAAGTCTGAAGTAGAAATTGAAATCAATACTAAAGTTATGTGAATGAGTCAAAACAGGTACTCATAAATGAATCACAAAGAAACGAGTACGATGCATGGCATAGTATGTGCTAAATAAGGGCGAGTATGAGTAAGTTTGCTTGAAGCCTGTGACCTGAGCATGATTAATTAATACCATGAATGGATTATAATGATTCCTTTGAGTATTATGTATTAATACTTGTTTCCCTTCAAAGGGTGATGTGGTTGTTCTTTTCAAGAAATTGTGATTGTGTGAGAATGTTAGCTGATTAAGAAATCAGGCTAAGCGGTTGTCGATTTGGTTAATTGAAATCAATGTATCTTTATCTCTTCATAACCCTATTCGGGTGCTTTAAGGGAGAATTTGGGGATGATTCTAGTATAAGAAGTGTAATCACAAGTTTCACTCTGTATGATTGGTTTTCGGGTAAGTCGAATAGAGTTAATGAATCTGATCAAGATGTCCCTACTATCATGAGATATGGCGATAATAAAGGTTTTAGATTAGCATAGCAAGAGAAACTCAGAAGAGAGTGTGCTTAAAATATGTTCTCGGTATGGAGAGAAGAGTGGATTAATGTATTAAGATATGATCCAAGTTCTTTGTATAATCACGCATGAATCGATAAAGAGAATAAAATTCTGTGTATACGTGAGTAGGGATCATGTTATAAAGATATGCCTATCGAAAGGTACAAAATGTGATGGTCGAGTTGAAAGCTATAAAAGAAACTATTAATTGAAAGTTCTAGTACTGAGTTTAGTCTGAATCGGGAAAAAGAGTTAGCAGGTTGGTGATCCTGAGGCGTTCACTTTTGTGTATGTGTTGTGAGTTGTATGTGATGAAATGAGCCATAGAAAAGTCAATGTGTATTTTCTGAATTTTGATGATTGAGAGTATCTTATGTTACAGAAAATTTTAAAGATGAATTAGTGGAAACTGCTTGAGCTATTACAATGGTGGGTATAGTTATTGTAATACTTCTCAGATAGCAGACATAGTAGAGGTGACTGAATAAAAGATCCATGTTAAGCAGTGCGAGTTAGTTACTCGATTGATCTTATTTGGTAATACCTTAGTTTCAGCGAGGTTAGTGACTAAAGCGAGTTTTCTTTTTAGATCAAAAGGGTTCAGAAGTTAGATAGTAAATGGTATTTTAAATAAGCTATGAATGAGTTTATTTAAGGTGATAAAATCTAGGTTGGATAAGATTTCCTTTGTTGATGTTCCTTGAGATAGAAGTTGAATGATGATAAATCCAGAACTTATGCGGAAGTATTGGTATGAGATTTAGTAGTAGCATATCTTTTAATACAAGAATAAGGAAGTACAGTTATGTGCTTAAATGTTTTGACACTAGAATACATTTTGCGATATGATTAAGTTTATGGCCAGAGGTAGTTGGCCACTAAAGTCTGAGTTCTTAAGGCGTACAAGTCAAGAGTATTACAGTCGGTGAATGCTCTAATGAGAAAGGGAGATAAAACCTTATTGATTTCAAATTTGGCTTGACAAAATTCCCAAGAAGGGGAATGTCATTCGAATTGTCGTAAATCGACTGGTAAGGATCCGAATGATAATTTGGACGTGTACAGAGTTCTAAATTAGTGGATTGGATTACTGAGTATACGCCTTGGAGGAAGAAATACCTAGGTCACAAGTGATGCTTCGACCTTGTGAATGATAGCTTAAAAGTTGTTGACAAGAGAAACTTGAAGATAAATGGATTTGTGATTTTGAAGAGTTTATGGAAACGTTGTAAGAATGTGGGTAGCATCTCCTCCTGATAAGATTTTCGGGGACGAAAATCCCTAAAGGGGGAGAATTGTAATAGCCCGATTTAGGGGCTAGTCAGAATAGTGATCTCAAAATCACTAATTCGAGGTTAGAGAAATTATTTTCAAGTTATGTTATGTGTTATAACATGAGTATAAGGATGCATGAAAATTTTGGTGCCTTAATTTTAGCAATTTATAGCTAAATTGTGAAAAAGGACTAAATCGCGTAAAGTGTAAAAGTTTTATTTTATTTGCTAGACGTGAAAAATAGCTACGGATTATAAATTGGAGGTCCCAAATGTGCAATTAGGCCATGGGAATTAGCTTGGCCGGTCAAAGAATGCTAAGGAAACAAGAGAATTAAATGTGGTTATGTTAGGTGATTAAAAAAAAGAAATAAGATAAGATGAAATGAGTAAAAAGCTATTATCTTTTTATTTCTTCTCTTCTTCCACCAAAAATACAAACAAGAATGGGCGGTTTTTGAAGATTAAAATTTCAGCAACTCATCTCCTCTTCAAGTAAGTGATTTTGATGGCTTTAGTTGATAATTTTTGTACTTTTGGAGTCCCCAAAGCTTAAGCTAGCTAATGAGGGGACTAATTTGCAATATGGTTAAGATTCTAGGGACTTTCCATGAAAGAGTATATGTTGGTTGCTGAGTTTTTATGGAAGAAAATGAATGTCAAAGTGATGAGAAACAACTTTTGTGAAAGGTGTTGTTATGAAAACACCTAATTTGGGCTAAAATGCAAAAGTTGTAATTTGTTCATTAAGGCATGAAATAGATGAAATTGTGGATAGTTATAATAGGATTAAATGTTCATCTAGGCTTTCTTAACAAGAAAATGTGATAAAAATTTATTTACGAGCATAGGGGCAAAATCATAATCTTGCCAAAGTGTAGGGGCAAAATAGTCATTTTTTCCTAAAGTGTAGTTTATTGTGAATTATGATTTATAAGTGATTAAATCACTAAATTACATTGTTCTAGATCAAAGAAAACGAGTTTTGGACCTAGAACGGGTGAAAAGAGAAATGTGGGCAAAAAGTCCTCTTCGGCCTTTTTCGTCATCGAGGTAAGTTCATGTGCGATTGTTGTAATTACGTACGAGCTAATTTAATATTCCAATATAATATGGAATGTATATTTATTCAATGAAAGTTTGAAATATCTTTTGATGAGATGTTAAAAGAATCTAAGAGTAATAGAAAATATATATAGCAATATGATGATAGTTAAGGCCTCGTGTAAGACCATGTTGGCATATGGCCTCGGTGTGAGATATTGAATAAGACCATGCCAGGGACATGGCATCAATACGATATATCATGTAAGACCCCATTGGGGTATAATGTCAATATGACGTTATGCGTATAAGACTTAAGAGTGTTGTTTAATAATTTGAGTGATTCAAAGGGTATGTTCCATGAGAAGCACAAGTATGTGTTAGAACTAAATTAAAATGAATTCAGAATATGATAAAACCTAGTGGATTATGTGTAATCAACGCACCTATTTGCATAAGATAGATTTATAAATGCATTGTGTGAATGTGAACGATTATTGTAGAATCTAAGTCAGAATGATAGTGAGTGAGGATGTTCACGGATGAACATTTGAATTAGAAAAATGTATGTGGATAAATTTTTGTGAATATATAATAACGATGAGTTGTGTGCAAATACACCTCATTTAGGGTTATTAAATGATGGGCGGTGTGCGATACCATCAACCATATTATCATTGGTGGGCTGTAACACCCCTATCCCGTATCCGTCGTCGGATTAGGGTTAAAGGCGTTACCAGACAGATCAGAAACATTTATAGAATTAATCATACATGCAATCAACAATATCAAACATGATGTCCCTTAAGTACATCATCGAGACCTTAAGCATGATAATAACTAAGTCGGGACTAAATTGAAACGCACACTAAATTTCGAGGAAAACTAAAAATTTTATAAATGAAGGGGACACACGGCCATGGGGGTAGGCCGTGCCTCACCCACGGCTACATGACACACCCGTGTGTCCCTCGTAGTCCTATACTGCCAAAATAAGTCGTGTACTAATAAGGCCGTGTACTAAGGCCGTGTCCTAATAAGTCGTATACTACAAATTTTCACACGCCTTTTAGGCATGCCCGTGCCATGACTGTGTACTCATAATGCTAGCTACTACCTTTTTGCCCACGGTCACTAGGCATGCCTGTGTGGCCTGACGTGTGACATTATAGGTCATTTGTAAGACCAAAATGCCACCTAAATGGATCATACTTACAAGCAATGTTTTCCAGCATGTATCATGCATATATGGAAACCAAAACATACTAATTTGACTCATCAATAAACACATTCAATAACCATCTCAATCATGCCAAATTACCACTTAAAATTCATATCATCACAGGCATAAACCATCCATTTGCCTAGTCAAAACTTAAGTATTTTATATGCAACAACCATATCGAGATTTGCATCATCTAGCTCATCCATTCAAGCATTTATAACCTCAAAAATTACCAAAATACAAGGCTAGATTCACTTCATAATCATATACACATACCTAGCCTATACATGCCATAATTAACTATATACATTTTCAAAAGGGTACCAAAATGAGTTTAATAGTGTGATGAAGATCCTTGACGGTCCCGAGCCGTCAATAGCTTAGACTACCTATAAAACAGAGAAAATGCACACACAGAGTAAGCTTTACAGAGCTTAGTAAGTCATATACAAATAAATACCTTGACACATATCAATCACTTAGCAACTATCACTTATATAACTTGGTTCATAAACTTATGGCCACATTTGCCACATTCAACATTTCAATATTCACATTCTCATTTTCAATCAAACTCTTCTTCATATCAAAGTCATATAGGTACTTACCTTTTATACACACTTAATGTGCATTCAACGTATCTGAAACGGATAATCACTCACTTATTGACCATAGCTCGGATATACCATTCGTATTGTAGATTTTCCCGTTGAACCAATAGCAAAATAGTTGTACAATGCCAACGTCCCAGACGAGGTCGTTTATGCACTCGGATATCAATGCCACTGTCCCAGACAGTGTCTTACCCGAATCAATACGTTGCCGATGTCCCAGACACAGTCTTACTCGTACAGATCATAACAATGCCAACGTCCTAGACATGGTCTTATACATAAAGTTCATATTGATGCCAACGTCCTGACATGGTCTTACACGAGTCTTAGAATCAACGCCAACGTCCCAGACGTGGTCTTACATGATAAAACAGAACAGAGACCTATGTCATGACGTAGCTAATCCTATCTATTCCTAGGTTCATACGCGACTTCTCTGACTTTATCACTATATTGAACTTATCTTGGAATTCATACACATAGCATTGTCAATGATAGTCATACATATATATATTCAGTTCAATACAAATATGTTTATTTGCATAGTGACTTACCTCGGATTTGGTTTATCGTAATGAAAACGGCATCAATATGAACATATTCAGAATTAACCCTTTTATTCACTATTCCATTCAATTCAATCCATACACATGTATTTTGGGCTATTTATACTTTAGCCCTCACATTTGCACCTTTTATCAATTTAGTCCATTTTTCTTAAAACATCAAATTCACAAAATCCATACATACACATGCTTAGCCGAATACATATACATCACATTTAAGCCCACATTTTTCATCAAACTTGCAATTTAGTCCTTTAATTTACCATCTTCTCAATTTAGCCCTATTTAGCTAAATTCATCAAAAATTCAAGAACAAAGTATGTTCATCTAATTCATATCTTTCATTTAACACCAAAAATCATCAAAAAGCTTAACATAACATCAATGGCATCTCACACAAACATTATCAATTCATCAAATTGAGACATGGGTTTGATAGCTCTCTAAGCAACGATTGCAAAAACGTAGGAATTATCAAAAATCGACCGAAAACATACCTTGAATTTAGCTTTCAAATGGCCAAACAAAACAAAGCTTTTCTTTTCTATTTTTGTTTGTGTTTTAGGTGGAAGAATGGATGAACAAAAATCCATTTTCATGTTATAATCACAAATAATATACATAATAATTCATTTACCCTTTTAGCTATATAAAACAAAATTTTATAACATAAATAACAAGGTCCTTTTTGACCATAATCACCCACTAACTAAATAGTGGTTAAATTGCCACATAAGTCCTTCACTTTTACAAAGCCACAACACTTAGGTATCTTAATAAATAGCATGAAACTTTCATATTTAATGCAATTCAATCCTTTAGTCAAATTAAACACACAAATGGACAATTTAACATACGAAAATTTTGCACATGCTTAATCACATATCAACGGCACAAAAAATAATATTAAAATATTATACGGACTCGAATTTGTGGCCCCAAAACCACTGTTCCAACTAGGGTATAAACCGGACTATTACAATTCCCCCTTAGGGATTTTTGTCCCCGAAAATCTTACCGTTAAACAGAGTTGGATATTGTTGTCTCCCACGTAGCCTCTTCTAATCCGTGTCGATTCCAGAATACTTTCACTAATGGAATTTTCTTGTTTCTTAACTCTTTCACTTCACAGCTAAGATATAGATTGGTTCCTCTTCGTATGTCATATCAGAACGAATTTCAATTTCAGATGGGGCAATCACATGTGACAGATCGAATCAATATCTATGAAGCATCGAAACATGAAATACATTGTGAATCTTTTCTAGCTCAGAAGGTAACTTCAATCTATATGCAAAAAGGCCCAACACGTTCAATGATCTCGTAGGATCCGATGAATCTCGGACTTAACTTGCCTTTACGTCCAAATCGGAGCACTTTCTTCTATGGAGACACTTTCAGAAATATTTTGTCGCCGATCTCAAATTCTATATGTTTTCGTTTTAAGTCTGCATAGGACTTCTAACGATCAGATGCTGCTTTCAAACAATCTCGGATCAATTTCACTTTCTGTTCAGTATCTTTTATCAAATCGACCCAGTATAACTTATTCTCACTGAGTTCAGTCCAATATAGAGGTGTATGACATTTACGTCCATACAAAGCTTCATAAGGTGCCATTTTGATGCTCGACTGAAAACTATTATTATATGCAAATTCAATCAACGGCAAGTGTGGTTCCCACGAACCATTAAACTCAAGTACACATCATCTTAACATATCTTTGAGAATCTGAATAATTCGCTCAGATTGACCATCCGTTTGCGGATGAAAAGCTGTACTGAAATGCAATTTCATACCCAAAGCGTCTTGCAATTTCTTCCAGAATCGCGATGTGAATCTCGGATCCCTATCCGACACAATAGATAGTGGCACCCCGTGCAATCTCACAATCTCAAAAATATAAAGCTCAGCTAATCTTTCAAGCGAGTAGTCAGATCTTATCGGAATAAAATGGGCTGATTTAGTTAATCGGTCAACTACGACCCATATTGCGTCTTTCTTTCTCAAAGTCAGAGGCAAACTAGAAACAAAGTCCATTGTTACTCTATCCCATTTCCACTCAGGAATCAGAATCAACTGCAGCAATCCTGACAGAACTTGATGTTTGGCTTTCACTTGCTGACAAACTAAGCATTTTGAAACAAATTCAGAAATGTCTCGTTTCATACCAGACCACCAGTAGTGTCGTTTCAAATGATGATACATTTTAGTACTCCCTGGATGAACAGATAGGCGACTATTATGTGCTTCACTTAATATCATTCGAATCAACTCTAGATTTCTTGGAACACAGATACGATCCTGGAATCTCAAACAACCATCCACAATTTGAAATTCAGATTCGGAATTCACTTCACATTGAGTTAGTTTCGCTAGCAATTCATTATCAAATTTTTGAGCATCACATATCTGTTGTAAGAACAACGGCTTTGCTTTTAATTCAGCTATCACAGAACTATCATCAGGCAGATCTAACTAAGCATTCAGAGCACTTAGTGCAAACAATGATTTTCTGCTCAGAGCATCTGCAACAACATTTGCTTTCCCCGGATGATAATCTATCACCAGCTCATAATCTTTTAACAATTCAAGCCATCTTCTCTGATGCAAGTTCAAATCTTTCTAGGTCATTAGATATTTCAGACTTTTATGATCTGAAAACACATGACATTTCTCACCGTACAAATAATGACGCCAAATATTTAAGTGCAAACACAATCACAGCGAGCTCAAGGTCATGTGTCGAATAATTCTTTTCATAAGGCTTTAATTGTCTCGAAGCATAGGCTACCACTTTGCCCTCTTGCATCAAAACACATCCCAGACCATGTAACGAAGCATCATTGTAAACAACAAATTCTTTACCCGATTCTGGCTATACTGACACTGGAGCTTCTGTTAATATAGTTTTCAACTGGTCAAAACTTTTCTGACATTTATCCGACCATTCAAATCTGACATCTTTCTGAAGTAATCTAGTAAATGGAGTAGATATAGTCGAGAAGCCTTTAACAAATCTGCGGTAATAACCAGCTAAACCTAGAAAACTACGAACTTTAGACACGTTCTTCAGAGGTTTCCAATTCAAAATAGCAAAAATCTTGCTTGGATCTACTCGGATTCTAGAGGCTGACACAATGTGTCCCAGAAAACTAACCTCGTGCAACCAGAATTCACATTTGCTGAATTTTGCATACAATTGCTTTTCTCGTAGAGTTTTCAACACAATCCTTAAGTGTTCAGCATGTTCATCTTCATTCCGTGAATAAATCAATATATCATCTATGAATACTACAACAAATTGATCTAAGTACGGTCTGAAAATTCTGTTCATCAAATCCATAAAAACAGCAGGATCATTGGTTAGTCCAAATGGCATAACTAAAAACTCATAATGCCCGTACCTCGTTCTGAAAGCAGTCATTGGAATGTCTGAATCTTTAACTCTCAATTGGTAGTATCCTGATCTCAGATCAATCTTTGAAAATACAATAGCTCCTTTTAACTGATCAAATAAGTCGTCAATTCTCAGTAGCGGATATTTGTTCTTTATAGTCACCTTATTCAACTAACGATAATCGATACACATTCTCATAGTGCCATCTTTCTTTTTCACAAACAGAACAGAAGCACCCCAAGGTGAAAAACTTGGTCTAGCAAACCCTCTATCAGTCAATTCTTGTAGCTGTCACTTTAACTCTTTTAACTCTGTCGATGCCATTCTATACGGAGCTATCAAAATAGGTGCCGTACTAGGCAATAATTCAATACCAAATTCAACTTTAGGAATCAAGGGTAAACCCGGTAACTCCTCAGGGAACACATCAAAAAAATCACAAACAATGGGTACTGATTCAACTTTCTTCTCGGATGCTTTTGAATCGATCACATAAGCAAAATATGATTCATACCCCTTTTTCACATAACCCTGAGCTTTCAAAATGGATATCACAGCAGGCAATCCATTTAAATCACTAGACTCAATCCGTACAATCACATCATTCAGATCACGTAAATCTATAGTCTTTCTTTTACAGTTCACAACGGCATCATGCATAAACAACCAATCCATACCCAAAATAATATCAAATTCATCAAATGGCAAGAGCATCAGATCAGAAAGAAAACAGATATCTCGAAACATTAACGGATAGCTCTTGCATACTTTGTCAACAATGACACTTTTACCTAAGGGGTTCGATACTTTTATAGCAAATTCAGTAGACTCTACAGGGAAAGTCTTACCATATACAAAATTAATGCATATGTACGAATGCGTAGAACCAAGGTCTATAAAAGCAATCACAGAAGTTTCATAAAGAGTAAAAGTACCCGTTATCAGATCAGGTAATTTAGCTTCCTCACGAGCTCGGATAGCATACGCTCTAACAGGCGCTCTAGCTTCAAATCTGACAACATTGTCTCTCGTAGTTCTCTGACTACCACCGGCATTTCTTACATGCTTTGAAGATCTACCTCTCACAAGTGCACTATTAGATCTCGGATTCTGAACAGTTTCTGGCTCAACAGTCTCAGGACAATCTCGGATAAAATGATCAAGCGATCCACATCTGAAGTAAGCTTTGTCATTTAATCTACAGCTTCCCGAGTGTCTTTTTCCACAATGCTTACATTCAGGTCAGTCAGTCCGAACATTACCAACACTAGCCACTGAAGCTGCCAGAGCTTTGGAACTCACTTGCGATCTAGCTCGATTTCTATTTGAGTGTCCCACATTATCTCTAGAACGACCTTGATTATCTCTGAATCTTTTCAGAGTAGACTGAAATAATTTGCTTATAAATCTCTTCCTCATATCTCGAGGCTTCAGACTCAGCTTTTCTTTTATCTTTCCCGAATGCCTCAGCTTTACATGCTCGATCAACTAGTATAACGAACTCTTTTATTTGTAATATCCCAACTAACAAACGAATGTCTTCATTAAGGCCATCTTCAAATATTTTACACATTATTGCCTCGGACAATACGCATTCACGAGCGTACTGACTCAACCTGACAAATTCTCGTTCATATTCTGTAACAGTCATACGGCCTTGATTTAGTTCCAAAAATTTTTTTCGTTTCTGATCAACGAATCTCTCACTGATATATTTCTTCCTGAACTCAATCTGAAAGAAATCCCATGTAACTCGTTCCTTCGGGACAACAGAAATTAAGGTTTTCCACCATTGATAAGCTGCATCACGAAGCAATGATACCACACACTTAATGCATTCTTTGGGAGTCAGAGACATTTCATCGAATACCCGGATAGTATTTTCAATCCAGAATTCAGATTTTTCAGCATCGTCATCTTTAGTAGCCCAAAATTCTTCGGCCCTATATTTACGGATCTTGTCAACAGGAGGCTTATTCAACAGATTCAGATTTGTAGTCAGAGGTATACTGGATATTTAAGGGGGATTAACCGGGGGTGAGTGTTGTGAAAATAGTCGAGTTATTCTTTACGAACTGAGTGAACCACTTACTCATCATCTGGAAGAAAGCTTGTTTAGATCCTCCCTCTTGACCGCTCATAACTGGTCTTGAATTAGAGGGCACTGTCCCTTGCACAGGATCAGGCGCATTACTTTCTACGTCATCAGCTACGGCTCGTTCAGGATCAATTACTATATGAAAATCACATTTTACACGTCGGGATTCATCACACTATCACAATTCAAATATATGGCATGTATAGCTAGACTCTGACACGCTATGTTAGTTCGAGAATCGACTAAACCATAGCTCTGATACCAACCAAATGTAACGCCCCTATCTCGTATCCATCACCGGATTAGGGTTAAAGGCATTACTAAACAGATCGAAAACATTTATAGAATTAATCATACAAGCAATCAACAATATCAAACATGATGTCCCTTAAGTAGATCATCGAGACCTTAAGCATGATAATAACTGAGTCGGGACTAAATTGAAACGCACACTAAATTTTGAGGAAAACTAAACATTTTCTAAATCCAGGGGACACACGGTCGTGGGGGTAGGCCGTGCCTCGCCCACGGCTACATGACACACCCGTGTGTCATTCCCGTAGTCCTATACTGCCAAAATCAACACGGCCACCAAGCACGCCCATGTACTAAGGCCGTGTCCTACTAAGTCAAATACTGCCAATTTTCACACGCCCTTTAAGCACGCTCGTGCCATGACCGTGTACTCATAATGATAGCTGCTTCCTTTTTCCCCACGGTCACTAGGCACGCCCGTGTGCCCTGACGTGTTACATTATAGGTCATTCGTAAGGCCAAAATGCCACCTAAATGGATTATACTTACAAGCAATGTTTTCCAGCACGTATCATGCATATATGGAAACCAAAACATACTAATTTGACTCATCAATCAACACATTCAATAACCATCTCAATCATGCCAAGTTACCACTTAAAATTCATATCATCATAGGCATAAACCATCCATTTGCCTAGTCAAAACTTAAACATTTTATATGCAACAACCATATCGAGATCTGCATCATCTAGCTCATCCATTCAAGTATTTATAACCTCAAAACATACCAAAACACAAGGCTATATTCACTTCATAATCATATACACATACCTAGCCAATACATGCCATAATTAACTATATACATTTTCAAAAGGGTACCGAAATGAGTTTAATAGTATGATGAAGATCCTTGACGGTCTTGAGCCGTCAATAGCTTTGACGACCTATAAGACAGAGAAAACGCACACACAGAGTAAGCTTTACAGAGCTTAGTAAATCATATACAAATAAATACCTTGACACATATCAATCACTTAACAACTATCACTTATATAACTAGGTTCATAAACTTATGGCCACATTTGCCACATTCAACATTTCAATATTCACATTCTCATTTTCAATCATACTCTTCTTCATATCAAAGTCATATAGGTACTTACCTTTTATACACACTTAATATGCATTCAACGTACCTGAAATGGATAATCACTCACTTATTGACCATAGCTCAGATATACCATTCGTATTGCAGATTTGCCCGTTGAACCAATAGGAAACTAGTAGGATGATTAGAAAGCTCAAAATAGTTGTACAATGCCAACGTCCCAGACGAGGTCTTATATGTACTTGGATATCAATGCCACTGTCCTAGACAGGGTCTGACAGGAATCAATACGTTGCCGATGTCCCAAACACGGTCTTACTCGTACAGATCATACCGATGCCAACATCCTAGACATGGTCTTATACGTAAAGTTCATATTGATGCCAACGTCCTAGACGTGGTATTACACGAGTTTTAGAGTCTACGTCAACGTCCCAGATGTGGTCTTACATGATAAAATAGAATAGATACCTATATCATGACGTAGCTAATCCTATATATTCCTAGGTTCATACGCGACTTCTCTAACTTTATCACTATATCAAACTTATCTTGGAATTCATACACATAGCATTGCCAATGATAGTCATATGTATATATATTTAGTTCAATACAAATATGTTTATTTGCATAGTGACTTACCTCAGAATCGGTTTATCGTAATGAAAATGGCTACTTGGTTACTTTCGCTTTCCCACGATCTAAATTCGTTTCCTCAGTTCTTGATCTGAACATATTCAGAATTAACCCTTTTATTCACTATTCCATTCAATTAAATCCATACACATGTATTTTAGGCTATTTATACTTTAGCCCTCACATTTACACCTTTTATCAATTTAGTCCATTTCTCTTAAAACATCAAATTCACAAAATCTATACATACACATGCTTTGCCGAATACATATACATCACATTTAAGCCCACAATTTTCATCAAACTTGTAATTTAGTCCTTTAATTTACCATCTTCTCAATTTAGCCCTATTTAGCTAAATTCATCAAAAATTCAAGAACAAAGTACGTTCATCTAACTCATATCTTTCATTTAACACCAAAAATCATCAAAAAGCTTAACATAACATCAATGGCATCTCACACAAACATTATCAATTCATCAAATTGAGACATGGGCTTGATAGCTCTCTAAGCAACGATTGCAAAAACGTTGAAATTATCAAAAATTGACCGAAAACATACCTTGAATTTAGCTTTCAAAATGGCCAAACGAAACAAAGCTTTTCTTCTCTATTTTTGTTTGTGTTTTCGGTGGAGGAATGGATGAACAATGTCATTTTTTACCATAATCACCCACTAACTAAATAGTGGTTAAATTGCCACATAAGTCCTTCACTTTTACAAAGCCACAACACTTAGGTATCTTAACAAATAGCATGCAACTTTCAGATTTAATGCAATTCAATCTTTTAGTCAAATTAAACACACAGACGAACAATTTAATATATGAAAATTTTGCACATGCTTAATCACATATCAACGGCACAGAATATAATATAAAATATTATATGGACTCAAATTTGTGGTCCTGAAACCACTGTTCAGACTAGGGTATAAACCGGACTGTTACATGGGCTGTGTGCATTACCACCTAATTAATTATTAAATGATGGCCTGTGTGCGATACATCAACCATATTATCATTGGTGGGCTATGTGCGTTACCACTTGATTAATTATTAATTGATGGGCTGTGTGCGATACCATCATTTATATTATTATTGGTGGGCTGTGTGCGGAACCACCTAACTAATTAGCAATCGATGGGCTGTATGCGATACCATCGCTTATAAATGATTGGTGAACTAAGTGCAAAATCACCATAAGTATAAATGATTGGTGGGATATGTGCGATAGCACCCTATTAGAGGTGGATGGTGGGCTAAGTGCGAAACCATCGAGAGATTAGTAGAATGAGTAGCTTATCAAAAATACTAGATGTGTTGTTTTATATGATCATGTGTGATCAGTGCAGGAATGTATGTTAATTAAACGAGCAAATTGGCTTGTGGCATGGTAAGAATGTGGTAGGAGATAGAATGAGTAAGCTTCAAGAATAATGGAGTAAGAAATCATAAGCTAATGAGAAAACTCGACATATTACCTCGTAGTTACATTTATTCAGTGAATATCTATGATTGTCAAATTATGCAGATGAACTTACTAAGTATTATTGATTACTCATTTCCCTCTCCCATCTCTTATAGGTAAATTTAGCTAGCTCAGGTTGGAGATCGCCGGAGATGTTTTCACACAATCAGCAGACACTTGGTATGAGGTATCAAGTCCTTATGAGTCATGGCATGTATAGGACTAGTACTTGAGGTTGATTAAGTCTTTGTTGATGTAGCCAAATTGTGTTGGCCTAAGAAAATTTATAATTGGGTTGTGTGTAGCCATAGATGATGGCTTAATTTGTTGTAAATGTATTGGGAATAGTTCTCCCTAGTGTGTGGGATGAAGACTTTATCACTCTTATGATTAAATATCTTTAATTCAAGAGTTATATTGATGTTGTGTGATATTATGTGCTAATATATGATGGTATGCAAATGAGAATGGAAAAAGGCTTAGTAGATAGCCTCAAAGTGCCCACACGGATAGACACACGAGCGTGTGTCTAGGCCGTGTACTTCCTGCATGTTAGTGTTTTAAGTCAGAATAGACCACAGGTTAATCCCACGACTGTTTGTTTGGCCCGTGTGTAGTACACGGATGGTTGACACGAACGTGTCAAGGCCGTGTGAGTGTAGTTAATAACTCCACACGGGTAGAAGACATGGGCGTGTCAAGGCCGTGTGAGTATAGTCAGTAACTCCCCACGGTTGGAGGGCATGGGCGTGTCTAGAGGTACGCGGGCATACCCCAAACCACATAGGCGTGTGACCCCTACTTCCAAGAAAGGTTGTTCGATTAAGTTCTAAAAGTTTTTGAACATGAGTTTAAGGCCTCGTAGGCCCATGAGATGTATGAATTATTTGAGAGAGAAAAGTTCTTAATCGAGAACAAAATTTTATGGTCCGTAATTCCATAATTAAGCAAGTTCTAGTATAGTAATGTCTCATATCCGGTCTAGGCCTCAGACTCGGGTATGGGGTGTCAAGGTTCCTTGTGGTCTATTATGAAGCTCCGTAGCTAACTGACACATTTGATTTTCCAAATTTTTTAGTGTTGTTGCTTGGCTTTGGATCAAAGCGTCATTCTTTGCCATGTATGCTTTCAACAAGTTCTCCAAACTGTTTGATGCCTCAGCTTGAGGTGGTTTTGGAGCTTGCTAATTAAACCCTAGAGATTGGTTAGGTCTTTGCTGCAATAAGTTGTTGTTCGGTCCATTTCCTTGGTTGCTCCAAGAAAAGGTAAGGTGATTATGCCATGAAGGATTGTAGAAGTTGGACTGGGTTCCTTGACCACTCCTATTTTGATATTGGTTCCCCACATAGTACACTGACTCGGGATTTGATGGACAATTCTCAAAAGAATGGCCTTTCCCATAGTACACACAGGAAAGTACTTCAAATAGACTTGGTGGCTGAGCTGCAAAATTATTAGCACTATTAGCGGTAAACTACTTTAACATAGAGGAAATAGATGATACCTGAGCTGATAACGAAGTGACGGTGTCAACTTCACGAACTCTAGCTACACGTCTTCTTGAAGCTATTTGATTTGTTAGCCATTGATAGTTATTACTCGCGATCCTCTCAATGATCTCATAACCCTCATTATAAGACTTATACAAAATTTCACCATTTGTGGAAGCATCTACCATCAATCTTGTATGTGCATTGAGACCATTATAGAATGTATCCAATTGGATACAATGACGAATCCCATGATGAGGAAACTTACAAAGTAACTCCTTGAATCACTACCAATCCTCATACAAAGACTCGTCATCCAATTGTTGGAAAGTTGTGATCTCGTTCCTTAACTTAGTGTTTTTGTTAGGTGGGAAATAGTTAACCAAAAATCTCTCTACTAATTCTTGCCATGTAGATATAGAACTTGGTGGCAACGAATTGAGCCATGCTCATGCTCGATCTCGTAATGAGTACGGAAACAATTTCAATCTCAGTGCGTCTTCAGTCGCACTTGCTATCTTGAATGAATCACTCACCTCCATAAACAATCGAAGGTGGAGATGTGGATCTTCTGTGGGCATACCACTAAATTGGCCTATCGTTTGTAGCATTTGAAACATCACTGGTTTCAATTCAAATTAGGTTGCCTCAATATTAGGCCTTCTAATTCCTGGATTGAACTCACTGAAAAGTGGCACAGCATATTGTCTGATGCATCGATCCCTTTCATCTGCAATGAGGATGGGATTTCGTACATGATCAGCTTCATTACCTTGGTCTTGATTCTGATTTCCAAGGTCCATCTCGACTTGTCCTTGAGCTATTTATTCACATCTTCTTTATCTGAAAGTTCGCTCAATTTCAGGGTCTACATGGAGTAAATCAATAATTCGATCTATGCTCATAAACACCTGAAAAGAAAATCACATAAATTAAAAAGAATAAGTTAGTAATGTTAGAAATGAATCAAATTGAAAATAAATAATTTCACGAAAAAAATGACTATGGCAACAGTTGACAATCCCTGGCAACAGTGCCAAAAAACTTTTAACGCGAAGGTTTGTGCAAGTGTACACAGTCATTATCAAGTAATAAGTGAGTATCAAATTATCATCTCTACAGGGATTTATTTGTGCTAAGTCACTTAATTTGTAAAATTATATTAACAATTTGGTTAATAAAAACACAATATAGTTGAGAAGTGGTGATTAAAATGTATTAAACTAAATGAAATGATCCCTATTGCAAACTATCCTAAGTATGCAAACTATATGAATGAAATAGATTTTAGTAAAATTAAACACAATTTGCAACAATTATAACATAAATAAACTAGGACAATTACTTTAATTAATCTCAATTTATTATCAACATGATTAATGACATTCAGAAAAACATTCCATGGCAACTCGATCTTTCATGAGTTTGGAAACCACATTAGGTCCTTTCGAAATCCTTTACTTAGTACATACGCATTTTACTGATCCTTATTTACTAAGGGTTTCTTAGCATTCGTGTGAGGTAACAGGGACGTGTCAGGTTTGGTTTGGAATAGTTTAACCACACAAATCTAAAAACTATGCAGATAACACAGCTTGGTCAGAGTTGTTATACAACCTACAATTTAATAGGCTCAGGATCTAAATTGAGCATGCACATTTCAATTATTTGTCCATTGGCCATCTTCTGGTCAGGATCACTTAGCTAATTCGGGTGCATTTCAATCACTCATGAACGAAATATAGACTTGATTTTAATTGAAAACATGATCGATTGAGGCACAAACATTATAAGCATGATTCAAATAAATATTATTTAATCAAAGCAATCATCCTAGCTTAAATAAAGTTAAGCTAACATTGTTGTAAATAAGAACAAAGAACTCATAGCAAACATCTTTAGATTAAATTAGCGAAAGGAAAGATTAAACCCAATTCAGAGTGGCTGTCACCCAAGACTCTGACTGATGAGGCTCATTCGTTCCTTTGCTTTGCTCCTTTGCTGATGGCTCTCCAAGGTGGCCTACCAATGGTTCTTTAAGAGGCTTAATTGCTAAAATCTCTATAAAGAGATGATTCTTGGTGTGGGAATGGAAAAGGCTAAGAGAATTTGGAGAGAAGAGAGAATGATGAATGATAAGAAAGAATGAGGAATGATTGAGGGATGATGAATGACAGAATGAGAGGGTCTTATTTATAGGTGAGGAGAGGGGGATAGTTTGTCAAAAATAATGGATATTAACCTCTTCAAATCTCCTTAAATTGTGGCCGACCATGCTTAGTGGCTTTTGACTTGATTTTTGCTTGATTTTTAAGCAATTTTGGATGCCACACAACTCAGGACTGAGACTCGATCAATCGTAAATCTTCGAGTAAATCTCTAATTTCTTCAACACTGCAAGGACCTTGTGTAATTAAACCAAAGAATGGTTTAAATGGACATCCAGGTGTAATCGAATATTGGGTTGAATTGGTCTCCAATTTGGACGGTTTTGTAATCCAGCAAAGCTATCAGACCTGTCCAAAATAAATCAACAAGTTAGAGGACTAAAGATTAAAATTTATCCAATTTAATTAATGAATTAAAACCCAAATTATTAATGAAATATTTTAAAATGAATTATTAAATATAATTTTATATTTTATCATTTAATTTAATCATGCATCGCCCACTTTATGTCTTAAAAAATAATATATTCAAATTAATATAAAATAAGCCATTTATTGCATGAAAACTATATAATAAAGCATAAAATCACATTTTAATGATTTCTATGTCCTAATTTCATATTTTCACATATTTCATTAATTTATTAAACAATTACTTAGTTTTAACAATGGATTTAAGTAAAATGTGATAAATTACATAGGAAAATCCTATATATTTTTCCGTTTACACCTTCTACTTATAGGATTTTACGAATCTCATGGTTCTCTGATTTTTTATCATAACTATCATTTTTAAAGCTCATTGATTTACGATCACATCTTCAGTTCATTGGTTTACTATAATGAACACTTCATTAAGAATTCACCGATTTACGATCACAACTCCACTTAGACAGTTTGCTAAATTACAATAAAACTGTCATTTTTATAGCTCATTGATTTACAATTGTAACTTCAATTTATTGATTTATGATTATGAACACTTAATGAAGAGTTCGCCAATTTATTATCGCAACTCCACTTAAGCAGTTCATTGGTTTACTACTAAAACTGTCATTTTTAAAGCTCGCTTATTTAAAATCATAGCTTCAGTTCTTTGATTTACAATCATGAACATTTCTTGGTTCAAAAGGAATGTAAATTTTCCAAACTAGTTTTAAGCAAAGCCAAAAATGATTTTTGTAATAGCCCAATTTAGGGGCTAGTCAGAATAGTGATCTCAGAATCACTAATTTGAGATTAGAGAAAATTATTTTCATGTTATTTTATGTGTTATAACATGTTTATAAAGAGGCATGAGAATTTAGGTGTTTTAATTTTTAGCATTTGAGGGCTTAATTGCGAAAAAGGACTAAACCACATAAAGTGCGAAAGTTTTATTTTATTTGCTAGAGGTGCCAAATAGCTAGGTCCCAAATGTGCAATTTGACCTTGTTTGATTAAGTTGGCCGGCCATAATATGCATAGGGGACTAGAGCTTTTATTGTGGTCAAAAGTTGGTAATATTGGTTGAAAAATGAAAAAAATAAAGAAATATCATCTTTCCTCTCTTCTTCTCCACCAAAATTTTCAACAAACAAGGGGTGTTTGAAAGCTTAAAATTTCAGAAAGCTTTACTCGATTCAAGTAAGTCAATTTGATGGTTGTTTTTGATGATTTTTGTATTTTTGGAGTCCTCAAAGCTTAAGCTAGCTAATGAGAGGACTAGTTTGCAATATGGTTGAAAGTATAGGGACTTACCATGATATAGTTTATGTTGTTTGATGATTTTTTATGGAAGAAAATGAATGATAGGATGTTGATAAACAACTTTTGTGAAATGTGTTGTTATGGAAACACCTAATTGGGGCTAAAATGCAATAGTTATAAATTGTTCATTAAGGCATGAAATAGTTGGAATTGAGGATAGTTGTAAGAGGATTAAATGTTAAGCTAGACTTTTTTAATAAGAAAATGTGATGAAAATTTATTTACGAGCCTAGGGGCAAAATCATAATTTTGCCAAAGTGTAGGGGCAAAATAGTCATTTTTTCCTAAAGTGTAGATTATGGTGTATTATGATTTATAAGTGATTAAATCAGTAAATTCTATTGTTCTAGATCAAAGAAAATGAGTTTCGGACCCAGAACGAGTGAAAAGAGAAATGTGGGCAAAAAGTCCCTTTCACCCTTTCGACATCAAGGTAAGTTCATTTGCTAAATTATGAAATTCTAAGTGAGGTACTTAATATTTTGATGTTGTATTGATTGTTTAATTACCTTCATGTATACGTTAAGTACGCTTTGACGGAATGTTAAGAAATGAGATTCTTATTTTAATCTAAGACTAATGGGAAAGAAATTAGCATGAGATTATGGCAATTAAGGTCCCGTGTAAGACCATATTAAAATATGGCCACGGTGTAAGAATTTGTATACCGCCATGTCAGGGACATGGCATCGATATGTTAATTCGTGTAAGATCATATTGGAATATGGCCTGGGTGTAAGAATTCGTATAAGACCATGTCAGGGACATGGCATCGATATGTTAATACGTGTAAGACCATATTGGAATATGGCCTCAGTGTAAGAATTCGTTTAAGACCATGTCGGGGACATGGCATCGATATGTTAATGCATGTAAGACCCTATCAGGGTATAATGTCAATATGGCATTATGTGTATGAGACTCAAGAGTGTTATTTTACAATTTGAGTGATTCAACGGGTATGTTTAAGGAGAGAAAGTATGTGGTTGTACTATGAGAAGCACAAGGATGTGTTAGAATTGAATTGAGGTAAATTCGGTATATGATGAATCCCTAGTGGGTTATGTGCAATCAATACATAAGTTATGTTTATAATGCATTGTGTGAATGCGAACGAGTATCGTAGAAAGTTAAGTAAGAATGATAGTGTATGAGGATGTTCACGGATGAACATTGGAAATAGAGAAATGCATGTGGATAAATATTTATGATTGTATAATAACGGTGAGCTATGTGTGATACCACCTTATTGATGGTTAGTTATTGGCTGTGTGCGATACCTTCGCTTATAAAGTCATTTGGTGGGCTAAGTGCGATACCACCATAATTATAAATGGTTGGTGGGCTATGTGCGATACCACCCTATTAGAGATCGATGGTAGGCTAAGTGCAAAACCATCGAGAGATTAGTGGTATAAGAGGCTTATTGAAAATGATTGATGTGTTGTTGTATGTGATCATGTGGTGATTAGTGCAGGAATGAATGCTAACTAAAACAAGCATTTGGCTTGTGTCATGATTAGAATGTGGTAAGAGATAAAATGAGTAAGTTTTAAGAATGTTTGAGTAAGTAACTAAGAGTTAATAGTAAAACTCATTACAATACTTTGTGGGTTGTGTATACAAAATGAATATCAGTATTTGTCAGTTATATGCAAATGAACTTACTAAGCATTATTGCTTACTCCTTTCTTTTCCCATCTCTTATAGGTAAATTAAACTAGCTCGGGTTGGAGACCGCCGGAGATGTTTTCACACTATCAAGTAGACGCTTGATATAATGTTTCAAGTTTTTCTGAGTTATGGCATGTATAGGGACCTCTTAGTTGACTAAGTCATGTTGATATAGCCAAATGTGTTGGCCTAAGTGAGTTATAATTTGGTTGTGAATAGCCATATATGATGGCTTAATCAGATTGTAATCATAGTAGAAATAGTTCTCCCTTGTGTTTGGGATGAAGATTTCATTGTTGAATTAAATGTCTTTAATTCAAGAGTTATATTGATGCTATGTGATGTTATGTGATGGTGTTTGAATGTATGCAAGTGAGAATAGTAAAAGGCTTGGCAAATAGACTTGTTCTTGTCCATGTGGATAGGCACACGGGCATATGCCTAGGCCATGTGTGACACACGGCTAGCCCACATTGGCCGTGTCTTTTTAACAGAATTGAGTAGTCTAGGCCATGGGCTAGCCATACAGGCGTGTGCCTAGACTCAATGTCGTGTGAAGTGGTCAGTGTTCACCACAGGTGGTGGGCACAAGCGTGTGCTCTAGCCGTGAGATTTTAGCAGTATGGTTGAGTTTTGTACACGGTTGGTGGATATGGGCGCGTGTGTCTACGGGCATGTGCCATCTAACACGAGCGTGTAGTCCTGTCTAGATGCAGAAAATTTTAAGAACATAGAGTTTTCAAAATAGTCTCGAGAGCCCTCGTATGTATGAGTGAGGCCTCGTAAGTCAGGAATAAGGTTGTTGTGGTAACTAAATGAGAATAGTCACGTTGAGCCTAGGTGGTGATCAAGTGTTTTTAATTTGGTAATGCCTCGGGCCCGATTCCGGTGGCAAATACGGGTAAGGGGTGTTACATTTAGTGGTATCAGAACTATGGTTTAGTCAGTTCTCAGACTAACCTAGCATGAGTAAGAGTCTAGCTATACATGCCATATGTGGACCGCGATAGTGTGATATCTCTTGGCTCTAACGAAGTTGTTTTGTTAAGGTAGAGATGATTCCCAAACTGAGCTAATTTCATTAAGTTTGTATGATTTTCAAGCTTCATGAATATTTTCATTGAATTTCTTGTGATGTTATATGAACATTATTTCCATGAAAATGTTTAATTGTTATATTAAACAAGGAAGTTACTAAGATCAAGCATGAGAAAGTCCCGATTGAAATTGAATTACCTAGGATACTCGATCTACCACATGAAACGAGAAAGTTCGTATAAGACCAAGCCAAGGCATGGTATCGACAATCAAGCAAAGTTATCATGAAAGACCAAGACAAGTCTTGGCATTGAAAAATTATTATGAGATAGAGATCCCATGTAAAACCATATCTAGGGTATGGCATTGGCATGGAGACACATGTGTATTAAGATTCAGCATCCTCTGTTATTCATAGTAATTCATCGGGAAAATGAGTAAAGCTTAAATGAGATATCAAGAAAGTTAATTAAGTAAAGTTGATATCATGTCGGGCTAGTTAAAGCTGATTAAGAAGTATTGTTCATGTTATGAATGATGATGTTGAGATTATGCCTACCATAGCAAAGTATACTAATCTATGTGATCAAGTGTTACAATTACCTTGTTTACCTTACAAGCATGAGACTAATAAGTATTATGAGATATGTAAGATTCAGTAAGAGTAAGTAAGCATTTGAGATTTGTGATGCCATTGTTTATGATAAATATGTCCACATGGTTAAATTTCACATGTGAATTTTAAAGTAGAGAATGTATAATGTTTTGTTTTATGACTCTGTTATGAAATCACACATATTATAGTGTAGGAGTTAAACTGAGAAGCTTGACTAAGTAAAATGCCAGATATGAGAATGGTCATTTAATAATAAATTAATGAATAAGACCATGGTAGGACCATGGCAATACATGTGATCCCATATAAGACCATGTCTGTGACATGGCATTGGCAATGATACACGATCTCATGTAAGACCATATCTAGGATATGGCATCTGCATCGAATAGTGATTTTGTGTAAGACCATGTTTGGAACATGGCTTCGGCACCAAAGAAAGATCTCGTATAAGACCATATCTGGGATATGGCATTAATATCGAGTTACAAGATCCCCTATAAGACCATATCTGGAATATGGCATCGACATCGAGTTACAAGATCCCGTATAAGACCATATATGGGATATGGCATCGACATCGACATGAGTTTCCATGTAAGACCGTATCTGGGATATGGCATTGGTATTGAAATGAGATCTTGTGTATGACCATAGCGAGGCTATGGCATCGTGATGACATGTAAAGTAATAGCCGAGCTATGGTGTTGTGATATGTGTAAGACCATAGTTGGACTGTGGCAATCAAGTAAACGACGTACTCAAACCTATAAGATATTCTTTAATTGTTAAGTAATGGTAAGAGAAATTAGAGTTAAGTGTTGAGTACTCAAGCAGATATTAGTGTGGAACTTGAGTAAGTAAAGTCACTGTTCGAAAGTATGAGTGATAGAAACAATTGTAGCGTGATAAACGTGAAAACTCACTTGGAGTGAGTTGGGTGACTATGATGATATTTCATTGATGATGAATGTTAAATCATATGTATGTAGTCACGAGAGTCAAGTTATAGAGTGCTACGACCTCACCTCCTTACCACTGTTGAATTATAATGAGATGTTATGAGAGTTAAGATGAGTACATTTGCATTTGATTAATGGAATAATTATGTTAGCATAATTAGGAATGCCTTGTATCACATTGATACATGATACTCTACTAAATAGAATAATTGTTGTTAAGTATGAGGTTGAAGTCCTAGAGGACTAAAATGAAAAGGCTATCATTGAGATATGAAATAGAAAAGGTCCTGTATAAGACCATGTCCAGGAGATGGCCACGGTACCAAGTTATGATTCCATTTAAGACCATATCCAAGATATGGCTTCGGTAATGAATATAAGAATCGTGTAAGACCATATTCAGAATATGGCATCGATACTTGATGTGGAAGTCCATATAAGACCTTATTCGGGATATGGCATTTGCATTTAGAGGTGACTCCATATAAGACCACCTCGAAAATGTGGCATTGGTTTCATACCTATATGAATGACGATGAATATGCGTATTTGATTGTCCCTGGTGATCAATGGGATAGAAAGATAAGGTAGAAATGAGAATTGTACTAAAGCCATGTGAATGGGTGAATACAGGCACTTGTGAACGAGTCAAGAAGAAACTAGTATGATGTGTGGCACGGTAAGTGCTAAATAAATGTCAAGTATGAGTAAGTTGGCTTGAGGTCTGTAACTTGTGCATGGTTAGTTAATGCCATGGATGGGTTATAATGATCTCCTTGGGTATTATGTATGAATATTTGTTGCCTTTCAGGACAAATGTAGTTCTTCCTCTCATAAATTGTGATTGTGTGAGGACGTTAGCTGACTGAAAAAGTAGACTAAATAGTTTTGATTTAGCTAATTAAAATCGACATACCTTTATCTCCTCGTAACCCTATTCGGGTACTTTGAGGAGGAAGTTGGAGATGATCATAGTATAAGAAGTGAAATCACAAGTTTCATGTTGTGTAGGGGGTTTTCGGGTAGGCTGAATAGAGTTAATGAAATTGATCGAGATGTCCCTGCTATCGTGAGATATGATGATAGTAAAGGTTTTAGATTAGCATTACAAGAGAAACTCATATGAGAGTGTGCTTCAAATATGTTCTCAGTGTGGAGAAAAAAGTAGATTAATATATTGAAATATGATGAAAGTTTTGTGTATTTTCACGCATGAATCATTAAGGACTATGAAATTCTGTGTGCTCATGGGTAGGGAGCATGATACAGAGGTATGCTCATTTAAATGCTCAAACTGTGATGGTTCAGTTGAAAGCTATTGAAGGAACTATTAATTGAAAGTTCTAGTACTGAGTACAGTCTGAATCGAGAAAAAGAGTTGTTAGATTGGTGATCCAGAGACGATCACTTTTGTGTATATGTCGCGAGTTAGATGTTATGAAATGATCCATGGAAAAATCGATATGTGCTTTCTAACTTTTGATGAGTTAAAGTATCGAATGTTGTAGAAATTTTTGGCATGAGACTTAGTAATAGCATGTCTACTCATGCAAGGCTAAGAAAAAGTGCAGTTTTATGCATAAATGTTTTGACAAGTGAGTACATTTCACGATCTGATTGAGTTTATGGTCAGAAGTAGTCGACCACTAAAAGCTGAGTTTTCAAAGCGTATAAGTCAAAAATATTACATTCGGTGAATTTTTTAATAAGGAAGTGAGATAAAACCTTAGAGATTTCAAATTTGGTTTGATAAAATTCCCAAGGAGGAGGATGTCATTCGAATTGTAGTGAATCAACCAGTAAAGATCCAAACGATCATGGGACATGTACAGAGTTCCAAATTGATATCACAACTTAAAGGTTGTTGGCAAGAGAAACTTGAGGATAAGTGGATTTGTGATTTTGAAGAGTTGATGAAAACATTTTAAGAATGTTGGTAGCAACTCCTCCAGATAAGATTTTCGGGGATGAAAATCCCTAAGGGGGGAGAATTATAACAACCCGATTTAGGGGCTAGTCAGAATAGTAATCTCAGAATCACTAATTCGAGATTAGAGAAAATTATTTTCATGTTATTTTATGTGTTATAACATGTTTATAAAGAGACATGAGAATTTAGGTGTTTTAATTTAGGTGTTTTAATTGCGAAAAGGGACTAAATCGCATAAAGTGCAAAAGTTCTATTTTATTTGCTAGATGTGCCAAATAGCTATGGGTTATTAATTGGAGGTCCCAAATGTGAAATTTGGCCTTGTTTAAGTGAGTTGGCCGGCCATAACATGCATAGGGTACAAGAGCTTTTATTGTGGTCAAAAGTTGGTAATAGTGATTGAAAAATGAATAAAATAAAGAAAGGAAAAATATATCATCTCTCATCTCTTCTTCTCCATCAAAATTTTCAGAAAACAAGGGGTGTTTGAAAGCTTAAAATTTTAGTAAGCTTTACTCCATTCAAGTAAGTCAATTTGATGGTTGTTTTTTATGATTTTTGTATTTTTGGAGTCCTCAAAGCTTAAGCTAGCTAATGAGAGGACTAGTTTGCAATATGGTTGAAAGTCTAGGGACTTGCCATGATAGATTTTATGTTGTTTGATGAGTTTTTATGGAAGAAAATAAATGATAGGATGTTGATAAACAACTTTTGTGAAAGGTGTTGTTATGGAAACAACTAATTGGGGCTAAAATGCAAAAGTTGTAAATTGTTCATTAAGGCATGAAATAGCTAGAATTGTGGATAGTTGTAAGAGGATTAAATGTTCAGCTAGGATTGTTTAATAAGAAAATGTCTGAAAATTTATTTACGAGCCTAGGGGCAAAATTATAATTTTGCCAAAGTGTAGGGGCAAAATAGTCATTTTTTCCTAAAGTATAGATTATAGTGTATTATGATTTATAAGTGATTAAATTAGTAAATTCTATTGTTCTAGATCAAAGAAAATGAGTTTCGGACCTAGAACGGGTGAAAAGAGAAATGTGGGCAAAAAGTCCCTTTCGGCCCTTTCGACATCGAGGTAAGTTCATTTGCTAAATTATGAAATTCTAAGTGAGGTACTTAATATTTTGATGTTGTATTGATTGTTTAATTACCTTCATGTATACGTTAAGTACGCTTTGACAGAATGTCAAGAAATGAGAGTCTTATTTGAATCTAAAACTAATGGGAAAGAAATTAGAATGAGATTATGGCAATTAAGGTCCCGTGGAAGACCATATTAGAATATGGCCACAGTGTAAGAGTTTGTATACGGCCATGTCAGGGACATGGCATCGATATGTTAATACGTGCAAGATCATATTAGAATATGGCCTCGGTGTAAGAATTCGTATAAGACCATGTTAGGGACATGGCATCGATATGTTAATACGTGTAAGACCATATTGGAATATGGCCTCAGTGTAAGGATTCGTTTAAGACCATGTCGGGGACATGGCATCGATATGTTAATGCATGTAAGACCCTATCAGGGTATAATGTCAATATGACATTATGTGTATGAGACTCAAGAGTGTTATTTTACAATTTGAGTGATTCAACGGGTTTGTTTAAAGAGAGAAAGTATGTGGTTGTACCATGAGAAGCACAAGTATGTGTTAGAACTGAATTGAGGTAAATTTGGTATATGATGAACCCTTGGTGGGTTATGTGTAATCAATGCACCTCAGTTGCATAAGTTATGTTTATAATGCATTGTGTGAATACGAACGAGTATTGTAGAAAGTTAAGTAAGAACTATAGTGTATGAGGATGTTCACGGAAGAAC
Source organism: Gossypium rotundifolium (assembly GCA_025506655.1). Lineage (NCBI taxonomy): Eukaryota > Viridiplantae > Streptophyta > Magnoliopsida > Malvales > Malvaceae > Gossypium > Gossypium rotundifolium. Next base: position 158,682,047 of record CP106722.1, on the reverse strand, counting down.
ATTGGAAATAAAGAAATGCATGTGGATAAATATTTATGATTGTATAATAACGGTGAGCTGTGTGCGATACGACCTTATTGATGGTTAGTGATGGGCTGTGTGCGATACCATCGCTTATAAAGTCATTTGGTGGGCTAAGTGCAATACCACCATAAGTATAAATGATAGGTGACCTAAGTGAGTTATAATTTGGTTGTGAATAGCAATAGATGATGGCTTAATCCGATTGTAATCATAGTAGAAATAGTTCTCCCTTGTGTTTGGGATGAAGATTTCATTGTTGAATTAAATGTCTTTAATTCAAGAGTTATTGATGCTATGTGATGTTATGTGATGGTGTTTGAAAATGTATGCAAGTGAGAATAGTAAAGGGCTTGGCAAATAGCCTTGTTCTTGTCCATATGGATAGGCACACGAGCATGTGCCTAGGCCATGTGTGACACACGGCCAACCCACGGGCATGTGCATTGGCCGTGTCTCTTTGACAGAATTGAGTATTCTAGGCCATGGGCTAGCCATACAGGCATGTACCTAGACTCAAGGCCGTGTGAAGTAGTCAGTGTTCACCACGGGTGGTGGGCACGGGCGTGTGCTCTAGCCGTAGGATTTTAGCAGTATGGTTGAGTTTTGTGCATGGTTAGTGGACATGGGCGTGTGTGTCTACACACGGGCATGTGCCATTTAACATGGGCGTGTAGTCCTGTCTAGATGCAAAAAAATTTAAGATCATAGAGTTTTTGAAATAGTCTCAAGAGCCCTAATGTAACACCACAAACCCGACCTAAATGTTACGACCGATTCTAGTGTGCTACATCAGGTGATGTTTAAAACCACAAAGTTGATTGGAAAACATATCATTGAAAAATCACATAATTTTGAAATTTCATTTCTCCTCACTTATGCCCAAGAGGGATTTACTCTTTTTAATACTTTTTCAAAATACGCGTTTTGTCTTGTTTAATAAAAACTGGGTCGATTACAAAGAATTTGGTCTTATCACTTACAAAAATGAGTTATTTGAAAAAAAAGATGTTGTTTATTGTTTTGAAAACTTCATGTTGATTAGATTTGCAGTATTTAAAAAAAATCCAAATAAAAGTCAAAATAGCTCCAATGGACTTATTACATCAATTATAAAACCCAATAATTAAAATAAAGAATTTCCAAATTTTAAAATACTTAGTTCACCCTTAAAACATGCGGAACGAGTGGCCATCTTCGAGTCCCATGTGGCTCCAAATCCTCTACAATTGGGGATTACCTGCACAGTTAAGGTAAAGAGGTGAGTTACAAGATCTAAGTGTGCATTCTCGGTTACAAACACAGTCTGGGCTCAAGCCCATGCAGTATCGGTTCGGGCCTAAGGCCCAAATAGATGATAATGCAAACAGAGAAAATGCAGTCCAACCCAATCCAACCAACACACCACCGGTACCAACCCTACACTCCTGTGGGGACCAAGTCAACCCACCCAGCCCTACACACTAAGAATGCAAATGAATTTGCCAAAGATAATCAAAGAATGTTGCCAGTAATAGTATTTGTGGCTGTGCCACTAATGAAACACCCCAAACCCGGCCCAAAAAGCCTAACCAAATTTGGTATGTTCCTCGAGTAACACTTTAGCGGAATTCCATTGTAAGGAAATTTTGTCTTTTAAAACATTATTTTTAGAAGGAATTAATAAAATCAAAAGGAAACCAAACTTAAGAAAATTTCCTTGAAAACATTTATATATTAGAGACAAAAACCTTTTTAAATAATTATCGAAAACCAATTTAGTTATTTAATAGATATTTGTTCATGTCAAAATAAAAGTAAATCCAAACACGAAATGAAAGATAGTTTATAGTGGCCTTATTACATAAAATTGGCAAATCCATAATAAAGTCTAAGTAATAAAATTTAACTTAAAGAGTTTAAGTTGGAAAATCTCCACAATACTTTATACGAGCACTGGCCACCTCGAAATCCTTGCTGCCCCGATCCATCGCACTACGAGTTATCTGAAAAGTTATCCCATAAAAATGGGTGAGTCATAAACTCAATGTATAACACATACACTAAAAAGCCCATTTTATCATATGCTTTAAAGCCCAAAATTTTCACATATGGCCATAGGCCCATTTAATCAAATGTTTAGCCCAAAGGTCCATTTAGCTCATATTTAGCCCAAAGGCTCATTTAATTCATATTTAGCCCAAAGGCCCATTTAATTCATATTTAGCCCAAAGGCCCATTTAATTCATATTTAGCCCAAAGGCCCATTTCATAACAGATCAAGTAATAATCATACAATATTACATAGTTATGTATATGAAATGAAATGCAAGCCTACCCAACCTAAATATCCATCCGCTACACACCCCCGCACCAACCAACACACCGTGGGATTACTAAATCGACCCTCCATCCGCTACACACCATCGAAGGCGATTCTTGCGATCAACATGCACATCGCCCTTATTGTGGCAAAGCCACCAAAATAGATGTGACCAAAGTCACCGATCAAGTCCAAATTTCAAATACGTGACCGAATTCACGGAGCCAAATATGTGACCAAGTCACCGGAGCCAAATATGTGAAAGCCACCAGAGTCAAATATGTGACCAAGTCACCAATTTCACATATGTGACCGAAGTCACTGTAATTGTGGTAAAACCACCGAATACTTCCTCCTTTATTAAACATACCCATATGCCCATGCACATACATATCAAATCGATTTTCATGCTATTTACCCACAAGTCATAATATAGTCATGCTTATTTCATATTGATGCATATAGCAAAAATAAACGAAATATTGGGTAACATACCTGAATTTTGTATACCAATGATTGGTATCCACAAACAAAACATACTATCATATAATCACTTTTAACAATATAAATCTATGGAAATTTTTAATGTATGGTTACACACCTAGTAACAGTGAGAATAATACCCTCTTGCTCGTCAACACCTAATTGATTAACACACTTGGTTAGTATAAACTATTGTTAACAAAACTATACTTATAGACGATGGATCTAAATCCTTACCCTCGGATTCACGAATGACAGTTATTTGTGGTTTTTCTCCACTAGATGGATCAAAACCACGATATTCCACCAACGTAAAGTGGTTCGGTTGTACGCACTACTTCGAATAACCGATCCTTGTTAGCAGAAGGTCCACAACCAAGTGGAAAGTCTCTAACCCCCGATACTGCTCTTCGTTTGTAGTTCGATGGTAAAGGAATACCTCCTCTCTTCCAAACACTTCGCACAGCTCTTTTCTTACCTATCTTGTTGATCTTAGATCGCCCCTAAAATAACGTAGATTAGTGATCCATCTAAAGAAATTGATATTATCTAAAATAGTAATCTTACCTTGATGATTCGAATGGTCACTTAAAGGTTGTTTTCAACAAAGATCTTTGAAAAATCTTTTCAAAAGATTCGGCTTGAGTCCTTCAAGATTCGACTTTAACAAAAAGAGAAGAGAAATGGTGGTTTCGGTTTGAGGGAAAAGAAGAAAGGAAAAAGAAAAGAGAAGGAAAGGAAGAAGGAAGAAAAGAGAAAGAGGAGAAGAAGATGATAATGGTGATTTCTCAAAAGAAAAGAGATGATTAGGAACTTTTGCACATTCGGCCAAAGAGGAAATTCTTGATCCTATGTGGTTTCGGCAATGAGAGGAAAAGAAGAGAGAAATAAAGTGAAAAGAAAAAGAAAGGGAGAATTGATCAAAGAGAAAAGAGATTGATTTTGGAGCTTAGATGCATTCGGCAAAAGGGAGAGTAAAATGAAGAAGAAAATGGTGCTTAATCTTTGTAGTTTTGGTTTCAAAAGAAAATGGGAGAAAGAAAGTAGTATTTGGTTCAATCAATTGAGGCTAAATCAAAAGCACAATTGTACCAAAGTGCCTAAGGTACATTCGCCAAAGTAGGAGTTTTTGGAGAAAATTGGTCAAAAGAAAGCTAAAACAAAGAGAAGATTTTTTTACTTAAACTCAATGTCAATTTCGCTAGAGAGAACTTTTGAGAAAATGAGAAAAGATGGACACATTTGCTAGGATTTTGGCCAATTAGCACCCTAATGGCTATACTAACTTTCGGTCAACCTTAGCCAACATATCCCCCTTTTTCCTCCTTGTTTCTTCCCCATCATATCCAAAAATTTGCTACACAATTAAGCCACTCCCTTTAGCCTTCATGCCGTCTAGGTTCATGGTCAAATGACCATGAACACATCCCCAAAACATAGCCCAATATCATGCCTTTTGTCCCCCTCATCTTATCATCAACTTATGATTCCATGCCTTAAGTTCCTAGCTTCCTTTTTCACATGGTCAAATAGCCAAAAATGAATGAAAGCTCATCCACTCTAGAACTTTCTTGGCCGACACTTATAGGGAAGACAACAAAAAAATTAAAATCCTCCTTAATGCTAGCTAGGAGATTCGAACCTTACACCTCAAGCACACATCCATGCATCTTAACCACTTTGCCAATTACTTAACTTATGCTTGAAATTCCTTGTCATTAATTCTTAAGGCCTAGCTTGTTTAGCTCTCTCTTCATTAATAAAAATTAAAAGTTTAACTAAGCATTCACTTAATTAATGAAGCTCAAACAACTTCCAAAATTGCACTTAATAATGATTAAGCATGCAACATTATTCAATTAAGAAAATGCATAACCCCTAATTATCGGGATGTTACGCTTCTACCCCTTAAAATAATTTCGTCCTCGAAATTACCCGGCCGAATAAGTGAGGTATTCTTTGTCGATCGCTTCCTCCGATTCCCATGAAGCTTCTTCGATCCATGATTACGCCTTATAATACTTTGACGAGAGGAACTGATTTTCTCCATAAAACCTTTACATCTCGCTCTAAAATTTGAATTGGTTCCTCTTCGTATGACAAATCGATCTTAATTCCACCTCCTCAACTGGTACTACATGAGATGGATCCGAACAGTAAGCAGTAGCATTGAAACATGGAACACATCATGCATTTGCTTCAACTCGAAGGTAAATCTAATCGATATGCCACAGATCCGACTTCCGCTTGCAATTCGATAAGGTCCAATGAACCTAGGACTTAGTTTCCTTTGCGTCCAAATCTCATCACCTTTTTCCAAGGTGAAACTTTAAGGAAAACTTGGTCCCCACAAGAAACTCTATTTCTTTCCGCTTAAGATCTGCAGACGATTTTTGTCATCCGACGCTTCCTTTAATCGAGCCCGGATTACCTTAACCATTTCTTGATTCACCACTATTTTGGACCCAAAATCGACGTTCCCTAATTTCGCCCAACATGTAGGAGTGCGACACTTCCATCCATATAATGCTTCATATGGTGCCATCCGAATACTCGATTGGAAACTGTTGTTGTATGCAAATTCTGCCAATGGTAAGAATTCCTCCCAACTTCCCTTGAAATCTATCACACATCCCCTTAACATATCTTCTAAGATCTGGATTACTCTTTCGGACTGACCGTCCAACTGAGGATGAAATGCCGTACTGAAGTCCAATCTGGTGCCCAAAGCCTGATGCAATGCTTTCCAAAATCGCGATGTAAATCTCGGATCTCTGTCCGAAATTATCGACAACGGCACTCCATGCAATCTCACAATCTCAGCCACGTATAACTTCGCCAATTTCTGCAAAGAGTAATCAATCCGAACTGGGATAAAATGTGCATATTTCGTCAATCGGTCCACTATCACCCAAATGGAGTCTTTCTTAGTAGGCATAAGAGGAAGCCCACTAACAAAATCCATGGTGATTCTCTCCCACTTCCATTGCGGAATCTTTATTGGCTATAGCAATCCGTAAGGTACTTGATGTTCATTTTAACTTGCTGACACGTCAAGCACTTCCCTACAAATTCGTAACTTCCGCTTAAGTCCGGCCACCAAAATTGATCTCGCAAATCTCGGTATAACTTACTTCCTCCAGGATGCATAGCATAGGGGCTACCATGCGATTCTCAAGTATCTTTGCCTCAACTCCCGATCCTTTGGCATCTGATTTTACCTTTAAAACACAATACCCGTCACATCATTAATACCAAAATCTTCCAATTTCCCACTCCGCACTGTCAAGCTTTTCATTCAGATCTTCATCTACTAATTGCCTCTCTTTCACTTGACTTAACCATGTCAGCTTAACTTGAAGTTCTGCCAATAAGCTTCCGTCATCAAAAAGACTAAGATGTGCAAACATCGCTCTCAAATTTGACACCACTTTTCGACTTAGAGCGTCTGCCACCACATTCGCCTTGCCCGGGTGGTACTCGATGGAACAGTCGTAGTCTTTCAACAACTCTATCCACCTTCTTTGCCTCAAATTCAGTTCCTTCTGAGTCAGTAGATATTTCAGACTTTTGTGGTCCGTGTATATCACTGACTTTTCCCCGTATAAGTAATGTCTCCAAACCTTAAGGGCAAAGACTACAGCTGCCAACTCCAAGTCATGCGTCGGGTAATTAACTTCATGCGGTCTCAACTGCCGAGACGCATACGCAACTACCTTTCCGCCTTGCATCAGAACACATCCTAAACCCGTGTGAGAAGCATCACAATACACAACAAAATCCTTTCCTGCTTCAGGCTGAATCAAAACAGGAGCTTCCGTCAAAACTTTCTTGAGCTTCTCAAAACTCTCTTCACGCTTATCGCCCCACACGAAAGGTACTTCCTTTCTCAACAATTTCGTTAAAGGTGCATTATCGATGAAAATCCTTCGACGAATCTTCAGAATATCCGGCTAAACCCAAGAAATCGCGAACCTCGCCACGGACTTAGGTGGTTTCAATCTAGCATGACCTCAATCTTCCGAGGATCCACCTTATCCCCTTCGCAGATACCACATGTCCTAAAATGCAACTTTTCACCAAAATTCACACTTCTTGAATGTGGCGTACAATTTCTTCTCCCTTAAAACTCGCAACACAATCCGAAGATGCTCATCATGTTCCACATCGGACTTAGAATACACCAGATGTCGCCTATGAATACCACGACAAACCGATCCAAGTAGGTGAAAAATCCGATTCATCATATCCATAAACGCATTTGGGCATTCGTCAATCCGAATGGCATTACCGTAAATTCATAATGCCCATATCTAGTTCGAAAAGCCGTCTTATGGATATCCGCTTTTTCACTTTAAGTGATGATACCCCAACCTTAGATCAATCTTTGAGAATACCGCAGCTCCCTTTGTCGATCGAACAAGTCGTCGATCCTTGGCAAAAGATACTTGTTCTTGATGGTCACTTATTTAACCGCCGTAGTCTATACACATCCTCATCGATCCATCCTTCTTCTTCACGAATAGGACCGGTGCTCCCATGGAGACACACTAGGTCGGATGAATCCACGATCAAGCAACTCCTAATCGAGCCTTCAATTCAACCAACTCCTTCGGTGCCATTCTATATGGAGCAATAGAAACTGGCGCCGTTCTAGGCAATAAGTCTATTCCGAACTCTACTTCACGATCTGGAGGAAAACCTAGAAGTTCTTCCGTAAAAACATCTACAAATTCCTTCACAGCCCCGACTTCATTAATGGTTGCTTCCTTAGCCTCCAACGCACTCACCAACATCAGAAAGGCTTCACATCCCTTTCTAACCATCTTTTCTGCCTTAAGAGCGGATACTACATTAGATAAGTAGTTCCGTCTCTCGCCCATCACTACAACTTCTTTGTCATCAAGAGTTCTTAATGACATCCGCTAGCAAAGACAATCCACATTTGCACGGTACTTCACAAGCCGGTCCATGCCTAAGATAAGGTCAATTCTCGAACGACAACTCCATTAAATCACCGAAAGCTCAGATCCTTGGACTTCTAGAGGCACTTCCTTAAAAGTTTGTCTATTTCTACCGCTCATCCTAGAGGACTAAGTACATCATCTTCCTAGGTACGATTTGAAGTCACATGCAAAGTCCCGAGATACTTCACTAGCGATATAGGAATGAGTTGACCTATATCTATCAAAGCAATAAAGGGCAACCCGTAAATCAAAAACGTGCAAGTGATAACATCAAAAGCGCCACCTGTCTTCTCTGCGATTTAACCGCATACACGGACTCGGGTTGTCTCGCCTCGAGCTACCATCGCCTCTCTCAAGTTCCGCGACCTCTACCGAACCATTGCCCTTCCATTTGGACCACGACCTCTTATCGGTTCTTTGTCCACTTCTGTCACCTAATTAGCACCTCGACTTTTTGGGCGATTCTTCTCCGAGTTCATCGGACAATCTTTGATCATGTGATCCTTGAACCGCATTTGAAACATCCGCCGCTTTTCTTCCAAAGATTCTCCCGAGTGCATTTTCCCACATTGAGAACAAGTACGACTTTGTACTCCCAGTAGCGATCTGTTGACCTCGCGGTCCATCATTCCTTGATTTCTTCGAAAGTTTTGGATGACCCCAAGACCCAAAGCTTCTCTTATTCTTGCTCGACCTCCGTCCCGGTTCATCTCTCAAATCGCTTAGCCTCTTCGCAATTCTTGCCCTTTCCACTAAGATTGCAAAATCTCTTTCACGATGTGGAGCAATCATCACTCTTAGCTCATCTCTAAGTCCATCTTCAAATGATACACCGCTCATATTCCGTAGCCACTATCCCTCCGCATAACAAATTAAGTCGCAAAAATTCCGCTTCATATTCACCTATCGACTTGTTCCCTTGGACCAAATTCGAAATGTCTTCCTCGGGAGTCGATATAGCTAGCTCCCAGATATTTTCCTCGAATTTCACTTTAAAATACCCCAATCCGCACGATCCATGGGGTACTTTCCTTTATAGTGAGCCACCATCGATAGGCTTCATCACTTGAGAAGTGAAATAGCACCTTTCAATTTCTCTTCATCGCACGGATCTATATCGTCCATGATCCTCTCGACCGCCTCTAACCAATATTCAGCTACATTTGGAGCTACTCCGGATACTCCTCTGAAAACCTCAGCTCCATTCGATCTAAGTCTCTCACCATGAGACTTTCGAGACCCATTTCCGTAACTAGCTTCCGCTACTGCTCCAAAACTCAAGACCACTTGTGATATCTGCGTCACCACCTTCATTTTATTCTTGAAAGTCCGCCTAACAGCCGGTGGCGAGCTTCATTCTCAAACCTTGACCAGACCGAATCGGTTCAAACAGATCATCCTTCCTCTTCCATGTCCACGACGACCTCGTCCCTAGAGCTCATGTCTACTACGTATCTTATCTGCTTTTACTGAAAAGTCTTATGTATTAGAATCTTTTCACTTCTTATTAGAAGAAAGTCTTATGAAACAGATATTCATGGTTTTCGTAGTAGTACACAAACACCTAAGGTCCATGTCTCTAAAGTATAGTTTAAGTTTAAACTATTATACATATCACATATCGATAAAGTACATACCTGATGGATCTGGGCCGAGAATTTCGAGTGCCATGCTCTTATAAAACCATTTAACTTAAAAATTTTCAAAAGTCTTTTGGGCCCAAAATTTTGAAAACGTTAGGGCTTCAAAACCCAAGGCCGAGAGTTTAAAACTGGCTCGATACAAGTTGAAACACCCCAAACCCGCCCAAAAGCCTAACCAATTTGGTATGTTCCTCGAGTAACACTTTAGCGAATTCCATTGTAAGGAAATTTTGTCTTTTAAAACATTATTTTTAGAAGGAATTAATAAAATCAAAAGGAAACCAAACTTAAGAAAATTTCCTTGAAAACATTTATATATTAGAGACAAAACCTTTTAAATATGAAACACCCCAAACCCTACCACGAGAATGGATGGATCTGTATGTTCCTCAAGTAACCCGATTCAAATTCATGGAAACTGCTTTTGAAAACTATGAGTTTTGGAAGATAGCCCGTGGTGGGTTGGGCTTGAGTTCAAAACAAATTTATTTTATAACAAAACCCATTTGCTTTAAGTGACAAAAATATTTAAACTTGTTTCATACTAAGTGGGCTTACTTTTTACAAAGCCCTAAACTCATAACATAGTAATTATAGTAGAAATAAAAATTAATCACGGTGGCCTTATTACATAAATGAAACCCAAAATAATAAATTGTACAAGACTTTAAAATAAAATAAATATTCAAATTAAATGAACTTCAAGTCGATCATGGCCACCACAAGTTCTAGTCCGGTCCATTCTTGCTCATCACCAAACATATTCCCACAACGGGTGAGTCGATAGACTCGGTGTGTAACCAACACTAAACATAATAGAAATAGGCACACCATAAAATCATATGCCTATAACAATTTCAAGATCATGATGCAAACCCGAACCCAAACCTATATGCCATCCGCTACACTCCACCCGTACCAACACATGCAAGTGGGGACTACTAAGTCAACCTCCTTCCGCTACACTCCATCGAAGGCGATCATGACGCGGCGTCATCGCCCATCGATAATATTGTGGCATAGCCACCACTGTAATGTAACCGGTTACCACTTAGTGAGACCAAGTCATCACATTCACTTAGTGAGACCAAGTCATCACTTTCACTTAGTGAGACCAAGTCATCACTTTCACTTATAACGTTGGTGAGACCGTAGTCAACACCTTCTTCCCCTTTCACATAAATCCGAATGCCCCAAATTACAATTAACATGCATAACATATTTTTAATTTACTTTCACATCACTTTTCACTTGTATAACATTTATTTCGAAATCCTTGTAGAAGTAGGAAAACGTACCTTAGCACTTTGTACCATAATATGGCACTTTAGCCACTTTCATTCACTTTCACATTAGCATTTATAGCATATTTAAACCATAAAACTATTAAGAATAGTGTGGAATACACACCTGATTTGTTTAGCGATTCCTTGAGATTTGAAAGCAAGATCTAGCGTTTAGATCCTAATTCTACATTTGGTTTGTCAAATATTACTTAACATAAATTCTATTTTGGGCTATAGTATCCAAATCCTAGTAGGATTTGTAAAGAGGCTTACCTTTGATGCCGATTTGATGTTTATTCAAATCCCGGAATCTTTGTTTTCCTTCCTTTGATATTCGGCCAACCTTGAAACCTCATCATAAATTAGTTTTCGGCTTTTAATAATTTCATATCTAATCTTAGTAATCACAAAACTTTGGCGAATACCTTTTGGGGACTTACCTTATGGATTCTTAAAATCCAAACTTCACCTCCTCTTTCCTTGTAATCTACCAACCTAGATTTTTGAATAGGTTAGCTTTTGATCAATCTGATCTAATTGACTAATGGTTTGGCCTTGGCCGAATGTCTTACTTACCTTTAAATCCCGAAGTCGATTTGATTCCTGTCGAAATCACTTGTTAGATTTTGAACTATTATTTAACTATGGAAAGACCCTTTTAGCCGAATGTATGGTGATGTTCTTACCTTGTTTTCGAATCCCGGATGATCTCTTTTAATATTCGGCTATGGCTCTATTTGGGATCTCAAAGCTTTGGCTTTTGTGGAGGAACAGTAGAAGAAAAGAAAAAAGAAAGGAAAAGAGATGGAGAGACCTTGACAAGGAGGATTCGGCTAAGAAAAGAAAAAATAAATTGTTGTTGCTTTGATTAGGAGGTTTCGGCAAGAATGATGAAGAGAAGAGAATGGCTTTTACTTTTCTCTCTTTAGCCGAATCTATTAGTCTTAGAGTCCCTATTTCACCAATTCTTCACTTGTGATAAGGTTTAGTCTTATCAATATGAAACTCCATCAACTCTCCTAATTAGTCAAGAGTTTTATTGAATGGAAACTCCTCCCCTTGTGCCGTCCAACCCTCCTCTCATGGAGACAAAATTTTATTTCTTTTATTTGTTTCTTAGATGACTCAAACTCAGCCCAAAACCTCTTGCATTTGGGCCATTTCCTAGGGCCTTAGGTGGCATCTTGAGCCACATTTCCAAGTTCGTTGTTGGGTCAAAGTTTATGTTCTTTATATTTTTAGGTCACTTGGCCCTAAGCTCCCTTTGGGCTCTTCAATTCGGCATTAGGGGTCATTTTAAGTTTCCTAAAATTTTCGCAGACTCAGATTTTCCTAGTTTCCAAAATGTTTAGTTTCCTATTTTGGCTTGGTTTCCAAAATGTTTAGTTTCCTATTTTGGTTTGGTTTCCAAAATGTTTAGTTTCCTATTTTGGTTTGGTTTCCAAAATGTCTAAGTTTAAAAATGTTCATTTCCATTTCCATTTCCATTTCCATTTTCATTTCCATTTCCATTTCCATTTCCATTTCCATTTCCATTTTCATTTCCATTTCCATTTCCATTTTCATTTCCATTTCCATTTTCATTTCCATTTTCATTTCCATTTTCATGCATTTCTAGGTTTCAAAAGTATCAAAATTTTATTCATAGTGCTTGAAACTTGTCATTTCATACAATTAAGCTAGAAATGCATAGGCCCTTTTAGGATGTTACGCTTCTACCCCTTAAACAAAATTTCGTCTCAAATTTTCTAACTAAACAATTGAGGGTATTGTTGTCTCATGGTCTCCTCGACTCCCCGAAGCTTCTTTCGATCCATGATTGCGCCATAATACTTTAACTAGAGGGACGGACTTCCTTCGTAGTACTTTCACGTCACGTTCGAATCTGAATCGGCTCTTCCTCGTAGGTTAAGTCCGGCCTTAGCTCTACTTCTTCCCTTGGTACTATGTGAGAGGATCCGATCGGTAACGACGTAGCATGGACACGTGGAACACGTCATGCATTTGTTGCAACTCGGTGGCAACTCTAGTTTGGTATGCCACCTGGTCCCACTCGCTTTAGTACCGATAGGGCCCGATGAATCTTGGCTTAACTTCCTTTCCGACCAAACCTCATCACTTTCTTCCATGGTGAGACTTTTAGAAACACTTGGTCTCCTACTTCAAATTCTATTTCCTTCCGCTTGAGATCGGCATAAGACTTACATCTATCCGAGGCTTCTTTCAACCGTGTTTGAATTATTTCAACCTTCTCCTCTCTTTACGCCACTATCTACGGTCCCAAAACTCGACGTTCTCCTAACTCGGTCCAACAAGTAGAGTAACGACACCTTCGACCATACAATGCTTCATATGGTGCCATTCAATGCTAGCACGATAAGCATTGTTGTAGGCGAACTCTGCTAAAGGTAAGTAGTCCTCCCAACTTCCTCTAAATCCATCACACATCCTCTCAACATATCCTCCAACACTTGTATTACTCGTTCAGAATTTGCCCGTCCGATTGTGGATGAAAGGCCGTAGTGAAATCCAACTTGGTGCCTAAAGCTTGATGAAGTGCCTTCCAAAATCGAGGCGTAAACCTCCGGATCTCTATCGGAGATGATCGACATTGGTACTCCATGTAACCTCACAATTTTCGCCACATATAACTTGGCTAGCTTTTGAAGAGGATAGTCTATTCTCCTTTGGGATAAAATGTGCGGACTTAGTCAAGCGGTCTACTATAACCCATACCGAGTCCTTCTTAGTAGGCGAAGGGAAGCCCACTAACGAAGTCCATGGTAATTCTTTCCCACTTCCACCGTGGAATCGGATTGGTTGAAGCAATCCCGATGGAACTTGGTGTTCGACCTTAACTTGTCGACACGTTCGACATCTTCCCACAAATTTCAGTAACTTCTCTTTAAGATCGCCACCAAAATTGTTCTCTTAAGTCTCTGTATAGCTTAATGCCTCCGGGTGCATAGCATAAGGGCTACTATCGCTTCTCGAAGGATCTTCTGTCTTAACTCCTTGTCTCTTGGCATACATACTTTCCTCTCGTAGCATAATACTCCTTCATCGTTAATCTCATAGTCCTCCAACTCTCCGCTTCGTGCTTTTTGTAGCTTAACATTCAAATCTTCATCAACCAATTGTCCCTCTTTACTTCCTTCAACCATGTTGGCTTGACTTGCAACTCACCAACAAACTTCCATCCTCATATAAGCTTAAATGAGGCGAACATTGCTCTTAAGTCTGTCACCACCTTCCTACTTAAGGCATCACTACTACATTCGCCTTGCCGGATGATATTCTATCGAGATCATAGTCTTTTAGTAATTCCACCCACCTTCATTGCCTCAAGTTTAACTCCTTTTGAGTCAGAGATACTTGAGGCTCTTGTGGTCTGTGTAGATCACCGATCTTTCTCCATCTGATAATGCCTCCACACCTTGAGGCGAAAACCACTTCTTGCCAATTCAAGTCATGGGTTGGGTAGTTCACTTCATGCGGCCTTAAGCGCCGGACGCATAGCGACTACCTTGCCATCTTGCATAAGAACACATCCTAACCCCGTATGACGCATCACAAGTATACCACAAAATCCTTTCCCCTCAGGTTGAATCAACACCGAGCTTACATTAATACCTTTTAAGTTTTTCAAAACTCTCTTGTTGTTTATCATCCACACAAGGGTATTTCCTTCCTCAACAATTTTGTTAATGGCGCTGCTATCGGCGAGAATCCTTCCACGAACCTTCGGTAATAGCAGCCAACCCTAAGAAACTACGAATCTACGCCGCAGACTTAGGTGGTTTCCAATCAACACCGCCGATTTTCTTAGGATCCACCCTTATTCCCTCGGCAGACACCACGTGTCCTAAGAAAGCAACTTCTTTAAGCCAAAATTCACACTTGCTGAATTTGGCATAAAGCTTCTTCTCCCTTAATACTTGTAACACAATTCGGAGATGCTCATCATGCTCCTCTTCCGACTTAGAGTATACCAAGATATCATCGATGAATACCACAACAAACCTGTCTAAGTAAGGTTGGAACACTCGATTCATCATATCCATGAACGCGGCTGGAGCGTTTGTCAACCCAAACGGCATTACCACAAACTCAAAGTGACCATATCTTGTCCTAAAAGCGGTCTTATGGATATCAGCCTCCTTCACCTTCAACTGATGGTATCCCGACCGTAAATCGATCTTCGAAAACACTGCGGCTCCCTTCAGCTGATCGAACAAGTCATCGATCCTTGGCAAGGGATACTTGTTCTTGATGGTCAGCTTATTTAGTTGACGATAGTCTATGCACATACGCATAGTTCCGCCCTTCTTCACAAACAAGACCGGTGCTCCCCATGGAGACACCACTGGGCGGATAAACCTCGATCCAATAATTCACGGATTTGAGCCTTAGCTCCACTAACTCCTTTGGCGCCATTCGGTATGGAGCAATCGACACCGCGCCATTCACGGTAGTAAGTCTATTCCAAATTCAACTTCTATCCGGGGTATTCACGGTAATTCCTCCGAAACACATCCTCAAAGTCCTTTCTTGTTACGACTACTTTGACACCTCCTCATTTCCATCCAATGCACTTACAAAGGCTAAAAACGCCTCGTACTTTTACGCACCATCCTTTCCGCCTTAAGCACCAAACTACATTAGTCAAATAGTTCCTTCTTTCTCTATCATAATGACCACCTCATCCTCGGGGTTCTTAGTTCCATTAGTTTAGCCGCACAATCCAACACGGCTCGATGTTCTACTAACCAATCCATACCAAGTATAAGGTCAAATTCCCGAAGGGTAATTCCATTAAGTCGACCAAAGCTCACCCCCAATTTCTAGGGTATATTCGAAAGATCTTATTTACCACTATAGTTTGACCTAATGGGCTTACTACCGTCATCTCTTTATCCGAAAGTTCGAGTCTAGGCCTAGTGTCTCAACTACACTACAGGCAACATAAGAATGGGTCGAGCCCACATCAATTAAAGCATAATAGGGTTTACCATGAATGAGGAGCGTCTGGGTTATGACGTCGTAGCATCTTCATCCTCCTTGGCGAACAGCATAAACCAAACCCTTTGTCTTGCCTCAGTATTGGTGGCACCTCGCCACGTCCTCTCCTTGACATTATTAACTCCGGTTATTCGAACCTCGACCTCGTTGAGGTCTGCTGTCCTCCTACCGCTGATTAGCATTACGTATTTGCGGTATGTCATCATCGATATCTTTGGACAATCCTTGAGCATATGATCCTTAGACCCACATTTAAGACATGCTCCTATCTTTTCCAACACTCTTTGAGTGCTTCCTTCCACAATAATCACAAGAACGACATCGCCTCTGGTATCAACTTGTCAACCCTTTGACCCTCGATTCGGGCCTTTTACGCACATTTCCGATGATCCATAACCTCTCTTGGGTCTATTCTGTCGAATTACGCCTAGTCGAGTCCTTGATTCCTTGACTACCTTAGCCTTTTCAACCAACGTGGAGAACTCCCTCTCCTGATGTGGAGCTATCAGCAACCTTAGGTCATCCCTTAATCCGTCCTCAAAACGGACAAAGCGTTCATGTTCATCGCGACTACTCCTCGAGCATATCGACTTAACCTCGGAAATTCAACCTCATATGCCATGCACCGATTTGTTCCCTGAACTAGTCCTAGAAAAGCTTTTATTTGCTCATCAATATACCGAAGTGCCGACATACTTCTTTCGATATGCCTCTTTAGCATATTCCCATGTCGAGATCTCTGTGGTGGCACCATCACAAACGAGTTAGCCACCATTGGTATGCTTCATCACGTGGCAGGCTACCATTCCTTTCAACTTCTCCTCGGGGTCGTCGAGTTCATCCATAATACGCTCGATTGCTTCCATCCAATACTCGTGCATCTTGGGTGCCACACCGGACACTCCATTTAAACACCTACGATTGGCTCTTGAGTCGCTCAGTGCTGAGACTTTCGAGCTCACAATTTCCACCGCCGCCCACCATTTCCAATACTGCAACATGGCTGCGACGCCTCATCCCCCATTCGAGGCTCGCCTTTCGACATTAACGGTGGGGTGGTGGTGGTGGTGGTAACTCATGTCGTAACCTTGACACGATCTAACGGGTTCGACACGCTTATTCTTCCTCTCTCACGACCTTGGCGACCACGCCCTCTAGAACTCATTTCCTAGTGTCGAGATCGATTAAGAAATTTTATGGATTAGTCTTTGTTCCACTTATTTATCGTGAAGAAGTTTTATGGATAGGTATTTAAGAGTGGTTCTTTCGTATTCATACAAACACACAGTCTTTTCCATTCATTCGTTCATCCATCAAACAAGTATGAACTTTCGTTCATTCGGAGAAATGTTGTAGTTTTGTTGTTGTTGTTGTTTTCCTCTACAGGGGTATTTTCGTAATTTTGTCCTC
This sequence comes from Gossypium rotundifolium, assembly GCA_025506655.1. Classification (NCBI taxonomy): domain Eukaryota; kingdom Viridiplantae; phylum Streptophyta; class Magnoliopsida; order Malvales; family Malvaceae; genus Gossypium; species Gossypium rotundifolium. The sequence goes on along the minus strand of CP106722.1, from coordinate 158,664,913 downwards.
TGAGGCATTTTCGTAATTTTTAGGAGAAAACACGTTCCTTGGTGTTTTTGTCAAAATTATTTTTAAAAATTTTGAAGTCTAGGGTAATTTGGAAAAGTTCTAAATCTGGGGTTATTTTGGTAGTTTATAACCTCGTGGTATTTTGGTAATTTTTCACAAATCGTGGTAAATTTGTAAAATTTAATATATCAATTGGTATTTCAAAAGTTTGTAAAACTCGAGGGTTCTTTTGAAAATTGTTTCTTCAAAATGGGAATGTTGCAAAAATTTTGAAAATCGAGGTCATTTTGGTAATTTTGTAAGTCGGAGGTAATTTTGTAATTTTCCAAAATCAAGATATTTTTGATAGTGTGCAAGTTAGGGTTTTTGAATATTTATAAAATAATGGAATTTTGGTAAAGCCGTTGAATAGTTGAATCATTTTATAAACTAAGGGCATTTTGGTAATTTTACCACTAAGGGCATTTTGTAATTTTATGGATCAAAATTTTTTGAAAATAATTGTGTAAGAAATAGTTTTCGCGAATTAAGGATAAGAGAAAGAAATTGATTTAAGAATTTTAATATTAAGTGTAAAAAAAAAATGGCTAATTCCTTAGGGTTTAGTTATTGAGTTTAGCCTATAGTGAGCCTTCTTGGTCGGGGTGAACCAATGCTACGCACTGTGCGAGGATTCGAGTGGAGAGGAGGTGAGTCACGCTGGATGCTTAAATACCAAGCTCCCACTGAAACCATTCCTGACATGCGTCATGGGGTTACCACACCCACTAAGTCCTCTGGGTTGGGTGAACCAAAGCTACGCACTGTAGGATTCAAAGAGGAGGTGAGTCACTAGGATCGCTTAAATACCAAGCTCTTGGGATCCACTCCTAGACATGCGTACCATGGTTGCCACACCCAGCTTAATTGACTTAGTCATAGGTTGGTTTGATGCCTTAAATCTTATGTGTTTGTGTTTGAGTAGTCTAATCCTAGGGTTCAAGTTCCTATCATTCTATTCTACGCTCCATGCCTTTTCTACCCTTATATAAATCACGAATCACACATATAGTTAGGGGTACTTACGGTGGATCATGGTTTGGAGACTTAGGGGCCATGTCTTTATACTGTCCATTTGTAAAAATACTTTCATAAAACTCATTTGGCCTTGTTAAGAGAAAATGTTTTGGGCCTTAGGCCACAGTAGGAGAGTTTGAACTGGCTCGATACCAAATTGAAACACCCCAAACCCTACCCACGAGAATGGACTGGATCGGTATGTTCCTCAAGTAACCCGATTCAAATTCATGGAAAGCTGTTTTGAAAACTATGAGTTTTGGAAGATAGCCCGTTGTGGGTTGGGCTTGAGTTCAAAACAAATTTATTTTATAACAAAACCCATTTGCTTTAAGTGACAAAAATATTTAAACTTGTTTCATACTAAGTGGGCTTACTTTTTACAAAGCCCTAAACTCATAACATAGTAATTATAGTAGAAATAAAAATTAAATCACGGTGGCCTTATTACATAAAATGAAACCCAAAATAATAAATTGTACAAGACTTTAAAATAAAATAAATATTCAAATTAAACTGAACTTCAAGTCGATCATGGCCACCACAAGTTCTCAGTCAGGTCCATTACTTGCTCATCACCAAACATATTCCCCAGCAACGGGTGAGTCGATAGACTCGGTGTGTAACCAACACTAAACATAATAGAAATAGGCACACCATAAAATCATATGCCTATAACAATTTCAAGATCATGATGCAAACCCGAACCCAAACCTATATGCCATCCGCTACACTCCACCCGTACCAACTTTGTATAACCGTGGGGACTACTAAGTCAACCCTCCTTCCGCTACACTCCATCGAAGGCGTCATAAATGCGACGGCTCATCGTGCTCATCATCGATAATATTGTGGCATAGCCACCATCGTAATGTAACCGGTTACCACTTAGTGAGACCAAGTCATCACATTCACTTAGTGAGACCGAAGTCATCACTTTCACTTAGTGAGACCGAAGTCATCACTTTCACTTATAACGTTGGTGAGACCGTAGTCAACACCTTCTTCCCTTTCACATAAATCCGAATGCCCCAAATTACAATTAACATGCATAACATATTTTAATTTACTTTCACATCACTTTTCACTTGTATAACATTTATTTCAAATCCTTGTAGAAGTAGGAAAACGTACCTTAGCACTTTGTACCATAATATGGCACTTTAGCCACTTTCATTCACTTTCACATTAGCATTTATAGCATATTTAAACCATAAAACTATTAAGAATAGTGTGGAATACACACCTGATTTGTTTAGCGATTCCTTGAGATTTCGAAAGCAAGATCTAGCGTTTAGATCCTAATTCCTACATTTGGTTTGTCAAATATTACTTAACATAAATTCTATTTTGGGCTATAGTATCCAAATCCTAGTAGGATTTGTAAAGAGGCTTACCTTTGATGCCGATTTGATGTTTATTCAAATCCGGAATCTTTGTTTTCCTTCCTTTGATATTGACCAACCTTGAAACCTCATCATAAATTAGTTTTCGCTTTTAATAATTTCATATCTAATCTTAGTAATCACAAAACTTTGGCCGAATACCTTTTGGGACTTACCTTATGGATTCTTAAAATCCCAAACTTCACCTCCTCTTTCCTTGTAATCGGCCAACCTAGATTTTTGAATAGGTTAGCTTTTGATCAATCTGATCTAATTGACTAATGGTTTGGCCTTGGCCGAATGTCTTACTTACCTTTAAATCCCGAAGTCGATTTGATTCTGTCGAAATCACTTGTTAGATTTTGAACTATTATTTAACTATGGAAAGACCCTTTTAGCGAATGTATGGTGATGTTCTTACCTTGTTTTCGAATCCGGATGATCTCTTTTAATATTCGGCTATGGCTCTATTTGGGATCTCAAAGCTTTGGCTTTTGTGGAGGAACAAGATGAAGAAAGAAAAAGAAAGGAAAAGAGATGGAGAGACCTTGACAAGGAGGATTCGCTAAGAAAAGAAAAAAATAAATTGTTGTTGCTTTGATTAGGAGGTTTCGGCAAGAATGATGAAGAGAAGAGAATGGCTTTTACTTTTCTCTCTTTAGCCGAATCTATTAGTCTTAGAGTCCCTATTTCAGCCAATTCTTCACTTGTGATAAGGTTTAGTCTTATCAATATGAAACTCCATCAACTCTCCTAATTAGTCAAGAGTTTTTATTGAATGGAAACTCCTCCCCCTTGTGCCGTCCAACCCTCCTCTCATGGAGACAAAATTTTATTTCTTTTATTTGTTTCTTAGATGACTCAAACTCAGGCCCAAAACCTCTTGCATTTGGGCCATTTCTAGGGCCTTAGGTGGCATCTTGAGCCACATTTCCAAGTTCGTTGTTGGGTCAAAGTTTATGTTCTTTATATTTTAGGGTCACTTGGCCCTAAGCTCCCCTTTGGGCTCTTCAATTCGGCATTCGGGGTCATTTTAAGTTTCTAAAATTTTCGCTACTCAGTATTTTCCTAGTTTCCAAAATGTTTAGTTTCCTATTTTGGCTTGGTTTCCAAAATGTTTAGTTTCCTATTTTGGTTTGGTTTCAAAATGTTTAGTTTCCTATTTTGGTTTGGTTTCAAAATGTCTAAGTTTCAAAATGTTCATTTCATTTCCATTTCCATTTCCATTTTCATTTCCATTTCCATTTCCATTTCCATTTCCATTTCCATTTTCATTTCCATTTCCATTTCCATTTTCATTTCCATTTCCATTTTCATTTCCATTTTCATTTCCATTTTCATGCATTTCTAGGTTTCAAAAGTATCAAAATTTTATTCATAGTGCTTGAAACTTGTCATTTCATACAATTAAGCTAGAAATGCATAGGCCCTTTTAGGATGTTACAAAATAATTATCGAAAACCAATTTAGTTATTTAATAGATATTTGTTCATGTCAAAATAAAAGTAAATCCAAACACGAAATGAAAGATAGTTTATAGTGGCCTTATTACATAAAATTGGCAAATCCATAATAAAGTCTAAGTAATAAAATTTAACTTAAAGAGTTTAAGTTGGAAAATCTCCACAATACTTGATACGAAACCTTCGCCACCTCGAAATCCTTCTTTGCCCGATCCATCGCACTTCGAGTTATCTGAAAAGTTATCCCATAAAATGGGTGAGTCATAAACTCAATGTATAACACATACACTAAAAAGCCCATTTTATCATATGCTTTAAAGCCCAAAATTTTCACATATGGCCATAGGCCCATTTAATCAAATGTTTAGCCCAAAGGCCCATTTAGCTCATATTTAGCCCAAAGGCTCATTTAATTCATATTTAGCCCAAAGGCCCATTTAATTCATATTTAGCCCAAAGGCCCATTTCATAAAGGCCCATTTCAAGTAATAATCATACAATATTACATAGTTATGTATATGAAATGAAATGCAAGCCCTACCCAACCTAAATATCCATCCGCTACACACCCCCGTACCAACCAACACACCGTAGGGATTACTAAATCGACCCTCCATCCGCTACACACCATCGAAGGCGATTCTTTGCGGTCAACATGCACATCGCCCTTATTGTGGCAAAGCCACCAAAGCAGAGATGTGACCAAGTCACCGATCAAGTCCAAATTTCAAATACGTGACCGAAGTCACCGGAGCCAAATATGTGACCGAAGTCACCGGAGCCAAATATGTGACCGAAGCCACCAGAGTCAAATATGTGACCGAAGTCACCAATTTCACATATGTGACCGAAGTCACCAGAATTGTGGTAAAACCACCAGAATACTTCCTCCTTTATTAAACATACCCATATGCCCATGCACATACATATCAAATCAGATTTTCATGCTATTTACCCACAAGTCATAATATAGTCATGCTTATTTCATATTGATGCATATAGCAAAAATAAGCGAAATATTGGGTAACATACACAATTTTGTATACCAATGATTGGTATCCACAAACAAAACATACTATCATATAATCACTTTTTAACAATATAAATCTATGGAAATTTTTAATGTATGGTTACACACCTAGTAACAGTGAGAATAATACCCTCTTGCTCGTCAACACCTAATTGATTAACACACTTGGTTAGTATAAACTATTGTTAACAAAACTATACTTATAGACGATGGATCTAAATCCTTACCCTCGGATTCACGAATAGCAGTTATTTGTGGTTTTCTCCACTAGATGGATCAAAACGCCGATATTCCACCAACGTAAGGTGGTTCGGTTGTACGCACTACTTCGAATAACCGATCCTTGTTAGCAGAAGGTCCACAACCGGGTGGAAAGTCTCTAACCCCCGATACTGCTCTTCGTTTGTAGTTCGATGGTAAAGGAATACCTCCTCTATTCCAAACACTTCATGACCCTTTTCTTACCTATCTTGTTGATCTTAGATCGCCCTAAAATAACGTGAGATTAGTGATCCATCTAAAGAAATTGATATTATCTAAAATAGTAATCTTACCTTAATGATTCGAATGGTCACTTAAAGGTTGTTTTCAACAAAGATCTTTGAAAAATCTTTTCAAAAGATTCGGCTTTAACAAAAAGAGAAGAGAAATGGTGGTTTCGATTTGAGGGAAAAGAAGAAAGGAAAAGAAAGAGAAGGAAAGGAAGAGGAAGAAAGAGAAAGAGGAGAAGAAGATGATAATGGTGATTTCTCAAAAGAAAAGAGATGATTAGGAACTTTTGCACATTCGGCCAAAGAGGAAATTCTTGATCCTATGTGGTTTGACAATGAGAGGAAAAGAAGAGAGAAATAAAGTGAAAAGAAAAAGAAAGGAGAATTGATCAAAGAGAAAAGAGATTGATTTTGGAGCTTAGATGCATTGACAAAAGGAAGAGTAAAATGAAGAAGAAAATGGTGCTTAATCTTTGTAGTTTTGGTTTCAAAAGAAAATGGGAGAAAGAAAGTAGTATTTGGTTCAATCAATTGAGGCTAAATCAAAAGCACAATTGTACCAAAGTGCCTAAGGTACATTCGGCCAAAGTAGGAGTTTTGGAGAAAAATTGGTCAAAAGAAAGCTAAAACAAAGAAGATTTTTTTACTTAAACTCAATGTCAATTTCGGCTAGAGAGAACTTTTGGAGAAAATGAGAAAAGATGGACACATTTACTAGGATTTTGGCCAATTAGCACCCTAATGGCTATACTAACTTCGGTCAACCTTAGCCAACATATCCCCTTTTTCCTCCTTGTTTCTTCCCCATCATATCCAAAAATTTGCTACACAATTAAGCCACTCCCTTTAACCTTCATGCCGTCTAGGTTCATGGTCAAATGACCATGAACACATCCCCAAAACATAGCCCAATATCATGCCTTTTGTCCCCCTCATCTTATCATCAACTTATGATTCCATGCCTTAAGTTCCTAGCTTCCTTTTTCACATGGTCAAATAGCCAAAAATGAATGAAAGCTCATCCACTCTAGAACTTTCTTAGCCGACACTTATAGGGAAGACAACAAAAAAAAATTAAAATCCTCCTTAATGCTAGCTAGGAGATTCGAACCTTACACCTCAAGCACACATCCATGCATCTTAACCACTTTGCCAATTACTTAACTTATGCTTGAAATTCCTTGTCATTAATTCTTAAGGCCTAGCTTGTTTAGCTCTCTCTTCATTAATAAAAATTAAAAGTTTAACTAAGCATTCACTTAATTAATGAAGCTCAAACAACTTCCAAAATTGCACTTAATAATGATTAAGCATGCAACATTATTCAATTAAGAAAAATGCATAACCCCTAATTATCAGGATGTTACAGTTAAAATCAGTATATCGTGGCAGAGCCACTAAATCAATATAATGTGGCATGGCCACCAGTACAGTACTTCCTCCAATATATATATATATATATAATCATCCCAACCCAATGCAAAATGTCATGACATAATAATTCAATGTATGTAATAATGTTCCATCATAACATTTAAACAGAATATACACAATCATACTAAATCAACCCATAATGGTATAACAGTAATTTTACCCATCGAGGGTATTTCAATAATTTAACCCACCAAGCGTATTTTAGTAATTTTACCCCTAAGGGTATTTCAGTAATTTTACCCTTTAAGGGTATTTGAGCAATTTTACCCTCCAAAGGTATTTCAATAATTTTACCCTCAAAGGGTATTTCAGTAATTTTAGCCATCTAACGGTCTTTCAGGAGGTCTACTGTCGCCTCGAGCAAAGCGGGACCTCTTCTTAGGTCTCTACAGTGCAATTGAGCCTAAAATCCATTTTCGACCCAAACGGGCCCACACGTTCGTATGGCCCATTAAGCATGGTTTCGGTCACGGTTTTGCAGACTTCGCAGTCGCATCCGTCATTCGATAATTTTTGTTCAACGTTGCCCATATGGGCCCGTTAGCCCATTTGGGACCATTTAGCCCGTTTCGACTTGATCAGACCCATTACAACCTCAGTTTCATAAGGGTGCTCATGACACTCTCCACGACCTACCGCCTAGTAACTCGATTAATCACTACGAACACTCACACGCTCGAGTGGTCACGGTTGCCAGTTTTTTAGCTTTTTGACCTTTTGGCCGAATTATAGATCAAACATGCTTTCATCGATGTTTGGTGTGAGATTACACACATGTTACGAGCGTAGGCTGGAATTCCCGAGATTACGCACCTATGAAATCAATACACTCTAAACCATCAGTCTTAGCCCTAATAAGATATATCCAATAGATTGAAATTGACAACTCAATCAACACCACTTACCAACAGTCAAGAGATCTATTGCAAAGGAAGAGTGTTCAGTCGGCTCTTTGGTTAAACACGTCGAGACCCTAGCAGTGTTTGGAACGAAAAAGAGATGTTAGGAACACCCTATGCATGGCCACCACAGAACTCAAGACAGCTTTTCGGCTTGAGAGAAGCTAAAATAATTAAGAAAAAAATTTGGCCAACCCCATATTCGACCCTAACCACACTTACCAACCAAAGGCTTAAGTTCGGAGATTGACAGAACGAAGGAAAGTACACTCTTAAACCCCACTTAAAATGGCTTGCATCACAAAGAAAAACCAAAGTTAAATATTTCGGCTTTAACCTTGCAACGAGAGAGAAAAAAGATAAGGGAAAGGACAGTGATACCTTCGGCCTGGCAAGAACCGAATGGAGAGGCAAGATTCAGCGGCAAGGAGTACTAACAGTGAATTAATGATGGAACAATTCAGCACCTAGCAGTAAAACAAAGGAGCCAGATTCGGCTATGGGGTTAAAGCGAAATGAAAGTACAATGGTGAGAAAGAGAAAGAAAAGAATTAAGTCACTTAGAGGCTAGAAGAAAAGGGGTAGAAATTCGGCTATGGAGAAACACAAGATGAAGGGTTGGTGCAGGAAGGATTGACTATTGGAAGAAAAGAGGTCAGAGGAAGGATTCGGCAACAGACATTTAGGCAACAAGTAAAGAAAAATATTTGAAGAAGATAAGGTGAAAAGAATAGAAAAGTTGAGGTTTCGAAAAAAGAGAATTGAAGCAAAAAGACCTGAAATGCTATAGCCGAAAAATACCAAAAAGTAAAGATTCTCTCAAAAAGAACACTTAAGAAAATCAGCACTTCCCCTCACTCAAGGCTGAATATGCCCTCCCAAGTGACCACCTTGACCGAAATCCCCTCTTTCACTCCCCACATTCGGCCAACTCCTCCCACACCCATCACTTCCACAATTTCCTCTGCCATTCCCTCCTACAATTCCTCTACTTCACTCATTTGAAAGATTTGACTAAGTCTCTATCCACCTTGTAGAGTTCTAATCCAACTCCACCTCTTCCACTCCCAAAGAATAAAATAAAAGCTCCCATATGCAGCTTGTGGGATTCGAACCCCACTCCTCCATGCCTCCATTGTGACGCCACACCACCTTGCCAGTAGCTCACTTGTGTTAGCAAAACGCATTCAATGATACTTAAGTTATGTTTCCACTAGCCCTCTCCACTAAACAAAAAATTTTCCAAGGCTCTAACTCGAACCCGAGCTTCCTTCGAACCACCAAACACCCCCAAATAACTAGCTAGACCAGCCACATGCAAATATACAAAAATCACAAACCCCTAATTTGGGATGTTACACCTAACTACTTCTGACCTCTATGCCCTTCAAAACAAGTTAGATGTTATGATTAATATAGGCATGTTGAGGAAGAACTCAAAAATGACCCTAAAAAAAGAAGGATAGAGGAATAAATTTCCTTCTATTATCTTTGTTAGGCAAATGCTACTTCTCTTCGTCATACGTCTGAAACGAGGCTTGAAATTGATCGATCTACTTAGAAAAATAAGGATCTTTCTGAAAAACTTCAGCTAATTTACAATCATGATCTCCTACTTATAGGATTTTACGAATCTCACGGTCCGCAGATTTATGATAACAACTGTCATTTTTAAAGATCATTGATTTATGATCACGGCTTTGTTTATAGATTTGTGATCATAAGCACTACATCAAGAGTTTTTCGATTTACGATCACAACTTCAATTTATTGATTTATGAACATGAACACTTATTGATTCACAAGAAATGTAAATTTGTTAAACTAGTTCCAAGCATGGCCAGAGATAATTTTCAACTAACTAATTCTGACCTCTCTGCCTTTTAGAGCAAGTTAAATGCTAGAGATGATGAATATAGGCGTGTTGAGGAAGAACTTAAAATTAACCTTGAAAGAAGGAGGAAAGAGTATTCAATTTTTTTATATTGTCTTTGTGAGGCTGAAACTACTTCTCTTAACCGTACGTCTGAAATGAGGCTTGAAATGGATCGATCTGCTAGAAAAAAAGAACCTATTTAAAAGCTTTAGCTGATTGACGATCACGACCTTCTACTTACAAGATTTTATGAATCTCATGATCTACTGATTTACGATCAAAATTGTCTTTTATAAAGCTCCCTGATTTATAATCACGACTTTAGTTAATTGATTTATGATCATGAACACTTCATTAAGAGATTTCCCATTTATGATCTCAAATCCACTTAAACAGTTCACTAATTTATGATCATAACTGTCATTTTTAAATCATATTGATTTACAATCATGGCTTTCGTTAATTGATTTACGAGATCATGAATACTACTTGGTTCACATGGAATGTAAATTTGCTAAACTAGTTCCAAGCGTCGCTAGAGATTATTTTCAACAAGCTAATTCTAAACTCTCTACCCTTAAGAGCAAGTTAGATGCTAGAGATGATTAATATAGGCGTATTGAGGAAGAACTTAAAATTGACCTTGAAAGAAAGAGGATAAAGGAATCAATTTCGTTACATTGTCTTCGTGAGCCTGAAGCGACTTCTCTTCACTGTACGTCTAAATCTAGGCTTGAAACGGATCGATAAGCTAAAAAAATGAGGAACTTTCCTAAAAGCATCAGTTGATTTACTATCATAACATTTTGCTTATAGGATTTTATGAATCTCACGGTCCGATGATTTACGATTACAACTGTCTTTTTAAGTTCGCTGGTTTATGATCACGGCTTCAATTTATGAACACTTCATTAAAAGTTCACTGATTTCTAATCGCAACTCCACCTAAGCAGTTAGCTTATTACGATCACAATTGTCATTTTTAAAGCTCGCTCATTTACAATCACGGCTTTAGTTTATTGATTTACGATCATGAACTCTTCTTGGTTCACAAGGAATGTAAATCCCTTAAACTAGTTCCAAGCATGGTTAGAAATAAATTTGAACTAGCTAATTTTGACCTCTCTACCTTTCATAGCAAGTTAGATTCTAGAGATGATAAATTTAGGAATGTTGAGGAAGAACTCAAAATTGACCTTAACAAAAGGTGGACAAAAAAATCAATTTTTTTACATTGCTTTGGTGAGGCTGAAGCTAGCTCTCTAAACTGTATGTCTAAAATAAAGATTGAAATGGTTCGATCTACTCAAAGAAATAAAGAATTTTCTTAAAAGCTTTAGCTAGTTTATGGTCATGACCTTCTACATACAAGATTTTACGAATCTCATAGTTTGCTGATTTATGATCAAAATTTTCAATTTAAAAGCTTTCTAATTTACGATCATGAACACTTCTTTAAGAGATCTCCCATTTATGTTCACAAATCCACTTAAACAGTTCACTGATTTTTTACCACAACTGTAATTTTTAAAGCTTATTGATTTGCAATCACGGCTTCAGTTAATTGATTTACAATTATGAACACTTCTTGGTTCATAAGGAATGTATATTTGCTGAACTAGTTCCAAGTGTGGCCAGAGATGATTTTCAACTAGCTAATTCTGACCTCTCCGCCCTTTAAAGTAAATTAGAAGCTAGAGATGATGAAAATAGGCATAATGAGGAAGAACTCAAAACTGACCTTGAAAGAATATGATAGAGGAATCAATTTTGTTACATTGTTTTTGTGAGGCTAAAGCTACTTCTTTTCAACATACGTCTTAAACGAGTCTTGTAATGGATCGACATGCTTAAAAAAAGGAGCTTTCCTAAAAGAATCAACTGATTTACTATCATGACATTTTACTTATAGGATTTTATGAATCTCACGGTTCGATGATTTACGATTACAACTGTCATTTTTAATGTTCGCTAGTTTATGATCACGGCTTCAATTTATGAACACTTCATTAACAGTTCACTGATTTATAATCGCAACTCCTAAGCAGTTAGTTGATTACGATCACAATTGTCATTTTTAAAGCTCGCTCATTTACAATCACGGCTTTAGTTTATTGATTTACGATCATGAACTCTTCTTGGTTCACAAGGAATGTAAATCCCTTAAACTAGTTCCAAGCATGGTTAGAAATAAATTTGAACTAGCTAATTTTGACCTCTCTACCTTTCATAGCAAGTTAGATTCTAGAGATGATAAATTTAGGAATGTTGAGGAAGAACTCAAAATTGACCTTAACAGAAGGTGGACAAAAAAATCAATTTTGTTACATTGCTTTGGTGAGGCTGAAGCTAGCTGCATGTCTAAAATAAGGATTGAAATGGTTTGATCTACTCAAAGAAATAAGGAATTTCCTTAAAAGCTTTAGCTAATTTATGGTCATGACCTTCTCCATACAAGATTTTACAAATCTCACAGTTTGCTGATTTATGATCAAAATTTTCATTTTAAAAGCTTTTCGATTTACGATCATGAACACTTCCTTAAGAGATCTCCCATTTATGTTCACAAATCCACTTAAACAGTTCACTGATTTTTTACCACAACTGTAATTTTTAAAGCTCGTTGATTTGCAATCACGGCTTCAGTTAATTGATTTACAATTATGAACACTTTTTGGTTCATAAGGAATGTATATTTGCTGAACTAGTTCCAAGTGTGGCCAGAGATGATTTTCAACGAGCTAATTCTGACCTCTCCGCCCTTTAAAGTAAATTAGAAGCTAGAGATGATGAAAATAGGCATGCTGAGGAAGAACTCAAAACTGACCTTGAAAGAATAGGATAGAGGAATCAATTTTGTTACATTGTCTTTGTGAGGCTAAAGCTACTTGTTTTCACCATACGTCTTAAACGAGGCTTGTAATGGATCGACATGCTTAAAAAAAGGAGCTTTCCTAAAAGAATCAACTGATTTACTATCATGACATTTTACTTATAGGATTTTACGAATCTCACGGTCCGATGATTTTCGATTACAACTGTCATTTTTAATGTTCGCTGATTTATGATCATTGCTTCACTTGATGAACACTTCATTAAGAGTTCACTGATTTATAATCGCAACTCCTAAGTAGTTAGTTAATTACGATCATAATTCTCATTTTTAAAGCTCGTTCCTTTACAAACACGGCTTTAGTTTATTGATTTATGATCATGAACACTTCTTGGTTCACAAGGAATGTAAATCCCCTAAACTAGTTTCAAGCATGGTTAGAAATAAATTTGACCTAGCTAATTTTGACCTCTCTACCTTTCATAGCAAGTTAGATTCTAGAGATGATAAATTTAGTAATGTTGAGGAAGAACTCAAAATTGACCTTAACAGAAGGTGGACAAAAAAATCAATTTTGTTACATTGCTTTGGTGAGGTCAAGCTAGCTCTCTAAACTCATCGTCTAAAATAAGGATTGAAATGGTTCGATCTACTCAAAGAAATAAAGAATTTTCTTAAAAGCTTTAGCTAATTTATGGTCATGACCTTCTACATACAAGATTTTACGAATCTCACAGTTTGCTGTTTTATGATCAAAATTTTCATTTTAAAAGCTTTCTGATTTATGATCATGAACACTTCCTTAAGAGATCTCCCATTTATGTTCACAAATCCACTTAAAGCAGTTCAACGATTTTTACCACAATTGTAATTTTTAAAGCTCGTTGATTTGCAATCACGGCTTCAGTTAATTGATTTACAATTATGAACACTTCTTGGTTCATAAGGAATGTATATTTGCTGAACTAGTTCCAAGTGTGGCCAGAGATGATTTTCAACTAGCTAATTCTGACCTCTCCACCCTTTAAAGTAAATTATAAGCTAGAGATGATGAAAATAGGCATGCTGAGGAAGAACTCAAAACTGACCTTGAAAGAATAGGATAGAGGAATCAATTTTGTTACATTGTCTTTGTGAGGCTAAAGCTACTTCTTTTTGCCATCCGTCTTAAACGAGGCTTGTAATGGATCGACATGCTTAAAAAAAGGAGCTTTCCTAAAAGAATCAACTGATTTACTATCATGACATTTTACTTATAGGATTTTACGAATCTCACGGTCCGATGATTTACGATTACAACTGTCTTTTTTAAACTTCGCTGGTTTATGATCACGGCTTCAATTTATGAACACTTCATTAAAAGTTCAATAATTTATAATCGCAACTCCACCTAAGCAGTTAGCTGATTACGATCACAATTGTCATTTTTAAAGCTCGCTCATTTACAATCACGGCTTTAGTTTATTGATTTACGATCGTGAACACTTCTTGGTTCACAAGGAATGTAAATCCCTTAAACTAGTTCCAAGCATGGTTAGAAATAAATTTGAACTAGCAAATTTTGACCTCTCTACCTTTCATAGCAAGTTAGATTCTAGAGATGATAAATTTAGGAATGTTGAGGAAGAACTCAAAATTGACCTTAACAAAAGGTGGACAAGAAAATCAATTTTTTTACATTGCTTTGGTGAGGCTGAAGCTAGCTCTCTAAACTGTATGTCTAAAATAAAGATTGAAATGGCTCGATCTACTCAAAGAAATAAAGAATTTTCTTAAAAGCTTTAGCTAATTTATGGTCATGACCTTCTACATACAAGATTTTAAGAATCTCACAGTTTGCTGATTTCTGATCAAAATTTTCATTTTAAAAGCTTTCTAATTTACGATCATGAACACTTCTTTAAGAGATCTCCCATTTATGTTCACAAATCCACTTAAACAGTTCACTAATTTTTTACCACAACTGTAATTTTTAAAGCTCATTGATTTGCAATCACGGCTTCAGTTAATTGATTTACAATTATGAACACTTCTTGGTTCATAAGGAATGTATATTTCTTGAACTAGTTCCAAGTGTGGCGGAGATGATTTTCAACTAGCTAATTCGACCTCTCCACCCTTTAATGTAAATTAGAAGCTAGAGATGATGAAAATAGGCATCTTGAGGAAGAACTCAAACCGACCTTGAAAGAATATGATAGAGGAATCAATTTTGTTACATTGTTTTGTGAGGCTAAAGCTACTTCTTTTCACCATACGTCTTAAACGAGTCTTGTAATGGATTGACATGCTTAAAAAAAGGAGCTTTCCTAAAAGAATCAACTGATTTACTATCATGACATTTTACTTATAGGATTTTACGAATCTCACGGTTCGATGATTTACGATTACAACTGTCATTTTTAATGTTCGCTGGTTTATGATCACGGCTTCAATTTATGAACACTTCATTAACAGTTCACTGATTTATAATCGCAACTCCTAAGCAGTTAGTTGATTACGATCACAATTGTCATTTTTAAAGCTCGCCCATTTACAATCACGGTTTTAGTTTATTGATTTACGATCATGAACACTTCATGGTTCACAAGGAATGTAAATCCCTTAAACTAGTTCCAAGCATGGTTAGAAATAAATTTGAACTAGCTAATTTTGACCTCTCTACCTTTCATAGCAAGTTAGATTCTAGAGATGATAAATTTAGGAATGTTGAGGAAGAACTCAAAATTGACCTTAACAGAAGGTGGACAAAAAAATCAATTTTGTTACATTGCTTTGGTGAGGCTGAAGCTAGCTGTACGTCTAAAATAAGGATTGAAATGGTTCGATCTACTCAAAGAAATAAGGAATTTCCTTAAAAGCTTTAGCTAATTTATGGTCATGACCTTCTACATACAAGATTTTACGAATCTCACAGTTTGCTGATTTATGATCAAAATTTTCATTTTAAAAGCTTTCCGATTTACGATCATGAACACTTCCTTAAGAGATCTCCCATTTATGTTCACAAATCCACTTAAATAGTTCAACGATTTTTACCACAATCGTAATTTTTAAAGCTCATTGATTTGCAATCACGGCTTGATTAATTGATTTACAATTATGAACACTTCTTGGTTCATAAGGAATGTATATTCTTTGAACTAGTTCTAAGTGTGGCGGAGATGATTTTCAACTAGCTAATTACGACCTCTCCGCCCTTTAAAGTAAATTAGAAGCTAGAGATGATGAAAATAGGCATCTTGAGGAAGAACTCAAACCGACCTTGAAAGAATAGGATAGAGGAATCAATTTTGTTACATTGTCTTTGTGAGGCTAAAGCTACTTCTTTTCACCATACGTCTTAAACGAGGCTTGTAATGGATCGACATGCTTAAAAAAGGAGCTTTCCTAAAAGAATCAATGATTTACTATCATGACATTTTACTTATAGGATTTTACAAATCTCACGGTCCAATGATTTACGATTACAACTGTCATTTTAATGTTATTTGATTTATGATCACGCTTCAATTTATGAACACTTCATTAAGAGTTCATCGATTTATAATCGTAACTCCTAAGCAGTTAGTTAATTACGATCATAATTGCCATTTTTAAAGCTCGCTCCTTTACAATCACGGCTTTAGTTTATTGATTTACGATCATGAACACTTCTTGGTTCACAAGGAATGTAAATCCTTAAACTAGTTCCAAGCATGGTTAGAAATAAATTTGAACTAGCTAATTTTGACCTCTCTACCTTTCATAGCAAGTTAGATTCTAGAGATGATAAATTTAGGAATGTTGAGGAAGAACTCAAAATTGACCTTAACTGAAGGTGGACAAAAAAATCAATTTTGTTACATTGCTTTGGTGAGGCTGAAGCTAGCTCTCTAAACTGTACGTCTAAAATAAGGATTGAAATGGTTCGATCTACTCAAAGAAATAAGGAATTTTCTTAAAAGCTTTAGCTAATTTATGGTCATGACCTTTTACATGCAAGATTTTACGAATCTCACAGTTTACTGATTTATGATCAAAATTTTCATTTTAAAAGCTTTCTGATTTACGATCATGAACACTTCCTTAAGAGATCTCCCATTTATGTTCACAAATCCACTTAAACAATTCACTGATTTTTTACCACAACTGTAATTTTTAAAGCTCGTTGATTTGCAATCACGGCTTCAGTTAATTGATTTACAATTATGAATACTTCTTTGTTCATAAGGAATGTATATTTGCTGAACTAGTTCCAAGTGTGGCCAGAGATGATTTTCAACTAGCTAATTCTTACCTCTCCACCCTTTAAAGTAAATTATAAGCTAGAGATGATGAAAATAGGCATGCTGAGGAAGAACTCAAAACTGACCTTGAAAGAATAGGATAGAGGAATCAATTTTGTTACATTGTCTTTGTGAGGCTAAAGCTACTTCTTTTCGCCATACGTCTTAAACGAGGCTTGTAATGGATCGACATGCTTAAAAAAAGGAGCTTTCCTAAAAGAATCAACTGATTTACTATCATAACATTTTACTTATAGGATTTTACGAATCTCACGGTCCGATGATTTACGATTACAACTGTCATTTTTAATGTTCGCTGGTTTATGATCACGGCTTCAATTTATGAACACTTCATTAAGAGTTCACTGATTTATAATCGCAACTCCTAAGCAGTTAGTTGATTACGATCACAATTTTCATTTTTAAAGCTCGCTCATTTACAATCACGGCTTTAGTTTATTGATTTACGATCGTGAACACTTCTTGGTTCACAAGGAATGTAAATCCCTTAAACTAGTTCCAAGCATGGTTAGAAATAACTTTGAACTAGCTAATTTTGACCTCTCTACCTTTCATAGCAAGTTAGATTCTAGAGATGATAAATTTAGGAATGTTGAGGAAGAACTCAAAATTGACCTTAATGAAGGTGGACAAAAAATCAATTTTGTTACATTGCTTTGGTGAGGTCAAGCTAGCTCTTGTACGCCTAAAATAAGGATTGAAATGGTTCGATCTACTCAAAGAAATAAAGAATTTCCTTAAAAGCTTTAGCTAATTTATGGTCATGACCTTCTACATACAAGATTTTACGAATCTCACAGTTTGCTGATTTATGATCAAAATTTTCATTTTAAAAGCTTTCTGATTTACGATCATGAACACTTCCTTAAGAGATCTCCCATTTATGTTCACAAATCCACTTAAGCAGTTCAACGATTTTTTACCAAGAATCGTAATTTTTAAAGCTCATTGATTTGCAATCACGGCTTGATTAATTGATTTACAATTATGAACACTTCTTGGTTCATAAGGAATGTATATTCTTGAACTAGTTCTAAGTGTGGCCAGAGATGATTTTCAACGAGCTAATTCTGACCTCTCCGCCCTTTAAAGTAAATTAGAAGCTAGAGATGATGAAAATAGGCATGCTGAGGAAGAACTCAAAACTGACCTTGAAAGAATAGGATAGAGGAATCAATTTTGTTACATTGTCTTTGTGAGGCTAAAGCTACTTCTTTTCACCATACATCTTAAACGAGGCTTGTAATGGATCGACATGCTTAAAAAAAGGAGCTTTCCTAAAAGAATCAACTGATTTACTATCATGACATTTTACTTATATGATTTTACGAATCTCACGGTCCGATGATTTACGATTACAACTGTCATTTTTAATGTTCGCTGATTTATGATCACTGCTTCACTTTATGAACACTTCATTAAGAGTTCACTGATTTATAATCGCAACTCCTAAGCAGTTAGTTAATTACGATCATAATTTCCATTTTTAAAGCTCGCTCCTTTACAATCACGGCTTTAGTTTATTGATTTACGATCATGAACACTTCTTGGTTCACAAGGAATGTAAATCCCTTAAACTAGTTCCAAGCATGGTTAGAAATAAATTTGAACTAGCTAATTTTGACCTCTCTACCTTTCATAGCAAGTTAGATTCTAGAGATGATAAATTTAGGAATGTTGAGGAAGAACTCAAAATTGACCTTAACAGAAGGTGGACAAAAAAATCAATTTTGTTACATTGCTTTGGTGAGGCTGAAGCTAGCTCTCTAAACTGTACGTCTAAAATAAGGATTGAAATGGTTCGATCTACTCAAAGAAATAAGGAATTTTCTTAAAAGCTTTAGCTAATTTATGGTCATGACCTTTTACATGCAAGATTTTACGAATCTCACAGTTTATTGATTTATGATCAAAATTTTCATTTTAAAAGCTTTACGATTTCGATCATGAACACTTCCTTAAGAGATCTCCCATTTATGTTCACAAATCCACTTAAACAGTTCACTGATTTTTTACCACAACTGTAATTTTTAAAGCTCGTTGATTTGCAATCACGGCTTCAGTTAATTGATTTACAATTATGAATACTTCTTGGTTCATAAGGAATGTATATTTGCTGAACTAGTTCCAAGTGTGGCCAGAGATGATTTTCAACTAGCTAATTCTGACCTCTCCACCCTTTAAAGTAAATTATAAGCTAGAGATGATGAAAATAGGCATGCTGAGGAAGAACTCAAAACTGACCTTGAAAGAATAGGATAGAGGAATCAATTTTGTTACATTGTCTTTGTGAGGCTAAAGCTACTTCTTTTGCCATACGTCTTAAACGAGGCTTGTAATGGATCGACATGCTTAAAAAAGGACCTTTCCTAAAAGAATCAAGCGATTTACTATCATAACATTTTACTTATAGGATTTTACGAATCTCACGGTCCGATGATTTACGATTACAACTGTCATTTTAATGTTATTTGGTTTATGATCACGGCTTCAATTTATGAACACTTCATTAAGAGTTCATCGATTTATAATCGCAACTCCTAAGCGTTAGTTGATTACGATCACAATTTTCATTTTAAAGCTCGCTCATTTACAA
Organism: Gossypium rotundifolium; assembly: GCA_025506655.1. Classification (NCBI taxonomy): domain Eukaryota; kingdom Viridiplantae; phylum Streptophyta; class Magnoliopsida; order Malvales; family Malvaceae; genus Gossypium; species Gossypium rotundifolium. Next base: position 158,645,561 of record CP106722.1, on the reverse strand, counting down.
TCACGGCTTTAGTTTATTGATTTACGATCGTGAACACTTCTTGGTTCACAAGGAATGTAAATCCCTTAAACTAGTTCCAAGCATGGTTAGAAATAACTTTGAACTAGCTAATTTTGACCTCTCTACCTTTCATAGCAAGTTAGATTCTAGAGATGATAAATTTAGGAATGTTGAGGAAGAACTCAAAATTGACCTCAACAGAAGGTGGACAAAAAAATCAATTTTGTTACATTGCTTTGGTGAGGCTGAAGCTAGCTCTCTAACTGTTCGTCTAAAATAAGGATTGAAATGGTTCGATCTACTCAAAGAAATAAGGAATTTTCTTAAAAGCTTTAGCTAATTTATGGTCATGACCTTCTACATACAAGATTTTACGAATCTCACAGTTTGCTGATTCATGATCAAAATTTTCATTTTAAAAGCTTTACGATTTACGATCATGAACACTTCCTTAAGAGATCTCCCATTTATGTTCACAAATCCACTTAAGCAGTTCAACGATTTTTACCACAATCGTAATTTTTAAAGCTCGTTGATTTGCAATCACGGCTTCAGTTAATTGATTTACAATTATGCACACTTCTTGGTTCATAAGGAATGTATATTTGCTGAACTAGTTCCAAGTGTGGCCAAAGATGATTTTCAACTAGCTAATTCTGACCTCTCCGCCCTTTAAAGTAAATTAGAAGCTAGAGATGATGAAAATAGGCATGCTGAGGAAGAACTCAAAACTGACCTTGAAAGAATAGGATAGAGGAATCAATTTTGTTACATTGTCTTTGTGAGGCTAAAGCTACTTCTTTTCACCATACGTCTTAAGCGAGGCTTGTAATGGATCGACATGCTTAAAAAAGGAGCTTTCCTAAAAGAATCAACTGATTTACTATCATGACATTTTACTTATAGGATTTTACGAATCTCACGGTCCGATGATTTACGATTACAACTGTCATTTTTAATGTTCACTGGTTTATGATCACGGCTTCAATTTATGAACACTTCATTAAGAGTTCACTGATTTATAATCGTAACTCCTAAGCAGTTAGTTGATTACGATCACAATTGTCATTTTTAAAGCTCGCTCATTTACAATCACGGCTTTAGTTTATTGATTTACGATCATGCACACTTCTTGGTTCATAAGGAATGTAAATCCCTTAAACTAGTTCCAAGCATGGTTAGAAATAAATTTGAACTAGCTAATTTTGACCTCTCTACCTTTCATAGCTAGTTAGATTCTAGAGATGATAAATTTAGGAATGTTGAGGAAGAACTCAAAATTGACCTTAACAGAAGGTGGACAAAAAAATCAATTTTGTTACATTGCTTTGGGGAGGCTGAACCTAGCTGTACGTCTAAAATAAGGATTGAAATGGTTCGATCTACTCAAAGAAATAAGGAATTTTCTTAAAAGCTTTAGCTAATTTATGGTCATGACCTTCTACATACAATATTTTACGAATCTCACAGTTTGCAGATTTATGATCAAAATTTTCATTTTAAAAGCTTTCTGATTTACGATCATGAACACTTCCTTAAGAGATCTCCCATTTATGTTCACAAATCCACTTAAACAGTTCACTAATTTTTTACCACAACTGTAATTTTTAAAGCTCGTTGATTTGCAATCACAGCTTCAGTTAATTGATTTACAATTATGAACTATAACATCCTGAAAAGGGCATATGCATTTTCAGTTTGATTGTATGAAATGACAAGTTTAAGCGCTAAGAACAAAATTTTGATATTTTTGGAAACCTGGAAATGCATGAAAATGGAAACCTGAACATTTTGGAAACCTGAACATTTTGGAAACCTGAACATTTTGGAAACCTGAACATTTTGGAAACCTGAACATTTTGGAAACTTGAACATTTTGGAAACCTGAACATTTTGGGAAACTTGAACATGTAAGAAAAATGGCAAGTTACAAAGCCGATTGAAAATTTTAGGAAACTTAGAAATGATCGAGAAATGTCAAATTTTAAAGTTTAAAATAGGAAATAAGGGCAAGAGGGCCTTAAAAGAAAAAGTTGGTGAGATTTGACACACAAACAGGCTTGGAAAAGTGGCCTGAAGGTGTCACTTAGGGCCTATGGAAATGGCGCCATGTGTAAGAGGAATGGGCCTGAGTTCGAGTCTCTTGGGAAGCAAATAATGAAGGTTTATTTTTGCTTCCATAAGTAAGAGGGTCGACGGCACCTATTTTCTAGAAAGGGAGGAGTTTTATTTCTGTTAAAACTTGATAAATTAAGTGATAAATAAAGGATTTTAATTGAGGAGATAAATGATGGATTAAACACTTTTATTCTTTAATAAAAGAGATAATATTATCACAAGGAAGGGTGGTGGCCAAGTCAAGGACTCTTGGCCTAGTAATTTCGATTGAAGAAGGAGAGTTAGAGGCTTTTCTCTCATCTTTTGTTATGTGTGCCGAAAATTCCCTAGCCCCTATCTCTCTCTGCCGAAATTTTTCCTAAGCAAAGACTCCATCTTTTCTTCTCCTCTCTTTTGTCATTGTTAAGTCAAAACCCTTCTCTTTTGATCCCCGTTAAATCTCCACAGCTGAATCTTTGTGACTCTAGGCAAGGAAGCAATCGGTTAAAGGCATTAAGGTAAGGTTAAGCTATTCAATTTCCTTTCTTTTCTATTTGCCGAAAGAGAATGGCCTAATCCCTATCCTTGTTCATGGCCGAATCTACAAGGATCTCTCAGGTTTCTACAATTACCAAATATAAGGATCAAGGATCTAAGGTAAGAACAATTAATTCTTGTTCTTCTAATTCCTTTAATCAAGATCAAGGAAATAACCCCTTTTTATGTCTCTTGGCCAAATATCAAAGGAAGAGTTTCAGGATTTCAGATTCAAGGAATTAAGGTGAGGCACATTTGGCCAAAGGCCAACTTTTATTTATTAAAGTTAGATTAGATCTAACATATGAATTTTAGGAATTTCGACATCACTAAGGGAGCAAGGAATCGATTTTGGAAATCTCATCATAAGGTAAGTGGTTATAATCGGCCAAGGTTCTCTCTTAAGTGTCTAGATCTATTTGTTTTAACCAGAGACTAATCAAATCAATGGATTTAATGGTTAGCCGATTTCAAGGGAGAAGAACACAAATCTTGAGATTTGATCATCAATCAAATCGGCAAGCAAGGTAAGTATTAGTAATACCATTCCTATTAGGATTTGGTTTTAAAAGTTTAAAAGGCTATTAATGTGTTTTTGTATGATGGGCGAATATAGGATCTAAAGTTAGATCGGGATTTTCGGGATCTCAAGGAACCTATTAAGCAAATCAGGTGTGTACCCATACTAACCTTCAATACGTTATATGGTAAATATTAATTATATGATTATACGTAAGAATGTGAATATGGCTAAGTACCCTAATGTGGTAGAAAAAGTACTGTGCACGTCGTTTCCTACTCGATAGGATTATGAAATATGTTATTTTATAACATGTGAAATATATATATGAATATGGAAATAAGTATGTTGTGCATGATATAAAATTTATGGGGCATTCGGGATCTATGTGAAAGGGAAGAAGGTGTTGACTTGGTTTCACTAACGGAATATGGTGACTACGGTCACAAAATTTGAATATGGTAACTCCGGTTACATTATCGAATTTGGTAACTTTGGTTACATTATTTGAATATGGTGTCTAATGACACAAATTATATGGGCGATGAGCACGTCATTGCAATGACGCCTTCGATGGTGTGTAGCGGATGGAGGGTTGACTTAGTAGTTCCCACGGTGTGACTGGCAGGTACGGGTGGTGTGTAGCGGATGGACAAATAGGCTTGGGTTTGGGTTGCATCATCATTTATTTTATATGAACGTGAATTTGATATGAACATGTATGCCTGATTTGTTGAATGTTAGTACTGTGTGCACATTGAGTCTGTTGACTCACCCCGCTGTGGGAACTATTTTAGGTGATGAACAGTGACGGACCGGGACGGCAGACTCTGAGGTGGCCATGTTCCATTTGAAGATTTTATTTAATTTGGATTTTATTTCTTTTTAGTACCTTTAATTTTATTTTGGGTTTTGCTTGATGTAATAAGGCCATAAGGCCCAGTGGATTCACCTTATTTTGCTTTACTTTTAACTATTTTGTTATGAACTATTTATAACTAAAGTTAAAGTGATATATTATTTTTTAAAACCTTAAAAATTATTTTGTCACCTTAATAAAAATTGGATTTTCAAATAAATTAAATGGGTTCCCAATCTGAGCCCAATCCACAACAACATTTTTCTAAAAATTTTACAAATTATCTCTAAGTAACGAAAATCTTTGAAACCGGTTTACTTTAGGAACATACCAGATCCGGTTCAGGCTCGTGGGCCGGGTGTGGGGTGTTTCATGAACACTTCTTGGTTCATAAGGAATGTATATTTGCTGAACTAGTTCCAAGTGTGGCCAGAGATGATTTTCAACTAGCTAATTCTGACCTCTCCACACTTTAAAGTAAATTAAAAGCTAGAGATGATGAAAATAGGCATGCTGAGGAAGAACTCAAAACTGACCTTGAAAGAATAAGATAGATGAATCAATTTTGTTACATTGTCTTTGTGAGGCTAAAGCTACTTCTTTTTGCCATACGTCTTAAACGAGGCTTGTAATGGATCGACATGCTTAAAAAAAGGAGCTTTCCTAAAAGAATCAACTGATTTACTATCATGACATTTTACTTATAGGATTTTACGAATCTCACGGTCCGATGATTTACGATTACAATTGTCATTTTTAATGGTCGCTGGTTTATGATCACGGCTTCAATTTATGAACACTTCATTAAGAGTTCACTGATTTATAATCACAAATCCTAAGCAGTTAGTTGATTACGATCACAATTGTCATTTTTAAAGCTCGCTCATTTACAATCACGGCTTTAGTTTATTGATTTACGATCGTGAACACTTCTTGGTTCACAAGGAATGTAAATCCCTTAAACTAGTTCCAAGCATGGTTAGAAATAAATTTGAACTAGCTAATTTTGACCTCTCTACCTTTCATAGCAAGTTAGATTCTAGAGATGATAAATTTAGGAATGTTGAGGAAGAACTCAAAATTGACCTTAACAGAAGGTGGACAAAAAAATCAATTTTGTTACATTGCTTTGATGAGGCTGAAGCTAGCTCCCTAAACTGTACGTCTAAAATAAGGATTGAAATGGTTCGATCTACTCAAAGAAATAAGGAATTTTCTTAAAAGCTTTAGCTAATTTATGGTCATGACCTTCTACATACAAGATTTTACGACTCTCACAGTTTGCTGATTTATGATCAAAATTTTCATTTTAAAAGCTTTCTGATTTATGATCATGAACACTTCCTTAAGAGATCTCCCATTTATGTTCACAAATCCACATAAACAGTGTACTGATTTTTTACCACAACTTTAATTTTTAAAGCTCGTTGATTTGCAATCACGGCTTCAGTTAATTGATTTACAATTATGAACACTTCTTGGTTCATAAGGAATGTATATTTGCTGAACTAGTTCCAAGTGTGGCCAGAGATGATTTTCAACTAGCTAATTCTGACCTCTCCGCCCTTTAAAGTAAATTAGAAGCTAGAGATGATGAAAATAGGCATGCTGAGGAAGAACTAAAAACTGACCTTGAAAGAATAGGATAGAGGAATCAATTTTGTTACATTGTCTTTGTGAGGCTAAAGCTACTTCTTTTCACCATACGTCTTAAATGAGGCTTGTAATGGATCAACATACTTAAAAAAAGGAGCTTTCCTAAAAGAATCAACTGATTTACTATCATTACAATTTACTAATAGGATTTACGAATCTTACGGTCTGATGATTTACGATTACAACTGTCATTTTTAATGTTCGCTGGTTTATGATCACAGCTTCAATTTATGAACACTTCATTAAGAGTTCACTGATTTATAATCGCAACTCCTAAGCAGTTAGTTGATTACGATCACAATTGTCATTTTTAAAGCTCGCTCATTTATAATTACGGCTTTAGTTTATTGATTTACGATCATGAACACTTCTTGGTTCACAAGGAATGTAAATCCCTTAAACTAGTTCCAAGCATGGTTAGAAATAAATTTTAACTAGCTAATTTTGACCTCTCTACCTTTCATAGCAAGTTAGATTCTAGAGATGATAAATTTAGGAATGTTGAGGAAGAACTCAAAATTGACCTTAACAGAAGGTGGACAAAAAAATCAATTTTGTTACATTGCTTTGGTGAGGCTGAAGCTAGCTATCTAAACTGTACGTCTAAAATAAGGATTGAAATGGTTCGATCTACTCAAAGAAATAAGGAATTTTCTTAAAAGCTTTAGCTAATTTATGGTCATGACCTTCTACATGCAAGATTTTACGAATCTCACGGTTTGCTGATTTATGATCAAAATTTTCATTTTAAAAGCTTTCTGATTTACGATCATGAACACTTCCTTAAGAGATCTCCCATTTATGTTCACAAATCCACTTAAATAGTTCACTGATTTTTTACCACAATTGTAATTTTTAAAGCTCGTTGATTTGCAATCACGGCTTCAGTTAATTGATTTACAATTATGAACACTTCTTGGTTCATAAGGAATATATATTTGCTGAACTAGTTCCAAGTGTGGCCAGAGATGATTTTCAACTAGCTAATTCTGACCTCTCTGCCCTTTAAAGTAAATTAGAAGCTAGAGATGATGAAAATAGGCATGTTGAGGAAGAACTCAAAACTGACCTTGAAAGAATAGGATAGAGGAATCAATTTTGTTACATTGTCTTTGTGAGGCTAAAGCTACTTCTTTTCACCATACGTCTTAAATGAGGCTTGTAATGGATCGACATACTTAAAAAAAGGAGCTTTCCTAAAAGAATCAACTGATTTACTATCATTACATTTTACTAATAGGATTTGCGAATCTCACGGTCCGATGATTTACGATTACAACTGTCATTTTTAATGTTCGCTGGTTTATGATCACAGCTTCAATTTATGAACACTTCATTAAGAGTTCACTGATTTATAATCGCAACTCCTAAGCAGTTAGTTGATTACGATCACAATTGTCATTTTTAAAGCTCGCTCATTTACAATTACGGTTTTAGTTTATTGATTTACGATCATGAACACTTCTTGGTTCACAAGGAATGTAAATCCCTTAAACTAGTTCCAAGCATGGTTAGAAATAAATTTGAACTACCTAATTTTGACCTCTCTACCTTTTATAGCAAGTTAGATTCTAGAGATGATAAATTTAGGAATGTTGAGGAAGAACTCAAAATTGACCTTAACAGAAGGTGGACAAAAAAATCAATTTTGTTACATTGCTTTGGTGAGGCTGAAGCTAGCTATCTAAACTGTACGTCTAAAATAAGGATTGAAATGGTTCGATCTACTCAAAGAAATAAGGAATTTTCTTAAAAGCTTTAGCTAATTTATGGTCATGACCTTCTACATACAAGATTTTACTTAATCTCACGGTTATTTGATTTATGATCAAAATTTTCATTTTAAAAGCTTTCTGATTTACGATCATGAACACTTCCTTAAGAGATCTCCCATTTATGTTCACAAATCCACTTAAACAGTTCACTGATTTTTTACCGCAATTGTAATTTTTAAAGCTCATTGATTTGCAATCACGGCTTCAGTTAATTGATTTACAATTATGAACACTTCTTGGTTCATAAGGAATGTATATTTGCTGAACTAGTTCCAAGTGTGGCCAGAGATGATTTTCAACTAGCTAATTCTGACCTCTCCGCCCTTTAAAGTAAATTAGAAGCTAGAGATGATGAAAATAGGCATGCTGAGGAAGAACTCAAAACTGACCTTGAAAGAATAGGATAGAGGAATCAATTTTGTTACATTGTCTTTGTGAGGCTAAAGCTACTTCTTTTCACCATACGTCTTAAGCGAGGCTTGTAATGGATCGACATGCTTAAAAAAAGGACCTTTCCTAAAAGAATCAACTGATTTACTATCATGACATTTTACTTATAGGATTTTATGAATCTCACGGTCCGATGATTTACGATTACAACTGTCATTTTTAATGTTCGCTGGTTTATGATCACGGCTTCAATTTATGAACACTTCATTAAGAGTTCACTGATTTATAATCGCAACTCCTAAGCAGTTAGTTGATTACGATCACAATTGTCATTTTTAAAGCTCGCTCATTTACAATCACGGCTTTAGTTTATTGATTTACGATCGTGAACACTTCTTGGTTCACAAGGAATGTAAATCCCTTAAACTAGTTCCAAGCATTATTAGAAATAAATTTGAACTAGCTAATTTTGACCTCTCTACCTTTCATAGCAAGTTAGATTCTAGAGATGATAAATTTAGGAATGTTGAGGAAGAACTCAAAATTGACCTTAACAGAAGGTGGACAAAAAAATCAATTTTGTTACATTGCTTTGGTGAGGCTGAAGCTAGCTCTCTAAACTGTACGTCTAAAATAAGGATTGAAATGGTTCGATCTACTCAAAGAAATAAGGAATTTTCTTAAAAGCTTTAGCTAATTTATGGTCATGACCTTCTACATACAAGATTTTACGAATCTCACAGTTTGCTGATTCATGATCAAAATTTTCTTTTTAAAAGCTTTCTGATTTACGATCATGAACACTTCCTTAAGAGATATCCCATTTATGTTCACAAATCCACTTAAACAGTTCACTGATTTTTTACCACAACTGTAATTTTTAAAGCTCGTTGATTTGCAATCACGGCTTCAGTTAATTGATTTACAATTATGAACACTTCTTGGTTCATAAGGAATGTATATTTGCTGAACTAGTTCCAAGTGTGGCCAGAGATGATTTTCAACTAGCTAATTCTGACCTCTCCGCCCTTTAAAGTAAATTAGAAGCTAGAGATGATGAAAATAGGCATGCTGAGGAAGAACTCAAAACTGACCTTGAAAGAGTAGGATAGAGGAATCAATTTTATTACATTGTCTTTGTGAGGCTAAAGATACTTCTTTCCACCATACGTCTTAAACGAGGTTTGTAATGGATCGACATGCTTAAAAAAGGAGCTTTCCTAAAAGAATCAACTGATTTACAATCATGACCTTCTACTTATAAGATTTTAAGAATATAATGGTCTGTTGATTTATGATCGCAATTGTCATTTTTAAAGCTCACTAATTTAATATTATAGCTTCAATTCATTGAGTTATGATCATGAACCCTTCATTAAGAGTTCGCCGATTTACAATCGCAACTCCACTTAATTAGTTAGCTTATTTACGATCACAAGAATAAAATTTAAAGCTCACTGATTTACGATTAGAGCTTTAATTCATTGATTAACGATCATGAACACTTCTTAGTTCACAAGGAATGTAAATTTGTTGAACTATTCCAAGCATGACTAGAAATGATTTCCACCAAGTTAATTCTAACCTCTCTACCCTCCTGAGCAAGTTATATGCTAGAGATGATAAATATAGGCATGTTGAGGAAGAACTTAAAATTGACCTTAAAAGAAGAGGATAGAGGGATCAATTTTGCTACATTATTTTTTTGAGGCTGAAGCTACTTCTCTTAACCGTACTTCTAAAATAAGGCTTGAAATGGATCGATATGCTAAAAAAAGAACTTTCTAAAAAGCTTTGACTGATTTATGATAATGACCTTCTACTTACAAGATTTTATAAATCTCACGGTCCGCTTATTTACGATTAGAACTGTGATTTTTAAAGCTAGCTTATTTAATATCACAGCTTTAGTTCATTGATTTACGATCATGAACACTTTACTAAGAGTTCGTTGATTTACGATTGCAACTCCACGTGAATAGTTCATTGATTTACGATCACAATTGTCATTTTTAAAGCTCACTGATTTACGATCATGAACACTTCTTGGTCTCAAGAAATGTAAATTTTTTGAACTAGTTCCAAGCATTGCTAGAGATGATTTTCAAATTGTAAATCTTGACGTCTTTACCCTTCAAAGCAAGTTAGATACTACAGATGATGAATATAGGCGTGTTGAGGAACAACTCGAAACTGATCTTGAAATAAGAAGGATAGAGGAATCAATTTTGTTATATTGCCTTTGTGAGGCTAAAGTTACTTCACTTTACCGTAGATCTGAAACAAGGCTTGAGATGGTTCGATTTGCTAAAAAAACGAGGAACTTTATGAAAAGTGTCAGGTGATTTACGATCATGACCTTCTACTTATAGGATTTTATGAATCCTTTGTTAATTTACGAGTACAATTTTCATTTTTAAAGCTCGCTGATTTAAGATCACAGATTCAGTTCATTGATTTATGATCATGAAACCTTTATTAAGAGTTTGTCAATTTAAAATCGAAACTCCAACTAAGGAGTTCACTGATTTACGTTCACAATAGTCATTTTTAAAGCTCGCTAATTTACAATCACAACTTCAGTTCATTGATTTATGATCATGAACACTTCATTAAGTGTTCGCCAATTTATGATCGCAACTCCACTTAAGCAGTTCGCTGATTTATAGTCGTAACTGTCATTTTTAAACCTTGTTAATTTACAATCACGGCTTCAATTCATTGATTTACGATTATGAACACTTCTTAGTTTACAAGGAACGTAAAATTTATGCTAGAGATTATTCTCAACTAGCTAATTCTGACCTTTCTATACTTTAGAACAAGTTATATGCTAGAGATGATAAATATGGCGTGCGAGAAATAACTCAAAATTGACTTTGAAAAAATAAGGATAGAGGAATCAATTTTGTTACATTGTCTTTGTGAGGCTGAAGCTACTTCTTATCACGGTACGTCTAAAATGAGGCTTGAAATGAATCTATCTGTTCAAAAAAAATAAGGAACTTTCTAAAAAGCTTCAATTAATTTATGATCATGACACTCTACTTACAGGATTTTACGAATCTCATGGTCCGCTGATTTACGACCTCGACTTTAGTTCATTGATGTATGATCATGACTTCAATTTGCTGATTTAGGATCACAATTGTCATTTTTAAAGCTTGCTGATTTACGATCACAACATCAATTCATTAATTTACGATCATGAATACTTAATTAAGAGTTCCCATATTTACAATCGCAACTCCATTTAAATTTTTCGTTGATTTACTATCACAACTGTCATTTTTAAAGCCCGCTAATTTATAATCATGGCTGTATTTCTTGTAGTTACTATCTTGAACACTTCATTAAGAGTTCATTGATTTATAATCACCATTTTGATTAAAAAATTCGCTAATTTACGATCACAACTTTCATTTTTAAAGCTCGCTAATTTACAATCTTGGCTTCACATCATTGATTTACGATCATGAAAACTTCTTAATTCACAAGGAATGTAACTTTCCTAAACTAGTTCTAAGTATGGCCAAAGATCATTTTCAAATAGAAAATTCTGATCTCTCTGCACTTCAGAACAAGTTAGATATCAGAGATGATTAAAATAAACGTGTTGAGGAAGAACTCAAAACTAATCTTGAAAGAAGGAGGATAGAGCAATCAATTTTGTTACATTGTCTTTGTGAGGCTAAAGCTACTTCTCTTCACCGTACATCTGAAATAAGGCTTGAAATGAATCGATCTGCTAAAAAACATAAGGAACTTTCTAAAAAGCTTTAGTCAATTTTCGATCATGACCTTCTACTTATAGGATTTTACGAATCTCAAGGTCCGCTAATTTATGATCATAGCTTAAGTTCATTGATTTTACGATCTTGAACACAACTTTAAGAGTTCGTCAATTTATGATCGCGACTCCACTTAAGCAGTTCACTAATTTATGATAATAACTGTCATTTTAAAGGCTCACTGATTTAAATTCACGGCTTTAGCTCATTGATTTATGATCATGAACACTTCTTGGTTCACAAGAAATGTAAATTTATTGAACTAGTTCTAAGCATGGCTAGAGATGGTTTCAACTAGCTAATTTTGACCTCCATGCCCTTCAGAGCAAATTAGATGCTAGAGATTATGATTATAAGCATGTTGAGGAAGAACTCAATAATGACATTGAAAGAAGGAGGATAGAGGAATCAATTTTGTTACATTTTCTTTATGAGACTGAAGCTATTTCTCTTCACCGTACGTTTGGAATGAGGCTTGAAATGGATCAATCTACTAAAAAAATAATGAGCTTTCTAAAATGCTTTGATAAACCGTAAAAGTAATATATTTTGGGCCCACATTTAGTATGCTTTTGGATGATTTAGCCATTGATTTATGTTAAAAGGTGCTCTTAATCCTTCCTTTTCATGTTTTTACTCAAGAAAGCACCCGAGGATGAAAAGAATAAGAAATGGGCTTAAAATGGGCCAATTTGGGCCAAACAAGAAATTGACATGACCTAGACTTCAAGCCACACGGCCGTGCCTCGATAATTAACTAAGACACGACCATGCCATAATTTACACGGTCGTGCCCCAATCAACAAAATTGAGACACGGAAAATGATTTATATGGGCGTGTACCATGGCCATGCCCTTGCCACAGGAGAGAGCAATTTCACTCGAATTTGGATATTTTGAGGCAAAGAATCACATTCCAAAGCCTATTCAAACACCGAGTAGGAAGTGTACTTGAATTGAGACACTTAGGGCCAAGTAAAGCATTCTAAAAGTCTATATAAACACCCTAAGTGTAACCTGATAAGGGGTGTCGAGTGAGGCCAAAGAGCCGAAGCCAGAGCAGTTCAATTTAGTAAATTACTCGAAGATAGCCAGTTGATCCATCGCAAGGAGCCGGAATTCTACTCAAGACAGCGGATTTCTCCTTCAATTACTTTAGGGGGTTTTAGGGATTTCTTATGTTTTATTTTATCTTTTCTCTTGAGATGTTTTCTTTATTCATTATGGACTAAACCCTTCAAATACCTAAAGGGGATAAAACCTAGATGAATCTTGTTATTATTTTCTGAATTATATGATAAATACTTAGTTTGTTCTTAATTGTGCATGCTAAATCCAAATTTGATGTGCTTAGGTGGAAGAGGAATAGACCCTTCTTGAGAGTAGATCTAGCATAATTAAGCGAAGTTGATCGCATGCCTAGAGATAGGGTGACGAGATTTTGTCGAATTAGGATGAAACCTAATATGGGAGTCCATAGATCAATTTACTGCTATTCTAGGGGGTTATTATAAGAGAACGAAAGTTCCACTAATTAACCTAGGGTTAGACATTATTCACCTCGAGAGAGTGTTTAATATACGTTAAGGAGTCTTACGGATCAAACTAAGTGAATAAATTGTATGGTTCAGTGTTAAATAACAAGTGAAGTCTAGGTGGATTCTTCCTGAGGGTATCGTTGTGATCAACTGAATTTTTCATCAAGTTATTTCCCAATTTATTCTTTTTACCTTTATTTCTTTAGCTTAGTAGTCATTAAATTAGATTAAATCAACCAATCACTCCATATTTTAGGCTAAATAATAAAAAGAAAGTGAGTATTAGTACTTTTAATTCCTCTGGGTTTGATAATCCGGTCTTGCTGTAACATCCCAAAATTGGGCCTAGTAGGATTGGGCCCATTGGGCCTTGAGAACGGAAGCATTTAAAATTTTTGGAGAACAAGAGAATGACTTTATTTCAAGTTGAACTTATTGGGAAGGTGATTTTGGAAAGTTACGGGGTTTCTAGGAAGTTTCGGGTTCAAGTTAGGCTGTAGGTAAATTTTTGTGTTTAAGCATTTTAAGGAGAGAAGGTAAGTGGCATCAAGACTTAAGTAAATAAGTATGCATTTTGCTAGCACAAGGAGTCTATTGGTAAAGGTGGAAAGTGGTGTGTGGAGTGTACTAATGGTCTGATGTTCCAATCCTACCTAGTACAAATATTTTGGATTAAATTTTTGTACTAATAAGGTAAGTGTTGGTCATGGCTTTTAATATGGTAAGGTGGACTTTTAATTTTTGGCAAGGTGGCTAAAGAAATAAGTCAAGATTAAGGGTAAGGAAAGAAATCAAAAGAAAAAGGAAAGATAAGGGAACATGTTGGCCTTTAAAGGGAAGATGTTTTGGAAAGTTTTTAATAGGTCAATGTTCATCTTTTGGTAAAGATGATACATGGTTTGGGAGAGGGTAGCCGGTTTTGCTAGGATCATTTATGTCTCTTTTCCAAACTCTTTTCTCTTTTGCTTTGGCCGAAATCTCCTAGTCCGTTTGTCCATTTATCTCTTTTGTTTTGGTCAAAATCTTCTTAATTCTTTTCTCATCAATAGCCGAATTTCAATCATTTTCTCTTCTCCATCTTGCGAGTTGAGCACATCTTCTTTGATCGAATCATGTTGTAGTGTGTGGTCATAAAGCACATTCTTGCCGATTCCTCTCTAGTCTTAAGTCAATCGATTGAAGTCGGATCTATCATCATTAAGGTAAAGGGTTCATTTTTGGATTTTTCATTATAACTCTATTTGGCTATGTTGCAAATCAGATTGAAGTTTCGACTAATTGATTATGTTTTAGGGACGAAATCACTCGATATATTCTATTTGCTAATCCTTCGGATATAGTGGTAAGTGATTTAATTGTAAATAATACATTGGGTATGAAATCTTTTGGAAATCCGAGGCTAACTTTTGGTTGGTATTGTTCTAGGGGCAACGAAGAGTGGTTCTTTAGGGTATCCGAATAAGGTGTGTAATCCCGTACCCTTCCGAATACATGTTTGAAATGGTGTGTAATCTCACATCTCTCTGAATATTTGCATGAAATGTTTTGTGATTCGGTCGAAAGATCGAAAAATTGAAAATCGGCATATATGATTACTCGGGCGTGCGTATGTTCGTAGTGGTAACCATTTTTGTAATAAAATAGATTTTGGTTAGCAGCAGTGACGTGATTTAGAAAAATCATGAAAAATAGGAGAAAGGAAATTAGAAAGTTAAGGAGTTATGGATTGAAAGCTAATTGAGTCTATTTTTTTATAAAAGAAACAGAGCAAGCAAAGGATTAGTATTTTTTGAGATTTTTAAATTTTAGTGAGACTGGTTCTGATTGACTTCGTGGTTCCATGTTCTGTTTTGGAAAAATCATTCAAAATTGTACAAAGTGAATTATGAGTTATAATTTATATGTACAGATTCCTTAATGAATCTATTTTCAATAGAAACAAGTGAGAGCAACATATGTGTAACACCCCAAACTCGGCCCATGCATCATGACCGGATCTGGTATGCTACGGGTTGAATCTTGAAAACTTTACTCTGAAGGGGTTTTGGAAAAACTTAGTTTATTATAGCCGAATAATCAATTAAATGTGAAATTTTGGAAATAACTTTAACATTTGCGTTGGTTGAGTTTGAAAATCCCGCTTATCATTTCATTTTATATTTAAGACTTTGAAAAAACCATAAGTTTGAAAAAAAACCAACATAACAAAAAAATAAATAAATCGAAACCTAAGTTATGGACGCCTTATTACAAAAATGTTTCCAAAAATTAAAACTTAAATGAAAACAAAACTGAAAATAGTCTATGTTGATAATAGTCTTAATAGCCCCTCGAGTCTGCCTTGGCTCCCATGTCCATGAACTACTGCTCATCTGAAAAGTGGGAAAAATAAAAGGGTGAGTCACAAAGACTCAGTGTGCAAATCTCGAAATCACATGAAAGCCTTGGGCCCACAAACACATTATGGCCATTGGCCCATACACAATGGTAACAAAATATTTCATGCAACATGGCCCATCCCAAACCTAAGAGTCTATCCTCTACACACCTCCGTACCAACCATCACACCGTGGGGATTTCTACAATCAACCCTCCATCCGCTACACACCACGTCGACAGTTGTGCTACCTGTCATAAAGACCGATCACCATGTGACCTATGTGGCAAACCATCGATCGCTTATGCAAACCTTAGAAAATACATTATAGTATTTCGACAGCTATGTTGCTTGTCATAAAGACCGATCACTATGTGACCTATGTGGCAAAGCCACCGATCGCCTCGCGACCTACTCCCCTTCCATAAATCAATCAATCCTATCCCATGCATACATACATGCAAGAATCAAAACATTAAGCCATTTAAACCAATCACAGACTTTCACATACATCGATACACATAGAGAAGTTTCTATGATTACGTACCTGGCATCCCTTGCCTACCCTTTTTGGGTATTACGACTGTTCATACAACCTCTCTTTCAGGCTTTTAGCCCATATCATACACATATATATTACAACAAGGCTTATGTGTTAAGGATCTACACACCTGGTTACTATAACACCCCAAACCCGGCCTAAACGTTACGACCGGATCTGGCATGTCACATGAAAGGAATGTCTAAATACTGTGCATTCGTTAAAAAGCTTGTATTCTTTATAGTTGTTGTGAAAAATTGAGTTTAAGTAATTTTGAATAAGAAACGGTTTATTATCATTTTAGGAAAATCGATATTGATCATTTAATAATAAGCAAGAATTAAATTGAAAGTCAAACCAAGTAAAATACCCAAGGCCTTATTACATAACAAAAACCCAAATAAAAATAAGTCCAAATAAAAGAAACGAATTTATGAGTAAACATATGTATGGCCCCACGAGTCCACCTCAGCTCCCAAATCCGCGATCTAATGATTACCTGCAAAATTTAACTAAGGGGTGAGTCATCGAGACTCATGTGTAAATCCCCATCCAACGTGTGTTAAACCCTTATACAATTTCATATGAAAATATGCATGTCATGCAACCCGAACCTAACCATTCAAACTCCCGATTCTACCCGTGTGGTACCAAACCACTAGTGGTGCCAAACCCTTCTTGACCCAAAGTCACCGATATCAATAATGATGTGGTGCCAAACCCTTTGGTGACCCAAAGTCACGAATAATCCATATGTGGGCTAACCCATTGTGATACCAAATCATGGCGACAATCCCGTTTTATCAAATGTGGTGCCAACCCATCGTGGTGCTAAGCCTTTGGGACGAGTCGCTATGAGGTGCCAAACCTCGTGACCCAAAGCCACGAATAACATATGTGGTACCAAACCACCGGTGGTGCCAAACCACTTGGTGACCCAAAGTCACGATATCAATCTTCCCTCCTCTCATTATACCCGTGCAATATGACATAATAATTCGTGTATGCAGATGTCATGTATGCTGAACATATATCAAATATAAGTATAACATGAATTATCATCATAATCAGATAGACATAAAACAACATAATCATGCTAATCAACCTCTAAGGGTATAACCATAATTTTATCTACCAAGGGTATTTTCCGTAATTTACTCACCAAGGGTATTTTCGTAATTTACCCACTAAGGGTATTTTTGTAATTTACCCACCAAGGGTATTTTCGTAATTTACCCACTAAGGGTATTTTTGTAATTTACCCACCAAGGGTATTTTTGTAATTTACCTACCAAGGGTATTTTTGGTAATTTCGCACCTGCAATGGCCCTCCCGAAGGTCTAATGTTATCCTGAGCGACTTGGCTACAATTTCCGGTCGTCACTAGACTATTGGGCCTAAAACCCGATTTTGACCCATTCAGGCCCACACGCTCGTGTGGCCCACCTAACACAAATCTAGCCACGTATATAGGTTCCGCCTAGTCTAGTTGACTTTATACTATATCATCATACAATTTTTTCCAATTAGGCCCACGGGCCCATTGGGCCCACTTCGGCCCATAGCGGCCCAAGCAGCCCCAACCCACAAGAATACTACTGATGGCCTCAACTATCGCGTCGAAGCCCCTGACACGCACTCTCGACGCTCGTGTGGCTACTATTGCCGTGACCGACACTTCGGCATTTGCCGCTCTACAACTAGAGTAGAGAGAGTTACACACCTGATAGGACTCCAGTGTTAAACCGCGCTGCGACCACTCCTGTGCCCAAACTCCCACCAAGGTCTCTTAACTCTCCTCCTGGAATGCTCTTTATATAGCTAGCTCTTCACCTTCCTTCTTTGTATCTTTCCGATGTGGGATCCCTCCATCAGTAGAGTTTAAATTCAACTGAAACATTTACCGTCCAATCCACAAAATAAATACTCCCTTGTTTCTCATGAGATTCGAACCCAGACTCTCCTGTAGCATAATCCACGCCGCTAGCCACTTTACCATCTAGCTCCTTATGTCTTAAACCATTCGCAACTAAATATAACCCTATGTCTAAGGTCTAAATTCATTTAATAAAAATAATCTAAAAGGAATGCAAAAGCTACAACTAGAACATTGGACCTCCTTCCTTCCTTGTGGCGTCATTCCCTTGTCCTTAAGTGGCGTCACTTTGCCACTACACCACACACTCCACTTGTGTCATTTTCCTCCACATTTTATTCTTAAGGCCTACCCGCCAACCTCCAGGGTTTTTTTCACCTAAAACCAAAATTTTTCCTAAGGCCTAACTTGAACCCGAGACTTCATAGAAGCCCCCTAACCTTCCAAACTCACTTATCTAATTGGTCTAACTTGCATTTAAGCTGATCTCCTATTCTCTAAAAAATTTTAAACCCTACTACGCCTAAGGCCCATTTGGCTCAATCCTACTAGGCCTAATTTCAGGATGTTACAAATCTACCCTCCTTAAAGAAATTTCGTCCTCGAAATTTCCAACTAACTAACAGTCACACGTCCTAACCTACCACACTACGCTCACGCTGTGTACTCTGATCTAATAACACTAATAAACCAAATCTCGAAACTTCTTTCTCACAACTAGATATCTAAACACAAAAGCAAATCGATATTTATACATACAATTTCTATATCCAAACCAGCATACGCAAAATAAATACCAAAAATACAGTCATAACATTGTCTTAACAAACATAAAATAAGGGAACACACGGATTTGGATGCCGGAGACTCAAGGTGCCGTACTTCCAAACAACATGTATTTTCAAATAAACTTTTTTTTTGAACCCCATAACCCACAGCCGAGTTTTTGAAACCTAGGCTTTGATACCAAAATTGTAACACCCCAAGCCCGGCCTAAACGTTACGACCGGATCTGGCATGTCACATGAAAGGAATGTCTAAATACTGTGCATTCGTTAAAAAGCTTGTATTCTTTATAGTTGTTGTGAAAAATTGAGTTTAAGTAATTTTGAATAAGAAACGATTTATTATCATTTTAGGAAAATTTGATATTGATCATTTAATAATAAGCAGTAACTAAATTGAAAGCCGAAACCAAGTAAAATACCCAAGGTCTTATTACATAACAAAAACCCAAATAAAAATAAGTCCAAATAAAAGAAATAAATTTGCGAGTAAACATATGTATGGCCTCATGAGTCCACCTCAGCTCCCAAATCTGCGATCTAATGATTACCTGTAAAATTTAACTTAGGGATGAGTCATCGAGACTCAGTGTGTAAATCCCCATCCAACGTGTGTTAAACCCTTATACAATTTCATATGAAAATATGCATGTCATGCAACCCAAAACCTAACCATCCGAAACTCCCGATTCTACCCTGTGTGGTACCAAACCACTGGTGACCCAAAGTCACTGATATCAATAATGATGTGGTGCCAAACCACTGGTGACCCAAAGTCACGAATAATCCATATGTGGGGCCAACCCACGTTGTGATACCAAATCACTGGCGACAATCCTATTTTATCAAATGTGGGGCCAACCCACTATGGTGCTAAGCCATTGGGACGAGTCGCTATGAGGTGCCAAACCTCTGGTGACCCAAAGTCACGAATAACATATGTGGTACCAAACCACTGGTGGTGCCAAACCACTGGTGACCTAAAGTCACAGATATCAATCTTGCCCCTCCTCTCATTATACCCGTGCAATATGACATAATAATTCGTGTATGCAGTATGTCATGTATGCTAGACATATATCAAATATAAGTATAACATGAATTATCATCATAATCAGATAGACATAAAACAACATAATCATGCTAATCAACCTCTAAGGGTATAACCGTAATTTTACCTACCAAGGGTATTTTCGTAATTTACTCACCAAGGGTATTTTCGTAATTTACCCACCAAGGGTATTTTTGTAATTTACCCACCAAGGGTATTTTCCTAATTTACCCACTAAGGGTATTTGTGTAATTTACCCACCAAGGGTATTTTTGTAATTTACCTACCAAGGGTATTTTCGGTAATTTTTCACCTGCAATGGCCCTCCCGAAGGTCTAATGTTATCCTGAGCGACTCGGCTACCATTTTTGGTCGTCACTAGACTATTGGGCCTAAAACTCGATTTTGGCCCATTCAAGCCCACACGCTCGTGTGGCCCACCTAACACAAATCTAGCCACGTGATATAGGTTCCACCTAGTCTAGTTCACTATATACTATATCATCATACAATTTATTCCAATTAGGCCCACGGGCCCATTGGGCCCACTTCAGCCCATCGCGGCCCAAGCAGTCCCAACCCACAAGAATACTACTGATGGCCTCAACTATCGCGTCGAAGCCCCACACGCACGCCGCACGCTCGTGTGGCTACTATTGCCGTGGACCGACACTTGGCATTTGCCGCTCTACAACTAGAGTAGAGAGTTACACACCGATAGGACTCGGTGTTAAACCTGCTGCGACCACTCCTCGTGCCCAAACGCCCACCAAGGTCTCTTAACTCTCCTCCGGAATGCTCTTTATATAGCTAGCTCTTCACCTTCCTTCTTTGTATCTTTCCGATGTGGGATCCTCCGTCAAGAGAGTTTAAATTCAATGAAACACTTACCGTCCAATCCACAAAATAAATACTCCCTTGCTTCTCATGAGATTCAAACCCAGACTCTCCTGTAGCATAATCCACGCCGCTAGCCACTTTACCAACTAGCTCCTTGTGTCTTAAACCATGCGCAACTAAATATAACCCTATGTCTAAGCTCTAAGTTCATTTAATAAAAATAATCTAAAAGGAATGCAAACGCTACAACTAGAACCTTGGACCTCCTTCCTTCCTTGTGGCGTCATTCCCTTGTCCTTAAGTGGTGTCACTTTGCCACTACACCACACACTCCACTTGTGTCATTTTCCTCCACATTTTATTCTTAAGGCCTACCCGCCAACCTCCGTGGTTTTTTCACCTAAAACCAAAATTTTTCCTAAGGCCTAACTTGAACCCGGGACTTCATAGAAGCCCCCTAACCTTCCAAAGTCACTTATCTAATTGGTCTAACTTGTATTTAAGCCGATCTCCTATTCTCCAAAAAATTTTAAACCTTACTACGCCTAAGGCCCATTGGGCTCAATCCTACTAGACCTAATTTTAGGATGTTACAGTTACAGTTAAGACGACACTATCAGAAGCCAATACGACTGCTAACAGTCTAAGATTTTGTTCTGAAGCCGGTCCACAACCTGGTGGCCAATCTCACACTGCTGACACCGCTCGCTTCTTAAACTTAGGGATTGGTTTAACAGATCCAATCCTCTCATTTGCCTGATCCATATTTGATTCCATCAAGAGTCCTTGTCAGAACTACTATAATGGCATAAGGTTGTTAAACCATATCATATGATTAAGATCTTAAGTACGATAACGAATCTAACAGAAATCTTATGAAAACCCCTTACCTTGAAATCCCAAAATAGATAGGATACTTAGAGATTAACAGTTTCTATCTTTTGAGATCTGGATGATTCGATCTACTTCAATTTCCTGAAGTGCCACCCAAAAGAACATGATATTAGTGGAAAAGTTAACCTAAAGATGGCCTATCAACTAACTAGCCATTTGGCTATGGTCTCAAAAAAAACGAAAGAGAAGGGAAAAAGAACAGAAGAAATCGGCACTCACCTTAACATAGAGAATTCGGCAACTCCTAGGGAATTTCAGCTTTTGAGAAGATCAGAAAGAAAGGATGATCTCAAGAGATCTATAAAGATTTGGCTTTGATGAAGAAATCAACAGAAGAGAATAGGAGGTATTCGACTATGGAGATGAGAAGAAAGTTCAGAGTTTCAGCTTTTGAATGAAAGTGAATATGTAGAGATTTCGGCTTTTGAATCAAAAGAAAAGAAATTACAGAGAATGACTGAGAGTTTTGGCACTGAGAATGAGAAAAAGAATAGGGTTCAAATGCCAGAATTGAAGAGATACCACCCCTATTTATAGAGAATTTTCGGCACTTACTTATCAAAACTCGAAAGTGCCCTTCCTGATAGCTAATAATTAATCAAATAGTAGGGGAAATTTCGGCACCCCTTTGCCATAAAGAAATCAATTTCTTTCCCCCTCTAGGAGATGGAATTTCTGCCAACACTTCACTCAGCAGATAACTCCTATCTTTTCTTCTTTATCTTAATCTATTCATAACTTTAGAAGAGGCCTAAATAACACCACCTCTCCCTACTATTATCGGTACAATATCAACATTATCCAAATAAATAAATCTTCCTATTTTAAAGCATCCTAGTCGCCCCCACTCTCCTCTCCTTTGATGCCAAAAACAATTAAAAATAAGTAGGTAATGTGACTCGAACCTTGGATCCCCTTACTGCTTTTCATGCCACTGTCCACTGGGCCACTAGCCCTTTTTTGTGTTTTAATACGTGGATAATATCCTTTAAGCCCAGACTTATCTTGCTTTCCACTAAAGTGCCCAAACTGCAAATTTGATTAAGGCCTCAGCCCAAACCTGAGCCCAGTTTGAGCCCCTTAAACACTCTAATTATCACATTGAACGTAACATACATCAAATGCAAAGGCACATTGATTCAGGATGTTCAGTTCTACCCCCTTAAAGAAATTTCGTCCTTAAAATTACCTGATTCGAATAGATGCGGGTATTATTGTCGCATCACTTCCTCCAGTTCCCACGTAGCCTCTTCAGAGCCATGATTCTGCCATAGAACCTTAACCAATGGAACTTTCTTCCTTCGTAACACTTTGACATCATGATCCAAGATCTCCACTGGTTCTTCTTCAAAGGTTAGGTCTGGTCTCACCTCAATTTCTTTTACTGGCACTACATGGGATGGATCCGAATGATATCATCTCAACATAGAGACATGAAACACTTTGTGAATCTAGCTTAGCTCAGAAGGTAGCTCTAGCCGATACGCTACTGGTCCAACTCGTTTCAACACCCAATAAGGTCCGATAAATCTGGGACTTAATTTACCCTTTCGTCCGAACCTCAGTACTTTCTTCCATGGCGATACCTTCAAGAACACCTTGTTACCCACTGCAAACTCTATGTCCTTACGCTTCAAGTCAGCATAGGACTTCTGTCTATCCGATGCTTCCTTTAGTTGAGCTCGAATTAACTTAACCTTCTCTTCTGTCTTTGTAACCAACTCCGGACCCAAAATCTGACGTTCCCCTAATTTCGTCCAACAAGTAGGAGTACGACACCTCTGCCCATACAATGCTTCGTAAGGCACCATTTGAATACTAGACTGGTAACTATTGTTGTACGCAAATTCTGCCAATGGTAAAAACTCCTCCCAACTACCTCTGAAATCAATGACACAACCCCTTAACATGTCCTCCAAAATCTAAATTACCCGCTCAAACTGTCTATTGATCTGAGGATGAAATGTCGTACTAAAATCCAACTTCGTACCCAACGCTTGATGCAATGCCTTCCAAAATCATGATGTGAACCTAGGGTTCCTGTCTGTTATGATCGATATTAGTACTCCATGCAACCTCACCACCTCTGTTATGTACAGCTTAGCCAATTTCTGTAAAGAGTAATCGACTCTTACAGGTAAGAAATGAGTAGACTTTGTCAAGCGATCAACAATCACCCAAACTGAATCTTTCTTAGTACGCGTGAGAGGTAGCCCACTAACTGTAACATCTGGGATTTAGGGGTTATGCATTTTAACTTAAATGTATGTGGTAGCATGCCAATGTGTGGTTTGAATATGTTTTGGAGACTTCGAGAACTTTAGAATGTAGGAGAATGCCTTAGAAAAATATTAGATTTTGAGTCTTAAAATGGAGCTAAGCAAGATGACATTAAGAAAAATTGTATGGGATTTTAGACACAAGAATTCAGTTGGCAAAGTGGCAAGGGAGACGGCACTTAGGGCCTTGGAAGGTGACGCTACAAGCACTGAAAGGGGGCATAGGTTCGAACAGCATAAGCAACATTTTGGGCTTGAATTTTTTTTGGCAAAGAGGAGTAGTGATGGATGACACAAGGACTTTATGTGGATGAGGATGAGACTTGGTCATATTCTTTTAAAAATTCGGCTAAAGGGAGGAGATAAGAGTTGACTCATTCAAATTATTTTGAGTGAGTAAAGAAGAGGAAAAGTAGGAGAAAAAGAAAGAAGCTGATAGGGGGAAGAAGAGTTGGCTGGCCAAGGGATTTCTTTGGTGTCAATTTCGGTCATGTTGAAGGGGGAGGAAGCCGAATATGCATAGTGAAGTTTAGGCATTCTCTTTGTGCAATTTCTTTGTCTCGAAAACTTGTGTTCTTTTTCTTATGGAACCGAAATAGGAGATCACTTG
Organism: Gossypium rotundifolium; assembly: GCA_025506655.1. Taxonomy (NCBI): domain Eukaryota; kingdom Viridiplantae; phylum Streptophyta; class Magnoliopsida; order Malvales; family Malvaceae; genus Gossypium; species Gossypium rotundifolium. The sequence continues at coordinate 158,621,145 of CP106722.1, read as the reverse complement.
TGCACCACCAAAAGCCGAAACCATTTGTGCATTCCCTTCTCAATCTCACCATTGCCGAATTCTTTTAGCCTTCTTCTATACATCTTTCCTTTCTTTCAACTGTAAGTTTTGTACCTACTCTTTTGGTGGCCGAAAATCCCATCTCCATTTGGGAGTATTAGCCAAATCTTATGTCCCTCATTCTCTTTTCTTTTTGCAAATCCTTAAAGCTGAAACATTCACCATCTAGCCGATTTCTTCATCTATTTCTCCTTCAAAGTCAATCACTTTTCTATAGTAGCCGAACTCTTCTGTGGTTCTAAGCCAGAGTGCAATTGATTTCAACATTAGGGGTAAGGATCAACAGTCATTCGTTTTTCTTTCTTTTTCTTTTGGATTTGCCGAATCTAAGGATCTAATCCCTCTTATTCTCAATTGGTCAAAACCTTGAAGGGGGATTTCAGGATTCTTTTGTAGACGACGATTAGAGGGAGTTCATTCGAGATTTGAATACCCAAGGTAAGTGAAGTGTGATCTTAGGTTGAAGGCCATTTACTTTGGTTTATTAAATGTTAGAATCGAATCTAATAGATACCATACAGGAATTTTGACAGACCCTACAGACAAGTGATGGATTCGGGATATAGACGATCAAGGTAAGGGATATTAATATTCGGCCAAGGGCCACTTTTTGTTCTAAGACTATGCCGATTCTAACTGTGTCTTAGGGGGTTTTCGATAGATCTTCGGGATTTGGCTAAGCAATCTAGGTAAGGTTTCTAGTGCTTCAAATCTGTTTCCCATTCGTTCAAAAGCCGAAAACTAACCGTTTGAGTGTACTAATGCTTAGCCGATTGTAAGGGGGGAACATCGCAAGTTTTGGATTTGGTTGGTAAGCGAATCAAGAAGAAGGAAAAAAGGGATCTAGAGTGTTAGATCGAGATTTTCAGGATTTCGATTAGATCTACGAGTAATCAGGTGGGTAACCTACCCTAAATTCCTAATTAACAATAATATTGATTTGTATATGTTAATAAGGCTATGCATGAATAAGGCTAAGGGTACCATTCCATGGTACAGTGCATTCAGGTACGTTACCCCTAACTCTCAGATAATTAAAGTTTATAAAATATGAATATGGATATATAAGAAATATCGTTATGGCTATGGGGTAGGGTATAATGCATGTTATTCGTATGTTTTGTATGTTGCATGGGCATATGGGTGATTATGTGAAAGGGGAAGTGATCTGGTGGTTCCTAGCACAATATCTGGTGACTCTGTCACATTATCTGGTGACTATGTCACATAATATGAATCTGGTGACTCTGTCACATTATTTGGTGGCTATGCCACAATTATAAGGGCGATGTGCGATTGATCGCAGTGATCGCCTTCGATGGTGTGTAGTGGATGGAGGTCGATTTAGTAATCCCGGTGTGATCGGTGAGGTACGGTGATGTGTAGAGGTTGGATCTAGGTGGTTTGGGTTGCATAATGGTTTCTGATTATTTCATGTGAATTAATATGCCCGGTATGCTTTGGGAGTCTGTGTTGGTAGTTACACATCGAGTCATTATCGACCCTTCGTGGGCTAACTTTTGCAGATGGCACTCAAGAGATGGACCTGGTCGGCGAGGAACTTAGCGGTGGCCATGCACAGCTCAGATTTTCAATTTTCTTATTAAGTTTACATTTATTTATTTTGGGTTATATTTTGATGTAATAAGGCCATTATTACTTAACTATTTTATTTTCATTGCGTTTTAAATTTCTGATATGATACGAACAACCCAATTGTTTTGAAAACTCAATCACCTACGGGTTTTTTTCCAAGTTGCAAAAATATTAAACTCCCTAATTCGGTATTTCTTTAACTTGTAACTTTTGAAATATAAAATTATTGATTTAGTACAAAATTAAATTACAACTCAATTTTTAACTTGAGAACAACCCAAATCTATTTTCTTCGAAACCACCACGATTTTCAAAATGTCATACGAGACTTAACTACATTTTACTCAAGGAGCATGCTAGATCCGGTCAGGGCTTGTGGGTCGGGTTTGGGGTGTTTCAAATTGGTATCGGATCCAGGTTCAAAACTCAGCCTTGAGGGCTTTTTGGGCCCAAAACATTTTCTTTATTTTGAAATTGAGTTTCACAAAAGAATAAGGTGTTTTTCGGCATGGCTTTGAGTCTCCTACCAAGTCCACCAGGTAAGTACCTCTAACCATTGTGTGATTTGTATGTGAGTATTATGGGGACGTAGTTTAGTAGATTAGGAACTATTGAACCCTAGGATTAGCTTACTCCAACACCAAATTACATAAAATTTAAAGTCTAACCAAACAAACCTGTGAGTGAGTCGCCGAGTTAAGGGTGTGGCAACTGTTGTGTGCATGTCTAGGATTGGATTCAGGGGGAGCTTGGTATTTAAGCAGTCCTAGTGACTCACCTCCTCTTCACTCGAATCCTACATGGTGCGTAGTGACGATTCACCCTAATCAAGAGGACTCAATCACAGGCTAAATTCAATAATTAAAACCCAAAAGGACCAGTCACCTTGTTTTATATAATCCTAAAATCAAACCTTGGTTTCGGAATTGCCAAAGAACCCTTGATTCAAAAATGATCAAAATACCCCCGATTTGCAAATTGACCAAATTACCCCTAACTTGTAAAAAAAATTTTCAAGCTACCCTTGGTATGGAAGGTTGCTGAAGTACCCCAGAATTGAAAATTTCCAAATTTCCGCTATTTTGTAAAATCACTTGGAACCATATTTTACAAAATTCTTGAAATGCCCCTGGTCTGTAAAATTACAAAAAAAAATACCCTCAGATTATAAAATTACCATACTACCCTTGATTCCTTTTATCAAAATATTCCTATTTTCCAAAAATACCAAAAATCTCTATTTTGAAAAATTTAAAAATACCCTGATTTGGAAAATTACCAAAATACCCTTATAGGACAATTTACGAAAATACCCCTGGGTTGGAACGAACGAAAATGCTCGAGAGATGAATGTGTGTAGTAAATACTATTGAATGAATGTGTTCTCTCTGAATTAGGGTAGAAAACTTGGAATGAAAACATTGAAATGATCGAAGGAACTGCCCCTAAATTTCTTACATAAAACTGTTCGTGGATAATTAGTGGAATAAAAACTAATTCATAAAATTCTTAATCAGATAAACACAACTCGGAAGAATGAGTTCTAGAGGATGTGGCCGTAATGTGCATGGCTGTGGTAGAGGCCGAATGACCATGTCGAAACCCGTTAGGTCTGGTCAAGGGTCCGAGAATGAGATGCCACCACCACCAGCTGTTGGTAGGGAATATTAAGATCAGACGGGAGATGATGCAGTATCGCAAGCGATGCTGCGAGTTCTTGAAAGGGTGGCTGGAGCAGGTGGAGGTATGGGAGCTTGAAAATCTGTACCCGAGCGACTCCGAGCCAATGGAGCTGAGTTTTTTTTAGGTATATCTGGTGTGGCGCCCAATACGGCTAAGTATTGGTTAGAGGCGATGGAGCGAATTATGGATGATTTGGACTTGACTACTGAGGAAAAACTAAAAGGGGTAGTGTCGCTACTCCGTGATGAGTCATATCAATGGTGGCTCATGGTTCGGGATGGTGCTACAGCAGATGATCTCACTTGGGAGTATTTTAATGTGGCATATCAGAAGAAATATATTGGAACCAGCTATATTGATGTGCAGAGGAAGGCGTTTCTGAGGCTGGTTTAGGGGAATAAGTCTGTAGCGAAGTACGAGGAAGAATTCCTAAGGTTGAGCCGATACGCTCGAGGTATAGTGGCTACGGAGCATGAACGATGTGTTCGGTTTGAGGACGGATAGAGGGATGACCTGAGATTATTGATTGCCCTACAGCATGAGCGAGAGTTTGCTATGTTGGTAGAAAAGGCTAAGGTTGCTGAAGGAGTTAAGGAGTCGGTAAGACAGAACACAGACAGAAATAGGAAAAAGAGAGGTTTTGAATATCAGGGTCATCTGGGAATGTTCAAAAGAGACCCAGAACGGATGGGTCGCGAGGTCAGCAAGTTGCTACGGAAGGACAATACCGTACTTGTGCTCAGTGATGGAAAAATGCACTTGGGAGAGTGTTGGAAGAAGACGGGAGGATGTTTCAAGTGTGGGTCCAAGGATCACATGATTAAGGACTATCCTATGAAAACAAACGGGAGCCGACCAACAAGTTAGGGTCTTAATCAGGCTAGAAGAGGAAGACAGCAGCCACCACGGGGTCGTGGTCCGGCTGGCAGAGGTAATGGTTCTGGAAGAGGTTGGGGAACACTGGGCAGAGGTGTCGGTAACATGGAGGCAAGACAGCCGGGTCTAGTGTATGCTTGATTCGTCGGAGGAGGATGGTGGCCTTTTGATGTCATAACGGGTATGTTCTTTATCTACGGATTACCCTTTATTGCGTTGATAGATATTGGGTCAACTCATTTGTACATTGCTAGTAAGGTGCTTGGAACTCTGCATATGAATTCTGAGACTGTACCTAGGAAGATGGTTGTACTTAGTCCTTTAGGGCAATCGGTAGTATTAGACAAACTCTTTAGGCGTTACCTTTGGAAGTTCGAGCGCGGTTTCGGTGACCTAATGGAGTTGCCATTTGAGGAGTTTGATCTAATCTTAGGCATGGATTGGTTAGTGAAGTACCATGCGAATGTGGATTGTCTTTGCTAAGCGCATGTCGTTAAGAACTTCGATGACAAAAAGTTGTGGTGATGGGCGAGGGACGAATTACTTGTCAATGTGGTATCGCGCTTAAGGCGGAGAAGATGGTGGGAAAAGGTGTGTAGCTTTTACGATGTTGATCGATGCCTTGGAGGCTAAGGAAGTAATGTAGGAGGAGTTAGAACAAGAAGAGAATTTGTGGATGTCTTTTCAAAGGAGTCATGCAGGTTACCCCTGATGTGGAAGTGGAGTTGAATTGACTTCTCGCAGTGTACAGCCCCGTGTCAATTGCTCCATACCAAATGGCACCAAAGGAGTTAGTAGAGCTTAAGGCCCAGATCCAAGAGTTACTCGATCGCGAGTTTATACGACCTAGTGTGTCTCTATGGGGAGCACCGATCCTATTCGTGAAGAAGAAGGACGGGATTATGCGCATGTGCATAGATTACCGGCAGTTGAATAAGCTGACCATCAAGAGCAAGTATCCATTGCCAAGGATAGATGACTTGCTCGATCAGCTTAAGGGGGCCACAGTATTTTCGAAGATAGATCTAAGGACAGGATATCACCAGCTTAAGGTGAAGGAGGCTGATATCCATAAGACAGCTTTCCGAACAAGGTATGGGCATTATGAGTTCTTGGTAATGCCGTTCGGATTGACAAAAGCCCCAGCTGCGTTCATGGACATGATGAACTGGGGTTTCCAACCCTACCTGGATCGGTTCGTCGTTGTGTTCATAGACAATATCCTAGTGTATTCCAAGTCTGAGGAAGAACATGATGAGTACCTCCGAGTTGAGTTGCAAGTGTTAAGGGAGAAAAAGCTTTATGCCAAGTTCGACAAGTGTAAATTTTGGCTGAAGGAAGTTACGTTCTTAGGGCATGTGGTGTCTGCCAAAGGAATAAGGGTGGATCCTCGGAAGATTGAGGTAGTATTAGATTGGAAACCACCTAAGTCTGTGGCGAAATTGTAGTTTCTTGGGGTTAGCAGGCTACTATAGGAGATTTGTCGAAGGGTTCTCGTCAATAGCAGCACCTTTGATGAAGTTGTTAAGGAAGGAGGTACCTTTCGTATGGGTGGATAAGCAGCAGGAGAGTTTTGAGAAGCTTAAGCAAGTATTGACAGAAGCTTTGGTTTTGATTCAGCCTGAAGCAGGGAAGGACTATGTGGTATATTGTGATGCTTCCCATACAGGATTGGGATGTGTTCTTATGCAAGACGGGAAAGTGGTCACTTATGCGTCTCGGCAATTGAGGTCACATGAGGTTAACTATCCGACGCATGATCTGGAATTGGCGGCGGTGGTTTTCGCTCTAAAGGTGTGGAGGCACTACTTATATGGAGAGAAGTCGGTGATCTATATGGACCACAAGAGTCTTAAGTATCTATTGACCCAGAAGGAGCTGAATCTGAGACAGCGAAGGTGGGTGGAGTTGTTGAAAGATTATGATTGTTCTATAGAGTATCACCGGGCAAGGCGAATGTGGTGGCAGATGCCCTAAGTCGAAAAGTAGTGTCGGATCTAAGGGCAATGTTTGCACATCTTAGCCTGTGTTATGACGGAAGTTTGCTAGCTGAGTTACAAGTAAAGCCGACATGGTTGAGTCAGGTGAAAGAAAGACAGTTGGTAGACGATGATCTAAGTGCTGTGTTTTCGAGGCAAGGTCTGTATACCGAAAGATGAGGAGTTAAGACAAAAATTTCTTCGGGAATCGTATAGTAGCCTTTATGCTATGCATCCTGGAGGAAGTAAGTTGTACAAGGATTTATGGGAACAGTTTTGGTGGCCTGGTCTTAAGCGGGAAGTTACAGAGTTTGTAGGGAAGTGTTTAACATGTCAGCAAATCAAGGCTAAACACCAAGTACCGTCAGGGTTGCTTCAGCCGATAAAGATTCCGCAATGGAAGTGGGAGAGAATTACCATGGACTTTGTTAGTGGGCTTCCCCTTACGCCTACTAAGAAGGACTCGGTATGGGTGATAGTAGATCGGATGACGAAGTCTGTACATTTTATACCAGTGCGAGTTGACTATTCTCTACAAAAATTGGCAAAGTTGTATGTAGCAGAAATCGTGAGGCTGTACGGAGTGCCGTTGTCGATTATCTCTGATAGAGATCCAAGGTTTACATCTCAATTTTGGAAGGCACTACATCAAGCTTTGGGCACCAGGCTAGATTTTAGTACGGCATTCCATCCGCAGTCGGACGACCAATCTGAGCAGGTAATACAAGTGTTGGAGGATATGTTGAGAGGTTGCGTGATAGACTTTAGAGGGAGTTAGGAGGAGTTCTTGCCTTTAGCGGAATTTACATACAATAATAGCTATCAGGCAAGTATTTGGATGGCACCGTACGAAGCACTGTATGGACGGAAGTGTCACACTCCTACGTGCTGGACGGAATTAGGAGAACGTCAGATTTTGGGTCTGAAAATTGTGGCAGAATCGGAAGAAAAGGTTAAGATAATACGGAAACGATTGAAGGAGGCATCTGACCGGCAAAAGTCATACGCAGATCTTAAATAGAAGGAGATTGAGTTTGCTGTGGGAGATTATGTGTTTCTCAAAGTTTCACCGTGGAAGAAGGTAATGAGATTTGGTCGCAAGGGAAAGTTATGTCCTAGGTTTATAGGACCTTATCGGATTCTGAAGCGAGTTTGACCAGTGGCATATCAGTTAGAGTTTCCTTCAGAGTTGAAGCAGATGCACGATGTGTTCCACGTGTCGATGCTACGTCACTACCGGTCAGATCCATCTCATGTGATACAGGTTGAGAAGGTGGAGCTGAGATCAGATCTGTCCTATAAGGAAGAGCCGATTCGGATTCTGGAATGGGATGTGAAGGTGCTTCGGAGAAAATCAGTCCCTCTAGTCAAAGTGCTATGGCGTAAACATGGATCGAAAGAAGCTTCGTGGGAGCCAGAGGAAGCGATGCGACAACAATACCCTCACTTATTTTAGCCAAGTAATTTCGAGGTCAAAATTATTTTAAGAGGGGTAGAACTGTAACATCCAGGATTTAGGGGTTATGCATTTTAACTTAAATGTATGTGGTAGCATGCCAATGTGTGGTTTGAATATGTTTTGGAGACTTCGAGAACTTTAGAATGTAGGAGAATGCCTTAGAAAAATATTAGATTTTGAGTCTTAAAATGGAGCTAAGCAAGATAGACCTTAAGAAAAATTGTATGGGATTTTAGACACAAGAATTCAGTTGGCAAAGTGGCAAGGGAGATGTCGCTTAGGGCCTTGGAAGGTGACGCTACAAGCAGTGAAAGGGGGCTTAGGTTCGAACAGCATAAGCAACATTTTGGGCTTGAATTTTTTTTGGCAAAGAGGAGTAGTGATGGACGACACAAGGACTTTAAGTGGATGAGGATGAGACTTGGTCATATTCTTTTAAAAATTCGGCTAAAGGGAGGAGATAAGAGTTGACTCATTCAAATTATTTTGAATGGGTAAAGAAGAGGAAAAGTAGGAGAAAAAGAAGGAAGCTGATAGGGGGAAGAAGAGTTGGCTGGCCAAGGGATTTCTTTGGTGTCAATTTCGATCATGTTGAAGGGGGAGGAAGCCGAATATGCATAGTGAAGTTTAGGCATTCTCTTTGTGCAATTTCTTTGTCTTGAAAATTTGTTTTCATTTTCTTGTGGAATCGAAATAGGAGATCACTTGTGCACCTTTTTCTCTCTTGACCAAAAGCCAAAACCATTTGTGTATTCCCTTCTCAATCTCACCATTGCCGAATTCTTTTAGCCTTCTTCTATACTTCTTTCCTTTCTTTCAACCGCAAGTTTATACCTACTCTTTTGGTGGCCGAATATCCCATCTCCATTTGGGAGTATTAGCCGAATCTTATGTCCCTCATTCTCTTTTCTTTTTTGGAAATCCTTAAAGCCGAAACATTCACCATATAGCAGATTTCTTCATCTATTTCTCCTTCAAAGTCAATCACTTTTCTATAGTAGCCGAACTCCTCTGTGGTTCTAAGCAAGAGTGCAATAGATTTCAACATTAGGGGTAAGGATCAACAGTCATTCGTTTTTCTTTCTTTTTGTTTTGGATTAGCGAATCTAAGGATCTAATCCCTCTTATTCTCAATTGGCCGAAACCTTGAAGGGGGATTTCGGGATTCTTTTGTAGACGATGATTAGGGGGAGATCATTCAGGATTTGAATACCCAAGGTAAGTGAAGTGTGAGCTTAGGTCGAAGGCCATTTACTTTGGTTTATTAAATGTTAGAATCGAATCTAACAGATACCATATAGGAATTTCGACAGACCCCACAGACAAGTGACGGATTCGAGATTTAGACGATCATGGTAAGGGATATTAATATTCGGCCAAGGGCCACTTTTTGTTCTAAGACTATGCCGATTCTAACTATGGTGTCTTAGGGGGTTTTCGACAGATCTTCAGGATTTGGCTAAGCAATCTAGGTAAGGTTTCTAGTGTTTCAAATCTGTTTCCCATTTGCTCAAAAGCTGAAAACTAACCGTTTGAGTGTACTAATGCTTAGCCGATTGTAAGGGGGAACATCACGAAGTTTCAGGATTTGGCTGGTAACCAAATCGACAGCAAGGAAAAAAAGGGATCTAGAACGTTAGATCGGGATTTTCAGGATTTTGATTAGATCTACGAGTAATCAGGTGGGTAACCCATCCTAAATTCCCAATTAACAATAATATTGATTTGTATATGTTAATAAGGCTATGCATGAATAAGGCTAAGGGTACCATTCCATGGTACAGTGCATTCAGGTACGTTACCCCTAACTCTCAGATAATTAAAGTTTATAAAATATGACTATGGATATATGAGAAATATCGTTATGGCTATGGGGTAGGGTATAATGCATGCTATTCATATGTTTTTTATGTTGCATGGGCATATGGGTGATTATGTGAAAGGGGAAGTGATCTGGTGGTTCCTACCACAATATCTGGTGACTCTGTCACATTATCTGGTGACTATGTCACATAATATGAATCTGGTGACTCTTTCACATTATCTGGTGGCTATGCCACAATTATAAGGGTGATGTGCAGTTGACTGCAGCGACTGCCTTCGATGGTGTGTAGCAGATGGAGGGTCAATTTAGTAATCCCCACGGTGTGATAGGTAGGTACGGGTGATGTGTAGAGGTTGGATCTAGGTGGTTTGGGTTGCATCATGGTTTACAGTTATTTCATGTGAATTAATATGACTGGTATGCTTTGGGAGTCCGTGTTGGTAGTTACACATCGAGTCTGCATTGACTCACCCTTCGTGGGCTAACTTTTGCGAGATGGCTTTTCGATAGATGGACCGGTTGGGTGAACTTAGCGATGGCCATTTACATTTCAGATTTTGATTTTCTTATTACGTTTATATTTATTTATTTTGGGTTATATTTTGATGTAATAAGGCCATTATTACTTAACTGTTTTATTTTCATTGCGTTTTAAATTTTTGATATGATACGAACAATGCCAATTGTTTTGAAACTCAATCACCTACGGGTTTTTTCCAAGTTACAAAAATATTAAACTCCATAATTCGGCATTTCTTTAACTTGTAACTTTTGAAATATGAAATTATTGATTTAGTACAAAATTAAATTACAACACAATTTTTAACTTGAGAACAACCCAAATCTATTTTCTTCGAAACCACCACGATTTTCAAAATGTCATACGAGACTTAACTATGTTTTACTCAAGGAGCATGCCAGATCCGGTCAAGGCTTGTGGGCCGGGTTTGGGGTGTTTCACTAACAAAGTCCATTGTGATCCTTTCCCACTTCCATTATGGAATCTTTACCGACTGCAACATCCCTGATGGTAACTGATGTTCTACCTTTACCTGCTGACAGGTCAAACACTTCCCCACTAATTCGGTCACCTCTCGTTTTAAGCCTAGCCACCAAAACTGTTCTTGTAAATCCCGATACATCTTAATCCCTCCAGGGTGCATAGCGTATGGACTACCATGCGCTTCTTGCAAATCCTATGCCTTAATTCAGGATCTTTTGGCATGCACGCTCTCCCTTGAAAACATAATAGCCCTTCCTCATTCACACTAAATCCCGTTGATTCATCACTGGCTCCTACTGAAAACTTCTCCTTTAGCAATTCATCAGTCTGCTGCTTCTCCTTAACCTAACTGACCCATGTGGGCTTTACTTGAAGTTCAGCCAATAAGCTCCCATCATCATACAAACTAAGGTGAGCAAACATTGCTCTCAAGTCAGTTATTACCTTACGACATAGAGCATCCGCCACCACATTAGCCTTACCCAGATGATACTCTATCGAGCAATCATAATCTTTTAACAGTTTGATCCACCTTCTCTGCCTTAGATTCAACTCCTTCTGGGTAAATGATAGATTTCTCCCCATACAGATAGTGTCTCCAAATCTTCAAAGCAAAAACCACTGCCGCGAACTCCAAGTCATGGGTGGGATAGTTTGCTTCATGTGGCCTTAACTGCCAGACGCGTATGCAACAACCTTTCCATCTTACATCAACACGCATCTTAGTCCCGTGTGTGACACATCACAATAAACCACGAATTCTTTCCCAGCCTCCGGTTGAATCAACACCGAGCCTCCGTCAAAATCCTTTTCAATCTTTCGAAACTTTCTTGCTGCTTGTCTGACCAAACAAATGGAACCCCTTTCCGTAATAACTTAGTCAGTGGTACCGCAATCGAAGAAAATCCTTCAACAAACCTTCGGTAATACCTGGCTAGACCAAGAAAACTCCAACTTTCTACTACCGATCTAGGCGGCTTCCAATCCAACACCACTTCAATTTTTCAAGGGTCCACCCTAATTCCTCTGTTGACACAACGTAACCTAGAAAAGTAACTTTCTTAAGCTAGAATTCGCACTTGCTGAATTTGGCATAAAACTGCTTCTCCCTCAGAATCTGTAGAACCACTACAGATGTGAATCATGCTCCTCCTCCGATCTAGAGTAAACCAAGATGTCATTAATAAAAACCACGACAAACTGATCCAAGTAGGGTTGGAACACACGGTTCATCATATCCATAAATGTTGCTGGTGCATTGGTCAACCCAAATGGCATCACCATGAACTTGTAATGTCCATAGTGAGTTATAAAAGCCATCTTATGAATATCTGCCTCCTTAACCTTGAGCTGATGGTATCCTAACCTCAGATCTATCTTCGAAAAGATTGAGGCCCCCTTCAACTGATCGAACAAGTCATCAATCCTTGGCAACAGATACTTGTTCTTGATAGTCAACTTGTTCAGCTGACGGTAGTCAATGCACATACGCATTGAACCATCCTTCTTCTTAAAAAATAACACCGGTGCTCCCCAAGGCGACACACTTGGTCAAATAAACCATCTATCCAGCAACTCCTGGATTTGTGCTTTCAATTCCACCAACTCCTTTGGCGCCATTCTATAAGGAGCAATAGATTCCGGCGCTGTTCCCAGAAGAAGATCAATTCCAAACTCCACTTCTCGATCTGGAGGTAGGCCCAGAAGCTCTTCTAGGAAAACATCAGGAAATTCCTTCACCGTCTTAACGTCCCAATAGTTAGGTCCCTGGGCTTCCAAATTTCTGTACAAACATTAAAACTGCCTCGCATCCTTTTCTCACCATTCTTTCCGCTCTTAGGGCAGTCACTACGTTCGACAGACAATTCCCCCTTTCTCCTATCACCAACACTTCACCTCCCATGGGGGTTCTTAACACCATACGCTTGGCTGCACAATCTAAATTAGCTTGGTACTTCACCAACCAGTCCATGCCTAATATTAAGTCAAACTCCCCGAACGGTAACTCTATCAGATCCGTCAAGAAAACTATTCCCTAAACTTCTAAGGGTACCTCTCGATAAAGTTTATCTACTACCACAGATTGTCCTAAAGGGATAATTACAGTCATCACCCTAGGGGTAATCTTGAAATCTAAACTAAAAGTTCCAGACACATTACTAGCAACATATGAGTGTGTCGATCCAATATTAATCAATACAGTATAAGGCAGTCCAAAAATTAAAAACGTACCGGTTATAACATCCAGTGCATCAGCCTCCTCTCGACGTCTGGCAGCATAGACCAACCCCGGCCGCCTCGCCTTAGTGTTTCTTGCCCCTCACTGGTGCTCCACGGCCCCGACCGAAACTGTTACCACCTCTGGTCGGACCACAACCTCTCTGTGGCTGCTGACCTACTCTACCCGGCTGAGCATTACCCTGCCCTGCGGGTCCTGCCTCATCCCGTGGCTAAAGACAGTCTCTTATCTGATAATTCGTAGATCCACACCTAAAGCACTCCCCACTGCCTGTCCAACACTCACCTACATAGAACTTACCACATCGAGCACACTTTTGTGTTTGGCTAGCAGCAACGGGTCTCTCAGCCCATCTCAGTCCATCCTTCCTAGGTCTTTTTTGAGTACGCACGTCTGTCCCTGATGATACAAAATTTCTCTTACCTCTACCCCAATCTCTATCCCGATTCAGATTTTTCATCTGTTTCACCTCCTCAGCTATCTTAGCTTTTTCCATAAGCACATCAAATTTCCGCTCTTGTTGTGGAGCTATCAACACACGTAGATCGTCCTTCAGGCCATCCTCAAAGTGAACACATTGCTCATGTTCTGTGGCCACTATCCCTCGAGCATAACGACTAAGGTGTAAGAATTTCGCTTCATAAGCCACCACCGACCTACTTCCCTAAACCAGATTCAGGAATGCTCTACGTTGCGCATCCATATAGCTCATCCCAATGTACTTACTTTGGAACGCTTTTCAAGTAATCCCAGTGATATGGTCAGCCACGGTACCATCCTTAACTGTAAGCCACCATTGATAAGCTTCGTCCCGGAGAAGAAACACCACTCCCTTTAGCCTCTCCTCTTCCATGAAGTCAAGATCATCTATTATACACTCCATTACTTCCAACCAATACTCTGCTGTGCTAGGAGCTACACCAGAAATGCCCTTAAACACCTCTACCCTATTGGCTCTAAGTCGCTCTGACACAAACTTCCGGGCTCCTGTGCCCATGCCTGCCCCAGCAACCCTCTCTAACACCCTCAACATCACCGGAGATACCGCATCATCTCCGTGTCGATCTGGAATTACGCCTCACGCCTAGTGGCACTGGTACCTCATTCCCTGACTTGTGACCAGACCCTACGGGTTCTGACACAGCAATCCTACCTCTACCTCGACCACGCACACCACGTCCCCTCGTGCTCTTTTTACCATTCACGACTTATCTGATTAGAAATTTTATGAATTATTAATCCTCTCTTCCACTAATTAATAATGGACAGTCTTATGAAAAGTAGTTTTAACAGTAGTTCATTCGAATTCGAACCTTATCTACAAAGTTCAGTTCTCAAGTTTATATTTCCTAGTTTTAGAATACACATACATACAACATCCATCACACATCAACATACAAGCAACATCCATGAACTTACATTCATCACCTAGAAGTATTTTCGTCATTTCATTACCTAGGGGTATTTTTGTAATTTTACCATACAAGGGTATTTTTGTAATTTTGCAACTCGGGGGTATTTCGGTAATTTTATCATATGGGGGAATTTCGATAATTTTGCAAATTAAGGGCATTTTTTGGAAATTCTCACAAATCAAGGGAATTTAGGTAATTTTTTCAAACTTAGGGTATTTTGGGTAATTTACAAAATTAGAGGTATATAAGTAATTTTTATAAAGACAGGGTGATGGTCCCTTTCGGGTTTTAGTTATAAATTTTGGCCCGTCAACAAGTGCCCGTGGCTAAGGTGAACAGTCACTACGCACGAGGTAGGATTCCAGTGAAGAGGAGGTGAGCCGCTAGGGTCGCTTAAATACCAAGCTCTTTCTAGATCCAATCCTAGACATGCATATGCCTGTTACCACACTCTAACCCTGTGACTTGTCTACAGGCATGTTTTATTAGAAATTAAGTCTTATGAAATTTTAAGAATTGTTTATACTAAACCTAAAGTCCATCAATTCTAACATACTAGCCTACGTCCCTATAAAGCCCAACAATACAAATCACATCAAGAGTTAGAATACTTACCTACGTGGATCGGGTGCCGGTAGACTCGAAGGCCATATCTCAACTATATTTTCTCAAACTTACATCATTTTTACAAACCACTACTGGACCCATTTCACATTCAAGTTTTGAACTGGCTCGATATAAAATGTAACACCCCAAACCCGCCCATGCTTCATGATGGATACGGTATGCTGCTACGTTGAATCTTGAAAACTTTACTCGAAGGGTTTTGGAAAAACTTAGTTTATTATAGCCGAATAATCACTTAAATGTGAAATTTTGGAAATAACTTTAACATTTGCTTTGATTGAGTTTGAAAAGCTCGTTTATCATTTCATTTTATATTTAAGACTTTGAAAAAACCATAAGTTTGAAAAAAAACCAACATAACAAAAAAAATCAAAACCTAAGTTATAGAGGCATTATTACAAAAATGTTCCCAAAAATTAAAACTTAAATGAAAACAAAACTGAAAATAGTTTATGTAGATAATAGTCTTAATGGCCCCTCGAGTCCGCTTCGGCTCCCATGTCCACGAACTACTGCTCTTCTAAAAAGTGGGAAAAATAAAAGGGTGAGTCACAAAGACTCAGTGTGCAAATCTCGAAATCACATGAAAGCCTTGGGCCCATAAACACATTATGGCCCTTGACCATACACAATGGTAACAAAATATTTCATTCAGCATGGCCCATCCCAAACCTAAGAGTTCATCCTCTACACACCCCCTACCAACCATCACACCATGAGGATTTGTACAATCAACCCTCCATCCGCTACACACCATGTCGACAGCTATGTTACCTGTCATAAAGACCGATCACCATGTGACCTATGTGGCAAAGCCACCGATCGCTTATGCGAACCTCAGAAAATACATTATAGTATTTTGACAGCTATGTTGCCTGTCATAAAGACCGATCACTATGTGACCTATGTGGCAAAGCCACCGATCGCCTCGCGACTTGCTCCCTTTCCATAAAACAATCAATCCTATCCCATGCATACATACATGCAAGAATCAAAACATTAAGCCATTTTAACCGATCACAAACTTTCACATACATCGATACACATAGAGAAGTTTCTATGATTACGTACTTGGCATCCCTTGCCTACCCTTTTTGGGTATTATGACTATTCATAAAGCCTCTCTTTTCGACTTTCAGTCCATATCATACACATATATATTACAACAATACTTATGTGATTAAGGATCTACACAGTTACGGTTAAGGCGACCTTTGTCTATGTCGACACTATCAAAGCAATTCACGATCGCTAACGATCTAAGATTTTATTCTGAAGATGGTCCACAACCCGATGGCCAACCCTGCACTACTGACACCGCTCGCTTCTTAAACTTAGAGATTGGTTTAACAGATCCAATCCTCTCCTTTGCTTGATCCATATTTGATTCCATCAAGAGTCCTTGTCAGAATTACTATAACGACATAGGGTTGTTAAACCATATCATATGATTAAGATCTTAAGCACGGTAACAAATCTAACTGAAATCTAATAAAAACCCCTTACCTTGAAATCCTAAAATAGATAGGATACTTAGACATTAACGATTTTCGGCTTTTGAGATCTGGATGATCCGATCTACTCCGATTTCCCGAAGTGCCGCCCAAAAGAACATGAGATTCAACCAACTAGCCATTCGGCTATGGTCTCAAAAAAAATTAAAAGAGAAGGGAAAAAGAACAGAAGAAATCTGCACTCACCTTAACACAGAGAATTCGACAACTCCTAGGGAATTTTGGCTTTTGAGAAGATCAGAAAGAAAGGATGATCTCAAGAGATCTATAAAGATTTGGCTTTGATGAAGAAATCAATAGAAGAGAATAGGAGGTATTCGACTATGGAGATGAGAAGAAAGTTCAGAGTTTCGGCTTTTAAATGAAAGTGAAGATTTAAAGATTTCGGCTTTTGAAGTAATCAAAAGAAAAAAAATCATAGAGAATGACTGAGAGTTTCGGCACAGATAATGAGAAAAAGAATAGGGTTCAAATGCCGAAATTGAAGAGATATCACCCCTATTTATAGAGAATTTTTGACACTTACTTATCAAAACCCAAAAGTGCCCTTCCTGATAACTAACAATTAATCAAATAGTAGGGGAAATTTCGGTACCCCTTTGCCATAAAGAAATCGATTTCTTTCCACTCTAGGAGATGGAATTTCGGCCAACATTGTTCTCAGTAGATAACTCCTATCTTTTCTTCTTTATCTTAATCTATTTATACCTTTAGAAGAGGCCTAAATAACACCACCTCTCCCTACTATTATTGGCACAATATCCACATTATCCAAATAGATAAATCTTCCTATTTTAAAGCATCCTAGCCGCCCCTACTCTCCTCTCCTTTGACGCCAAAAATAATTAAAAATAAGTAGGTAATACGACTCGAACCTTGGATCCCCTTACTGCTTTTCACGCCATTGTCCACTGGGCACTAGCCCATTTTTGTGTTTTAATACGCGGATAATATCTTTTCAGCTCGGACCTATCTAGATTTCCACTAAAGTGCCCAAACTGCAAATTTGATTAGGGCCTCAGCCCAAACCTGAGCCCAATCTGAACCCCTTAAACAGTCTAATTATCACATTGAACGTAACACACATCAAATGCAAAGGCCCATTGATTCAGGATATTACAACATGAGAACTTTACAATGAGATATTTGGATTTAAGGTAAGAGAGGTCAGAACCGTTGGTCAGTGAAACAAGGGAGTCTTTAATGAATAAACTGTACTAAATGGCTAAGCCAAAAATTCTGGAAAAATGTTTATAAGAATATATATGAGTCTAGTGTCAAGGAAAGTTTACGAATCTAAATTTCGAGTTTCTTGATGCAAGTTATAGTCAATTTAGTCAATATGACGCTGATGGACAGTTTCAATTTTTATGCCCCAAATTAGTAGTTAAGTCCAGGGTTGCGAAATTATGAAAATACACTCGATGGGTAAAATTATAGAAATATGTTTGGGTTATGAAATTTACTCCGAAATGCTTTTATGGGCCAAATTATGAAATTTCCCCTAATGGGCCGAATTACGAAAATGTCCTTATAGGCTGAATTACGAAATTGCCCCTAATGGGTTAATTACAAAAATACCTTAATAGGCCAATTTGATAGATTTCTTAATGGGCCGATTTGATAAATTGCTTAATGGGCCGATTCGATATATTGCTTAATGGGTCAAATTGATATATTGCTTAATGGGCCGAATTGATATATTGCTTAATGGACCGAATTGATATATTACTTAATGGGCCGATTTGATACATTGTCTTAAAGGGCCGATTTGCAAAGTGTTAATGGGCCAAACTTTTGTCTAAATTAATTATTGTTGTTATATTTGTAAATATCATGATTTGCTATGTACGTTGCATTTACATAATTCTGCATGGGATTGGGTTATTGATGATCGGAGGAAGTAATCTGGTGGCTCTGCCACATATTTTGGTGACTCTATCACAATCTGTCTGGTGGCTATGCCACATATATTCTATGATTCTGGTGGCTTGTCCACAATTAAATTTGTTATAAAAGGAAAAATGCCTACGATTGGTGTGTTGGCGGAGTTGGTTGACTTGATCTCCACAGGTGTGTTCGTTGGTACGGGTGGTGTGTAGCGGACGGAATATTAGGCTGGTTTGGGATTGCATTACATTCTTTTAATTCATTTGATATATTCTATTTTGTAAATGGGCTTTGGCTCAAGATTATGCTTTATGGGCTTCAGCCCAAGTTATTGTTATATGGGCTCAGGCCCAAATTTTTGCTAAACGGGTTCAAGCCCAGTGAAAAACGGTAAGGGGATTATACACTGAGTTCTTGTAACTTACCCTTTCTTTTCTTAATCCACAGAGGTAGCGCTCGATGGCGAGGACTTGGGTCCATGGATGATTCGGTAGAGGCCATACTTCATAAATGATGTTTGCAAACATTAGTAAATTACTTTTCCGTATTATTTCATTACCTTTACTCTTTTGGGTTTTAAATTTGTAATAAGGCATCTGGGGTAAACTTTAATTTGCTTTATGTTTGGACGTATTTATTATGTTGCTTGAATTATTTTTAAAATGGGGATTTTTTTAAAAGCATAACCAATGGTTTTCCCAAAGTTGATTAATAAATGGATTTTATAATAAACTTTTACAAATGATTTTAACTCGGACTTTCTTTCAAATTATAGATGACATTTTTAAAAGTCACGGTTTTAAAGTTCACTACCTTAATTTTTGATTCATCAATCAACCTCTCAAAGATAGTTGTATTTTATCAAATATTTACATCCAAATTTGTTTACTCTGTATTTTATCAAATATTTCAAATAAAATTTATTTTCTTGTTTATAACAAATCAATATCTATTTTAGTATGAATCACAAGGATTTTATACATTTTCCTTATGTGACACATCAAATTCGATCATAATGCATGGGTCGGGTTTGGGGTGTTACACTTGCCTAAGCTATACTACTGTTCGATAGGTACACTTGCCTATAATCGTTGTCAGAGTTAGTTTCCAGGTTTGATCATATTCTTTATAAATTTTAAAACTCGACAAAACAACGACCAAGCTTCAACTGATCTATGATCACGACCTTTTACTTATAAGATTTTACGAATCTCATGGTTTGCTGATTTACAATCAAAACTATAATTTTTAAAGCTCGTTGATTTACTATCACAAGTTCAGTTCATTAATTTACGATAATGAACACTTAGTTAAGAGTTCTTTGATTTACGATCGCAACTCCACTTAAACAGTTCGTTGGTTTAGGATCACAAACGTCATTTTTAGAGCTTGCTGATTTACGATTACAACTTCAATTTATTGATTTAAGATCATGAACACTTCATTAAGAGTTAGCCGATTTACGATCGCAACTCCATTTAAACAATTCACTGATTTACTATTACAACTATCATTTTTAAAGCCAATTAATTTACCGTCATGGCTTCATTTCTTTGATTTACAATCTTGACCACTTCATTAAGAGTTTGTCAATTTACAATCGACACTCTAATTAAACAGTTTGCTAGTTTTCCAAGGTCGTTGATTTCCAGTCATGACTTCAATTCATTAATTTACGATCAAGAACACTTTTGTTCACAAGGAATGTAAATTTCCTAATGTAGTTCCAAGCATGGTCAGCGATGATTTTCAAATAGCTATGTAACACCCCGTAACCCTTATCCGTCATCAGAATAGGGTTACGGTGCATTACCAATCAATATAGTTTTAATACAAATAATACTGAAATAATTAACATTCAAATCAGAATTTAATCATGTTGTCCCTTTTATAGGCCTTCGAGGCCCAAAATATACATTAGAAACAATTTGGGACTTAAGCGGAAACTATGAGGATTTTATGAGAAATTTTAATTTTTTTTCCTATGTACGGTGCTCACATGCCCGTGTGGTTTAGGGACACACTCGTGTGATCCTAAAACATGCCCGTGTTTTAGGTTATGTCATAAATTGTGTGCTCTCTGACTTACCTCACAAGGCTAAGCCACACGCCCGTGTGCTAGGTTGTGTGGTTAATTTATTTTTCAAATTTTAGGTATAGTTTTCACACTGCCGGGCACATGCCCATGTGCTAGGCCGTGTACTTCACACGGTTAAGACACACGCCCATGTCATTGCCCGTGTGGCAATACCTGTGTATTCTGTTTCTAAAGTTTTAAGTTGTAGGGGACACACGGCCTAACCACACGCCCATGTGTAAGCCGTGTGTCTCAAACGGTCTTGTCACACGCCCATGTGCTAAGTTGTGTGGACTCAAAATAAGCCTTTTACAACAAGTTTACCAACCCTGCAAACCTTAAACAACAAGCAACTAAAAATCCAATCTTTCAACCAATTCAAAACATAATTAAATACATCTAAAACATGTAGAACTATCAATATAATAATTTAATTAAAGCATGTTCATAAATATCTAAAATAAATTATCTAAACAATTCATTTAAATACCATTCAAACAAATCCTAATTAAACCATGTAAATAGCCATATTGTAAGACATATACTTGTATATATAGATCAATCTATCATCTTTTACACCATTAATATTCTCACCAAAAAATGACATCAAAAGAAAACCTAGGTACATTCCATTTTTCAAAAGAGAAAATACTTCACCACATATTTGAGTTCGGGATCGGCTATGGATGCTGATTCAACAGTCTGACTTTGACCTAACCTGTGCACAGAAACAAACCGTACGGTGAGTATGTAGCTAGTGGTATTTCTATAATCCGAATACTTATTAAAGAAAAATTTACAAAGTTAAAATACATATTTACACATAACAAATCCATTCAACATTTAATCAAATTCACAATGCACATTATTCATAACACTTTCAATTATCACAACTTCTATTTCAATCTTATAGATGATATTCAATAGCATTTTACCACAATGTATTCAATTCAATTTCAATATCAGTCAGTATCAGTCAGTATCAATCAATTTGACCAATTCATTTATTTATCCCTATTAACATGAATCGGGCTTCGATGGGTACACGGATCCAACCAACACACCAAGATCAAGACTCTCTGTGCCTCATCACCAAGTCAAGTAAAAGCGAATGATGACGGCATCGAGTACCTTATTTGATTTATCCGAAATAATAATAGTCAAACGACACTTATAGTGACTCATTGACTCGAAGTCGAAGTATCCCTGAACACTATCAATCCAATGGCATGCCTACTATATCAGACTTAGCCCGACATTGTTAATAGGGTATTTCAATTCATAATTCAATTTCAAATCAATATACAATTTTAATCAATTCTAATTCAATACACTTTTCAATCATACACATATGTTCACAAAACAATTCAATTCAATATCAATATATCAAACTCACATTAATTTCACTTACCATACATAATAATAAATACCACAAATAACTTTAGTTTTCGGATTCTAGAAATACAAACTGTATTTTTCTGAGATAATCCTCGTTGACTTTCTCTTTTGCTTTCCTAGTTGAGGCTTCCAGCTAAACGTTAGCTACAGAATTTAAACAATTAAAAATTATCAATACAATACAATTTTATATTAATTAATTCAATTTATACACAACTTTTGTCTAAATTCCAATTTAGTCCTTAAATTAATATTAGTTTTATTCTTTCCAAAACTATTTCATATTTTTCATTCAATTCTCACCTAAAACTAACATCAATCCTCAATTTCATCCTAAATCCATAATTTCAAAATTCTTTCAATTTAGTCCCCACTACATAAAAATTTATGATTTAAATTACAATTCAAACCTTTTCTCAATTCTAACTTAAAATTCTATCAATTCTAACCCAAATTCTTCAATTAATTCAACAAAAACCATATCTAAAAATCAACTAACTTTCAAAATTTCCACTTATATCAAGTAGTATTTTGTTCTAGGATTCCAAAAACATCAAAATTACAAGAAAAAAGGGCTAAATTAACTTACCAATTAAACTTTAAACCTTGAAACTGTAACATCCGAGATTTAGGGGTCGCGCATTTTAATTTAGATATATGTGCTAGTATGCTTTGGATGTGGTGTGAGTGTGTTTAGAGGCTTCTGAAAACCTTGAGGTTAGGTAGGAGCCTTAGAAAAATTTTTATTTTTAAGCCTTTAGGGGGGAGCTAGGGGAGTTAGGCCTTAAGGGAATTAATGTGGGGTTTATGACACAAGAAAGGAAGTGGTGGAGTGGCAAGGTAATGCCTAGGAGCAAGGGGAGTGTTTGCGTCACAAGGAGTTCCAAGGGGGAGGAGGTTCGAGCAACATGGATGGCATTTTTTGGAGTTTATTTTTGCGTAAAGGGGAGTGGGGAGTTGGATTCAGCATGGGCACTTGAAAGGTGGAAGTTTGAATGGGTTAAAGATTTCAAATAGGTGGTGGAGAGTAAGGCTTGAGTTTGAATCATTCAAATAAGTTTGAATAAGTGAATGGGAGGAAAGTTAAGAGGAAAAGAAGGGATGAGGAGTGAGGTTGAAGAGTTGGCTGAATGTGGGATGCTAGAGGGTGGAAATTTCAGTCATATTAGAGGGGAGTGGGTGCCGAATTTGCTTAATGGCTGTAGGGTGCATCTTTTGCGGTTTTTCCTTCTCTAGTTTTGTGCCGAAAAGTGATAGTCAAGGCTCTTCAATTGTTTTCTCTTCATATGACCAAAAGCCGAATGTGAGAACCATTTTTGTGCATTTTGCTCTTCTCTTTGCAGCCCTTTCTCCTCTCTTCTATTCACTCTCTAAAAGCCAAAATTGTCACATTTTCTCTCTTTTTCATCTTGAGTTCAATCTCTTGAAGTCACTCTAGCCGAATCATAACTCTCCCTTCTCCTCTTTTCTTTTTCACTTTGACAACCTTAAACCTTCATTACTTTTGTAAAAGCTGAATATTCCATCTTTACATCTCTTCTCTTGGTGGCCGAATCTTCTACTCATTATTATTTTCTTCTTTCTCGTCTCTATTCTCTCTTTTCCTCTTTTATTGCATTTATTTCTCAAGTTATATCTCTTGGTCGAATCTGTCAGAGCCTATAGAGGGGGCGTCGTTGTTCATCTCCTATCAATCTCCCAATCGGTTCTAGTGTTGTGGTAAGGGGTTCTCTTTTATTTGAATACTACTCTTTCTTTTTGGTGTGCCAGAATCAAAAGACTAATCCTATTTTCTTGTATGGCCAAATCTATGAAAGGGGGATTTTGAGTTCTCTGTGTAAGCCAGCGTTAGGAGTATTAAAGATCTTTTGGGATTTGACCAAGTAAGGTAAGAAGATATTTGGTTCGCCAAAGGCCATTTCTTTTGGATAATCGGTGTTAGGCTGAATCTGATATTGATTTATGTAGGGATTTCGACAGCTTTCAAGTACAAGTGAGAACCTTTGGGATTTGGGTCGACTTTAGTAAGGTTATTCAATTAACATGATTATTTAGTCTCATTTAGATCTGATTTAACGTTTACCCAGGTCTTCTAATTAAGTTATTATTTGATGGATGCGAGTACCAGCCAAGGAGAGAAAGGGGTTGGACACGTAGTCCCTACCCCTAAGTTCAAGAGGCAGTTAGTTTCAACTGTTCAGGATTGGCCACAAGGGTGTGGGCTAGCATCGGAATAGGATCGTAGGCAAATAGTGGTAGTGTCGGTTAGGGATAGTGTCGACGTGGAAGGCGTGGTATTGCGGGTTATCAGGTGTGTAATTAGCACATTATTTCTGTACTTTCCTTGTTTAAGTTAAATAAATGCATGTGATATGTGTGGTAGCCAAACTAGTGGCCATGGTGGTATTGCTACCCATAATGGGTAGTTTGGTGACTAGGTTAGTATATTTCCTATATAAAAAATGTGGATGGATATATGTGGATCTATGTAAGCATATAAATCTGTATATCTGGACATTTTCATATGTTTTATGCCATTTCATCATAATATGCTACGTGTACATGGGGTTCGATATATTTATTGGAAAAGGGAAGTGTGTATATATATTTATATACGTGGATTAATGATGGCCTCGCGCCACATCGTGGATTGATGATGACCTTGAGTCTCATCGTGGATATTTGTGATTTTAATCACGTGGATCAGTGGCTGGACCACTAAGTGGACTTTGAGCAGCATGATTGCCAAAGAGGTGTGTAGCGGATGGAGGATTGATTTAGTAATCCCCTAGTGTGTGGTGGCTAGATATATGGGTGGTGTATAGTGGTTGGATTTTCGGTTGGGTTAGGGTGACCTTATGCATCATAATATGTGGTTTATCATTTTGATGTGGTTTTGGGGCTAGGCCCATTTGTGGAAACATGTGGTTTAAATTGCACACTGAGTCAAAACAACTCACCCCATTTTTCAAACAATGCAGGTAATTCGTAGTCTATTGGACCGGGCTGGAGTGGACTCGGGATGGCCATGAAGAAGCTGTTTTTATTTCTAAGTACATTATGAACTTTTGGTTATTTTCTTGGGATATTTTTATTGTAATAAGGCCGCTTTAAATGTTTTGGGATTATTATTATGGTTTTAAGTTAGTTCCTCTATCTTTGATTAATTAAAAGATGGTTTTAAGATATTTCTAACGTAAGGGTAACAAATGAAAGTTTTTGTTCAAAATCTTGGATCACCTATAAGCAAACATTTTAACTCAAGCATGAATCATGTTTTGAACTTTAAATAACCCAAAATTTTATTCACCGATAAATTGCAAATTTTGAACGAGAAACCCTTGTCTTTAAAACCGACGTTTTGATTTAGAAAACCAAAATCTTATTTTTATTTCCAAACAGAACTCTTTTTACACTTTTCCAGTAACATTCTGAATTCGGCCATGGTGTTTTAGGTCAGGTTTGGGGTGTTTCAATTTGGTATCAGAGTCCGATTCTAAACTCAAACTTTGGGGGTTTTGAGGCCCACAACATTTTTAAACTTTGAAATTGGTTTAGAAGAAAATTTTTTGGGAAATGGCTTTGTAGAAGCATGGCACCTGCGTCTCCGGCCCAAGTCTGCCCGGTAAGTATTCCAAATCTTTATATGATATATATTAGTGGGCTTGATAGGTTTCATGGGATGTAGACTATTTTAATTAGACTCTAATGGACTATAGGGTTAGTTTGAACAACTTCTTAGAAATCATAAGACTTAAACCGAGCAAACAAACCTGTAAACCAGTCACCGAGTTATGGTGTGGCAACAGGCATACGCATGTCTAGGATCAAATTCAGGGAGAGCTTGGTATTTAAGCAGTCCTAGTGACTCACCTCCTCTTCGCTGGAATCCTACCTAGTGCGTAGTGACTGTTCACTCTAACCATGAGGATTTGTTGACAGGTTAAACCTTATAATTAAAACCCAAAAGGGACTAGCCACCTTGTTTTGTAAAATCCTAAGGTAAACCCTAGTTTTTAAATTCCCAAATTACCCTAATTCATAAAAATTACCCTGGTTTTGGAAAATAACCGAAATACCCCGAGTTGAAAATTACCAAAATACCCTTATTTTGACAAATCACCCGAAACCTTATTTTGGAAAATTACGAAAATGCCCTTATAGGATAAAATTATCGAAATACCCCTGGGTAGGGAAATGATGAAAATGCCCCTCTGTGATGAATGTGAATTCGTGGATGCTATCTGTGTGATGGTTGATAAGTATATATGGTTTCTAGAATTAGGAAATAAGCCTAAAACTGAAACTATAGGTAGGTCCAAGTTCAAAAGAACCACTATCGAAATTACTTTTCATAAAATTGTTCGTGATTAATAAGTGAAAAGGAATTCTAATGCATAAAAATTTCTTTAAATCAGATTAAGACGCTATTATAGAGATGAGTGGTAGGGGACATGGACGTAATACGCGAGGACATGGTAGAGGTGGGATGGCTATATCGGAACCAGCAGGGTCTGGTCATAGGTCAGGAAATGAGGCACCACTACCGCCAGCTGTAGAGGCAGAGTTTTAGGGTCAAACAGGGGGAGACGATGCAGTGTCTCAGGCAATGCTGCGTATGCTAGAGCGAGTGGCTGGGGCGAGTGCAGGGACAGCAACTTGGAAGTCCATTCCTAAGAGACTCTGAGCTAATGGAGCTAAAGTGTTTTGAGGTATTACTGGAGTAGCTCCAAACGTGGCTGAGTATTGGCTAGAGGCAGTCGAAAGGATCATGGATGACTTGGACTGCACGGCTGAAGAGAAGCTGAAGGGCGTAGTTTCTCTACTTTGGGATGAAGCCTACCAGTGGTGGGTCACTGTTAAACAAGGTACCCCGGCAGACCAAATAAATTGGGATTTCTTTAAGATAAAGTTCCAAGGGAAGTACGTTGGAGCTAGTTATGTGGATGCTCAGAGAAATGCATTCCTGAACTTGGTGCAAGGGAGTAAGATGGTAGCTAAGTACGAGGCAAAATTTTTACTGTTGAGCCAGTACGCCTTGGGAATTATCGCAATCGACTATGAGTGCTGTGTGAGATTTGAGGATGGGTTGCGAGACGAACTGCGGGTGTTGATAGCTCCTCAGTGGGAGAGGGATTTTTTGAAGTTGGTAGAAAAAGCTAGGATAGCGGAGGAGGTCAAGCTAACTGAGAGGCAAAATAGGGATAAAGACAGTGGCAGGAATAAGAGGAGTTATAGACCATCAGTATCATCGGGGGGTTTCCAGAAAAAGCCTAGGGTTGAGGGACTGCTTTCGTGTTTACTGCCACTCTTGAAAGTCGATCCGTCGGTGTGCTCGATATGGGAGGTCTCATGTAGGGAAGTGCTGGGGAAGGAATAAGGAGTGCTACAGGTGTGGGTCAAGGGACCATCTGATTAAGAATTGTCCTCAGGACGTGGCTAGGACTTGGACAGTAGATCAGGGGTATGTGCAGCCAGGAATGGGTGGTCAACAGATGTCAAGAGGTCGTGGGCCAAATCGAGGAGGGAATGGTTTTGGCCGAGGTCGCGGAGCACCGGGCAGAGGATCAGGGGGTACCAAGGCAAGGCAGCCTAGGTTAGTGTATGCAGCTATACGTCGTGAAGAGGGGGAGGCACCAGATGTAATAACGGGTACATTTCTCATTTTTGGGTTACCCTTTACTGCTTTAATTGATGTTGGATTGACTCACTCCTATATTGCTAGCATGATGTTTGGAACCTTGAATGTGCAACCTGAAATTGCCCCTAGGAAGATGACAGTACTTAGTCCTTTAGGGCAATTAGTAGTGGTAGATAGACTCTTTAGAGATGTGCCTTTAGAGGTTCAGGGGTCTATGTTTCCGACTGATTTGATGGAGTTGCTGTTCAGAGAATTTGACTTGATCCTAGGCATGGACTGGTTAGTAAGGTATCATGCGAATTTGGACTGTGCTGCTAAGCGCATGACGTTGAAGACTCCCGAGGATGATGAGGTTGTGGTGATAGGGGAGAGGAGAGACTACTTGTCTAATGTAGTGCCTGCTCTTAAGGAAGAAAAGATGGTGAAAAAGGGTGCTTGGCCTTCTTAATGTTTGTTAGTGCCTTAGATGCTAAGGGGGCAGTTGTGGGGGAGGTGAGAACAACAAAGGAATTTATGGATGTTTTTCCGGAAGAGCTTTCAGGGTTGCCTCCAAATCGTGAGGTAGAGTTTGGCATCGATTTGCTGCCAGGTACAGCACCGATGTCCATCGCTCCTTACAGGATGGCACCAAAGGAATTAGTTGAGCTTAAAGCTCAAATCCAAGAGTTGCTGGATCGCAATTTCATTCGACCCAGTGTGTCTCTATGGGGAGCACTGGTGTTGTTTGTAAAGAAGAAGGACGGATCTATGCCGATGTGCATAGATTACCGCCAGTTGAATAAGCTGACTATCAAGAACAAGTACCCACTGCCGAGGATAGATGACTTGTTTGATCAGCTAAAAGGGGCTGCAGTCTTTTCAAAAATTGATTTGAGGTCAAGATATCACCAGCTTAAGGTAAAGGAAGCAGATATTCACAAGACGGCTTTTTGGACTCACTACGGGCACTAGTAATGTCGTTCGAGTTGACGAACGCACCAGCTGTGTTCATGGATATGATGAATCGGGTTTTTAACCCTACCTGGACCAGTTCATCGTGGTGTTCATAGATGACATTCTGGCATATTCCAAGTCTGAAGAGGAGCATAACGCGCATCTATGGGTGGTTCTGCAGATTTTAAGGGAAAAGAAGTTGTATGCCAAGTTTAGTAAGTGCGAGTTTTGGCTAAGAGAAGTAACTTTTCTGGGTCATGTGGTATCTGCAGAAGGGATAAGAGTGGATCCTCGAAAGATTGAGGCAGTATTGGAATGGAAACCACCTAAGTTGGTGGTAGAGATTCGCAGTTTCTTGGGGCTAGCCGATTATTACAAGAGATTTGTTGAAGGTTTCCTCTATAGCAGCACCTTTGATAAGTTGTTGAGAAAGGAGGTATCTTTTGTGTGGAAGGATAAGCAGCAGGAGAGTTTCAAGAAACTAAAAAGGGTTTTGACTGAGGCTCCAGCTCTAATTCAGCCTGAAGCAGGGAAAGATTTTGTGGTGTATTGTGATGCTTCTCATACGGGGTTGGGTTATGTACTGATGCAGGAAGGGAAGGT
The DNA here is from genome assembly GCA_025506655.1 of Gossypium rotundifolium. Lineage (NCBI taxonomy): Eukaryota > Viridiplantae > Streptophyta > Magnoliopsida > Malvales > Malvaceae > Gossypium > Gossypium rotundifolium. Next base: position 158,592,327 of record CP106722.1, on the reverse strand, counting down.
TGTTGCCTATGCGTCTCGACAGTTAAGACCCCATGAAGTTAATTATCCGACGCACGACCTGGAGTTGGCTGCAGTGGTTTTTGCTTTGAAAGTGTAGAGGCATTATCTGTATGGGGAGAAGTCGGTGATCTATACGGACCATAAGAGTTTAAAGTATCTGCTGACTCAGAAAGAGTTGAACTTGAGACAGCGAAGGTGGGTGGAGCTGTTGAAGGATTACGACTGCTCGATTGAATATCACCCGGGGGAAAGCGAATGTGGTGGCAGATGCACTAAGTCAGAAGGAAGTATCGGATCTGAGGGTGATGTTCCCTCATCTTAGCCTATATGATGATGGGAGTTTATTAGCTGAGCTGCGGGTGAAGCCTGTAACAGACCGAATTCGACCCTAATCGGAACGGTGGTTTTGGGACCACGAATCTGAGACCGAGAAATAATTTAATATTATATTTTGAGTTTATTATATGTGAATTAATGTGTGTGAAAGTTTCAGAGAAAAATTTTATCGTTTAAGTGCTTAATTTGATAAAAGGACTTAATCGCGTAATAGGTAAAAGTGGCATACTAAAGTATAATGTGCTAGTTTGAGCTTGGCTTTTTAATATGAAGTGTTAAATGAGTAAATAACCCATTTTAAGTTAGTGGGTTGGTATATGACAAAATTAACCTTAAGTTTTATATTATATAATTTTATGAATTAAGGTTAAAATAGTAAATAAATTAAAACCATATTATATGTTAAATAAAACATAAAAGAAATAATGGATATTTTCATTCATCTTTTGGCGAATATTCAGAAACACAAGGGGGCTAAGTTCTTTGAAATTTGGCAATATCCAAGCCAAATTCAAGGTAAATTCTTAGTCGGTTTTGTAAATTTTACGTTTTTAAGACCGATTGCTTGAGCAGAATCACCCATGTTGTAATTTTTGAATCTAAGCATGCTTGATGTTCGCCATTGTTGTATTCATGTGGTTTTTATATTTGATGATTTTAGATGAAAGATATGTAAAGGATTAATATGTTTTGTGTTGGAAGTTTTGATGAAATTGAGTTTTTAGGGTTAAATTATAAAATAAATTTTAGAGGGCCTATTTGCAAAATAAATGAAATGTGAGGACTTGTAAGGTCCCTAGGAACATTCAGCCCTTGCATAGTTTTGGCTAATTTGGTGTATTTTGTGTGTTAAGCAAATAGGACTAAATTGCAAAGTTGTGAAATGCTAGGGGTAAAATAGTAATTTGCCCATTTATGTGCTTAGGGACTAAATTAAGATGAATTGCACTTGAATGAGCTGAATTTTAATGTGTTTTAGATCAAGAGCAAAGAAAAAGCATTTAGATCGGGGAAAGACGAAGGTTCTCGAATAAGCCGATTTGCACTACCTATCGACAACCGAGGTAAGTCCTTAACAAATTTAAATTGAGAATTTAATTACCAAAGTAGTATATGATAAAATTTAGTATACTAAGGCATAAAAATGTATATAGGCGAATGTGGGGCATGAAATGGTATTGAATTTGTTGATTGAATGTGATGTGGATACTTACGTTCGGTTTAACATGATATTGTAAAACAAAGCATATGAGATGGATGTGATTGTAGCATTAAGTAATGTGCATGGGAATGTTGATTGTGTTATATATTCGGGCTTAGTGCCTAGCGTGCTTCGTCTTAGGTGATATATTCGAGCTTAGTGCCTAGCGTGCTTCGTCTTGGGTGATACATTCGGGCTTAGTGCCTAGCAGGCTTCGTGCCGGTGATATATTCAGGCTTAGTGCCTAGCAGGCTTAGTGCCGGTGATTTATTTCAGGCTTTAAATGCCTAGCAGGCTTTATGTCGGTGATGTATTTTACAAAATAGAAACCGAAACTTATGTTCAAGGCGAATTAAAGCAAACTTATCGAGTTAACGGCTCAGGTGAGTATGTGAAGTAGGAATGAATTTCTTACTTATATGAGACAAGGAAAATCAGTAATTTATTACAAATGGCATGTGTTACGAGTGTGGAATATATACATATATATATATGGTTATAATATGTGTTCTCGGCTTTACTAATGAATGATATGATTGTTGTATCTTGGTTTTCTAATATGAGGATACATGACTAGGCATATTCGGCCACATGAGTGGTTGTGTAATTGATGCTTATAGCAATTGACATTTAAGTATATAAATGCATGTACCTATGATTATACAATGACATTTTGGGTTTGAAAGGTTGGTTTATAAACAAGTATTTTGGTCATAAGCATGTGGGTAGAGATATCGTTTCTACAATTCATACTTGTTAATATGGGTATGAAAATTAAAGTTTGAAAATAAGTATGAGCACAAGTCCACAAGTTGAATTATAGTAATTTAATTGTTAAAATTCAAATGTTATTTTTATGAAATTAGGACTTACTAAGCTAGCAAGCTTATCATGTGAAATGTTTCCTCTGTTTTATATTTTAGGTGCAAGCTACAAGCTCTTAGGGATCGTTCGGAAAGTCACTCACATTATCAATCTACATTTTGGGTACTCTTTCATTTTGACTTTTAAACGAAGGCATGTATAGGAAAGACTTGGTCTTTGTTTGATGAAATCTTAAGGTTCATGTATATAATAGCCATGCGAATATGGCTAAATTTTTAGTTAAATCTGTTGTTGTGTCTTGATATGTATGTTGGTTTATGATGGCAATGTTTATGCATTCTTAATCAAAGTTTAATCGGTTTTGTTAAGGAAATGTTTGTATACGAAATGAATCCTTGAATTAGGGATGTAGGTAGGTTCGGTTAGAAGCTAGTCTTTCATAAATGCAACAAAACAGCTTGTAGTAGCAGCAGTGATGTGAGTTAGAAAATCACCAAAAATAGGGTATATTTAATTAGAAGGTGAATGAGATATGAAATTAAACCTTATTGTGTCTATTTTTACATAAAAGAAACAGAGTAGGAAAAAGATTTATATATTATGAGATAATTAAGTTCTAGTGAGACCTGCTCTGAATGAATTCATGAGTCACTGTTCTGTTTTGGAAAAATTGTCAAAAATTTTAAAAAAATCATTAATAAGCATGGTTTATATGTGTAGAACCCTTAATGAGTATATTTTTCATTGGTATAAACAAGAACATTATAGGAAATTTGTGCAATGAGATAACTGTATTTTTGTAGAGACAGGTCAGAATTGTCAAGCAGTGTAATAAGGGTAACTTTGATGAATAAAACGTACTAATTGGCCACATGAAAAATTCTGGAAAAATTATGGTGAAAAGTTATATGAGTATAGTTTCATGGAAAATTTATGGATCTAAATTTAGAGTTTTGTAACTCAAGTTATGGTCGATTTGGTCAGCATGACGCAGATGGACAACTTTAAAATCTTACACCCCGAGTTAATAGTCAAGTTTAGTAATGCCATGTACTCGATTTCGACAAGGGTTTCGGGTATGGGGTGTTACATTTTATTGGTATCAGAGCTACGGTTTAGTCGATTCTAGGACTACCGTAGTATGAAAGAGTCTAGCTATACATGCCTTTAAATTGTATATATGATAGTGTGGTGACTCGACAATTTCAATTGTATTTTATATAGTAAATGGATTCGATCTGATAGAGCCGTGGCCGATGATGTGGAGAGTGTCGCTTTGGTCTCGCACATGGATCGGTGCCACTAGACTCTCAACCGATTACGGGTAACCACGAGGAGAGGCTAAACAAGCCTTCTACCAAATGATGAATGAATGGTTTACCCAGTTTATTGAGAATAATCCAACAGTACAACAACCTCCACCCCGAATAATCCAACTCCGGTACCTTTAGCACTTCGATGATAGATCCAATGAGATCTAGTAGGCCTCTGTTGATAAAATTAGGAAATTTAGGGTAGAAGAATTTAAGGCTAATGATGATGATGATGCGAGCGAAATGAAATGTGGCTTGAAAACACTATTCGGTACTTGATGAGCTATCTTGCACTCGGATGAATGTTTAAAATGTGCTATATCTTTGCTTCGGACACCGCCTATCACGGTGGAATACACTAGTATCAATGGTTCCAAAAGAAAAAGTGGCGGGATTTCTTCCGAATGAATTCATAAGAAATATATCGACCAGAGGTTCATCGACCAGAAACGTAAAGAATTTCTTGAACTAAAACAAGGGCAAATGACCGTGACTGAATATGAGCGAAAATTTGTTAGATTGAGCCGATATGCTCGGGAGTGTGTATCAACTGAAGCCATTATGTGCAAAAGGTTTGAAGACGGTTTGAATGAAGATTTGAAGTTGCTAGTTGGCATTCTTGAGATCAAAGAATTTGTGACACTAGTCGAGCGAGCTTGCAAAGCTGAAGAGCTTGGGAAAGAGAAAAGAAAGGCTGAGACAGAAGCTAGAGACACCCTAAAAGATCGTCGGGTAAAATTTCCATTCCACATCTAAGAAGTTTAGAGATGACTTGATCGACACAAAGCTCCTTGATTCATTTAGGCGTGATCGACCTCCGGTGGGCTCCCGAGCTACCTCGATGGCGGTGTTGGTAACGTCCCAGAATCGAGTTGAATGCAAACATTGTGGAAAATGGCATCACAGGAGTTGTAGAGTTCGTGACCGGTCTTGCTTTAAATGTGGATCCTCGGACCATTTTATTCGAGAGTGCCCGATGTTAGTTGAGTAGAATCTGACGCGAACTCTAGACCGAGTAGTGCATCGATGCAGGCGGACCACCCGAACATTACGGCAATGTAGGTGGTAGTCGAGAGGGACAAAGAACACAACAGATCGATCGGGGCTAGAGCTCAGCTAGAGCTTATGTTACTCGAGCTAGAGAGGATCTTGCTTCTCCGGATGTCATTACGGTACTTTCACCCTTTATGATACTCTGTGATTGCATTGATTGATCTGGTTCGACCCATTCATATGTATGTGAAACTATGGTATTGAAGAAGACTACGCCATTGAGTCTATTGAGTTTGTGATTCGCGTATCCAACCCTTTGGGTAGATGTGTGTTTGTTAATAAAGTGTATAAAAGTTGCCCATTGATGATTCGGGATTTTGCTTCCGATTGATTTAATGTTGTTGCCTTTCGATGAGTTTGATATAATTTTGGGAATGGGTGGTTAACCGCATGATGCAAGAGTGAATTGCAAAAGAAAGCTTATTGATTTGAGACACGAGCGGTGAGATCATTAGAATTGAATCCGATGATTGGTGGGTTTCTCTGATTATATCATCGATGTTAGCCCTAAGTATGTGAGAAAAGGTGCGAAGCTTATTTGGCTTATGTCTTGGATAATAAATTGTCTGAGAAACAGATTGAATCCGTACCGATTGTATGTGAATACCTAGATGTGTTCCCTGAAGAACTACCCGGTTTACCCCCAGTACGAGAGATTGAGTTTGGCATTGAACTAGCTCCGGAATGACTCGATCTCAATAGCTCCATATCGGATGGCACCGATCGAGCTAAAAGAGTTGAAAGCACAGTTGCAAGAGTTAGAGATAGGGCTTTCTGCGACCAAGTTTCTCTCCTTGGGGTGCACCATTCTTTTTGAGAAAGAAAGATGGAGCGATGCGAATGTGTATTGATTATCGACAGGCGAATAAAGTAACTATAAAGAATAAGTACCGTTACCTCGGATTGATGATTTGTTTGATCGGTTGAAAGGGCTTGATATTTTGAAGATAGATTTGAGATCGGGTTATTATCGATTCTTGAGTCGAGATATAGATGTGCCAAAGGCGCATTTGGACGAGGTACGGACATTTTGAGTTTTTGGTAATGCCTTTTGGGCTTACTAATGCACTGCTATTTTTATGGATTTGATGAATCGGGTTTTAGGCAGTTTTGGATCGATTTGTGGTGGTGTTTATTGATGACATATTGATCTACTCCAAAGATGAAATTGAACACGCTGAACATTTGAGGTTAGTGCTACAAACTTTGCGAGATCATCAGCTGTATGCGAAGTTTAGTAAGTGTGAGTTCTGGATGAAAGAGGTCAGCTTTTTGGGACATGTGGTTTCAGCATCAGGCATTCGAGTTGATCCGAACAAAATCTCGGCTATACTTGATTGGAAGCCACCGAAAAATGTTTCTGAGATTCGAAGTTTTCTGGGACTTGCGGGTTACTATCGACGATTTGTGAAAGATTTTTCTATGATAGCTACCCCGTTGACAAGGTTACTGCAGAAAGATGTTCGGTTCGAGTGGTCAGAAAAATGTCAGAAAAGTTTTGATCAGTTGAAAGCCTTTTGTGAAGCTCGAGATTAGTTCAGCCTGAATCGGGTAAAGAATTCATTGTTTATTCTGATGCTTCTTTAAATGGTTTGGGCTGTGTTTTGATGCAAGAAGGCAAAGTTGTAGCCTACGCTTCAAGACAATTGAAGCCGCATGAAAGAAATTACCCGACGCATGATTTAGAGCTTGTAGCCATTGTGTTCTCCCTGAAGATTTGGCGTCATTACTTATTTGGCGAGAAATGTCATGTTTACTCAGATCATAAAAGTCTAAAGTATCTAATGACTCAGAAAGATCTGAATTTGAGACAACGTAGGTGGCTAGAACTATTGAAAGACTATGAATTGGTGATTGAATATCACCCGGGAAAAGCTAACGTTGTTGCGGATGCGTTAAATCGAAATCTTTATTTGCTCTTCGGGCAATGAATGCTGAGATGGCTATGCCTAGTGATGGTTCGATCATAGCCGAGTTACAAGCAAGACCGATGTTTATCCAACAAATTTGTGATGCATGAAAGTTGACAAGAATATGATTGCTAAACGAATTGATTGTGAAAAGGTGCAGAGTCGATTTTGATTGATGCAAATGATTATTTGAATTTTAAAAGCGAATGTGTGTTCCAAAGAACTCAGATTTGATCTGAGATGATTTTGAGTGAGGCTCATAGTGGCCGACTATCGATACATCCGGTAGCACGAAAATGTATAACGACTTGAAACAGTTCTATTGGTGGCCTGGTATGAAACGAGATATATCTGAATTTGTTTCAAAGTGCCTAATTTGTCAGCAAGTAAAAGCCGAGCATCAAGTGCCTTCTGGGTTGCTTCAGCCGATCATGATACCTGAGTGGAAATGGGATAAAATTTCAATGGATTTTGTATCCGGTCTTCCTATGACACCGAGTAAGAAAGATGCCGTATGGGTGATAGTTGATAGACTGACTAAATCAGCTCATTTTGTGCCGATTCGTACAGACTTTTCACTCGATAAACTTGCTGAATTGTATGTATCATGATTATAAGATTGCATGGTGTACCGAGTTCCATTGTGTCGAACGAGAGACCGAGATTTACGTCGCGATTTTGGAAGAAGTTGCAAGATGCTTTAGGTATTAAACTACATTTTAGTACTGACCTTCCATCCGCAGATAGACGGCCGGTCGAGCAAACTATTCAAATACTTGAGGACATGTTGAGATGTTGCGTTCTCGAGTTTGAAGGTACGTGGGAACGATACCTACCTTTGATTGAATTTGCTTATAATAATAGCTTTCAATCAAGTATCAAAATGGCACCTTATGAAGCCTTATACGGTGAAAATGTGAACACCATTATCTTGGGTGAGCTCGTGAGAGTAAGATACACGGGGTTGATTTGATTAAAGAGACTGAACAGAAAGTAGCCATAATCAAAGATAATTTGAAAGCTGCATTAGATCGACAAAAGTCCTATGCTGATTTGAAACGTAAAGACATTGAATTTCAGGTAGGAGATCGTGTATTCTTAAAAGTTTCCCCGTGGAAGAAAGTACTCCGATTTGGTTGGAAAGGCAAGTTGAGTCCGAGATTTATCGGACCGTATGAAATCATTGAACGTATTGGGCCTGTTGCTTATAGATTGAGATTGCCCTCTGAGTTAGAAAAGATACATGATGTATTTCACGTTTCGATGCTTCGTAAGTACAGATCAGATCCGTCTCATGTGATCACTCCGACAAAGATTGAACTCCAATCTGATTTGACATATAATGAAGAACCGATCCGTATTTTAGCTCGAGAAATAAAAGAGTTGAGAAATAAAAGAATTCCATTAGTGAAAGTTCTATGGAATCGTCACGGAGTTGAAGAGGCTACGTGGGAACGAGGATTCAATGAGGCAACAATATCCGACCTTGTTTAACGGTAAGATTTTCTGGGACGAAAATCCTTAAGGAGAGTTGTAATGCATCGAATTCGACCCTAATCGGAATGGTGGTTTCGGGACCACGAATCTGAGACCAGAAATAATTTAATATTATATTTTGAGTTTATTATATGTGAATTAATGTGTGTGAAAGTTTAGAGAAAAATTTTATCGTTTAAGTGCTTAATTTGATAAAAAGGACTTAATCGCGTAATAGGTAAAAGTGGCATACTAAAGTATAATGTGCTAGTTTGAGCTTGGCTTTTTAATATGAAGTGTTAAATGAGTAAATAACCCATTTTAAGTTAGTGGGTTGGTATATGACAAAATTAACCTTAAGTTTTATATTATATAATTTTATGAATTAAGGTTAAAATAGTAAATAAATTAAAACCATATTATATGTTAAATAAAACATAAAAGAAATGATGGATATTTTCATTCATCTTTTGGCGAATATTGAGAAACACAAGGGAGCTAAGTTCTTTGAAATTTGGCAATATCAAGCCAAATTCAAGGTAAATTCTTAGTCGGTTTTTGTAAATTTTTACGTTTTTGAGATCGTTGCTTCGAACCGTAACCGACCCATGTTGTAATTTTTGAATCTAAGCATGCTTGATGTTCGGCCATTGTTGTATTCATGTGGTTTTTGATATTTGATGATTTTAGATGAAAGATATGTAAAGGATTAATATGTTTTGTGTTGGAAGTTTTGATGAAATTGAGTTTTTAGGGTTAAATTGTAAAAATAAATTTTTAGAGGGGCCTATTTGCAAAATAAATGAAATGTGAGGACTTGTAAGGTCCCTAGGAACATTCAGCCCTTGCATAGTTTTGGCTAATTTGGTGTATTTTGTGTGTTAAGCAAATAGGACTAAATTGCAAAGTTGTGAAATGCTAGGGGTAAAATAGTAATTTGCCCATTTATGTGCTTAGGGACTAAATTAAGATGAATTGCACTTGAATGAGCTGAATTTTAATGTGTTTTAGATCAAGAGCAAAGAAAAGCAGTTTAGATCGGGGAAAGACGAAGGTTCTCGAATAGCCGATTTGCCGACCTATCGACAACCGAGGTAAGTCCTAAACAAATTTAAATTGAGAATTTAATTACCAAAGTAGTATATGATAAAATTTAGTATACTAAGGCATAAAAATGTATATAGGCCGAATGTGGGGCATGAAATGGTATTGAATTTGTTGATTGAATGTGATGTGGATACTTACGTTCGGTTTAACATGATATTGTAAAATAAAGCATATGAGATGGATGTGATTGTAGCATTAAGTAATGTGCATGGGAATGTTGATTGTGTTATATATTGGGCTTAGTGCCTAGCGGGTTTCGTGTGGGTGATACATTTGGGCTTAGTGCCTAGAGCTTCGTCTTGGGTGATATATTCGAGCTTAGTGCCTAGCGGGCTTCGTCTTGGGTGATACATTCGAGCTTAGTGCCTAGCAGGCTTCGTGCCCGGTGATATATTCGGGCTTAGTGCCTAGCGGGCTTAGTGCCGGTGATTTATTTCGGGCTTTAAATGCCTAGCGGGCTTTATGCCGTGATGTATTTTACAAAATAGAAACCGAAATTTATGTTCAAGGCAAATTAAAACAAACTTAACGAGTTAACGGCTCAGGTGAGTATGTGAAGTAGGAATGAATTTCTTACTTATATGAGACAAGGAAAATCAGTAATTCATTACAAATGGCATGTGTTACGAGTGTGGAATATATACATATATATATGGTTATAATATGTGTTCTTGGCTTTACTAATGAATGATATGATTGTTGTATCTTGGTCTTCTAATATGAGGATACATGACTAGGCATATTCGCCACATGAGTGGTTGTGTAATTGATGCCATGTTATAGCAATTGACATTTAAGTATATAAATGCATGTACCTATGATTATCTGATGACATTTTGGGTTTGAAAGGTTGGTTTATAAACAAGTATTTTGGTCATAAGCATGTGGGTAGAGAGATATCGTTTCTACTTAATTCATACTTGTTAATATGGGTATGAAAATTAAAGTTTGAAAATAAGTATGAGCACAAGTCCACAAGTTGAATTATAGTAATTTAATTGTTAAAATTCAAATGTTATTTTTATGAAATTAGGACTTACTAAGCTAGCAAGCTTATCATGTGAAATGTTTCCTCTGTTTTATAGTTTAGGTGCAAGCTACAAGCTCTTGGGATCGTTAGGAAAGTCACTCACACTATCAATCTACATTTTGGGTACTCTTTCATTTTGACTTTTAAATGAAGGCATGTATAGGAAAGACTTGGTCTTTGTTTGATGAAATCTTAAGGTTCATGTATATAATAGCCATGCGAATATGGCTAAATTTTTAGTTAAATCTGTTGTTGTGTCTTGATATGTATGTTGGTTTATGATGGCAATGTTTATGCATTCTTAATCAAAGTTTAATCGTTTTTGTTAAGGAAATGTTTGTATACGAAATGAATCCTTGAATTAGGGATGTAGGTAGGTTCGGTTAGAAGCTAGTCTTTCATAAAATGCAACAAAACAGCTTGTAGTAGCAGCAGTGATGTGAGTTAGAAAAATCACCAAAAATAGGGTATATTGAATTAGAAGGTGAATGAGATATGAAATTAAACCTTATTGTGTCTATTTTTACATAAAAGAAACATAGTAGGCAAAAGATTTATATATTATGAGATAATTAAGTTCTAGTGAGACCTGCTCTGAATGAATTCATGAGTCACTGTTATGTTTTGGAAAAATTGTAAAAAATTGTAAAAAAATCATTAAGAAGCATGGTTTATATTTTTAGAACCATTAATGAGTCTATTTTTAATTGGTATAAACAAGAACATTATAGGAAATTTATGCAATGAGATAACTGTATTTTTGTAGAGACAGGTCAGAATTGTCAAGCAGTGTAATAAGGGTAACTTTGATGAATAAACTGTACTAATTGGCCGCATGAAAAATTATGGAAAAATTATGGTGAAAAGTTATATGAGTCTAGTTTCAAGGAAAATTTATGGATCTAAATTTAGAGTTTTTTAACTCAAGTTATGGTCGATTTGGTCAGCATGACGCAGTTGGACAGCTTTAAAATCTTACACCCCGAGTTAATAGTCAAGTCTAGTAATGCCATGTACTCGATTCCGGCAAGGGTTTCGGGTATGGGGTGTTACAAAGCCGACAAGGTTAAGTCAAGTAAAAGAGAAATAGTTGGTGGACGAGGTTTTAAGTGCTCGACTACTGCAAGTACAGAATGGGGAATTAGAGGATTACAGTGTGAACAACGACGAAGTTTTGTTTTTCTGTGGTAGGGTTTGTGTGCCAAAAGATGTGGAGTTGAGGCAGAAGATTCTTCGGGAATCGTATAGTAGCCTTTATGTTATGCATCCTGGAGGGAGTAAGTTATATAGAGATTTACGGGATCAGTTTTGGTGGCCTGGATTGAAGCGGGAAGTTACGAAATTTGTGGGGAAGTGCTTGACGTGTCAGCAAGTTAAAGCTGAACACCAAGTGCCTTCGGGACTACTGCAACCAATGCAGATTCCGTAGTGGAAGTGGAAGAGAATCATGATGGATTTCGTTAGTGGGCTTCCCCTTACGCCTACTAAGAAGGACTCGGTATGGGTGATCGTGGATCGATTGACAAAATCTGCTCATTTCATGCCTGTTCGTGTTGATTACTCTCTGTAGAGGTTGGCGAAGCTGTATGTAGCGAAAATTGTGAGACTGCATGGGATGCTAGTATCGATCATATCAGATAGGGATCCTAGATTTATGTCGCGATTTTGGAGGGTGTTGCATCAGGCTTTGGGCATCAGGTTAGATTTTAGCACGGCGTTTCATCCGCAGACGGATAGCCACTTGGAAAGGGTAATTCTGGTATTAGAAGATATGTTGAGGGGATGTGTTATCGACTTCAGAGGTAGTTGGGAAGAATACTTACCTCTGGTAGAATTCGCGTACAATAACAGTTATCAAGCAAGTATTCGGATGGCACCGTACGAAGCATTGTATGGGCGAAAGTGTCGCACTCCCATCTGTTGGACAGGGTTAGGTGAACGTCATGTGCTAGGTCGAGAGATAGTGGCAGAATTAGAGGAGAAGGTTAAGGTAATCCGAGCTCGATTGAAGGAGGAATCTGACAGATAGAAATCGTATGCAGATCTTAAATGAAAAGAGATAGAGTTTGCAGTGGGTGATCGGGTATTTTTGAAGGTTTCACCGTGGAAGAAGGTAATGAGGTTTGGACGTAAGGGTAAGCTGAGTCCCAAGTTTATAGGACCTTATTGGGTTTTAAAGCGAGTTGGACCAGTGGCGTATCGTTAGAGTTGCCATCAGAATTGAAGCAGATGCATGATGTGTTTCACGTCTCAATGCTACGATGTTATCAATTGAATCCATCTCATATGGTACCAGTTGAAGAAGTTGAGTTAAGACCAGATTTGTCCTATGAGGAGGAACTGATTTAGATTTTGGAGCGAGATGTGAAGGTGCTACGAAATAAATCAGCTCCTCTAGTCAAGGTGTTATGGCGGAACCATGGTTTAGAAGAAGCGTCGTGGGAGGCAGAGGAGACGATGAGATAGCAATACCCTCACTTATTTTGACCAGGTAATTTCGAGGCCAAAATTTCTTTAAAGGGATGGAACTGTAACATCTGGGATTTAGGGTCGCGCATTTTAATTTTGATCTATCTGCTAGTATGCTTTGGATGTTGTGTGAGTGTGTTTGGGGCTTCGGGAAACCCTGAGGTTAGGTTGGAGCCTTAGAAAAATTTTTGTTTTTAAGCCTTTAGGGGGGAGCTAGGGGAGTTAGGCCTTAAGGGAATTAATGTGGGGTTTATGACACAAGAAGGAAGTGATGGAGTGGCAAGGTAATGCCTAGGAGCAAGGGGGTGTTTGCGTCACAAGGAGTTCCAAGGGGGGAGGAGGTTCGAGCAACATGGACGGCATTTTTTGAGTTTGTTTTTTGCGTAAAGGGAGTGGGGAGTTGGATTGGCATGGGCACTTGAAAGGTGGAAGTTTGAATGGGTCAAGGATTTCAAATAGGTGGTGGAGAGTAAGGCTTGAGTTTGAATCATTCAAATAAGTTTGAATAAGTGAATGGGAGGAAATTTAGGAGGAAAAGAAGGGATGAGGAGTGAGGTTGAAGAGTTGGCTGAATGTGGGAAGCTAGAGGGTGGAAATTTCGGTCATGTTAGAGGGGAGTGGGTGCCGAATTTGCTTAGTGGCTATAGGGTGCATCTTTTGCATTTTTCCTTCTCTAGTTTTGTGCCGAAAAGTGTTAGTCAAGGCTCTTCAATTGTTTTCTCTTCATATGACCAAAAGTCGAATGTGAGAGACCATTTTTATGCATTTTGCTCTTTTCTTTGCAACCCTTTCTCCTCTCTTCTATTCACTCTCTAAAAGCCGAAAGTGTCACATTTTCTCTCTTTCTCCCTTCTCCTCTTTTCTTTTTCACTTTGACAACCTTAAACCTTCATTACTTTTGCAAAAGCTGAATATTCCATCTTTACATCTCTTCTCTTGGTGGCTGTATCTTCTACTCATCATTATTCTCTTCTTGCTCATCTCTATTCTCTCTTTTCCTCTTTTATTGTGTTTATTTCTCAAGTTATATCTCTTGGTCGAATCTGTCAGAGCCTATAGAGGGGGCGTCGTTGTTCATCTCCTATCAATCTCCCAATCGGTTATAGTGTTGTGGTAAGGGGTTCTCTTTTATTTGAATACTACTCTTTCTTTTTGGTGTGCTGAAATCAAAAGACTAATCCTATTTTCTTGTATGGTCGAATCTATGAAGAAGGGATTTTGAGTTCTCTGTGTAAGCCAGTGTTAGGAGTATTAAGGATCTTTCGGGATTTGACCAAGCAAGGTAAGAAGATATTTGGTTCAGCCAAAGGGCCATTTCTTTTGGACAATCGATGTTAGGCTGAATCTGATATTGATTTATGTAGGGATTTCGACAGCTTTCAAGTACAAGTGAGAACCTTCGGGATTTAGGTTGACTTTGGTAACTAACATGATTATTTAATCTCGTTTAGATCTGATTTAATGTTTACTTGGGTCTTCTGATTAAGTTATTATTCGATGGATGCGAGTACTAGCCAAGGAGAGAAAGAGGTTGGACACGTAGTCCCTACCCCTAAGTTCAAGAGGCGGTCAGTTTCAGTAGTTCGGGATTGGCCACCGAGGTGTGGGCCAGTGTCGGAACAGGATCATAGGCAAATAGCAGTAGTGTTAGTTAGGGATAACATCGACGCGGAGGGTGTGGTATTACGGGTTATCTGGTGTGTAATTAGCACACTGTTTCTATACTTGTTTAAGTTAAATAAATGTATGTGATATGTGTGGTAGCCGAACTAGTGGCCGTGGTGGTATTGCTACCCATAATGGGTAGTCTGGTAACCAGGTTAGTATATTTCCTATATAAAAAATGTGGATGGATATATGTGGATCTATGTAAGCATGTAGATATGTATATCCGGACAAGTTCATATGTTTTATTCCATTTCATCATAATATGCTGCGTGTACATTGGGTTCGATATATTTATTGGAAAGGGGAAGTGTGTATATATATCTATATACGTGGATTAATGATGGCCTCGCGCCACATCGTGGATTGATGACGACCTTGAGTCTCATCGTGGATATTTGTGATTTTAATCATGTGGAACAGTGGCTAGACCACTAAGTGGACTTTGAGCAGCATGATTGCCAAAGAGGTGTGTAGCGGATGGAGGGTTGATTTAGTAATCCCCTGGTGTGTGGTGGCTGAATATATGAGTGGTGTGTAGCGGTTGGAATTTAGGTTGGGTTAGGCTGACATTATGCATCATAATACGTGGTTTATCGATTTGATGTGGTTTTAGGGCTAAGCCCATCTGTGGAAACATGTGGTTTAAATTGCACACTGAGTCAAAACTACTCACCCCGTATTTCAAACAATGCAGGTAATTCGTAGTCTATTGGACCGGGCTGGAGTGGACTCGGGGTGGCCATGCAGAAGCTATTTTTATTTCTAAGTACATTATGAACTTTTGGTTATTTTCTTGGGATATTTTTATTGTAATAAGGCCGCTTTAAATGTTTTGGGATTATTATTATGGTTTTAAGTTAGTTCCTCTATCCATTGATTAATTAAAAGATGGTTTTAAGATATTTCTAACGTAAGGGTAACAAATGAAATTTTTTGTTCAAAATCTTGGATCACCTATAAGCAAACGTTTTAACTCAAGCATGAATCATGTTTTGAACTTTAAATAACCCGAAATTTTATTCACCGAAAAACTAAAAATTCTGAACGAGAAACCCTTATCTTTAAAAACGGCGTTTTGATTTAGGAAACCAAAATCTTATTTTCACTTCCAAACAGAACTCTTTTTACACTTTTCCCAGTAACATTCCGAATTCGGCCATGGTGTTTTGGGTCGGGTTTGGGGTGTTTCAAAAACCCTAATTTTTCCTTTTCTTTTTCTTTCTCCTTTCTTTTTCCCTTGTTTTCGTTTGGCTATTCTATTTCTATTCTATTTATTTTTCTTTTATTTACTTTACTTTACTTTATTTTATTTTATGTTTTATTATATTATATTATATTAATTTAATAATTATTTCTTAAATTATAAGTAAATACATGTATTTATTACAATTGTATGTATATTATTTAATACACATGCATTTTATTTTTACCACACACTTGGCATCTATGGCTTAATTACTAATTTAGTCCCTCATCTTTTCTTTATTCTATAGTTAAACTTTCACACTTTATTCAATTTAATCCTTACACTAAATTAACCTTAATTCAAGCTAATTCACCTAGCCAAAACTTAATTAGCCTCACAATTAACTTCGTAAATATTTTTAATAAATATTTATGAACCCGTTTTACGAGAACAATGAACTGGAAATAATAATCGTAAATTTCGGGTCATTACATTTCTACTCCCTTAATAATTTTTGTCCTCGAAATTTACTTGAAAAGAGGTGGGGGTACTAAGATCTCATAGTTTCTTCTGGTTCCCAAGTCGCTTCTTCAACACTATGACTTCGCCGTAACACTTTCACTGATGGAACTCATTTATTACGTAGCTCTTTTACTTCTCGAGCTAATATCTTAACTGGTTCTCCTTCATATGATAAATCAGATCGAATTTTTGTATCCTCTGTCGAAATAACATGAGAAGGATCTGATCTATATCTTCTAAGCATAGAAATATGAAAAACATCATGAATCTTCTGTAATTCTGGAGGCAAAGCCAAAAGATATGCAACTGGTCCAACTCTTTCTATAATTTCATATCGCCCAATAAAACGAGGGCTCAATTTTCCTTTTAGACCAAATCTCAGAATTTTCTTCCAAAGAAACTTTAAGAAATACTTTATCACCAACAGAATATTCAATATCCCGACGTTTCAACATTGCATATGATTTCTGTCGGTCAAAAGCTGCTTTAAGTCTATCCCAAATTTTCTTGACAGTGTCCTCTGTTTCCTATATCAATTCCGGTCCAATCATTTTTCCTTCATTCAATTCTGTCCAACAAACAGGTGATCGACATCTTCGACCATATAAACCTTCATATGGAGCCATCTGAATACGTGATTAAAAACTATTATTATATACAAATTCAGCTAATGGTAAATAACGTTCCCAACCTGACTCAAAGTCAATAACACAAGCCCGAAGCATATCTTCAAAAATCTAAATAACTCGTTCTAACTGTCCATCAGTCTGTGGATGGAAAGCTATACTAAAATTGAGTCGAGTACCAAGAGATTCATGCAACTGTCTCCAAAATCTGGATGTGAATCGTGGATCTCGATTAGAAATTATCGATACCGGAATACCATGCAATCTCAAAATTTCCAGAATATAAACTTTAGCAAGTTTCTGAAGTGACCAATTAGTCCCGACTGCTATAAAATGAGCTGACTTTGTAATCGATCAACAATCACCCAAATAGCATTTTTTTTACTGGCTGACAATAGTAACCCCGTTACAAAATCCATTGTAATGCAGTCCCATTTCCATTAAAGAATATTAATAGGCTAAAGTAGTCCAGTAGGAACCTAATGTTCTGCCTTTACTCGCTTATATGTGATAAACCGTAAAAGTAACATATTTTAACCCCATATTTAGCATGCTTTTGGATGACTTAGCCCTTGATTTATGTAAAAAGGTGCTTTTAATCCTTTCTTTTCATGTTTATACTCAGGAAAGCACCCGAGGACAAAAAGAACGAGAAACAAGCTTAAAACGGGCCAATTTGGGCCAAAGAGGAAATCGACACGGCCTGGACTTCAAGCCACACGGCCGTGTGATAAACCATAAAAGTAACATATTTTAATCCCACATTTAGTATGTTTTTTGATGATTTAGCCCTTGATTTATATAAAAGGTGCTTGTAATCCTTTCTTTTCATGTCTTATACTCAGGAAAGCACCCGAGAATAAAAAGAATGAGAAACGGGCTTAAAACGGACCAAATTGGGCCAACCTGAGAAGACGATACGGCCTGGGCTTCATGTCACACGGCCGTGCCTTGCCATCCATCTAGAACACGACCTGTCCCTGATTTACAAGGTCGTTCCTCATCAAAAAAAGCCCAACACGACCCAGGCACGGTTTGCATGGCCGTGCCCAAATCGACAGACCTGAAGCACGGCCTGAACCCTAGTTTGCACGGCCGTGCCTCAATCAACAGAATAGAGACACGGCCTAGAAGACAACTTACACAGGCGTGCCCTGGCCATGCCCTTGCCACGAGAGAGAGCAATTTCACTTGGATTTGGATGCTTGAAGCCAAAGAAACATACTTCTAAGTCTACTTAAACAGCTTAATAATAATTCTACTTGAAGGAGATGCTTAGGAGTCAAGTGAGGCATCCAAAGAGCCTATATAAACAAGCCAAGGCAGTCATTCTAGGGGGTCGGAAGTGGAGCAGAGTTTTCTGCCAAAGCTTTCCTCATCCAGGGATTTACTCGAAAATAGCCAATTGATCCATCTCAAAGAGCTGGGATTTTACTCAAGATAGAGGATCTCCTCTTTAATTCCTTTAGGGGGTTTTAGGGATTTCTTATGTTTTGTTTTATACTTTCTCTTGAGATGTTTTCTTATTTTGTTATGAACTAAACCCTTCGGATACCTGAAGGGGATGAAACCTATGATGGATTTTGTTATTTTATTTCTAAATTATATGATAAGTACTTAGTTTGTTCTTAATTATGTTGCTTAATTTAATCTGATATGCTTAGGTGGAGGAGGAATAGACCCTGCCTAAGAGTAGATCTAGCATAATTAAGCGGAGTTGATCGAACGCCTAGAGATAGGGTTATGAGATTTTGCCGAATTAGGGTGAAACCTAATATCGGAATCCATTGATCGATTTACTGCTTCCTTAGGGGGTTATTATAAGAGAACGATAGTTCCACTAATTAACCTAAGGCTAGATATTATTCGCTTCGAGAGAGGGTTTAATATAGGTTAGGGAGTCTCACGGATAAAGCTAAGTAAAGAAATCATATGAATTAAAGGTTAGATAACAAGTGAAGTCTAGGCGGGTTCTTCCTGAGGGTATCGTCATAATCAATTGAGTTTTTTTTCACAGTCTTTTCCCAAAGTTTAGTTCTTTCTTCTTTGCATTTAGTTTAAAATATTTCATTAGTTTTAGATTAATAAACCAATCGCTCCATGTTTTAGGTTGAATAATAGAAAGAAAGTGAGTAGTAGTACTTTTAGGTTCCTTTGGGTTCGATAAGATATTCTTGCCTAAACTATACTACTGTTTGATAGGTGCACTTGCCTCTATCATTGTCATAGTTAGTCTACTGGTTCGATCATTCTTTTTATAAATTTTAAAACTCAACTATTTGACACTATCAAGTTTTTTGCGCCGTTGCCGGGGAACTCTAAAATATTAAGAAAGCTCTATTTCTATTACTTTAGCCATTATTCTATTATTATTTTTTAGATTAAATTTTTATTTTTACTAATTCTCTTGCTTTCTTTCTTGACTTGCGAGGTACCTCTAGGTTATGACTAGAAGAAACTCGAGAGGACCATTAGAATACAAAAGTGACATCGAGGCTACCGGTCGAAGAAATCGTAGGGAAACTAGATGAGCTCTGGACTACCAAAGAGAAGAACAGCAAGACAGATCCAATCCTACTGAAGCGATTGACGAAAACAATCCACTTGATGTGAGAGAAAATAATGCTCCATGCACTATGTATGATTATGCTAAACCGAATTTGACAGGATTAGAATCTAGTATTGTTAGGCCTGCTATAGCTGCTGATAATTTTGAATTAAAGCCTAACACAATACAAATGATTCAACAGTTTGTTCAATTTGATGGTTAGCAGGACGAAGATCCAAATACTCATATAGCTAATTTCTTAGAGTTCTGTGATACCTTCAAAATAAATGGCGTTTCTGACGATGCCATACATCTTCGGTTATTTTCTTTTTCATTAAGGAATAAAGCATAACAGTGGTTGAACTCATTACCACGAGGGTCAATCACCACATGGGATCAAATGACCGAAAAATTTCTTTTAAAATATTTTTCACCAGCCAAAACGGCCAAATTTAGGAATGACATATCTTCTTTTATGCAGAATGACACAGAGACATTATATGATGCATGGGAAAGATACAAGGATCTCCTAAGGAGATGCCCACACCATGGATTACCTTTGTGGCTTCAAGTCCAAGCTTTCTACAATGGTGTGAATTCTCCAACTAGGTAAATGATTGATTGATCAGCTGGTGGAACTTTGAACAACAAAACTCCTGAAGCAGCTTACGATTTTATTGAAGAGATGTCATTGAACACCTATCAATGGCAAAGTACAAGAGCCAAACTGACAAAATCAGCCGGAGTTTTCAACATAGACGCAGTAACAATGCTGTCAACACAGGTGGAGATGATGAATAAAAAGCTTGATAACTTATGTTCTTCATAGGTACACCCAGTCA
Source organism: Gossypium rotundifolium (assembly GCA_025506655.1). NCBI lineage: Eukaryota > Viridiplantae > Streptophyta > Magnoliopsida > Malvales > Malvaceae > Gossypium > Gossypium rotundifolium. Next base: position 158,572,215 of record CP106722.1, on the reverse strand, counting down.
TGCAATGCGAAGCGAGTGGAAAGTGGAAATGTCAAGTACCCACCCTACTAACCGGGCGCAGACAATGAGTAGACAAACTATATAGGTAACAATTTCAGATCTAATAATAATCCCTATAGTAACACTTATAATACAGGTTGGAGGAACCACCCAAATTTTTCGTGGGGAGGACAAGGAAATCAAGGAAATCAAAGGCAGTAACCTCCTCCAAATTACCAAAATCAGCCTTATCCACAGGAAAAGAAATCAAACCTTGAAGAGATGCTGAAAAACATCATGGCAGCTACAGATTGTCGTCTCCAAATGACGGAAGCAACACTTGATGAACAACAGAAGTCGATCAAGGGAATCGAGAACAAAGTTGGAGAACTTACTAGGTCAGTGGGACATCTCACAAAGCTAATTTCTGAACGCCAACAAAGACGTCTACCAAGCAACAAAGAAATAAACCCAAAAGAGCAGATCCAAGCCATTACAGCTTAAGAGGGTCCAGGAGTAGACAATCCCACATCAGCACAAGAAACTAGGGAAGAAAATGGTAAAATAGAGGTAGCTCACAAAAAGCCAAAACCGGTAATCAAAGAATACTAACCTCGCATACCTTATCACGAAGCATTGAAAAAAGAGGACTCAGAGGAACAATTTGGTAAGTTTCTAAAACTTTTAAAAAAATTACATATTAGAAAATCCATTCACAAATCTTCGGTAGTAACCAGTTAAACCTAGAAAACTACGTACCTCAGACACATTTCTCAGTGCTTTCCACTGAACAATTGCTTCAACCTTTTTGGATCAACTCTGATTCCTTCTGCCGATACCACATGTCCCGAAAATACAACCTGGGACAACCAAAATTTGCATTTACTTAATTTCCCGTATAACTGCTTCTCTTGTAATATTTGCAAAACGATTCTGAGATGCTGCTCATGTTCAGATTCAATCTTCAAATAAACCAGAATGTCATTAATAAAAATCACTACAAACTGGTCCAAACAAGGTTGAAAGATACGATTCATAAGATCCATAAAAGCAGTTGGGGCATTAGTCAATCTGAAAGGCATAACTAAAAATTCATAATGTCCATACCGTGTTCAGAATGCTATCTTCAGTACATCAACTTCTTTCACCTTTAACTGATAGTAGCCTGATCTCAAATCAATCTTTGAAAACACAGATGCTCTTTTCAACTAATCAAATAAATCATCAATACGAGGTAGCGAATATTTATTCTTGATTTTCACTTTATTTATTTGTTGATAATCAATACATAACCTCAATGAAGCATCTTTGTTTTTAACAAATAGGACTGGAGCTACCCACGATGAAATACTCTAACGTATAAATACACGGTCCAGTAAATCTTGCAACTACACTTTCAATTCTTTTAATTTCGTAGAAGACATACGATACGGGGGTATTGATATTAGAGCTGTACCTGAATAAACTTCAATTGTGAATTCGACCTCTCGATTTGGTGGTAATCTTGGTAATTCTTCAGGAAAAACATTAGGAAATTCACATATAGTCCAGATTTTACTGCACTGACTTCCAATAGTATCTCAATTAATAACATAGGCTAAGAAAGTAGCACAACCCTGATGAAAATGTTTATCTACCTGAATTGCTGAAATAATACGAGCTGACCCATTGGTTCGAATACCATTAACTTCAATCTTATCTCTATTTTCACTCTGAACAGTAAAGTTATTTTTACAACAGACCAAAATCACCCCGTGCTCAGATAGCCAATCCATTCCCAAAATTATATCAAAGTCACCAAATGGCATAATCAACAAATCAACAGAAATTTTTTTATCCTGTATCATTAATGGACATCTCCTACACACTGGATTCACTAACACCGTTTGCCCCAATGGACTAGATACTGTTACATATACTCTAAACATTTTAATTTTTAAATTTCCGATTCAACTAGTTTTGTATTAACATATGAGTGCGATGATCCCGGATCTATTAAAACATAAACAAGTTCTGAATATAATAAAAATATACCTGTTACCACATCGTTTGCATTCCTCTCTTCACGAATTCGTACCACATATGCTCGTGCAGGTACTCTGGCTTCTAATTTCTGGGTGGCAATATCACTTACTCTTCTAGCACCTCCTCTAATAACTGAACCACCTCAGCCTGATCCACGACCTCTAGAAGCAGATTTAGATCTTTGTGATGTAACTGGTGCATCACTTTTATTCTTCAAACAATCTTTAACAAAGTGATCAGTGGATCCACAACGGAAACAACCTCCTGTCAGTTTCCAACACTCACCCCGATGCTTATTTCCACTGTCATCTGCATATCACGATTTCTGTCACCTTTATCTGTTCTAGAACCAAATCTCTAACTGCTCTGAGATTCTTTTGATCTTTTGGGTTGCAGATTTGAACTAACGGCTCCAGGGCTTTCCCAGGTAGACGAGTAATTTCAGGATTTTTATCTAGACATAATACCTGTTCAACCATATTCGCTCTTTCAACCAAATCTACAAATTCAGTGATTCTGAGAGATACTAGTTGCACTTTTAGCTTATCTCGTAAACCCGTAAAAATTATTTGCAACTATCAACTTCGGTGGGTACATATTCAACTACATATCGACTAAGTGGTGAAAATTCTCTTTCATAATCAATTACAGACATATCACTTTGTTTTAACATTAAAAATTCCTGCTATCGATCTTTAATGTATAGTTCACCCACATATTTCTTCTGAAATTTCCTCTGAAAGAAATCCCAATTGACATGTTCTTCGGGTACATGTCGAGATACTGATTCTGTAACACCCCAAACTCGACCCAGACGTTATGGTCAAATATGGTGATATCACATTGAAGTGCTTTTCGAAAACATTGTTTCTTTAGGAAATCCATATTTATTATTAAACCTCATTTATGTATCTTTAACCGAAATTATGGTATCTTGTTCGTTTTAAACCTAGTTTTATGCGGAAGCTATTATTATAAGTTACGAAAATGTAGTGTTTTGAAACCAATTATCTTTTGAAAACTGCGTTCTACCACTACTCAGATGTAAATTAAAATAGGTAAAATCCCAAAATTAAAAGATAAAAATTAAAGACGCCTTATTACATAATAAAAACTCAATTAAAATCGTAGGAAATAAACTTAAATAAATAAATGAATGCAGTTGTGTGGCCACCTCTAAATCCCTCGCAGCACCGATCCGCCGAAGACTAGGGATTACCTGTATAGATAAACAGAAGGGTGAGTTTACGAAAACTCAATGTAACCCCATGCAAATAAACAACCAATTATGCCTTTAGGAAAGTACGGTCTGGGCCTAAGCCCAAGTTAATGACAGTTCAGTTCAGTTGGACCTTAGCCCATTACAATATCAGTATCAATGTGGGCCTTAGCCCATAACAATATCAATGTGGGCCTTAGCCTATAACAGTACCAGTAATAGTTTAAGCATGCAAACAGAAGTCCTACCCATCCAGCCTCTACACTCCACTCCATCCAGCCCATCATTCCATGTGGGGATAAAATCACCCACCCATTCCTACACTCCAAAATTAGCACCCGTTGTGGCACTAAACAGTAATTGCAGTAGAGTTGCCAGTACAGTACACTTCCTCCGATCATAATAATCCCATCCCGTGCAACATATCACACACGAATGCAACATACATATATATCATGGCATGCTCACATATGGTCATACATAATATAGGGGCATAACAGTGATTTTACCGTAGGGGCATAACAGTCATTTTATCGTAGGCGCATAACAGTCATTTTACCGTAGGGGCATAATAGTCATTTTATCAGTTGGGGTCTAGGTGTACTTACCGACCCATCAATAGGTCCACAGTCGTCTCAGGCAACCCGTGCAACCTTAACAGTCATATAGTGCAAATGGGCCCACGACTCATATTGTAAGCCCATGTGGGCCCACACGTTCGTGAGGCCCACTTAGCCCAAAAATGGGCTCGGCCATGTAATTTACACAGCTTGTCCCAAAATTCTACACACGCTTGTGCGGTTTACCCGTGTGAGGCCCACAAGCTCGTTTGGGCCCACACAGCCCAAGACGATGAAATCGATCATGGTGGACACAGTAGCCTAATGCCCATGTTTTATGCGTTCGGTTCACCACACGAGCGAGTGCACACTCGTGTAGCGCAGATTCTCATACTTTTTGACTTTTGCCAGTTTACGATTTAGCAGTGTGTACACACCAAGTTTTGATTCGGCACGAACAAACGTTCAAGCACTCACCAACCTACATTTGGTCAATCAAACATCATTATCAGTCCTACCATACGGTTAACGAGAAAACTCGAAATCCACAATGCGTTTAAAGAGTAGCGTTAACTTCAATCGAACCACGGTGATTCCCCACGAATCTTAGACTTCAATGGTTGCTTAGGAGTTTCCAGAGTCTTTCCTTAACTGCCAAACAATTGTTATCAGTTAACACCTAAGGCAGAAGAACAAAGGGAAAATGATTCTTTTATAGAACTTACTGAAGGAGAACAAGAGAACCGTATAGAGGGAGGAGCACTAGCACAGCCTTCACCTTCGGTTTATTATTGTCAAACACAGGTAAACACAACCCCACTTTAGTAACTCAAAAGCTGAAATTTCACGTGATAGTTACTTATCAAAAAGAAATGAGTCAATCGACAGAAGAAAGGATTGGTTTCGGCAGTAATCAGAACTAAAAATCGGTAGAACCACACTTGATGGAGAAATAAAAAAGGGGAAATAAGATGGGAAGGAAGAAAATGGGAAATAAAAAAGCAAAAAGGGTATTCAGCCAAGGAGAAAATGGTTGTAAAAAATTGCAACCCAAAAAAGACAATGTAGACACCCTTACCACATTTGGCTAGAGAGAAAATAATGCAGAAACTGAAAAATGGGAAAAGAGATATTTCTGCAGAGAGCATCACATTTACCATACAAAATCGAAACTGAGAATCCCTCTCCAGCTGAATTCTTGAGTGCCAGAATCCACTTTTAGCACACTACTACCTCTTCCCTTATCCCTTGATTTTCTCCACAAGTCCCTCCTCAAATCTCTCCACCTGATCACACCTACCCTCAACCACTCAATTCAAATTCACCTTAACCACTTTAGTGTTTCAGTCAAACTCCATCACCTCCCACAGCATAGCAACAAAATAAATATTCCCTTGCCACTACTAAGATTCGACCCTCAGTCCTCTGGCCCAGGTAGCACGCCACTTACCCCTTAGACTAGGAGGCTTTTTATGACATGATTAACCCACATTTATTTAAAAACCTACCATCTAAAGGCAAGGGTTTTATTCCCAAAAACCAAAATATTTCACAAGCCTAAGGCTCGAACCCAGGACTTCACAGACATTCCCAAACACACCCAAATCACTTAGCCACTAAAGCAGATAGGTATTTATGTTAAAAACATGCAAAAATAAATACTTAAGTTTTGGGGCGTTACAGATTCCTACCATACATATGCTTCTCCTTGTAACAAAGAAACAGCACACAATAAACATTCTCGAGGAGTGCATTCAAGTTGTTTCAAAATCCTTTTTGTAGACTCCATCCAATTTTCAGTAGTAGATGTGTAACACCCCTTACCAGTGTTCAAAGCGGAACAGGGTACGAGGCGTTACTGGACAATAACACTTACAAGTGAACAAATTCAAGGCATAAATTTTCATTTAAAATTTAAAACTTTTATCTTATATCATCAAGTCCCTAAAATAGGCCTACGAGATCCAAAAATTACTTTGGGAACGATTCGAGACTAAATCGAGAACTTTTAAAACTGTTGGAACATTTAAAAATTTCCATGTTTTGGAGAGTCACACGCCCGTGTAGGCAAGCCATGTCCTCCCCACGGCCGTGTCTCTGCCTGTGTGGCCAAGAAGTTGGTAATTTTCCAAGCCAATTTCCACCCTATCATGCCCATACTTGAGTATAACTTGAATGACACATTTCATGACATATTAAAGCTATCAAAACATCCACTACACACATACAAAACAAGTCATAGAATACAATTTACGCAACCATGGAATGCATCATCATGAGTTTATAGCATAACCAATTTATTAGCCACAATAAATGGCCTTATACAATAATGAACTCCGAATATCATGGGTCATTATTATAGGACAATTCATAGTAACAAATACACATAACCAAGTTCCCTATACATGCCATAACCTTCAGTATAAAATCGTCGATACCTAAATTGTAAGCTTGATAGTGTGATAGGTTCTCCAGCGACTTCCAACCCGAGCTAACCTAAGGACATTATAAACACTGAAAACAACAGAGTAAGCTATAAAGTTTAGTAAGTATGTATGTAAATAATAAGCAATTGATTACCATGCTTTTAACAGTCCTCATTATAAGCACCCAAGATAATACCATCATTATTGCATAAAATTTCACAATTCATTTATGTTCATCTTGAGCTATTTAATCGAGTTATAGTCACTAATTTATTTTTATCCAGAGTTACAGAACTCCAAACTAAGATCCACTAATTTTCCCTGAAACTAGACTCACATATCTTCTTACCATTAAATTTCTAGAATTTTTGGTTCAACCAATCAGTATAGTTTATTCTTTAAAGTCTTCCTTTTTTTGTCTGACAATTCCGACCCCTCTTCACTAAAAATTAATTATTTCGTTTTACAGAACTCAGATGACATTACCATTTGTATTTCTTGAAAATAAAACCATTAATAAATTCAAGCATATAAATTTTATCCCATAATTATTTTTTAACAATTTTTAATGAATTTCCCAAGTCAGAACAGGGGATTCTGAAATCATTCTGGCCCTATCTCACTAAAATCCAAATATCTCACCATATGAAATTCTTTTGCTTACTATGTTTCATTTATGTAGAAATATACTAAATAAGCTTTAATTTTATATCTTATTCAACTTCAAATTTAATTTTCACAATTTTGGTGATTTTGAAAAGTCACACAACTGCTGTTGTCCAAACTGTTTTATTGCTAATTTTACTCTTCCATGTTACCTTTATATTAATTTTCATTTACAAACATATAACACCAAAGTATATCCATGGTTAGCCATTCCAATAACTAGTCATTATCAAATATTTACATTGGCCAATTTAACCTATACATCAACAACAAAGACTTGAACATATCATTACTCAATTTAATTCGGCCTAAAAGCCTCACACATGACCATCAATCATATTTGCCATATATTCATACATCATAAGCATGGAATTATAATCACAAGGTCATTCTCATAGGTATAACTTACTCGTTTACATTCTTGCCAAAATTCAATCACATACCTGCACTTGATAGTCACATATTGTAACACCCCAAACTCGGCCCATAAGTCATGACCGGATCTGGCATGCTACGGGTTGAATGTTGAAAACTTTGCTTTGAAGGGTTTTGAAGAATCTCAGTTTATTATAACCGATTAATCATTAATTGTGATATTTTGAAAAAAACTTTAACATTTGCATTGATCATGCATGGAAACCCATTTTAGTTTCACTTTATAATTAAGACTTTGAAACATAAGTTTGTAAGTTGTATAGAATAAATAAAAGATAAAAAAATAAAACGCTAACCTAAGTTATGGAGGCATTATTACAAAAATAATCCCAAAATTTAAATTTTTAGAAAAAAAACCCGAAAATAGTCTATGGGGATAAAAGACTTGATGGCCCCTCGAGTCCGCCTCGGCTTCCATGTCCACGGTCTACTGCTCATTTGAAAAGTTGGGAAAAATAAAAGGGTGAGTCACCAAGACTCAGTGTGTAAATCCCGAAAACACATAAATGCCTTGGGCCCACAAGCACATTATGGGCCTAGGCCTATTCACAATGACACAAAATATATTACATGCAACATGGCCTATCCGAAACCTAAGAGTCCATCCTCTATCCACCCCCGTACCAACCATCACACCGTGGGGATTTCTACAATCAACCCTCCATCTGCTACACACCATATCGACAGCTGTGCTGCCTGTCATAAAGGCTGATCACTATGTGACTTGTGTGGCAAAGCCACCGATCGCTATGCGACCTTAATAATATATCGACAGCTGTGCTGCCTATCATAAAGACCGATCACTATGTGACCTATGTGGCAAAGCCACCGATCGCTTTGCAACCTGCTCCCCTTAATCATATCAATCCCATCCCATGCATACATACATGCAAGAATCAGAACATTAAACTTACTAAACAGATCACATACTTTCACATACTTCGATACACATAGAGAAGTTCCTATAATTACGTACCTGGCATCCCTTGCCTACCCTTTCTGGGTAATACGACTGTTCATACAGCCTCATTTTTTGGCTTTTAGCCCATAACATACATAGTACAATTTAACTAGCGTGATAGAGATCTACACACCTAACTACTGACAAGACGATAATGTCTAAGTCGGCACTATCAGTAGCCGCTACAACTGCTAACAGTTTAAGATTTTTTTCTGAAGTCAGTCCAGAACCTGGTGGCCAATCCCGAACTGCTGACACTGCTCACTTCTTAAACTTAGGGATTGGTTTAACAGATCAAATCCCCTCCTTCGCATGATCGATATTTGATTCCATCAAAGGACCTTATCAGTTGCTACCATCATAACATATGGTTAAGATCACCATCACGATAGCGAATCTAATGGAAATCTAAAGAGAACCCCTTACTTTGAAATCTCGAAAAGATAGATATGGGGTTCAGAGACTAGCGGTTTTAGCTTTTAGATCTACGCAATCTACTTCACTTCTCGAATGTCACCCAACACGTAGACACAAGAAACCAACAATCCATTAGCCTTTCGGCTTTGTCTTCTAAAAATTGAAAGAGAAAGAAAAAAAAAGAAAGGAAAATAGATCAGAAGAAATTGGCACCTACCTTTACAGAGAATTCGGCAACTCCTAGGGAATTTTAGCTTTTTGAAAAGATCAAAAAGAAAAGATGAGCTCAAGAGATCTATGAAGACTCAGTTTTGATGAAGAAATTAGCAAAGAGAAAAATATAGACAAGGGTATTCGGCTATGGAGAAATCGGCACAAGATGAAGAATAGAGTGAAATGAGAGGTTTCGGCTTCTGAAGAAATCAAAAGAAAAGATTGCAGGGATTGACTAAGGTTTTGGCTTGTAGAAGAGAACAAAGAATGAGAGAAAAGATTAAGGGAATGGGGTTCAAATGCCAGAATTGAAGAGATATCCCCCCTAATTAAAGAGAATTTTGGCACCTACCTCTCAAAAGCTGAAAATGCCCCTTCCTCGAACCAAAAACTAAACAATTAATGAGGGAAATTTCGACACCCCTCTGGCATATTGAAATCGATTTCTTCTCCCCTCCAAGAGATGGAAATTCGGCCACCACTGGCTGTTTAGTAGATAACTTATATTCTTTCTCCCTTATCTTTATCCATTCACCTCCAAAAGAGGCCTAACTAACACCACCTCTTCCTTCCTTTATCAGCACATTATCCAAGTCATTTAATCCCTCCTAATTTTAAGCCTTATTGTCGTCCCACTTGCTCCTCCTTTAAGTGCCAAAAATGGCCCAAATACATGGGCTCCAAGCGGCCATAACTTGGGCCTCTTCACCTGCTAATGATGCCACCTTATAGCTCCCTTGTAGCACCCCTTGCTACTGGGCCACAAGCCCATTTTGTAATTTAAACCACAGGTACCATCCTTTAAACCCTATAGTGTCCATACAAAAAATTTAACCAAGGCCTCGGGCCTATCCTGAGCCCAATCTGGGCCCCTAACACTCTAATTAACACATTACATATAACCACACATTAAACGCATAGGCCCAATAATTCAGAATGTTACAGTTCTACCCCCTTAAAGAAATTTTGGCATCGAAATTACCTGATTAGAATAGATGCAGGTACTGCTACTGCATCGTCTCCTCTGGTTCCCATCTAGCCTCCTCGAGGCGTGATTCCCTACGGAACCTTAACCAGCAGGTAAATGCGCGCCGCAACACTTTGACATCACTATCCAGGATTTCCACTGGTTCCTCTTTAAATGATAGGTCAGGTCTTGCCTCGATTTCTTCCACAAGCACCACATGAGACGGATCTGAACGATATCGTCTCAACATAGAAATGTGGAATACATTGTGAATATGGCTTAGCTCAGAAGGTAGCTGTAGCTGATAGGCTACTGACCCTACTCGTTTCAACACCCGATAAGGTCTGATAAATCTGGGACTTAATTTACTCTTTTGTCCAAACCTCAGCACTTTTTTCCATGGCGACACCTTGAAGAACACCTTGTCACCCACTGCAAACTCTATGTCCTTACGCTTCAAGTCTGCATAGGACTTCTGTCGGTCTGACGATTCTTTTAGTCGAGATCGAATTAACTCAACCTTCTCCTCTGTCTCGTCAACCAACTCTAGACCCAAAATCTGACATTCCCCTAATTCTGTCCAACAGGTAGGAGTACAACACTTTCGCCCGTACAATGCTCCATAGGGCGCCATCTGAATACTAGACTAGTAGCTGTTGTTGTATGCAAACTCTGCCAATGGTAAAAACTCTTCTCAACTACTTCCTAAATCAATGACACATCCCCTCAACATGTCCTCCAAGACCTGAATCACCCACTCAGACTGTCCATCAGTCTGAGGATGAAACGCTGTACTGAAATCTAACTTTGTACCCAATGCTTGATGCAAAGCCTTCCAGAATCGTGACGAGAACCTTGGGTCCCTGTCCGATATGATTGATACTGGTACTCCATGCAACCTCACTACCTCCGCTATATATAACTTGGCCAGCTTCTGCAGAGAGTAATCGACTCGTACTGGTATGAAATGTACAGATTTCGTCAAGCGATCAACAATCACCAAGACTGAGTCTTTCTTAGTAGGTGTGAGGGGTAGCCCACTAACAAAGTCTATTGTGATCCTTTTCCCACTTTCATTGTAGAATCTTCACTGGCTGCAACAACCCCGATGGTAACTGATGCTCTGCCTTCACCTGCTGACAGGTCAAACACTTACTCACCAATTCAGTTACCTCACGCTTCAAGCCCGGCCACCAGAATTGATCTTACAAATCCCGATACATCTTACTCCCTCTAGGGTGTATAGCGTATGAACTTCCATGCGCTTCTTGCAAAATCCTATGCCTCAATACTGGATCTTTTGGCATGCAACCTCTCTCTGAAAAACATAACAGTCCTTCCTCATTCATACTGAAGTCTGTTGATCCATCACTTGATCCTACATGAAACTTCTCTTTTAGCAACTCATCGGTCTGCTGCTTCTCTTTAACCTGACTGACCCAAGAGGGTTGCACTTGAAGTTTAGCCAATAAACTCCCATCATCATACAAACTAAGGCGAGCAAACATTTCCCTCAAGTTAGAGATTACTTTACGACTTAAGGCATCCACCACCACATTAGCTTTACCCGGATGATACTCGATCGAGCAATCAAAATCCTTTAACAACTCGATCCACCTCCTCTGCCTTAGATTCAACTCCTTCTGGGTCAAGAGGTATTTTAGACTCTTATGATCGGTATAAATAACATATTTCTCCCCGTACAGATAATGTCTCCAAACCTTTAAAGTAAAAACCACCGCCGCCACCTCCAAGTCATGGGTGGGATAATTTACTTCGTGCGATCCTAACTACCGAGATGCATACGTAACAACCTTTCCATTTTGCATCAACACGCATCCTAGTCCCGTGTGTGACGCATCAAAGTAAATTACAAATTCCTTTCCAGCCTCCGGTTGAATCAATACCGGAGCCTCCATCAAAATCCTTTTCAACTTCTCGAAACTCTCTCGCTACTTACTAGACCAAATAAACGGAACTCCTTTCCGTAATAACTTAGTCAATGGTGCCTCGATTAAAGAAAATCCTTCAACAAACCTTCGATAGTACCCGGCCAGACCAAGAAAACTCTAAATTTCTACCACAGACCTAGGCGGCTTCCAATCCAATACTGCTTCAATTTTTCGATAGTCAACCCTAATCCCCTCTACCAACACAACATGGCCTAGAAAAGTAACTTCACTTAGCCAAAATTCGCACTTACTAAATTTGGCATACAACTACTTCTCCTTCAGAATCTGCAAAACCACTCGCAGATGTGAATCATGCTCCTCTTCGATCTTGAGTAAACCAAGATATCATCTATAAATACCACGATAAACCGACCCAAGTAGGGTTGGAACACTAGGTTCATTAAATCCATAAATGCTGCTGGTGCGTTAGTCAACCCAAATGGCATTACCAAAAATTCGTAATGGCCATAATGGGTCCTGAAAGCTGTCTTATGAATATCCGATTCTTTGACCTTAAGCTGATGGTATCCTAATCTCAAATCTATCTTTGAGAACACTGACGCCCCTTTCAGTTGATCGAACAAGTCATCAATCCTTGGCAACGGATACTTGTTCTTGATAGTCAACTTGTTCAGCTGACTGTAGTCAATGCACATACGCATTGATCCATCCTTCTTCTTAACAAATAACACCAGTGCTCCCCAAGGTGACACACTTGGTTGAATAAATCCTTGATCTAACAACTCTTGTATTTGTGCTTTCAACTCTACCAACTCCTTTGGCGCCATCCTATATGGAACGATAGACACTGGTGCTATTCCCGGAAGAAGATCGATACCAAACTCCACTTCACTATCCGGAGGTAATCCCGAGAGCTCTTTTGGGAAAACATTAAGAAATTCCTTCACCGTCCTAATGTCCCCAATACTTAGGTCTTTGGCTTCCAGAGCCCGAACAAACATTAAAACTGCCTCGCATCCTTTTCTCACCATCCTTTCTCCTCTTAGGGCAGTCACTACATTCAAAAAATAGTTCCCCCTTTCTCCTATCACCAACACTTCACCACCCTCGGGGGTTTTTAACACCATACGCTTAGCTGCACAATCTAAATTAGCTTGATACTTCACCAGCCAATCCATGCCCAATATTAAGTCGAACTCCCCGAACGGTAATTCCATCAGATCCGTCCGAAAAACTATTCCCTGAACTTCTAGGGGTACCTCCCGATAGAGTCTATCTACTACCACATATTGTCCTAATGGGCTAATTACAGTCATTGCCTAGGGGTAATCTCGGAATCTAAACTTAAAGTTCTAGACACACTACTAGCAACATATGAATGTGTCGACCCAATGTCAATCAATGCAGTGTAAGGCAACCCAAATATTAAAAACGTACCGGTTATAACATCCGGTGCGTCAGCCTCCTCACGACGTTTTGCAGCATAGAATAACCCCAGCTGCCTTGCCTTAGTGTTTCATGTCCCTCGGCCTGGTGCTCCACGGCCCCGACCGAAACTGTTACCACCTCTTGCTGGACCACGACCCCTTTACGGCTACTGACCTCCTCTACCTGGCAGAGCATTTCCCTGCCCTGTGGGTCCTACATTGCTCCGTGGCTATGGAAAGTCTTTAATCTGATGGTCCAAAGATCCACACCTAAAGCACTTTCCACTGCCTGCCCAACACTCACCTACATGGAATTTACCACAGCAAACACACCTCCGTGTCTGGTTAGCAGTAGGTCTCTCCACCCGGTTCGGCCCATCCGACCTAAGTCTTTTCTGAGTACGCCTGGCTACTCCTGATGATCCAGAATTCCTCCTACTTCCACTCCTATCTCTATCCCTGTTTAATCTTTCCGTCCGCTTCACCTCCTCAGCTATCTTAGCTTTCTCCACAAGCATAGCAAATTCCCTCTCTCGCTGTGGAGCTATCAAAACACATAAATCATCCTTCAGGTGATCTTCAACTCGAACGCACCGTTCATGTTTTGTGGCCACTATCCCTCAAGCATAACAGCTCAAGTGCAAGAATTCTGCTTCATACGTTGCCACCGACCTATTTCCCTGAACTAGATTCAAAATGCTCTACGCTGCGCATCCACATAACTCATTCAAATGTACTTACTCTGGAATTTCATTCTGAAGTAATCCCAGGTGATACGATCAGCCACTGTACCATCCTTAACTGTAAGCCACCATTGATAAGCTTCGTCCCGAAGAAGGGACACTACTCCTTTCAGCTTCTCTTCTTCCATGAAATCCAGATCATTCATTATGCGTTCAACTGCCTCCAACCAATACTCAGCTGTACTCGGGGCTATCCCAAAGATTCCTCTAAACACTTCTGCCCCATTAGCTCTAAGTCGCTCCGACATAGATTTTCGGGCTCTTGTGCCCATGCCTGTCCCAGCAACCCTTTTAACACCCTCAATATCGCTTGAGATACCGCATCATCCCCGGCCGTCTGATCCTGAAATTCCACCTCTACAGCTGGTGGCACTGGTACCTCATTCCCTGACTCGTGACCAGACCCTACAGGTTTTGACACAGCAATCTTGCCTCTACCTCGGCCACGTACACCACGTCCTCTAATGCTCATTCTACCGATTCGCATTTATCTGATTAGAAGTTTTATGAATTATTAATTTCTTCCACTGATTAATAACGAACAATCTTATAGAAAGTAGTTTTAACAGTGGTTCTTTCGAATTCAAACTCTATCTACAAGGTTCAGTTCTCAGGTCTGTATTTCCTAGCTCTAGAATCCACATACATGCAACCATTACTCATCAACATAAGTAGCATCCATGAACTCACATTCATCACATAAGGGTATTTTTTTAATTTCACTACCCAGAGGTATTTTCGTAATTTTATCCTACAGGGGTATTTTCATAATTTTCCAAAATAAGGTTTCTTGGTGATTTTACAAGATAGGGGTATTTTGTAATTTTGTAATCCGGGGGTATTTTGGTAATTTTACAAATTTTGGTAATTTTTTATAAATCCAGGGTATTTTGGAAAGTTTTCACAAATCAAGAGAATTTCGAAAATTTTACAAAACTAGGGATAATTTTACAAAAATAGGGTGGCTGGTCCCTTTTGGGTTTTAGTTATAAATTTTGGCCCGTCAACAAGCCCTCTCGGTTAGAGTGAACAAACACTACGCACAAGATAGGATTCCAGCAAAGAGGAGGTGAGCCGCTAGGGCCGCTTAAATACCAAGCTCTTCCTAGATCCAATCCTAGACATGCGTATGCCTGTTACCACACCCTAACCCTGTGACTTGTTCACAGACATGTTTAATTAGAAATTAAGTCTTATAAGATTTGAAAAATTGTTTATACTAAACTTAAAGTCCATAAACTCTAGCATACTAGCCTACGTCCATATAGAGCCCATCAAGCCCAACATGCATATCACATAATGAGTTTAGAACACTTACCTGCATGGATCGGGTGCTGGTAGACTCGAAGGCCATATCTTAACTGAACTTTTCTCAAACTTACATCACTTTTACAAATCACTACTGGACCCATTTCACAGCCTGAGTTTTGAACTGGGCTCTAATACCAAAAATGAAACACCTCAAACCCGGTCCATACGCCATGATCGGATCTGGTATGCTACGGGTTGAATGTTAAAAATTTTGCTTTGAAGGGTTTTGAAGAAACTCAGTTTATTTTAACCGATTAATTATTAATTGTGATATTTTGAAGAAACTTTAACATTTGCGCTGATCATGCATGGAAACCCATTTTAGTTTCACTTTATAATTAATACTTTGAAACATAAGTTTGTAAGGTGTATAGAATAAATAAAAGATAAAAATAAAAATAAAACGTTAACCTAAGTTATGAAGGTCTTATTACAAAAATAATCCCAAAATTTAAATTTTATAGAAAAAAAACCCAAAAATAGTCTATGAGGATAAAAGACTTGATGGCCCCTCGAGTCTGCCTCGGCTTCCATGTCCACGGTCTACTGCTCATCTGAAAAGTTGGGAAAAATAAAAGGGTGGGTCACCAAGACTCAGTGTGCAAATCCCGAAAACACATAAATGCCTTGGGCCCACAAACACATTATGGGCCAGGCCTATTCGCAATGGCACAAAATATATTACATGCAACATGGCCCATCCCGAATGTAAGAGTCCATCCTCTACACACCCCTACCAACCATCACACCGTGAGGATTTCTACAATCATCCCTCCATCCACTACACACCATATCGACAACTGTGTTGCCTGTCATAAAGACCGATCACTATGTAACCTGTGTGGCAAAGCCGCCGATCACTATGTGACCTTAATAATATATTGATAGCTGTGCTGCCTGTCATAAAGACCGATCATTATGTGACCTATGTGGTAAAGCCACCGATCGCTTTGCGACCTGCTTCCCTTAATCATATCAATCCCATCCCATGCATACATACATGCAAGAATCAGAACATTAAACTTACTAAACAGATCACATACTTTCGTATACTTCGATACACATAGAGAAGTTCCTATAATTACGTACCTGGCATCCCTTGCCTACCCTTTTTGGGTAATACGACTATTCATACAGCCTCATTTTCTGACTTTTTGCCTATAACATACATAGTATAGTTTAACTAGCGTGATAGAGATCTATACACCAGATTACTGATAAGATGATACTGTCTAAGTCGGCACTATCGCTATGATTACTAACAGTTTAAGATTTTGTTCTGAAGCTGGTCCACAACCCGGTGGCCAATCCCGAACTGCTGACACTGCTCGCTTCTTAAACTTAGGGATTGGTTTAACAGATCCAATCCCCTCCTTCACCTGATCGATATTTGATTCCATCAAAAGACCTAATCAGTTGCTACCATCATAACATATGGTTAAGATCACCATTACGATAGCGAATCTAACGAAAATCTAAAGAGAACCCCTTACCTTGAAACCCCAAAAAGAGAGATATGAGGTTTAAAAACTAGCGGTTCTGACTTTTAGATCTACGCGATCTACTTCACTTCTCGAATGTCGCCCAACACGTAGACACAAGAAACCAATAATCCATTGGCCTTCCGGCTTTGTCCTCTAAAAACTGAAAGAGAAAGAAAAAAAAAAGAACTCTGTAACTCTTAGGGAATTTTAGCTTTTTGAAAAGATCAGAAAGAAAAGATGAACTCAAGAGATCTATGAAGATTTGGCTTTGATGAAGAAATCGGTAAAGATAAAATAATAGACAAGGGTATTCGGCTATGGAGAAATTGGCACAAGATAAAGAAGAGAGTGAAATAAGAGGTTTCGGATTCTAAAGAAATCAAAAGAAAAGATAGCAGGGATTAACTGAGGTTTTGGCTTGTAGAAGAGAATAGAGTATGAGAGAAAAGATTAAGGGAATGGGGTTCAAATGCCAGAATTGAAGAGATATCCCCCCTAATTAAAGAGAATTTCGGCACCTACCTCTCAAAAGCCGAAATGCTCCTTCCTCGAACCAAAAACTAAACAATTAATAAGGGAAATTTTGACACCCCTCTGGCATATTGAAACCGATTTCTTCCCCCTCCAAGAGATGGAAATTCGGCCACCACTGGCTGTTCAGCAGATAACTCCTATTCTTTCTCCCTTATCTTTATCCATTCACCTCCAAAAGAGGCCTAAATAACACCACCTCTTCCTTCATTTATCAGCACATTATCCACATTATCCAAGTCATTTAATTCTTCCTAATTTTAAGCCTTATTGTCGTCCTACTTGCTCCTTCTTTAAGTGCCAAAAATGGCCCAAATACATGGGCTCCAAGCGGCCATAACTTGGGCCTCTTCACCTACTAATGACGCCACCTTATAGCTCCCTTGCAGCGCCCCTTGCTACTGGGCCATAAGCCAATTTTGTAATTTAAACCATAGATACCATCCTTTAAACCCTATAGTGTCCATACAGAAAATTTAACCAAGGCCTCGGCCCTATCCTGAGCCCAATCTGGACCCCTAACACTCTAATTAACAAATTACACATAACCATACATTAAACGTATAGTCCCACTAGTTCAGAATGTTACACATATTCACATTCATTTACACTTTAGTCATTTCCCTTTGAACACATCAAAATATTAAGGGATACTCGGAACGCTTGCAGATACGTGCCACATATATATAGCCGAAGCTACCTCTTATCACATTTCACATATATGCTCGTTCTCGAGCTATTCACATATACATTCTCGAGACTGCTTACACAAGCTGTCAGTCATTCGTAACTACTTAGTCCTGCTCAAATAAGCTGTCAGGTATCTACAACACATGCCAGATTACCCAACTACTGGTAGAACTTATAAGACCAGCACCCAAATCACTTAACATTCACGGGTTTGATCACACAAGCTGTCAGTCAGACGTAGCTACACAGTGCTACTCACATAAGCTATCAGGTATCCGCAACATATGCAGAACTACGTAGCCACTAGTAGACGTACAAGACCAGCACCCGGACATTACATAATTACATAACACACATAGGCTCATTCTCGAGCTATTCACATTTACATTCTTGGGTTTGCTCATACAAGCTGTCGGTCATACGTAACTACTCAGTGTTGCTCACATAAGTTGTCAGGTATCCGCACTGTACCGGAATACCAAGCCACTGGTAGGACGTACTAGACCAGCACCTGGATTCACTTAGTCTCAATTTCACATAGTTTTCACATTGTCACACTATGCCATGGTTCGTCCATGGTCTTTTCCGTCAAATTATCATTTAGCACTGAACAAAATAGTTCAACCTTGCATTTACTTGTTCGAACATTAGTTTCCAGTATTCAACAAATAATACGAGTAATTTCATAAATTATTCGTCAATCTAACAAATAAACATTAATGTTTACCATACGAACTTACCTCGACTTAAAATGGCGAAAGGGATCGAGTCGCCCAATATTCGCCTTTCCCTCATTCTAAGTCCAAAATTTGTTTTTCTTTATAATCGAGCTTGGAAGCTTGAAAACCCCTAGCCATGGTTTTCCCTTGTATTCCTTAGGGAAAAGGGAAATAACCGAAGATGAATCGCATATTCAAAAATGCCATTTATTTTGAAGCTATCACAGAATTCTAGAAAATTTTCTAAATGAGTATTTGGGTCTTCGTCCTGCAAACCATCAAATTGAACAAACTGTTGAATCATTTGCATAGTCTTAGGTTTCAGTTCAAAATTATTAGCAGCTATAGTAGGCCTAACAATACTTGATTCCATCCCTACTAAATTAGATTTAGCATAATCATACATAGTTCGAGGAGCATGATTTTTTGCCACCTTTTGAGGTAGCAGATTATTCTCGGCCATCTCTTCGGTAGCATTAATTTCATCTTCTTTCTCTTCTTGTATGTAGTTTAAGCTTCACCTTATTTCTCTACGATTTCTGCAAATTGTACCTTCAATATCATTGTCGTAAACTAAGGGTCCTGTCGCATTCCTTCTAGTCATAAACTAGAGGTAACTGCCAGGAAAAGAAAAAGAAAATTAGAAAAGTAAAAATAAAATTCAATTGCAAAAATAAAATATGGCTAAAGTAATAAAAATTGAGTGTTCTTAATATTTCAGTTCCCCGGTAACAACGCCAAAAACTTGATGGTGGTGGAAAAAGTCTTAAAAATTTATATAATGAATGATCGAGCCTAAAAACTAACTATCACCACGATTGAGGCAAGCGCACCTATCGAACAGTAGTATAGTTTAGTGGAAAGACCGGAATGTCGAACCCAAAGGAACCAAAAGTACTAATACTAACTTTCTTTTTATTATTTAGCCTAAGAATTAAGAGAATTGTCATTTAATCTAAAATTAACTAACTACTAAGCTAAAGATGCTAAGACACAGAGAAGGAATTGGGGAAATACTTGTGGGAAAGCAAATTGATTAAGACAATACCCGAGGAAGAATCCATCTAGACTGCACTTGTTATCTAACTCTGAACCAGACGATTTATTCACTTGACTTGATCCATAGGATTCCCAAATTTATATTAATACCTCTCTCAAGGCTATTAACGTCTAACCCTAGGTTGATTAATTGAAATCTATTTCTAATTAAAACCCTTAGAATTGAATTAACTCGATCTATGGACTCCCATATTAGGTTTGACCCTAATCCGGTAGATTTTCATCATCCTATCTATAAGGTTGCAATCAACTTGCTTAACTATGCTAGATCTACTCTTAAACAGGGAATATTCCTCCTCTGCCTAAGCACATCAATACTTGAATCAATATCCTGAAATATCAAAGCAAGAATTAAGAATACATAGTTAAGAACAAATCAAGTATTTATCATATAGTTCAGAAAATAATAACAAGATCCATCTTAGGTTTCATCCCCCTCAGGTATTTGAGGGGTTTAGTTCATAATAATAAAAGAATACATCTCAAAAGAAAATATAAAACAAAACATAAGAAAAACCCTAAAACCCCCTGAAGGAATTGAAGGAGAGATCCTTAGTCTTGACTATGACTCCAGCTTCTTGAGATGAATCAACTGGCTTTCTTCGAGTGAATCCCACAATTCGGCCTCTATAGCTCGGCTCCTTGGCCTAGCTGAACACCCCCTTAAGGTTGGCCTCTAGGGTGTTTATATAGGCTTTTGGAATGTCTTTCTTTGCCTCTAAGTACCCTAATCCGAATGGAACTCTTCTGTGCTACGGCAGGGACACTGATAAACCATAAAACAACATATTTTAGGCCCACATTTAGTATGCTTTTGGATGATTTAGCCCTTGTTTTATGTAAAAGTTCCTCAGGAAAGCACCTGAGGATGAAAAGAACAAGAAACGGGCTTAAAACGAGCCAATTTGGGCCAAAGAGGAAATCGACACGGCCTGGACTTGAAGCCACACGGACGTTCCTCAATAATTAACTAAGACACAGCCATGCCACGATTTACATGACCGTGCCCCAATCGACAGAATCGAGACATGGCCTGAAAATGATTTACACGGGCGTGTACCATGGTCGTGCCCCTACCGCGGGAGAGAGCAATTTCACTCGGATTTGGATACTTTGAGGTAAAGAAACATATTACAAAGCCTATTCAAACACCAAGTAGGAAGTATACTTGAATTGGGACACTTAGAGGCCAAGTAAAGCGTTCTAAAAGTCTATATAAACACCCTAAGTGTAACCTGAAAGGGGGTCAGGCGGTGAGCTAGGCCAAGGAGACGAGCCAAGAAGATCATAGTTTGTGGGAATTACTTGAAGATAGCTAGTGGATCCATCTCGAAGAGCAAAAATTCTACTCAAGACGGTGAATTTCTCCTTCAATTCCTTCAGGGGGTTTTAGCGATTTTCTTTGTTTTATTTTATCTTTTCTCTTGAGATGTTTTCTTTAGTTGTTATGAACTAAACCCTTTAGATACCTGAAGGGGACGAAACTTAGATGAATTTTGTTATTGATTTCTAAATTATATGATAAATTCTTAGTTTGTTCTTAATTATATATGCTTAATCCAAATCTGATGTGCTTAGGTGCAGGAGGAATAGACCCTGCTTAAGAGTATATCTAGCATAATTAAGCGGAGTTGATCGCACGCCTAAAGATAGGGTGACGACATTTTGCTGGATTAGGGTGAAACCTAATATGGGAATCCATAGATCGATTTACTGCTATTCTAGAGAGTTATTATAAGTGAACGAGAGTTCCACTAATTAACCTAGGGTTAGACGTTATTCGCCTTGGGAGAGGGTTTAATATACATTAGGGAGCCTTACAGATCAAACTAAGTGAATAAATCATATGGTTCGGTGTTAAATGGCAATTGAAGTCTAGGTGGATTCTTCCTGAGGGTATCATCGTGATCAATTTAAGTCTTTTTCAAGCTATTTCCCAATTTGTTCTTTTTGTCTTTGTCTTTAGCCTAAGAATCATTAAACTAGATTAAATCAACCAATCACTCCATATTTCAAGCTAAATAATAAAAAGAAAGTTAGTATTAGTACTTTTAGTTCCTTTGGGTTCGATAATCCGATCTTGCCTAAGCTATACTACTGTTCGATAGGTACACTTGCCTTTAATCGTTGTCAGAATTAGTTTCAAGGTTCGATCTCATTCATTATAAATTTTAAGGCTCTGATTCAGCGATCAAGTTTTTGGCACCGTTTCCAGGGAACTAAAATATTAAGAAAACTCTCTTTTATTACTTTAGCCATTATTTTATTTAGCATATTTATTATTTTTACTAAATTTTATTTTTCTTCCTTTTCCTAGCAGGTACCTCTAGTTTATGACTAGAAGGAACCCGACAGGGCCTCTAGAATACAATAGTGAAATTGAAGCTACCGCTCGTAGGAATCGCAGAGAAATTAGGTAAGCCCTAAATTACACAGAAAAAAGAGAAGAAGATAGATCTAATCCTACTGAAGGGATGGAAGAGAATAATCCACCACGAGATGTGGAAGAAAACAATGCTCCGCGTACTATGTATGATTATGCTAAACCTCATTTAACAGGAGCAGAATCTAGTACTGTTAGGCCTGCTATAGCTACTAATAATTTTGAACTAAAGCCTAACACAATACAAATGACTCAACAATTTGTTCAATTTGATGGTTTGCAGGACGAAGACCGAACACTCATATAGCTAATTTTTTAGAGTTCTATGATACTTTAAAAATAAATGGCATTTCTAATGATGCCATTCGTCTTCGGTTATTCCCCTTTTCATTAAGGAATAAAGCCAAACAGTGGTTAAACTCGTTACCATGAGGGTCAATCACTACATAGGAATAAATAATCGAAAAAATTTATTAAAATATTTCCCACCGGCCAAAACGGTCAAATTACGAAATGATATCTCTTCTTGTGTGTAGATGGATTTAGAGACGTTATACGATGCATGGGAGAGATACAAGGATCTCTTGAGGAGATGTCCACACCACGGATTACCTTTGTGGCTTCAAGTCCAAACTTTTTACAATAGTGTAAATCCCTCAACAAGGCAATTAATTGATTCAGCCGCCGGTGGAACTTTAAATAATATAACTCTTGAAGCAGCCTACGAGTTCATTAAAGAGATATCGCTGAATAACTATCAGTGGCAAGTTACAAGGACAAAACCAACAAAAATAGCCGGAGTCTACAATATTGATACAGTAACCATGCTATCAAATCAGGTAGAGTTGATGAATAAAAAGCTTGACAGTTTATGTTCTTCGCAGGTACACCCAGTCATGCAATGCAACGCAAGTGGAACCATGACGAATCCTGAGTACCCACCCTACCAATCGGACGCAGAAACTGAATAGACGAACTATATAGGTAATAATTTCAGATCCAATAACAATCCTTATAGTAACACTTACAATCCAGGTTAGAGGAACCACCCAAATTTTTCATGGGGAGGCCAAGGAAATCAAGGGAATCAAAGACAACAACCTCCTTAAAACTTCCAAAATCAGCCATATCCGCAAGAGAAAAAGCCAAGCCTCGAAGAGATGCTGACAAAATTTATGGCAAGCACAGAAAATCAGTTCCAAGAAACTAAGAAAACAATTAAAAGTAACGAGAACCGAATGGGGGAACTTATGAAGTCAGTGAAGGAAGCAACTAATGCAGTTAAACAACTTGCAAAGCTACTGTCAGAACTACCACAAGGACGTCTACTAAGTAACACGGAGATCAACCCAAAGGAGCAAATTCAAGCCATTCAGCTAATAACAGTAAAGGGTTAGAGGAACCTATTCCAATACAAGAAAATAAGGTAGACGAAGATAAGGTAGAGGTAACACAAGAAAAGCCAAAACCAGTAATCAAGGAGTACCAACCTTGCATACCTTATCTCGAAGCGATAAAAAGAGATGATTCAAAAGAACAGTTTGACTCGAGGAAATTTTTAAAATAGCTCTTGACTAACAAATGCAAATTAGATGAAGAATACCACATGGAATTAAACGCAGCATGCTCAGCAATGTTATAGAATAGACTACCATTGAAGCTAAAAAATCCAAGGACTTTTACAATCCCATGTTTAATTGGTAGTTTAGCTATTGATAATACGTTAGCTGATTTAGGGGCAAGCATAAACGTCATGCCTTATATATTATTTAAACAACTAGGTCTAGGAAAGCCTAAACAAACTAGGATGAGTATACAATTAGCTGATAAAACTATTAGAATTCCTAGGGGCATTATCAAAGATGTTCTTGTCAAAATTGATAAATTTGTTTTCCCAGTAGATTTTGTTGTTTTAGATATGGATGAGGATAATACAATCCCCTTAATTTTAGGATAACCTTTTCTAGCAATTGCCAAGACTAAAATTGATGCTGCCACAAGAGAACTCATACTTTGTGTAGGTGACAAATCAATCAGTCTTCAAGCTCTTTACTCGGCCAGGACAACAATCGATGAAGGTAAGAAAGACACAAATCGATGAAGGTAAGAAAGACTCATAGATCCCAGAGCGACAAAGAGGAATCACACAAGGAACAAGACCTTAGGATCGATAATTTAGAAGAGCAGAGGACACAAGCCAAAAAAGAACCGGAACCGCACAAAGTGAAACCAAAGGAACCACCAGAAGAGCTCGTAGGAACATTAAACCGCTACAAACTAGAAAACCAGGTATTGTTAGACAAAGTAGATCCACACATCATCACAACAGATCTGAAGGCAAAGGGAGAAAACCCTCTTAAGGTACACAATATCTTCCTACAAAAAATAGTAGAGGTAAGCAACCCAACATTCAACACTTTCGAGGTAAACACTTCTCGACGTCAACTTTGTCAAGAAAATAGAACTTTAAGTAAGAGGGAAGATATTCAAACCTTTAAACCACCCTGATTCAAGTACAAGGAAAATTCTAGCTTAAGACTATAACCGAGCGCTCCTCGGGAGGTAACACGAGCACTAACCCTATTTCTTTTTACATTTTTTTCTCTTTTATTTTCTTTCTCTTTATAGATTAACCAAAAGAGCAGATTTCTAGGACACACGGCCTAACACACTGATCGCTGCAAAATAATCTAGTTTTAATATTTATAAAAGAGTGATCGAACTCATGATCGATTGGGACAACGATAGAGGCAAGTGCACCTATCGAGCAAAGAGTATAGCTCGAGCAAGAATATCTTATCGAACCCAAGGAACCTAAAAGTACTACTACTCACTTTCTTTCTGTTATTTAGCCTAAAATATAAAGTGATTGGTTTATTAAACTAGAACAAATGAAATATTTAAACTAAATGCAAAGACAAAAGAAACGAAACTTTGGGAAAAGACGTTGAAAAAAACTCAATTGATAAAGATGATACCTTTGGGCAAAATCCACCTATGACTTCACTTATTATCTACCTTTTCAATCCATATGATTTCTTTACTTATCTTGATCCCTAAGACTCCCTAACCTATATTAAACCTTCTCTCGAAGCGAATAACGTCTAACCTTAGGTTAATTAGTGGAACTCTCGTTCTCTTATAATAACCCCCTAAGAAAGTAGTAAATCGATCAATGGACTCCCATATTAGGTTTCATCCTAATTCGAAAAAATCTCGTAACCTTATCTCTAGGCGCCCGATCAACTCCACTTAATTATGCTAGATCTACTCTTAGGCAGGGTCTATTCCTCCTCCACCTAAGCACTCAGATAAATTTAAGCAACATAATTAAGAACAAACTAAGTATATATCATATAAATTGAAAGAATTAAATAACAAAATCCATCATAGGTTTCATCCCCTTTAGGTATCTAAGGGGTTTAGTTCATAATTAAACAAGAAAACATCTCAAGAGAAAAGATAAAACAAAACATAAGAAATCCTTAAAAACCCCCTGAAGGAATTGAAGAGGAGATCCTCCGTCTTGAGTAGAATTCTGACTCTTCGAGATGGATCAATTGGCTATCTTCGAGTAATTCCCTAAACGAGTAAAGCTCTGGCAGAAAACTCTGCTAAAACCTGACGCCCTTGAATTGCTGTCATGGATTGTTTATATAGACCTTTGGGATGCTTTCCTTGACTCCTAACTACTTGTAATTCAGGTATAATTCATCCTAGGTGTTTGAGTAGACTTAGGATTATGTTTCTTGGGCTCCAAGCATCCTATTTCGAGTGAAATTTCTCTTTCCCGCAGTAGGCGCACGGCTAAGGCACGCCCGTGTAAGTCTTGGTCCAGCCCGAGTCTCCATTCTGGTGATTTAGGCACGGCCATGACACGCCCGTGTAATATATGGGTAGAGGCCGTGTACATCGGGGTCAGGTCATTTTGGGCTTTTTATTGACGAGGCACGGTCATGTAAATCAGGGTGTGACCGTGTGTAATCTAAATATTGGGGCACAGCCATATGGCATGAAGTCCAAGTCGTGCTGACTTCTTGGGTTGGACCAATTTGGTCCGTATTAAGCCCATTTTATGTTCTTTTTATCCTTAGGTGTTCTCCTAAGTATAAGACATGAAAAGAAACGATTAAGACCATCTTTTTACATAAATTGAGGGCTAAATCATCCAAAAGCATACTAAATATGGGGTTAAAATGTATTACTTTTACGATTTATCAAATACCCCCACACTTAAGCTTTTGCTTGTCCTCAAGCAAAATTCTCAATTTACAATTAAAACGAACTTTCCAAAATTCATAATTCTATTGACAATGCCTCCTCATAATTCATAGATAATTTATACATGGATGATTTAACTCTAAGTGCTCTAAAGATTCAATTACGATAAGTCATACCTTTATAGCCTGAAATCGTAGGTGTCTCCCCTTATCTAAATAATTACCTTTGATTCAAAATCGATAAGGACCGACATCCTCACTAAAGATTCACTCAAATCACTCAAAAGTGTTTAAGGTTCAAGAATAAGCACTCTAAGTCAAACTTGAAAAGTTAATCCCATAAGCTTGACTGAAAATAAAATCTCCACCACTGTATATGAGATGATAAACAGATCAAAAGGTCTTTATTAGGGTTGTAACGGGGCTAGGGTTAAAGGTGTGGATAAAGGCTGAATTAGAAGGTTAGAATCGAGATTGAATTAACCAATTACCTAACTAGAAACAATGAACTAATATAAGTACTTACATTAATTAAAAGCTAATAAGAATACTATAATACTTCAATACGAGCTCTTCTTCAATCAATTGGAATTTAGATACATGAGCTCTAAACTTTGATTAATTTTTTTTTAAGAACAAACTAAAATATTACATCATAAATGATAAATGTACCTACTAAACTAATATAATTCGGTAATTTAATCAAATCAAACCTCGATTAAAGGGTAGTAAAAAGAATGGTGATAACAAATATAAAGGGATTTTGGGTTGATACTAGTGGGTGAGTCAATAAAAAGGTTATTAGGATTTAACAGGGTTCACTAGGGGTTAATTTGTGAAGGCAGGCTTTTTAGTGGAGTAAATGGGTTAAACCTAGGTGCCTTTATCATATCAGTGTATCAAATCATTAATGTGGTCTCGACATGTATAAACGAGGCAAGTTCTAGAATAGCAGTTCAAAGTTGACACACTCATAATCAATTAAAGTGAGCATAAAAAAGGGGTATATGCTCTATAAGGCTTAGAATCTCACAAAAAATTATGGGTGTTTTGACATCAATCCTTATAAATTTTGAACTTCAAGGTGATACTCAAATTAGGTTCAACAACCTGTCAAAAATTTTTTAGAAAGTAGACTTATCATGCTCGATTCTCTAGCATCCTTCAAATTTAATCATCAATGCACAATTAACTATGATTTAATTAGAGACATATCAATAAAGATCATAAATAATTAGAAATTTCATCCTAATTAATAATATGAGAAAAATACTTAAGATCAAGACTAATTTCAGGATTTTGAGAATTATGCAAAAAGTTAGGCACTATTACCCCCACACTTAAATTGTACATTGCCTTCAATGTACAAAGATAGATAATGAAATTTATGTGCCAAATCAAAAAGATAAGTGGGGAAAATAATACTCCCTGAAATCTAGATGATCCCTGGCGTCTTTGGTGGCAGTGATGGTGTTTTCTATGGACTTGGTAGAATGGCTACCGAGAAGCAATTTGCTAGATGGAGAAATTGGGTAGCCTGTGAAGATATAGCCAAGAGATCTAGAGAAATAATAATGATATACTAATAATAAATTTAAAGATTAAGAAAATAAAAAGAAGGAGACTAAGAAGAGAATTGAAATTGAAAGAAAAGACTAATGGACTAAGGAGTCCTTATTGTTGGATGTTTTGTGAAGTGGGTGTGACTTCGAAGGCTGTGTTGTGTGATTCCCTAGCAGCCTTTTAGAACCTAAAACCAAGAAAATAATATGAAATACATTAAATTAAGCATAAAAGAAGTATAGATAAGGAAAATAAATGAGATGAGAAAAGAAAAATAGAACCGAAAAGGTTTTTGAGACCCTTGGCGTGTCAATTAAGTGAAGCTACCGACATGAACTCATGTTGAGGTTTCCTCTAAGGATATGATGTTTACTAATATTCTGCATGGTCTTTGTGTTGCTCAAGTGTCTTGGATCTTTTCTAGGGTGTGTTAATTCACACGGCTGCCTAGCACGGCCGTGGCTAATGGCGTGTTGCTTCTTACATGCCCGTTTCTTAGTCAGCCACGCCGGTTTCAAGAAAGTTAGTAGCTTTACATAGTTCACAGGCATGCCCGTGCTGTTCTTGTCGATACCCGTGCTTTAAGGTTGTTGGGCTCGTGACGTCGGGGAGTGGTTGGGCTGACTTGTACGGCCCTACTCCTGTCAGTGTGGTGGTTTCGGTGGTCCACACGGCCATAGACACGGCCATGTGTAAGGCCGTGTGGTCTAGAAATCTACACTTTTGTGTTAGTTTCCAACTAAATACTTAGGAAAGAAAGATGGACAGAAAAGGAACTGGAAACAAATTTGAAAATAAATAGTGTTAATGTTTGGGTTGCCTCCCGAGAAGCGCTCTTTTATAGTCTTAAGCTAGACTGTCCTCATGTTTGAAAATTTTAGGGAGCTTTAAAGGTTTGAATATCTTCCCTCATGCTTGCGATTTTATTTTCATGACAAAGTTGGAGTCGAGAAGCATTTACCTTGAATTTATCGAATTTTGGGTTACTTACCTCAACTGTGTTGTGGGGGAAGATTTCGTGTACCTTGGGAAGAATTTCTCCCTTTGTCCTTAAGTCTGTTGAAGTGATGTGAAGATCAGCTTTTTCTAACAGCACCTGGTCTCCTATTTTAAAGTGATTGGATGTTTCTATGAGCTCTTCTGGTGGTTTCTTAGGTTTTGCTTCGTGTGGATCCGGCTTTTCTTTGGTGTATATCTTCTGCTCTTCTAAATTGTTGATCATATGCTTCTGTGTTGGCTCAGTTTTGATGCTTTGTGATGTTTCCTGCGATGGAGGTTGAATAATTTGATTATCTATTGAAACAACTTTCTTACCTTCATCTTCTGTTGTTCTGGCTGAGTCGAGAGCTTGAAGATTAACCGATCCATCTCCTACACGAAGTATGAGTTCTCCTGTGGCAACATCAATTTTAGTCTTGAAAGTTGCAAGAAAAGGTCTTCCTAAAATTAAAGGGATTGAATTTTCCTCATCCATGTCTAAAATAACAAAATCTACTGGGAAAACAAATTTATCGATTTTGACTAAAACATCTTCAATAATGCCCCTAGGGATTTCGAGCAGCTTTATCACTAGTTGAATACTCATCCTAGTTTGTTTGGGCTTCCCTAGACCTAGTCGCTTAAACAAAGGCATAAGGCATAACATTTATACTTGCCCTAAATCGCCTAACGATTATCAATAGTCAAACTACCAATTAAGCATGGAATCGTAAAACTCCCTGGATCTTTTAGTTTTTGTGGTAGCCTATTCTGTAGCATAGCTGAGCATGTTGCGTTTAATTCCACATGGTGCTCTTCATCTATTTTGCGTTTGTTCATCAAGAGCTTGCTTAAGAATTTCCTTGCATCGGGCATCTGAAAAAGAGCTTCAAGAAGAGGTAAGTTAATATGTAATTTCTTCAAGAGTTTTAGAAACTTACCGAATTGTTCCTCTGAATCATCTTTTTCCAATGCTTCGGGATAAGGTATGCGAGGTTGGTATTCCTTGATTACCGGTTTTGGCCTTTCTTGAGCTACCTCGGTCTTGTCCTTCTTTTTTTGTGCTGATGTGGGTCTATCTACTTCTGTACCCTCTTGAGTTGTAATGGCTTGGATTTGCTCTTTTGGGTTTATTTCTGTGTTGCTTGGTAGACATCCTTGTTGGTGTTCAGAAATTAGCTTTGTCAGGTGTCCTACTGACCTAGTAAGTTCTCCAACTTGATTCTCGAGTCCTTTCATCGACTTCGTTGTTCATCAAGGTTTGTATCGATCTTTTGACGATGAGATTATGTGGTCGCCATGAATTTTGTCAAGATCTCTTCAAGGCTTGATTTTTTTTTCCGTGGGTAGGGCTAATTTTGATAATTTGGAGGAGGTTGTCGCCTTTGAATTCCTTGATTTCCTTATCCTCCCACAAAAATTTGGGTGGTTCCTCCAACTTCGGGTTATGAGTATTACTATAGGGATTATTATTGGATCTGAAATTGTTACCTATATAGTTTGTCTGCTCGTTTTCTGCTCCTGGTTGGTAGGGTGGGTATTCAGCATTTGCCACATTCCTGCTTGCATCGCATTGCATTACTGGATGTACCTGCGAAGAACATAGATTATCAAGTTTTTTATTCATTAACTCTACCTGTGTTGACAGCATTGTCACTACGTCTATGTTGAAAACTCTGGGTGATTTTGTCGGCTTTGCCCTTGTGGTTTGCCATTGATAAGTGTTCAATGACATCTCCTCAATAAAATCGTAGGTGACTTCAGGAGTTTTGTTATTTAGAGTTCCACCGGCTGATGAATCAATCATTTGCCTTGTTGAAGAATTCACACCATTGTAGAAAGTTTGGACTTGAAGCCACAAAGGTAATTCGTGGTGTAGGCATCTCCTTAGGAGATCCTTGTATCTTTCCCATGCATCATATAATGTTTCTGCGTCATTCTGCACAAAAGAAGATATGTCATTCCTAAATTTGGCCATTTTGGCTAGTGGAAAATACTTTAAAAGAAATTTTTCGGTCATTTGGTCCCATGTTGTGATTGACCCTCGTGGTAACAAGTTCAACCACTACTTTGCTTTATTCCTTAATGAAAAAGGAAATAACCAAAGACGTATGGCATCATCAGAAACGCCATTTATTTTGAAAGTATTACAGAACTCTAAGAAATTAGCTATATGAGTATTTGGATCTTCATCCTGCAATCCATCAAATTGAACAAACTGTTGAATCATTTGTATTGCGTTAGGTTTTAATTCAAAATTATTAGTAGCTATAGCAGGCCTAACAATACTAGATTTTGCTCCTGTCAGATTAGGTTTAGCATAATCATACATAGTACGTGAGCATTCGATCTTCAAGATCGTGATTATTTTAGCCATCCCTTCAGTAGGATTGGATCTGTTTTGTCGTTCTTCTCTTTGGTAGTCTAGAACTCATCTAGTTTCTCTGCGATTTTTGCGAGCGGTAGCTTCAATATCACTGTATTATTCTAATGGTCCTCTAGGGTTTCTTCTAGTCATAAACTAGAGGCACCTTGCAAGTTTAATAAAGAAAGAGGATTAGTAAAATTAATAAAAATTAGAAATAATGGCTAAAGTAATAAAAATAGAACTTTCATAATATTTTAGAAAGTTCCCTGGCAATGGCGCCAAAAACTTAATCGCTGCAAAACGGTCTAGTTTTAATATTTATAAAAGAGTGATCGAACCTGTAGACTGACTGCGACAACGATAGAGGCAAATGCACCTATCGAACAGGAGTATAGCTCAGGCAAGAATATCTTATCGAATCCAAGGAACCTAAAAGTACTACTACTCACTTTCTTTCTATTATTTAGCCTAAAATATGAAGTGATTGGTTTATCAAACTAGAACAAATGAAATATTTAAACTAAATGCAAAGACAAAAGAAACAAACTTTGGGAAAAGACATTGAAGAAAACTCAATTGATAAAGATGATACCTTCGGGCAGAATCCACCTATGACTTCACTTATTATCTACCTTTTCAATTCATATGATTTATTTACTTAGCTTTATCCGTGAGACTCCCTAACCTATATTAAACCTTCTCTCAAGCTTAATAACATCTAACCTTAGGTTAATTAGTGGAACTCTTGTTCTCTTATAATAACCCCCTAAGGAAGCGAAGTAAATCGATCAATGGACTCCCATATTAGGTTTCACCCTAATCCAGCAAAATCTCGTAACCCTATCTCTAGGCGCCATATCAACTCCGCTTAATTATGCTAGATCTACTCTTAGGCAGGGTCTATTTCTCCTCCACCTAAGCACATCAGATAAATTTAAGCAACATAATTAAGAACAAACTAAGTATATATCATATAAACCGAAATAATTAAATAACAAAATCCATCATAGGTTTCATCCCCTTCAGGTATCTAAAGGGTTTAGTTCATAATTAAACAAGAAAACATCTCAAGAGAAAAGATAAAACAAAACATAGGAAATCCTTAAAAACCCCCTGAAGGAATTGAAGAGGAGATCCTCCATCTTGAGTAGAATTCTGACTCTTCGAGATGGATCAATTGGCTATGCTAAAACCTGACGCCCTTGAATTGCTACCGTGGATTGTTTATATAGACCTTTGGGATGCTTTCCTTGGCTCCTAAGTACTCGTAATTCAGGTATAATTCATCCTACGTATTTGAGTAGACTTAGAATTACGTTTCTTGGGCTCCAAGCATCCTATTCTGTGTGAAATTGCTCTTTCCCGTGGTAAGGGCACGGCTAAGGCACGCCCGTGTAAGTCGTGGTCCAGCCCGTGTCTCCATTCTATTGATTTAGGCATGGCTATGACACGCCCGTGTAATATATGGGTAAAGGTCGTGCTTCGGGTCTGCCAATTGGGACAAGGCCGTGTACATCAGGGTCAGGCCGTGTTGGGCTTTTTTTCGATGAGGCACGGTCGTGTAAATCAGGGTGTGACCGTGTGCAATCTAATTATTGGGGCACAGACGTGGGGGATGAAGTCCAGGCCGTGCCGACTTCTTAGGTTGGCCCAATTTGGTCCGTATTAAGCCCGTTTTACGTTCTTTTTATCCTTAGGTGTTCTCCTGAGTATAAGACTTGAAAAGAAAGGATTAGGAGCATCTTTTTACATAAATTGAGGGCTAAATCATCCAAAAGCATACTAAATATGGGGTTAAAATGTGTTACTTTTATGGTTTATCACACACGGCCACGCCCGTGGCTGTGTGGACCACCAAAATCTTCTTATTGACATAGCAGCGACCGTGCGAATCAAATCCCAACCACTTTTGACGTCACGGATCCAACAACTCTCCCTTAGGAACCAAAAAATTGGCACAGTCGTGATCCAAGGCCGTGTGAATCTACTGTCCTATCAGACACGAGAAACACATGCCCATGCTGTCCAACCGTGCCAACACACTGCCTTTTCAAGAACAGGCGTGGCACTTGGAAAACTGACTTGGGTGAGCAAACACGCCTAGACACATGGCCGTGCGATGTGACCGTGTAATTCAACACACCCTCGGTCCACGGGAGTGGGAATGTGCTAGATTTGAGACCCTAAACCCTACAGCCTTCCTCCTTCTCCCCTCATTTTCTTCCTTCTTTTTCTTTCTTTCTTTAGAAAAAGTGTCCAAACTCTTGAGCACCAGAATCATGCTGAAGAAGTGTAAGAATGCAAGCATTGTCTCCTTAAAGAAGACCCCAACACATAAGTTCATGCCGGCTGATTCATCCAAACACAAAGCTAAGGGTCTTTTAGACCATTTAAATTCTTTTTTATTTTTATTCTCCCCTTTATCCTACTTACCTATAATTCTCTTCTGCTTAATATATTTTAAATTCTTTTAGTTTCTTGGTTTTAGGTTATAAAGGCTGCTTGGGAATCAAGCACCACAGCCTTGGAGGTCACACCCACCTCGCGAACCATCCAACAATAAGGACTCTTTAGTCCATTAGTCTTTTCTTTTAATTTCAGTTTTCTTCTTAGTCTCCTTCTGTTTATTTCCTTTGTCTTTAATTATAGTATTAGTATATTATTAATATTTCTCTAGATTTCTTGGCTACATCTTTGCAGGCTACCCAATTTCTTTATCTAGCACAAAGCTCATCGGTAGACACCCCACCAGGCCCATAGAAAATGGCACCACCGCCTCCTCCACCCACCTTTCACCACGACCACTGCCAACTCCTGGAATTATCCAAAATTCAAGAAGTGTTACTTCTCCCATTCTCTTTTGATTATATTATCACATAATTATTTATCTATCTTTGTACATTGAGGAAAATGTACATCTTAAGTGTAGGGGTAAAAGTACCTAACTTTTTGCATTATTCCAAAATCCTGAATCGTAATCTTGTTCCTAAGTAATTTTATCATATTATTAATTAGGGTGAAATTTTGATGATTTATGGTTTTTATTGATATGTTTTTGAGTAAGTCATTGATAATTATGCATTGATGATTTATACTTGAAGAATACTAGAGAATCAAGCATGATAAGTCTATTTTTCAAAAAAGTTCCTAGGTTGTTAAACTGAATCTGAATATTACCTTGAAGTTTGAAATTTACAAGATTGATGTCAAATACCCATAATTTTTGTGAAATTTGAGCCTTATAGAGCATATATTCTTTTTCATACTCACTTTATTGATTATGAGTGTGTCAACTTTGAATTGTTATTCTAGAACTTGCCTCGATTATACATGTCGAGACCACATCAATGATTTGACATACTGAGATGATAAAGGCACCTAGGTTTTAACCCATTCACTTCACTAAAAAGCTTACCTACATAACTAACCCTTAGTGAACCCCTTTTAATCCTAACAACCCTTTTTTTATTGAAATACCCACTAAATTCTAAACCCAAAACCCTTTGTATTTGTTATCACCATTCTTTTGACCACCTTTCTATCGAGAATTGATTTGATCAATTGTCGGGTTAGTTTATTTCAGTTGATAAAGTTCTTTCTTCATTACGTTTCTATTTTACTTTGTTCTTAAAAAAATCAAAGTATATTCAAGCATTAGTATATGATTAATGGAGCTTATGTGTTTAAATTCCAATTATTGAAGAAGAGCTCGTATTAAAAGTATTATCAATAGTAGTACTACTAGTTTCAAAGCAATCATTTATCTTCTAGTTCATTATTCTTATTAGGTCATTGATCAGGTCAATCTTGATTTCAAACCTTCTAGTTCAGCCTTTATCCACACCTTTAACCTAAGCCCCGTTACAACCCTGTCAAAAGACCTTTTGATTTGTGTATCATCTCATATTACGGTGGTGGAGATTTGATTTTCAGGCAAGCCTATGGGATTAACTTTTCAGGTTTGACTTATGAGTGCTTTCTCTTGAACCTTAAAACACTTCGAGTGCTTTGAGTGAATCTTTAGTGAGGATGTCAATCCTTGTCGGTTTTGAATTAAAGGTAATTATTTAGATAAGGGGAGACGCCTATGTTTTTATGCTACAAATTTATTTCTTAGAATTGTTTGAATCTTTAGGAGTCTTTGAGATAAATTATCCATGTATGAATTATCTATGAATTATGATGAGGCATTGTTGATAGGAATTGTGAATTATGGAAAGTTCGTTTTAATTATAAGTTGAGAATTTTGCTTGAGGACAAGCAAAAGCTTAAGTGTGGGGGTATTTGATAAACCCTAAAAATAACATATTTTAGGCTCACATTTAGTATGCTTTTGGATGATTTAGCCCTTGTTTTATGTAAAAAGGTGCTCTTAATCCTTTCTTTTCATGTTTTTACTCAAGAAAGCACCCAAGGACAAAAAGAACAAGAAACAGGCTTAAAACGGGCCAATTTGGGCCAAAGAGGAAATCAACACGGCCTGGACTTCAGGCCACACGGCCGTGCCTCAACAATTAACTAAGACACGGCCATGCCACGATTTACATGGCCTAAAAATGATTTACACGGACGTGTACCATGGCCATGCCCCTGCCGTGGGAGAGAGCAATTTCACTCGGATTTGGATATTTTAAGGCAAAGAAACATATTCCAAAGCCTATTCAAACACCGAGTAGGAAGTATACTTGAATTGGGACACTTAGAGGCCAAGTAAAGCATTCTAAAAGTCTATATAAACACCCTAAGTGTAACCTAAAAGGGGGTCAAGCGGTGAGCTAGGCCAAGGAGCCGAGCCAGGAAGATCACGTTTTGTGGGAACTACTCGAAGATAGCCAGTGGATCCATCTCGAAGAGCCAAAATTCTACTCAAGACTGCGAATTTCTCCTTCAATTCCTTCAGGGGGTTTTAGCGATTTTCTATGTTTTGTTTTATCTTTTCTCTTAAGATGTTTTCTTTAGTTGTTATGAACTAAACCCTTCAAATACCTGAAGGGGATGAAACTTAGATGAATTTTGTTATTGATTTCTGAATTATATGATAAATTCTTAGTTTGTTCTTAATTATGCATGCTTAATCCAAATCTAATGTGCTTAGGTGCAGGAGGTATAGACCCTGCTTAAGAGTAGATCTAGCATAATTAAGCGGAGTTGATCGCACGCCTAGAGATAGGGTGACGACATTTTACCGGATTAGGGTGAAACCTAATATGGGAATCCATAGATCTATTTACTGCTATTCTAGGAAGTTATTATAAGCAAACGAGAGTTCCACTAATTAACCTAGAGTTAGACGTTATTCGCCTCGAGAGAGGGTTTAATATACATTAGGGAGTCTTACGGATCAAACTAAGTGAATAAATCATATGGTTCAGTGTTAAATGGCAATTGAAGTCTAGGTGGATTCTTCCTGAGGGTATCGTTGTGATCAATTTGAGTCTTCTTCAAGCTATTTCCCAATTCATTCTTTTTGTCTTTGTCTTTTAATAAAAAAAAGTTAGTATTAGTACTTTTAGTTCCTTTGGGTTCGATAATTCGGTCTTGCCTAAGCTATACTACTGTTCGATAGGTACACTTGCCTTTAATCGTTGTCAGAGTTAGTTTCAAGGTTCGATCTCATTCATTATAAATTTTAAAGCTCTAATTTTAGCTATCAGACACGCCCGTGTGGCACGGCCGTGTAATTTGGGGCCATGCTGTAGTCGTATCTTCTAAGGAGGCACTACCGTGTGTTTTGGGTCCAGGTCGTGTGCAATTCGTACTTTGGCCCATTTTCTTCGTTTTTGGCCCGTTCCACAATTCCATTTTCTCCGGTGCTTTCCTAAGTATAAAACATGAAATTGAAGGATTAGGAGCACCAAATTCCACAATTCATGAAATAAATCATCCAAAAGTGTGCTAAATATGGGATTAAAATATGAACATATTACGGTTTACCAGTCTCGAAACCACTGTTCCGACTAGGCCCAAAATCGAGATGTTACAACTCTCCCCCCTTTAGGGATTTTTGTCCCTAAAAATCTTACTAGAAGAAGTTGCTTTCAACTTTTTATCATAATCACAATTTAATTTAGTTTCGTGCTCAGAGTTTCTTGTAGCTTTTTCCATAATTGGGATATAACCCTCAGATCTCAATCTGAAATAATGGAGACTGATACTTCGTATAATCGAATAATCCCAGAAACATCTTACTAGGCTGGTTTGTTAAACAAGAAATCTGTACACGAATGATCAATCACAATCTGATAACATCCTCCTTTTCGGAGATCAAGATAATTCAGATATGAAATCTATAGTGTTTCCATCTTATTTTCTTTCTACAATCATCATTGGCTGTAATAGTCCTGAATACTCTTGAAATTCGGCTTTTACTTGTTGACAAATTGACATTTGAACACAAGCTCAAAAATAGCATGTAACATATGCAATTACTAGAACATCAACTTCATATGACTGCACATTTTATTACTCTCTAGATAAAAGACAAGCCACTACTGTGAACTTCGTAAAAAGTTTTTTGCATAAGCCCCGGATTCTTCGATACATAAATTCCATTTCAGAATAATAATAAAATGAATCAGGTCTAACTTGAAGTTTAGAATCAAAAGTCTATCCTCACTGTACTCATTTAGCTTATCACTCACTAACACATTTTTGAGTTTCTCAAACTTGCAAAAAAAAAAAACATCACTTTAGCTTTTTATTTAGCTAAAATTAGACCATCATCAAACAAGATCAATCGAGTAACCAACTCGCACAAAATAAATGAGGATTTTCGATACAAGCATCTGTAACTAAACTTGCCTCCCATAGGTCAATCAATAATTACTCACAATCTTTCAATAGCTCAAGTCATCAACACTGTTTTAAACTCAGATCTTTCTTTGCCATTAGATACATTAAACTCTTGAGATCAGGCAACATATGGCAATCTTTGTCGAACAAACAATGTCATCAAATTCTCATTACAGACATAATAGTGATAGTCTCTAAATCACTAGTCGAACAGTTCTTTTTAATGTGACATTAACCATTTGAAAACATTAACCATCACTCTATATTCTAGCAATAAAACTCATTCTAATCCGTTCACTAGTGCATCACTGAAAAATCATAAATTCATTACTCAATTACAACTAAACTCAAAACCAGAGCTTCAGTTAATAATACCTTCAATTACTTTAACTTTGCTAGCATAACCAGACCATTCAAACTTTCAAAATTGGGATAACTTTATTAACAGAACAACTTTAATTCAAAATAACATCACCCATTTAAAACAAATCTAATAGGTATTTTTCTATGTCATGCTTTCAAGGATATCAATTCTTCATTCAGACTGCCCGTCTATACACTTGTGAATGCACAAAATTTATTCTCTTAGCTGAGGACATACTTAAATACATATAACTCAAATCACATCCCAACAAATCAACTCATTCTGATAAAAACGGCTGAGTCAATCTCAACTATAGAATAACACATCTCAAAATACTTCTTTCTTCGTGCTATTAAAACATCTTAAGCACACAATCTTTCAAAATTTTCTTATCATGCTAATCAAAGGCCTTTACAATCGCATTAGCTCAAAGAAACAAAGACATCTCGATTGAATGCATTAACTTTAATCAACTTACCTGAGAAAGAAATCCATCATATGTTTTGAGTTTGTGATTCCATCATTTATACCGTTGCCAAAGTCAATTTCTTACATGAAAATTAGAGAAATCCTGATACCTGGGTCACCATGTTCATATGATCAAACCAGAATTACAACCATAATAGACATAGTTATCACAAGTCGAAGAACACTATTTCAAGATGCACCATGGTCGATAATTCACGAAATAAGAATGATAGGAAAACCGAGATAAAGAAATCCAAGATATGATACCATACCAGAAGTCCAAGAACATAACTCATAAGAAAATAATAGGGATCCTGATGTTTCCTCAGAGAAACCCAACAGAAAAACAATGCTTTCCGGCTCTGGACTTCCATCATAACCGAGATAATATATTTTCTGTATATATAAAACAAAACCATAATTAGTAGAAACATAAGAATAGTCTCACATAAATTTTTACCATTGACTTCATTCCAACATATTTGAATAGAATTTCGAAGAGATAAAGAAATGCCAATCATAAACCGACCAAACTAGCAAGGCTTTTGTCTTACATCATAGTTAGCTTCTCACAACATAAAAACTCCTCCAGAAATTGAACAATCACACACATATCTCTAAGGATAAAAGAATATATAGAATACCCAGAAAAGATCATCATTTTCCTTTCAACTGTAGCTGTCACACACACAGACATCTTTACTACTCAAATATCATTTCTTTGACTAATTCTGTCATCATGAACCCCGTATTATTCCACTCACTAACGAAAATCAATTCGGGAAAAAATTTCAATAAACACATACTTTAGACATCATATCTGAATAAGTCGATTAGCCGAGACTAACTTCTCATTTATCCGTGACATTGTATTATTTGTATAATCTTTAAAACATTCTAATATCCTTCCAAAATTGTTTCCACTTTCCAAACTATTCTTATCTCTGTCTGCGTTACTAATTATTTCACCACTAAACTCTTTAGTTTCACATTTATGGACTTATTTCACATGGTTCTTGTGAATTTTCGTTATAAAGCAACAGTGGTAAGGGGGTGAGGTCGTAAAGCCTCTAATTTGACTCTCATAAGAACACTTTTATGACTTAGCATTCATCACCAACATCATATCATCATAATTACATGTTTCACTTCAAGCTAATTAACATACATAGTCATGTTACACGAACTTTTTCGATTATCTTATTCAAACAAGTGTACATAAACACACATTCCGTCAATTTGAGTAAATTTACTTATCGTATTCACTTAATCAAATATGTTGGGCACATAACATCATATGCATGCCAAACAAACATGGATAGGCTTATCACCATATAAACATTCATTTCATTCCACTTTTCACATTTCTCAACTTGTGGTTATCTCATTTCGTACAATCGTGAACTTCTATTCATACCTTTCCAAATTTCAACACATCATAAGCACATTTCAATCATTTCAATATCATTATCAGCATTATCGAAAAATAGCTCGGTTGGAAGTCATCTCTGTCTTAACAAAACAATTTCGTCAGAGTCGGGATATATCACACTATCATGAGTAGTAATATGGCATGTATAGCTAGACTCACATACGCTACATTAGTCTGAGAATTGGCTAAACCATAGCTCTGATACTACAAATGTAACACCCCTTATCCGTGTTCAATGTCGGAATAGGGTACGAGGTGTTACCGGACAATCACACTTGCAACGGAACAAATTCAAGGCATAAATTTTCGTTTAAAATTTAAAACTTTTATCTTATATCATCAAGTACCTAAAACGGGCCTACGAGGCCCAAAACTTACTTTGGGAGCGATTCGAGACTAAATCGAGAACTTTTAAAACTATTGGAACATTTAGAAAATTTTCTTGCTTTGGAGAGTCACACGCCTGTGTGAGTAGGTCGTGTCCTCCACACGGTTGAGACACACTGCCGTGTCTTTGTCTGTGTGGCCAAGGAGTTGGCTATTTTCCAAGCCAATTTCTACCCTATCATGCCTGTACTTGAGTATAACTTGAATGACACATTTCATGACATATTAAAGTAACCAAAACATCCACCACACATATGTAACAAGTCATAGTATACAATTTACTCAACCATGGAATGCATCATCATGAGTTTATAGCATAACCAATTTATTGGCCACATTAAATGGCCTTATACAACAATGAACTTCGACTATCATGGGTCATTATTCTAGGAAAACTCATTGTAACATATACACATGATCAAGTTCCCTATACATGCCATAATCTTAAGTATAAAATCATTGATACCTAAATTGTAAACTTGATAGTGTGATAGGTTTTCTGGCGACTTCCAACCCGAGCTAACCTGAGGACATTATAAACACGAAAAACAATGGAGTAAGTTATAAAGATTAGTAATTACATATGTAAATAATAAACAATTGATTACCATGCTTTTAACAATCCTCATTATAAGCTCTCAAGATAATACCATCATTATTGCATAAAATTTCACAATTCATTTATGTTTATCTTGAGCTGTTTACTTGAGTTACAGTCACTAAATTATTTTTATCCGGAGTTTCGAAACTCCAAATTAAGATCTTCTAGATTTCCCTAAAACTAGACTCACATATCTTCTTACCAAAAAATTTCCAGAATTTTTGGTTCAACCAATCAATACAGTTTATTCTTTAAAGTCTCCCCTATTTTGCTGTCCGACAGTTCTGACCACTCTTCACTAAAAATTAATTATCTCGTTGTAAAAAACTCGAATGATGTTTCCGTTTGTTTCTATTGAAAATAGACTCATTTATAAATCCAAGCATATAAATCCCATGATTATTTTGTTACAATTGTTCATGAATTTCCCAAATAAGAATAGGGCATTCCGCAATCATTCTGAACCTGTCTCACTAAAATCCAAATATATCAACATATCAAATGCTTTTGCTTATTCTATTTATTTTATGTAGAAATAGACTCAATAAGCTTTAATTTCATATCTCATTCAACGTCTAATTAAATTTCAACCATTTTTTGGTGATTTTGCAAAGTCACACAACTGCTGCTGTCCAAACTGTTTTATTGCTAATTTTACTCGTCCATGTTTCCTTTATATTAATTTTCATTTACACACATATAATACCAAAGTTTATCCATAGTTAGCCATTCCAATAACTAGTCATTATCAAATATTTATAAGCCATTCATTGGCCAATTTAACCTATACATCAACAACAAAGACTTGAACATATCATTACCCAATTTAATTTGGCCTAAAAGCCTCACACATGATCATCAATCACATTTGCCACATATTCATACATCATAAGCATGGACTTATAGTCACAAGGTCATTCTCATAGGTATAACTTACTCGTTTACCTTCTTACCAAAATTCGATCACATACTGAGCACATTGCTCATGAGTGTATACATACATATACCTGCACTTGATCGTTACATATTCACATTCATTTACACTTTAGTCAATTTCCCTTTGAACACATCAGAATATTAACGGATACTCGGAACTCTTGCACATACGTGCCACATATATATAGCCGAAGCTACCTCTTATCACATTTCACATATATGCTCGTTCTCGAGCTATTCACATTTACATTCTCAGGTCTGCTCACACAAGCTGTCAGTCATACGTAACTACTCAGTGCTGCTCACACAAGCTGTCAGGTATCCGCAACACATGCCGAAATACCCAGCCACTAGTAGAACTTAGACTAGCACCCAAATCACTTAACATTCACGGGTCTACTCACACAAGTTGTCAGGTATCCGCAACATATGCAAGACTACCTAGCCACTGGTAGACGTACAAGACTAACACCCAGACATCACATAATCACATAACGCACATAGGCTTGTTCTCGAGCTATTCACATTTACATTCTCGGGTCTGCTCACACAAGCTGTCGGTCATACGTAACTACTCAGTGCTGCTCACACAAGCTGTCAAGTATCCGTAATATACCGAAATACCCAGCCACTAGTAGGACATACTAGACCAGCACCCGGATTCACTTAGTCGCAATTTCACATAGTTTTTACATTGTCACACTATGCCATAGTTTGTCCATGGTCTTTTCCATTAAACAGAATAGTTCAACCCTACATTTACTTGTTCGAACATTAGTTTCCAATATT
Organism: Gossypium rotundifolium; assembly: GCA_025506655.1. NCBI lineage: Eukaryota > Viridiplantae > Streptophyta > Magnoliopsida > Malvales > Malvaceae > Gossypium > Gossypium rotundifolium. The sequence continues at coordinate 158,529,189 of CP106722.1, read as the reverse complement.
CAACAAATAATATGAGTAATTTCATAAATTATTCGTCAATCTAACAAATAAACATTAATGTTTACCATATGAACTTACCTCAGCTTAAAATGGCGAAAGGGATGGATTCGTCCAATATTCATCTTTCCCCCATTCTAAGTCTGAAACTCATTTTTCTTTATAATCAAGCTTGGAAGCTTGAAAACCCTTGTCATGGTTTCCCCTTCTGAAATTCGGCCATGGGTTGAAGATGGATAAAAATTAGCTTTCAATTTTATTTTTAATTCATTTTCATTATAAAATGACCAAAATGCCCCTAACTTAAAAATATTTTATTTCACCTATTTCATGTCCATTTTTGTCCCACAAATTAACCAATGGTCTAATTACCATTTAAGGACCTCCAATTTAAAATTTCATAGCAATTTGACACCTCTAGCTTCTAGAACTCAAGTTTTGCACTTTTTACAATTTAGTTCTTTTGACTAAGTTGAGTGCCTAAACGTCGAAATTTTCGAATGAAATTTTCATGAAATTGTTTCGTGAAATTGTAGACCATATAAATATAATAAAAATAAATTTTCTTACGTCAGATTTGTGGTCTCGAAACCACTGTTCCGACTAGGCCCAAAATCGGTCTGTTACAAGATGGATCAACTCCCTTTAAACCCAAAAATTCAATAGCACCATACTTACGCAATTCTTTTATTGGGGCTCTGCGGGGAGTAGGAGCAGAGGTAGTTGCAGTTGTAGTTGCTGCTACTTGTTGAAGAGCATTAGCTATAACTTTAAGTATTTCAGAATTATTAGTTTCTCTAGTATTGCCTCTTTTTACATTAATGGTTGATATCTTACTAGATTTACACTCGATATTTCTTTCATAAGATTCCTCATCTCCGGTATACATTTCTTGATTAGTATCATCTTTGTATTCATCTGACATCTTTTAACTATAAAACAAAAACAAACAGATATATCAACATCCAATCCCGACTCAAATTGACTCAATTATGGCTTGTACCTCTAGACTCAATTTCGAGCTCGATTTAGTCTGAGAATTGGCTAAACCTGAATAACTCTAATACCACAAAATGTAACACCCCCTAACCCTTATCTGTCATTGAAATAGGGTTACAAATCATTACTAGTCAATACAATTTTAATACAAATAATACTGAAATATTAACATTTAAATCAGAATTTAATCATGTTGTCCTTTTTATAGGCCTTCGAGGCCCAAAATATACGTTAGAAACAATTCGAGACTTAATCGAAAAATCTGAGGATTTTACAAGAAATTTTAAAATTTTTCCTATGTACAGGGCTCACACGCCGGTGTGGTTTAGGGACACGCCCATGTTACCCTAAAATATGCTCGCATGTCATAAATAGTGTGCTCTCTGACTTACCTCACATGGCCAAGCCAAATGCCCATGTGCTAGGCCATGTGGTTAATTTATTTTTCGAATTTTAGGTGCAATTTTCACACGGCCGGGCACATGCCCGTGTGATGGGCCATGTACTTCACACGGCTGAGACACACGCTCGTGTCTCTGCCCGTGTGGCAATACCTGTGTATTCTGTTTCTAAAGTTTTAAGTTGCAGGGGACACACGGCCTAACCACACACCTATGTATAAGCCATGTGTCTCACACGGTCTGGTCACACGCCCGTGTTCCAAGCCGTGCGGACTCAAAATAAGCCTTTTACAACAAGTTTGCCAACCCTGCAAAACTTAAACGACAAGCAACTTAAAAACCAATCTTTCAACCACTCCAAAACATAATTAAATACATCTAAAACATGTTAGAACTATCAATATAATAATTTAATTAATGCATGTTCATAAATATCTAATATAAATTATCTAAACAATTCATTTAAATACCATTCAAACCAATCCTAATTAAACCATGTAAATAGCCATATTATAAGACATATACTTGTATATATAGATCAATCTATCATCTTTTACACCATTAATATTCTCATCACAAAATGAAATCAAAAGACAACCTAGGTACATTCTATTTTTCAAAAGAGAAAATACTTCACCATGTATTTGAGTTCGGGATCGGCTATGGATGTTGATTCAACAGTCTGACTTTGACATAACCTGCGCACGGAAACAAATCGTACGCTGAGTATGTAACTCAGTGGTATTTCTATAATCCTAATACTTATTAAATAAAAATTTACAAAGTTCAAATACATATTTACACATAACAAATCCATTCAACAATTAATAAATTCACAATACACATTATTCATAACACTTTCAATTATCACAACTTCTATTTCAATCTTATAGATGCTATTCAGTAGCATTTTACCACAATATATTCAATTCAATTTCAATATCATTCAGTATCAATCAATTTGACGAATTCATTTATGTATCCCTATTAACACGACTCAGACTTCGATGGATACACGGATCCAACCAACACACCAATATGGCACTCAGGCCTCATCGCCAAGTCAAGTAAATCTAATATGATTCAAGATTTCAAGACCTCATCGGATTTATCCGAAGTAATAATAGTAAAGCGACATTAATAGTGCCTCATCGACTCGAATTGGAAGTATCCCTAAACACTTCCAATCCTATGGCATGCCAACTATATCCGACTTAGCTCGACATTGTTAATAAGGTATTTCAATTCATAATTCAGTTTCAAATCAATATACAATTTTAATTAATTCTAATTCAATATAGTTTTCAACCATACACATATGTTCACAAAACAATTCAATTCAATATCAATATATCAAACTCACATCAATTTCACTTACCATACATAATAATAAATACCATAAACAATTTTATTGATCGCTGAAATCAGAGCTTTAAAATTTATAAATAAAATGATCAAACCTGAAAACTAACTCTGACAACGACTTAAAGGCAAGTGCACCCATCGAACAGTAGTATAGCTTAGGCAAGACCGGATTATCGAACCCAAAGGAACTAAAAGTACTAATACTCACTTTCTTTTTATTATTTAGCCTAAAATATGGAGTGATTGGTTGATTTAATCTAGTTTAACGACTACTAAGCTAAAGACGCAAAGACAAAGAGAATGAATTGGGAAATAACTTGAAGAAACTTAATTGATACGACGATACCCTTAGGAAGAATCCACCTAGACTTCACTTGTTACTTATTACTGAATCATATGATTTCTTTACTTAGCTTGATCCGTAGGACTCCCTAACCTATGTTAAACCCTCTCTCGAGGCGAATAACGTCTAACCGTAGGCTAATTAGTGGAACTCTCGTTCGCTTATAATAACCCCCTAGAATAGCAGTAAATCGATCAATGGATTCCCATATTAGCTTTCACCCTAATCCAAAAAATCTCAGAACCCTATCTCTAGGCGCTCGATCAACTCCGCTTAATTATGCTAGATCTACTCTAAGGTGGTCTATTCCTCCTCCACCTAAGCACATCGATTTGGATTAAGCAACATAATTAAGAACAAACTAAGTGTTTATCATATAATTTAGATAATAATAACAAAATTCATCTAGGTTTCATCCCCTTCAGGTATCTGAAGGGTTTAGTTCATAATGAATAAAAACATCTCAAGACAAAAGATAAAAAAAACATAAGAAATCCCTAAAACCCCCTAAAGGAATTGAAGGAGAAATCTGTCGTCTTGAGTAGAATTTCGGCTCTTCGAGATGGATCTCCTGGCTATCTTCGAGTGATTCCCACATATGTGATCTTTCTGGCTCGGCTCCTTGGCCTAGCTCACCGCCCCTCTTTCAGGATACACTTAGGGTGTTTATATAGGCTCTTGGAATGCTTTACTTGGCCTTTAAGTGTCCTAATTTAAGTCTGCTTCTTACTTGGTATTTGAATAAGCTTTGGAAAGTGTTTCTTTGACTCTAAGTATCCAAATCCGAGTGAAATTGCTCTCTCCCATAACAGGGGCACGGCCATGGCACACGCCCGTGTAAATCGTGGTTGGGCCGTGTCTCAATTCTGTCGATTGGGGCACGACTGTGTAAATCATGGTATGGTCATGTCTTAGTTAATTGTCGAAGCACGGCTGTGTGGCTTGAAGTCCAGGCCGTGTAGATTTCTTCTTTGGCCCAAATTGGCCCGTTTTAAGCCCGTTTCTTGTTCTTTTCGTCCTCGGGTGCTTTCCTGAGTATAAATATGAAAAGAAAGGATTAAAAGCACCTTTTTACATAAATTAGGGCTAAATCATCCTAAAAGCATACTAAATATGGGGTTAAAATATGTTACTTTTATGGTTTATCATTTACTTTTCGGATTATAGAAATACAAACCGTATTTTTCGAGCTAATCCTCGTTGACTTTCTCTTTTCCTTTCCTAGTTGAGGCTTCCGGCTCAACATTAGCTGCAGAATTTAAACAATTAAAAATTATCAATACAATACAATTTTATATTAATTAATTCAGTTTATACGTAACTTTTGTCAAAATTCCAATTTAGTCCTTAAATTAATGTAGTTTTATTCTTTCCAAAACTATTTCATATTTTTCATTCAATTCTCACTTAAAACTAACTTCAATCCTCAATTTCATCCTAAATCCCTAATTTCAAAATTCTTTCAATTTAGTCCTACTACATAAAACTTATGATTTAACCTACAATTCAATCCTTTTCTCAATTCTAACTTAAAATTCTATAAATTCTAACCCAAATTCTTCAATTAATTCAACAAAACCATATCTAAAAATCAACTAACTTTCAAAATTTCCACTTATATCAAGTAGTATTTTGTTCTAGGATTCCAAAAACAACAAAATTACAAGAAAAATTTCTAAATTGACTTACCAATTAAACTTCAAACCTTGAAACCCTAATTTTTCCTTTTCTTTTTCTTTCTCCTTTCTTTCTCCCCTGTTTTCATTTGGCTATTCTGTTTCTATTCTATTTCTTTTTCTTTTATTTACTTTACTTTATTTTATTTTATGTTTTATAATATTATATTATATTAATTTAATAATTATTTCTTAAATTATAAGTAAATACATGTATTTATTACAATTGTAGGTATATTATTTAATACACATGCATTTTATTTTTACCATACACTTGGCACCTCTGGCTAAATTGCTAATTAGTCCCTCATCTTTTCTTTATTCTACAATTAAACTTTCACTTTATTCAATTTAATCCTTACACTAAATTAACCTTAATTCAAGCTAATTCACCTAGCCAAAACCTAATTAACCTCACAATTAACTTCGTAAATATTTTTAATAAATATTTACGAACCCATTTTATGAAAATAATGACCCGAAAATACACTTTTCCAATAACCGTAAATTCTAGGTCTTTACAAGCTAACTCTGACCTCTTTTCACTTTAAAGTAAGTTAAGTGTTAAAGATGATAATATAGACGTGTAGAGGAAGAACTCAAAACTAATCTTGAAAGAAGGAGGAAAGAGGAATCAATTGTGTTACATTGTCTTTGTGAGGCTTAAGTTGCTTCTATTCACTGTACGTCTGAAATGAGGCTTGAAATGGATCGATCTAATAAAAAGAAAGGAACTTTCTAAAAAGCTTCAGTTGCCTAATGATCATAACCTTCTACTTACAAGATTTTACGAATCTCACGGTCCGCTGATTTATAATTAAAATTGTCATTTTTAAAGGTAGTTTATTTATAATTATGGCTTCAGTTCATTGATTTAAGATCATGAACACTTCATTAAGTGTTCAACGATTTACGATGTAACATCCCAAAATTGGGCCTAGTAGAATTGGGCCCAATAGGCCTTGGGCGTAGTAGCGGTTAAAATTTTTTAGAACAAGAGAACGGCTTTAATGCATGTTGGATCTAGTAGGTGAGTGATTTTGGAAGGTTATGGGGCTTCTATGAAGTCCGGGTTCAAGTTAGGCCTTAGGAAAAATTTGGTTTTAGGTGAATAAAACCCTGGGAGTTAGTAGGTAGGCTTTAAGAATAAAATGTGGAGAAAATGACACAAGTGGAGTGTGTGGTGTAATGGTAAAGTGATGCCACTTAGGGAGCAAAGGAGTGACACCGCAGGGAGGTAGGGAGATCCAAGGTTCAAGGCGTAGCGCTTGCATTTCTTTTTGGTATTTGGGCCCACATGGGCCGAATAATGGGCCTCGGGCCCATTTACACCGTTATGACCATTTAGGTTATCTAAGTCGCTCGGGGTAGCACCAGGCCTTTGGAAAGGCTGTTAAATGCAAAATTACCAAAGTACCCTCAATGGGTAAATTACCGAAATACCCCTGGTTTGCGAAATTACAGAAATATCCCTAGTTTTTGAAATTACCGAAATACCCCTGGTTTATAAAATTACCGAAATACCCCTGGTTTGCAAAATTACCAAAATACCCTTGGTTTGTGAAATTATCGAAATACCCTGGTTTGCAAAATTATTGAAATACCCCTCGTCTGTAAAATTATCGAAATACCCCTAGTTTGTAAAATTACCGAAATACCCCTGGTTTGTAAAATTACCAAAATACTCATGGTTTGTAAAATTACCAAAATACCTTCGATGGGTAAAATGATCAATATGCCCCTGAAGGGCAAGATGACGAAAATGCCCCTATATGTTATATGGTTATTCTTGTACGCGATTTATGATTATTATGGTATGTTTATTATTGAATGATGCATTCATGTGTTATTATGTTGCATGGGAATGGGATTATTTATATGGAGGAAGTTCTAACAAGATCGCATGGTCGCTTGACGATCGTGGATCCACCGAAGGCTTTTTAGCCACCGAAGGCTTTATAGCCACCGCAGGCTTTTTAGCCACCGAGCAGCCATGCTGCACCAATAATGTTACCGAGGGCTGTGTGCCATTAATATGGGCTTTGTATCGTAGTTATGGGCTTTGTGCCAATACCGAAGGCTTTGTGCCGTTATTATGGCTTTGTGCCAATCATATTTATCGTGGCTATGTGCCTAACATTTATATTGATGACTCTGTGTCAATCATATTTACCAAAGGCTTTTTAGCCATCGAGCAGCCATGCTGCACCGATAATGTTATCGAGGGCTGTATGCCATTAATATGGGCTTCGTGCCGTAATTATGGGCTTTGTACCAACACCGCAGGCTTTTTAACCACTGAGCAGCCATGTTGCACCGATAATGTTAGTGCCGCAACCTGTTCTACATAAGGAGTGTACAGATGGATGGGTCGATTAAATCCCCACAGGAGTTCACGGTTGGATAGGAGACGGAGTGTACGGATGGTATGGGCATTAATGCATTGCATATATGGATTATGTTATCGAGATGGGCTTAGGCCCAGATATTTATGGCATGTGACATATAATATGGGTTGAGGCCCAATGAAGGATATTTTGGGCTAAGGCCCAATTGCCACCGTTATTGTAATGGGCTTAGGCCCGGATTAATTTGATGCATGTTTTATTATCGATGAGGATTGTACGCACTGAGTTTTCATAAACTTACCCCCACTATTTATTAAATGTTTCAGGTAATCCCCAGCGAGAGAGGATTTGGAGCCGTAGAGGACTCGGTGGTGGCCATATATAGGAGTTAATTATCGAGAACTTTAGTAAACTTCCGTTTTGCTTTATTTTAAGATTATTTGGTTTGGGTTTAATATTTTGTAATAAGGCCATTTAACTTTAAATTTTCTTTTAAACTTTTCTTTCCATTAGCATTTATTATTAATTGTTTAATATGGGGTTTTTCCTAAAATGTTAATAAACTATTTTTCAAAATATCATATTCCGCAACTATTCAAATTCGATTTTCATAACAAAAGCAGTTTTCAAAATAATAACAACTTTTGAATGGTCATTTAGCAAATCACGTTTTTCACAAACAAATAATGAACTCGGAGTTCAAAAATCTGATAAAACTTTTCTAAACAATTGCTTAGCTTTTCAACTTCCTTCAATGCGACACGTCAGATTCGGGCCTAACTTCTAGGTATGGTTTAGGATGTTACATACGATCACAACTCTTCTTACACAGTTACCTGATTTACAATCATAAATGTTATTTTTAAAACTCGTTGATTTACTATCATAGCTTCAGTTCATTGATTTACAATTAGGAACACTTCATTAAGAATTCATCGATTTACGATCACAACTCCACTTAAACTGTTAGTTGATTTAGCTAATTTACAATCACAGCTTCAATTCATTAATTTAAGATCATGAACACTTCTTGGTTCACCAGAATTGTAAATTTTCTAAGCTAGTTCTAAGCATGGCCAGAGATGATTTTCAACTAGCTAATTTTGACCTCTCTAGCCTTCAGAGCAGGTTAGATGCTAGAGATTATGAATATAAGCATGTTGAGAAAGAACTCAAAACTAACCTTAAAAGAATAAGGATAGAGGGATCAATTTTGTTACATTGTCTTTATGAGGTTGAAGCTGCTTCTTTTCACCATACGTTTGAAATGAAGCTTGAAATGGATCGGTTTGCTAGAAAAAAGTGACTTTCTGAAAAGGTTCAGCTGATTTACAATCATGACCTTTTACTTAGAAGATTTTACGAATCTCACGGTCTAATGATTTACGATCAAAACTTTTATTTTTAAAGCTCTTTGATTTACGATCACATGTTCAGTTCATTGATTTACAATCACGAGCACTTCATTAAGAGTCATCGATTTACGATCGCAACTCCACTTAAATAGTTCGTTGATTTACGATCACAACTGTCATTTTTAAAGATCGTTGATTTACAATCACAACTTCTGTTCATCGATTTAATATCTTGAACACTTAATTAAGAGTTCGTCAATTTATGACCACAACTACACTTAAATAGTTAGCTGATTTATGATCACAACTGTCATTTTTAAAACTCGCTAATTTACAATCACGGGTTCAGTTCATTAATTTAAGATCATGAACACTTCTTGGTTAATAAGGATTATAAATTGGTTGAACTAGTTCTAAGCATGGCCAGAGATGATTTTCAACTAGCTATGTAACACCTCTAACCTGAATCTGTCACCTAAAAAGGGTTACGGAGCAATACCGAAGTTTACAAATCAAACAGACAGAAAATACAAACATTTTATATCACATAGCATTCATGTCAAAAACCAATCAAAATCATAAATATTGTCCATTAAACGAGCCCTCGAGGCCCAAATTATGCATTAGAAACAAATCGAGACTAAATTGAAAACCTTGTTTTACTTTCCCTTATTTTATAGTGCTTGTAAGGCTCGTGAAGGTTGGAGGATTCGGTTGGAGCAAGATCACACTATCCACAAATCTCCTTTTAGGTATAGCTAAATGATTAATTTTGGTATAATGGCATGTATTAGCTACTTGGCTTAGATGAAGGCTTGTAAGTAATATTTTGTAACTTAGCCATTGGAATGGCTAAGGATGTTCAATTAGTGCAAGTATGATGTTAATGTATGTCCAAATTCTCAAGTGTTAAGTATGGTGCAAAATTCATTTTTGTAAGTGGTCACTGGAATAGGCTAATATTGTTTGAGTTATATATGCATATGATGATGTCTTTTATGGATGTGAGAATTTGCATGGGTTGAGTTGACAAGTATGTGATATTGTATGTGATAGAGGAATAGCATGTGAATGATGTAACTGATTTGGTTGAGTGTATGTGTCTAGATTGGTGCTATGTTTTGTTGTGTAGGTATGTGCATGGAAGGGTGACAAAATGGCTTCATAAATAGCCTTGATTTTGTCCACAGGAGTAGACACACGGGCATGTGTATAGGCCGTGTGTGACACACGGTCTGCTCGACGGCATGTGTTCTGGCTGTGTGTCCCCTGCACCTAAATTGATGCAAAATAGAATGTCCAGAATATAGCACACGAGCAGGGACATGGGCATGTGTCTCAGCCGTGTGTGCTACACAGCCTCGAACATGGGCGTCTGCCCTGGCCGTGTGAAGTTTGCACCTATTTTATGAAAAATTATGAAAATTTAATCGATCACACGACCTAAGTACATAGGTGTGTGACTTGGCCATGTGACCTTAATTTGATGATGATGTCATAAACAGAAAGCTCTCTATATTGAACACAGCCTGAAGCACAGACGTGTCCTAAGGTCACACGAGCGTGTCCCTAACCCATACGGGTGTGTGACCCCTTTTTTATGAAAAATTTTTTAAGTTTCCCAAAGGTTTCCAAAGTTTTTGGTTTAGTCTCGAACCATGTTTTGGGCCTCATAGGCTCGTTTTGGGGACGATATAAATTTTTTAAAAAGTTTTAAATTTGAATAAAAATTCATGTCTCGATTTTGAATGTTTGCTTAAGAAAAAGTCCAGTAATGCCTTGTACCTTATTCCGGCGTCAGATACAAGTAAGGGGTGTTACATTTAGTGGTATCAGAGCTACAGTTTAGTCGACTCTCGAACTAATATAGCAAGTATTGGTTTAGCTATACATGCCATTATATAAATTGTGATAGTATGATAACTCCTAACCACTTTCATATGTATTTTCATATAGTAAATGTCTTCCAACCAAGCTCAAGATCAGTCTAAAGAAGTTGAGGGCACTGCTCTAGCTTCTGTACAATGAGCCGCAACTACTAGTAGTGGTAGGAGACCCATACCAGAGGGTCGCGAAGAGGCGAGGGTAGCCTTCTCTGAAATGATGGATGAATGATTTAGCGAGTATATGAGAACACACCCCGCTGTTCCATGACCTCCCCTACCTGTTCCTCAACCTAATTATGAGATGTCACAGGGTGTTCAGCCCGAAAGGATCAGAAAGGCTCCGGTTGATAAAATAAGAAAATATGGAGCAGAGGAGTTTAGAGCTACCACTGACGATTCAGAAAAAGTTAAGTTTTGGCTAGAGAATACCATTCGGGTTGTCAAAGAATTGTCATGCACTCCTGCAGAATGCTTGAAATGTGCGATATCTTTACTGAAAGACACAACATACTATTGGTGGAAAACTATATCTTCAGTTGTACCGAATGAAAATGTCACATGGAATTCTTTCAAGAGGAGTTCCGAAAGAAGTATATTAGCCAAAGGTTCTTAGATCAGAGAAGAAAATAATTTTTAGAGCTTAAACAAGGAGACAGGACCGTGTCAGAATATGAACAGAGTTTGTTCGGTTGAGTTAGTATGCTAGGAATGGGTTCAAACCGAAGCTGAGATGTGCAAACGCTTTGAGGAAGGGCTGAGGAAGATATTAAACTACTATTGGGATTCTCAAAATAAGAGAGCTTACCGTGCTAGCCGGTCGGGCCAAGAAAGCTGAAGATTTAAGCATAGAGAAGAAGCAAGTCGAAAGGGAAACTCAAGTTCTGAGTAAAAGATTTATAAGTAAGTCACAACCCTCTGCTTCAAAGAAATCAAGAAGTTATCATAAGCGTTTTACATCATCAGTGGGACATTCAGGAAAGGAAAGAAGTTCCAAATGCTCTAAATCGAGGACATTATCTCCCTCAGCAGCTAGTGTAGGGAGTGTTGGAAACCCCAAGCCACGGTGTAATGTATGTAATAAATTGCATTATGGTGAATGTCGGATGAAAAGTGGGGCATGTTTCAAGTGTGGTTCCCTCGATCACTTTCTTAAAGAATGCCCGGAAAGAGCTGAGAAGGATACCGAATAGACTCTTAAATCAAGTAACCTCACTTTGAGGGGTAGACCTCCACAACACCCCAGGAATGCCAATGGTAGTCGTGGTACTGCAAAAGATTCAGTAGCCAGATCCGAGGCACGGGCTCCAACAAGAACATATGCCATACGTGCAAGGGAAGAGGCCTCGACGCTCGATGTTATCACCGGTATTTTTTTCTCTCTATGATACTAATTTAGTTGTATTGATTGATCCTGGATCAACCCATTCCTTTATTTGCATGAAGTTGGTATCTAGTAAGGATTTACCTATTGAGTCTACTGAATATGTGATTAAAGTGTCAAACCCCTTAGGAAAATATGTTCTAGTTGATAGAGTTTGCAAGAATTGTCCTTTGATAATTCGAGGCCACTGTTTTCTAGCTAACTTAATGTTGTTGCCATTTGATGAGTTTGATGTTATATTGGGTATGGATTGGTTGACATTACATGATGCTATAATAAATTGTAGACAAAAAAGTATTGAATTGAAATGTGAAAATGGTGAAATTCTTCAGGTTGAATCAGATGAGTCAGATACACTACTTATTGTGATTTCTTCTATGTCGGCTCAAAAATACATGAGAAAAGGGTGTAAAGCTTATCTTGCTTATGTGTTGAACACTACGGAGTCTAAATTGAAAATTGAATCAGTGCTGATAGTATATGAATATTTAGATGTATTTCCAGAGGAATTGCCAGGGTTACCTCCGATTAGAGAAATTGAGTTTGGTATTGATTTAGTCCCTGGTACTTTACCGATATCAATTGCTCCGTACAGGATGTCCCCAAAAGAATTGAAACAATTGAAAGCTCAATTGTAAGAATTGACAGATAAGGGATTCGGAGATTGAGTTCTTCTCCCTAGGGTGCACCGGTATTATTTGTAAAGAAGAAAGACGGTTCTATGAGACTATGCATCGATTATCAACAGCTCAACAAAGTGACCATAAAGAACAAGTACACGTTACTGAGAATTGATGACTTATTTGAGATCAGGCTATTATCAGTAGAGAGTTAAAGAGTCGGATGTACCAAAGACCGCTTTTAGAATAAGGTACGGGCACTATGAATTCCTTATTATGCCTTTCGGACTAACGAATGCTCCTGCAGTTTTTATGGATTTGATGAAGCAAATTTTCAGACCCTACCTAGATAGGTTTTTGGTTATGTTCATTAATGATATCCTGATTTATTCTCGAGATGAGTCTGAGCACGCTGAACTAACTGTTTTACAGGTTTTGAGAGAAAAACAGCTATATGCTAAGTTCAATAAAAGTTAGTTTTGGCTTCGAGAAGTTGGATTTTTAGGGCACATTGTTTCAGGTGATGGAATTCGAGTGGATTCGAGTAAGATTTCTACTATAGTTGAATGAAAACCACCGAAGAATGTATCCGAGGTTAGAAGCTTTTTGGGCTTAGCCGGTTACTACTGCCGGTTTGTCAAAGGGTTTCGATGATTGCTACTCTTATGACAAGATTGTTGCAAAAAGATGTCAAGTTTAAATGGTCAAAAAAATGTAACACCCCTTACCCGAATTCGACACCCGAATAGGGTACGAGGCATTACCGTACTTAACTTGCTCAATCATGCAACATCGATGCATAAAATTTCATTTCAAATTAAAACTTTTCATTCAAGACCTTAATGTCCTTATTATAGGTCCACGAGACCCTAAACTTGTACCCGAAATGATTCGAGACCAAACTGAAAACTTTTAACACTTAGACAAATTTGATGTAAAATAGGGCCACACGCCCAGGTGAAGGAAAGAACACGCCCGTGTGGCATATCATATGCCCATGTTCCACACCCGTGTGGATTTATTTTCCAATTTGAACCTACAGGGGTTTTCACAAGGCCGGACATATGCTCGTGTCCCTAGTCCATGTCCCTCAAACGGCCACAACACGCCGTGTCTTAGCCTGTGTGCAAAAACCTTGGCATTCTGTTTATGACGTCATCACCTCAAAAAGATCACACGACCAAGGCACACGCATGTGTCCTTAGACCATGTGTCGAATTAAATTCCTGATTTCAGGTACAGACTTCACACGGCCCGGGCACATGCCCGTGTCTTAGGTCGTGTCTCCTACACGGTTGAGACACACGGCTGTGTCTTCGCCCGTGTGTTTACTACTGAGCATAATGACTTGCCAACTTAGCATGCATGGGGACACACGGCCTATCAACACGCCCATGGGCTAACCATGTGTCACACACAGCCTAGACACACGCATGTGTGTCTACCTATGTGGACATTTGTAAGGCTATCTACCAAGCCAAATTCCACCCTACAAAACAACCATACTTATACCAATTCATTTCAACATATATCATGACCATAAGGCACTTCTAAGAAATCATAACCAAGACATCCACACAAGCATACACTTCATTAATTTCATCATCATTGAATATGTATAAACTTCTCAAGTATTGGCCCATTTCCAATGACCACTTACAAAATGAATTTAATAACATTAATAGCCACACATTGGCTAACAAATATGACATAACACAAAATAACCAAGTTCCTATACATGTCATACTCAAAATTAAACAAATTTTGCTATACCAAGGAGAAATTGACAGTGTGATTCTGAACTCCTACGTCTTACGATTCCCAAGCTAGCTTGGTGATACTACAAGGAAAAGGGAAATGAGAGAAGTAAGCATGAACCTTAGTAAGTTTGCATGAAATAAATGGCAACATAAAGGCTTATAATGGCATCCCTCTAACACATTGATTAAAAACACAAAGTGTCAAGCACATTGCCATAACTTACTCATGCTTACTCTTACCAATTACATTTCATATCACATATCTCATACATTTCTCGTGAATTACTCACATGTACCTGTATCACTTCATCACATAGCTTTAGTACTAATTTTATCTCTATATAAGCTTAACTATTTATCTCAATGAATCACTTGGAGTACACGAGGATACACAATCGTCGACGTACACATAAACACGACACCAATACCATGTCCCAGATATGGTCTTACATGGGGTCACATCTCGATGCCGATGCCATATCCCAGATATGGTCTTATAAGGGATCTCATATTGATATCGATGCCATATCCCAAATATGGCCCTATACGAGTTTCATATTCGATGCTGATGCCATATCCAAAATATGGTCTAATACGGGATCTCAATTTGGTGCCGAGGCCATGTCCCAAACATGGTCTTACACGGGACCTTATCAATCTCAATAATGATATCCTTGCACCTCTTATATTCTAACCAGGACTTCAACATCACAAATTTTCATCATTTTCTAATTCAACATCACGACTCAATTTCATGGAAATAATATACATCCTTACTAATACCTGTAACATCCCAAAAGTGGGGTTATTTGGAATTTAATTATTTTTCTTATGTAAGAACTATTGAGATATTATTCATGGAATAATAATGATCCATTTAAGGTTTTGTGTTGGCTCGATTTGGTAGGAAATTTTAATTTTTAACTTTTAAGGTAGGGAGCCTAAGCAAGAGGGTGTTATAAGAATAAATTGGGATAATTTGGACATAAGATGAGCTTAGACTAAGTGGCAAAGTAAGCCCACTTAAGAGCTACATGTGACGCCACCAAGGAGCAAGGGAGAGCTTGTGTTCGAGTCGCGGAAATCCCTCTTTTGTTCTTTATTTTTGACGGCACATGGGGGGGGAGAGTTTCTCCTCTCTTTAAACTCTTATTACTATTTAATTATTGATGATAAATAGTAAGTTAAAAGGGGGATAATAGGGGATTTTATTTTAAGGATAATAGATGAATATTGAGGATTAATAAAGATTATTAGGAATTAGATTCAAATTAAATCATATTAGTTTGAATGGGTGGCCTAGAGTGATTCAAGGAAGATTGAGGAATCTTGGACTCCTTATTGAGGAGGAGTGGACGGCAAGGACTCATGAAAGGGGGGGGGAGTTGCCGAATGCTTATAAATAGCATCAGCTTAGCATTTGTTTTGCTCTTTTCTCCATCTTTGCAACTGCCGAAACTCTCAAACCTCTCATCTTATATTTTCTTTCTTTTACAACCTCTCCAAAACCTTGGCCGAATCCTCCACATCTCCAAAGCCCCTCTATTTCTTTTCTTCATAGATCAAAACCCCTATTGTCCTACCTCCAAATAGCCGAATCTAATATTCTCTTGAAGTGCCGAAACCTCACATTCCTCCTTGATTGCACTTTGGCCGAATAGTGTAGTGGTTCGGGATTTCTACTATATTTGATTGTTACAAAGGTGAGTGATGGCCGAATACTATTTTCTTTCTTTTTCCCTTCACTTCTGTGCCCCTGTCGACATCCATAAGGGGAGAGTAAGTGCCGATTTCAATAGTGTATTAACACCCTTGTGAAACCGACTTCTTTTTAGGAAACTCCGGGATCTCAAAGCAGAAAGGCGGATCTTCCATTCCTTAGTCAATCGATTGGTAAGTAGGTGGTAAGGATTTATGATAAATAGAGTGCTATTCTAGTAAGTCAGTTAATGATTAAAAGCCGAAGGCTATTGATATTATTTACTAATCGATGGTGGTTGGCGAGCGAATCGGGAATTGAGTCCGTGATTAGGAACCAAAGGATAAAGGTAAGGTTCGGGTTCACAAGGAATCCTCTCAAATTAATTGGTTTGGCGAATGGCCCATATTACTAACCTTGATAGTTGGTCAATATAGGGCAAGGACTTAGAGTGTGGCCGATTGATTATCTTCTGGATTTAAGACTATCGTGGTAATGTGTGTACATACACACTTATAGCGCTTAGTATGTGTGATAACTATTTGTTGTTTATAAACCCGCTTGATGTAGATTTGGATTTGGTACCTTAAATGGTACAATCGAGAACCCCTAAGTCTCTGCTTATTTGAGATTATTGTGATGCTTTTGGGAAGCATGTTTTATTTTAATACATATGATAAATGTATGATCTCTCTATGATTGTGAAATGGGTTGATGAGTGAGGGGGTGATTATTGTGCCGACGGGCACCAAAGCTTTGGTAGCACACCGTGACTATATGTCACCAGAGGTTTGGTACCTCCAGAGGTTTGGTACCTCAATAGCGACTTGTCCCCGTGGTTAACACCACCGTGGGTTGGCCCCACTTGAGATATGGGATCGCCCGCCGCTGATTTGGTATCACACGATGGGTTGGCCCCATCACCCGATTTGTGTCTACGGACACCGTTGTTTTGGTAACACATTGTGACTATATGTCACCAAGTGGTTTGGCACCACCAGTGGTTTGGTACCACAACGGGGTAGACAAATGGCGTATGGTTGGCTAGGTTGGGTACACATTATTTTGCATAATAATCATATATCGTTGTGTATGAAAAATGTTTTAAACGGGAAGGGTTACATCGAGTCTTGGTGACTCACCTTCTCCATTAATTTTTCAGGTGATGCTTAGATCGCGGACATGGAGCCGGAGGGACTTGAGGAGGCCATGCGGTGGATTTAAATTTAAATAGACTTTGATTTTTGCTATTTTAAATTTGGTTATTGGGTTGTTTTATTTTGGATGTAATAAGGCCTCATTAAACTTTACTTTAGTTATTTTCTTATATGTTGGATATTTTTTATTTTTACTATAAATTTGAATCACGCGTTTTTTTTAACTCGAAAAATGTTTTATCGTGCCATCGGGCACATCTGAAGTTTGTATAATAATTTGACTTAATTAAAATTTTCGAATTTAGTCCAAGAAGGTTTTCAACAAGATTACCAAAACAAGTTGTTTTCAACAAATCTTAAATTGGATTTTTCAAGTGGGTTTCAAAAAGTTTTCCCGTAACGACTCATATTCGGTCCTAACGTTTGGGCCGGGTTTGGGCTGTTACAAATTGGTATCAGAGCCCAGTTCAAAACTCGGCTGTGGGGGCCCAAGGCCCAAAAATGTTTTAGTAGGCCTTATTAATTGTTTTTGGTTTTAAAAAGATGGCTCAAGTCTCCAAGACCGATCCGCCTGTAAGTACCTCTAAACTTTTTGTGGATTATATTTCGTAGAAGGGTAGGAAGCATGGGACGAGATAGACTTATAGGAATCAACCCCAGGATTAAATTACTCAAACACACAAGCAAAGACATAAGACTTAATGAACTAAACCAATCTATGACTTAGTCACCGAGCTAGGTGTGGTAACCCCTGCATGCATGTCTAGGATTGGAACCCAAGAGCTCGGTATTTAAGCATCCGAGTGACTCACCACCTCTTCGCAGTATCCCACCAGTGCGTAGCTTGGGTTCACCCCGACTCGGAGGGCTCGGTGGTGTGGTAACCTCTGTGCGCATGTCTAGAAAGGTTCGGTGGGAGCTTGGTATTTAAGCAATCATGTGACTCAC
Source organism: Gossypium rotundifolium (assembly GCA_025506655.1). Lineage (NCBI taxonomy): Eukaryota > Viridiplantae > Streptophyta > Magnoliopsida > Malvales > Malvaceae > Gossypium > Gossypium rotundifolium. Next base: position 158,511,254 of record CP106722.1, on the reverse strand, counting down.
CTCCTCCACACTAAACCTCACAGTGCGTAGCTTGGGTTCACTCGACCAAGAAGGTTCGGTCATAGGTTAAACCTAATGACTAAAACCCGAAAGGGAATTAGCCATGTTTTGAAAGGAACGAAACAATGTAAACCCTAATGTTTTTAAATTTTCTCGTAATAACTCTTTCAAATCTGAAAACATCATTTTACAACGCTTTCCTTGAAAAACTTGATTTCGGAAAAAATTACGAAAATGCCCTTGGGGTAAAATTACTAAAATACCCTTGGTCCATAAAATATCAAATCAATGATTTTGTCCAAAAATTTTAACTATTCTATAATTATTCAACAACTTAGCCTTGACATTATCAAGAAAATATTTGGTTTTGGAAAAATAATAAAACGCCTCAACTTATAAAATTACCAAAATGCCCCGAGTACAAAATTTTTGCAACATCACCATTTAAAAAAAAATTCTCAAAAGGGACCCTCGAGTTTTACAATGGTTAAAACATCCTTGATTTACAAAATTACAAAATTACCCTTGAGGACCAAATTACCAAAATACCCCCGGTTTTCAAATAATGCCATAACTTCAAATCTTGTCAATTTTCAATAATACCTCCAGCTTTTGGGAACTTCAAACAATCTACTCTACTAAAGTTTTAAATTTTCTTTTATTACTTAAAATACCCCAGAGGAAAATGACGAAAATACCCTCAGGATAGAAATGGGCGTAAATGTCCAAGAGTGAATAGGTATGGAAAGCATTAGGGAATGGATGCAAGAACTTTTGTGTGAACTAGGATAGAAGATCAAACCTTGTTTGCACGAAAGAATCTCTCGATTAAACTTTATCCATAAAATTTCTTCGCGAGTAATAAAGTGGAACAAATGCTAACGCATAAAAATTTTCTTAATCGATTAAAAGCGCAAGTAGATAGAATGAGTTCAAGAGGACGGGACGCCGTGGACGCGGTAGGGGTAGGATGACAATGTTCGAACCCGCTGTCGGGACAAGGTTTCAAAACGATGTACCACCGCCACCACCACCTCCAACTTTTGGAGCAGAGGAGCAGGATCGGGAGGAGGAGAGGCAAGATCGCAAGCGTATTATGAGTCCTTGAATTAGTGGTTGGGCTAGTGGAATTTAGGAGCTCGAAACTGCTCCCGAGCGGATTCGGTCCAACTGAGCCGAGGTGTTCCGGTGTGTCGAGTGGCACCAAGTGTAGCAGAGTATTGGTTGAATCTACGTAAAGGGTAATGGATGAACTTGACCGACCGAGGAGGAAAATTTGAAAGGCGATGTCGCTTCTAAAGGATGAAGCGCACAGTGGTGGTCGACGATTCGGGATGGAGCCACAGCTGATGATCTTACGTGGGACTACTTTAAAACCGCCTTTCAGAAGAAGTATGTGGGCACCAGCTACACTGACGCCGCAGAGGAAGGCTTTTCGGGTCTAGTGCAAGGAACTAAGTCCGTGGCCGAGTATGAGGCGGAGTTTTTAAGGCTGAGTAGGTATGCCAGAGGAATCGTAGCCACTGAACACGAGCCACCGTCCGCTTTGAGGACGGACCAGATGACTTGAGGTTACCGATTGCGCCGCAGCAGTCCGTGAGTTTTCATCTCCGTGGAAAAGGCTAAAGTTGCCGAGGGATCAAGGAGGTCGTGAGGCGTAATTATAGTAGAAATAATCAAGAGAGGATTTGGGTCGGTGGATCCGATGGTAATGATCGAGGAAGAAGGCTAGGCAGAGTGGGTCAAATCAGCAAAGAAGGCCCGTAGCTAATAATCGAGGCCGGCAAAGGTAATCGCTGGGAAGTCTCATTGGGAGGATGTTCGACCGGTGATAGAGGATGTTTCGAGTGTGGATCTTTAGAACATCGGTCGAGATTGTCCCCGAAGCGAGCTCGGAATCGACCAGAGGGGCGTAACTGCATCGGGACCGAAATGTGGGACCACAGAGGGTCGTGGTAATGGCAGAGGAAGCAATGGTCCTAACCGAGGTCGAGGAACTCAGTAGGGAGGTTCAGCAACATGAGAGGCTAGGCGTACTGGCTTGGTCTATGCGGCAAGGCGTCATGAGGAGGGTGACGCACCGGATGTGATAACCCATGACGCTTCGATTTTGGTCTTCCTTATTATGCATTAATTGATGTGGGGTCTACACACTCACACGTAGCCGATGAGTGTGGTAGAGACTTTGAACCTAGACTCGAGGCTCGCCGCTAGGGAGATGACCGTAGTGAGTCCTTTAGGTCACTCAGAGTGGTAGACAAACTTTTAGGACGCACCCTAGAACTCCAAGGGTCGTGTTCGGGTCGATCCGATGGAACTACCATTCGGGAGTTCGATTTGATCCTGGAATGGATTGGTGGCTAAGTATCGTGCAAATTTGGATTGGCGCTGTTTATGGTTCTTAAGACTACCGAGAATGGTGAAGTGGTTATGATAGGTGATAGAAGGAATTACCTATCCAATGTGGTGTCTGCTTCTGAAGGCGTAAAAGATGGTCAAGAAGGGTTGTAAAGCGTATTTGGTTGAATTTGTGCTTTGGAAGCTAAGGTCGATGAGTTGGAAAGGTCCAAACGGTTGGGGAATTTGTTGATGTGTTCCCTCAAGAACTTCCGGGTCTGCCTCCAGATCGGGAGGTCGAATTTGGTATAGACTTGATACCCGGAACGGCACCGTGTCTATAGCACTTCACCGAATGGCACCAAGGAATTGGTGGAGTCAAGGCTCGATTCGTGAGCTCTTGGATAAGGGGTTTATTCGACCTAGTATATCTCCGTGGGGAGCGCTGTGTTGTTTGTCAAGAAGAAGGACGGTTCTATGCGAATGTGCATCGACTACCGCCGCTAAACAAGTTAACGATCAAAACAAGTACCCTTTGCCTCGGATCGATGACTTGTTTGACCCGATTGAAGGGGGCGCTTGTTTTCAAGATAGACCTTAGGTCAAGTTACCATCAACTTAAGGTGAAGGGGTCGATGTTCACAAGACGGCTTTTCGAACTCGGTATGGGCATTACGAGTTTCTAGTGATGCCATTCGGTTGACCAATGCACCGTGGCGCTCATGGATCTCATGAACCGAAGTTTTCAACAAGATTTAGACCAATTCGTCGTGGTGTTCATCGACGACATATTGGTTTACTCAAGGACGGAGGAAGAGCATGACAAGCATTTACGGATAGTTACGCAAGTGTTGAGGGAAAAAGTTGTATGCCAAATTCAGAAGTGCTAATTTTGGCTAAGGAGGTGGCTTTCTTAGGTCACGAGTGTCGGCGGAAGGATTAGAGTGGATCCCGCAAGATTGAAGCGGTATTGGAGTGGAAACCGCCAAGTCGGTGGCGTAGATACGAAGTTTTCTAGGTTTAGCGGGTATTATCGGAGGTTTGTGGAAGGGTTCTCTCGATCGCAATACCGCTGACTAAGTTGCTAAGGAAAGGTGTTCCGTTTGTATGGTTTAAAAAGCAAGGAAGCTTTGATAAGCTAAGGAAAATTTTGACTAAGCTCCAGCTTTAGTACAACCCGAGGCGTGGAAATTATTCACGCCTATTGTGATGCATCTCACACCGTTTTGGGTGTGTGTTGATGCAGATGGGAAGGTAGTAGCCTATGCGCCTCGGCAACCGAGACCGCATGAGGTTAACTATCCAACTCACGACCTGGAGTTAGCCGCAATCGCTTCGCTCTAAAAGTATGGAGACATTATCTTTATGGGGAGAAGTCGGTAATTTACGGACCACAAAAGTCCGAGGTATCTTCGACTACGTATGATCTCAATCGAGACGGCGTCGATGGATTGAGTCGTTAAAGGACTACGATCGCTCCATCGAATATCATCCGGTAAGGCTAACGGTGGTCGACGCTGAGCCGGAAAGTCGTGGCGATTTAAGAGCAATGTTCGCTCGCTTGAGCCTATATGACGATGGAAGCCTTTTGGCGTAACTTCAAGTTAAGCCAACGTGGATCGAGGAGATTAAGAGCAAGCAGTTAGTGGATGAAGGGCTAAAGGCTAAGAGAATACAAGTTCGTAATGGTGGTGTAGAGGGTATAGTCCGGCCGGTGATGGTGTGCTATGTTTTCGTGGACGACCTTGTATGCCAAAAGATATGGAGTTGAGGCGAAGATTCTCCAGATGCTCATAGCAGCCCATACGCTATGCATCCGGGAGGAAGCAAGATGTATGGAGATCTACGTAAACAGTTCTGGTGGCCCGGATTGAAGCGTGAGATAACGGAGTTCGTAGGGAAGTGTTTGACGTGTCAAGAAAGTTAAGGTGAACACCGCTACCATCGGGTTACTTCAACCGGTAAAGATCCTCAATGGAAGTGGGAGCGGATCACTATGGATTTCGCTGGTCTACCCTTACACCCAAAGAAGAAAGATGCGTTTGGGTAATCGTGAGACCGTCTCGACTAAATCACTCACTTCATCTGGGTGAGAATGGACTACTCACCCGTAAATTAGCAAAGTTGTATGTGGCCGAGATAGTCGACACACGGTGTACCAGATCGCTTATCTCGGATAGGGACCCAAGGTTCACTTCGAGGTTTTGGAAAGCGTTACATCAAGCGCTAGTACGCTGTTTGATTTCAAGATACTTTCCATCCTCGACTTGACGGGCAATGAAAGGTCATACAGATCTTAGAAGATATCTTCGAGGGTTGTGTCTTGGAATTCGAGGTAGTTGGGAGGAATTCTTACCTCTAGCCGAAGTTCGCCACAACAATAGCTACCAAGCGAGTATTCAGATGGCACCATACGAAGCATCAGATGGATTCGGAATGTCGAACTCAGACATGTTGACTGAGTTGGGTGAACGACAAGTGTTGGGCCCAAATGGTAGCAGAGATCAAGACAAAGTCAAGGTGATTCGGTCTCGCCTTAAGGAAGCCTCGAGATAGATGTAAGTCCTATGTCAACCTTAAGCGCAAGGAAATGGAGTATGCCGTAGGGATAAGGTCTTCCCAAGGTGTCGCTTGGAAGAAGGTACTAAGATTTGGGCGAAAAGGAAGCCGAGCCCAAGATTCATTGGCCCATATCTGAAGATGAAGCGTAGTAGGACCGTAGCTTATCGCCTTGAACCGCCAAAGCAGAGTTAAGTCGATTCATGACGCCTTTCACGATCAATGCCGAGACGGTATCGGTCGGATCCATCACATGTGGTGCCCGTGATGTAAATCGGGTTAACGCGACTTATCTTTTGAGGAAGAACCTGTTCGATCTTGGATAGAGATATAAAGGTTCTACGAGGAAGTCGATGCCCTTAGTGAAAGTGCTATGGCGGAATCATGGTGCCGAGGAAGCTACGTGGGAACCCGAGGATGTGATACGCGGCAATACCTCATCTGTTTTAGTTATGTAATTTCGGACTAAATTTATTTTAAGGGGTAGAACTGTAACATCCCAAAAGTGGGGTTATTTGGAATTTAATTATTTTTCTTATGTAAGAACTATTGAGATATTATTCATGGAATAATAATGATCCATTTAAGGTTTTGTGTTGGCTCGATTTGGTAGGAAATTTTAATTTTAACTTTTAAGGTAGGGAGCCTAAGCAAGAGGGTGTTATAAGAATAAATTGGGATAATTTGGACATAAGATGAGCTTAGACTAAGTGGCAAAGTAAGCCCACTTAAGAGCTACATGTGACGCCACCAAGGAGCAAGGAGAGCTTGTGTTCGAGTCATGAAATCCTCTTTGTTCTTTATTTTTGACGGCACATGGGGGAGAGTTTCTCCTCTTTAAACTCTTATTACTATTTAATTATTGATGATAAATAGTAAGTTAAAAGGGGATAATAGGGATTTTATTTTAAGGATAATAGATGAATATTGAGGATTAATAAAGATTATTAGGAATTAGATTCAAATTAAATCATATTAGTTTGAATGGGTGGCCTAGAGTGATTCAAGGAAGATTGAGGAATCTTGGACTCCTTATTGAGGAGGAGTGGACTGCAAGGACTCATGAAAGGGGGGAGTTGCTCAATGCTTATAAATAGCATCACTTAGCATTTGTTTTGCTTTTCTCCATCTTTGCAATCGCCAAACTCTCAAACCTCTCATCTTATATTTTCTTTCTTTACAACCTCTCCAAAACCTTGGTCAATCCTCTACATCTCCAAAGCCCTCTATTTCTTTTCTTCATAGATCAAAACCCCTATTGTCCTACCTCCAAATAGTCAATCTAATATTCTCTTGAAGTGCCGAAACCTCACATTCCTCCTTGATTGCACTTTGGCCGAATAGTGTAGTGGTTCGGGATTTCTACTATATTTGATTGTTACAAAGGTGAGTGATGGCCGAATACTATTTTCTTTCTTTTTCCTTCACTTCGCCTCTCGCCGACATCCATAAGGAGAGTAAGTGCCGATTTCAATAGTGTATTAACACCCTTGTGAAACCGACTTCTTTTTAGGAAACTCCGGATCTCAAAGGTAAAGGCGGATCTTCCATTCCTTAGTCAATCGATTGGTAAGTAGGTGGTAAGGATTTATGATAAATAGAGTGCTATTCTAGTAAGTTAATGATTAAAAGTCAAGGCTATTGATATTATTTACTAATCGATGGTGGTTGGCGAGCGTAACGGGAATTGAGTGCCGTGATTAGGAACCGAAAGGATAAAGGTAAGGTTCGGTTCACAAGGAATCCTCTCAAATTAATTGGTTTGGCCGAATGGCCCATATTACTAACCTTGATAGTTGGTCAATATAGGGCAAGGACTTAGAGTGTGGCCGATTGATTATCTTCGGATTTAAGACTATCGTGGTAATGTGTGTACATACACACTTATAGCGCTTAGTATGTGTGATAACTATTTGTTGTTTATAAACCCGCTTGATGTAGATTTGGATTTGGTACCTTAAATGGTACAATCGAGAACCCCGTGAAGTCTCTCGCTTATTTGAGATTATTGTGATGCTTTTGGGAAGCATGTTTTATTTTAATACATATGATAAATGTATGATCTCTGTTATGATTGTGAAATGGGTTGATGAGTGGAGGGGGCAGATTATTGTGCCGACGGCACCAAGCTTTGGTAGCACACCGTGACTATATGTCACCGTGAGGTTTGGTACCTCCAGAGGTTTGGTACCTCAATAGCGACTTGTCCCCGTGGTTAACACCACCGTGGGTTGGCCCCACTTGAGATATGGGATCGCCGCCGCGCTGATTTGGTATCACACGATGGGTTGGCCCCATCACCCGATTTGTGTCTACGGACACCGGTGTTTTGGTAACACATTGTGACTATATGTCACCAGTGGTTTGGCACCACCAAAGGGTTTGGTACCACAGGGGGCAGACAAATGGCGTATGGTTGGCTAGGTTGGGTACACATTATTTTGCATAATAATATTATCGCTGTGTATGAAAAATGTTTTAAAACGGGAAGGGTTACATCTTGAGTCTTGGTGACTCACCTTCTCCATTAATTTTTCGGTGATGCTTAGATCGCGGACATGGAGCCGAGGGACTTGAGGAGGCCATGCGGTGGATTTAAATTTAAATAGACTTTGATTTTTGCTATTTTAAATTTGGTTATTGGGTTGTTTTATTTTGGATGTAATAAGGCCTCATTAAACTTTACTTTAGTTATTTTCTTATATGTTGGATATTTTTTATTTTTACTATAAATTTGAATCACGATTTTTTTTAACTCGAAAATGTTTTATCGTGCCATCGGGCACATCTCAAGTTTGTATAATAATTTGACTTAATTAAAATTTTCGAATTTAGTCCAAGAAGGTTTTCAACAAGATTACCAAAACAAGTTGTTTTCAACAAATCTTAAATTGGATTTTTCAAGTGGGTTTCAAAAAGTTTTCCCGTAACGACTCATATTCGGTCCTAACGTTTGGGCCGGGTTTGGGCTGTTACAATACCAAACATTTTAAAACTTAATAGCATAATGTTGAATTTATTACACACAAACTTACCTCGATTTCAAAATAGGCCAAATTGTCGATCTAGTCCGATACCTTGCCTTTTCCTCGATGAAGGTTAATTCTTCGTTCTTCTTGATCTATAATAACAAATTAGTTCATTTAATTGCCACATTAGTCAATACATTTCAATAATCATATTTTTGTAAAATTACCATTTTGCCCTTAAGCTTTCACAAAATGACAATTTTACTACTAGGCTCGTAAATCGATTCTAATCGAATTTCCTCCTTTTACAAGCCTAGATGAACATTTATTACTCTTATAGAAAGCCTCAATACTCATTATTTCACACATTTAACACATATTTTATAACCTTTACAAAAAGGTCCTTTTAGATGTTTTCATGGTAACACCTTTCACAAAAGTTATTTATTTAACAACTAAGACTCATTTTCTTCCATAAAAATGCAGAAAACAACATAAATGTTCACATGGAAAAACCTTAAGCTTTCAACCATTTTGCAAAATAGTCCCAACTTTATCTAGCTTAAGCTTTAGGGGTTCCAAAAGTACAAATATTATCAAGAAAGGCCACTAAAATCACTTACTTGTAAGAGGTTAGCTTCGCTGAAAGTTTGAGCTTCAAAAACTCCTATTTTGATGCTAATTTTCAGTGGAGAAGAAGATGATATCTTTTCTTTCTTTATTTCATTATAAAACATCAATTTAGTCCACCTAATTCCAACAACTTTGACAAATTTTGACGTTGTTTGTCCCCTATGGCCGACCACCCTATTGCTAAGGGTCTAATTGCACATTAACGGCCTCCAATTAATATTCTATGGCTTTTAGACACCTTCATCTTGTAAAATGGAACTTTCACACTTTATGCAATTTAGTCTTTTTTCGTAATTAAGCATGAAATCGTTAAAATTAAAGCACCAAAATTTTCATGCACTCTTGTAATAATGCTATAACACATAAAATAATATAAAAATGATTTTCCCCGACCTCAGATTAGTGGTTTTGAAACCATTATTTTGACTAGCCCCTAAATCGGGCTATTACAAAACATGTCAGCAAAGTTTTGAGAAATTAAAAGCTTTATTGACTGAGGCAACAGTCTTAGTACAACCTGAACTGGGAAAAGAATTTCTAATTTATAGTGACGAGTCTTTGAACGGACTTGCATGTGTGTTGATGCAAGAGGGCAAAGTGATAGCTTATGCCTCGAGACAGTTGAAACCATATGAGAAGAATTACCAACACATGATTTAGAACTGGCCGCTATAGTTTTTGCCTTGAAAATTTGGAGACATCATTTGTACGTTGAGAAATGTCATGTTTTTACTGATCACCAGAGTTTGAAATATTTGATGACTCAGAAAGACTTAAATTTGCAGCAACGAAGATGGCTTGAGTTATTGAAAGACTATGAGTTGGTGGTTGATTATCACCCGGGTAAAGAGAATGTGCCGCAGATGCCCTGAGTAGGAAATCCTTGTTTACCTTGAGAGCAATGAACACGAGGCTAACTTTATCAGATGATGGTTTGATTCTAGATGAATTGAGAGCTAGGCCGACGTTTCTTCAATAGATTTACGAGGCCCAGAAGTGGGACAGTGAATTACAAGCTAAGATAGCTCTGTGTGAATTGGGCAATAACTTAGATTTTCGTATCGGATCCAATGACTATTTGATGTTCTGAGATAGGATTTGTGTGCCGAAAGGTGACGAACTTAGTCAGAAAACTCTTCAAGAGGCACACAGGTAACACCCCAAACCCAGGCCTAGACTTTATGGCCGAATCTGGCGACGTCCCATGATAGTGCTTTGGAAAACATAATTGCGCTAAAACCATTTGTAGATAATTAGAAAAGTAATTACAATAATGCCCTTTTTGATATTTTAGATTACCTTCAAAAACGCGTCGTTTATTCATTCATTGACCATTTTCAAAACATTATACGTTACGGAAGTTTTTAAAAGTAATTTGAGAATTCGTGTGTTTTTGATAAAACATTTGTTTACTTTGAAAACTCAAGTCTTGTCCTACTGCTAGTAGTTCATAAAATAATAATCCCATATTTAAGTGAAAATCCGTAAAGGCCTTGTTACATGAAATTTACCAAATTATAACCAAATTATAATTAAAAATAAACCGTAAATAAGTGTCCAGAACTGTGGCCACCGCTGAGTCCTCCGTTACACCGGTTCATCTACTGTTGGGGATTACCTGAACAGATTAAATAGAAAAGGGTGAGTTTTCGCAAACTCAGTGTGTAATCCCCACAGAAAATATACACACACAAAAATATTAGATAACAGACATCAATTCACAATTCAGGCTTGAGCCCATTACAGAAACGGTGTGGACCGTAGCCCACTCAGATATAGATTCAGACATATTACTGGGCCTTGGCCCATTTCAAACAGAATATACAGATAACAGAGTCCTACCCACCAGCCTCTACATACCAACTCCGTCCAACCCTACACACCATGTGGGGATAAAATCAACCCACCCAAATTTCTTACACACCATATTAAAAAGAATGCGTACATAATCGATATTTGCAAATTGGCTACATGATAATGAGCTTAAAAGCCTTTTAGATACTTCCTCCAATCATAATCAACCCACCCCGATGCAATGCAACATGCAAGAATGACATGCTATTATGCAATTAAAACTCATATGTATATATATATATATATTCATATCAGTATACATGCTTAGTATAGAAATCAGACAGATAGATCATTCATTTAGGGGTCTAAGTATTGCTTACCGACCCTACGGTAGGTCCACAGTCGACTTGGGCGACCTGTGTAACCTTACAGAGTTTTCTAGAAAAATGGGCTCACATGCCCATGGGCCTATCGTTGTGGGCCCACATGCCCAACCCGGCCCAAATTGGCCTTGGTTGTGTGGATCACACGGCTTGGCCCAGAATCCCACCTGCCCATGTGGTTCACCCGTATGGCCCACACGGCCTAATTGATCGAACCTGTGTATCGCACACGGCCTTTCCCAGACATCACACAGTCGTGTCACTCGCGCACGGCCTGGCTTGTCGATGACACTGCCGTGTGGTAACTTACAGTCTTGCACACGGCCTACCACATGGGCGACCACATGCCCATGTGGCGTCAACAGAAGGGTTTTTGACTTTCGTTGAAACCTCATTTTCTATATTTTGGATACACACCTGGTATCGAATCGATGCTAACACAATCCCGAGCAATCTCGAACCTATAATTGACATTACAAATCTTGAAATTAGCCTATAACCACGGTTTAAACAAATCCATCATTCCAACAATGAATCAACATAACCACTTAACACTTACCTCCAAATGAACAGCAGGAACTTTACAACCTCACACCGTAAATGGCTAATCTCCATCCCTTTGATTGACTCCTAACAATCAAAATAACCATTTTTCTTAAGTCACTTATTCACGATCATAACCAGGATAAGGCATAACAAAACTTACCAATCTTCGACGTCGTACCGAACAACGAGTAATTGGAAAAAAGCTAAAAGAAAAAGGAAGAGGTGGGGAAGAGTTTCAGCAGCAAGGGAAGGAAAAGGAAGGGTGCTGACCAAAAATTTCAAAAGAAGAAGCAGAATGATTAGAAAATCGCTAAGCCCTCCCTAATCCCTTATTTTTCTCCTAAACTTCCTACAATCATATTTTCAATCCAACACAAACTCTTTGGACATGACAACCAAAAATAATGCTCACGCCGGATTCGAACACAGGACTTTCAGTACTTTGACACATCTTTTAACCACCAAACCAGCAAGCCCATTCTGTTAATTACCTACACACTTTAACTTATAAGCCTACTAACCAGGGTTTAGGCTTTATTCATAAAAATACCAAAATTCACCCAAGTTGAGTCTTGAACATAGGACCTCCCACACACACCCAGAACACATATCCACTGAACCAGACACTCATTCATGTCAAAATTACCAAAAGTCAAATTTAAAGAAAAACGACGCGTTACAACTCTACCCCCTAAAAGAAAATTTCGTCCTCAAAATTTTACCTGATAAGAATAGGTGAGGATACTACTGACGCATCGAATCCTTCAGCTCCCAAGTGGCCTCCTCAGTGCTATGATTCTGCCATAGCACCTTCACTAATGGGATAGATTTCCTTCACATGACTTTAATGTCATGCTCTAAAATCTGAACCGGCTCCTCCTCGAATGTCAGATATGGTCTAACCTCGATATCCTCAATGGGCACAATATGCATGGGATCAGAGTGGTAGTGCCTCAACATTGAGACGCGGAATACATCATGTATGCGATTCAACTCCAGAGGAAGTTCTAACTGATATGTGACTGGCCCTACTCATTTCAGAATACGGCATAGCCCAATAAACTAAGGGCTCAGCTTACCCTTGCGACTGAACCTCAAAACCTTCTTCCATAGCGAGACCTTGAGAAATACTAAGTCTCTCACAGAATACTCAATATCCTTCCTCTTCAGACCAGCATAGGGTTTCTTCCTATCAGATGCCGCTTTCATTCAATCCTGAATCAATCAGACCTTATCTTCAGTTTTTGAAACCAATTCCGGACCCAGAACACGTCTCTCACCCAACTCAGTCTAACATAATGGAGTACGACACCTACAACCATACAGGGCCTCGTATGGTGCCATTTGGATGCTAGACAGATAGTTGTTATTATAGGCAAACTCTGATAATGAAAAGTACTCCTCCCAACTGTCTCGAAAATCTATAACACAGCTCCTTAACATATCCTCCGGTTCTTGAATCACCCTCTCCGACTAACTATTTGTCTGAGGATGGAAAGCAGTACTAAAGTCTAACCTTAAACCTAGAGCTTCATGCAATTTCTTCCAAAACAGAGACGTGAAGCGAGGATCCCTATCAAAAATAATCGAGACAAGAACCACATGCAGTCTCACTATTTCAGATACATAGAGCTTAGCCAATTTCTAGAGTGAAAAGTCTGTCCTGACTTGAATGAAGGGAGCAGATTTGGTCAATCGATCCACGATGACCCAGACAGAATCCTTCTTAGTAGGTGTTAAAGGCAACCCACTAACGAAGTCCATAGTTACTCGCTCCCATTTCCACATCGATATCTTTATCGGCTGTAAGAACCCCAAAGGCAACTGATGCTCAACCTTAACCTGCTGACAAGTCAAATAGCGAGCAACGAAATCCATCACCTCACGATTTAACCCTGGCCACCAATATAACTCTCGTAAATCTCGATACATTTTACTCCCACCGAGATGCATAGCATAAGGGCTACTATGTGCCTCCCTCAAAATCGACTGTCTCAAATCTTCATCATTCAGCACACAGATCCGACTACGAAAATAAAGTACCCCATCACTGTTAATTCCAAAATTGTAGTATCCCCATTCTCAACCTAACGGAACCTCAACTCGAGAAGCTTATCCCTTATCCATTTACCTCTGATCTGATCAATCCACGTAGGCTTAACCTGAAGCTCTGCTAACAGACTTCCATCGTCGAATAAGCTAAGTCGAGTGAACATCGCTCTTAGATCTGTCATTTCCCTATGGATCAAAGCATCTGCCACCACATTTGTGTTTCTGGTGGTACTCGATGGTACAGTCGTAGTCCTTAAGCAGTTTAACCCATCTACGCTGCCTAAGGTTTAACTCCTTCTGGGTGAGGAAATACTTGAGGCCTTTGTGATCAGTATAGATTGTACACTTCTCACCATACAGATAGTGCCTCCAAATTTTTAGAGCGAAGACCATTGCTGCCAACTCCAAATCATGGGTAAGATAATTAGCCTCATGCGTCTTGAGCTAACGTGACGTATAAGCTACCACCTTACCATCCTGCATCAGAACGCAACCCAGACCTATATGCGACGTGTCACTGTAAACTACTAAATCCTTCCTAGATTCAGGCTGTATCAAAACTGGAGCCCGAGTCAGAACAGATTTGAGCTTCTCGAAGCTCTCTTGTTGCTTATCAGTCCAGACAAAGGCAACTCTCTTACGCAGAAGCTTGGTCAATGGTGCTGCGATCAAATAGAACCCTTCTACAAAGCATCGATAGTAACCCGCTAACCCCAAAAAGCTACAAATTTCAGATACATTCTTCAACTGCTTCCACTCCAACACAGCCTCAATCTTACGAGGATCAACACGAATCCCCTTTACAGAAACTACATACCCTAGATAGGTTACCCTGAGCCAAAATTTACACTTACTGAACTTTATGTACAACTGTTTCTCATGCAAAGTCTGTAATACCACTCGGAGATGTTCATCATGCTCGTCCTCAGTCTTCGAATACACTAGAATGTCGCCAATGAAGGCTACAATGAACCGATCCAGATAGGGCTGGAACACTCGGTTGATCAGATCCATAAAAATTGCTGGTGCATTAATCAGTCCAAATGGCATCACTAGGAACTCGTAATGGCTATACCGAGTCCTAAATGTCGTCTTACGTACATCGGTCTCTTTAACCTTCAATTTGTGGTATCCAGATTGTAAATCAATCTTGGAGAAAATAGAAGCCCATCTGAATTGGTCAAATAAATCATCTATTCTCGGTAGTGGGTACCTGTTCTTAATGGTCAGCTTATTCAATTGGCGGTAGTCGATACACATATGCATGGATCCATCCTTCTTTTTGAAAAACAGCACAGGTGCTCCCCATGGAGACACACTTGGGCGAATGAACCCATGATCCAGTAACTCTTGGATTTGAGCCTTAAGCTCCACAAGCTCCTTCGGAGCCATTCTATAAGGGACGATGGACACCGGAGCTGTACTAGGAAAGAGCTCAATTCTAAACTCTACCTCTCGGCTCAGAGGCAGACCGGCTAATTCCTCGAGAAAAACATTCGAAAAGTCCCTTATGGTTTTAATGTACCTAACAAAAGAGTCCCTAGAATTCAAAACACTGATGTAGGCCATGAATGTCTCACATCCTTTCCGTATCAACTTTTCTGCCACTAACTCAGAGATTACATTTTCCAGATAATCTCGATGTTCCCCAATCACCACTACCTCGCTATCCTCCTCAGTTCTCAGAATAACCCTTTGTGTAGCATAGTCCAGACTCACCCGATGCTTGGCCAGCCAGTCTATTCCCAGAATCAAATTGAACTCCCCAAATGGGAGCTCCATCAGATCGGCCAGAAATACCATCCCTTGAACCTCTAGCGGAACTCTCTAAACAATTTATTAAACCGGATAGATTGCCCCAACGGACTCACAATAATTATCTCGCTCAAAGTACTCTTTACTGGAATCCCCAAGGTTTCAGACATAGAGCTAGCTACGTAAGAGTGTGTAGAGCCTATGTCTATCAATGTAGTGTATGGTACATCAAAAATTAAGAACGTACCCATAATGACGTCCAGAGCATCACCATCCTCTCAGTGACGTGCAGCATAAACCAGTGCAAGCTACCTTACCTCATTCAGTCTCGCACCTCTGCTTGGTGCTCTTAGTCCTCGGCCCATGCCATTTCCACCCCTAGCCTGACCTAGGCCCCTTGGTGGCTGCTGAGCTACTCTCAGTGGTTGCGTCGTTCCAGCACCCGCAGCTTGCATCTGATTAGTCCTCAGCGGACAGTCCCTAACATGATGCTCAGCCAACCCGCATCTCAAACATGCCCCAGTAGTCCTCCAACACTTGCCCGAATGGCATCTACCACAGTGCCCACAAAACGCCACCCCAATAGGTGCAACAGGAGGCCCAACTCTTACTGCCCATCCAATCTAGCCTTTTTCTTAGGCCTCATCACAAAATTTGAGGGCTCTGGTTCCCTCTTATTCTTTCCTTTCTCAAGATTTTGGCACTCCGCGCGCTTAACCTCCTCGACGATTGATCGTGTGTCAGAGTCTTAAAAATTTATAAAAGAATGATCAAACCTAGAAACTAACTAAGACAACAATGGAGGCAAATGCACCTATCGAACAGTAGTATATTTTAGTGGCAAAACCAGATTGTAGAACCCAAAGGAACCAAAAGTACTAATACTAACTTTTTTTTATTATTTAACCTAAGAATTAAGAGAATTATTGTTTAATCTAAAATTAACTAACTACTAAGCTAAAGATGCTAAGACAAAGAGAATGAATTAGGGAAATACTTGTGGGAAAAACCAATTGATTAAGACAATACCCGAGGAAGAATCCACCTAGACTTCACTTGTTATCTAACTCTGAACCAGACAATTTATTCACTTGACTTGATCCGTAGGATTCCCTAATTTATATTAATACCTCTTTCGAGGCTACTAACGTCTAACCCTAGGTTGATTAATTGAAATTTCTTTCTAATTAAAACCCCTAGAATTGCATTAACTCGATCTATGGACTCCCATATTAGGTTTGACCCTAATCTGGCATATTTACGTCATCCTATTTCTAGAGTTGCGATCAACTCCTCTTAACTATGCTAGATTACTCTTAGGCAGGGACTTTTGCTCTACCACCTAAGCACATCAATACTTGAATCAATATCCTGAAATACCAAAACAATAATTAAGAACACATAGCTAAGAACAAATCAAGTATTGATCATACAGCTCAGAAAATAATAACAAGATTCATCTTAGGTTTCATCCCCCTCAGCTATCTGAGGGTTTAGTTCATATTTATAAAAGAAAACATCTCAGAAGAAAATATAAAACAAAACATAAGAAAACCCTAAAACCCCATGAAGAAATTAAAGGAGAGATCCTCAGTCTTGAGTATGATTCTGGCTTCTTGAGATGAATAAACTGGCTTTCTTTGAGTGAATCACACGATTTAGCCTGGCTCGGTTCTTTGGCCTAACTGAACGCCCCCTTGAAGGTTGACCTCTAGGTTGTTTATATAGGCTTTTGAAATATCTTTCTTTATCTCTAAGTACCCTAATCCGAATAGAATTCTTCTTTTCTGCGACAAGGACACGCCCATGGGATTCGAGGCCAGGCCCAGGTCTATCTTGTGAAAGAGGCACGGCCGTGTATCTTAGAGGCCAGGCCGTGTTCGGGTTTGTTAATGAGGCATGGCCGTGTGGTCTTGGGCCCAGGCCGTGCCAATTTTGTAATTCGGCCCATTTACTCTATTTTCAGCCCGTTTCTCATTCTTTTTATCCTTCGGTGCTCTCTTGAGTATAAAACATGAAAACAAAGGACTAGGAGCACCTATTTCCACAATTCAAGGCTTAATTCATCCAAAAGTATGCTAAATGTGGGATTAAAATATGTTCATTTTATTGTTTATCAAATACCCCCACACTTAAGCATTTGCTTGTCCTCAAGAAAAATCCTCAACTCACAATTAAAACGAACTTCCTTAATTCATAATATTCATCAACAATGCTTCATCATAATTCATAGATAATTTTTACATGGATAATTTAACTCAAAGAGCCCTAAAGATTCAAACAATCAAAGTCATAAGTTTGTAACATGGAAAATATAGGTGTTTCCCCTTATTCAAATAATTACCTTTAATTGAAAATCGACAAGAGTTGACATCCTCACTAAAGATTCACTCCAATCATTCAAGGTGTATAAGGTTCAAAATAAAGCACTCAAAAGTCAAACATGAAAAGTTATTACCATAGGCTTGCTTGATAATCAAATCTCCACCACTATAAAATGAGACGATACACAAATAAAAAGGTCTTTAAAAGGGTTGTAACGGGGCTTAGGTTAAAAGTGTGGATAAAGGCTAAATTAAAGTGTTAGAATCGAGCTTAAATTGACAAATTACCTAACTAGAAAAAATGAACTAATCCTTATTACATCAATTGAAAACTTGAAATTAATAATACGAGCTTCTTCATAATATGTTGAATTTCAATGTATAAGCTCACTTAAACACAGAACTAATAATGAATAAACTCTGATTTTTTTTTAAGAACAAATTAAGTAAATACATAATATGAGAAAATTCAACTATTGAAATAAAATAATTAGGCAACTGATCAAATCAAGTCTCGATAGAAAGGAAGTCAAAAGGAATGGTGATAACAAATACAAGATGGGTTTTGGGTTAATATTAGTGGGTGAGTCAATAAAAGGGTTGTTAGGATCAAAGGGGTTCACTAGGGGTTAATTATGAAGGTAGGCTTTTAGTGGAGTAAGTAGGTTAAATCCTAAGTGCCTTTATCATCTCTGTATATCAAATCAAAACTGTGGTCTTCACATGTATAATCGAAGCAAGTTCTAGAATAACAAATCAATGTTGAACACTCATAATAAAAAAGTGAGCACAAAAGGAATGTATTCTCTAAAAGGCTCAAAATCTCACAAAAAATATGGGTTTTTTATATCGACCTTGTAAATCTCAAACTCCAAGGTAATAATTAGATCCAGGTGGATAACCGAACAAAATTTTAATTTTTTGAAAATAGACTCATCATGCTTGATTCTCTAGTGTCCTTCAGTTTAAATCATCAATGCACAATTAACCAAGACTTAATCTAAAACATATCAATAAAAATCATAAATCAACAGAAATTTCGTTCTAATTAGTGATATGGGAAAATTACTTAAGATAAGATATCATTCAGGGAATTAAAAATAATGTAAAAAGTTAGGCACTTTTTCTAAATAATTTTCACCTCCCCACACTCTAAGATGTACATTGCCCTCAATGTACAAAGATAGATAATAATCATATAGTAAGAAAATCTAAAGAGAGGGAGAGAAGTGAAACTTCCTAAATTTTTGGATGGATTCCTTGAATTGGAAGTGTGGAAACTTGATTCGGAGGTGAAAGATAAGTTGGAGGGGGCACCTCGAGCCATTTTGAAATTGAATCCTCAAAGAAGCCGCTCGAATTTTATTGTATCCTAAGCTAAATCTAAATGTCATAAAGAACAAGAAAATAAAAATAAAAATAAAAATAAAAATAAAGGTAAATAACGAAAATTGAAAGAAGAAAGATAAAGGGAAAAGGAAAGGAAAAGGGGGGTTTAAATAGAGATGCAGCCCACGCCCATGTTCCTACCTGTGGTGCCCACATGGCCACGGCCATGTGTAAGGCCGTGTAGGTATGGAAAACTTGCGCCTAAACATGAAAAGAAATAAACTAAACTAATTAGTAGGGTTAGTGATCGGGTTGCCTCCCGAGAAGCACTCGTTTAAAGTCTTAAGCTAGACTTACCTCTCTTTCGCACAATCATGGTAGTTTGAGGAGGTGGAAATCCTTTCTCATACGATCAATTCGGTTATTGATATATAGTTTGATTTGAATAGTGTTTACCTTAAAGTGATAAATTTAGGATTAGTTACCTCGCCTATTCCATCTGGGAAGATTTTAGTACCTGATCTCCTATCTTAAGCTAGGTTGTCCCATCGTTAAGTTTGTTGTAGAGTTGCCTCATTTTTGCTTCGTGTATTTTGAGTTTCTCTTTGAAGTGTGTCTTCCACTCGTCTAGTTCATCGATCTGAAGCCTTCGTTCTTCATGAATTTCTTTTTTATCGACACGAGGTCTAGGATCTTGCTTGGTTGTGTAGTTTCATGGTGTTTCCTGTACAGAAGGTTGAATCAAATGATTATTAATAGAATTTATGTTTTCAACTTGATTACTCAATGTCCTAATGGAGTCAGGAGCCTGAAGAGTGAGCATTTCACCGCCTACACGAAGTGTGAGCTCTCTGAATTGTTCCTCTATGTGGTCATTCTTTGTTGCATCGGGATATGGCACACGCGGTTGGTACTCTATAATTGTTGATTTTGGTATGTCATAGCTCACCTCAACCTTACCTTCCTTTACCACATTCCCTTGTGTAAATGCTAGTTCATCTAACCCTTCACTATCGTGAGCAGTTATTGCTTGAGGTTGCTCACTTGGGTTAGTTTCAGTGTTGCTGGGCAAGATACCTTGTGGTCTTTCTGAGATCAACTTAGCAAGCTGACCTAACTGGTTCTTAATCCCTTGAATCCATGCTTCTTGATTTTTGAGTTCTATTTTGGTGTTTTGGAAACGTGTTTCTGACACTGCTATGAATTTTACCAGCATCTCCTCAAGGTTCGGCTTCTTTTCCTGTGGGTAGGGCTATTGTTGGAAGTTTGGGGGGATTGTTGTCTCTGATTACCTTGACCATACCATGAGAAATTGGGATGGTACCTCCAACCTGCATTATAACTGTTACTGTAAAAATTATTTTGAGATCGAAAATTATTACTCATATAGTGAACTTGCTCGTTTTCAGCACTTGGGTTGTAAGGTGGATATTCTGTATTGCTCATCCCTCCCCCATTCATATTGTATTGTATAGCTGGATGTACCTGCAAAGAATCACATACGCCATCAATCTTTTTATTTACCAGTTCTACTTGGTTTGATAACATGGTGACCACGTCAACGTTGAAAACATCGGTTGCTTTGGTAGGCATTGTCCTCATGACTTGCCACTGATAATTATTCAGTGCATCTCTCCGGTTTCTGCGAGTGGTATGTTCTATTTCACTTTTTAAAAAAAATCAAGGGTCCCGATGGGTTCCTCCTAGTCTTAAACTAGAGGTACCTGCTAGGAATAAAAAGAAAAAGAAAAGGAGAAAAGTAGAAATAAAATTTAATTTCAAATTTTAAAATATGGCTAAAGTAATAAAAATTAAGCATTCTTATATTTCAGTTCCCCGGCAACGGCGCCAAAAACTTGATCGTGTGTCAGAGTCTTAAAAATTTATAAAAAGAATGATCGAACCTGGAAACTAACTAAGACAACGATGGAGGCAAGTGCACCTATCGAATAGTAGTATAGTTTAGTGGCAAGACCGGATTGTCGAACTCAAAGGAACCAAAAGTACTAATACTAACTTTCTTTTTATTATTTAACCTAAGAATTAAGAGAATTGTTGTTTAATCTAAAATTAACTAACTACTAAGCTAAAGATGCTAAGACAAAGAGAATGAATTAGGGAAATACTTGTGGGAAAAACCAATTGATTAAGACAATACCCGAGGAAGAATCCACCTAGACTTCACCTGTTACCTAACTCTGAACCAGACGATTTGACTTGATCCGTAGGATTCCCTAATTTATATTAATACCTCTTTCGAGGCTACTAACATCTAACCCTAGGTTGATTAATTGAAATTTCTTTCTAATTAAAACCCGTAGAATTGCATTAACTCGATCTATGGACTCATATTAGGTTTGACCCTAATCTGGCAGATTTACGTCATCCTATTTCTAAAGTTGTGATCAACTCCGCTTAACTATGCTAGATAAGTCTTAGGCAGGGACTTTTGCTCCACCACCTAAGCACATCAATACTTGAATCAATATCCTGAAATACCAAAACAATAATTAAGAACACATAGCTAAGAACAAATTAAGTATTGATCATACAGCTTAGAAAACAATAACATGATTCGTCTTAGGTTTCATCACTCCCAGCTATCTGAGGGTTTAGTTCATAATTATAAAAGAAAATATCTCAGAAGAAAATATAAAACAAAACATAAGAAAACCCTAAAACCCCTGAAGAAATTAAAGGAGAGATCCTCAGTCTTGAGTATGATTTCGGCTTCTTGAGATGAATCAACTGGATTTCTTTGAGTGAATCCCACGATTCAGCCTCTCTGGCTTGGCTCTTTGGCCTAGCTGAACGCCCCTTGAAGGTTGACCTCTAGGGTGTTTATATAGGGTTTTGGAATATCTTTCTTCGCCTCTAAGTACCCTAGTTTGAATAGAATTCTTCTTTTCTGCGACAGGGACACTCCCATGGGACACGCCCGTGGGATTCGAGGCCAGGCCGTGGTCTATCCTGTGAAAGAGGCACGACCGTGTATTTCAGGGGCCAGGCCGTGTTCGGGTTTATTAATGAGGCATGGCCGTGTGGTCTTGGGCCCAGGCTGTGCTGATTTTGTAATTCGGCCCATTTACTCTATTTTCAGCCTGTTTCTCGTTCTTTTCATCCTTCGGTGCTCTCCTGAGTATAAAACATGAAAACAAAGGATTAGGAGCACCTATTTCCACAATTCAAGGCTTAAATCATCCAAAAGTATGCTAAATGTGGGATTAAAATGTGCTAATTTTACGTTTTATCAGCGATCTTCGCCTTATCTACTAGAGTAGAAAAGTCACGCTCCCTCTGCGGAGCTATCAGAACCCATAGGTTGTCCCTGAGTCCATCCTCAAAATAGATGCATCGCTCATATTCAGTCACCACCATGCCCTGGGCATAATGGCTCAGTCTCAGAAACTCAGCCTCATACTGGGCCACTGAACGGTCCCCTAGGTGAGATTATGAAACTCACGCCCTAGCATCAATGTAGCTGGCTCCTACGTATATACTCTAAAAATTTGTCTTAAAATAATCCGAAGTCAGACGGTCAGGCTGAGTGCCCTCCTTAACCATCAGCCACCACTGATACGCTTCGTCGCGAGTAGCAAGAAAGCCCCTTTAAGCTTTTGCTCAGCAATAAAGTCTAAACCATCCATGATTCTTTCCGTGGCCTCCATCTAGTACTCGGCCACGCTAGGGGCGACTCCACTAACGCCCCTGAATAACTCAGCCCCATTGGACCGGATTCGTTTCATAACCGGCCCTCGGCCCCCAGATCCTGTGTTGGGTCCAGCAACCCTCTCTAATATCCTCAGCATAGCGTGGGATAATGCGTCATCCCAGCCATGCGATCTCGAGACTTAGTCTCTGTAGTAGGTGAGATCAGCGTCTCACTCGTATCCAGATAGGGCAAATTCTCAGATGCAGAAGACCCAGCTCGAGCCCCCTACGGCCTCTACCATGGCCTCTAGTACCCCTTCCGCGGATACCTCGTGCTCTTATCGAAATTTTGGAAGTTATTTGTATTAACAGTTTTATGCATTAGTTATAGTTCCAATATTTGTTAACAGATGTTTTATGCAGAATAGTATCAGAAGTTTAGAGTTCGTTATCGCGAATCGCAGTTTTACTACGATTTTCAATTTCACTACAGTTTTTAGTTTACACTACCTAGAGTGTTTTCAGTATAGTATACTACCTAAGCCTGTTTCAATCATGCAAGTAGTATTTCAAACAAATTTAAACAAAGATTAAAACACTTACAGGATCGACGCCGGAGACTCTGTGTACCACATACTTATACCAAAGATGTTTTGAATCATTTAAAAATTGTTCCCGAAAAACCATTTAAAAACCCAAAAAACAGCCAATTTTTGTAACCTGGTTCTGATACCACTAAATGTAACACCTCAAACCCGGCCTAGACGTTATGGCCGAATCTGGCGACGTCACATGATAGTGCTTTAGGAAACATAATTGCGCTAAAATCATTTGTAGATAATTAGAAAACGTAATTACAATAATGCCCTTTTTGATATTTTAGGTTACCATAAAAAATGCGTCGTTTATTCATTCATTAACCATTTTCAAAACATTATACGTTGCAGAAGCTTTTTAAAAGTAATTTGTGAATTCATGTGTTTTTGATAAAATATTTGTTTATTTTGAAAACTCGAGTCTTGTCATACTACTAGCAGTCCATAAAATAATAATCCTAAATTTAATTGAAAATTTGTAAAGGCCTTATTACATGAAATTTACCCAATTATAACCAAATCATAATTAAAAATAAACCATAAATAAGTGTCCAGAATAGTGGTCATCGCCGAGTCCTCCACTGCACCAATCTGTCTATTGTTGGGGATTACTTGAACAGATTAAATAGAAAAGGGTGAGTTTTCGTAAACTCAGTGTGTAATTCCCACAAAAAATATAAACACACAGAAATTTCAGATAATATACATCAATTCATAATTCGGGTCTGAGCCCATTATAGAAACTGTATGGACCGTAGCCCACTCAGATACAGATTCAGACATATTACTAGGCTTTGGCCCATTTCAGATAGAATATGCAGATAACAGAGTCCTACCCACAAGCCTCTAGACACCAACTCCATCCAACCCTGCACATAATGTGGGGATAAAATCAACCCACCCAGCCCTACACACCGTGTTGTACCAAATGCAGCACATAATCAAATATTTGCAGCTGAACTACCAGATAACAGGCTTAAGAGCCTTTCAGATACTTCATTCATAATCAACCCACCCCGATGCAATGCAACATGCAAGAATTACATGCTATTATGCAATTAAAACTCATATATATATATATATATTCAGATCAGCATACATGCTTAGTACATAAATCAGACAGACAAATCATTCATTTAGGGGTCTAAGTATTGCTTACCGACCCTATGGTAGGTCCACAATCGACTTGGGCGACCCGTGTAACCTTACAGAGTTTTTCAGAAAAATGGGCTCACACGCCCATTGGCCTACCCGTGTGGCACACCCAGCCTAAATTGGCCTTGGCCGTGTGGATCACACGGCCTGACACGGAATCCCACACGCCCATGTGGTTCATCCATGTGGGCCCACACGGCCCAATTGGTCGAGCCCGTGTGTCGCACACGGTCGTGTCACTCGCGCACAGCCTATCTCGTCGATCACACGGTCGTGTGGTGACTTACAGTCCTACACACGGCCTACCACACGGGTGACCACACGCCCGTGTGGAGTCGATAGAAGGGTTTTTGGCTTTCGCTGAAACCTCATTTTCTATGTTTTCGGGTACACACCTGTTATCGAATCGATACTAACACAATCTCGAGCAATCCTGAACCTGTAATTGACATTACAAATCTTGGAATTAGCCTATAACCATGGTTTAAACAAATCTATCATTCCAACGACGAATCAACATAATCACTTAACACTTACCTCCAAACGAATAACAGGAACTTTACAACCTCACGCCGTAAATGGCTAATCTTCAGCCCTTTGATTGACTCCTAACAATCAAAATAACCACTATTCTTAAGTCACTTATTCACGATCACAACCAGGATACAACATAACAAAACTTACCTATCGCCGACGTCGTACCGAACCAAACAAGTAATTGGAAAAGAAACCGAAAGAAAAAGGAAGAGGTGGGGAAGAGTGTCGGCAACAAGGGGAGGAAAAGGAAGGGTGCTGGCCAAAAATTTCAAAAGAAGAAGTAAAATGATCAAAAAATCGATAATCCCTCCCTAATCCCTTATTTTTCTCCTAAACTTCCTACAATCAGATTTTCAGTCCAACACAAACTCTTTTGACATGACAACCAAAAATAATGCTCACGCCGAGGTTCGAACACAGGACATTCAGTACTTTGACACATCTCTTAACCACCAAACTAGCAAGCCCATTATGTTAATTATCTACACACTTTAACTTATAAGCCAACTAATTAAGGTTTGGATTTTATTCATAAAAATACCAAAATTCACCCAAGTTGTGACTTGAACTTGGGACCTCTCACACATACCCAGAACACATATCCACTGAAACAGACATTCATTCATGTCAAAATTACCAAAGTCAAATTTAAAGAAAAAAGGGGCATTACACACAGTGGTTGTTTATCCGTTCATACGGGTAGTATGAAAATGTATAATGACTTGAAGAAAATGTATTAATGGTCGGGTGTGAAAAGAGATATCTCTGAGTTTGTTTCAAAATGTTTGACCTGCCAGCAAGTGAAAGCCGAACACCAAGTACCCTCAGGTCTACTTCAGCCAGTGATGCTCTCGAGTGGAAATGGGATAGAATTAGAATGGACTTTGTAACGGGTTTGCCTTTGACCCAGAAAAAGAAAGATGTCGTATAGGTCGTTGTTGATAGATTGACAAAGTTGGCTCATTTTATACCGGTTCGTACTGACTACTTGCTTGATAAGTTAACTGAATTGTACATTGCTGAGATTGTAAGATTGCACGGGGTTCCTATATCAATTATTTGGATAGAGATCCGAGATTCACTTCGCGATTTTGGAAGAAGTTACAAGAAGCTTTAGGTATGAAGTTAAATTTTAGTACTGCTTTCCATCCGCAAATTGACGATCAATCCAAAAGGGTAATTCAGATTCTTGAGGACATGCTCTGATGTTGTGTGCTAGAGCTCCAAGGTAGTTGGGAGAAATATCTACCGTTGGTTGAATTTACCTATAACAACAGTTTTCAGTCAAGCATAAAGATGGCACCTAATGAAGTGTTGTATGGCCTTAAGTGCTGAACTCCTCTGTATTGGATAGAGCTCAGCGAGAAATAAATTCACGGGGTTGACTTAGTTAGAGAAACCGAAAAAAAAGGTGAAAATAATTCCTGATAGTTTGAAGGCGGCTTCTGACAGATAAAAGTCATATGCAGATTTGAAAAGAAAAGAGATTGAGTTTCAAATTGGGATACAGTGTTTTTGAAAGTATCTCCATTGAAGAAAGTTCTCATATTTGGCCGGAAAGGCAAGTTGAGTCCATGTTTCATTGGGCCATATGAGCTGATTGAAAGAATCAGACCAGTAGCATATCGGTTGGCTTTACCGACGGAGTTGGAAAATATCCATGATGTGTTTTATGTGTCTATGTTGCGGCGATATCGATCTGACCCTTCACATTTGATTTCACCTGTAGAGGTTGAAATTAGCCTAGATATAACCTATGGCGAATAGCCAATCAAGATATTAGCTCGGGATGTGAAACAATTGAGAAATAAAAGTATAGCCCTAGTGAAATTTTTGTCACAAAGACACAGAGTTGAGAAAGCTACGTGGGAACCTGAAGCAGCTATGCAAAAATAGTACCCAAACTTATTTTCTGATAAGATTTTCGAGGACAAAAATCCCCAAGGAAGGGAGAGTTGTAAAAGCCTGATTTTGGGACTAGTCGAAATAGTGGTTTCGAGACTACAAATCTAACTTAGTAAAATTCATTTTTAATACATTTCTATGGTCTACAATTTTACAGAATGATTTTGCAAAAATTTCACTCGAAAATTTTGACGTTTGGGCACTCAATTTAGCCAAAAGGACTAAATTGTAAAAAGTATAAAAGTTGAGTTCTACATGCTAGAGGTGTCTAATTGCTATGAAATTTTAAATAGAAGGTCCTTAGATGGTAATTAGACCATTTTTTAAGATAGTGGACAAAAATAGACACGTTGAGATAAAATTTCACAGTTTTAAGTGAAGGGCATTTTGGTCATTTGGTAAATAAAAGAATAAAAATGGAAATATTAAGCTAAAATCTTGTCCATCTTCTCCCTCTAGTACCAAAATTTAGAAGGTCACCATAGCTAGGGTTTCCTTCAACTTTCAAGCTTGATTGTAAGTACATCCTAGCCCCATTTTTAATACTCTTTACGTTTTTGAAGTCCTCGTAACCTGGTTTACCTATTTCTACCATTAATTTAAGATGTGGTTGATGTCCAGGGTTTGACCCATGTCAGACTATGTGTATTTTGATATTTAATGGTAGATTATACATGTTTGATGTGTGATAAACAACTTTTACTAGGTGATTTTTGATGAAAATGCATAAAAAGGCCCTAATTGTAAAAAGTTATAAATGGGTAGTAAAAATCTGATTTGATGCAAAAGGTGGATTGCTATAAGAATGAAAATGATTCGGCTAGGCTTGGGTTACCAAGAAATTGAGTCTATTTCATTTTACAAGCCTAGGGACTAAAATGTAATATGTCATAAAGTTAGGGACAGAATAGTAATTTTGTCTAGGATGCAAATTAATGTTGTAATATCCGAGATTTAGGGGTTATGCATTTTCACTTAAATGTATGTGGTAGCATGC
Source organism: Gossypium rotundifolium (assembly GCA_025506655.1). NCBI lineage: Eukaryota > Viridiplantae > Streptophyta > Magnoliopsida > Malvales > Malvaceae > Gossypium > Gossypium rotundifolium. The sequence continues at coordinate 158,483,732 of CP106722.1, read as the reverse complement.
TTGTGTGTGTTTTGAATTTGTTTTGGGGGCTTCAGGAACCTTGGGATGTAGGTAGAAGCCTTAAAAAAAAATTTTGATTTTAAAGCCTAGAAAGGGAACTAAGGGAGCTAGGCCTTAAGGAGTTTAATGTGTGGCTTAGAACACAAGAACCCAGTTGATAAAGTGGCAAGAGAGGTGCCACTTAGGGCATAGGGGAGTGACGCCACAGGGAGTGTGAATGGACCTAGGTTCGAGCAGCAAGGGAAGCATTTTGGAGCTTTTATTTTTCGGCAAGGAAGTGCAATGATGGACGGCACAAGGACACTTCATGGATGAAGTGTAGATTGGGTCAAATAGTTTAAAGATTCGGCTAAGTAGGAGTGAAAAGGGGGATTTTGATGAGGGAGGAAGAGTTGGCCGGCAGAAGGACTTTGGAAAAGGGACATATTCGGTTATGTATAGGGGAGTTAGTGTCGAATTTTTTTTAATCCCTTTTTCTCATCCTTAGACCGAACCCATCTCCCTCCTTTCTCTTTTAATTTGCTTAGGCCGAAAACTCTCTCTCAATTTCACCATAACCGAACTTAACTTGAGCCTCATCATCATTTTTCTCTTCTTCTTCTCATAATTTCTTCTATCATCAAAAGCCGAAAGTCCCATTGCATCTTTACCCCTTTGAAACTAATTGTTCTTAAGCATTAAAAGCCGATCATCCTTCTCCTCTGAATCTATTTCTCTACTTTGGGTTTCTTCTTTTCGATTACTTAGAGCCAGTTGACCAGTTGTATTTTGGTCACTCTTTTGTGTGGTAAGGATCTCTGTGGACTGATTTCTTTTTCTTATTCCTTCTTGAACTGTAATATCCTGACTTTGTGGGTCTGTGCATTTGATGCATTGCATGGCTAAATTAGTAGGTGAAGGCTTTGAGGTGTGGATTGGGCTCAGGTTTGGGCTTAAAACTTGGATTAAATTGCTTATAAATAATGTTAGTGTATAAATTAAAAGTTAAGTGAGTATGTTTAGTAGCAAGTTCGGCTCGTGGCCCAAAGTTAGAGGTGCCATAAGTGGATATGTAGGTGGCGTCACAAGGGGGAGAAGTTTGGGCCTAGTATGGCCGCTTGGGGCCCAAGTTAGTGGGTCAAATATTTGGCACTTCAAAGGGGAGGGGATGGATGGCACCTAGCTACAATTTTGGAGTGTTATTTCTTTTCTTTTATGATTAAAAAGGGTGTTAATTAAGAGGGAAGAGGTGGATTTTAGGTGGCCTCTTTTAAAAGAGAGATAAAGGTTGGGTTATCAAGAGGGAGAGAGGTTATCAGGAGGGAGAGAGTTGGCCAAAATTCCAACTCTGAGTGTATGCTTGTGTATTGCCGAAATTTTGAAGCCTAGTGTTCATCTTGACCATTTGATTTCTTTTCTTTCTTTCTCATCTATTCTCTAGCCGAAACCTCTCTACCATTTTTCATCATTGCCGCAACACCTTAAAACCTCACACTTCTCTTCTCTTTTGTTAAGGCCGAATCTCCCTCTTGTCACCAAGGCTAAATCGCATCAAATCTCAACCTTCTCACTTCTTCTTTTCACGATTCATCAAAAGCCAAAAACATAATTGACCTTAGCCGAATCTATATCTCTTTGCTATTTTTTTTAAAGCTGAAAAGTTTACTTCTTTGTCACCTTTTGAAACCGATTCTCTTCTAGTTATCTCTTAAAATCGAAAACCCTTCTCTTGTGGCTAAATCTCTCAGTAATCAAAGGGGGTGGTTGATCAGTTGATGCAAGCTATTCGATCGATTCTAATAGTGGGGTAAGGAACTCTTTGTCAGTTGATCTTCTTTCCTATACCTTCAATTAAGTCGACACTAAGGAAACTAATCCCTTTTATTCTTTTGGCCGAACTATGTAAGGGGTCTTTTGGGATTCTTGTAGTTAACGTTTGGAGAAGTGATCATTCGGGATTTGAATATCCAAGGTAAGTGAAGTGTGATTTCAGGCCAAAGGCCATTTACTTTGTTCATCAAATGTTAGAATTTAATCTAACATATACCCTGTAGGGATTTTGACATCTCCAAGGACAAGTGATATTTTCGAGATTTAGACAATCAAGGTAAGGGATATTGATATTCGGCCAAGGCCATATTACTTATTAAGGGTGTCGATTCTAACTATGGTGTTTTAGGGGATTTCTGACAGATCTTCAAGATTTGGCTAAGCAATCTAGCTAAGGGTTCTAGTGATTCAGATCTGTTTCTTATTCGTTCAAAAGCTGAAAACTAATCGATTGAGTGTTCTAGAGCCTAGTCAATTGCAAGGGGGGATCATCATGAAGTTTCGGGATTTGGTTGGTAACCAAATCGGCACAGCAAGGTAAGGGTTTTGGTCTCGTTAACCCTTTGGGATTTGTTGTTTAAATAATGGCTTTTTGCTAATATGCTTAGTTTTGGCCGAATGTAGGAAAAAGGGGACTAGTACATTAGATCGAGATTTTCGAGATTTTGATTAGATCTACGAATAATCAGGTCTGTAGCCCTACACTAATTCCCCTCTGGTTGATAATATTAGATATGTGTTAATAAAAATATGAAAATATGGCTAAGGATACCATCCAATGGTACGAGTGCATTCAGGTATGTTACCCCTTTAACATTTGTAGATAATGTTTAATAACATTGATGTGAAAATATGTGGATTCCCGTAATGATTTTGGGGTAAGGTAAATTGTATGACAAATAGCATGTTTTGTATGTTGCATGGGCATATGGGTGATTATGTGAAAGGGGAAGTGATCCGTGGTTCCTACCACAATATCCGTGACTCTGTCACATTATCCGTGACTATGTCACATATTATGAATCTGGTGACTCTGTCACATTATCCGTGGCTATGCCACATTATAAGGGCGATGTACAGTTATTGATCGCAATGATCGCCTTGATGGTGTGTAGCGGATGGAGGGTCGATTTAGTAATCCCCAAAGGTGATTGGTAGGTACAGTGATGTGTAGAGGATGGATTTCTAGGTGGGTTGGGTTGCATCATTGCCTATTATTATTATATGTGAAATGATATGTTTTATCGATTGGGAATCTGTGATGGTTGTTACACATCGAGTCATTGACTCACCCTTCGTGGGCTAACTTTTACAGATGGCACTCAAGTGAATAGACCGGTCGGTAGGAACTTATAGGTGGCCATGCACACTCAAATTTTCGCTTTCTTATTAAGTTTATATCTATCTATTTTGGGTTACATTTTGATATAATAAGGCCCTTATTACTTAACTATTTAATTTTCTTTGCGTTTTAAATTTCGATACGACATTTAACAACATCAATTGATTTGAAACTCAATTACCTACGGTTTTCAAGTTACAAAAAAAGAATAAACTCTAAAATTCGGCATTTCTTTTAACTTGTAACTTTTGAAATATGAAATTATCGATTTAGTACAAAATTAAATTACAACTCGATTTTTAACTTGAGAACAACCCGAATTTATTTTTCTTCGAAACCATTGCGATTTTCAAAATGTCATACGAGACTTAACTATGCTTTCCTTAAGGAGCATGCCAGATCCGGTCAGGGCTTGTGGGTCAGGTTTGGGGTGTTTCATGAACTGTCGAAATAAAGGACTCTAATCCCCTATGTCTCTTTGGTCGAAACCATGAAAGGGGGTTTCGGGATTCTTTTGTAGCTGACAGTTTAAGGGAGATCTTTCAGGATTTTGGATATCCAAGGTAAGCAAGATATACCATTCGGCTAAGGGCCACTTCTATTGGTTTTAAGGCACTAAGCCGATTCTAACCTAAGCCATGTAGGGACCTCGACAACTTCAGGAGTAGACAATAGTTTTCAGGATTTGAACAAGCAAGGTAAGGGAGTTGTAATATTCGGCCAAAGGCCATATTACCTATTGAGGGTTGTCGATTCTAACTATGGTTTTTAGGGAGGAGTACAACCTGATTCGGTAGATCTTCGGGATTCGGTGGCCGAACTAGGTAAGGGTTCTAGCGTGTTGATCTGTTTCTTATTCATTAAAAAATCGAAGGCTAATCATTTGTATGTATTAGTGGTTGGCCGATTGCAAGGGAAGTGCATCACGTAGTTTCGGGATTTGGTTGGAAACCAAATCGGCATAAAGGTAAGATGATATCTCCATGCGACATATCCTTCGGGATTTCCAGTTGAGCCGAATAGGCTTTTGGATACTAACAAGTGTTGGCCGATTGTAGGAATGGGTAAGGCAAACGCTTCGGGATCTCGTTAGTTTCTCGTAGTTTTGGGATTTCGCTTAGATCTACGAATAGTCAGGTGTGTAACCCACCCTAAATTCCCGATTAATAATAATGTGATGTATATGTTAATAAGGCAATGACTGAATATGGCTAAGGGTACCATTCAATGGTGCAGTGTATTCAGGTACGTACCCCTTAATACTCGTTAATAATGTTTATAAACATTGCTATGAAAATATGAGAAACTTCGTTATGGCCATGGGGTAAGGTATATTGCATGATATCTGTATGATTTGTATGTTGCATGGGCATATGGGTGATAATGATAAAGGGGAAGTGTTCCGGTGGTTTTTACCACATTATCTGGTGACCTATGTCACATATTATGAATTCGATGACTCTGTCACACTATCTAGTGGCTATGCCACGATTATAAGGGCGATGTGCAGTTGACTGTAGCGACTGCCTTCGATGGTGTGTAGTGGATGGAGGGTCGATTTAGTAATCCCCACGGTGTGATTGGCAGGTACAGGTGATGTGTAGAGGATGGATATCTAGGTGGGTTTGGGTTGCACCATTGCTAGTATTTGGTTCGTATGTGAAATAATATGTTTTTATCGATTGGGAATCAGTGATGGTCGTTATACATCGAGTCTGCTTGACTCACCCTTCGTGGGCTAACATTTTGCGTGTGATACTCAATAAATGGACCGGCCATAGGACTTAGTGGTGGCCATGCTCACCAAGACTTTTTTGGTTTCTTATGAATAAATTTATCACGTTTTCTTATTAAGTTTTTTTTTAAGATTTATTTCGGGTTTTGTTTTGTTGTAATAAGGCCATTACTATTAAACTGTTTCATGCTTGTGGTTAAATTTTTATTATGATACGAACAACATCAAACAAATGATTAAACATTTTTCGTAAAACAACTTCAATTGTTTTGACACCCAAACACCTACGGTTTTCAAGTTAATAATAATAAGCTCTAAAATTCGGCATTTCTTTTAACTTGTAATTTTTGAAACATGAAAATACCGTCTCAATACAAACTTCAAAAACAACACGATTTTCAAATTGATCATAACTCAAATCTATTATCTTCAAAACCACAAGTTTTTTTTCCACATGACAAAACGAGGATTTGCTACATTTTACTCAAGGAGCATGCCAGATCCGGTCAGGGCTTGTGGGCCGAGTTGGGGTGTTTCAATTTGGTATCAGAGCCCGGTTTAAAACTCGGCCTTGAGGGCTTTTGGGCCCAAAATGTTTTTTTAAATTAAGATTTACTAAAGGATGAACAGGTTTTCCGGCATGGCACCTGAGTCTCCGACCCGAAGTCCACCAAGTAAGTACCCCTAACCACTGTGTGATTTGTATGTGGGTATTACGGGATCGTAGATTAGTAGATTAAGAGCTATTGAACCCTAGGATTAGCTTACTCCAACACAGAATTACATAAAACTTAAAGCCTAATCAAACGAACACGTGAGTGAGTCACCGAAAGTTAAGGGTTTGGCAACTGTTGCAGCGATGTCTAGGATTGGATTAGGGAGAGCTTGGTATTTAAGCGGTCCTAGTGACTCACCTCCTCTTCGCTCGAATCCTACCAGTGCGAGTGACGGTTCACCCTAACCAAGAGGACTTATTCACAAAGCTAAATTCAATAATTAAAACCCGAAAGGGACTAGCTACACTGTTTTATAAAAATCCTAGTTTTAAAATCACCGAATTACCCCTTTTATTTGTAAAAACTATTTTAGTTTTTGAAAAAAATTCTAAAATATCCCCGATTTACAAATTTACTGAAATACCCCTGGTTTGTAAAATCACTAAAATACCCTCAGTTTATAAAATTGCCATACAACCCTCAACTTTTATCAAAATATTCCTATTTTGTAAAAATACCAAAAACCCCTATTTTGTAAAATATCAAGATACCCTGATTTGGAAAATTACCAAAATACCTCTATAGGATAAATTACGAAAATACCCCTGGGTTGGAACGGATGAAAATGTTCGATTGGGGAGAGTGTGTAGTAGATACTATTAAATGAATGTGATTCTCTGAATTAGGGTAGAAGATTTGAAACAAAAACCTTGAAATGATCAAAAGAACTATTACGAAACTTCTTTACATAAAGTTTGTTCATGGGTAATCAGTGGAACAAAAACTAATGCATAAAACTTTTTAAAGCAGATTAAATCATGATCGTAGGCATGAGTTCTAGGGGACGTGGTCGTAATGTGTAAGGGCGTGGTAGAGGCAGAATGACCGTATCGGAACCCGTTAGGTCTGGTCAAGGGTCCGAGAATAAGATGCCACCACCACCAGCTGCTGGTGTTGAATATCGTGATCGATGGGGATGATGCGATGATCGCAGCGATGTTGCGAAGTTCTTAAGAGGGTGGCTGGAGTAGGTGGAGGCATGGGAGCTCAAAAATCTATACCCGAGCGACTCCGAGTAAATAGAGCTGAGGTATTCCGAGGTGTATCTGGTGTGGCACCCAGTACGGCTGAGTATTGGTTGGAGGCGACGGAGCGAATTATGGATGATTTGGACCTGACTGCTGAGGAAAAACTGAAAGGGGTGGTGTCGCTTCTTCGGGATGAGTCATACCAGTGGTGGATCATGGTTCGGGATAGTGTTACAGCGGACGATCTTACTTGGGAGTATTTTAAGGCGGCGTGTCAGAAGAAGTATATTGGGACTAGCTATATTGATGTGTAGAGGAAGGCGTTTCTGAGGCTGGTTCAGGAGAGTAAGTCCGTAGCGGAGTACAAGGCATAATTTTTAAAGCATCGTGGCTACGGAGCATGAACGATGTGTCAGGTTTGAGGACGGACTGAGGGATGACCTAAGATTGCTGATAGCTCCACAGTAAGAGCGAAAGTTTACCGTGTTAGTAGAGAAGGCTAAGGTAGCCAAAGGGGTTAAGGAATCTGTGAGATAGAATTCTGATAGGAATAGAAAAAAGAGAGGTTTTGGATCATTAGGGTCATCCGAGAACATTCAAAAGAGACCTAGAGTTGATGGGTCACGAGGTCAGCAGGTTGTCACGGGAGGATAATACCGTACTTATGCTCAGTGTGGAAAGATGCACCTGGGAGAGTGTTGGAAGAAGACAGGGATGTTTTAAGTGTGGATCCAAGGATCACATGATTAGGGACTGTCCTATGAAAACAGACGGGATCCGACCAACAAGTCAGGGTCTTAATCAGGCTAGAAGAGGTGGACAGCAGCCATCGCGGGGTCGTGGCTCGATTGGCAGAGGTCGAGGAACGCCGGGTAGAGGTGTTGGTAACACAGAGGCAAGACAGCCAGGTCTGGTATATACAGTTCATCAAAGGGAGGATGGTGACGCACCGAACGTTATAACCGGTACGTTCCTTATAGCTGACAAGCCTTACTTTACTTTAATTGATGTTGGCTCGACCCACTCATATGTTACATGTAGAGTAGCTGAAACACTAGGTGTAGTATCTAAACCGTCTGTTAGGGAGATGACTATAGTGAGCAGTTAGGTCAAAGCAGTAGTGGTGAATAGGATATTCAGGTGTGCCTCTAGAGATTCGGGGTGGTATTTCTGCCGACTTGATGGAACTACCTTTGGGGAATTTGATCTTATTCTAGGCATGGATTGGCTAGTGGAACATCGGGCTAAATTGGATTGCGCAGCTAAGCGAATGGAGTTGAGGACTCCGGAGGATGAGGAGAAAATTATGATAGGAGAAAGGAGAAATTATTTGGCTAACGTAGTCTTCGCATTAAAGGCTGATAAGATGGTTCGAAAAGGGTGTAAGGCATTTTTGGCCTTCCTAAGTGCTTTGGATACAAAAGAAGAAGGAGTTAGTGGAGTGAGAACAGTAAGGGAATTCATGGATGTCTTTCCAAAGGAGTCTGCTGGGTTACCCCTCGACAGGAGGTGGAGTTCGAAATTGATTTATCGCCGCATGAATTTCGTGTCAATTGCTCGCATTGAATGGCACCAAAGGAGTTGGTAGAGCTTAAAGCCCAGATCTAAGAGTTACTCGATCGTGGGTTTATTCGACCCAGTGTGTCTCTATGGGGAGCACCATCCTATTCGTGAAAAAGAAGGATGGGACTATGCGTATGTGCATAGATTATCGGCAGTTGAATAAGCTGACCATCAAGAACAAGTACCCATTGCCAAGGATAGACGACTTGTTCGATCAATTTAAGGGGCCGCAGTATTTTCAAAGATAGATCTAAGGTCGTGGTATCATCGACTTAAGGTGAAGAAGGATATCCATAAGATGACTTTTCGGACAAGGTACGGGCATTATGAGTTCTAAGTAATGCCGTTCGGATTGACGAATGCCCCAGCTGCGTTCATGGATATGATTAATCGGGTTTTCCAACCCTACTTGGATCGGTTCGTCGTTGTGTTTATAGACGACATCCTAGTGTATTCCAAGTCTGAGGAAGAGCATGATGAGCATCTCCGGGTTGTATTGCAAGTGTTAAGGGAAAAGAAGCTATATACCAAGTTCAGTAAGTGCGAATTTTAGCTGAAGGAAGTTATGTTCTTAGGACATGTGGTGTCTGTGGAAGGAATAAAGGTGGATCCTCAGAAGATTGAGGCAGTATTAGATTGGAAACCACCTAAGTCTGTGGCAGGGGTTCGTAGTTTCTTGGGGTTAGCAGGCTATTACAAGAGGTTTGTTGAAGGGTTCTCGTCAATAGCAGCACCTCTGACGAAGTTGTTAAGGAAGGAGGTACCTTTCGTATGGGCGGATAAGCAGCAGAAGAGTTTTGAGAAGCTTAAGAGAGTATTGACTGAGGCTCCGATTTTGATTCAGCCGGAAGTAGGGAAAGACTTTGTGGTGTATTGTGAAGCTTCCCATACAGGATTGGGATGTGTCCTTAAGCAAGATGGGAAAGTGGTCGCTTATGCGTCTCGGTAGTTGAGGCCACATGAGGTTAACTATCCGACGCATGACCTGGAGTTGGCTGCGGTAGTTTTCGCGCTAAAAGTGTGGAGGCACTACTTGTATGGAGAAAAGTCGATGATTTACATGGATCACAAGAGTCTGAAGTATCTGCTGACTCAGAAGGAGCTAAATTGAGATAGCGAAGGTGGGTGGAGTTGTTGAAAGACTACGACTGTTCAATAGAGTATCACCCGGGCAAGGCAAATGTGGTGGCAGATGCCCTAAGTCGAAAGTGGTGTCGGATCTGAGGGCGATGTTTGCACATCTTAGACTTTATGAAGATAAAAGTTTGTTAGCAGAGTTGCAAGTGAAGCCGACGTGGTTAAGTCAGGTAAGGGAGAAACAGATGGTAGATGTGAACTCGAGGCTGTTTGCTACAAGTACAAAATGGGAGTTGGAAGACTATGGTGTAAACAAAGATGGAGTCTTTGTGTTTTCGTGGCAAGGTCCAGATGTCAAGGATGAGGAGTTAAGGTAGAAAATTCTTCAGAATCGCATAGTAGCCCTTATGTTATGCATCCTGGAGGAAGTAAGTTATACAGGATCTACGGATCGGATTTTGGTGGCTTGGTCTTAAGCGGGAAGTTACAAAATTTGTAGGGAAGTGTTTAACATGTCAACAAGTCAAAGCTGAACACCAAGTACCGTCAGGATTGCTTCAACCGATAAATATTCCGCAATGGAAGTGGGAGAGAATTACTATGGACTTCGTTAGTGGGCTTCCCTTACACCTACTAAGAAGGACTCCAGATGGGTGATAGTAGATCGGTTGTGAAGTCTCAGATATTTCATACCAAAGGCGGGTTGACTAATCCCTGCAGAGATTGGCAAAATTGTATGTAGCAGAAATCGTGAGGCTGCACAGAGTGCCGGTGTCGATTATCTCGGATAAGGATCTGAGGTTTACGTCTCGATTTTGGAAAGCACTACATCAAGCATTGGGCACCAGGTTGGACTTTAGTACGGCATTCCATCCGCATTCAGACGGCCAATCTGAGCGGGTAATTCAAGTGCTAGAGGATATGTTGAGGGGTTGCGTGATAGATTTCAGAAGAAGTTGGGAGGAGTTCTTGCCTTTAGCGGAGTTTATGCATAACAACAAACTATCAAGCAAGTATTCGGATGGCACCTGCAAGTTATCAGATGGAAAGAGGTGTCACACTCCTACATATTGGACAGAATTGGGGGAACATCATGTTTTGGGTCCAAAGATTGTGGCAGAGTCCGAAGGAAAGGTTAAGGTAATTCAGACACGATTGAAGGAGGCATCTGACAGGCAAAAGTCATATGCAGATCTTAAGCGAAAGCAGATAGAGTTTGCCGTGGGGAATCAGGTGTTTCTTAAAGTTTCACCGTGGAAGAAGGTGATGAGATTTGGTCGCAAGGGAAAGCTAAGTCCTAGGTTTATAGGACCTTATCGGATTTTGAAGCGGGTTGGACCAGTAGCATATCAGTTAGAGTTACCTAAGGAATTGAAGCAGATGCACGATGTGTTCCACGTTTCGATGCTACGTCGTTACCGATCAGACCCATCTCATGTAATACCAGTTGAGGAGGTGGAGCCAAGACTAGATTTGTCGTATGAGGAGGAGCCGATTCAGATTCTAGAACGGGATGTGAGGTGCTTCGGAGGAAAATAGTTCCTCTAGTCAAAGTGTTGGGGCGTAACCATGGATCGGAGGAAGCTTCGTGGGAGCCAGAGGAAGCAATGCGACAGCAATACCCTCACTTATTTTAGCCAGGTAATTTCGAGGTCGAAATTATTTTAAAGGGTAGAACTGTAATATTCGGGATTTAGGGGTTATGCATTTTTACTAAAATGTATGTGGTAGCATGCTTGTGTGTGTTTTGAATTTGTTTTGGGGGCTTCAGGAACCTTGGGATGTAGGTAGAAGCCTTAAAAAAATATTTGATTTTAAAGCCTAGAAAGGGAACTAAGGGAGCTAGGCCTTAAGGACCTTAATGTGTGGCTTAGGACACAAGAACCCAGTTGATAAAGTGGCAAGGGAGGCGCCACTTAGAGCATAGGGGAGTGACGCCACAGGGAGTGTGAAGGGACCTAGGTTCGAGCAGCAAGGGAAGCATTTTGGAGCTTTTATTTTTCGACAATGAAGTGCAGTGATGGACGGCACAAGGTCACTTTATGGATGAAGTGTAGATTGGGTCAAATAGTTTAATTATTTGGCTAAGTAGGAGTGAAAAGGAGGATTTTGATGAGGGAGGAAGAGTTGGCCGGCAGAAGGACTTTGGAGAAGGGGCATATTCGGTCATGTATAGGGGAGTTAGTGCTGAATTTTTTTAATCTCTTTTTCTCATCCTTAGACCGAACCCATCTCCCTCCTTTCTCTTTTAATTTGCTTAGGCCGAAAACTCTCTCTCAATTTCACCATAACCGAACCTTAACTTGAGCCTCACCATCATTTTTCTCTTTTTATTCTCATAATTTCTTCTGTCATCAAAAGCCGAAAGTCCCATTGCATCTTTACCTCTTTGAAACCGATTGTTCTTAAGCACTAAAAGTCGATCATCCTTCTCCTCTGATTCTATTTCTCTACTTTGGGTTTCTTCTTGTCGATTACTTAGAGCCAGTTGACCAGTTATGTTTTGGTCACTCTTTTGCGTGGTAAGGATCTCTGTGGACTGATTTTTTTTTTCTTATTTCTTCTTGAACTGTTGAAATAAAGGACTCTAATCCCCTATGTCTCTTTGGCCAAAACCATGAAAGGGGGTTTCGGGATTTTTTTGTAGCCGACGATTTAAGGGAGATCTTTCAGGATTTGGATATCCAAGGTAAGCAAGATATACCATTCGCCAAGGGCCACTTTATTGGTTTTAAGGCACTAAGTCGATTCTAACCTAAGCCATGTAGGGATCTCGACAACTTCGTGAGCGCATAATAGTTTCCGGGATTTGAACAAGCAAGGTAAGGGAGTTGTAATATTCGGCCAAAGGCCATATTACCTATTGGGGTTCCCGATTCTAACTATGGTTTTTAGGGAGGAGTACAACCTGATTTGGTAGATCTTCGGGATTCGGTGGCCGAACTAGGTAAGGGTTCTAACGTGTAGATCTGTTTCTTATTTATTCAAAAATCGAAGGCTAATCGTTTGTGTGTATTAGTGGTTGGCCGATTACAAGGGAAGTGCATCACGTAGTTTCGAGATTTTGTTGGAAACCAAATCGGCATAAAGGTAAGATGATATCTCCATGCGACATATCCTTCGGGATTTCCAGTTGAGCCGAATAGGCTTTTGGTTACTAAAAGTGTTGGTCGATTATAGGAAGGGGTAAGGCAAACGCTTCGGGATCTCGTTAGTTTTGCGTAGTTTTGGGATTTCGCTTAGATCTACGAACAGTCTGGTGTGTAACCACCCTAAATTCTCGATTAATAACAATAATGTAATGTATATGTTAACAAGGCAATGAATGAATATGGCTAAGGGTATCATTCAATAGTGCAGTGTATTCAGGTACGTACCCCTTAATACTCGTTAATAATGTTTATAAACATTGCTATGAAAATATGAGAAACTTCGTTATGGCCATAGGGTAAGGTATATTGCATGATATCTGTATGATTTGTATGTTGCATGGGCATATGGGTGATAATGATAAAGGGGAAGTGTTCCGGTGGTTTTTACCACATTATTTGGTGACCTGTGTCACATATTATGAATTCGGTGACTCTGTCACACTATCTAGTGGCTATGCCACGATTATAAGGGCAATGTGTAGTTGACTGCAGCGACTGCCTTCGATGGTGTGTAGCGGATGGAGGGTCAATTTAGTAATCCCCACGGTGTGATTGGCAGGTGCGGGTGATGTGTAGAGGATAGATATTGTAACATCCTAAACGTGGGCCTGCGCATTAAGGTGATAGTTTAATATGTTAAATTGAGATTCTAAGGATCTAATGACTTTTGATTAAATATGTGGATTAGGTTTTAAATTAGTGCTTTGGGTATTTTAAAGTGATATATTGGGCTTTAAAAATATGGGTTAGGAGGCTAATACATGGTGTTAGCTTATAATTTAAGTAGATAGTTAATTAAGTGACAAGCTGGGCTTATGGCCCAAGGATTTGAGGAGCTTTAAATGGGCATAAGGTGGCATCATAAGGGGAGGAGTTTGGGCCTAGTATGGCTACTTAAAGCCCAAATTTTAAGACTTAAAATTTGGCACCTACAAGCCCTAGGAGTGGACGGACACTAGCTACAAAATAGGATTTTAATTCTTTTATTTCTTGATAAATAGGAAGATAATGAAGAGAAAGATGAGGGCTATTTTTTGAGGAGATAAGGTTTGGGTTATCGGGTGAGATAAAGGCTATCGGAAGAAGGAAGAGTTGGCCGAAATTCCAACTTTGTGTGTGGATGATATGTCAAATTTTCTATAAATAGGAGTAGTATTCTTCAATTTTGGTATTCGAAACCCTATTTTCTCTCATTCTCTCCAAATTTCCAAGCATTTCCCATAGTTTCTCTTTTCTTTTCTAAAAGTCAATTCCATTTGATTCATACTCTCATCTCACATAGCCAAACCTACAAGGGAGGTTTCTGTTTCCCGAAGGTGCACCATAAGCCACATACTCCTTAGTAATTTGGTAAGTTTCGGGATTTTATTCTATGCGATTTCACTCTTTCTTTTCATTCAAATCTAACCCAAAACACTTATTTTAAGGCCTATCGATTTTCCCTCTCTGCTTTTAGTAGCTGAATCTGTCTCATTAAAAGTCTCCTGTGCCGATTTGGTGGAAAAGCCGAAGGTAGGAAGGTGACGTTGTCTTAGGGATTTTTGAGATTCGACAAATAAGGCTCTACGTTAGGGATAATAGATTTTCGTGGTAACCAGGTGTGTAATACCTCTCCACCATCTAGATCTGCCTATTATTGTATGTTCATGTGTTTTTTTATGTTTTGATAAATGCCGAAATCTCGGTTTATTGATGCAAGCCCAAGGAGGGAAAAAGCAGATCCCTAGGTTAGTAAATAATCTATTTAAATGTTATAAGTAAAATGCTTGTATGTGATTGCATGGGTTGGGTTGATGAAAGGAGGAAGTTATACGTTACATGTGTAGCGGCTAATGCCGTGAATCGTTATCTGAGCTTGACCATTAAATGTTATACGGGCTTCGGCCATTATATGTTATAAGGGCTCCACCATCATATGTGGATGAGCAGCATGACTGGCATCATAGTGTGTAGTGGTGTGGGTCGGTTGTAGAAATCCCCAATGGTGTGAACGGTTGGTACGGGGGTGTGTAGCGGATGGAAACCTAGGCAAACGGTTGGGCCTTGCATATTAATTGCTGTTAATTTTTATTATGATTATTACACTATTTATTTTGTTTAATGGGCTTAAGGCCCAAACTCTAGTGGTGCATGAGGGTTGCACACTGAGTCTCGCGACTCACCCTTTAATTAACATTTCAAGTGATACCTAGTGATTCGGACCGGGCTGGAGAGGAACACAAGGTGTCCATGCAGAAGAATATGTAGATTTGGTAAAAAGAGACTCAAGTTTTATTTTATATTTTTAATTAATGGACTTCAAACCTCGTTGTAATAAGGCCATGGGCTATTATGTTTTATTATGGGCTTCTATTACTTTAAGTCGTTTAAGCTTTTTATTTTAATTAAAAAGGCATGTATTTAAGTTTGAATTTTACTTTACTTGAGCATATTCTATATAAAACATATTTGGGCTTTTTTGAAAATGCAACATGTTTCGATAAAATTTTTCTTGGTGACATACCAGATCCAGTTGTAGTGTTTGGGCCGGGTGTGGGGTGTTACAAATTGGTATCAGAGCCCGGCTCAAAACTCAGCTCTAGGGGTTTTTGGGCTCAAAACGTTTTCTAAATATGGCCTTTTGAAATATACATATTTTTAAATAATAACAGGTCTGTTAGCTCAGCATGGCACCTGCGTCTCCGGCCCATGTCCGTCGGGTAAGTACTCCGAACCATTGTGTGATATTTATATATGTGGGCTTAGTGGGTCTAGTGGGACATAGACTAAGCTAGAATTAGAACTTGATGGACTCTAGGCTTAGCTTAAACCACTTCTTAAAATTCATAAAACTTAATTTCATGAACAAACTCGTTAACGAGCCATGAAGGTTAGGTGTGGTAAAGTCACACGCATGTCTAGGTTGGATCCTAAGAGCTCGGTATTTAAGCGACCCTAGTGACTCACCTCCTCTTCGCTGGAATCCTATCTGGTGCGTAATGACTGTTCACCTTAGTCGAGTTAGGGTGTGGCAATAGGCTTACGCATGTCTAGGAGTGGATTCAGGGAGAGCTTGATATTTAAGTAGTCCTAGCGACTCACCTCCTCTTCACTAGAATCTTACCTGGTGCGTAGTGACTATTCACCCTAGTTACGATGGCTGGTTGATGAGCTAAACCCTATGATTAAAACCCAAAAGGGACCAGCCACCTTTTTCTTAAAAAAAAAACCCCAAGTTTTGTAAAATTTTCAAAATACCTTTGTTTTATAAAAAAATAATAAATTCCAATCAACCCTGTTTCAAAAAAAAAATAGCCCTCATCTTTCTCTTCATTATCTTCCTATTTATCAAGAAATAAAAGAATTAAAATCCCTATTTTGTAGCTAGTGTGCCGTCCACTCCTAGAGCTTGTAAGTGTCGAATTTTCGTCTTAAAATTTGGGCTCTAAGTGGCCATACTAGGCCCAAACTCCTTCCCCTTATGATGCCACCTTATGTCCACTTAAAGCTCCTCAAATCCTTGGGCCACTAGCCCAGCTTGTCACTTAATTAACTATCTACTTAAATTATAAGCTAACACCATGTATTAGCCTCCTAACCCATATTTTTAAAGCCAAATATATCACTTTAAAATACCCAGAGCACTAATTTAAACCCCAAACCACATATTTAATGAAAAAGTCAGCCCAATCCTTAGAATCATAATTTAACATATTAAACTATCACCTTAATACGCAGGCCCACATTTAGGATGTTTCAGTTCTACCCCCCTTAAAATAAATTTTGACCTCGAAATTTACCTGATCAGAAAAGATAGGGATATTACTGTCGCATAACCTCTTCTGGTTCCCACGTCGCCTCTTCTGCGCTGTGGTTTCTCCGCAAGACTTTGACCAAAGGAACAAACTTCCTTCTTAACACTTTTACGTCTTGATCTAAAATTTGTACTGGTTCCTCCTCAAAAGATAAATCTGGCCTTACTTCAATTTCTTCCACTGGCACTATGTGCGATGGATCAGATCGATAACGTCTCAGCATCGAGACATGGAACACGTCATGTATCTACTCTAACTTTGAAGGCAACTCCAAACAATAAGACACTGGGCCCACACGTTCTAACACCGATAAGGCCCAATAAGCGAGGACTTAGCTTACCTTTCATCCAAACCTCATTACCTTTTCCATGGAGAAACCTTCAAGAAGACTTGATCTCCTCATGTGAATTCTACCTCTTTCCGCTTAAGATCCATAAGATTTCTCCGATCGACGCTTCCTTCAATCGAGCACAGATAATTAACTTTTCCTCTGTTTCCAAAACTAGTTAGGGACCCAATACACGACGTTCACCTAACTCCATCCAACAAGTTGGGTACGACATCTCCTTCCATATAATGCTTCATACGGCGTCATTTGAATGCTAGCTTGATAGCTATCATTATACGCGAATTCAACCAAGGGTAAATGCTCCTCCCAACTACCCCTAAAATCGATGAGTAACCCCTTAGCATATCTTCCAAGATCTAAATTACCCTCTCAGACTGACCATCGGACTGTGGGTGAAAAGTAGTACTGAAGTCTAACCTTGTTCCCATTGCCTGATGAAGAGCCCTCCAAAACCGTGAAGTGAACCTAGGGACCCTATCCGATATGATCGACACTGGCACACCATGCAATCTTATAACCTCAGCCACGTACAACTTAGCTAACTTTTGCAAAGAGTAGTCGACCCGAATCGATATGAAGTGTTTGACTTGTCAGCAGGTGAAGGGAGAACATCAGCTGCCTTCGGGATTGTTGCAGCCGATAAAGATCCCGCAATGGAAATGGGAGCGAATCACAATGGATTTTGTTAGTGGGTTACCCCTTACACCCACCAAGAAAGATGCAATTTGGGTAATTGTGGATCGGCTGATGAAGTCTGCTCACTTCATACCGATTCAGGTCGACTACTCTTTGCAAAAGTTGGCTAAGTTGTACGTGGCTGAGGTTGTAAGATTACATGGTGTGCCAGTGTCGATCATATCAGATAGGGACCCTAGGTTCACTTTACGATTTTGGAGGGCTCTTCATCAAACAATGGGAACAAGGTTAGACTTCAGTATCGCTTTTCACCCACAGTCTGATGGTCAGTTTAAAGGGTAATTCAGATCTTGGAGGATATGCTAAGGGGTTGCATCATTGATTTTAGGGGTAGTTGGGAGGAGCATTTACCCTTGGCTGAATTTGTGTACAATAATAGCTATCAAGCTAGCATTCAAATGGTGCCGTATAAAGCATTATATGGAAGGAGATGTCGCACCCCAACTTGTTGGAATGAGTTAGGTGAACGCCGTATTGGGTCCCGAACTAGTTTTAAACGGAGGAAAAGTTGTTAATACAGGCTCGATTGAAAGAAGCATCTGATCGGCAGAAATCTTATGCGGATCTTAAGCGGAAGGAGGTAGAATTCGCAGTAGGAGATCAAGTCTTCTTGAAGGTTTCTCCACGAAAAAAGGTAATGAGGTTTGGACAAAAGGGTAAGCTAAGTCCTCGATTTATTGGGCCTTATCGGGTGTTAGAACATGTGGGCCCAGTGGCTTATCATTTGGAGTTGCCTTCAGAGTTGGAGCAGATACATGACGTGTTCCATGTCTCGATACTGACACGTTATTGATCTGATCCATCGCACATAGTGCCAGTGGAAGAAATTGAAGTAAGGCCAGATTTATCTTTTGAGGAGGAACCAAGATTTAATTTTAGATCGAGACGTAAAAGTGTTGAGAAGGAAGTTCGTTCCTTTGTCACGCCTTTGGAGAAACCACGACGCAGAAGAGGCGACGTGGGAACCGAGAAGGTTATGCGACGTTAATATCCCCATCTTTTCTCGATCGTAAATTTTGAGGTCGAAATTTATTTTAAGGAGCAGAATCAGAACATCCTAAACGTGGGCTGCGCATTAAGGTGATAGTTTAATATGTTAAATTGAGATTCTAAGGATCGGTGACTTTTTGATTAAATATGTGGATTAGGGTTTAAATTAGTGCTCGGTATTTTAAAGTGATATATTGAGCTTTAAAAATATGGGTTAGGAGGCTAATACATGGTGTTAGCTTATAATTTAAGTAGATAGTTAATTATGACCAATGGGCTTGTGGCCCAAGGATTTGAGGAGCTTTAAGTGGGCATAAGGTGGCATCATAAGGGGAGGAGTTTGGGCCTAGTATGGCCACTTAGAGCCCAAATTTTAAGATGAAAATTGGCACTTACAAGCCCTAGGAGTGGACGGCATACTAGCTACAAAATAGGATTTTAATTTTTTATTTCTTGATAAATAGGAAGATAATGAAGAGAAAGATGAGGGCTATTTTTTGAGGAGATAAGGATTGGGTTATCGTGAGATAAAGGCTATCAGAGAAGGGAAGAGTTGGCCAAAATTCCAACTCTGTGTGTGGATGATATGCCGAAATTTATCTATAAATAGGGAGTAGTATTCTTTAATTTCGGTATTCTGAAACCCTATTTTTCTCTCATTCTCTGCCGAAATTTCCAAGCCTTTCCCACAGTTTCTCTTTTTCTATTTCTAAAAGTTGAATTCCATTTGATTCATACTCTCATCTCACATAGCCGAACATACAAGGGAGGTTTCTATTTCCGAAGTGTATCATAAGCCACATACTCCTTAGTAATTTGGCAAGTTTCGGGATTTTATTCTATGCGATTTCACTCTTTCTTTTCATTCAAATCTAACCCGAAACACTTATTTAAGGCCTGTCGATTTTCCCTCTCTACTTTTAGTAGCCGAATCTGTCTCATTAAAAGTCTCATGCGCCGATCTGGTGGAAAAGCCGAAGGTAGGAAGGTGACGTTGTCTTAGGGATTTTCGAGATTCGACAAATAAGGCTCTACGTTAGGGATAATAGATTTTCGTGGTAACCAGGTGTGTAATACCTCCCCACCATCTAGATCTGCCTATTATTGTATGTTCATGTGTTTTTTTTATGTTTTGATAAATGCCGAAATCTCGATTTATTGATGCAAGCCCATGGAGGGAAAAAGCGGATCCCCAGGTTAGTAAATAATCTATTTAAATGTTATAAGTAAAATGCTTGTATGTGATTGCATGGGTTGGATTGATGAAAGGAGGAAGTTATACGTTACATGTATAGCGGCTAATGCCGTGAACTGTTATACGGGCTTCGGCCATTATATGTTATAAGGGCTTCGGCCATCATATGTGGATGAGCAGCATGACTGCCATCATGGTGTGTAGTGGTGTTTGTCGATTGTAGCAATCCCCAATGGTGTGAACGGTTGGTACGGGGGTGTGTAGCGGATGGAAACCTAGGCAAACGGGTTGGGCCTTGCATATTAATTGCTGTTAATTTTTATTATAATTATTACACTGTTTATTTTGTTTAATGGGCTTAAGGCCCAAACTCTAGTGGTGCATGAGGGTTGCACACTGAGTCTCGTGACTCACACTTTAATTAACATTTCAGGTGATACCTAGTGATTCGGACCGGGCTGGAGAGGAATGCAAGGTGGCCATGCAGAAGAATATGTAGATTTGGCAAAAAGAGACTCAAGTTTTATTTTATATTTTTAATTAATGGACTTCAAACCTCGTTGTAATAAGGCCATGGGCTGTTATGTTTTATTATGGGCTTCTATTACTTTAAGTCGCTTAAGCTTTTTATTTTAATTAAAAGGCATGTATTTAAGTTTGATTTTACTTTACTTAAGCATATTCTATATAAAACATATTTGGGCTTTTAGAAAATGCGACATGTTTCGATAAATTTTTTCTTGGTGACATACCAGATCCGGTTGTAGTGTTTGGGTCGGGTGTAGGGTGTTACAAATTGGTATCAGAGGCCAATTCAAAAATCGGCTCTAGGGGTTTTTGGGCTCAAAATGTTTTCTAAATATGGGCTTTTTAAATATACATGTTTTTAAATAATAACATGTCTGTTAGCTCAACATGGCACCTGCGTCTCCGGCCCAAGTCCGCTGGGTAAGTACTTCGAACCATTGTGTGATATTTATATATGTGGGCTTAGTGGGCTTAGTGGGACGTAGACTAAGCTAGAATTAGAACTTGATGGACTCTAGGCTTAGCTTAACCACTTCTTAAAATTCATAAACTTAATTTCACTGAACAAACCCGTTAACGAGCCGCAAGGCTAGGTGTGGTAATGTATCACACGCATGTCTAGGAAGGATCCGAAAGAGCACGGTATTTAAGCGATCCTAGTGACTCACCTCCTCTTCACTGAATCCTACCCGTCCAGAGTGACTGCTCACCTTAGTCGAGTTAGGTGTGGCAATAAGGATACGCATGTCTAGGAGTGGATTCAGGGAAAGCTTGGTATTTAAGCAGTCCTAGCGACTCACCTCCTCTTCACTAGAATCCTACCCAGTGCGTAGTGACTATTCACCCTAGTTACGGGGGCTGGTTGATGGGCTAAACCCTATGATTAAAACCCAAATGGGACCAGCCATCTTTTTCTTAAAAAAAACCCCAAGTTTTGTAAAATTTTCAAAATACCTTTGTTTTATAAAAAAATAATAAATTCAAATCAACCCTGTTTCAAAAAAAAATAGCCCTTATCTTTCTCTTCATTATCTTCCTATTTATCAAGAAATAAAAGAATTAAAATCCCTATTTTGTAGCTAGTGTGTCGTCCACTCCTAAGGCTTGTAAGTGCCAAATTTTCATCTTAAATTTTGGGCTCTAAGTGGCCATACTAGGCCCAAACTCCTCCCCTTATGATGCCACCTTATGCCCACTTAAAGCTCCTCAAATCCTTGGGCGACTAGCCCAGCTTGTCACTTAATTAACTATTTACTTAAATTATAAGCTAACACCATGTATTAACCTCCTAACCCATATTTTTAAAGCCCAATATATCACTCTAAAATACCCAGAGCACTAATTTAAACCCTAATCCATATATTTAATCAAAAAGTCAGCCCAATCCTTAGAATCTCAATTTAACATATTAAACTATCACCTTAATACGCAGGCCCACGTTTAGGATGTTACAGTTCTACCCCCCTTAAAATAAATTTTGGCCTCGAAATTTACCTGATCAGAAAAGATGGGGATATTACTGTCGCATAACCTCCTCCAGTTCCCACGTCGCCTCTTCTGCGCCATGGTTTCTCCACAAGACTTTGACCAAAGGAACAAACTTCCTTCTCAACACTTTTACGTCTCGATCTAAAATTCATCTTCGTTCCTCCTCAAAAGATAAACGGCCTTACTTCAATTTCTTCCACCGGCACTATGTGCGATGGATCGATCGATAACGCCTCAAAGATCGAGACATGGAACACGTCATGTATCCGCTCCAACTCAAGGCAACTCCAAACGATAAGCCACTGGCCCACACATTCTAACACCGATAAGGCCCAATAAACCGAGGACTTAGCTTACCCTTTCGTCCAAACCTCATTACCTTTTTCCATAGAGAAACCTTCAAGAAGACTTGATCTTTTACTGCGAATTCTACCTCCTTCCACTTAAGATCCACATAAGATTTCTGCCGATCAACGCTTCCTTCAATCGAGCCTGTATTAACTTAACTTTTTCCTCCATTTCTGAAACTAGTTCAGGACCCAATACCTGACGTTCACCTAACTCCGCCCAACAAGTTGGGATACGACATCTCCTTCCATATAATACTTCATACGGTGCCATTTAATTGTTAGCTTGATAGCTATTATTGTACGCGAATTCAGCCAAGGGTAAATGCTCCTCCCAACTACCCCTAAAATCGATGATGCAACCCCTTAGCATATCTTCCAATATCTGAATTACCTCTCCGATCGACCATCTGATGTGGGTGAAAAGCAAGATCAAGTCTAATCTTGTTCCCATTGCTTAATGAAGAGCCCTTCAAAATCGTGAAGTGAACCTAGGGTCCCTATCCGATATGATCAACACCGGCACACCATGTAATCTTACAACCTCAACCACGTACAACTTAGCCAACTTTTGCAAAGAGTAGTCGACCCGAATCGGTATGAAGTGTTTGACCTGTCAACAGGTGAAGGCAGAACATCAGCTGCCTTCGGGATTGTTGTAGCCGATAAAGATCCCGCAATGGAAATGGGAGCGAATCACAATGGATTTTGTTAGTGGGTTACCCCCTACACCCACCAAGAAAGATGCAATTTGGGTAATTGTGGATCGGCTGATGAAGTCTGCTCACTTCATACCGATTCAAGTCGACTACTCTTTCCAAAAGTTAGCTAGGTTGTACGTGGCTGAGGTTGTAAGATTACATGGTATGCCGGTGTCGATCATATCGGATAGGGACCCTAGGTTCACTTCACGATTTTGGAGAGCTCTTCATCAAACAATGGGAATAAGGTTAGACTTCAGTACCGCTTTTCACACACAATCCGATGGTCAGTCTGAGAGGGTAATTCAGATCCTGGAGGATATGCTAAGGGGTTGCATTATCAATTTTAGGGGTAGTTGGGAGGAGCATTTACCCTTGGCTGAATTCGCGTACAATAATAGCTATCAAGCTAGCATTCAAATGGCGCCGTATGAAGCATTATATGGAAGGAGATGTCGCACCCCAACTTGTTGGATGGAGTTAGTGAACGCTGTATTGGGTCCCGAACTAGTTTCAAAACGGAGGAAAAGTTGTTAATGAGTGCTCGATTGCGTAAAGCATCCGATCGACAAAAATCTTATGCGGATCTTAAGCGAAAGAGGTAGAATTCGCAGAGGAGATCAAGTCTTCTTGAAGGTTTCTCCATGGAAAAGGTAATGAGGTTTGGACGAAAGGGTAAGCTAAGTCCTCGGTTTATTGGGCCTTATCGGTGTTAGAACGTATGGGCCCAAAGTGGCTTATCGCTTGAGTTGCCTTCAGAGTTGGAGCAGATACATGATGTGTTCCATGTCTCGATGTCGAGACGTTATCGATCTCGATCCATCGCATATAGTGCCGATGGAAGAAATTAAAGTAAGGCCGATTTATCTTTTGAGGAGGAACCAGATTTAATTTTAGATCGAGACGTAAAAGTGTTGAGAAAGAAGTCCGTTCCTTTGGTCAAAGTCTTATGGGGAAACCACGGCGCAGAAAAGGCGACGTGGGAATCGGAGGAGGTTATGCGACAGCAATATCCCCATCTTTTCTGATTAGGTAAATTTCGAGGCCGAAATTTATTTTAAGGGTAGAATCAGAACATCCTAAATGTGGGCCTCATGCATTAAGGTGATAGTTTAATATGTTAAATTGAGATTCTAAGGATCGGGCTGACTTTTGATTAAATATGTGGATTAGGGTTTAAATTAGTGCTCGGTATTTTAAAGTGATATATTAGGCTTTAAAAATATGGGTTAGGAGGCTAATACATGGTGTTAGCTTATAATTTAAGTAGATAGTTAATTAAGTGACAAGTCGGGCAGGCCCAAGGATTTGAGGAGCTTTAAGTGGGCATAAGGTGGCATCATAAGGGGAGGAGTTTGGGCCTAGTATGGCCACTTAGAGCCCAAATTTTAAGACGAAAATTCGGCACTTACAAGCCCTAAGAGTGGAGGGCACACTAGCTACAAAATAGGGATTTTAATTCTTTTATTTCTTAATAAATAGGAAGATAATGAAGAGAAAGATGAGGGCTATTTTTTTGAGGAGATAAGGATTGGGTTATCAAGTGAGATAAAGGCTATCAGAAGAAGGGAAAAGTTGGCCAAAATTCCAACTCTGTGTGTGGATGATATGTCGAAATTTCTCTATAAATAGGGAGTAGTATTCTTCAATTTCGGTATTCGAAAACCCTATTTTTTTCTCATTCTCTGCCGAAATTTTCAAGCCTTTCCCACAGTTTCTCTTTTCTTTTCTAAAAGTCAATTCCATTTGATTCATACTCTCATCTCACATAGTCAAACCTACAAGGAGGTTTCATTTCCAAGGTGCACCATAAGCCACATACTCCTTAGTGATTTGGTAAGTTTCGGATTTTATTCTATACGATTTCACTCTTTCTTTTCATTCAAATCTAACCCAAACACTTATTTAAGGCTGTCGATTTTCCTCTCTCGCTTTTAGTAGCGAATCATCTCATTAAAAGTCTCTGTGCCGATTTGGTGGAAAAGCCAAGGTAGGAAGGTGACGTTATCTTAGGGATTTTCGAGATTAGACAAATAAGGCTCTACGTTAGGGATAATAGATTTTCGCGGTAACTAGGTGTGTAATACCTCCCCACCATCTAGATCGCCTATTATTGTATGTTTATGTGTTTTTTATGTTTTGATAAATCTTTGAAATCTCGGTTTATTGGTGCAAGCCCAAGGAGGAAAAAGCGGATCCCTGTGTTGGTAAATAATCATCTAAATGTTATAAGTAAAATGCTTGTATGTGATTGCATGGGTTGGGTTGATGAAAGGAGGAAGTTATCGTTACATGTGTAGCGACTAATGCCGCAGTAATCGTTATACTGAGCTTTCTATTATTAAATGTTGTACGGCTCTAGCCATTATATGTTATAAAGGCTTTACCATCATATGTGGATGAGCAAAGATGACCGCCATCATGGTATGTAGTGGTGTGGGTCGATTGTAGAAATCCCCAATGGTGTGAGCAGTTAGTGCACGGGTGTGTAGCGGATGGAAACCTAGGCACACAGGTTGGGCCTTGCATATTAATTCTTGTTAATTTTATTATGATTATTACATTGTTTATTTTGTTTAATGGGCTTAAGGCCCAAACTCTAGTGGTGCATGAGGGTTGCACATCGAGTCTCGTGACTCACCCTTTAATTAACATTTCATGTGATACCTAGTGATTCTGACCGGGCTAGAAATTGGAGAGGAACGTAAGGTGGCCATGTAGAAGAATGTGTAGATTTGGCAAAAAGAGACTCAAATTTTATTTTATACTTTTAATTAATGGACTTCAAACCTCGTTGTAATAAGGCCATGGGCTATTATGTTTTATTATGGGCTTCTATTGCTTTAAGTCGTTTAAGCTTTTTATTTTAATTAAAAAGGCATGTATTTAAGTTTGGATTTTACTTTACTTAAGCATATTCTATATAAAACATATTTGGGCTTTTCCGAAAGTGCGACATGTTTCGATAAAATTTTTCTTGGTGACAAACTAGATCCGGTTGTAGTGTTTGGGCCGAGTGTGGGGTGTTACAGATATCTAGGTGGGTTTGGGTTGCATCATTGCTAGTATTTGGTTCGTATGTGAAATAATATGTTTTTATCGATTGGGAATATGTGATGGCTGTTACACACTGAGTCTGTTGACTCACCCTTCGTGGGCTAACATTTTGCAGGTGATACTCAGTAAATGGACTGGGTCGGCAGGGACTTAGTGGTGGCCATGCTCAGCTCAGCACTTTTCTGGTTTCTTATGAATAAATTTATCGCGTTTTCTTATTAAATTTTTTTTTGAGATTTATTTCGGGTTTTGTTTTGTTGTAATAAGGCCATTACTATTAAACTGTTTCATGCTTGCGGTTAAATTTTTATTATGATACGAACAACATCAAACAAATGATTAAATATTTTTCGTAAAACAACTTTAATTGTTTTGACACCCAAACACCTACGGTTTTCAAGTTAATAATAATAAGCTCTAAAATTCAGCATTTCTTTTAACTTGTAATTTTTGAAACATGAAAATAACGTCTCAATACAAACTTCAAAAACAACACGGTTTTCAAATTGATCATAACTCAAATCTATTATCTTCAAAACCACAAGTTTTTTTTCCACAGGACAAAATGAGGATTTGCTACATTTTACTCAAGGAGCATGCCAGATCCGGTCAGGGCTTGTGGGCCGGGTTTGGGGTGTTTCAAATGTAAATGTATGTGTAAAATGATGAATTGATAGTCAAATTTGGCTATATAGACCCAAAACAACCAATTACAGAACTAGATCGAGGAAAACAAAAAATCTCGGATTAGTTGAGTTTCAAATATGAACCATTCTCACGATAAGTTCGTATAATTTAATTTGGTAAGTTATTATGTTTTAATTGAATTGTGCAATTGAGATAATATATATGTGATGATATACCCTATGAAATAATTATAAGATGATAAACACGAATAAAATGCCATTGTCCCGGTTGAACATTGTATTTCGTTGGATTATAATAATTTTCTTATAATAAACAAAATGATATAAAAAGGATTTAGCCCGGATGGGTAATCCTGAGCTACACTCTTTTGAGTAAATGTTATGAAATGAATTTAGCCCTGACGGGTAAGAGCTAACGTTATCGAAAGGATTTAGCCTAGACTGGTAATCCTGAATAAGCTCTTGGAAGCGAATGGTAAAGACGGGGTTTAGCCTAGACTGGTAATCCTATTTATAAATATGTCTTGAGAGTGTGCTCTATGAATGTGTGCTTAAGGAGCACTTTGGATATGAATTGACAAATGATTGACATGTATACCTCAAGTATACTACCCGAGTATCCATCGAAATTACAATAGTTCAATGAAAAGAAATCCTAAAAAAATGGAATAGTGAAATGATATGAAAGTTTATACTATAATGAGCTCATCTATGTTATTTTGATATCTTTATGATGTGTATGACTAATTTGTTTAATGAGTGAATTTATTTAGGTAACTTGTCAAAATATTGATGGAATGAATGCATATATATATGCTTATTTGAATAATTATAACTGGTACTTACTAAGCATGAAAATGCTTACCTCGTTTTACTTTTCCTTACTTTATAGTGCTTGTAAAGCTCGCAAAGGTTGGAGGATTCAGTCGGAGCAAGATCACACTATCCACAAATATCCTTTTTGGTATAGCTAAATGATTCATTTTGGTATAATGGCATGCATTAGCTACTTGGCTTAAATGAAGGCTTGTAAGTAATATTTTGTGACTTAGCCATTGGAATGGCTAAGGATGTTCGATTGGTGCAAGTATGATGTTAATGTATGTCCAAATTCTCAAGTGTTAAGTATGGTGGAAAATTCATTTTTGTATGTGGCCATTGGAATAGGCTAATATTGGTTTAGTTATATATACAAATGATGATGTCTTTTATGGATGTGAGAATTTGCATGGGTTGAGTTGACAAGTATGTGATGTTGTATGTGATAGAGGAATAGCATGTGAATGATGTAGCTGATTTGGTTGAGTGTATGTGTTTGGATTGGTGCTATGTTTTGTTGTGTAGGTATGTGCATGGAAGGATGACAAAATGGCTTGGTAAATAGCCTTGTTTTTGTCCACACGGGGGCGTGTGTCTAAGCCGTGTGTGACACACGGTCTGCCCCACGGGCATGTGTTCTAGCCGTGTGTCCCCTGCACCTAAATTGATGCAAAACAGAATGTCCAGAATATAGCACACGGGCAGAAACATAGGCGTGTGTCTCAGCCTTGTGTGCTACACGGCCTCGAACATGGGCATGTGCCCTGGCCGTTGAAGTCTACACCTATTTATGAAAAATTATGAAAATTTAATCGATCACACGGCCTAAGTACATGGGCGTGTGACTTGGGCGTGTGACTTGGGCGTGTGACCTCACTTTGATAATGACGTCATAAACAGAAAGCTCCCTAAATTGAACACGGCCTGACGCAAGGGAGTGTCTTAGGGTCACACGGGCGTGTCCCGAACCCACACGGGTGTGTGACCCCTTTTTCATGAAAAATTTTCTAAGTTTTCCAAAAGTTTCCAAAGTTCTTGGTTTAGTCTCGAACCACTTTCGATGCATGTTTTGGGCCTCGTAGGCTCGTTTTGGGGACAATATGAATGTTTTTGAAAAGTTCTAAATTTGAGTGGAAATTTATGTCTCGATTTTGAATGTTTGCTTAAGAAAAAGTTCGGTAATGCCTCGTACCCTATTCCAGCGTCGGATACAGGTAAGGGGTGTTACATGCATATTCAACTACTATTTTACCTTTCATCATTCAACCACAAATCATTCCACACATCAAAATTATAATGCAAATTATGCACATATCAAAATAACAAAACACAAGCCAAATAAGTGGCTCATCTCAACAAAACACATATAAGCTAACATTTAGCCAAAACCTATACATGCCATTCTAACCAAAATCAAAACATCCAAAAGTACCGATAGAACCGATGGATAGTTTGATATAGCTCCAACAAGCTTCCAACCTGATCGAGCTTTCGATAATCTAAAAAGTAAAGACGAACGACAACGTAAGCAATGAATTCTTAGTAAGCTCGTATAAACTTTAATCATGTCATTCAATTTCATCAATGAGCTTTATAGAATAAATATAAACCTATACCAATGTCTCAAAATTTATCAACTACATAAATGAGTAAGTCTATCAACATCATATATATATATATATATATCATTCTTACTTAATAGTATTTTATGAACATTATACACCATCATTAACCTTTTCATAGAATGATGAATTGCTTCCTTTACTTACTTTCTATTCTATTTAGTAAGCATAAACTTAGATAACAACATCAACTCACTGATTAGTATATTTGTTTACATCATAGGTAAGTTCATCCATAACATACATAATTTCTCATATATAAGTACATCATTCAATTCATCTATCCCTTTTTCGACATATCATATTTCAATAATGAACTTACTGTTTCATTACATTTTCTTACCCGTTTCATTTGTATAATACCAGACATAAGCATAAAAATCAATCATGATCTCAAGCTTGACATAAGCCTAATCACCATCATCAATACACAAGTTAGTGCATTTAAGTATACAACTCATTTGGAGTCAATCACCGGATAAACCATTTTATAAGAAAATCCACCTTTTGAATCATACCAACTTTTCATGAACATAAGTGTAATGGGCCATTTTTGCCCATCCCACCAGAAAACCAAAACAGAAAATAAACCAAAAAAAGAAAGTCCAAATATAAAAATTACAAGCCCAAAAAAATAATAAAACCTAAGCCAAAATTACAAGGCCCAGTGGCCCAAAATGCTTGAACATTTTCAGAAGAATAAGAAACACTAGCCCCATGTGTGCCGCACTCCTCCCCTGGTCACCCCGCTCGCGCCTCGTCTCGAGGCTTCTCGTCCCAAGGCCTGGCACCCTAGGCCACCTTGCACCGAAATGGCAAGTCCTCTTCTCTGTTGACTCCGCCATCTGCAAAAAAAGGACCAAAAAACACAGAAACAAGGCAGAGAAACAGTAGCATAAATAATGGAATCTAAAACCAAATATTCGGCTATAAAAGCCCCAACCAATGTAATATTTAAACACGAAAAAATATATACAAAAAAATACAGAGAAGAATTGATCATGTTTTCAAGAGGTGATTTGTTTCTTTATTTTTTTATTTTTATATTTTAGGCATAAAAATAAAATAAATAAAAAAAGAAAACTTACCAACGTTTTGAATCCCAATGCCACGAGTGGAGGAGGTTGATAAACCGTAAAAGTAACATATTTTAACCCCATATTTAGTATGCTTTTGGATGATTTAGCCCTTGATTTATGTAAAAAGGTGCTTTTAATCCTTTCTTTTCGTGTTTATACTCAGGAAAGCACCCGAGGACGAAAAGAACGAGAAACAGCCTTAAAACGGGCCAATTTGGGCTAAAGAGGAAATCGACATGTCCTGGACTTCAAGCCACACGGTCGTGCCTTGCTATTTACTTCACACGGCCATGCCATGACTTACACGGTCGTGCCTCAATCAACAGAATCAACACACGGCCTGAAGTCGACTTACACAGGCGTGTGCCACGGCCGTGCCCCTGCTACGGGAATGAGCAATTTCACTCGAATTTGGATGCTTGAAGCCAAAGAAACATACTCCCAAGTTCACTTAAACATCCTAGGAGGAATTCTACTTGAATTAGGATACTTAGGAGCCAAGTAAAGCATCTCAAAGCCTATATAAACACCCAAGGTAGCAACTAAAAGGGTGAGTTTGGCAGAAGCCGAAACAGTCAGACGGCTTTTGGCAAAGGCTTTTGTCGAAGCTTTCATCTTTTAAGGAAATACCCGAAGAAATTCAGTTGATCCATCTCAAGAAGCTGGAGCTCCATTCAAGACGGAGGATCTCCTCTTCAATTCCTTTAGGGGGTTTTAGGGATTTTTATGTTTTGTTTTATCTTTTCTCTTGAGATGTTTTCGTACTTTGTTATGAACGAAACCCTTCAGATACCTGAAGGGGATGAAACCTATGATGGATTTTGTTATTTGATTTCTAAATTATATGATAAGTACTTAGTTTGTTCTTAATTATGTTACTTAATTTAATCTGATGTGCTTAGGTGGAGGAGGAATAGACCCTACCTAAGAGTAGATCTACCATAATTGAGCGGAGTTGATCGGGTGCCTAGAGATAGGGTTACGAGATTTTGCCAGATTAGGGTAAAACCTAATATGGGAATCCATTGATCGATTTACTTCTTCCTTAGGGGGTTATTATAAGAGAACGAGAGTTCCACTAATTAACCTAAGGTTAGACATTATTCGCCTCGAGAGAGGGTTTAATATAGGTTAGGGAGTCTCACGGATCAAGCTAAGTAAAGATGGTTTGGGGAATAAATAATAAGTGAAGTTATAGGTGGATTCTTCCTGAGGGTATCGTCTTCATCAACTGAGTTTTCCTAAAGTCTTTTTCCAATTCATTCTTTTGTCTTTGCATCTAGTTTAGTTTTTCATTAGTTTCATAAACAAATCACTCCATATTTCAGGCTAAATAGTAGAAAGAAAGTGAGTAGTAGCACTTTTAAGTTCCCTTGGGTTCGATAAGATATTCTTTCCTAAACTATACTACTGTTCGATAGGTGCACTTGCCTCTATCACTGCCATAGTTAGTCTATAGGTTCAATCATTCTTTTATAAATATTAAAACTCGACTGTTTGACATGATCAAGTTTTTGGCGCCGTTGCCGGGGAACACTAAAATATTAAGGAAACTCTATTTCTATTACTTTAGCCAAAAAAATTTTATTTGCAATTTATTATTATTATATTATTCTTTATTATTATTTCTTTTTACTTTGCTAATTTTTTCCTCTATTTTGCTTTTGGCAGAAAATTTTAGTCTATGGAAAAGATGGCACTGAATAATTATCAGTGGCAAGGCATGGGGGCAATTCCTACTAAAGCAACCAGTGTTTTCAACCTCGACGTGGTCACCAAGTTATCTAATCAGTTAGAGATAATGAATAAAATGATTGATGTTTGGTATAGTGCCTCGCAGGTACATCCAAAAATACAATATGATTTAAATCTAGGAGGCATGGCGAATCTTGAGTATCCACCCTACGGATATGGCATGAAAAACGAGCAAGCTCATTATACAGGTAACTATTCTAGATATCAAAATAATTTTTATAGTGACACTTATAATGCAGGTTGGAAGTACCATCCCAATTTCTCGTGGGATGATCAAAATAGCCAAAGATCAGAATTTCCTCCAGATTTTTGACAACCACTTCACCAACAAGAAGAGGAGCCGAATCTTGAAGAGATGCTGAAAAAATTCATGGCAAACACAGAAAATCGTCTCCAAGAAACTAAGAAAACAAGTAAAAGCAACGAGAATCGATTCGGGGAACTTACTAAGTCAGTCAAGGCAGCCACTAATGCGGTCGAACAACTCGCAAAGTTGATGTCAGAACGATCGCAAGGACGTCTACCTAGTAACACTGAGATCAATCCAAAGGAGCAAAATCAAGCTATCACAGCTCATGCCAGTAAGGGGTTAGATGAACCCAATCCAATACAAAAAGCCAAGGTAGACAAAGGTAAGGTAGAGGTAACACAAGAAAAGTCAAAACCGGTAATCAAGGAGTACCAACCTCGCATACCTTATCCCGAAGCAATGAAAAGAGACGATTCAGAGGAACAGATCGGTAAGTTTCTTAAACTCTTAAAGAAATTACATATTAACTTACCCCTTCTTGAAGCTATTTTTTAGACGCCAGACTCGAGGAAATCTTTAAGACAGCTCTTGACAAACAAACGCAAATTAGATGAGGAGCACCATGTGGAATTAAATGTAGCATGCTCAGCAATGTTACAGAATAGACTACCACAGAAGCAAAAAAGACACAGGGAGTTTTACAATTCCATGTTTAATTGGTAGTTTATCTATTGATAATGTGTTAGCTGATTTAGGGTCAAGCATCAATGTTATGCCTTATAAAATGTTTAAACAACTAGGTCTAGGGAAACCCAGACAAACTAGGATGAGCATTCAGTTAACTGATAAAACTATCAGAATTCCTAGGGGTAAAATAGAAAATGTTCTAATCAAAATTGATAAATTCGTATTCCCAGTAGACTTTGTTGTTTTAGACATGGATGAGGACAACACGACTCCTTTAATTTTAAGAAAACCCTTTCTAGCAACTGCCAGGACTAAAATTGATGTTGGTACAGGAGAACTCATTCTTCGTGTAGGTGACGAATCAATTAGTCTACAAGCTTTTGACTCGGCCAAGACATCAAGTGATAAAGGTGAGAAAGTAAAGTCAATTGATAATCAAATTGTTCAACTTTCACCACAAGAAACACCACAAGGCTACAAACTTAAGCCGAATCATGGGCCCCAAGCCGTACAAGCTCATAACAGTGAATTGTTAGTGGAACCAAACCCAAGGGAAGAACCTGTGGTAAGAAAAGGTAAGGTTGAGGTGTGCCATGATTTACCAAAATCAGCAATTACAGAGTACCAACCTCATGGGCCATACCCCGATGCAATAAAGAAAGACTACACAGAGGAAGAATTCGGTGAACTCACACTTCGTTTAGACGATGAAACAATCATTCTTCAAGCTCTTAACTCATTTAGGACATCGAGTAATAAAGGTACGAACGTTAATTCTATTGATAATCATTCTTCATTTACACACGGGCGTGCCCGTGGCTGTGTGGAAGTCAGGGGATGAACCATGGGCGTGCCAGTAGTCGTGCACAACATAGAAAAAAATTTTCCCAACATGGGTGGCAATAATAGTCCACGCCTGCGTCCGGCGCCCGTCTTGAGGTTCTTGACTTGTCAAGCATGGGCTAAACACGGTCGTGCCTTTCAACTGTGCCAACATCCTGACTTATCAAACACGGGAGAATCGCCCATATTGAATGACCGTGTGAAGAAAGACACAGGTGTGCCACGACACCCTGACCATGCCCGAACACCACGAATGTGTTAAAATTCAAAATCCCAAAACACGGGCTACATCTCTATTTAAACCTCATTCCCCATCTTTCTAGTTGTCTTTCATTTTCCATTATTTATTTTTGTTTTTATTTTATTTCATCATTATTTTTTACTTTATTTTATTTTATTTTCTTCTTCTTATTCTTTATGATATTTAGATTTAGCTTAGGATACAATAAAACCAAGTAGGCTACTTCGAGGATTCAATTTCAAACGGTTCGAGACGCTTCCCCACGTTCACCTCCAATCTTATCCGGTTTCTTTTCATAGACTTCATCCAAAAATTCAAGAAGTGTTACTTCTCCCCTTCTCTTTTGATTTTATTATTACATAATTGTTTATCTATCTTTGTACATTGAGGGCAATGTACATCTTAAGTGTGGGGGGGTAAAAGTACCTGACTTTTTGCATTATTCTCAAAACTCTTGAATTTAGTCTTGTTTCGAAAGTATTTTTCTCATATTACTAATTAGGATGAAATTTCTATTGATTTATGATTTGTATTGATATGTTTTAGAGTAAGTCAGAGTTAATTGTGCATTGATGATTAAATTTGAAAGATACTAGAAAATCAAGCATGATAAGTCTACTTTCTAAAAATTAAAAATTAATAGGTCGTTGAACTGAATTTGAGTATTACTTTGAAGTTTGAAATTTACAGGGATTGAGGTCAAAAACACCCATAATTTTTGTGAGATTTTGAGCCTTATAGAGCATATATTCTTTTTCATGCTCACTTTATTAATTATGAGTGTGTCAACTTTGAACTGTTATTCTAGAACTTGCCTCGTTTATACATGTCGAGACCACATTAATGATTTGATATACAGAGATGATAAAGGCACCTAGGATTTAACCCACTTACTCCATATAAAGCCTACCTTCACAAATTAACCCCTAGTGAACCCCGTTGAATCCAAACAACCTTTTTATTGACTCACCCTCTAATATTAACCCAAAATCCCTTTGTATTTATTATCAGTATTCTTTTGACTACCCTTTAATCGAGGTTTGATTTGATTAAATTACCGAATTATATTAGTTCAGTAGTTACATTTATCATTTATGATGTAATATTTTAGTTTGTTCTTAAAATAATAATAATAATAATAAAACTCCAAGTCTATTCAATATTAGTAGTATATAAAAGAGCTTAGAGCAATTAAACTCCAATTGTTGAAGAAAAAGCCCGTATTAAAGTATTATCAAATTTT
This sequence comes from Gossypium rotundifolium, assembly GCA_025506655.1. Taxonomy (NCBI): domain Eukaryota; kingdom Viridiplantae; phylum Streptophyta; class Magnoliopsida; order Malvales; family Malvaceae; genus Gossypium; species Gossypium rotundifolium. The sequence goes on along the minus strand of CP106722.1, from coordinate 158,448,979 downwards.
AAGTGATGAAAATATCCTTTATTATATAGTAATTATCAATAGTGGTATTATTAGTTTTCATTCGATGTAAATGTTCATATTCAGTTCATTGTTTTTAGATTAGGTAATTAGTCAATTCGATCTCGATTCTAACCCTCTAATTCAACCTGTATCCACACCCTTAACCTTAGCCCCGTTACAACCCTGATAAAGACCTTTTGATCTGTGTATCATCTCATATACAGTGGTGGAGATTTGATTTTTAGGCAAGCTTATGGGATTAACTTTTCAAGTTCGACTTGTGAGTGCCTTATTGTGAACCTTAAACACCTTTGAGTGATTTGAGTGAATCTTTAGTGGGATGTCAATCCTTGTCAGTTTTGAATTAAAGGTAATTACTTAGATAAGGGGAGACACCTATGTTTTCATACTACAAAGGTATGACTTATCTTGATTGAATCTTTAGGGTTCTTTGAGTTGAATTATCCATGTATAAATTATCTAAGAATTATGATGAGACATCGTCGATAGGAATTATGAATTATGGAAAGTTCATTTTAATTGTAAGTTGAGAATTTTGCTTGAGGACAAGCAAAAGCTTAAGTGTGGGGGTATTTGATAAACAGTAAAAGTAATATATTTTAACCCCATATTTAGTATGCTTTTGGATGATTTAGCCCTTGATTTATGTAAAAAGGTGCTTTTAATCCTTTCTTTTCATGTTTATACTCAGGAAAGCACCCGAGGATGAAAAGAAAGAGAAACAGCCTTAAAACGAGCCAATTTGGGCCAAAGAGGAAATCGGCACGGCTTGGACTTCAAGCCACACGGCTGTGCCTTGCCATTTACTTCACACAGCCATGCCACGGCTTACATGGCCGTGCCTCAATCAACAGAATCAACACAAGGCCTGAAGTTGACTTACACGGGCGTGTGCCATGGTCGTGCCCCTGCTATGGGAATGAGCAATTTCACTCAGATTTGGATGCTTGAAGCTAAAGAAACATACTCCTAAGTTCACTTAAACATCCTAGAAGGAATTCTTCTTGAATTAGGATACTTAGGAGCCAAGTAAAGCATCTCAAAGCCTATATAAACACCCAAGGTAGCAACTAAAAGGGAGAATTCGGCAGAAGCTGAAACAGTCGGATGGCTTTTGGCAGAGGCTTTTGCCGAAGCTTTCATCTTTTAAGGAAATACTCGAAGAAAGTCAGTTGATCCATCTCAAGAAGCCGAAGCTCCATTCAAGACGGAGGATCTCCTCTTCAACTCCTTTAGGGGGTTTTAGGGATTTCTTATGTTTTGTTTTATCTTTTCTTTTGAGATGTTTTCTTACTTTGTTATGAACTAAACCCTTCAGATACCTGAAGGGGATGAAACCTATGATGGATTTTGTTATTTGATTTCTAAATTATATGATAAGTACTTAGTTTGTTCTTAATTATGTTGCTTAATTTAATCTGATGTGCTTAGGTGGAGGAGGAATAGACCCTAACTAAGAGTAGATCTACCATAATTGAGTGGAGTTCATCGGGCGCCTAGAGATAGGGTTTCGAGATTTTGCCAGATTAGGGTGAAACCTAATATGGGAATCCATTGATCGATTTACTTCTTCCTTAGGGGGTTATTATAAGAGAACGAGAGTTCCACTAATTAACCTAAGGTTAGACATTATTCGCCTCGAGAGAGGGTTTAATATAGGTTAGGGAGTCTCACGGATCAAGCTAAGTAAAGATGGTTTGGGAAATAAATAATAAGTGAAGTCATAGGTGGATTCTTCCTGAAAGTATTGTCTTCATCAACTGAGTTTTCCTAAAGTCTTTTTCCAATTCATTCTTTTGTCTTTGCATCTAGTTTAGTTTTTCATTAGTTTCATAAACCAATCACTCCATATTTCAGGCTAAATAATAGAAAGAAAGTGAGTAGTAGTACTTTTTTCGATAAGATATTCTTGCCTAAACTATACTACTGTTCGATAGGTGCACTTGCCCCTATCGCTGTCATAGTTAGTCTAAAGGTTCGATCATTCTTTTATAAATATTAAAACTCGACTGTTTGACACGATCGAGGTCATCGTTCTTGATGATGAACGATTCTCTTCAGTAAAACGGAAGAAAAAAACCGAAGGGATTCTTTTGGGTTTTTCTCTTTTTGGTCGAGTTTTTGTGAAAAATAGCCCCAGATCCTGGCTTTACGGGTCGGAGCGCTCAAAATGAGGGTTTTTGGCGAACTCGACCACCGTGGACGGTGGCCACGACAAAGCTATTGCGGTGTTTGATGACCGGACCTAGTGGCTTTGAAAGAAAGGGGAGAGAGCTTTTGGAGTTTTTTTAAAAAAAGGTTAAAATGAAAATTTAAAAAAATTTGATTTAAATAGCAGTTGTGAAACGATGTCATTTCACTTAGGCCCTTTAACGCCAAAGCGGCGTCGTTTTGGGGGGCCAACCTGAGATCCGACCCAGAACCCCCAGGATCCGCGTGTTTTGGACTAAGGATCTATTTACCCTTTTAGTCCTTCTTCCTTTTCGGCCCATTTTAATTTGATACCTTTCTATTTTTTAATTTTTTCACCTAATTTTACTTTGTTTTCATTTTGGTCCTTAGACCATTTTAAGAGACGGAGGCCTAAAACGGTGCCGTTTTTATGACCCGAAACCCGACTGGGTTTCCACATGGGATCCGTGTGTTTAATTGCTGTTTTGATTCTTCTGATTTTCAATGGTTTACAATCTGGTCCTATTTCTTTTTTCTGTTTTGTTTTTACCCTATGATTTCGTTTTGTTTTATTTTAATCCTTGGAAGCTTATTTTTATTCGTAATCTATACCCCTAATTTTGTTTAAGTTTTAATTAAGCCCCTTTTTAATTTAATTCTTTTATTTATTTATTTGCTTATTTACTTGATTATTTATTCATCATTCCTTTCATTTTATTTATTTATTTGTTTATTTACTTACTTATTCATACATCATTCATTTATTTATTTATCTTTTATTTTATCTCAAGTACTCATTTATTTATTATTCCTTCATTTTAATTTTTAAATTTTTATTTTTTTCTTTCATTGATTATTCATTTTATTTGTACTTTTATTATTATTACTATTTTATGATCATCCATTCATCTATTTATTTATTACCCATTTATATTTTTAAAATTAGACTACTTATGTTTTTACGCTTATACATTTAGTATTATTACTATTATTATTTTATCTATTAATATTACTATTATCTATTTATGCATTCATTACAAATTACACCCTTAATTTCATTCACGTTTTAATTTAGTCATTTATCTTTAATATCTATTCATGTATTTATTACAAATATTACATTTGACTTTATTCAAAAAAGGAAAAGTTTTCAAAATGAGGCAATATTCTATATTTGAAAATTTGAGAAAGTCGCGCCCTAACTTACGGGGTTTCAATTTTTCTCGTTGGGTCTAAATAACCGAATATTCTTTTAAAATTGAAACACGTGAAATTTCAAATAAGAAAGGGGCAAACTTAGTCTCAAAGATTCGAAGTGTCGCGTTCTAACTTACAAGACGTGACGTTTTGTTGCCTTGAGATAAGAAGGTTCAATATATTTTTCTGAGTTATTCAAATAATTTTTTTAAGTAAAAATATTAATACAAAGAGGGATCGTATTTTTAAATTCTTTTCGAGTTCTCAACTTTCGACATTAAGACATTAATTAATCGATTAGGTACCAATTTCGGGCGTCACGAGGGTGCTAATCCTTCCTCATGCGTAATCGACTCCCGAACCCATTTCTTGAACTTCTAGAGCAAAAAAAAACCCTTTGTTTTAGTAAATCAAACCGTTTATTAAAACAAGCAAATTACGAGGTGACCCGATCACATCTCACAAAAATGATTGGTGGCGACTCCCACTTTTTTCGTTTTTAAAATAAAAAGTCGATTTCAAAAAAAAATGGTTTCGACAATAAGCATATTCCTTTTTTTTCATTTACCATTTCATTATATATCATTGATATTAAACATGATATAATGTAACTATAAGCTTAGCATAAACCTAAGCATCATCCACAATCTCAACTATTGAATTCATTTATGTTCAGATCAATATTCAATAAATAACATGCCTTTTAGAATTCATTAAACAGATTACCTTACTGAGATTTTCCATTCGAAGAACGACTTACGGATAAGTGTACATTATCAATAGAAGCTCATAAAGCTGGTCCACCAGAACACGCCAACAGAAGCCTGTGAGAGCTAAACAGAAGCTCGTGAAAGCTGAACAGAAGCTCGTAAGAGCTGATCCACCCAAATCACTCCAAACATAAAGTAAAACACGAGAGTTCGCAACAAATGTTGAACCCCAATTACTTGGGTAATATGCCGATATCTCCCTTAAATACCATCTCCACTCCAAACCCCCGTCATACACCAAAACACGAATGTACTCAAATTTCGCATTCAATTCAAACCAAATATCCAATTCAATATTATAATTCAAACAATAATTCATTTCCAACAATAGAATATATATAATACCATACAAACTTGCCTGGCTAAACTGCAGAAATACTAATGTTTAGGGGCATTTTGGAAATTTTCCCATTTTCCTTGATTTTTCACCCGATCTTGATCTAAATTAATAATTTCATTCAATATATTAATTTAGAAAATAAAAAAATTAATTTCACGCAATTTGGTCATTTTTATATTTTACAAAATTGCCCCTAAATTTTTACTTTTATTCAATTTAGTCGCTAAGCCTAAAACATGCAGATTAACCATTTTTAATGCAAACCCATGCTAGCTGAATATTCATGGCACTAAATAAAGCCCATTTTTGCAATAATTTCAAAATAAACCCTTGTATTTTACAATTTTAACAATTTAGTCCTAATTAGAAAATTCATCAAAAATCACTTAATAAAATACTTTTCAATAACAATTAATATCTCAGATTCATCATTTAACATCAAAAATCACAAGATTCATCAATGGAAACATCCAAAATCTTTAACAGTTTCAAAATCGAAGGTATGGGCTAACTGAACCTAGTTGCAATGATATCAAAAACATAAAAATTATTAAAAACGGATTAAAAATTCATACCTAATCAAAGAAACAAAGGTGGCCGAATGAAGCTTCATCCATGGCTTCTTTTTGTTTGAGTATTCGGTTAAAGAAAAGAAGGTAAAGATGAAAGCTTTAATGTTTAATTTTAATTTAATTTAATTCATCAAATTACAATATTACCCTTGGTTAATAATTAATTTAAAGCACCAAATGTATGCACATATTTGTCCATCACATAAATATATCGCACAATTACCATCAAAGGAAGGTTTAATTTCACAATTGGTCCTTCAATTGAATTAAATTATAACTAAACAAACTTATTTACAATTTAATCCCAAACTAATTAGGACTAAAAGAACAATTAATCCAAAAGCTAGTGGATTCAATCATAACACCACTACTTGGAAACTTTGACCATGGTTTAATTACCATTTAAGTCCCGTTTCCTTTATTCAATTAACCATTTAATCACTCAAACAAATAGTGATTAAATTTTACATCTTTTACAATTTAGTCTTTTTCAATTAATTAACTATCGAAACGTTAAAATTTTTTAACGAAACTTTAATACCACCTTAATGACACTCAGTAAATATTTATAAAAATATTTACAACTCAATTTATAGAAATGAGGTCCTGATGCCTCATTTTCTAAAACCACTTGACCTTAGGGTCAAGCCACTTAAACTTAATAAATAGTTTATATAACATATACTATCATATCAAAAACCTTTTGAAAACTATATTTTACTCGTAAATATAGTATATAATATTTAAAAACTTACTCGTTAAATTTGGTGGCCTCGAAACTATTATTTTTGACACCACTCAAAAACGAGCTGTTACAAGCTAATTCTAACCTCTTTGCCCTTTAGAGCAAGTTACATGCTAAAGATTATGAATATAGGCGTGTTGAGGAAGAACTGAAAACTGAACTTGAAAAAATAAAGATAGACTAATCAATTTTGTTACATTGTCTTTGTGAGGCTGAAGCTACTTCTCTTCACCGTACATCTAAAATGAGGCTTGAAATGGATCGATCTAATAAAAAAACAAGGAACTTTCTGAAAAGATTCAGCTAATTTACGATCACGGCCTTCTAATTACAAGATTTATACAAATCTCACAGTTCGCTAATTTACGATCAAAACTTTCATTTTTAAAACTCGATGATTCACGATCATGGGTTCAATTCATTGATTTACGATCACGACCACTTCATTAAGAGTTCACCAATTTATGATCCCAACTCCACTTAAACAATTCGTTGATTTATGATCACAATTATCATTTTTTAAGCTCGTTGATTTACGATCACGACTATTGTTCATTGATTTAAAATCTTGAACACTTATTAAAAGTTGGCCAATTTATGATCACAACTCCACTTAAGCAATTAACTGATTTAAGATCACAACTGTCATTTTTAAAGCTTGTCGATTTACAATCACAGCTTCAGTTCAGTGATTTCAGATCATGAACACTTCTTGGTTCACAATGAATGTAAATTTGCTAAACTAGTTCTAAGCATAGTCATAAATGATTTTCAACTAGCAAATTTTAACTTCTCTACCCTACAGTTAGATGATAAATATTATGAATATAAGTGTGTTGAGAAAGAACTCAAAACTAACCTTGAAAGAAAGAGAATAGAGGAATCAATTTTGTTACAATGTCTTTGTGAGGCTGAAGTTACTTCTCATAATCGTATGTCTAAAATGAGGTTTGAAATGGATCGATCTGCTAAAAAAAGGAAATTTCTGAAAAGTTTCAACTGATTTTTTTATCATAACCTACTTATAGGATTTTACGAATCATAGCTTTAGTTCATTGATTTACGGTCATGAACACTTCATTAAGAGTTCACCAATTTATGATCGCAACTCCACTTAACTAATTCACTGATTTATGATCACAACTGTCATTGTAAAGGCTCGCTGATTTACAATCACGACTTCAGTTCATTTATTTATGATCATGAACACTTCTTAGTTTACAAGGAATGTAAATTTGCTGAACTAGTTCTAAGCGTGGCCAGAGATGATTCTCAATTAACTAAGTTTGACCTCTCTACTCTTTAGAGCAGGTTAGATGCTAGAGATTATAAATATAGGCGTGTTCAGGAAGAACTCAAAACTGACATTTAAAGAAGGATGATAGAGGAACCAATTTTTTTTACATTGTCTTTGTGAGGCTAAAGCTACTTCTTTTCACCGTAATCTAAAATGAGGCTTGAAATGGACCGATCTGATAAAAAAAAAAGGAACTTTATGAAAAGCTTTAGCTAATTTACGGTCACGACCTTCTACTTACATGATTTTACGAATCTCAAGGTCTGCTAATTTACAATCAAAACTGTCATTTTTAAAGCTCTGTGATTTGTGATCACGGATTCAGTTTATTGATTTACAATCATGAACACTTCATTAAAAGTCCTTCAATTTACGATCGTAACTCCACTTAAACAGTTCATTGACGATCACAACTTTCATTTTTAAAGCTCGTTGATTTACAATCACGGCTTCTATTCATCGATTTAAGACCTTGAACATTTCACTAAGAGTTGGCCAATTTATGATCGCAACTACACTTAAGTAGTTCGCTAATTTATAATCCCAACTGTCATTTTTAAAGCTCACTAATTTACAATCACAGCTTTAGTTCAATGATTTATGATCATGAACACTTCTTCGTTCATAAGGAATGTAAATCTGTTGAACTAGTTCTAAGTATGGCCAGAGATGATTTTGAGCTCTCTGCCCTTTAGAGCAGGTTAGATGCTTAGAGATTATGAATATATGTATGTTGAGAGATTATGAATATATGTGTGTTGAGGAAGAACTCAAAACCAACATTGAAAGAAAGAAGATAGAGGAATCAATTTTGTTACATTTTCTTTGTGAGGCTGAAGCTACTTCTTTTCACCATATGTCTGAAATAAGGCTTGAAATGGATCTATCTACTCAAAAAAACAATAAACTTTCTGGAAAATTTTAGTTGATTTACGATCACGACCTTCTACTTACAAGATTTTACAAATCTCACGGTCCGCTGATTTATGATCATGGCTTCCGTTCATTGATTTACGATCATGAACACTTCATTAAAATTTTATCAATTTACGATCACAACTCTACTTAACCGGCTTGCTAATTTACGATCACAGCTATCACTTTTAAAGCTCGCTGATTTACAATGATGGCTTTAGTTCATTGATTTACGATCTTGAACACTTTATTAAATATTGGTCAATTTATGATCGCAACTCCACTTAAGCAGTTCACTGATTTACGATCACAATTGTCATTTTTAAAGCTCACAGATTTACAATCACAGCTTTAGTTCACCGATTTATGATCGCAACTCCACTTATGCAATCCGTAGATCTATGATCACAATTGTCATTTTTAAAGCTTGTTGATTTATAATCCCGGCTTCAGTTCATTAATTTACGATCATGAACACTTCTTAGTTCAAAAGTAATGTAAATTTGCTCATGTAGTTCCAAGAATGGCCAGAGATGATTTTCAAATAGCTAATTTTGACATCTCTGCACTTCAGAGCGACTTAGATGTTAAAGATGATGAATATAAGTGTGTTGAGGAAGAACTCAAACCTAATATTGAAAGAAGGAGGATAGAGGAATCAATTTTGTTACATTGTCTTTGTGAGGCTGAATCTACTTCTCTTCACTATACATTTGAAATGACACTTGAAATGGATCGATCTAGTAAAAAAAACAAGGAACTTTCTGAAAAGTTTCAACTGATTTACGATCATGATCTTCTACTTATAGGATTTTACGAATCTCACGGTTCGCTGATTTATGATCACAATTATCAATTTTAAAGCTCACCAATTTACGATCAAGACTTCAGTTCATTGATTTATGATCATGAACACTTCATTAAGAGTTTACCTGTAACAACCCGATTTAGGGCCTAGTCAGAATAGTGATCTCGGGATCACTAATCCGAGATTAGAGAAATTTATTTTCATGTTATATTATGAGTTAGAATATGATAGCATATATGCATAAATATTTTGGTGCTTTAATTTTAGCAATTTCATGTTTAATCGTGAAAAAGGACTAAATCGCATAAAGTGTGAAAGTTCCATTCTATAGGCTAAAGGTACCAAATAGCCATAGATTGTTAATTGGAGGTCTTTAAAATGAAATTAGACCCCTAAAGTTAGCATGGCCGGCCATAGGAGACAAAGATGGACATTGTTGGTCAAAGTTTGTGATAGTTGGTGACTTATTTGACTTGTATTAATAAAATAAGGAGAGAGAAAAATATCATATTTTCTCCTTTTCTCTTCCACCTAAAATTAGCAGCAAATAGGGGGTAGAAAGCTTCAAAAAATTCAGCACACTCATCTCTTCACAAGTAACTATTTTAGTGGACTTTTCTTGAAGATAATTGTACTTTTGAGACCCCTAAAGCTTAAGCTTTCATATAAGGGGACTAATGTGTAATATGGTGAAGAGTTTAGAGTTTTTCCATGAAAGCCTTCATTGTTCATTGCTGCATTTTTATGGAAGAAATTGAGTTTTAGTTGTTAGATGAATAACTTTTGTGAAAGGTGTTAGCATGAAAACACCAAATAGAACATTGATGAAAAGGTTACAAAATTTGTAACAAGTATATGAAATGTTGAGTTTTGATGATAGCTATAAGAGTATTAAATGTTCACCTAGGCTTGTTGAAGGTAGAAATACGATTAGAATTTATTTTCGAGCCTAGGGGCAAAATGGTTATTTTGCCAAAGTCTAGGGGCAAAATAGAAATTTTGCCTAAACATGATTTTTGAAATGCTTATATTAATGTAGTGATTAAAATGAGCTAATTTGCTATTATAGAGCAAGAGGAGTCAAGAATCTGCCTTGAACGGGGAAAGAATAAAGTCTTGGACTGAACCGAAGAACTAGCTCATTTTGAAAACGAGGTAAGTTTGTATACATTTAAGCAACATTTATGTTAGCATGTTAAGAAATGCTTGACATTATATTAATGCATAATGCACTACTAAATTGAGTAGTTAATGTGAATGAGATGTTGAAGTCCTAGTGGACCATATTGATTAAATAAAAAAATATTATCATTGAGATATGAAATAGATAAGGTCTCGTGTAAGACCATGTCCGGGACATGGCCTCAGCATCAAGTTAAAATCCCATATAAGACCATATCCGAGATATGGCTTCGGTAATGATTATGAGAATCATAAAAGACCATATTCGGGATATGGCATCGATACATGATAGGAAATCCCATATAAGACCATATTCGGGATATGAGATTGGCATCTAGAAGTGACTCCATATAAGACCACCTCGAGGATGTGGCATTGGCTTTATACTTACAGTAATGATGATAAACACACATCTTTGACTATCCTTTGTGAATAATGGAATAAGTAGATGAATTTAGAAGTAGAAATGTGAATGGTATTTAAGTCATGTGAATGCGTGAATACAGGTTCTCGTGAATGAGTCACGAAGAATCGGTTTGATATGTAGCAAGGTATGTGCTAGACAATGGCAATTGTAAGTAAGTATTGTCAAGAAGTCTTGACTCGTGTACGGGTAGTTAACACCGTGGATGGATTATTTTATAGGCTTGTTATTGCTATTTATTTCCATGCAAACTTACTAAGCTTTATGCTTACCCTGTTTTCCTTGCCCTTCTTTCTTGTAGTATTGCCAAGATAACTCAAAGATCGTAGACGTAGGAGTTCGAAAATCATACTATCTACAGCACTTTGGTATAAAAATTTTAGACTTATTTTGAGTATGGCATGTATAAGACTTGAGTATTTTGTTAAGTTGTAATTGTTAGTCAAAGTGTTGGCTATGTAGGTTTGCAAAAGTCATTTTGTAGATGGCCTTATGAGTTAGGCAAATACTTGGCAAACTCTTTTGCTTAATGAAGATGAAATTCATGAAGTGTATGTACCTTTTACTATCTCGTATGTTGGAATGAGTTCTTAGATTTGCTTGGGATAGGAATTGTATTGTTTTGAATGGGAGTATGTATATGTTCCTTGTAGGGTGGAAGGGGCTTGGTATATAGCCTGCTATTTGTTCACATAGGTAGACACACGGGCGTGGGTCTAGACCGTGTGGGAGGCACGGCTAGCACATGGGCGTGCGCCCAAGCCGTGTGAAGTCTGCCCCTTGCACTTGGAATTCAAATTACCACACGGCTAGAGTACACGGGCGTGTGCATAGGCCGTATGGATAAGTCAGAATGCTAAGGTTTTACACACGGGCCAAGGCCACGGGCATGCCATGGCCGTGTGAAATTAGTCAGTGTCGACCACGGGTGAAAGACACGGGCATGCCTCAGGGGCACACAGGCGTGTCCCTAGGCCTACACGGGCATGTGGCCTCTGTTTCGTCAAAAAGTTTCTCGAATTCATGAAAGTTCCCGAAAAGATTTCGATACTTCTCGGATGTAGGTTTAGGGACTCTTAGGCCGAATATGTGCGGTCGATAGGGTTAAGCGAAATTTTATAACCCTATTCTAGATGTTTAAGCAAGGTTAACTATGTAATGCCTCCAATCCTGTTCCGGCTCGAATACGGGCAAGGGGTGTTACATTGCCGATTTACCATCCCAACTCCACTTAAATAGTTCGTTGATTTACAGTCACAACTTTTATTTTTAAAGCTCGTTGTTTTATGATCACAACTTCAATTCATTGATTTACGATCATGAACACTTTATTAAGAGTTCACCGATTTACAATCACAACTCCACTTAAAAAGTTCGCTGATTTACGATCACAACTGTCTTTTTTAAAGCTCACTGATTTACAATCACAACTTCAAGTAATTGATTTACGATTATGAACACTTCATTAAGGATTTTAACAGTGGTAACAACTAATCTTGCATTTTTAAATCCAAAAGGTGGAAAGATTAATTTCGAAAAATACAAATAAAAAATTAAATTTCAAATGTATAGAGGGTATAAAAACTTAAATTATATTTTATCTTTTAAAATTTCACTTTAAAATTTAATAAAAAAAATCCTAATTCTAGTTGTAATTAATTCCTGGCTAAGATTTTGGCATGCAAGAGAACATTTCCATGATTTCTATCTCACACCTACTGCTAGAAGGTAGGTATAATCGAAAGCTTTGAAGATTTAATAGATCTAAACAGTAACAAGAAGAAGAAAATTTAAGCTATATTTTTGTATTATGAATCTAGTCTACTTCTATTGTATTTGTACATGTATTTATAGAGATCAAATGACTTAGCTTCTCTTGAATAATCCTTCAACAGATTAACAACTTGCTAGCTGTACAATCAGCTGCTGAGTAACTACCAATCGTAGGTATTTACATAAGGTTAACTCTATCATGCACCCATCTTCTCAACCGTTGAGACACGAAGGAGATTTGAAACCTGGTAAAATACGTTACGGACAAAGGTTTGGTTAATATATCTACCACTTGATCACTAGCAGGAACTTCACCAACCAGGAGAGACCCATCCGCAACTTTCTCACGAACAAAAAATAGATCTAGCTCTACATGCTTGAATTTTGAGTGCAGAACAGGATTGGCCGCAACTACAACAGCACTGGAGCTATCGCACTAGATGGTCGGAGTGTCAGCAGATGCAACCTGCAACTCACGAAGTAACGATAGCAACCAAGTTATCTCACTCGTAGCAATAGCCAAACTTCTATATTCGGTTTCCGCCGTAGATCGCGAAACGACTTGCTGCTTTTTAGAACCCCATAAAACAGGAGTATTCCCGAAGTAAACAGAGTAGCCAGAGGTGGATCGTCGATCGTCAAAATTGAGCACCCAATTGGCATCGGCATACCCAACTAAAGACAATCGAGCAGACGGATGAAAAACTATTCCCAAGTCAAGAGTGCCACATAGATATCGTAAACACGTTTAAGTGCTGTCGTATGAGCAGTCGTAGGACTATGCATGAACTGACAAATTCTATTCACGGCATAAGCAATATCAGGTCTGGTTAAAACAACATATTGAAGAGCACCAGCAAGACTTCTGTACCCAGTTGGATCCGTCAAAGGATCACCATCAGTTTTGGACAAGGTAGATGCACTGATCATTAGGGTGTGCACACTTTTTGCTGAAGCCATAGAGCACTTGTCAAGAATGTCTTGAATATATTTTCGCTGACACAGATGGAGGTAATTGGATGAACGAGTGACCTCAATCCCAAGAAAATAATGCAAGCTACCCATATCTTTCAGCGAGAACTCACTGTTTAAATCTGGACAAACCACTCTATAGTGGTAGACGCATTGCCAGTGATTACAATATCATAAACATACACAATAACATATAAAGTAGACCCATCCATCTTCCGCACAAATAACGATGAGTCAGACTTGGCAAAAACAAATCCCACCGAGTCAAGTAACTATTTCAATTTGTCAAACCAAGCACGAGGTACTTGTCGGAGACTATACAGAGCTTTCTTTAAACGACAAACAAGAGGCTGTCCATGGAAACCAAACTGTTCATACCCAAGAGGCTGATGCATGAAGACTTCAGTGTCAAGATCACCATTTAAAAAGGCATTATTAATATCGACTTGCCTCAACGGCCACCCTTTGGAGACAGCAATGGATAAAATAACCCGAATAGTAGCAGGTTTAACAACAGGACTAAACGTTTCTTTGAAATCACACCCAAGAACTTGCGAATAACCTTTCGCAACAAGTCGAGCCTTTCGTCGAGCAACAGAACCATCCGGATTCCTCTTTATCTTGAAAAGCCACTTGCACTCAATGACCCGGCGATCCCATGGTCATGGAACAAGCTCCCAAGTAGAATTCTGAATAAGAGCATCATATTCTGCTTGGGTTGCAACATGCCATTCAGGAGATGACAATGCTTCCTCAATCGTAGAGAGTTCAACAATTTCGACTGAGAGAGCTTTGGGTTTGAAAACACCAGCTTTAGCCCTATTTACCATCGGGTGATTATTAATCATAGGTAGAACCGTAGGTTGATTGGCAGAAGAAGAGGCAACACCATCCTCACCGCGAAGGTCAGTCCCAGAAGTAGACACGGGAGAACCAAGTGCTTCGCATGAAGAACCAACTTCTGGTTGAGCAGTGTCAAGGGAGAACTGAGAGGAGCAAGGAGCTTGTTGTGAACATAGTGGAGACAGATGAGGAACGGAAGGCACAGCAGTCCTAGAGACATCAGTTTGAATAATCAGAACAAATGTGGAGATATACGGACTTTGTACCGACTGACGGCTAGTCGAGATAGACTTGAAGAAAAGGAACTTAGTCTCATCAAACACCACATGTCTTGACACAACTACTTTGCCAGACGGTAGTAAACACAAATACCCCTTGTGTTGAGCATTATATCCCAAGAAAGTAGAAGGTTGGGATCGAAACTCCAACTTGTGTGCCATAAACGGACGTAAATACGGATAGCCCTAAAACCCGCAGATGTGCGTAGGTAGGTTCACATCCATAGAGAGCCTTGAACGGAGTCTGTCCTTGCAAGACTAGAGTAGGAAATCGGTTGATGAGATGTACAGCACAACAAAACGCATAACCCGAATAACCCATTGGTAAGCCTGCTTGAGCTAATAGAGTGATGCCCATGTCAACAATGTGACGATGTTTTCGTTTGGCGACCCCATTTTTTTCAGATGCATGCGAACAAGCTAGACGATGAACAATCCTTTGGGAAGCCAAGATAGACGAAAAAGCTCGATACTCTCCACCCCAGTCACTCTAAAATTGTTTAACACTTTTCCCAAACTGAGTTTTAACGAGTTGCTGGAATTGAATAAAACAGTTCATAGCCTGAGACTTCTGACAAAGGAGATAAACCCATGTAAAACGAGTACACATGTCAAAAAACGAAATATAATACCAGTTGTTTCCACGGGCAACATTTGCAGGACCCTAGAGGTCAGAAACAATCAAGTCAAAAGGGTTACTATATTTAGTAGTGAAGAAGGGAAACGGCAATTTATAAGCCTTTCCTTTTTTGACAGGCAATACATATGCTATCAAGACAAGTATTATTACCCACATCAATCTTACACTTATTTAACATACTCTTAACAACAGTAGTGGATGGATGACCAAGGCGATTATGCCACAAAGACAAAATATTTCTACTAGCAAAGTTATTTTGTAGTATATAAGAAATAGCAGATGTTGCTTCTACCGACGGAGTGGACAGCACTGGTAAAGAAAATTGGTACAGTCCATCATGAATGTGGCCCCTTAGTAGTGGCTCCTTGGTCTTGATGTCCTTAACAACACAGTACGTTGGTGAAACTCAAAAAATACATCATTATCTTGAGCAAATTGAGATACGGACAATATTTTTTCGAATTCGCGGCACACATAAAACATCAGATAACCGAAGCACCCTAAACTGTGTAGGTAAAATACAATTACCAATCGATGAGATCGGGGCGGGAGTCCCTTCACCCATCAAGAGAGGACGTACCTAAATAAGGAGTAGTATCTTGCAAAGCCGACGCATCACGATAGACATGATTGCTTGCTCTTGAATCGAGGTACCACGATGCGGAGCCTATCGGCATGGGTATATAAGAGTCAGTGCCACCGGCATTCGAACCAACCTGAGTAGTGTTGACATGTGAGCTGAACGAATCAGAATAATCAGAGGCATTCAAATCACCCACCCGAGGAAGACCGATAAACGAGTCAGATCCCGAGTAAGCATGCACTCGCGGTTTAGTTCGCCAAGGAACCGCAGACCCAAACTGACACAATAATTAGTTGGCCCATTACTCACAAATTTTTCAGGCCCAAAATTGCCAACATACGTTGGCCTATGATCCAAATTCGGCCTAGGTACATAAAGGCCATTAGCATCAAATTGTGGGCTAGGTGGCCCACCACCAACACATTGTCCACCAACATATTGTCCATTATCATTCGGCTGACCAAAAGTTTTACCATCAAAGGTTTGTTGACCATTGAAATTCGGTTGACTATAACCCTGCACACGCCTATCAATGTTTGGCCGAAAATTGAAAACAGCTGGAGTCCATTGAGACAAATTATTTTGACCAATATTACCCCAATTTGGACCACCAAAATGAGTTAGTTACCTTCATGCGCCGAGAAGGCCACTCACCGAAAGCAGTTTTGGTGCAACAAAGTCACGATCTGGAGGAAACTCCGACGCCGGCGATGAGTAAGGAGCAGGAGCAGATGGAGAATCATAGCGTGGCCCATCGTCGTCACGATTATAACAATAAAAGCACCATTGAGCAGTGTGCCCAAATAGATTGCATATCTGACGTTGCATTCGAGGCCGGAATCCCCTTCCACGGCCACTGGACGGTGGTCGACCACCTCTAGCAGACCCGTCACGAGCCTGCGACAACGCCCCTTCAATGAGGTTGGCATGCATAGGCACCTCCTGAACAGCCCTCATTTGTCGATGTTCACAATCAGTTAAGGTATCAACCAATCTTTTAAACGGTACCTATTCCGACGAGAGGGACGCGGACGAAACCACCGCATCAAACTCAGATAGAAGACCAGCAAGCAACACCTCTGTCTTCTTCGCCTCTGAAACGTGAGTACCAGACGCAGCAAGCAAAGAACACAAATGCTTAATGCGTTCAACATAACTTTTAATAGAGAGTGTACCTTTCTTTAAAGAATGAAGTTCTTGCCGAAGCTTGGACTGTTTGGCACCGGTGTCCGCTGCAAAGAGACTAGCCGCGGGAAGCCACACATCGGATGCAGTACTAGTGTCCGTGAACGACGACAGAAAGGAAGGATGGATCGTGGAGATAAGCCACGAAGTAAGCAGTTGATTTTGCTGAGAAAAGGCAAGAGCCAAAGGATTGAGTACAAGAGAACCATCTGTCGATTGCACAAACCTCGCCGGTGAAGGTAA
This sequence comes from Gossypium rotundifolium, assembly GCA_025506655.1. Taxonomy (NCBI): domain Eukaryota; kingdom Viridiplantae; phylum Streptophyta; class Magnoliopsida; order Malvales; family Malvaceae; genus Gossypium; species Gossypium rotundifolium. Next base: position 158,432,019 of record CP106722.1, on the reverse strand, counting down.
GGTGCCATCCAAGAAACCGAGCAAATCTTATCCGCCAAGGATTAGTCGAAATTGTTGCTGCCATTGAAGAAACGTTCCTTCATCAAGTTTTACGACATCGTGTCGAGGAAAAGAGGTGACAACTTTCTCGCCGGTAAACACGACACCACCACCGTCAACGGAGCCGGAAGCCGGAGAAGTCATGACAACCATAGGTCCAAGGATCACAAGGCGACTGATACCATGCTAGAAGATAGGTATAATCGAAAGCTTTGAAGATTTAATAGATCTAAACAGTAACAAGAAGAAGATTTAAGCTATATTTTTGTATTATGAATCTGGTCTACTTCTATTGTATTTGTACATTGTATTTATAGAGATCAAATGACTTAGCTTCTCCTGAATAATCCTTCAACAGATTAACAACTTGCTAGCTGTACAATCAACTGCTGAGTAACTACCTAACCGTAGGTATTAACATAAGGTTAACTCTATCACCTACCAATAGTCTGTGCCATTTTACCATAATTTCAGTAAACAATTAGCATTTGTGATTTAGCTTTTCATAATTCATTAATGACACGTACTTATACATTATTATAATCAATACCAATCAATTTAGTCCTCATCATTCCTACGTATTAATGGTTATTTTATGGAATGACTTTGTTTTTGACCGAATTTATGAAATGATTTTTGATAGATTATAGTAATAAAAATTAACATATGAGAAGGGGTTGACTTGCAAAATCAGAGTTGACATATTTAGTACCTTGTTAGTAAAGTTTCCAATTTTACAAGTTGTATTAGGAATTCACAAATGTTTTATAAAATATATATTAAAAAAGACACATAATAATTTTTAAAATTGTTTACTGAAATAAAAAATTACATTATCAATATACTAAATATTAACTTTATATAAGGGTGTTCAAATTTTAGTTAAAAATCGAATTAACAGGCCGAATCGATTTAATTTGATTAATCGGTCAGTCAATCTTGTTCGGTCAGAAATCGGTTAAAGTTTTTTTTTTTAGAATTTCAGTTAACGGTTAATTCGGTTCAAAATTAAGTAATTGATCGAACTTAATAAATAATATTATATATTATATGTATTAGGCTATTACTATTTCGATTAAATTTAAAAAAAATTTGATTCGATTAACAGTTAAAAGATTAAAAATTTAATTAATTTAATTAATAATAATTCAATTCGATTAACCATTTGAATACCTTTAACCTTATATATATTTATTCTTATTTTTATGTTTTTAAGTGGTTAAAAAATAACGTAAGGTAAGGGACAAAGACAGTAGAGACGGAAAGGATCTGCGGCCCAAGAGATCCTTTCCCCTTTGGCCCAGAAGATGACAGAACACTAACCACCTTTGTTTTTTTTTTGAAGTGACTCTTAAGTTTAAATAAAGCCATTTCCTGCACTGAAATTTAATGAAATTAAAATAAGATATATTTTGGCATATGAAAATTAGGTTTCTGAACGCTAGCCTTTTTCATGTGTCGTGCGCTCTTATAATTCATTTTTGGCAAAACTTTAATTTAATCACTAATATTTTGATTATCACTCCGTGATGAAAGTAATTCTATCATATAATAATTCATTTAGTCTTCAATATTTATATATTCTATTAATTTGATCTTTAAACGCATATAATTAAATATAAATATAATTAAATCTTAATAAATTTATATGTAAATTTGTGATTTTGAAAACTCACAACCCCAAAACTTAATAAATTTATGACTTTTATAAATTTCATTCATGATTGCACGGATAGAATTCTCAATAAAGGAATCTAGTTTTTCTTATGAAACCTAACAAATAAAAGGAAAAACGAAAAGCTTTCTATAAGTCTTTTCAAGTAATCATCTTTTGTATTCTTGTGAACTTGAATAATTATGTATTAATCTGCAATCATCTCTAAACATTAAATTTACTGTAAAATTTATCTTCATCTAATTTGTTTACAATTTATTTAGAAAAATATGTAATTTTTCGGGTTTTGATTTTTCTTACTTGATTTTTAGATTTTTTAACTTTTTAATATTTTTAATTTTTAGATACATATATTTTTATAATTTATAATTTGTTTAATACTTTAAAAATTATATATTTATATATTTTTAAATTTTTTATTAAAAATTATGGCATCATCGATGCCACGTTCCACAACCTAAGAATGTCATGTGTCCTATATTTAACACCATTACAAAAAAGTATCCAAACATTTGATAGAATGAAAATTCAGGTACCAACTTGGGAAAAAGAAATCATAAGTACCAACTTGAGAGAAGGTGCCAAGTTCGAGGGGCTAAATGCATATTTAATCCTTATAACTATAATTAAATATAAACACATATAAATATTATTTATATAAATAGATAAAAATAATATTATATTTTGTACTTTTTTATAATATATAATTTATAATAGATTATATGTGTTAATAGAATTTGTAAATGTGAAAAGTTAAATTTATTGAATTATTTAGAATTAGGATCAGATTGATAGATTGTGTAAGTATTGATGATTAAATATGTTATTATAACAGTTAGAAAAGGCCACATCATTACTTCTGTTAACTATTTAACGAAGAGTGACTAAAATAGAAATGATCTAAAACGTTAGTGACTAAATTGAAAATTTTCATAGTTAAGTGACCAAACAATCACACGCTAATAATTAAATGATTAATTCTATAATCTACCATTAATTTTTTATTGTGTTATAAATAAATTTTGAGGTATTAGTACAATTTTATAAAATTTTATAAGTAGATTTTGATAATTTTGTTTTTATTTTTTATTACATCATAAATAAGATGTATATATATTTTTGAAGAAATGTATATTAATTTGAAAATTGGATGGTTATTTGACACTGGTGGTCAAGAAATCAAGGGCTGATAATAAATCCTCCAAGTCTCGAGCCTTTGAACTCCGAAAATGAGATTTTAGTTCCTCTGAGCGCGAATGTCGCCCCACCTACCAAGAACATCTCCGTGAGGATATTGAATCAAGACTCTGGCAAAGGCGGGGAAAAAAACCAAGTGTTAGACCGTGAGAAGTGCTTACACAACACTTGAACAGTTTAAAAAGCTTAAACATATAATTATACTATCATATAAACATTCTGCTTGAAAGTTGAAACCTGAGTGTCGGTGTCGGTGTCGGTGTCCTTGTCCTGCAAGAAGTCACCAATTAAACAAATTTATGACTCATCTCTGCTTGTTACGGTTTCCGTTAATTAACTACTTCTCTTTAACTAATCAACCCTGTTTCCTAACCACATTCTCCTGTGCAGATTCTTTTCTCAGTAGAACCACATGCGCCTGTTTTGATCTAACATCTTAAGTTGAAGATTTTGTCTCACACAAAAAGAAAATGGGGAAAGAATCAAAGTCCAGAGGATTTTTTGGGTGGTTTCTGGTTCTAGTAATATTGGCTCTGTGTCGAAACTATTTTTAAAGTTTTAAAAAATGGGGTCGACTTTTTAAAAATAAAAATGGGAGTCGTCACCAATTCTTTTTACTTAGATGTAATTGGATCACTTTGCAAAACGTTTTATTTTGAAAACATTCAATTTTGGTTCACAAAAATAAGAAAACGGGTTCGGGAGTCGGTTACGTATGAGGAAGGGTTAGCACCCTCATAACGCCCAAAATTGGTACCTAATCAATAAAATCATGTCCAAATGTTGAAAATAAAGAAAATTACAAAATATGATCCTTTTATTAGAAAGAAAACCAAGATTTATTTATCCCAAAGAAATAAAGTACTGTACCCAGTAAGTTAGGGTATAGCATCTCATGACTTTAAAATTAAGTTCGTCTTTATTTTAGAAAATTTCTGCCTCGGGACGCAAGACGTCGAACCCAGTAAGTTAGGGCACAATGTTTTGAATTCCCCAGAATAAGTTTTTGTTTATTTAAAACTTGAGATTTATTTATTTCGAAGGAATATAAACATCACATGCAGTACGTTAGGACACGACATTTTTTAAACCCTCGTAATTAAAGTCATCTCATGATTTACAATACTCGTTAAAAGGGTATTTAGTTATTTAGCCAAACGGAAAATCGCAACCCAGTACGTTAGGGCACTATTTCCCGAATTTCTAAATACCAAAATATTGTCTTATTTTAAAATATAGTAAGCTTGTAAAAATGTACTTTTATTTTGAACAATAATCCATGTAACAATATCGCATTTATAAACTATCATACACAAATATTAAAAAACTATTATAATACAATAGCATACAATATAAAATACAACTAAAATAACTACATTATAAAATAATAAATAAATAAAAGGGCATTATATAAACAAATAAAATATATAAAGCAATATGCATAAAACAATTAAAAATACTAAGTAAATATAAGCTTTTCATGCAAGATTAAATAATAAAATAATTAATAAAAGAAGACAGATATATAAGATGAATAATTAAACAATGTATAAAAACTTTTTGAATATATATATAGCATAATAAAAATATGTAAAAAATAATAAATAATGAAAATATATGTATGTACATAGTTCATTAATTATAAAATTATATACGTAATATAAACAATATAAATAAAATAAATTAGATAATATAAATAAATTTTATATAAAATAAAGCTTTAGAAATAATATATAATATAATACTATATAGTATACAAAATATAATATAATATTAAACAAATAAAATAATATATAAAATAATAATTAAATATATAAATAATACATATAAAACATATATATACATAAATTTTGTATTATTAATAAATTAATAAATATAAGAAAATAATATAGAAAATTTTAATGTGATGAAACTATTAATTATAATATAAAATAATAAAATAAAATAAAATAAAAAGGATGAAAATAAAATTAAAATAAAGAAGACAAGGGTTAAATAGCAATTAAAATAAATAAAAAGGATTAAATTGAAACGCGCGTTAAAATACAAGGGCCAAAGTGACAATTAAGCCTTTTCTCCAAAAACGGTATCGTTCCAATTTTTACCTTTAAAATAGCCCGGTGTTAAATTGAAACAAAATGAAAAGTTTAGGGTTAATTTGATAAAAAATAGAAATTTAAATTGGATTAAATTAAATAAATAAAATTACGAAATGACCGAAATAGCAAATTTCCCCTTTTATAAAACGCGCGGATCCTGAGGGCCGAGTTGGGCCAACGCGCGGATCCTGGTAATCAAAAACGGTGTCGCTTTCATTTACTTATATAAGTAAAAAAAAAAAATGTGGTTTTAAAATCATTTTAAAACAGTTTTTTTTAATAAAAAAAAAAACCTTAAGGAAACCCTCTGAAAATTCCCCTCCTCTGATGAAGCCTGCCCGTCGGTCTTCTGGAGGTTGTCATCCACGCGCGCCACACGCCTCCTGGCCAGTGGCCGGAGGTCAGAAACCTCACCTCCTTGGTGCGAATCAAAAAGGTACCGTTCCTTTTCTCCTTTTTTTTTTATTTTTTAATATGTACACATAAATAAAAACAAAATAAAAGAGTGCGTAAAATAAAAAAAATCACCTTGGTATTGCAAAAAATCTATTTTTATATTTTTGTATATTTTTTGTGTGTGTCTCTCTATGTGTCTGTGTATCCCTATGTGTTCGTCTCTGCGAATCCTCCGTATCTCCTCTCCCTTTGTTACATGTTTTCGATGGGTTTTTATAACCCAAAATAAAATGAAATAAAAGGAATATATATATTCCTGTCATTTTTTTACTACGATTTGTTTCCTTTCCATTTGCAGGTGGACGAAGATCTCGGGGTGAAGGTGATTTGCGAGGACTGCAGCGCGATCGAGGGTGCGGAGTTGCGACGTGTCGATTGGCCTGGGTGTGAGGCTTCGGTGCAAGGGTTTTCTAGAAACCCTAGATTCCTGTTGAAGCTAGTTTAGCTATTGGGCCTTTTGGGCCGTGTAAGCTTTTGGGTTAGCAGGTTTGGGTCAATCGGGCTTTAGGGTGTAACAGGTTAATTGGGTTTTGGCGTTGGGTTAATGGGTCTAGTTGTTTATTGAGCTTTTGTAAAAGGACTGTAAAAGACATTTTATTTTATTTTTTTATTTTTTATTTATTGTTTGGACCCGGTCAAAATTGGGTATTTACACACTGGTTGTGGGAGCTGTTGTTTATATCATCAAGAAAAAATTAGGTCATGGAAATGACAATAAGCCCACTCCCGTTCCCGGTCCTCCAGGTGCTATCGACCACAAGTATGCTCATGCTCTCGAAATCGCTATGCAATTCTTTGACGTCCAAAAATGTACCCTTTCTTTACCCTCTCACTCTTTATAGTTTCTTTTTTCCTTTTACTCTGTTTATGTATTACCTAGTTGAAATTTTGTTTCCTTTAAGGACACCCTGTAAGTTATGGACTCAGATTTTTGAAGTACCTTCTTGTTTAGTGCTTCGAACAAGTAGTTTCTTCATGATATTATTTAGCAGCCTGCTACTGCTCAAGTTTTTTTCTTTTTGGGCAAAATTTATCTTAGAGGTGGGGATTGTTTTGTTGCAGCTGGTAGGTTAGTGGATAATAAGATGTCATGGAGAGGAGATTCCGCTCTAACGGATGGAAGTGAAGCCAAGTTGGATCTTTCCAAGGGGATGTATGATGCTGGGGATCACGTGAAATTTGGTTTTCCAATGGCATTCACTGCAACTGTGTTATCGTGGGCTATCCTCGAGTATAGAGATCAGATGGAGGCAGTGAACCAACTAGAACCTGCTCAACAATCTCTCAAGTGGATAACCGATTTCCTTCTCAATGCTCATCCTTCACAGAATGTGCTCTATATTCAGGTTATCATTGACTTTAACTGCCTTCCTCTCTTTTGGATTGTGTAGCTATATGTAGTGCACCGGTGTTTTCAAAAATTACATTAAAATTTGTTTTTGTTTTCTTGATTTGTGCCTTAAAAATTTAAGTCTTGAAAAAGCCTTTGGAATATTTCTTATCTCTTACTTCAAAAACTAAGGCAGGTCGGTGACCCTGTGACAGACCATAAATGTTGGGACAGGCCTGAGGATATGACAGAGAAGAGGCCTCTCACACAGGTGAATGCATCCGTCCCTGGGACTGAGGTTGCAGCCGAAACTGCTGCAGCTATGGCTTCAGCATCTCTGGTGTTTAAGACAGCTGACTCCACGTATTCAAGCACGCTTCTTACGCATGCAAAGCAACTTTTTACTTTTGCGGATAACAATAGAGGTTCTTACAGTGAGAAAATCCCAAAAGTTGCTAGTTGCTACATATTACAATTCAACAGGATATGGAGATGAGCTCTTATGGGCAGCAAGTTGGTTTTATCATGCTATAGTTGATCAATCATACCTTGAATATGTGACCGGTGAAAATGGGAAAGAGTTTGCTCAATGGGGAAGTCCAACCTGCTTTAGCTGGGATAATAAGAACCCAGGTAAGGTTCTCTTATAGGAATTTGAAGCATGGCCCTAGCCTCTTTTGTTTTCTAGTTACTGTCAAAACTATTTTTTATTTGAAAAACGGGATCGATTTTAAAAATAAAAATGGAGTCACCATTAATCTTTTGTGAGGTGTGATCGGATCACCTTAAAATTAAAACATTTTGATTTATTAAAACAAAGATTTTGGTCTACGAAATTCGAGAAAACGAGTTCGGGAGTTGGTTATGCACGAGGAATGATTAGCACCCTCGTAACGCCCAAAATTGGTACCGAATTGATTGATTAACGTCTTAATGTCGAAAGTTTGAAAAGATTTTAAAATATGATCCTCTTTGTTTAAAAGAAAACTTGAAAATTTTAAATTGGATGCTGAGACCCGCATATTTCGATAAAGTAAAATGTCATGCTCAGTGAGTTAGGATACGACATTTCGAATACTCGAGACTAAGTTTGTCTTTTAACCTTTAACACTCGTGCATTTAAACTTAAGAAGGATATTCAGTTATTTGGGTCAAATAAAAAATCGGAACCCAATAAGTTAGGGCACAATTTCTCAAAATTTCAAATACAAAATATTGCACTTGTTTTTTAGAAATCCTTATCTCGAGATAACAAAATGTCACATTCAGTGAGTTAGGACACAACATTTTTGAATTCCCGAGAATAAGCTTTTGTTTAACCTAGATGCTTTGGTTTAAAAATAATCGGCCCTTTACACTCGACGAGAAAATCGAAACCCAGTAAGTTAGGGTATGATTTCTCAAAGTTCCTAAATTTCGAGTGTTGCCTCATCGTGAAACCTTTTGAACTAGAATATAACAATAAAATAAAATGTATTTTTAAAAATTATGGTATTAATAATAAATAACAAATATGCATGCCATAACAACATTACTAAAAATGATATTAGTTATGATAATAATAACAATTAGTCTTGATAATAGTAGAAAACACAATAAACCGAAAATACGAGCCTATTTAGAAATTCAAGACAAATAAAAATAAAAAAATATATATATATATATATATATAAAATAATAAACAATTAATTAGATAAATAAATAAATGAATGAATAAGTGAGTAAATGAAACAAATATATGATATTAGATTTAAGTATTTTATAAGTAAAATAATAAAATAAATTAATTACTAAAACTAATATAGAATTTAGGTAAAAATAATGAAAATAATAATAATAATATGTTAATAATAATAACAAAAATAATTAAATAAATAATCTAACATTTGAAAACATAAAAAATATCAATAATGAATAAAATATCATAATGAAAGTGATAATAATAAAATAAATAAATAAATAAATAAATAAAATCTATTAAAAATAAACAAAATAAATATTCAATATTAAATATATCAATTTAATAATATAATAATAATAATAGTAGTAATAATAATAATAATAATAGTAATAATAATAATTGTGATAATAAAATAATAATAAGAATAATAAGAATATTAAAATTAATAATAATAATAAAATTAATAATAAAATATCAAAAATCACAAAAGAAATAAAAAAGGACGAAATTGAACTTAAAACCAAAGTCTGGGGCAAATCTGAAAATAAATAAAAGAGGAAAGGACCGAATCGAGTGCTCGAATAACAAGGAGGGATCGAAGGGGAAAATATCCCCTCCCGCAGCACTTTACTCGAGACTAAAATGAAATCAAATAAAAAAATCAGGGCAAAATTAAAAATAAAGGAAACTTAATCACACAACCAATAAAAAGCGGAAGGACCGATTTGGTAATAAGACCAATAAAGAAAAACTTGCGATCCCCTGGCGGGTCGAGTCGCGCACGCGGGTTAAGAGGGAAAACGACGTCGTTTCAGCGCCTAAACGCATGGCCTAAAACGACGCCGTTTTCATTTTGTATATACGGTCGAAATTTTTTTTAAAATATCATTCTCCTTTCTAAAAAAACTGAATTTTTTTTAAAACTCTCTCTTCCTTGCGATTTTTGGTTTGGATACCGGCGCCAAACCACCACTGCCGGCCACCACTACTAAAAGTCCCCCTTTTGACCGTTTTAACCCCTACGACTTCGATCTACCCTAAAATTGCCTAAAGGAGCCTTCGAAGATCAATGGAAGACCGAAAGACTCTTCGGTTTCCTCCCTTCCGACCACCAGCGAGGTAAGACCTCCTTTCTTTGTTGGTTTATCTATTCGATTTAAAAGTAGAGATAAAACACAAAAAGAAAATAAAATCAAAATAGAAGGCAACCTCTTTTCTTCTTATAATTTGTTCCTTTTTTGTATTCTAATAATTTTTATGTGTATTCGTAAAAATAGTAACCAGTACAAATGATTTTCGGCCTCTTTTTATAGCCGTTTTAAAAATCCAAAAGAAAATACAAGCAACTTCCATTTATTCCCTGCATCTCTGCTGTCCATTTTTCGTTATTGCTGCTACTTTATCCTTTTTTGCAGGTAAAACCACCGTACGAAGGAGGGGGTCGCTCATGGGGTGACGTGGAGGCTCAAACGCATGCGGCATGTGTATGGGGGGAGCGGTTCCAGAAGGTTCTAGGGTTTTTGAAACCCTAATTAGATTTTTGGTCATCGGGCCTGTTCAACATTGGGCCTGGGCGATTAGGTTTAATGGTTTATAAATTTGGGCTCGGGTTAGATGTAATTTGGGCTATTGTCAATGGACTGTTAATGGACTTTTAATTTTTGGATTTTATTTATTGGTTTTTTGTATTTATTTTGGTTTTATTTTTGTGTCTGATTGGGCCTGAACAAATTGGGCTGATTATAGCTGCCCCTCTTTGCTCGTTGTCGTGTAACGAAAATGGAGCAAAGACTTAAAAATGGCCAATTTTGCCCGGCCTCGCTGAGTCTCTACTTGTTTTGGTGCATTTCTTCTTCACGTAGCTTCATTCCATCCTATTGCATCTGCAGGGGCATAGGAACTAGCACTTCGATCCCATTTAAGGAGATTAGACTTGTAACGTCAATCTGCTCCGCTGCAACTTCTGGGAGATAAGATTTGCTATCTTCAGTCTGCTCCACTACAACTTCAGGGAGATAAGGTTTGGTTTTGGGAAATTTGATCCGACCTACTACAACTTCAGAGGTATAGGATTTGTAACTTTAATCTTTTCCACTACAACTTCAAGGAAATAAGACTTATGGCTTCAATCTGCTCCACTGTAACTTTAGGAAGATAAGATCCACCGTAATCTGTAACTTTAATCTGTTCCACTGCAATGCCCGAGAAATAAGATTCGCTTTCTTCAGTCTGCTCCACTGCAACTTCAAGGAGATAAGGCTGGTGGCTTCAATTTACTTCACTGCAACTTCAAGAAGATAAGATCCGCCGTAATCTGTAGCTTTGATCTCTTCCACTGTAACGCTAGGGAAATAAGATTCTCTGTCTTCAGTCTGCTCTGCTGCAACTTTAGGAAGATAAGGCTGGTGGCTTCAATTTACTCCACTGCAACTTCAGGAAGATAAGATCTGCCGTAATCTATAGCTTTAATCTACTCCACTGCAATGTCAAGAAAATAAGATTCGCTATCTTCAGTCTACTCCGCTACAACTTCAGGGAGATAAGGCTGGTGGCTTCAATCTGCTTCACTACAACTTCAGAGAGATGAGATTCGCCATGGTGGATTTGATCCGACCTACTGCAACTTCAGAGGTATAGGACTTGTGAATTCATAGCTTTAATCTACTCTACTGCAACTTCAGGGGAATAAGATTCGCTATCTTGACTTCAATCCATCCCACTACAACTTCAAGGGTATGGGATTTGTGGATTCACTGATCTTGTTACATCGTCCTTTAGGGAACATGACCTGTAGAATCGATTTATGAACCTATGCTTATGCATAATGATTATGTAACACCCCAAACCTGGCCCATGCGTTATGAGCGGTTTTGGTATGTCACATGAAGAAAAACATGTTAAATTCTTTTTATTCGTACAAAAATAGATGTTGATTTTTTAAAATCAAGAAAATCAAGTTTGATTTGAGATATTTGATAAAATACTACTAACCTCGAAGATTGATCGATTAAATTTGAAGTAATAATTTTATAAAACTGTGACTTTTGGAAATATCGTTGATATTTCGAGAGAAAATTTTCGTATTAAAAATATTTGTAAAAGTTTATTTTGAAATTCATTTGTTAATCGATTTTGGAAAACCTTTATTATGATTTTAGAAAAATCCCATTTAAAATAATTTGAGTAAAATATAAACACGTCAAACATAAAGCAAAATAAAATAATCTAGAGGTCTTATTACAACACATAACCCAAAATAGTAAAGTAATAAAGTAAACGAAGTAAGAAACCTAAGTCCAATAAAACCATTTCTGAAGTATGGCCTCCACCGAGTCATCCATGGCCCAAGTCCACCTCACGGAGCATTACCTACAGGGTTAAGAAAGAAGGAGGGTGAGTTACAAGAACTCAGTGTGAAATCCCCTTACCATTGTTCACTGGGAGAAAATCTCATTAAGCAATTATTTGGGCCTAAGCCTACATACAATAATAATAATGTAATGAATATAACATGAATATGAAATGCAATTCCCAAACCAAACCTAGTTTTCCATCCGCTACACACCACCCGTACCAACCAACACACTTGTGGGGAGCTTTAGTCACCCACCCCGCCAACACAACAAAAGTAGGCATTAAGCCATTTATATCGAATTTGTGGACAAGCCACCAGATTAATAGAATTTACATGGCATTGCCATTTTTCAGATTTGTGGCAGAGCCACCAGAATTATGTAGCAGAGCTACCAGAACTTCTCTTCATCATTTTCCCATCCCATGCAAAACATGTATATAATGCATAACAATTCACAACAATGTATTCAGATATTCTTTACAAATTTTATGGCCCATTATAACAATTTATCAAAGTTGGCCCATTAAGCAAATATCATCTTGGCCCATTTTGCATATTTTCACATTGGCCCATATAGCAATTATATCGATTTGGCCCACATAACAAAATATATCGATTTGGACCACATAGCAAAATATATCTATTTGGCCCATTTAACAAAATATCATATTGGCCCATTAATCAATATGCCAATTCAGCCCATTAAGCAATTTCGTATTTCGGACCATTAGGGGCAATATAACAATTCGGCCCATTAACACTTTGCAATTCAGCCCATTAGGGGCATTTCCACAATTTGACCCATAAGGGCATTTTCGTAACTCAGCCCATAAGGGCATGTTCGTAATTCGGCAATCGTACCCGCTAAGGGTAATTCGGTAATCTCGCAACCTAGGCTTAACTACTAATTTGGGGCATAAAATTTGAAATTGTCCATCTGCGTCATACTAACTAAATTGACTATAACTCGAGTTAGGAATCTCGAAATCTAAATCCATAAATTTTCCTTGAAACTAGACTCATATATCTTCTTACTAAAAGTTTTTCCAGAATTTTTGGCTTAACCATTTAGTACAGTTTATTCCTTAAAATTTCCCTTGTTTCACTGTCCAACGATTCTGACCTCTCTTTCCTTAATTTCAAATATCTCACTGTATGGTTTTCATATACTGCTCCCACTTGTTTCTATTGAAAATAGGATCACTAAGGAATTAATAAATATAAATTATATCCCATAATTCACTTTTTACAATTTTATATGATTTTTCCAAGACAGATTAGGGAACCACGAAATCATTCAGAACCAGTCTCACTAAAATTAAGATATCTCAGAATTTAAAATTCCTTTTCCTTCTCCATTTCTTCTTTATCAAAATAGACAGAGTAAGCTTTTAATTGATATCTCATTCACTTTCTAATTCCCTTTCTCCTATTTTTCGTGATTTTTCAAAGACACATCACTGTTTCTAACTGAAACTGTTCCATTGCAAAAATACGGTTACTACTACGAATATACGCACGCCCGAGTGATCATAGTTGCCGGTTTCGGGTTTTCTTCTGTATTTCGACCGAATCACAGAATATTTCATACAAACTTTTAGAGAAGTGTGAGATCACACACCATTTCGAACATACATTCGGAAAGTATAGGATTACACACCTTATTTTGAATCAGTAACACGATATTCTCCGCGGCACCTAAAGATATAATCGGTCAACAATTAGTCCAAAACCCAATTTACAACTTCATCCAAGTATTGCTATTGATTTAAGGAGTAAGGTCGGCTTACCACGAAATTTTGAGTGATCAACGAATAAATCCCTATAATATCATCGGTTAATCCTTTCCATACTAATAATCATTTTAACGAATAAAGAAGGATTATGAAATCCGTGAAGAACTCTTACCTTAAAGATTTTTAGAACTGAATCCTAGCAATAATGCGATGACTTGGAAGAATGAAGGTTTGGCCTCCCACTAAATCACTACGAAGAAGAATGGGATCTTGTTTAAAAGAGATTTAAGTGATGATTTCGGTCAAAAGACCCTCCCAAGCCAACATATAGATTCGACAATAGAAGGAAGAAAGTAAAAACAATTGAAAAGAAAACTTACCAGTCGTTCAAGAGGTGGGTAAAAACTCAAATGCAAAAGAAGAACAATGAAAAGATGGAAGGTTCGGCTATAGAGAAATAATGGACTCAATATTCGGCTATGGTGAAAATATTAAAGTGGAAGTGATGCTTGAAGGATTATGCGAAAAGAAAAGAAGAAGAGGAATGATGGATTAGTTTCGGTTTTCAATAATGATCAGTGAACAAAGAAATGGTTTCAAAGTTTGTATACAATCGGCAAGAAGAAAGAAGAAATGGAATATGCGTCCTCAAGGTTGTGTAGATTTGGCAAGGAGGAGAAAAGGAGTTTTGGAGAAAAAAATAATACACTTGTTGCTAATGAAAATTGACCAAACTAGCACCTAAGACTAACCAAACTACTAACAAAATTCGGCCATCTCCCATAGCCCAAAAATCGTCCAAATACATAGCCAAAAGGGTCAACATTTTGCCAACCAAACTTTCCATAGCATTCACCATGAAATAAGCCACTTGTTCCCCTTACTTGCCTTTTCCTTTTGATTCCTTTCCCTAACTTCAACCTTTCCTTAATCTCTTTAGCCATCTTACCATAAAAATAAAAGTCCAACTTACTATAATGGCATGCTTGGCCGACACTTGATGGAAGAGTGCAAAAATAAAAGTCAAAATTGCACACAAATGGATTTGAACCTCTTCCCTCAAGTTACTTCACTTAATGCCATAACCTCTTTACCAATTGCTCATTTATGCTAACCATTTGTTCATTTATTCCAATAAGCCTTGAAGCTACTTACCATCTCTCCTTAAAGTGCTAAAATACCAAATTTTTCCTAAGGCCCAATTAAACCCGAGACTTCATAGAAATCCCGTAAACTTCCAAATTCACTTAACTAATAAGTCCAATTTGCAATAATGCCATTCTCTTGTTCTCAAAATTTTAAACATTCCTACGCCCAAGGCCTATTGGGCCCAATCTTACTAGGCCCAATTTCGGGATGTTACAGATTAGGATGCAATGATCAAAATGAATCGAATGCTCCTAACTAAATGTGTTATGGATGATATTTGCATGAATGCAGAATGTAATGAGAATGATCCCTTTTTTAATGTCTGGGTTGTCATTGCTCGTTGTTATTCAATGTTGTATTACTGACGTAATATCCTGTCTTCTTGTTCAATTGATATTTTTTACAGAAAGTCCAAAGAAATGGTCACTGTTTAGAGTTTCCTTCTCAAATATTTCCAACCCTTATGCTTGGTAAGTTCTAAATAATAGTCATGTTTCAAATTCTCGTACTATTTAGAAATTTCCTAAGTAATATGCAAAACTCCTTTTGTGAAAGTATTATTTGTCCATTAATCATTACTTCAATACAAAAATGCTTGAAAATGATCATAATGATGGGCAAAATTGAAATTGAGTAAAATCTAAAAAGAATGGGTTAATTAAAGAAAGCAAACATTGCTGGAATACGAAATAGTGAGGGGAAAAATATGTGCCCCAGATATCGCAGCCTGAGCTTTTCTGTGCGAACTTTCTGAAGACCCTTTTAAGCTCAATATGTGTTTAGGTGATCAAAAGTACTCTGTTGATGCCCCAAGACGTAACGTCTCTCATTCTTCTTAATTTAGGTATAACAAGATCACTGCATGCCCCATCTTTGATCACAATTTGAGCCGCCATTTTTGAGTTTTCGACTCAAAACCCCTTTGGTCTCAAGACTGCCCTTTTACGGGTTTTCACCTTGGCATCTCCATTTTTTTTTAAAGAAAATCTCAAAGCGCCCTTTGCGGGTTTTCAATTTGGCCTCTTTTCCTCTTTAAGTATAGTACTTCTTGACTGAATCCAAATTTACAGGATTGGGCAAGTCTTTCCCATCCATCTCGGTCAAAATCAGTGCTCCTCCGGAGAAAGCCTTTTTAACCACATAAGGCCCTTCCCAATTTGGCATCCATTTTCCTCTGAAATCCTTTTGCATGGGGAGGATTTTTTCAATACCAAGTACCCCTCGTGAAATTCTCTTGGGTGATCATTTTTGTTATAAGCCCGCATTATTCACTTTTGGTACATCTGACCCTAACGAATAGCCCTTAGCCTCTTTTCCTCAATCAAATTCAATTGATCATATCGAGACTGGATCCATTCTGCTTCATCTAAATTTAGTTCTGACAAAACTCGAAGGGAAGGTATCTCTACTTCAATGGGTAAAATCGCCTCCAGTTCATAAACCAATGAGAAAGGCGTTGCCCCGGTAGAAGTTTTGATAGATGTTCGATAAGCATAGAGAGCAAATGGTAACTTCTCGTGCCAATCGATCTTCTTAATGTTTTTATTGGCTGCTTCCACTACAACATTCATTTTTAGATGATACGGTAATGAATTGTGGTGTCTGATTTTGAATTGATTGCAGACCTCCACTATCATGCTGTTGTTCAAATTTAATGCATTATTAGATAAGATCCTCTCAGGCATTCCATATCGACATATGATTTCCTTTTTTAGGAATCTGCTGACTGCAGACTTAGTAACACTAGCATATGAAGCAGCCTCTACCCACTTGGTGAAATAGTCGATGACTACAAAGATGAATCGATGCCCATTTGAAACTTTTAGAGAGATCGTCCCGATGATATCCATGCCCTACATAGAGAAAGGCCATGGGAAAGTCATAACATGCAAAAGCGAAGGAGATACATGAATTTTGTCTCCGTAAATTTGGCAATTGTGACATCTCTTAGCATAATTGATGCAATTTCCTTCCATTGTAGACCAATAGTACCCGAATATCATAATTTGTCTAGCCATTATGAAACCATTATCATGTGTTCCACAATCACCCTCATGGACTTCTTTTAGAATTTTCTTAGCTTCAACAACGTCCACCCATCTTGATAGTACCTGATCATTTCTTCTTTTATACAGGATCTCTCCGTCTAAGACATAGTCACAGGCTAGTCTTCTCAACGTCCTTTTATCGTTCTCGGTTGCCTGATCAGGGTATTCACGATTTCGTACGTATCGTAATATATTGTGGTACCAGGGGTGATCATCTCTTTCTTCTTTCTTCACGTTGTAACAATGATCTGGGGCCTCGTAAATACTCATTTGAATGGGTTTTACATCCTCTTGTTTACTCACTTTGATCATAGAAGCCAAAGAAGCCAAAGTATCTGCCATTTGGTTTTCGTCTCATGGGAGATAATTGAAAGTAATATCATCAAACTCCTCAATTAACCCTAGGACTATACTTCGATAATTAATTAATTTGGGGTCTCTTGTCTCTCATTCACCTTTTAGTTGGTAGATTACCAATGCAGAATCTCCATATACTTTCAGTGCTCTAATTTTGCGTTCTATGGCGGCATAAAGTCCCATGATACAAGCTTCATACTCTGCCATATTATTTGTACAATCAAAATCCAATTTACATGTGAATGGATAATGATCTCCATTTGGGGATACCAAGACTACCCCAATTCCATTACCTACAGCATTTGATGCTCCGTCAAAGTTCAATTTCCAAAGGTGATATTTTGTAGCGTCTTCTTCAGCAGCTGCCACATACATTAGTTCTTCATTGGGGAAGTTAAAATTCAGAGGCTCATAATCTTCTAGAGCTCTGCTGGCTAAAAAATCTACTATTGTTCTTCCTTTCACGACTTTTTGGTTTACATAAACTATGTCAAATTCAGAAAGCAGGATTTGCTTTCCAGCCATCCTTCCATTCAAAGCAGTTGACTCTATCATATATTTTAAAGGGTCTAACTTCGAGATTAGCCAGGTCGTATGGTACATCATGTGTTGCCTCAAACTTCGAGTTGTCCAAATTAAGGCACAACACAATTTCTCAATTGGCGAATATCTCATTTCACACTCAGTGAATTTCTTACTAAGGTAGTATATCGTCTTTTCTCTTCTTCTCGAATCATCGTATTAACCCGACACACATCCCATAGAGTTCCTAAACACTGTCAAATACAGTATTAATGGCCTATCTGGGCATGGAGGTGACAATACTAGAGGACTTGACAAGTACTGTTTAACCTTATCAAAAGTTTTCTGGCACTCATCATCCCACATGCCTGGATTGTGTTTCTTAAGAAGATGAAATATGGGATCACATTTCTCAGTTAAATAAACCGAGCAATGTAATTTAACCTTCCTAGGAAACCTTGAACTTCTTTTTGAGTGCGCGGCGAAGGCAATTCTTGTATAGCCCGGACCTTGTCTGAGTCAATCTCGATTCCCTTCTCGTTGACTACGAAGCCCAACAATTTTTTGATCTATCTTAAAAAGTACATTTTGTTGAATTGAGCTTTAATTGGAATTTCTTCAGTCTCAAGAATAACTTCCTCAAAACTTGGATATATTCCATTTCTGTTCGGGACTTTGCGATCATATCATCGACATAAACTTCAATCTCTTTGTGTATCATATCATAGAACAAGGTCACTATGGCCCTTTGATATGTCGCTCCTGTATTTTTCAACCCAAATGGCATCACGTTATAACAAAATGTACCCCACAAGGTTATGAAGGTAGTATTTTCCATGTCTTCAGGATGTATTTTTATCTGATTGTATCTCGAGAAGCCATCCATGAAGGAAAACAACGAATAGCCTATCGTATTGTCTACTAAAGTATCAATGTGAGGCAAGGGGAAATTGTCTTTTGGGCTAGCCTTATTTAAGTCTCTATAATCTACACACATTCGTACATTCCCATCTTTCTTAAGGACAAACACAATGTTGGCTACCCATTCTAAGTATTTGACTTCCTGCAAGAATCTGGTGTCAAACTGCTTTTTGACTTCCTCTTTTATTTTTAGCACAATGTCAGGCCTTATTCTTCGGAGCTTCTGCTGAACCGGCCTACAATCTTCTTTTATAAGGAGGCGGTGTAAAACAATGTCAGTGCTTAACCTAGGCATATCTTGGTATGACCACAAGAAGATATCTTTGAATTCTTGAAGTAACTCTACGAGGTCTTACTTCATTTCTTCGGTTATGTACGTTCTAATTTTCACTACCTTTCCTTCTTCCAAGGTCACAATATTTACTGTCTCTTCATGAGGTAGAATTTGTTTTTCCTCTTGTTTTACCATTCTTAATAAGTTCGAAGATAAGCCACAGTCTATGTCATCTTCAAAGTCCTAGGATCCCTCTAAACACATGTCTTACTCAAAAGGGGGTTCTAATTTCATAGCAGTGTTACTCATGTCGTTGATATCTGAGAACCTGTTGTAAGTACAAAGGAATATACAAAGAACGAATGAATTTAAGAATAATTATTAGTATGGTATGATTATGAATGTGATGAAAGAATGATTTGGAAAAAGATCAAAGGAATGAAAGAATCTAAAAGAATGAAAGAATATTTACTCAAAATAATGTCAAATATGTATTTCATAATGATGTTTGGACATAAGCTTATTTCAAAAAGGAACTCTTATTGCTTTTAGGCTTAAAGCAACAAGTGTGTTTTGAACATTACTCTGTATAAGCTCTAAAAACTACAGGAATTTCTTCTACAGTCCAATTGTTCAGAACACTCCCAGGTTCATAAAGGCGGATATCTGATAAGGTCCCCCTTCAGTAGTTTCTTCATGTATGGCATTGATGTGAACATTTCCCAACGTTTCTTCAACAATTTCTTTCCTTGGTGTCCTTCGCTCGAGTACTGTAATGATGTTTGGTTGGTAAGTTTTTTTGGTTTCCAGATTAACTCTGAGATGATTCTAACAAATTAGGGTCTTTTCATTAAATTTAAATGCACATGATGTGATGTAATGCGAATGCATGAAATAAATGCAAAGAGGTATCGATTCTGATTCAATTTCATTTAGAAAACTTTACTATAAAATAAAATTCTTTACATAAAATGGATTACAAATATGGCTTTGCCCTAATGCTCAAAGTTTTAACTTTCCTAAGCAACGAAGCCAACTCTTGACCCCGATCTGATTCTAGCTCATACTTCACACTTAGTATGTCGACCTGAACTACCAAAGCGTGTAAATGATCAGCTACCTCACGAATCTGAGCCACGACCTCACCCATAATGTAATATCTATTCCTAACTTGATCCTGAGAATGGTGGAACTGTTCCTTCCAATGTTCCTCACTTATCTCAAGAAACTCTACCCGGAGCTCACAGTTTTATAATGTAGACTCTAGTTCTTCTATCATTCTTTTCATTTCTTTAATCTTGTTCAAACTTTCCCTCAATTCAACCACGGAATTATGATTTCTATGCTGATGAAGTGATTTTTCAAGTTCTACTATTCTAGCCTTTAATTCTCTTTTGTCATTTTGGGTTTCTAACAAACTCCTTTCTAGAGCCTCCTGGAATTTTCTCTCCCACTGATCGGCTTTGGTTCTTTCTTCTTGGATCTCTTGTCGCCATTGCTCTGACGTTTTCCTAATCCGGTGGTTCTCATCGACAGACGTAATTTCTTATAATCCATCTTCAAACTATCTAAGTTTTCCTCAGCTTTATTCTTCCATTCCTTAATTTCTAAGCCTCTAGCTTTTGAACATCAGCATCTAGCCTTAAATGCATCTTCTCCTCCTCCAATTGTTCTATCTTCTTTTCAAGTTCTGAATTCCTCATTTCGAAGTCTTGCTTTATGATTTCCAGTTCTGACGGGATCATTTGTAAGTACTCCTCCATTGGTCGAACACCTTCTAAGTTTGGCCCGGGATATTATCATTAACTCTTTTACTCCACCATCCACTAAATTCGGGAGTCGTTATTGAACCTATAACCAGCCTTTTCATTCAATGAGTTTGATTCCAAGCGTTGGAAATCTCCTTTACCCTTTTCTTGTAGTTATCTCCCCGGTATAAAAACTCACATTGAGCTAGCCCGTGCATTGTCAGTATGAACTATCTTGATCTGTATTGCCTTAATACAACAAAGGAGCATACCCAACGGCTCCCCAAATCCCAAGCAAAGGGACCCAGTCAAAACTCCTACATCAATAAAAAATTTCATCAAGAATCAACTAAGGAGCTCTCCACTCGACATCTTCTTCCTGGAGATTTTGGAGGAGCGCTATCCAATTTTCCTCTGATATGTCATCCCTTGTCGGTGTGGCCACTATCTCCTTTAATAGGGAGTAATTCCTGGAGAAAACCCGATACGGAACCTTATCCACTTTCAAAAAATGACTGTGGAACCAAGCCAACAACAACTGTGCGTAACCTATAAATCTGCCTTCACCGGACCTCCTACATGCATTCAAAGATCTGAATGTCTTGGCCAAGATTGCTGGAGCAGGTGTGACCCCTTTATCGAGTCGGTTAAAGAGATCTGAGACCACCTCATCTACATACCCTAATGCCCTAGGGAATATCATTAATCCATAAATACTCAAAGCAAACACATCGACTCTCTTCTTCATACCAGGATGAGCTAGAATCATATCTCTCAAATTCTTCCATGGGATGCACTTGCATTCGTCTTTTTGCTTGACCTTAGCTGTAATCCACTGTTCACTCATTCTGGTAATTTTCATCAATTTCTTCCAAAAGGTCGAGACATAAGCGGCTTTGGAATAAGCTTTATCGACTTGAACCTTTGGACAATGCAGTAGGGCTGTATATTCTTCCACAGTGGGCACTAAATCGACCCTCCCAAAGGTAAAGCAACTATAAGCAGGGTTCCAATACTGAGCAATGGCCCAGAATAAATGCTCGTCTACCTTGATGTCGAGTAGATACGGCAAGTCCCCATAATTATAGTAGAACAACTACTTGGTCTCATCGTTCCACTGATTTCATATTTCTTTTAATTCCTGAAGGCTATTTTGCGTCATACTGATATGGGTGTAGTCCCATAATTCTGACGTATAGCCCTCGGCTAGACTATCTCCTTTCTCTAATTGAGTTTTCTCTGACCAAATACGGACAGCCGCAATTTCTTTCCACTTTATCAAGAAATTTGTTCTCCATGATAAGCTCTCTAATTTAGTAATCGAACTTGAATCGACATTCTTTTTAATATGAAATGACATGCAAACATAGCAAAAACACAATAAGTCAGTACAACATACAAAAACAAAACACAAAGTAAATAAAAGAGAATTGAACACCTATCTGGGTAACCGCTAGGGTTTCTCACAGTGCTATTTAGGGTGGGCTCCTAGGGTCTTCTACATACGGTTAGGTTCTAAAGTTGAGGTACTCGAACTAGCAGATTCCTCGATCCTCACCCATTATAGGCTCATACGGACCGAGTTCAGTTCAAGGGAATACATTTCCCTATGGGTGCACGGAGATAAAAATCTTACAAAGACATAAATACGGATGTATCCTGAAAGCGATCCACTATCCTGCATGGAGGTGAAAACCTCACGAAGGAGTAACTTCTAACTCTCACTTAAAAAGGTAAGACCAAATGGTCCTTATGCAATATGATGCGACAATATTTTACAAGACTTAGACAGTAGCAATTATATGAAATAACACAAACAAATGCAATAAAAGGATTATAATTTTTCAAATCGGATTTTTAATTTTTCGACAACAAGACAGAAAATAATCAATTTTACGGCTTGACTCTCTTATTGGTCCCCAGTGGAGTCGCCAAGCTGTCGAAACCATTTTTTTGTTTGAAAAACAGGATCGACTTTAAAAATGAAAATAGAGTCACCACCAATGTTTTGTGAGGTGTGATCGGATCACCTTGAAATTAAAACATTTTGATTTATTAAAACAAAGATTTTGGCCTACGAAATTCGAGAAAACGGGTTCTTGAGTCGGTTACACACGAGGAAGGATTAGCACCCTCGTAACGCCTAAATTGGTACCAAATTGATTGATTAACATCTTAATGTCGAAAGTTTGAAAAGATTTTAAAATACGATCCTCTTTGTTTAAAAGAAAACTTAAAAATTTTAAATTGGATGCTGAGACCCGCTTATTTCGAAGATTCGAATCCTCGAGACTAAGTTTGTCTTTTGACCTTTAAAACTAGTGCATTTAAACTTAAGAAGGATATTCGGTTATTTGGGTCAAATGAAAAATCGGAACCCAGTAAGTTAGGGCACAATTTATCAAAATTCCAAATACAGAATATTGCCTTTTTTTTTAGAAATCCTTATCTCGAGATAACAAAATGTCACATCCAGTGAGTTAAGACACAACATTTTTAAATTCCCGAGAATAAGCTTTTGTTTAACCTAGATGCTTTGGTTTAAAAATAATCGGCCCTTTAGACTCGATGAGAAAATCGAAACCCAGTAAGTTAGGGTATGATTTCTCGAAGTTCCTAAATTTCGAGTGTTGCCTCATCGTGAAAACCTTTTGAACTACAATATAACAATAAAATAAAATGTATTTTTAAAAATCATGATATTAATAATAAATAACAAATATGCATGACATAACAACATTACTAAAAATGATATTAGTGATGATAATAATAACAATTAGTCTTGATAATACTAGAAAACACAATAAACCAAAAATATGAGCCTATTTAAAATTCAAGAAAAATAAAAATATATATAAATAAAATAATAAACAATTAATGAGATAAATAAATGAATAAGTGAGTAAATGAAACAAATATATGATATTAGATTTAAGTATTTTATAAGTAAAATAATAAAATAAATTAATTAGTAAAACTAATATAGAATTTAGGTAAAAATAATGAAAATAATAATAATAATATGTTATTAATAATAACAAAAATAATTAAATAAATAATCTAACATTTGAAAACATAAAAAAAATCAATAATGAATAAAATATCATAATGAAAGTGATAATAATAAAATAAAAAGAAATAAGTAAAATCTATTTAAAAATAAAAAATAAATATTCAATATTAAATATATCAATTTAATAATATAATAATAGTAGTAGTAGTAATAAAATAAAAATAATAATAATAGTAATAATAATATTGATAATAAAATAATAATAATATTAAAATTAATAATAATAATAAAATTAATAATAAAATATCAAAAATCACAAAAGAAATAAAAGAAAGGACGAAATTAAACTTAAAACCAAAGTCTGGGGCAATTCTGAAAATAAATAAAAGAGGAAAGGACCGAATCGAGTGTGCGAATAACAATGAGGGACCGAAGAGGAAAATATCCCCGCCCTCCAAAACGCGACACTTTACTCGGGACTAAAATGAAATCAAATAAAAAAATCAGGGCAAAATTAAAAATAAAGGAAACTTAATCGTAGAACTAATAAAAAGCGGAAGGACCGATTTGGCAATAAGACCAATAAAGAAAAATACTGATCCTCTGGCAGGTCGGGTCGCGCACGCGAGTCATGGGGAAAAACGATTTCATTTCAGCGCCTAAATGCACGGCCTAAAACGACGCCGTTTTCATTCTGTATATAAGGCCGATTTTTTTTTAAAATATCATTCTCCATTCTGTTTAAAAAAAAACTGAATTTTTTTTAAAACCCTCTCTTCCTTGCGATTTTCGGTCGTGATACCGGTGCCAAACCACTGCCAATCCACCACAGCCGGCCACCGCAATGGCCGAAACTCCTAAAAGTCCTCTTTTTTTATCGTTTTAACCCCTACGACTCCGATCTACTCTAAAACTGCCTAAAGGAGCCTTCGAAGATCAATGGAAGACCGAAAGACTCTTCGGTTTCCTCCCTTCCGGCCACCAATGAGGTAAGACCTCTTTTCTTTGTTGGTTTATCTATTCGATTAAAAAGCAGAGATGAAACACAAAAGAGAAAATAAAATCAAAATAGAAGGCAACCTCTTTTCCTCTTGTAAATTGTTCCTTTTTTGTATTCTAATAATTTTTGTGTGTATTCGTAAAAATAGTAACTAGTATAGATGATTTTCGGCCTCTCTTTATAGCTGTTTTAAAAATCCAAAAGAAAATACAAGAAACTTCCATTTATTCTCTACATCTCTGCTGTCTATTTTCTGTTATTGCTGTTATTTTATCCTTTTTTGCAGGTAAAACCATCGTATGGAGGAGGGGTTCGCTTGTGGGGTGACGTGGAGGCCCGAACACATGCGGCGTGTGTGTAGGGGGAGCAGCACCAGAAGGTTTTAGGGTTTCTGAAACCCTAATCAGATTTTGGGTCATCGAGCCTGTTTAACATTGGACCTGGGTGATTAGGTTTAGTGGTGTATGAATTTGGGCTCGGGTTAGATGTAATTTGGGCTATTGTCAATGGACTGTTAATGAACTTTTAATTTTTGGATTTTTATTTATTGGTTTTTTTATTCATTTTAATTTTATTTTTGTGTTTGATTGGGCCCGGACAAATTGGGCTGATTACAGTTACCTCAATGGGGAAGGCCTCTGTCTTTAAGTCAAGCATATTGTGCCTGTTTCTGTTTCATTTTAACTTTACCTAAATAGATATCATCAGAGCCAGAAATTTACATCATATTATTCCATTTTTCTTTATGATTATGCTACATCCATGCAGGTTTTGCTTTCCTGGTTAAGTTTCTTCGGTGCGTCTGGAAATTCCTTCATTGAAAACTATATGAAGTCAGCCAAGGATGTTATGTGCGGTCTGCTACCAAAGTCGCCCATTGCTACATCCAGCAGAACAGCAAGTAATGTCTTCTTTAAGGCTAACCTAACTGGGACTCATATAAACTGAATTAGCTAGGAGTCTTGAGATATCTTTTGTTTACCCATATCATCTTTACAATGCAGGTGGTCTTATATGGGTCGGTGGATGGAATACTCTGCAGCATCCGGTTGCTTCTACATTTTTAACTGCTCTTTACGGTGATTACATGCTTACAACATAGACGGCAAAGCTAACCTGTGGTGGCCATTCATTCGAACCATCAGATCTTAGAAAGTTTGCCAAGTCACAGGTATACTGTTTAGGAACAAAAGATTAGAAATATTCGTATTAAAGTGTCATTCCAGTGTAATAACAATCTTTGCTTCTAGGTCGATTATGTGTTGGGCAGTAACCCCTTGAAAATGAGCTTTCTTGTTGGGTATGGGGATAAATACCCACAATATGTGCATCATAGAGGAGCTTCAATTCCAGTTGATGCAACCATTGGTTGCACCGATGGGTTCCAGTGGCTTAATTTAACCAAATCCAATCCAAATGTAGATTGTTGGAGCTCTGGTGGGAGGACCTTTCCTTAATGAAATATTCGTTGATTCACGGAACAACACGATGCAAACAAAGCCAACCACATATAACAGTGCTGTCATTGTTGGCCTCCTCTCTAGTTTGGTCACTACATCTTGTGCAGCTAAATCTTTCGGTTAAAAGTAGGCATAGTCTGTAATCATTGTTACAAATTTATTTTGTACTATATTTGTCGTTATATTAATACCGCATTTTTCCTCCATGTTTCAATTATATTTCTTAGGATTTTTAATCAATTTTATATATCAGAAGAAAAATATCAACTTTAATTAACACAAAATCACTGTTAGACCCAAAGAAACCAAGTCTCAAGCAAACAGTGTATAATTGGATCAAGCTAAGCCCAAGCATGACAAAGATGGATTATTTAAAGACTCAGCTCTATAATATTTGAGTGATAGACAAGGACTTGGTTTACACTTAACCAAAACTTCTCAGCACAGGTATAAATGACATAATTAAGGGATCAATTTCAAATTTATTTTGTAAAGTTTGATTTAATATGCAATAAATTTTCAGTTTTGTATTAATGCACAATCATTTCTGTAAGACCCAATTTTTGCCCGACCCATATAAAAAAATAAAAAATACAAAGTTAAAAAACCAATAATAAATAAAAACAGTCCATTAATATAAAAATAGTCTAGTTTCGGCCCAATTTACAAATTAACCCCACTAGCCCAAAACACTACCCAAAATTCCAACCTTTCCAGAAACCCTAGAGGTTTCTGGAACTGCTAGCGCCACAATGATCTCTCACGCATACCTTCACGTGCGCCACCACGCACATCCTGCAGCCTCCAGCGCATAGCCTCCGTACGTGCCACGACAGCCTCCATACAACCACGCCTCCGTACCTGCAAACAAATAGCAAAAACGACAACAAACAACCAGTGCAGCAAAAAAGGGGAAAACATTGTATTTTTTTTTAATTTTCGATTTCGGCCTTTAAATGACGAAACAAACCACTATAACGGGATAATTTTTTCACGCACACATAATACAGCAATACAAAAAAAAAAAATCAAAAGCAGATATTCAAAAAAAAAGGGTTGTTTTTTTATTTCATATTCTCGACTGTTTCTTTTTCTTCGAATCCATTTCAGTATTTTTGTTTTTTCCTTCTTCTTTTGCTATACGTGAGAATAAAAAAGGGAAAACATACATGCGAAAGTGGAATCGGCGGACTCTTTTTTCGTCGAAATCAAAACAAAAGGGCCCGTCGAGGCTAGAGTCGGACTGGTTTGAAGGAGAGCCGTTCGATGGTTTCGAATCAGCCACTGATCGCTGATTATCATGGCGTGAAATGGCCGGATCTTCCTTCTCTCCTCTACGGTTGGAAGCGAAAGTGAAAAGGGGGTTTAGGGTTTCGGTTTCAAAAGGGGCAGATGTCTAAACCATTTTAGTTGGTTTTTAAACCTGTTAAGTAAAGCGGTGCCATTTAGGCTTATAACGATAGCCTTTAAACGACACCGTATTGGTCTATACCCAGCCACCCGACTCGAATGCGGCCAAGATCCGCGCGTTTTAGTTTCTGAGGGTATAATTGCGTACTTGGTCCTTTCATTTTGCGCTGATGTATGATTGAGCCCTGTCTGCATTTCTTTTGTTCTTTAATTTTTTCCCCTATAGTTTGCGCATTATTTCAGATTAATCCATGTTAAAATGCTGCGTTTTGGGAATTGGATTTCTTTCTATTTTGGTCCCTAACTGTTTACGCGCATATTAATTCAAATTCCTAAATCTCATTTGAAATTATTTTTATAATATAACTTGTTAATTTTAGTCTTGTTTCAATTAAGTATTTTTAGTTTATATTTTATTCATTATTATATGCTTGTTTTAATAAAATTATTTTGAAGTAGGTTTTTCAATATTTTAATTTGTTTTAGGAACCCACTTTTATATTTTTTTTATTTATTATATATGTTTAGCTTCAAATATTTTTATATTTCTTGTTTTAAAGAATTGCATAATATTCAACTCGAATACTCTTGCATGTTATTAGCATCGCATATATACATATATTATACATATATATTTATATATGTACATACATACATATATGTATAATTAGTATTAGAGTTATTCCATTGACTTCGTAATATTGTTGATGTATATATGTTAATTAATTTTCCTTATCATTGATCTAATTTTTGATAATTATTGCTATTATGTATGCTTTAATTCTCGTTTTATATTTATTTGTGTTTGAGATTCAATAACATTGTATTTCATTTATAAACAATTTCTATACGTCGTATGTCATTATTCTATCGCATTTTATTCGCTTAAGAAGTCATGTTTTAACATCTTTAAGTCTTAGAATCATTTTACTCAAAGTTTTTAAAGTAAAGCAATGCTCGTGTTTAGAGGTTTCGAGAAAATCGTGCTCTAACTTACTGAGTTCCGATTCTCCTCGTTAAAACCTAGCAACCGAGTATCCTTTTCTCTTTTAAATCAAAATGCATAATATTTTAAATAAAAAAAACTTATTCTCGGGAAGTTGAGATATTGCGCCCTAACTTACTGGGTGTGATATTTTATCATCTCGAGATAAGAATTTTAAAAGAACAAAGGCAATATTCCGTATTCGGGAATTTTGAGAAATAGTGCCCTAACTTACTAGGTTGCGATTTTTCATTTGACCCAAATAATTGAATATCCTTCTTATTTTTAAATGTAAGAGTATTGAATGTCGAAGGATAAACCTAATTTCGAGAACATAAGATGTGGTGCCCTAACTTACTGAGTACGGCATTTTATTTCTTCAAAATAAGAAGCTTTGGAACCCAATATGATTCTGTCCAAATATATTAAGTAAATGGATCGTAATTTAAAATCTTTTCAAATTATCGACGTCAGGACATTAATTAATCAATTTAGTACCAATTTTGGGTGTTGCGAGGGTGCTAATCCTTCCTCATGCGTAACCGACTCCCGAACCCGTTTTCTTAAAATTCGTAGACTAAAATTATTGTTTTAATAAAAATATTTTATTAAAATAATTCATCTCAAGGTGATCCGATCACATCTTAAATAAAAGATCGGTGGCGACTCTATTTCCATCCATATTTTTAAAGTCGATTTCCCGTTTTAATCTTTGTTTAAAAAATAGTTTCGACAATTTCGTTACAAATAAGATTTGATCCAAAATAAGTAATCAATAAAATCTACTTTTGGGGGATTCTCCTAACTCTGAACCGCCTTTGTGAGCAACTCAATCAGGTGGTCGACAGAAGACACCTTATGTGCTAAAATTTAAACAGCCAGAATGGAAATGAAGAGATAATATGAAGCAGGGGAGGGACATGAGTTAACCATTCACTTAGTACATGACAGTCATCAAAATACATGCTCATCCAGACATTATTATAACAAAAGTGTAGGATAGGAAATGTGATCCAAAAGGACAGTCCAAAGCGTCAGCAAGCATAAAGGCCTAAGCCAATTACCGCTCACCACCTCAACGCAAGGACTCGCATCTACCGACACACAGCCATCAAAAGCTAACCGTAATCGGCGCCCATAAAATTGTTGGGGAGAAAGGGTCGCCCCACCACCATTACTCCATCTTTTTTGAGCATACGTTGCCGTTTGTGATTGGGATATTGCAGTACGGTGAAGAACATGTGTGGTATACCTTTTTCTCATCTCCAGTTTCCGTTCAAACGTGGTCTTCATTTTGACTCCCAATTTTGGTCTTTGAAAAACCATCTATCATCAACCGTTATTACCCATCACCGCCTTTCTTACCTATATCCATCGACCATCATTAAAACTTTCAAGCATCTTTGCTACTATTCAACTTCCACTCGACATAATAAAATAAAACCAATGCTTGCCTCTAACGAATACATTGCTAAATCTATAACATTTACACTGTACAAGTCTAGCCTTCAATGAAAGGCTCCTGTTCCTTTTTGAAACCTTTTTATTTGTGAAGGTAAAAGATTTTGATTTTTGTGTTTATTATATATTTATTATAAATTTAGATTAATTTTAATAAGTTAATAATTAGTTTGATTAAATAATATTATATTGAAATTTTAAATAATTAATTGTAACTAAATTTTTGTTTTATTATATTAAATAATTATTTATTTAAATTTTACTATTTTATATAAATAAGTCTAGAAATAATAATGATAAATTATGTAAAATAAATAATACAATGAGATACACAAATATATCATATGAAAATAATTAAAACATGATCAACACGAGTATATGAATATGATAAAATATACATAAAACAAATTATTTATATGTTAAAATTTCATATGATTTACCAAAATTGTTAGATGTAATGGCAAGTCACATAACATTCTTAAAAACAAATGTAAGTTCAAATTTTGGAGAAAATTTTATTAGGAAGGACAACTACAAACCCGAATACGGCAAATATAAGAAAAATTCATATGATTTATAAATTTAAACAATAATTTAAACATAAAAAATTTTAAAGCAAAATTAAAAATACAAAAATGCATCCTTTTCTTCTCTTTTTGTGGGTGAGCCTACTCACTAGCTTTATTTTGTATGTATTTTATGATATTCATATTATTTTCATATTATGTCCATTTTATGTTGAGATATGTGTGACCTTTAGAATTTTACTTTTGAATTTAAGATATTGAAAACTAACTTTTTCTCTTTATTTTTAAATGATATATTTAAATTAATTGGTTATGCATGACTTGATTTAGCATTTACAACCAATCAATTATATAAAAAAAGTTAAAAAGAAAAAGTTTGATTTTTTATTTTAATTTATATATTTAAAAGGTTAGATCATTCAATTTAGGTTTTTAAAGTTTGTAGATTATGTACTTGAAAGTTTTTCTTTTGTTTATTTTAAAATAAACTTAAAATAATTAGTTTATTCTTTTACTTGGTGATGGATTACGAATATGAAGTATTCACATTGAGGTAAAATGATTGATTTAGGCTTTAATTTGACAATTAATTTAAAATCCGTGTCAAATTTCAAATAAATAATAAATTTAATTTTTTATAATTGACAAAAAATAGTTATATATTTTTAAAAGTTAATATAAAATTTATCATTTTAATATTAAAATCAATGTTATTTTTTAAAAAAATAAGCACACCTTAAAATTTATCGTTGTGATTAATTAAATAAAATTTCTAAACTTTTTGAAAATCCCCGAGCAGAGCTGGGGAGACCTTGCTAGTTAAAGATCAAAATATACTTGCTTTTTGCGTTCAATGCTTTTCTTTTGTTACATATTTGGTCAAATTTTAACTACTAATTAATTATTTAATATATATCTTGGTATAATTTTGTTGATAAGAGAATTATTTTATAATTAGCTCAAGAAAGAAAATATGAGTATGATTTTTATATTTAAAGGTGAGTTGTCTGTTGTAGCTAAAAAGTATTTTTCAAAAATATTTTTTAGAAAATTTGCTTTAAAAATATGCTTATTTTTATTATTGTCAAAAATTATAGTTGAAAGTTAAAATGTTCTTTTTTGACATAATAGTGAAAAGTTAAAATTAATTAAATTATATGATATCTAAATACTTTAATAGGATATTTAAATAATTAAATATAACGATGTATAAATTATAAATTAAATTAAATTTTTTATATTTTTAAATGATTAATATAAATAAGAGTATTTTGATAATTTTTATTTTCAAATGTAAAATTCAGCTTTTGTGTTTAGATAAATAAATAAAAAAACCACTTTGCACTGCAATTTGGATCCCAAAAGTAAATTGTTGTTTAGCATTTGTGTGGGGGAAAGTACAATTGACTTCCTAAATGCAATGAACATAAAAATGAAGTGGAAAAAGAGGAAAGCAAACTCTTTATTTCATTGGAATCCAATTGAAACACCCCAAACTCGGCCCACGAGCCTTGACCGGATCAGTATGTTTAAATTGTACACCGTTTCAAATTCTTTTCTTACTTAGGAAAAACTTGTGTGATTTGGAAGAAAGATTGTTTTGGGTTGGGCTTGAGATGAAAACAAGTTTATTTCATTATTAAAAATCCTTTACTTTAGGTGACAAAACGTTTGAACTTTGTTTTAAAAAAAATAGATTTACTTGATCTTTTAATAAAATAAGGTTTGTAAGCTTAACAAATAAAGACAGAATAAAATATTCCTACTAAGGCCTTATTACATCAAATAATTCCCAAAATTTAAATAAATCATAAATACTTAAAGTAAAATAGTCCAAATAAAAGAAAATCGAACTTTACATGGCCTCCACTAAGCATCTGCCGGACCGGTCCATCACTGGTTGTCACCTGAAAAATAATCCCACAACGGGGTGAGTCAACAAACTCAATGTGTAACCAACACTAAAATTTAATATTTCGGGCATACAATATCATTCATGTTCATAAAGCATTTAAACAATATGATGCAACCGAACCCAAACTTATATGCCATCCGCTACACACCACCCGTACCATCCCGCACACCATGGGACTACTAAGTCAACCTCCTTCCGCTACACTCCATATCGCGGTCTTAGGTCACCGCATTCGTGGTCTTAGGTCACCACGTTTGATTTTTGTGGTCTTAGGTCACCACATTCACTTATGTGGTCTTAGGTCACCACATTCAGATATCACGGTCTTAGGTCACCGTGTTTGTGATCTTAGGTCACCACATTCACTTCCACTTTTCATATAACCCATATGCCCCTATATTTCATACACAATATGCAAAATCATGCCTTAATTCACATTCTTATCACTTTTCACATGTTAAAAATAACATATATTCATATTCCTAGTAGGAGTAGGAAACGTACCTTAGTACTTTGTACCATAGTATGATGCCTTAGCCATATTCACATTCTTATAAACATGCACATTTAATTTAAAACATAACCATGAACATATTAAAACTTAGAGTAGGGTACACACCTGATTTGCTTAGCGGTTCACTTAAATCCCTAAAAGCTTGATCTAATGCCTTAGATTTTAATTCCTACATTCGGCCAACCTTAATATATTAGCATATAGACTATTCGGCTATAAAACCAAATCCTAGTAGGATTTGTATTCTTAAAACTTACCTTGTTGCCATTTAGATGATTAATCAAATCCCGGAAACTTGTATTCTACTCCTTTGAAATCGGCTAATCACTAGATTCCTTGAATCGGTTAGTTTTTCGGTTTAAAACACATAATAATAGATCTACTACTAAAATAGGGTCTTGGCCGAATATTCATAGTCACTTACCTTAAGGATTTTAAATCCGAAATTCACCGAATAACTAGGGAACACGCTGACCTATGGTGTACCTTCGGAAAAGAACTTCTCCTTCTTGTAGTTGACTTAAACAAATCCAGAAAGATCTCTTTAAAGTTTCGCAACAAGATATTAATGGGGTTAGTCCTAGATTTCGCAAATCTTAAAAGAAAAGGATGAAAATCGAATGATAACTAGTTCTTACCCTTAATACGTAAGTCGACAACCCCTTGTTTGAAGTCTCAAAACTATTCGGCTATGGCCTTGATTTTAGCAAACTTTCGGCTACACAAGGTGTATTTTCGACAGCAAAATAATGAAGAAAGGAGATATTTGCTAGAGAGAATTCAGAGAGAGAGTTAGAAGAAAGAATGAATGGCCCTCTTTTCCTTTTATAGCGAAATTACTAACTTAGAATCCTTACTTGGCCATCACTCTTCTATTTTGATAGCTTTATCTCTTTAATTAAAAATTAAAGAATAATCCTCAATTATCTTTTGAAAATAATCTAAAATAAATCACCATTTATCCACCTATTTAGCCGAGTTTTAAGGAGAATTAAACTCTTTCATTAAGAGTCCCTATTGCCGTCCATTGCTTCCTTTTTAAGTAATTAAATAAAAATCACTTAAAGTCTTAGCTAGATGCCGTCCACCTCTCTGCTCTTTCTAGCAAAATAAAACTTCTTTTATTTGCTTCCTAAGTGACTCGATCCTCGGCCCAAATACACTTGCATGTGGCGCCATTTCAGAGGCCCTAAGTGGCATCTTCAAGCCACTTTTCCAAGCCTGTTGTGTGTCAAATTTTACATACTTTTCTCTTAAGGCCACCTTGCCTTAATTTCCTCTTTTAAACTTTAAAACTCGACATTTCTAAGTCATTTCTAAGTTTCCAAAAATTTTCGTTTGGCTCTTTAAACTTGACATTTCCTTACATTTCCTAGTTTCGAAATGTTCACTTTCCCTTTGAATCATTTTTAAATCATTTTCTAGTTTCCATAAATGTTCATTTTCCTCTTTTGAATCATTTCTAAATCATTTCCTTACATTTAGGACATTTCCTACATTTCCTTACATTTCCTATATTTCCTTACATTTTCATTTCCTTACATTTCCATACATTTCATACATTTCCATACATTTCCTTACATTTCCATACATTTCCATACATTTCCTTACATTTCCATACATTTCCATACATTTCCTTACATTTCCATACATTTCCATACATTTCATACATTTCCATACATTTTCAAGGTTCTAAAATGCACACCACACATCCATATCATAGTAAACATGCTATTTCATAAAATTAAGCAAAATGCACACAATGGGATTCGAACCTCTTCCTCAAAGTACTTCACTTGATGCCATAACCCTTGCACCTTAGGTGGCATCCCTTGCCACTTTTCCACATCACTTCTTGTTTTAACTTAAAACCAATAATTGTCCAAAGCTTTCTTCCATCCTAGGATTTTAAAACCCTTAATTCATTTCCAAACACTGCCAAAACCTACTACTTATGAATTATGCACAAACGCATAACCCCTAATCTAGGATGTTACAGTTCTACCCTCCTTAAAAATAATTTCGTCCTCGAAATTACTTACTAACGAATAATCGTACATCTTAACTCACCGCACTACACTTACTTACACTGCGGACTCTGATCCTAATAGAACCATCATACTTTCTAGGCACAATTTCTAAGTTCGGTCCCCTAGAACTCATTTCTAACGTCATGATTTAATCGATTAAGAAGTTTTATGTATTAAAAATTTTGTTTCACCGATTAATAGCGAATAAGTTTTATGGAAAGAATTTTTTTGAAGTGGTTCTTTCAGTATTCATACATGCACACAGTCTTTACATTCATGCATCCATCAATCAATTATGAACTTTCGTTCATTTGAGAAATGTTGTAGTTTTCATTGTTGTTGTTTTTCCACTACCAAGGGTGGTATTTTGTAATTTGTCCTATAGGGGTATTTTCGTAATTTGTCAAAATAAGGTTCCTTGGTGATTTTGTCAATAAGGGTATTTTGGTAATTTTTGAAATCCCGGGGTATTTTGGAAATTTTAAAATCCGAGGGTATTTTGGTAATTACCCCGGGTGAATTTGTAGATCTTAATAAATCACGGATATTTTGGAATTTACAAAACTTGAGGGTTGTTTTTGAGAATTTGTTTTTCAAATCAGTGTCATTGCAAAAATTTTTGAAAATCGGGGGTCGTTCTGGTAATTTTGTAACTCAGGGGTATTTCGATAATTTGTAGGGTAGGGGTAATTTCGTAATAATTTTTTTTAAATCAGGGTATTTTTTTCATTTTGCAAATTAGGGTTTTTGAACATTTTATAACGTAATGAAATTTTGATAAGAGTCGTGGGTATTTTGAAAATTTCATAAACCAATGGCATTTTTGTAATTTTACCACTAGGGGTATTTTTGTAAATTTGTAAATCAAAATATTTCAGGAAAATTTATAAAAATAATCTTTTTCAAATCAAGAGGGTAATTTAGAAATTTTAAAACTAGGGTTTCCATAAAAATACTGCTAGTCCCTTTCGGGTTTTAGTTATTGGGTTTAGCAGTAGCTAAGTCCTCTTGGTTAGGGTGAACCGAGGCTACGCACTGTAGGATCCAAGTGAGAGGAGGTGAGTCACAGACCGCTTAAATACCAAGCTCCCACTGAAACCAATCCTGACATACGCACCATGGTTGCCACACCCTAACTCCTACGACTCAACCATGATTTGTTTAATTAGATATTTAAGTCTTATGTATTTGTTGGGGTATACTAGTCCTAGGGTTCAAATACTTATCAGACTAATCTACGTTGCCATAAAAGCCCATACATTTCACATATTCAAATCACTTCAGAAGTTAGAAGTACTTACCTGGTGGACTGCGGGTCGGAGACTTAGTGGGCCATGCTAGAAAAACCTAAAAATTTTTCAAAAAATTCCTTTTGGGCTTACTTTGGAAAACGTTTTGGGCCTTAAACCCAAGGCCGAGAGTTTAAAACTGGGTTCTGATACCAAACTGAAACACCCCAAACTCGGCCCACGAGCCTTGACCGGATCTGGTATGTTCCCCGGTGTACACCGTTTCAAATTCTTTTCTTACTTAGGAAAAACTTGTGTGATTTGGAAGAAAGATCGTTTTGGGTTGAGCTTGAGATGAAAACAAGTTTATTTCATTATTAAAAATCCTTTACTTTAGGTGACAAAACGTTTAGGCTTTGTTTTAAAAAAATAGATTTACTTGATCTTTTAATAAAATAAGGTTTGTAAGCTTAACAAATAAAGACAGAATAAAATATTCCTACTAAGGCCTTACTACATCAAATAATTCCCAAAATTTAAATAAATCATAAATACTTAAAGTAAAATAGTCCAAATAAAAGAAAACTAAACTTCACATGGCCTCCACTAAGCATCTGCCAGGCCAGGTCCATCCTTGGTTGTCACCGAAAAATAATCCCACAACGGGTGAGTCAATGACTCAATGTGTAACCAACACTAAAATTTAATATTTCGTGCATACAATATCATTCATGTTCATAAAGCATTTAAACAATATGATGCAACCCGAACCCAAACCTATATGCCATTCGCTACACACCACCCGTACCATCCTCGCACAGTGGGGACTACTAAGTCAACCCTCCTTCCGCTACACTCCATATCGCGGTCTTTGGTCACCGTGATTCGTGGTCTTAGGTCACCACGTTCAGATTTCGTGGTCTTAGGTCACCACATTCAGATTATTGTGGTCTTAGGTCACCACATTCAGATATCACGGTCTTAGGTCACCGTGTTTGTGGTCTTAAGTCACCACATTCACTTCCCCTTTTCATATAACCCATATGCCCCCATATTTCATACACAATATGCAAAATCATGCCTTAATTCACATTCTTATCACTTTTCACATGTTAAAAATAACATATATTCATATTCCTAGTAGGAGTAGGAAACGTACCTTAGTACTTTGTACCATAGTATGATACCTTAGCCATATTCACATTCTTATAAACATGCACATTTAATTTAAAACATAGCCATGAACATATTAAAACTTAGAGTAGGGTACACACCTGATTTGCTTAGCGGTTCACTTAAATCCCGAAAAGCTTGATCTAATGCCTTAGATTTCAATTCCTACATTCGGCCAACCTTAATATATTAGCATAAAGACTATTCGGCTATAAAACCAAATCCTAGTAGGATTTGTATTCTTAAAACTTACCTTGTTGCCGTTTAGATGATTAATCAAATCCCGAAAACTTGTATTCTACTCCTTTGAAATCGGCTAATCACTAGATTCCTTGAATCGCTTAGTTTTCGGTTTAAAACACATAACAATAGATCTACTACTAAAATAGGGTCTTGGCGAATATTCATAGTCACTTACCTTAAGGATTTTAAATCCCAAATTCACCGAATAACTAGGGACACGCTGACCTATGGTGTACCTTCGGAAAAGAACTTCTCCTTCTTGTAGTTGACTTAAACAAATCCCGAAAGATCTCTTCAAAGTTTCAACAACAAGATATTAATGGGGTTAGTCCTAGATTTGGGCAAATCTTAAAAGAAAAAGGATGAAAATCGAATGATAACTAGTTCTTACCCTTAATACAGAAGTCGACAACCCCTTGTTTGAAGTCTCAAAACTATTCGGCTATGGCCTTGATTTTAGCAAACTTTCGCTACACAAGGTGTATTTTAAACTTGGCAAAACAATGAAGAAAGGAGATATTTGCTAGAGAGAATTCGGCAGAGAGAGAGTTAGAAGAAAGAATGAATGGCCCTCTTTTCCTTTTATAGTCAAATTACTAACTTAGAATCCCTTACTTGGCCATCACTCTTCTATTTTGATAGCTTTATCTCTTTAATTAAAAATTAAAGAATAATCCCTCAATTATCTCTTTGAAAATAATCTAAAATAAATCACCATTTATCCACCTATTTAGCCGAGTTTTAAGGAGAATTAAACTCTTTCATTAAGAGTCCCTGTTGCCGTCCATTGCTTCCTTTTTAAGTAATTAAATAAAAATCACTTAAAGTCTCAGCTAGATGACGTCCACCTCTGCTCTTTCTAGCAAAATAAAACTTCTTTTATTTGCTTCCTAAGTGACTCGATCCCTGGCCCAAATACACTTGCATGTGGTGCCATTTCGAGGGCCCTAAGTGGCATCTTCAGCCACTTTTCCCAACTGTTTGTGTGTCAAATTTCACATACTTTTCTCTTAAGGCCACCTTGCCTTAATTTCCTCTTTTAAACTTTAAAACTCGACATTTCTAAGTCATTTCTAAGTTTCCAAAATTTTCGTTTGGCTCTTTAAACTTGACATTTCCTTACATTTCCTAGTTTTAAATATTCACTTTTTCCTTTTGAATCATTTCTAAATCATTTTCTAGTTTCCATAAATGTTCATTTTCCTCTTTGAATCATTTCTAAATCATTTCCTTACATTTTGACATTTCCTACATTTCCTTACATTTCCTTACATTTCCATACATTTCCATACATTTCCATACATTTCCTTACATTTCCATACATTTCCATACATTTCCATACATTTCCAAGGTTCTAAAATGCACACCACACATCCATATCATAGTAAACATGCTATTTCATAAAATTAAGCAAAATGCACACAATGGGATTCGAACCTCTTCCTCAAAGTACTTCACTTGATGCCATAACCCTTGCACCTTAGGTGGTGTCCTTGCCACTTTTCCATATCACTTCTTGTTTTTAACTTAAAACCAATAATTGTCCAAAGCTTTTCTTCCATCCTAGGATTTTAAAAACCCTTAATTCATTTCCAAACACTGTCAAAGCCTACTACTCATGAATTATGCACAAACACATAACCCCTAATCTAGGATGTTACACCAATACTTTTACTTATAAACAACTTTATCACTCAGCTAAACAAGACAAGTTATATTAATGAAGAGGGAGATGAAGTAATAATGTAGCTCTAAAAATAATATATGAGTTGCTATTTGGTTTACAGAAATTTATAAACACTTTGTGATGTTTATAATTTCTGCTTATATAAAAGAGATAAATATGGCAGCAAGGTCTTAATCACATTGCCAAATGCCGAGACCATGAAATATTTAGTGCTCATGTAATTAGTGTTTGTAATATTTAATTTTGTTAATATAATTAATTTATGTGTTGTGTGAGATTACATTTAAATACATTTGATATTATTTTACAAAGTAAGTGGGGAATTAAAATCCAATAACTATGTGCATGTGATTTATATTGTATGGATCAAAATGGTATTAATATAATAGGTATGTGCTTGAAAATCTGCATGATATGAAAAGTTGCATTATCAAAACAAAATTATATGGGTATAGCTTAAATTAATAATGAAGATAGCGGAGGGATTTCATCTGCTGCTTCTTCCCTGTTTCATTGCAACCGAAACTTTAGGACAAGGAAAAAACCCACCCTTTCAAGAAACCTAATAACAATGACAATAAATTTAAAAATATACAAAATTAGCAATCACCGTCTAATAAAATCACTGACAATGTTTTTTGTCCTTGTCAGATGCTAATGAAATTAAACCAAATAACAAACAACAAATACTTCACACCTTCCAAACTGGAACTTGGAGCTTAGCATCTATAATGTTTTTTTTCTTTCTTTTTTTATCTGTTGGGATTGTAAGAATCTACTGTTACAAGAAAGGGTGGTGGGGTCAACGAGCAATGTCTGATTTTGCAGTGAAACCCAGTTGTTGTTCCATTTCCCAGCTTAACTTGGAGGCCACCCCAGAATGTTTAGGTTCATATTCCTGGGGTCAAAAAAAAAAAAACAAACAAACATGTCAACCCAATTAGGAAATGGACGGTTCATATAATTTGACTATTTGGGGAAATGAAATGCACCTCGAGCTTGCGCATTAGATCTTGGGCAGTTTGGGCAGACACAATTATGCTACGGGCAGCTGGTGCTATGAACCCTTCATCAACAGCCTTATCTATGAATGATAAGAGTGAGTTGTAATAGCCGTCCACGTTCAGCAATCCCACCTGTTTTTCGATTTCCACCCAAAACAAAATGCTTATTACTTAGGTTTCAATTGTATAGATAGATGCACGTGTTTTGCATGTGAATAATTGTACGTAGTTGGAAAAAGTAGCTTACAGGTTTGTCATGGATTCCTAGCTGAGCCCAAGTGATCACTTCCAGGAGTTCTTCCAAAGTTCCATAACCACCTGGGAGTTGAAATAAAATCAAATTTTGGTAATTAAAAACAAAATTGGGATTTTACAAAAACAAACTAACAAACCTGGTAAGGCAATAAAGGCATCAGCTTGACGAGCCATTTCAGCTTTACGTTGGTGCATTCCTGATACAGCCCTTACTTCCCCCACGGTCTCGCCTGTTATCTGAAATTAAACAATCCAAATTTTTATAAAGAAAGGTTTTTGATAATCAACTGGAGACCCAAGTTCAATTAGTGTTGATTTTTACCTCTCTTGGCATCAGTGTCTTGGGAATTACCCTACAGGGAATTGAAAGAAAAGGGTTAAAATTATAGTACCTGGCCTGCAACTGAAACTTCAAACTTTAGAATAACAATACAATTTACCCCAACACGTGGCGGCCGCCATCAAAGACAGCTTGAGAGACGAGCCCCATCAAGCCAATGCTTCCTCCACCATAAACCAAGTCAATGTCCCTTTCAACCTGCACGTTTTATTTTATCCATTATTAAACTTTACGTCTTTAATTCCCTGCAATTACTCCTTTACATACGGTAAACCACACTATTTTTATTCGTTTCAGCTTTTCCACATTAATTTCCTCCTCTATTCCAAACCATCACGGAGCAAAGCAGACGATGACTTTACAACTCATCAGCCGTAGATGCATATAATCAAAACTCAAACTGCTAAACAAGTTTTCTCAAAGTAAAAGAGAAGAACCCAGAATTTATATGTACCAGTTGTTGGCCAAGTTGAATAGCAGCAAGCTGGTAGCTAGGATTCTTGCCAGGACTGCTACCACAGAAGACGCATACACGCTCGAATCTTGAATTGTGGTGATGATTTTCCATAATAGGAAAGCCTTCAAATAGTAATTCTGGTTCCTGTTTGCTCAGTGCAACAAGAGTCAGCAGCAAACTGTTGAGAAATCAAAGGCCAAAAGTACAGGGAGGAATGAAAGAAAATGGTGTGATGGTTTGCCATTTTATATATGAAATCACACTGAATGCCCCTCATTGCCCCACTATCCAACACATCACCTCCCTACGTCCCTGTCAAACTCTCTTCTCATTTCAAACACTGTGCAGGCTCGGTTGAGCTATCATTTTATTCTCTTTGTAATTTCATCCCTCCCCTTTCCCTTGTTTTGTGGATTCAACTACGCCTCAATTCACGATAGTTTCTCACTGATTTAAATTAAAATGGCTCTCTCGCACACTTATCTAAGATGATCAACTCCAACAACCAATAAACACTAGCTTATACTCCCCAAATCTATTTACTCCTTCATTCCCTCTCTATATATACACTATCATTTTGCATGATGATCTATTCCATGTTTTTAATTTAGGCAATAATATATCAAACGTTAAAAAAAAAATTATACCCTTTTATCTTTATCTGTTACACTATAATCCCCATGGAAGTTTTTTTTTTTTTTGAAAAAAGAGAAGATTTCATATTTTCTAATAAATATCATTATTATCTCTAGAAATAATAAAATATTAGATTGATTTGATCACAAGCTAAATTGGAAAAATTATCAAATCACCCCTAATTAAGAAAATACAATCATTTTATCTTATTAAATTCAAAAAGATATAACCAACAAATTTATTATGTAAAAAATACAACATTCACATACCCATTATTATTTATGTAGTTTCTCATCATCATAACAAGTCCATTTGCTTTTTTTTTTTTAAATAAAGGAAATACTGTCATTTATATATGATACATTATTTTCTTAAAGGCAAATTTTTAGTGTGAAAAATTTGAATTAAAAATAGAGATAGAGGATATAATTTGACAAGCTTTTAATTAAAATTAGTCTTAATTCGAAATATAGTGATTTAGAATACAATATTGACGTGACAACACTTTTATATAGGAATATGAAAGACAAAAAAGAGATTAAACAAAATCAGAGATAGCTCCACCACACTTTTTCTCATTTAAAAAAAAAAGAAATCAAAATCTTTAGCCGAGGATCTTGGCTTAAAACAACACGGTAATCAAACATTATCTTAGAATAAACAGTTTGAATTTTGGAATTTGGTCTCATTTGTTTCTGTGGGGTTGAATTAACCTTTGGAAATGCAAAAAAAGAAAAACAATTTGTGCAGTGGGACAATAATTAATTGTTCAATAATTTCTGAGAGAGAGAAGTTTGTCCTCTGATAGTAAATGTCCCACAAGCTGGAATTTTATATAATCTGCTGTAAGAAAAAACTAAATGTTTGACAATGAAAACAGGCTGCCTGCAAACAAAGAAAAATTGCAAATTGATGATGAAGGTGGGAGGGAGATCTTGGAAATTGAGGATTGGAAATTGGAGAAAAAGAAATTATTAGATTTCATCTTTTTAAAAAAAATTAGGAACTAGTCGAATTGTGGACACGTGATACCATGAATTCTAGTCTGTACCACTTGGACAACTATATGATCAAAGAGGCCGAAAGGTATTAAGGAAGGTTCCAAGTGTACGTGCACATGTATTAATTAACTCCTGGAAAATAAAATGACTTAAAACAACTCTAAAATAGGGATTTACAACACTTGGGTATACATAAGGTTGGAAAGGGATGGATTAAATAAAAGATTCAGTAGTCGGGTTAAGATCCTTTCTGTACGATAAGAGGAGAGAGATTGGGAAGTATAGATATGTGTGTGAAACAGCTGTATTGGTGGTTGCGACTTATGCTGCTGTCTCTGATTCGACAGACTGGGCCTCCCTTTCACTCCAACTGGATTTCATCTTCGTGTTTCCATTTTCTTTTCGGGTAATTTATTCTAAATATTTAAAATAAAAATTTTGTAATTTAATCACTTGTATTACATTATTTTAGTTACTTCCCTATATCTCACATGATATTTTCTTTTCTAAGTTTTGATTTTTAATAAAATCCATGTCCTTCCAATTCATTAAATATTTATTATTTCAATCACTCAATCTTTTAATTTAATTTAAATAAGGTATAACCCTAGAAGATTTGATATATTTGCTAAGAGTCTCGTATACACTTGAGTTTGGATAAAGATTTTTGCACCTTAGCTCGATCCAGTTCAACCCAAGTTCTATTTAAATAATAAAAAATATTTTTAATTTAAATTTAATTATAAATATATAAAAATCAATTAAAAATATATATTTTATATTTTATTAATTTTTAATAGTGAAATGGGCTTTTTGGGTGCCTCGACCCGAAAGCGAGCATGGACTTGAAAATTTTTGTAATCGGGCCTCAACCCGACCTGACCCATGAACAACACTTTTCTCAACACATTACTACCCAACTTCCACCATTCATCAACATCAAACAAGTGTCATGAGCCGTAATTCAAAACTCATGACCATCACACAAAAGATGTCTTATAGAGGTCTACATATAAAATGGGGCTCATTTAACCCACGAGAGTTGGCCCGATTCAAAGAACAAGT
Organism: Gossypium rotundifolium; assembly: GCA_025506655.1. Taxonomy (NCBI): domain Eukaryota; kingdom Viridiplantae; phylum Streptophyta; class Magnoliopsida; order Malvales; family Malvaceae; genus Gossypium; species Gossypium rotundifolium. Next base: position 158,388,027 of record CP106722.1, on the reverse strand, counting down.
GACGAGGCCTATCTACTTGAAGCCTTGATAGCCCAATGAGGCAATTATGAGAAATTAGGCTACCTAAGTAAATAGGGAAAGTAATCATATAAGATATGTAATCTGATAAGATTTCATTTTGTAATCTAGAAGTTATGTAAATCCCTTAATTGTAAATATGCTTTGATCTTATCCGTCGATATAATTCAAACTATACCGTCGATTTTGGAGGAGCTCAACTATAAATAGAAAGCATCCCCTTAGTTGGAAATCACCCATTGTTTTGTATTCTTGGAGAGAAGGAATATAATTGAGAGCATTTACTTAAACACCTCTCGTGCATTATTTTTATGTGGTTATTATGTTCTTTTGAGCATTCTTTTGGCTTGAGTTTGCTTCTTATGCCTTGGAAGAATTCTGAGAGAATCCTCACTTTGTGGGAGTTAGGCTGATTTAGGCACATTCGGAGCAAGGGAATTGCCTAAGGCCACACAGATTGTGAGATTGAAAGTCTAGCCCCGTGACAGAATTAACCACCTCTCTCGCACCAAGTCACCATTAACTCATATCCACTACAATCCCATTCGACAATCATCTTCTCCCTTACCGACACCTATTGCCACTGACCTATATTCACTTTCACCATCACTTGAAACCAAAGTGCCACCAATCAACCATCATCAACCCTTAAACCAACCCCCTAATGGCTCTCTTTCGATTCTCAGCTCCACTCATGCACACCATCTCCTCCACACTACCATATTACCTCAATTCACTCTATTTTCACCACCTCATCCGGGCCCTCTATTTCACCACCCCTGACCACCCTTTGCTCATGAATTTTGCATGAATTTTTGCATGAATTTATTTCACCATCATTCGTATATTTGCATGAATTTAGTTTACAGTAAGACTTTGCCTATAGAGTCTACTGAGTTTGCTATAAAATTATTGAACCCCTTAGGTAAAAGTGTCCTTGTTGACAAAGTATGCAAGAACTATCCGTTAATGTTTCGGGATAATTGTTTCCCTGCTGATCTGATGCTTCTGCCATTTGATGAGTTCGATATTATTCTGGGTATGGACTGGTTGTTTTTGCATGATGCTGTTGTGAACTGTAAAAGAAAGACTATAGATTTGAGATGTCCGAATAATAAAATTGTACGGGTTGAGTCTAATGATTTGAATGGATTGTCTGCTGTGATATCGATTTTGAAAGCTCAAAATTATGTAAAAAATGGGTATGAGTCATATTTCACTTATGTAATTGATTCAAAAGTGTCTGAGAAGAAAGTTGAGTCAGTACCTATTGCTTGTGAGTTTTTGATGTGTTCCTAGAAGAGTTACCGGGTTTACCTCTGATTCGTGAAGTTGAGTTTGGTATTGAATTGTTGCATGGTACTACGCCTATTTTGATAGCTCCATATAGAATGGCACCAGTAGAGTTGAAAGAGTTAAAGTCGCAATTACAAGAGTTGACAGATAGAGGGTTCGCTAGACCAAGTTTTTCACCTTAGGGTGCTCTTGTTCTATTTGTGAAAAAAAAGATGGCACAATGAGGATGTGTATCGATTATCGTTAGTTGAAGAAAGTGACAATAAAGAATAAATACCCGTTAACCCGAATAGATGATTTATTTGATCAGTTAAAAGGAGCTACTGTGTTTTCAAAGATTGATCTTAGATCGGGATACTACCAGTTGAGAGTTTAAGATTCATACATTCCGAGGACTACTTTCAGAACGAGGTACGAAAATTATGAGTTTTTAGTTATGCCATTTGGACTAACCAATGCTCCCGCTGTTTTTATGGATCTGATGAACAGAATTTTCAAACCGTACCTAGATCAATTTGTTGTAGTTTTCATAGATGACATATTGATTTATTCACAGAATGAAAATGAGCATGCTGAACACTTGAGGATTGCGTTGCAAAATTTGAGAGAAAAGCAATTGTATGCGAAATTCAACAAATGTGAATTCTGGTTGCACGAGGTTAGTTTTTTGGGACATATTGTGTTAACTTCTAGAATACAAGTGGATCCGTGTAAGATATCTGCTATTCTAGATTGAAAACCTCAGAAGAATGTGTCTAAAGTCCATAGTTTTTTGGGACTAGCTAGTTATTATCGTCGATTCGTAAAAGGATTTTCAGTAATAGCTACTCTGTTGACCAAATTACTTCAGAATTATGTTAGATTTGAATGGTCAGAGAAATGTCAGAAAAGTTTCAATCAGTTGAAAGCTCTGTTAACAGAAGCTCCAGTGTTAGTACAACCAGGATCGGGCAAAGAATTTGTGATTTATAGTGATGCTTCGTTAACTAGGCTGGTATGTGTTTTGATGCAAGAAGGCAAAGTTGTAGCTTATGCCTCGAGACAATTGAAGCCTCATGAAAAGAATTATCCGACACACGACCTTGAGTTAGCTGCGATTGTATTTGCACTCAAGATTTGGTGTCATTATTTGTATGGTGAGAAATGTCATGTATTTTCAGATCATAAAATTCTAAAATATTTGATGACCCAGAAAGATTTGAACCTGTGTCAAAGAAGGTGGTTAGAACTGTTAAAACATTATGAGCTTGTGATGGATTATCATCCGGGGAAAGAAAATGTTGTTGTTGATGTTTTGAGTCGAAAATTATCAATTTCATTACGTACTTTAAATGCTCAGTTAGATTTGTCTGATGATAGTTCTGTGATAGCTGAATTGAAAGCGAAACCTTTATTCTTACAACAAATATGTGATGTTCAGAAGGTTGATAATGAATTGTTATTGAAACGAGCTTAGTGTGAATCGAATTCTGAATCTGAATTTCAAATTGTTAATGATTGCTTGAGATTCCGAGGTCATATCTGTGTACTGAGAAATTCGAAGTTAATTCAACTGATTTTGAGTGAAGAACATGATAATCATCTATCTTTTCATCCAGGGAGTACTAAAATGTACCATGATTTGAAGCAACACTATTGGTGGTCTGGTATGAAACGGGACATTTCTGACTTTGTTTTGACATGTTTAGTCTGTCAGAAGGTGAAAGCCGAACATTAAGTTCCGTCCGGTTTGCTACAACCGATTCTGATTCCTAAGTGAAAATGTGATAGAGTAACGATGGACTTTGTTTCTGGATAGCCTCTAACTCCGAGAAAGAAAGATGCGATTTGGGTCGTAGTTGACCGATTGACGAAATCTATTCATTTTATTCGGTAAGATCATATTACTCACTTGAAAGATTAGCTGAACTTTATATTTTGAGATTGTTAGATTGCACGGAGTGCCATTATCCATTGTATCAGATAGAGATCTGAGATTCACATCGCGATTCTGGAAGAAATTTCAAGAAGCTTTGGGCACGAAATTACACTTCAGTACAACTTTTCATCCGCAGATAGATGATCAGTCTGAACGAATTATTCAAATTCTAGAGGATATGTTAAGATGTTGTATACTTGAGTTTGATGGTTTGTGGGAACAGTATCTATCATTGATCAAATTTGCGTATAACAATGGTTTTCAGACAAGTATCAAAATGGCACCTTATGAAGCTTTATACGGACGTAAATGTAGAACACCTCTGTATTGGACTGAGCTTAGTGAGAATAAGCTACACGGGGTTGATTTGATAAAGGATTCAGATGAGAAAGTGAAATTGATCTGAGATTGTCTGAAAGCAGCATCTAATCGTCAGAAGTCTTATGAAGACTTGAAACGAAAAGATATAGAGTTTGAGATCGGTGACAAAGTATTTATAAAAGTGTCTCTGTGAAAGAAAGTGCTTCGATTCGGATGTAAAGGCAAATTGAGTCCGAGATTCATCGGACCATATAAGATCTTAGAACGTGTCGGGCTTGTTGCATATAGATTAAAGTTGCCGTCTGAGTTAGAAAAGATTCATAATGTATTTAATGTTTCGATGCTCCGTAGATATCAATCTGATCCGTCACATGTAATTGCTTCGTCTGAAATTAAAATTCGATCTGATATGACATACGAAGAAGAACCGATCCGTATCTTGGCTCGTGAAGTGAAAGAGTTGAGAAATAAGAAAATCCATTAGTGAAAGTATTATGGAATCGGCACGGGATTGAAGAGGCAACGTGGGGACCGGAAGATTCAGTGAGACAACAATATCCGACTCTGTTTAAAGGTAAGATTTTCAGAGACGAAAATCCCTAAGGGGGGAGAATTGTAACAGTCCGGTTTATACCCTAGTCGGAACAGTGGTTTTGGGACCACAAATCTGAGTTTTTATAATATTTTAATATTATATTCTGTGCCGTTGATATGTGATTAAGCATATGGTAAATTTCATGAGTTAATTCGTCTGTTTGTGTGATTAATTTGACAAAATGGATGAAATTGTATTAAATGTGAACTTGTATGCCATTTGTTAAAACACCTATGTGTTGTGGCATTTAAAAGTTATGGCCTTAAGTGGTAATTGAACCACTATTTAGTTAGTGGATTGTTTTGGTCAAAAATGACCTTGTTAGTTATGTTATAAATATTTTATATTTTAAGGCTAAATTAGTAAATAGATTATTATGTATGTTATATTTGATAAAAGCATGAAAAATGGCCATTTTTGGTTCATCTTTTGGCCAAGTATTTGAGAAAGAAAATGAAAGTTTTGAAGCTAGTATTTTCGGTTGATTACAAGCCAAAATTCAAGGTATGTTTTTGGTCGGTTTTTAATAATTTTTACGTTTATGTAATCTTTGCTTTGAGAGCTACAAAAACCATGCACTAATTTTGAATATTAATGATGTTTGTGTGAGATGTCATTATTGATATGTTGAGTTTTGAAAAGAGTTTAGTTGATAAATGAAAGTTTGGAGCTAGATGAATATATTTTGTTCTTGAAGTTTTGATGAATTTAGCTAATTAGGGCTAAATTGTGAAAATGGTAAATTGAGGGACTAAATTCCAATTTGATAAAAAGTATGGACTTGTATGATGTTTATATACATTCGGCTAAGCTTGGTTGTGTATTGATTTTGTGAATTTGATGTTTTGAGAAAAATGGACCTAAGTGATAAATTGTGCAAGTATAAGGGCTAATTTGTAAATTGCCCTAAATATATGTGTTTGGATTGAATTGAATGAATTAGTGAATAAAAGGGTCAATTTTGAATACGTATAGATCAAGAACAGAAGAAATCGAACTTAGATCGCGGGAAAGCGAAAGTAACAGAGTAGCCGTTTTCATTCCGATAAACCAAATCCGAGGTAAGTCACTATGCAAATAAACGTATTTGTATTGAATTGGATATATGCATATGACTACTAATGATAATGAATGTGTATGAGATGTTACGTGCATGAAATCTAAGATAAGTTTGATATAGTGATAAAGTCCGAGAAGTCCCGTTCGAACCTAGGAATAGATAGAATTAGCTATGTCATGACACAGGAATCCGTTCTGTTTTATCATGTAAGACCACGTCCGGGACGTTGGAATTGATTTCTGATTTCGTGTAAGAGCACGTTTGGGACGTCGGCATCGATATGTGCTTTACGAGTAAGACCACGTCTGGGACGTTGGCATCGATATGAGTTTTACGTATAAGACCATGTCTGAGACATCGTCATCGTATCGATTCGTATAAGATCCTAAGACCATGTCTAGGACATCAGCATCGTATCGATTCGTATAAGACCCTGTCTAGGACAGTGGCATCGATATCCGAGAGCATGTAAGACCTCGTCTGGGACGTTGGCATTGTATGATTATTCCGATCTTTCTAAGCATCCTACTAGATTCCTAAAGGTTCAACGGGCAAGTCTGTGATATGAATAGTAAATCTGAGCTTTGAACATTCAAGTGAACGAATGTTTGATTCAGGTACATTTGGTATATATACAAGTGTGTATAAAAAGGTAAGTACCTATACGACTTTGTTTTGAAGAGAAGTAAGATTAAACATGATGCAAGAATGATTATGTAAAAGCTATGTGTACAAATGATTCCTGAATTGATGAATGTGACAAGCATGGCCATAAGTTGAATCAAAGTATTTATTTGATAATTTTTTAAGTGAATGAGATGTGCAAATGTATCAAATTGCTTATATGCTTTATATGCCAAGTTTCTTTGTATATTGACTTACTAAGCTTTTGGAAAGCTTACTTTGTGTGTTTGTTTTCTTTGTTTTATAGGTCGTCAAAGCTACTAAAGGCTCGGGATCGTCAAAGATTTGTCATCACACTATTAAACTTATTTTGGTACCCTTTTGAAAATGTATATAGCTAATTATGACATGTATAGGCTAGATATGTGTATATGTTTACGAAGTGAACTTAGCCATGAGTTTTGGCAAGTTTTAAGTTGGTAATTTGCTTGAGTGAATGAGTTATATGATACATATTTTGGCATGGTTAGTTGGTATATAAAATGGTTAAGTTTTGAATGATCAAATGAATGATTTATGCTTGTAATGATATGAGTTTTAACATTTGAAATTGTTATGGTTGGAATGGGTATTGAATACATATTTTAAATGATTATTTTGGTAAGCCTTTGGTGGTTATATGTGTATAAATTGTAATGGTAAAATTTTCTTGTAGGTGTGACCCAAATGGGTGGCTTATTGGCCTTGCAAATGGCCTATTATGTTACACGGTCATGGCACACGGGCGTCTAGTAACCGTGGGGAAAAATCAGTAGCTAGCTTAAGAAGTACATGGTCATGACACGAGCATGCCTTAAGGCAGTGTGAGAAATGATAGTATATGACATTGTGGGACACGACCTTAGCACACGGGCGTGCTTGGTAGCCGTGATGGTTTTGGCAGTATATGACCACGGAGAGGACACACGGGTGTGTCAATTAGCCGTGAGTGAGGCACGGCCTACCCCCACGGACGTGTATTCCCTGTATTTAGAAAAGCTTTTAATTTTCCATGGAATTTTGTATGTGTCTTTATTTAGTCCCGACTCGGTTTATAAGAATGATGAAGGTCTCGATGACCTACTTAAGGGACATTATGACTGATATTGATGAATAGTTGTATGTTTAATTCTGTAAATATTTCTGATCTGTCCGGTAATGCCTTTAACCCTAGTCCGGCATCGGATACGGGTTAGAGGTGTTACATTTGGTTGGAATCAGAGCTACGATTTAGTCGATTCTCGGACTAACATAGCGTGTTGAGTCTAGCTATACATGCCATATATGTGAAATGTGATAGTGTGATGAATCCTTACGTATAAATGTGATTTTGTATAGTAATGGATCCCGAAAGAGCCGTAGCTGACAACATAGAAAGTAATGCGCCTGCTCCCGTGCAAGGGACAGAGCCTTCTAATCCGAGACCGGCTACGAGCGGTCAGGAGGGAGAAGCTAAGCAAGCTTTTTTTCCAGATGATGAGTGAATGGTTCACTCAATTTATGAGGAATAACTCGACTATTTCGCAACCCCCGCCCCCGGTTAATCCCACTCAGACTATAGTTGTGCCACCAATTATGTATCTGAATCTGTTGAATAAGCCTCCAGTTGACAAGATTTGTAAGTACAGGGCCGAAGAATTTTGGGCTACTAATGATGATGACGCTGAAAAGTCCGGGTTCTGGTTTGAAAATACTATCTAGGTATTCGATGAAATATCTCTGACTCTGGAAGAATGCATTAAGTGTGTGGTATCATTGCTCCGAGATGCAGCTTATCAATGGTGGAAAACCTTAATTTTTGTTGTTTCGAAAGAACGAGTTTCGTGGGATTTCTTTCAGACTGAGTTCCTGAAGAAATATATCAGTGAGAGATTTGTTGATCAAAATCAAAAGGAATTTCTAGAGCTTAAACAGGGTCGAATGACTGTTACCGAATATGAATGAGAGTTCGTGAGATTGAGTCAATATGCTCGAGAATGTGTATCTTCCAAAGTTGTGCAAAAGATTCGAAGATGGCCTTAATGAAGACATTCGTCTGCTAATCAAGATTTTAGAAATAAAAGAGTTTGTTGTACTCGTTGATCGAGCTTGCAAAGCTGATGCACTCGGGAAAGATAAAAGAAAAGCTGGATCTAAAGCCCGAGATACGAGAAAGGGATTTCAGAACAAGTTATTTCAGTCTACTTCAAAGAGATTCAGAGATGATCAAGGTCGCTCCAAAGACAATGTGGGACATCCGAATAGAAATCGAGCTAGATCGCAAATGAGTCCCAAAACGCCAGCAACTTTAGTGGCCAGCATTGGTAATGTTTGATCCGAGAGACCTGAATGTAAATATTGCGGAAAATGACATCCAGAAAGCTGTCGATTAAACGACAGAGCTTACTTCAGATGTGGATCGCATGATCATTTTATCCGTGATTGTCCTGAGTCTGCTGAGCTAGAGACTGTTCAGAGTTCGAGACCTGATAATGCACTTGTAAGAGATAGACCTTCGAAGAATACAAGAAATGTTAGTGGTAGTTAGAGGTGCACGAGAGATACTGTTGTAAGATCTGAAGCGAGAGCGCTTGCAAGAGCGTATGCTATCCGAGCTCGTGAGGAAGCTTCATCACCTAATGTCATAACGAGTACTTTTACGCTTCATGATACTTATGTGATTGCATTGATAGACCCTGGTTCTACGCATTCGTATATTTACATGAATTTAGTTTATAGTAAGACTTTGCCTGTAGAGTCTACTGAGTTTGCTATAAAAGTATCGAACCCCTTAGGTAAAAGTGTCCTTGTTGACAAAGTATGTAAGAACTGTCCGTTAATGTTTCGGGATAATTATTTCCCTGCTGATCTGATGCTTCTGCCATTTGATGAGTTCGAGATTATTCTGGTTATGGACTGGTTGTCTTTGTTTGATGCTGTTGTGGACTGCAAAAGAAAGACTATAGATTTGAGATGTCCGAATAATAAAATTGTACGGGTTGAGTCTAATGATTTGAATGGATTGCCTGCTGTGATATCAGTTTTGAAAGCTCAAAGTTATGTGAAAAAGGGGTATGAGTCATATTTCACTTATGTGATTGATTCGAGAGTGTCTGACAAGAAAGTTGAGTCAGTACCTATTGCTTGTGAGTTTTCTGATGTGTTCCCTAAAGAGTTACCGGGTTTACCTCTGATTCGTGAAGTTGAGCTTGGTATTGAATTGTTGTATGGTACTACGCCTATTTCGATAGCTCCGTATAGAATGGCATCAGCAGAGTTGAAAGAGTTAAAGTCGCAGTTGCAAGAGTTGACAGATAGAGGGTTCGCTAGACCAAGTTTCTAGCCTTGGAGTGCTCCTATTCTGTTTGTGAAAAAGAAAGCTGGCACGATGAGGATGTGTATCGATTATCGTCCGTTGAATAAAGTGAAAATAAAGAATAAATACCCGTTGCCCCGAATAGATGATTTATTTGATCAGTTAAAAGAGCTACTGTGTTTTCAAAGATTGATCTGAGATCGAGATATTACCAGTTGAGAGTTTAAGATTCATACATTCTGAGGACTGCTTTTAGAACGAGGTATGGACATTATGAGTTTTTAGTTATGCCATTTGGACTAACCAATACTCCTATTATTTTTATGGATCTGATGAACAGAATTTTCAGACCGTACCTAGATCAATTTGTTGTAGTTTTCATAGATGACATATTGATTTATTCACGGAATGAAAATGAGCATGCTGAACATTTGAGGATTGCGTTGCAAACTTTGAGAGAAAAATAGTCGTACGCGAAATTCAGCAAATGTGAATTCTGGTTGCACAAGGTTAGTTTTCTGGGACATATTGTGTCAGCTTCTAGAATATGAGTGGATCCGATTAAGATATCTGCTATTTTGGATTGAAAACTCTGTTAACAGAAGCTCCAGTGTTAGTACAACTAGAATAGGGCAAAGAATTTGTAATTTATAGTTCTGCTTCGTTAAATGGACTGGGATGTGTTTTGATGCAAGAAGGCAAAGTTGTAGCTTATGCCTCGAGACAATTGAAGCCTTATGAAAAGAATTATCTGACACATGACCTTGAGATAGCTGCGATTGTATTTGCACTCAAGATTTGGATCCATTATTTGTATGGTGAGAAATGTCATGTATTTTCAGATCATAAAATTCTGAAATATTTGATGACCTAGAAAGATTTGAACCTGCGTCAAAGAAGGTGGTTAGAACTGTTAAAACATTATGAGCTTATGATAGATTATCATCCAGGGAAAGCAAATGTTGTTACTGATGCTTTGAGTTGAAAATCATTAATTTCATTACGTGCTTTAAATGCTCAGTTAGATTTGTCTGATGATAGTTCTGTGATAGCTGAATTGAAAGCAAAACCTTTATTCTTACAGCAAATATGTGATGCTCAGAAGGTTGATAATGAATTGTTATTGAAACGAGCTCAATGTGAATCGAATTTTGAATCTAAATTTCAAATTGTTGATAATTGCTTGAGATTCTGAGGTCATATCTATGTACTGAGAAATTCAGAGTTAATTCAACTGATTTTGAGCGAAGCACATGACAGTTGTCTATCTGTTCAACTAGGGAGTACTAAAATGTACCATGATTTGAAGCAATACTACTGGTGGTCTGGTATGAAACGGGACATTTCTGACTTTGTTTTAAAATGTTTAGTCTATCAACAGGTGAAAGTCGAACATCAAGTTCCATCCGGTTTGCTACAACCGATTCTGATTCCTAAGTGGAAATGGGATAGAGTAACGGTGGACTTTGTTTCTGGATTGCCTCTAACTCCGAGAATGAAAGATGCGATTTGGGTCGTAGTTGATCGATTGACGAAATCTGCTCATTTTATTTCGATAAGATCAGATTACTCACTTGAAAGATTAGTTGAACTTTATATTTCTGAGATTGTTAGATTGCACGGAGTGCCATTATCCATTGTATCAGATAGAGATCCGAGATTCACATCGCGATTCTGAAAGAAATTTCAAGAAGCTTTGGGCACGAAATTACACTTCAGTACGCTTTTCATCCGCAGACAGATGGTCAGTCTGGACGAATTATTCAGATTCTAGAGGATATGTTAAGATGTTATATACTTGAGTTTGATGGTTTGTGGGAATAGTATCTACCGTTGATCGAATTTGCGTATAACAATGGTTTTCAGACAAGTATCAAAATGGCACCTTATGAAGCTCTGCATGGACGTAAATGCCGAACACCTCTGTGTTGGACTGAGCTTAATGAGAATAAGCTACACGGGGTTGATTTGATAAAGGATTCAGAAGAGAAAGTGAAATTGATTTGAGATTGTCTGAAAGCAGCATCTGATCGTTAGAAGTCTTATGCAGACTTGAAACGAAAAGATATAGAGTTTGAGATCGGTGACAAAGTATTTCTGAAAGTGTCTCCGTGGAAAAAGTGCTTTGATTCGGATGTAAAGGTAAATTGAGTCCGAGATTCATCGGACCATATGGAATCTTAGAACGTGGCCTGTTGCATATAGATTAAAGTTGCCGTCTGAGTTAGAAAAGATTCATAATGTATTTAACGTTTCGATGCTCCGTAGATATTGATCTGATCCGTCACATGTAATTGCTCCGTCTGAAATTAAAATCCGATCGGATATGTCATACGAAGAGGAATCGATCCGTATCTTAGCTTGTGAAGTGAAAGAGTTGAGAAATAAGAAAATTCCATTAGTGAAAGTATTATGGAATCAGCATGGGATTGAAGAGGCAACGCGGGAACCGGAAGATTCAGTGAGGCAACAATATCCAACTCTGTTTAATGGTAAGATTTTCGGGGAAGAAAATCCTTAAGAGGGGAGAATTGCAACAGTTCAAATTATACCCTAGTCGGAACAGTGGTTACGGGACCACAAATTTGAGTTCGTATAATATTTTAATATTATATTCTGTGCCGTTGATATGTGATTAAGCATGTGGTAAATTTTTGTGAGCTAATTCGTCTGTTTGTGTGATTAATTTGACAAAAGGGATGAAATTGTATTAAATGTGAAACTTGTATGCCATTTGTTAAAACACCTATGTGTTGTGGCTTTTAAAAGTTATGGCCTTAAGTGGTAATTGAACCACTATTTAGTTAGTGGATTGTTTTGGTCAAAAATGACCTTGTTAGTTATGTTATAAATATTTCATATTTTAAGGCTAAATTAGTAAATAGATTATTATGTATGTTATATTTGATAAAAGCATGAAAAATGGCCATTTTTAGTTCATCTTTTGGTCGAATATTTGGGAAAGAAAAAGAATGTTTTGAAGCTAGTATTTTTGGTTGATTACAAGCAAAAATTCAAGGTATGTTTTGATTGGTTTTCGATAATTTTTACGTTTATGTAATCGTTGCTTTGAGAGCTACAAAACCCATGTACTAATTTTGAATATTGATGACATTTGTGTGAGATGCCATTGTTGATATGTTGAGTTTTGAAATGAGTTTAGTTGATAAATGAAAGTTTGGAGCTAAATGAATATATTTTGTTCTTGAAGTTTTGATGAATTTAGCTAATTAGGGCTAAATTATGAAAATGGTAAATTGAGGGACTAAATTGCCAATTTGATGAAAAATATGGACTTGTATGATGTTTATATACATTCGGCTAAGCTTGGTTGTGTATTGATTCTGTGAATTTGATGTTTTGAGAAAATGGACCAAATTGATAAATTGTGCAAGTATGAGGGCTAATTTGTAAATTACCCTAAATATATGTGTTTGTATTGAATTGAATGAATTAGTGAATAAAGGGGTCAATTTTGAATACGTATAGATCAAGAACCGAGGAAATCAGACTTAGATCGCGGGAAAGCGAAAGTAACGGAGTAGCCGTTTTCATTCCGATAAACCGAATCCGAGGTAAGTCACTATGCAAATAAACATATTTGTATTGAATTGGATATATGCATATGACTACTAATGATAATGAATGTGTATGATATGTTACGTGCATGAAATCTGAGATAAGTTTGATGTAGTGATAAAGTCCGAGAAGTCCAGTTCGAACCTAGGAATAGATAGAATTAGCTATGTCATGACATAGGAATCCGTTCTGTTTTATCATGTAAGACCACGTCCGGGACGTTGGCATTGATTTGTGATTTCGTGTAAGACCATATCTGGGACGTTGGCATCGATATGTGCTGTACGATAAAGACCAGGTCTGGGACATTGGCATCGATATGAGTTTTACATGTAAGACCATGTCTGGTATTGATTCGTATAAAACCCTGTCTGGGACAGTGGCATCGATATTCGAGAGCATGTAAGACCTCGTCTGGGTCGTTGGCATTGTACGATTATTCCGATCTTTCTGAGCATCCTATTAGATTCCTAAAGGATCAACGGGTAAGTCTGTGATACGAATAGTAAATCCGAGCTTTGAACATTCAAGTGAACGAATGTCTGATTCAGGTACATTTGCTATATATACAAGTGTGTATAAAAAGGTAAGTACCTATACGACTTTCTTTTGAAGAGAAGTAAGATTAAATATGATGCAAGAATGATTATGTAAGAGCTATGTGTACAAATGATTCTTGAATTGATGAATGTGGCAAGCATGGCCATAAGTTGAATCAAAGTATTTATTTGATAATTTGTTAAGTGAATGAGATGTGCAAATGTATCAAATTGCTTATATGCTTTATATGCCAAGTTTCTTTGTATCTTGACTTACTAAGCTTTTGGAAAGCTTACTTTGTGTGTTTGTTTTCTCTGTTTTATAGGTCGTCAAAGCTACTAAAGGCTCGGGACCGTCAAGGATTTGTCATCACACTATTAAACTTATTTCGGTACCCTTTTGAAAATGTATATGGCTAATTATGGCATGTATAGGCTAGATATGTGTATATGTTTATGAAGTGAACTTAGCCATGAGTTTTGGCAAGTTTTAAGTTGGTAATATGCTTGAGTGAATGAGTTATATGATACATATTTTGGCATGGTTAGTTGGTATATGAAATGGTTAAGTTTTGAATGATCAAATGAATGATTTATGCTTGTAATGATATGAATTTTAACATTTGAAATTGTTATGGTTGGAATGGGTATTGAATACATGTTTTAAATGGTTATTTTGTTAAGCCTTTGGTGGTTATATGTGTATGAATTGTAATGGTAAATTTTTGTTGTAGGTGTAACCCAAATGGGTGGCTTATTGGCCTTGCAAATGGCCTATTATGTTACACGGTCATGGCACACGGGCGTGCCTAGTAACCGTGGGGTAAAATCAATAGCTAGCTTAAGAAGTACACGGTCATGACACGAGCGTGCCTTAAGGCCTTGTGAGAAATGACAATATATAACCTAGTGAGACACGGCCTTAGCATACGGGCGTGCTTGGTAGCCGTGTTGGTTTTGGCAGTATATGACCACGAGGAGGACACACTGGTGTGTCAAGTAGCCGTGGGTGAGGCACGGCCTACCCCCACGGGCGTGTATTCCCTGTATTTAGAAAAGTTTTTAATTTTCCATGGAATTTTGTATGTGTCTCGATTTAGTGCCGACTCGATTTGTAAGCATGATTAAGGTCTCAATGACCTACTTAAGGGACATTATGACTGATATTGATGAATAGTTGTATGTTTAATTCTGTAAATGTTTTCGATCTGTCGGTAATGCCTTTAACCCTATTTCAGCGTCGGATACGGGTTAGGGGTGTTACAGTCTAACATATTCATTTAACCAATTATTGCTTGCACCACTTCAATAAAGTTTCATAAATTTAATTTTTTTTACTTGATTCTATTGACTCTCGGTTGAAAAATAACACATGTATCATAGGTTAGTTATCCATCAATAAACATATTTCCACCTATTATATCATATATATTTATATAATCATTATAATTAGACTATTCATTGTATATTATATAGATGTTATAGGTCGATTGGAGAAATTATAAGAAATAGTGAATTAAGAAATATGTGGGAAGATGGTATTAAAAAGGGCAATACAATTTAAAGATGCTAAGTATGTTTTATGTATATAATGCATTTAATTTATTTATTATTTGTCCTAAAAATCCATTATTGATTTCATTACTTCTTGACGTAGTGCTAATCTCTTGCACATCATACTTTGGGAATCATGTGCTTATTAAGTTGATGATGTGCTCCTAAAGGAACAAAATGAAATCATTGTCATTATTGTTATTTGCACAATTGTATTAAAATTTCTTGGTATAGTAAGCTCATATAATATATTTATTCCATATTAATTCATTTTTTTACTATTGTCATTTACTAAAATTAACTATAATCTTTATAAAGGTTGTCCTCTACAGTATCGATAAAGGTTTACAAGAATTCGAACATTCTTGAAAAATCCACACTATTACAAAGGTATTTTAATTTTATTCCTTTAATTAAACATTCACAAAACATTTAATGATAAATCATCACCATCACTATTCAAAATATACAAGTTATAATCCACATGCAATATTTCAATTCATCCATTCTACCTCCACAATTGAGGAATTCACAACACCCTCCAAGAGCACATTTCTTGCAGAAATATTATTCAATAGAGCATGCATTGCAAAATTGATCGATTGCATTAAACAAGGTTCTAGGAGGTATTTAGTTTTATTGTATGTTTATGAGACAAAATATTTATTTTAAAAAATATTACACACTTCATTCTACATTTATGTCATTGTTAACTTTTATCTAGATTTTTTAAAATATATAACAAATACATAATTTTGCATGTCGAGCAACTATAACAATAGTTTATACGAAATTTGACTGGTACTACCTAACATATCCTATTCATAGGGAAAAGGTCGAGCAAGTGGAAGAAGGTGTTAAATGTAACAATTATGGTGATCTTATTCAACTCCCTATTCCTCGATACCGTTCTTCTTATAATAATATAAGTTATTTTCCAAAAAATAAAACATTAAAATTTAATATGATAACAAATTTATCATTATACAAAACTATAATTCAATATCTGCATACTTATCAACAAATTATTTCTTTACTAATAAATTTCAGGTTTAAATTGATTGATATAGTTGTGGATGAGACCACTACAACTTTTTTGTTCTATTCGATAGAATTGTAAGTCGAATTCTCAATTAGTTTGGGGTTCGTACATTTTTAGTACACTTAATAATTACACAGATTTCCTTTCCTTAATAAATATATGATGTAATTTACTAAATAAAACTCTTTTTGACAGGAACATGAAGCTATCAAACTAAAGAAGATTCTTGATCAGCTATATTGATCTTCCAAGTGCAATTGACCGATTTCAACTTTAGACTTGAATGCAATATGTTGATTGTTCCCCGATTCATGAAGTTCCTTACAAAGATGAATACAAATTTGTTCTTGCAAGCTTTAATAAGATACATTAGGAAGTTTGTTTGACAAGTCCACAAAATTATGCACTTAATCATCATTGAATCCATTTTGCAGTCTATTGCTTGTGGATCATCTTTTGACAGGGGAAAGGGAAAATTTGTTAAAGATAATGATAAATCAGGTTGAATAAAGGAAAGAGGAACATACTAGCCCAATAAAACGACAGAAAGGAATTAATATGTGCATATAATGACAACTTCGACACTTTTTATTGACTAATAGAATGTTTTAGAACACAAAATATTAACGCTCTGCATATTATCTTGCACACCCAAACCTCAATCTATCAATGAGTGAGTAGTTGAATTCATTTTTTCCACCAAATATAATATCATTATTAACACACGTTTCTTCATATTTAATTTCTGTAACAGTTCGGTTTAGACCCTAGTCAGAATAGTGGTTTTGAGAGCACAAATTCGAGGTCAAAAAATATTTCAATTTTATTTTTAGTGTTTATAGTATGTGATTAAGCATGTGTGAAAATTCTGTGTGAAAATTTTATCTTTTGTGTGTCGATTTACGAAAAAGGACTTAATCGCATAAAATGCAAAAATTGTGTGCTAATTATTGAAGTGCTTAATTTCCATTGCCTATTAAATGAGAAGTCCTTATGTTGATATTAGAACATGGATAGTGGAATTTGACATAAATGACCATTAAATGAATGAATTCATAATATAAAATGGTAAAATGACAATTAAGTTAATATTAATTAAAATAAAACATGAATTAGTGGCATTTTATGCTCATCCTTGCCGAAATTACTAAGGAAAAAGAAAAGAAAAAGAGTTTAAGGGTTCGGCTAGAAATTGGCTTGATTGAGGTATGTGTTTTGATCCGTTTTTGATGATTTTTATGTTTTTGTGATCGTTGCTTAGCATACTATCAAGCCCATGCCTTAATTTTAGAATTTGATGATAATTTTGAGCTATGTCATTGATTATTTTATAAGCTTTGTGATGATAGTTAATGAAATAGGAAAGATATGTGATAGATTAACATATTTTGTCTCTAACTTTTTGATGAATTTGATTATTTTGGGCTAAATGGTGAAAATGAAAAATTGAGGTACTAAAATGTGAAATAAATGAATTATGTGGGATTATATGGATTAATGGAATATTCGACCAAGCATGTGTATATGGAAATTATGTGTATTTTGTGATTTTATGAAATAGGGACTAAAATGTCAAAATATGTAATTACGAGGGCTAAAATGTAAAATGCTTTAACTATGTGTTGTGGATTATTTTGGATAAAAATGTGATTGAATGAGTTGAGTTTAATATTATATAGATCAAGAAAAAAGATATTTGGATCGAGATCGAGGCAAAGACAAAGTGCTCGATTGATCGACTAGTGTTTTATTTCTACGTCTGGGGTAAGTTCGTGTATAACACAAATTATTTAAACATTTTTCATCTGTTATGAAGTGAATGGAAGTGTGATTGTTGAGTTAGTGATGTCATATGTGAGTTCGAAGACAAGTGGCACTAAGTGTGCGTAAATATAATAGTTATTGCGATGAATTGCACTAAGTGTGCGAGATAAAGAAATACATCGGCTATATTAGTTGGCACTGTGTGTGCGATATTGAGACATCTTCTGTTTATTGTGATGGCACGAAGTGTGAAATACTATTTTAGCTTCGGCTAATTAAATGGCACTGAGTGTGCGAGATCATCGAATGTTTTAAAGAAGTTCGAATGAATTATGGCATTGAGCATTAAGTGTTAAATGTGGTTGAAAATTCGTGATGATACAGGTATGTATAGAACCTATGTGGTTGATGATATTATGTATGAGATAAATGGATGATTATGTGAATGTATGATGAAAAAAGAGAAGGTTTGAGTAGCAATAAAAATGTTTGTAATTGAAGTTATTAATGTGGTATGGATGTGAGTAATTAACTATGGGTGAGATTGAGTATTAATGTGAATTGAACCATGTGATAGTTAACTTTGTATATTGAATTTGAATTGTTGAGTTAAATATGTTGTATTACAAACTTACTAAGCTTTAAAGCTTATGTGTGAAGTCTTTCTCTGTTTTATAGTGTCATTAAAGTTAGCTCGGATCCGGGGATTGTCAGCGACTCACTCACACTATCATACATCTATTTTGGTACTTTTGAAAGTTGTGTCATTGGTATATGGCATTTATAGGCTAGTGATTATGGAATATTTTGAGATGTATAGATCTTTCCATGTGATATGGTTTGAGAGTTGAATGATTTTAGTATATGTTTTGGATATGTGAGAATGATAGTTATAATGTGTATATATGATTTTGTGTGAATGATCATTATGGTATGTTTTGGTGATATAGAAGTAGTATGTTCTATGCTTGGATTGGTTTATAAGAATGGTGTTTTAAATGTATGTTTGTGATGTGGTAATTGAGCATGTAGGTTAACCCAAACTTGGGAGGCAATTTGGCCTTGTAAATGGCCTATAATTGTCCACACGAGTGAACATGCGGGCGTGTGTCTCGCCTGTGTCCAATACTGTCCATATTCAAAACAAGTTAGGAAGCCACACGGGCTAGACACACGGGCGTGTGATTGGCTGTGTGAGCAAGTCAGTAACCTCATTTAATTTCACACGGCCTAGCACACGGGAGTGTCTTGCGGCCATGTGGACAAGTCAGTATGTATGCCCTGTTTTGCCACGGCTTAGACACACGGGTGTGTCTTATGCTGTGCGAGGCACATGGCCTGTCCACATGGGCGTGTGACCTCTGTATCTTTGAAAAATGTTTAAGTTTTGGAAAAATTTTATATGTGATTAGTTTAGTCCCGACTCTTTCTTAAGGCATGTTTAAGGTCTTGTAAACCTTCTTAAGGGACTTCATGTCAATGATTAAGTATGAATTACTGTTATATGAACTATGGATGTTTAAATGTTATGATTTGATTGGTAATACCTCGTAACCCTAGTTCGGTGTTGGATACAGGTTAAGGGTATTACAATTTCTTTTTCCTTTTTAATCACACTTTTTTATTCATTATGTTTGGTTTTTTCACATTAAAACCTAATTAAAACAAAAATTTCATATATTTTGAATTTCAGGAATTAGAATTTATTACAAATTCATAATTATTATGTAAGATTAAGATAATAAATCTCTCATACTTCGCACGAGTAAGATAACTAGTCAAAGTTGATGTGATCTGACTCGATGATGTTGAGTCGAGTCACTTAAGTTGCCCAATCGTCAACGAGAAGTGTCATTCGTGTTGTGAGAAAGGTGTATTTTGGCTAAGTTTAGAGGTATAGGATAAAATAGGTTCAAAGGGCTAGGAGAGAGATAGGAGAAATCGGCTAACAAGAAATAAAAGATGAAAGATAATTAGATTGGATGGAAAAGTGAACTTAAATGTCAAGAGCGATTCAACACTATAATGAGTGTCACCCCGATTCTTATATTGTTTAAGGTGGAAAGATGTTCGGTAGAAGGATAGATGAACGCCACACCAAATAGTTGATGATTAGTTCAAAAACAAGTTCAGGTTGACGCCACTAGCACACTAGATAAGTCACTTCGAGACTCGTATGAAAACAGAGAGGAAGTTAACCTCACAGAAACAAAGTTTCATTCAATAAAATGGCAAAAAGTCTATACAACTTGAAATATGCTAAGGATTTATAGCTTTACATAAGGTAGTGGAATGAATAAAATGACATTGCTTCAAGACTAAGCATTCGGCCATGGAATAGGCTAGAATAATCTAGAATAAAATCATTAATTGTGTTGTCTAAATTCGGCTGAATTGATCTTCAATGGATAGCTTGTTGATTAAGTAAAAATCAGCTTGAATGTGCAAGGATATATGGTATCTCAATGGCATGTCTAGATTTAGCTATAGGCATAAATGAAGCATTCAATAAGTGTTGCTTGGCCGAATAGGTGTGAGAAATAAAGAGGGTCCTTGAGTAGTTATTTGAAGTGTGAACATAGGCCTTGATAAGTCTCTTGCATGTGAACACCTTTAGCCGAATGGTCACCAAGTGTGAATAGCTAGTGTGAACTGTCTTGATGGTGTCTTGGGGAGTTGTTAGGCCAACTTGGAAAATTAAAGTAGGAAGTGTGTCTTGGCTGAATTTTCACCTTGGAAAACCATGGATCAGCCCTCCATTCAATGAAGATAACCATACATGCATCCTAGCATACTATGAACCAAGCCGTGCATGTACTTGCATTAAGTGCTCTTCTTCACATTCGGCTGCACCTACACACCAAATGAACACATTAAATCCAAGGCATATTCGGCTGAATCAAAACTAAGCATCATCTAGACAACTTAAATAACATACTAAGCTAAATTAAACATATTTAATTATGGACTAGCTAACATAATAAATTCGGCTAGCTCAAACATGTGAAAACAATTAATGTACTGATTGAGCTAGGGAGTTCGGACATGAGCTGTATCAAATTGAATAAAATAAACAAAAACACTTAATTTATTAAAATGATAAAGAAATGAGCTAAATAGAAACTAAATCGAGCTCAAACGAGCTGAAATAAGCTCAAGTGAGCTGAGTTGAGCTGAATGGAGCTCGGGGAGCTAGTGATGAGCTGAATTTGGCTTGCACTAAGGTGCAAGGAGTCTTTAAGAAACTGGCCTGAGCTTGTCCATTAACATCGATCTTGTTTTCTTTCCAAAATTGAGAAAATAAGGCTGAAAAAGTCTCTCGTAGTCGCTTAGCTCGAGCATGGGTCACGGGTCCTTTAAGGAGCTCGATGGGGTCTTGGCTCGAATTCGTTGAGCTCCCGAGTATTCTTACATCATTTCCCCTTCTTCAAAGTGTCTTGTCCTCAAGTCGAGCTGTAGGTTCACTTCGAAGCTTAAGATAAAAAAAAACTCACAAGGTGCTGATTAAAAATCAAAACTAGACAACAAAAAATTCTATTGTCATCAAAGAGTAAAGGATCAAAAATATGATAAGCTAAAGATGTGCCAATCCTTTTTGTTTCATAAGTAGATGATTGATTACCGAATGCAAAGCAAGGATTGAGTCTTACCTTTTCAAATTGACTTTCCAATTTCAGCATTAGGAAGCAAGAAGGAATCAGCCTCAAATTACATCTAGAATACATGAAAAATTCATTCAATGGATTATGAATCCAAAGTCTCATTCGGTTAAAACATGCATACCTCAAATTATTAAATAGTTTCGATATGCTATCATTATAATCAAATGAACTCAATTGGATCAAAGGATAATTAACCATGTAAGTTTGCAAACAATCATACTTTCCAAATCTCATCCACACCTTTTCAACTCGAACAGTCAAAGAAAGAGGTTTATATGATTCCTCGTCTTGCACAATCAAAGTGTGTCATAACCAATTGGTTACAACCTTACCCGTATGCTGATCAACTTCAAGATTTGCATTAACAATGTTTTCATTTTCACCGTCCAACACAAACAATTCATTGCTAATCAAAGAGCAACCAATCACATCTGGATATAAATATTTTTCAAAAACTGAATTTTTAACAAAGATGTCATCACCATTCGAATAGGATAGAAATGTCTTAAAATTTTTAGAAGTTTTACCTTTAATAGTAGGAGATTTGAGGTCAGTTTTACCTTTTTCGATCAACACAAACCTTCTTTCCTCGGAATTATAGTTTAGCGAAACTCCTTGGTTGAATCAACCTGAAATGATGAAGAAACATGAAGACAATGATTAATCAAAACACTTTTCTTTTTCTCACTCATTTTTCTTTTATTTTCTTTTTCTCTTTCTTTTTCTTTCTCAACACTCATATTTTTTTCACAACTTGAATTCTTTTCTTTCGATTGTTCCTCTTTTCTTTCTTTTTCATTTTGATTTTCTTCTTCTTCTTCTCTCATCTACTTCATAGATTGTTTCAAACATTGCTAGTCCTCTAAAACTTGTTGTGGCGAGAGAGGTGCCAAAGTAACATTCGGCATTGGTGCTTAAAGGTATATTGGTTGGAGAATCCGTCATGTTTGACCCTCCGGTCAAATTGCCATGGTCTTCCAAGCAATAAATGCCCCACATGCATAGGCACTACGTCACAAAGGACTTCATCATGATACTTTCTAATGGAAAATGAAACTAGGGCTTCTTTGGTCACCTTTAATTCAATACCTTCATTGAGCCATTGCAGCTTGTACGGGCTCGAATTTTTAGTAGTTGGCAATGCTAGCCTTTCCACCATGAGGGTGCTTGTAACGTTTGTACAGCTACCTCCGTCGATAACCAAACTACAAACCTTTCCTTGTACATGGTAACGGGTATGGAACAGGTTTTTACATTGCGATTCACTTCCGGTGCTTTGGGTAGTTAGGCTTCTTTTCACCACGAGCATTTCACCTTCCACCGTATACTCTAACTCTTCGTTTTTGTCAGTAGGGTTTTCGATCTCATTTTTATTCTCTTCGTCTTCCCTTTCGATTCTATATCATCGTTAGGTCAAATCCCCATCGCACTCCGATTTGGGCATTGGCTCGCGATGTGACCTCTTTTGAGACACTTAAAACATTTAATATCGTGCGACCGGTTTTGAACATTTTCAATGGCCTTGTCTTTGCTGGTTTCGGCCATGGGCTTGGTTGTTTTCGCTGGCACCATGGGTGTAACATCCCGAAGTTGGGCCTAGAAGAATTGGGCCCATTGGGCCTTGGGCACGGGAGCGTTTAAAATTTTTAAGCATAAGAGAACGGCATTAGTGTAAGTTGGACCTATTAGGTGAGTGATTTTGGAAGGTTAAGGGGCTTCTATGAAGTCCCGGGTTCAAACTTTGGCTTTAGGAAAATTTTAGTTTTAGGTGAATAAAACTCTGAGAGTTAGTAGTAGGCTTTAAGAATAAAATGTGGAGAAAAATGACAAGTGGAGTGTGTTGTGTAGTGGCAAAGTGACGCCACATAAGAGACAATGGGGTGACGCCATAAGGAAGGAAGGAGGTCCAATGTTCAAGTCTTGGCTATTGCATTTTGGATTTCTTTTTAAATGGACTCTAGAATTTTACCATAGGGTTATATTTAGTTGCGCATGATTTTAGACACAAGAAAGTGAGTGGTCTAATGGCAAGGCATCATTAAGGGTGGAAAGGAGCCTAGGTTCGAATCTCATGACAAGCAAGGGAGTATTTATTTTGCGGATTGGACGAGAAGAGTTTGAGTTGGATTTAAACTCTACTAACGGAGGGATCCTACATCGGAAAGATACAAAGAAGGATGGTGAGAAGCTAGGTATATATAGAGAATTCTATGAGGAGAGTTAATATACCTTGGTGGGCGTTTGGGTGCAGACCTAGAGGATAATCGCCAATAGTAGTGAAGGAAGGGCTACTATAAGGTGAGGTACACGGTAAGGTTACGGTGTTTTGGTTTCGATAAGTGTATATTAAGTTATGATTAATCATTAGATGATGCCGATTGTAGGTTCGTGACTAAGGGGTTTGCAGTGCACATGGTTACCAATTGTGTACAAACACTACACACACGATATCGGCAATGCCGAAAAGCTGAAAAACCGAAAGTGGCTAAATGGGCCCGGTGGACCCTGAGGCTAAGTTTGATGAAATAGTTTGGTTGGTTATACGAATTGAGTTAGACATGCATGATACATGATCTGAATTTATTTTGGGCCTATTTGGCCATATGATGAGACTTGGGCCTGATAGGCCGAAATGATGTAATTTGGGTTTGAAGAGCTTTATGGGGGACGTAGACAAGTATGCTACGGTTTGTGGACCTTAGGCCTAGTTTGAAAAACTCTTAAATTCCATAAGACTTTCTAATAATTAAACATGTCCGCAAACAAGTCGTTGGGTTGGAGTGTGGCAACAGCATACGCATGTCTAAGATTGGATCTAGGGAGAGCTTGGTACTTAAGCGGCCCTAGTGGCCCACCTCCTCTTTTCTAGAATCCTACATGGTGCGTAGTGTCTGTTCACTTTAGCCGCGAGGACTTGTTGATGGGCCAAAGTTCATAGCTAAAACCCGAAAGAGACCAAATACCCTCTTATTTGTGAAATTACCAAAATACCCCAGTTTGCAAAATTACCGAAATACTCCCGATTTGTGAAATTACCAAAATACTCCGATTTGTAAAATTACCAAAATACCCCTAGTTTATGAAATTATCGAAATACCTCTGATTTGCGAAATTAGCAAAGTACTCAGTTTGCAAAATTACCGAATACTCCTGATTTAAGAAATTATCAAAATACCCTTGTAGGGTAGATTTATGAAAATACCTCTGGGCAGTGAAATGACGAAAATACCCCTATGTGATGAATATGAGTTTGTGGATGTTACTTTTGTGTTTGATGCATTCATATGATATTCTGCTTAGGATGCATATGGGTGGGAATTATGGTACGGAGGAAGATTTGAGGATCGCATGACTGTATGGTATGGATCTAGGATCGCATGGCCATATGGTATGGATCCACTGCAGTTTTAGCCACCAAGCAGCCATGCTGCACCGATAATGTTATCGAGGGCTGTGTGCTATTAATATAGGCTTCGTGCCGTAATTATGGGCTTTGTGCCAATACCGAAGGCTTTGTGCTATTATTATGGCTTTGTGCCAATCATATTTACCGTGGCTATGTGCCTAACATATATATATTAATGACTCTGTGTCAATATTTGAGGATCGCATGGCCGTATGGTATGGATCCAGGATCGCATGGCCGTATGGTATAGATCTAGGATTGCATGGCCGTATGGTATGGATCCAAAGGAGGCTTTAAGCCCAATATTTGATTAGCAGCTTTGCTGCAACGTTCGATAGTACCGCAATCGGGCTACCCTTGGTGTGTAGCGGAGGGGTAGGTCGAGCTAGAATTCCTCACAAGAGTCATAAGGTTGGAAGGGAAATGGTGTATGTAGCGGATGGATTTTTGGGGTGGATTTTGCATTATTTGTTTATGAATGATACGATATGATATGATATGATATGATATGAGGTCTTTGTGGGATAAGGCCCAAGACCACCAATTTTGATAAGGCTTAGGCCTAATGTGGATATTTGTAAGTGATTTGTTTTCCAAGGGTTGTGCACACTGAGTTTCGAAACTCACACCCCTTTAATTTAATGTTTGTGTAATCCGAATAGATGACTCGGCGTGGGAGAGGACTCAAGATGGCCACACTATAAGAGGCTTGAATTTTCATTTATTTGTTTCAAAATACATGTTTACTTAATTTTTAGTGGACGTAATAAGACCTTGTACTCCGTTTTGACTTCGGATTTAATTTGGGTTTTGAGATTAAATGTTTATTTAATTATTAAACCTAAGTAAGCTCTTATGTTCAAACTTGGTTTACTAAATGCTTAAAATAATAAAATGGGTTTTTTTATCTTTAATTAATAAGTCTATTAGATTTTGGGCTTTTTGGCCTTAAATTCTTAATTAGCAAAACCATTTTTGAATTGTGCCTTTAATGTGACATTCCGGATTCGGGCCTAACTTCTAGGCTAGGTTTGGGATGTTACAATGGGTTCCTTTGCTTGGCTTGTCGAAGCATTTTTGCTCGCGCCTTGGTTCCATTTAGACACATTTGAAGTCGAATAGCCACGAACAGAGTTTTTCTTCTTGAGTTGCTTCTGACCTTAATGGCCATATGAACCATGTCGACGATTTCCACATAGTGTTGCAACTCTACGATATTAGTTATTTCTCGGTTAATACCAGCCAAAAATCAAGCCATAGTCGACTCTCGATCTTCTTGCATGCCCGCTCAAATCATGGCGACTTCCATCTCTTTGTAATAGTCTTCCACACTTTTTGATCCTTGGGAGAGGTTTTGGAGCCTTTGGTAAAGCTCTTGGTGGTAATACAAAGGGATAAACCTCTAGCGCATCATAGCTTTCATCTCGGCCCAAGTGTTAATAGGATGCTCGCCATTTCGTCTCTTGCTTGTTGTGAGTTGGTCTCACCAAATCATGGCATAATCAGAAAATTCAATTGCCGCCAACTTGACTTTCTTGGCCTCGGAGCAATTATGGCATTCGAATACAAGTTCGATTTTCTTTTTCCACTCGAGATAGGCTTCGGGGTCCGAACGGCCTTGGAACGGGGAATCGTCAATTTAATACTTTTGAGATCATCGTCGAACCTTTCTCGATCTCGTTGGCCTCTCCTCTGGTCACTTATGTTAGAGCCTTGATCACTTTCGGACTCATTCGGTTCAAAAAGTTCATCATCTTGAACTCATCGTCAGCCTCGATTTCTCGGTGGACTTAAAAGAGTCCTTTCGCGTTGGGCTCTTCCTTCCACATGGTCAAATCTTTCTTGTATTGGCTCCAACTTTCGATCAAATAATCGTTCAACTTCACGAAGAAATGCTTGCAAATTTAAGTCTGGTACATTCAGAACTGATTGTCTTTCGGGGCTATCCGCCATATTCCTCTCCGGTCTTCTTGACATAAGAAATTTTAAAACCTCACTTTCAAAGTCTCACTAATCACTCAGAAAAAAATAAATGAATGATTTTCACTCATCCTCGTGTTTACTCTCGTTTTAAAGGCTTTTTTTAACACTCTAATGCACTCACTGCCTCTTTGCCTTTTACCACTCGACTTTTCTCTTAATTTTTTGTATTTCGTCTCGTTTAAACTTTTTTGCTGCTTTGGGGTCAGTTTCAAAGTGGTTACAAGAGTTAATTGTAAATGGTGTAGGTAGGCTGAAACAAAAATAAAATTTTGGAGTTTAAGTGTGGCGTTGGGGTAAGAAGTGAATGGTAGAACGAACAACTTGATGATCGGGAATACAAATGGATGAATAAACAAGAACTTCAACACTTCACTTTTTTTTATACTCGAATATTTTTTTAATTTCGTATACTTTTTTTTAACTTCAAATATAATTGAATGAATACAAGAGAACTTTGAAATTTATTTTTAATTC
This sequence comes from Gossypium rotundifolium, assembly GCA_025506655.1. Taxonomy (NCBI): domain Eukaryota; kingdom Viridiplantae; phylum Streptophyta; class Magnoliopsida; order Malvales; family Malvaceae; genus Gossypium; species Gossypium rotundifolium. The sequence goes on along the minus strand of CP106722.1, from coordinate 158,360,858 downwards.
GAACATTTTTTTATGAACCTACTTCGGGATTGCTACGAATGTCGATGCTCCTCATTTTAATAGCTCTGATACCAAATGATGTGATTCGACTCGTTGATGTTGAGTCGAGTCACTTAAGTTGCCCGATCATCGATGAGAAGTGTCGTTCGTGTTGTGAGAAAGGTGTATTTTGGCTAAGTTTAGAGGTATAGGATGAAATAGGTTCAAAGGGCTAGGAGAGAGATAGGAGAAATCGGCTAATAAGAAATAAAAGATGAAAGATAATTGGATGGGATGGAAAAGTGAACTTAAGCGTCAAGAGCGATTCAACACTATAATGAGTGTCACCCCAGTTCTTATATTGTTTAAAGTGGAAAGATGGTCGGTAGAATGATAGATGAACGCCACACCAAATAGTTGGTGATAAGTTTAGAAACAAGTTCGGGTTGACGCCACTAGCACGCTAGATAAGTCACTCGAGACTCGTACAAAAAAAAAGAGAATTTAACCTCACAGAAACAAAGTTTCATTCAATAAAATGGCAAAAAGCCTATACAACTTGAAATATGCTAAGTATTTATAGCTTTACATAAGGTAGTCGAATGGATAAAATGACATTGCTTCAAGACTAAGCATTCAGCCATGGAATAGGCTAGAATAATCTAGAATAAAATCATTAATTGTGTTGTCTAAATTCGGCTAAATGGATCTTCAATGGACAGCTTATTGATTAAGTAAAAATTAGCTTGAATGTGCAAGGATGTATGGTATCTCAATGGCATGTCTAGATTCAGCTATGGGCATAAATGAAGCATTCAATAGGTGTTGCTTGGCAGAATAAGTGTGAGAAATAAAGAGGGTCCTTGAGTAGTCATTTGAAGTGTGAACAAAGGCTTTGATAAGTCTCTTGCATGTGAACACCTTTAGCCGAATGGTCACCAAGTATGAACAGCTAGTGTGAACGGTCTTGATGGTGTCTTGGGGAGTTGTTCGGCCAACTTGGAAAATTAAAGTAGGAAGTGTCTCTTGGCCGAATAGTCACCTTGGAAAATCATGGATCAGCCCTTTATTCAATGAAGATAACCATACATGCATCCTAGCATACTATGAACCAAGTCGTGCATATGCTTACATTAAGTGCTGTTCTTCACATTCGGCTGCACCTACACACCAAATGAACATATTAAATCCAAGGCATATTCGGCTAAATCAAAACTAAGCATCATCTAGACAACTTAAATAACATACTAAGCTAAATTAAACATACTTAATTATGGGCTAGCTAACATAATAAATTCAGCTAGCTCAAACATGTGAAAACAATAAATGTACTGATTGAGCTAGGGAATTCAGACATGAGCTGTATCAAATTGAATAAAATAAACAAAAACACTTAATTTATTAAAATGATAAAGAAATAAGCTGAATAGAAACTGAATCGAGCTCAAACGAGCTGACATAAGCTCAAGTGAGCTGAGTTGAGCTGAATGGAGCTCGGAGAGCTAGTGATGAGCTGAATTCGGGTTGCACTAAGGTGCAATGAGTCTTTAAGGAACTAGCCTGAGCTTCTCCATTAACATCGAGCTTGTTTTCTTTCCAAAATTGAGCAAATACGGCTGAAACAGTCTCTCGTAGTCGCTTGGCTTAAGCACGGGTCCTTTAGGGAGCTCGATGGGAACTTGGCTCGAATTTGTTGAGCTCCCGTGTGTGCTTACATCAAAAGTAAACTATAATTATTATTTGAAAATGATAATAAAATTTATTTTTAATTATTTTTTGATTTTTTAATTACTATTTGAATGAAACTACTTGTATGTTCATTATAGTGGTAAGTGTCGGCTTTATATTATTGGAATACACTAAAAGTGTAATTTTAATCATAATAAAAGTGTAATTTGACATGGATACGAAATGTAATTTCAACTTTAGTAAAATATAATTTTGAATTTCAAAAATATATTTTTATTTCAAATTTTAATAATAATAATCAAATATCATTTTAATGTTAATTTGGTAATATAATGAACTATAATAAGTATTTTTATTGGTTAAAAATTTATCTAATTTCATGAAAATTTTATATTATTTAATAAAATAAAAGCATAAATCAAAGTAACACCCCAAACCCGGCCTAGACATTATGGCCGTATCTGGCAATGTCACACGATAGTGTTTTTGAAACCTCATTGTTATTATGAAAACATTCCATGTTATTATCTTTAGTAAACCTTTGTTAGAACTTAGAAAGTCATCTTTATTCATTTAAAATATTTGTTTTGAAATGCCCCTCGTTGCGGAAGCTTTAATAAAACAGTCTAGGTGATTATGCGTTTAGAAATTACTTTAACTTTTTGAAAACCAAATTTCCTATGACCAGCAAGTATAAATTCATAAAGTAAAATAAATAAATAAAAACCCAAATTTAATACCAAAGTCCCAGAGGTTCCTTAAATTACAACCCAAACAATCAATAATAATCAAATCATAAATCGTAAATTGAAAACCATGAGGTCCAAAAATTACTGTGGTCACCGTTGAGTCCTCCGTCGCACCGATCCGTCTAAGTTTGGGGTTACCTGTGCACGTTAAACAAGTTTGCGTAAACTCAGTGTGTAATCCCGCAGAAACAAACAAATAATCATAATTCACGATTAGGCAGTTGAATGTCTTGGGCCTAAGCCATTTTCGATGTCGATGATGATTTGGGCCTTAGCCCATCTTAGTCTGATGTCAAAATGCAGTAGGACCTTAGCCCATCACAGTATTAGTAGCAGTAACAGTTATGCAGTAGCACAATCCTACCCAACCAGCCTCTACACACCATCTCCGTCCAACCCTACACTCCATGTGGGAATATAATCAACGCACCCATCCCTACACTCCAAGTAGTAACGAATGCGACTGTCTGATGGTTTGCGGCTTAGTCGCGAAGAATTAGGCTTAAAGCCTTTGGTACACTTCCTTGAATAACAACCCCAACCCAATGCAATGCAGCATACAAAGGATGATATGCTATTATGCAATTTCAGTACATATATTCAGTTCAGATATTAACATGCTCAGTGTAGATATCGTTCAGTCAATTTCACACATTTAGGTGTCTAAATAGCGCTTACCGACCCTACAGTAGGTTCACAGACGACTTGGGCAACCCATGCAACCTTAAAACATTTCGGGAAAAATGGGCCCACATGCCCATGTGATTTGCCTGTGTGGCCCACTCAACCCAAATTGGCCTTGGCCGTGTGATTCATTTTTAAAGTAACTCATGCTAGCTCAATACTCATATATATTTTCACTATTTACTTATGTGTTCATTCAAAGCTGTCTACTTGAGTCATTATCACTAAATTATTTATATCTTGAGCTACAGAATTCCAAATTAATATATTCTTCATGTTTTTGAAAATAGACTCGAATATCTTTCTACCATAAAATTTTTAAAATTTATAGTTTATTAAATAAGTATAGTAAAATTTTTAAAGTTACCCTATTCTTACATTTGACAACTTTATCCTTTACTTACTAAAATTATTTATCTCTTAGTACGAAATTTAGATGATGTTTCCATTTGTTTATCTTGAAAAAGACTCATTAAGGATTTAAACATATAAATTTAAGCCCCTAATTATTTTTTTATAATTTTTGATGATTTTCCTAAGTCAGAATAGGGGAACACAAAATCATTCTGACCTTGTCTCACAAAATTTATTATATCTCATAATTTGCAATTCCATTGCTTACACTGTTTCTTTCATGAAAAACTAGACTCAATAAAATTTAATTTCATATTTTATTCAACCTCTAACTCAATTTCCACTATTTTTTATTATTTTTCAAAGTTAGACTACTGCTGTTATCTAAAACTATTTTTGTGCAAAATGTTGATTTCCAAGTTTATAACACCCTTATTTTCTTTCTCTATAATTTTTCGCATCATTTTCTCTTATTTCTCTTATTTCTCGATAGAAAGCAATTTCGACTTTTCGCCGAATCCTGTTTTCTGCGTTTTAGTTACACACCTGGTATCGATTCACTGTGCAAAGTAACTCGAGCCTTCAAAAACCTATATTTGACCAATATATCCATTAATTAATCACTTGATTTTTCAATCAAACCAAATATCCCCAACATAAAACTCAAGAAACTAGACCAACGATGATTCAAAAACTTACCGCGATGAATTCGATAATCAGTCATCTTCACACACTGGAATATCCGCTTAAAACCTTTGAATAGCACCTAAACGAGAGTAAAACAAACCCTTTGTTAATTTCCTACTCGAAATGCAATAACTAAGGGGGAAAAAATTCCACTTATTGAAATAGATGAAGTCAAAAGTTGTACACAAAGAGATGACTCACAAAATATACAAAAACGAAAAGAGAGGGGAAAGAGAAGAAATAAGATTCGACCAAAGGGGAACAAAAACCAAAAGTGAACAAGAAGGGAGAAGAAACGCCAGAGAAACAAAAGTCTAACGTCAGAAAATTTGTTAGGAAAAAAGAAAATAGAAAACTAATAAGAAGAAAATCTTATTTTGATAACTTCTCCCCAATTATCTCCTAAAAACACTCCCTATTAACCCACTAAAACACAACTACTCAGCAGTCCAGTTTAATTTGAACTCCACCACGCCACACGCCTCAAATAAAAATTAGTTCCCTTCCTTGCGCAGAGACTCGAACACAGAATCTCCTACATACTAACACTCTGCTTAACCACCAAACCAATAGGCCCATTCTGATATATTTTTACCAACAATCAAATAAAAGCCTACTGAATAAGAGTAAGGCCTAATTCATTGAAAATATCAAATTTTGCCCAAGCGAAGGCTTGAACTTGAAACCTCCCAAACACTCCCAGATCACATAAGCACTAAAGCTGACAGATATTTATGTCATATTTTCACAATAATGAAATTAGAAATTTTGGGGCGTTACAATCAAAATTGAATAATTAAAATCATAATGAATATGTCATTTAACATGTATATAAAGTGTAATTTAAATAATAATAATGAAAATAATGGTATTTTTATTAGTTAGAAAGAGTGTAAGTTTTTTTAAAGTTATAACAATCCTTTTAATCCACGCCAATCATTATAATCACTAAATTAAATAATTAAGTAATACTAATTAACCTGTAATAAATCTTGAACAGAATTTACACATTTACACAAAATGAGACTTGAATGTGAGATCTCAAAATTTCGACGAATTCAGCCTTGCCATAAAATTAATACCTCATTAGCTAGTGAAATTAATTTAGCATGGATACAAAAGTATTTTTGTTTTTAATAATTTATCTTTAATATTCAATTTTAATAATATTAAAATAATATTATTTTAATGCCAATTTAATAATATAGTAAGTAATACATACTATTTTTGTTTGTTCAAAACTAGTGAAAGTGTAATTTAACATGAAGAAAAAGTGTAATTTTAGTAATACTTTTAATATTCAAATTTTAATAATAAAATTAAAATAAAACATTATTCTAATATTAGCTTGGTAATATAATGAATAATAAATATTTTCATTAATTCAAAAAAATTAAACTTATTTTTATATATTATAATTTATACAAATTAATTAAATTAAATCAATTGAGTTAAATGCTAATTTTTAAGTTATTGTTTATTAAATAACAACATAATTAATTAATAGTGGAATTTCGACGCATGACACATTACAAAACCATAAAACCATTTATATAAATATAAAGCAAATTCGACGATTGAGTCTTAGTTCGATTGGTATAAATATTATTGTCAATGCAGGAGAATGTGGGTTCGAATGCATTGAAGCGCATTATCATCCTTTTTATGGGTTGGAGAGTGTTATAAGTAAAGATGTGTTAAAAAGAACGTATATGATAAGAGCCTATAATGAGCATTGGCGGAGTCAAGGGGGGCTAGTAGGGGCCCCGACTTCCTTAAAATGGAAAATTTTCTATTTAAGCTCTTTATAATTTATAAAATTTTAAATTAGTAATGGTAAAATTGTACTTTGACCTCCCAAATATGATAAAAATTTGATTTAATCCTTTAAAAAATATAAAGATATAAAGACTATTAAAATGGTGAAATTACATTTTTACTATCATAAAAAAATACAATTTAATTCTGGCCCCTTAACCCATAAATAAGAGGATAATGTGCTTTAGTACACTTCAACCTGAGTCCTCTTGCATTGGCAACAATGCTCATTCTAATCAAACTAAAACTCAATCGAGAATTATTATATAATTTTAAATTTAATTAATTAATTCACTGTTGCTTCTCTATAAGTTGCCTAATGGGTGCTAAGCAGGGAATATGCCTTCTAAACGTAAGAGATTTTCTATAAACAATATATATATATATATATATATATATATATTTGCTAAGGCATTGAAATAAAAGCAAAAGTACATTCACAAAGCAGTGATACAAAATTTGCAGGCATCTCAAAACGAAAAAACACCTACATAAAGACAATCTGGCACACCTTTTATGTTAGCTTCAGATACTCTCTAAATGCTGTTCAAATTGCTCAAGCTCCTTAGGGTTCAATCGACCAACATCTTCACCAATAAGGATTCCTTGAAAAGCAATGAACTCTAACTTTCAGTTTCATTATGTTTTTTTTTTTTCAGCAAATAATGCAGCCACCAAGCCATAAACATCCTCTCCCGATCAATGCCCACTTTCCCCGACGTATCCGCGAAAGCATTAGCCATCCAAGCAGTTTTGGAAACAACTTCCAAAGCATATTTATATATCCGGAAACTCAGCATCATACAATACCCAATTTGCCACGAAATCAAACTCATCAACCAGCCATAAACTCCTCAATACGTGCTCCTCCTCATTATCCCTTCAATCAACAACAAGAGGCTTCGAACAACCCTCCTTATTACCAAGTTTCCATACACACTCTTCCCAAGTAATGGAAGAAATACTTCAATTAGAGAAAAAGAAATATATTTCAAAACTTTAGATAACGTAATTATCCTAATATTCTAAAAAATAATAATGATTCCATTTTTTTAAATTTTATTTTCATTGACAAATAATTTTAAATTTAATTAAAGAATTTATTATCGTATAGATATTATATGACAATAGTTGCCAATGAGGTATTGATATTATTGACGAAGATTGAAACCCTATATCTTTAAGTATCTGAAATAAAATCTTATCATGTGCAATTGTCATATGTATTTTTAATTTAACTTTATGTTGTTATCATGTATGAATTTTAGCTTGAACTATTTCGATTCTTACTTAATATTAGTTTAATTTCACAATATAATAACTAATATATATATATATATATATATATATGCATAAACTCTAAAAAATTACACCACATTGGTTGATTCATGAATATAAAATATGAGTTGAACGTAATTTTTATTTCCAAAAGGAAAATTGAATACTAAATAAAAACAACATGGTGTCAATTTATTGTCCGAATCTCTTCTTTCTTGATCATGAAGTAATTATAGAGCTTTAAGAAAACATTGATTTATGTTTGTCGGCGTTGAATTGAGTGAATATGGTTTTGATATAACAAGTGCATGAAAATCAAACCCGACCATGCACCGAGATTCTCTTACAAATTGAACACCCTTAAAACATGTCTTAATTCATTACCATACTTGTCTACATTAAAAATTTCGAAGATCAAAATAAAGTAATTATTGTTGCCATCCATTTCTTAACGAATCTATGGTATAACATTTTATAAAACCATTATTTGTGGTGTCCCAATCAGAGGTGAAGAAAAAGGTTGATGCAAAAAACAAAAGCAAATGTAATCCATTTTCACCACTTTATTTTAGCTTTTCTTTTTAATATGAAAATCATCAGATTGACGTGGCCTAACATGAAACGTCTCAATATTTCTAATATACACCCCTTTGTTCAATAATACGCCCTTGTTTATTTATGAAAAGTAAATCATGTTAATTAAATTTTAAAATTACTTTTTGGACTAATTCTAATGCTCAAGTTACAAATACTGTCTCGCCAGCCGATACTATTCCATTGGAGTAGGGGATTGTGGGTGGGGTAAAATTTTGGAGTTTTAATTCTCTATACATTTTATTTTTATTTTTTTACTTTTAATTTCCGGCTCTATTTTTGGAGTTTAAAAATTCAAATGTAGTTACTGACATCATTAAATTCTACTTAATACACTAGTATAACGCTTTCAAATTAAAAAATTAATAACCATGTAATAAAAAAGATATTATAACATATTTAAATTTAATAAAAATTTAATGATGTTAATAATTCTTAAAACTTATATTAGTATTTTAATTAGAATAAATTATCTAAATTAATTAATCATATTATAATGAAGTACTGAATGATAACAAAAATTAAAATAAAAAATTAGATCCCAATTTTGAATGTAGTACAAAACCAAAATGATATTTGACCAATATCAAATAATTCAAAAAGACCAGTGTCACAAGGAAGGCCATAGCCCTCCTTTTATATAAAGAGTATTTGTATATATATAAATATATCGATTAATATTTGATATGTTGATAATATATTTTTATTTATTTTATAATTAAATTTGAACAATTGATATGGTTTTTTAATATTTTATTATATTTTATAAGACACTTAATATTTAATTTTTAAAATTTATTTCTTGAACCCACAATTATAAATAAAGTGTGAGTGAAACTATGACAATTGAATCTCAATATCTGATTTTAGTTAGAAAAGTAGAGGGTCTAGTAGATTAAAACTTTGGTGAAGAAGGAACTGTTTTTCAAGAAATGCAAAAAGAGGCATCCGATTCTAGTAGGATATTAAGAATTTAACGAAGAAAGGGCAATAAAACAATGATTAAAAAATAAAAATAAATTGAGGGGTGACACCGTCCTGTGAACTGCCTTTATTTTCTTTTGTTCCAAACATTTAAAAATGGATCCAATCCATAAAGACTTCTCAAATGTTGGTCGTTGCCTCGAGTTTCGTTATGGTCATTGGTCTTACCAAAGAGATAGGGTTATCGGATCATTTCCCACTCATCACCAATATTAGGGGTGTTTGGGTCTTTTCCTTTAAAGAAAAAGTATTTTGGGTGTAAGTTAAAGATTAAGGTTATGTAACTACCAATTAAAAGTTCAAGAAATTATTTGAGTGTAATAAAGTGGCAAGGTTGGAAGTATAAAATGTACACGTGTCTTTTTTAAATATTTTATTATATTTTTATAGTCAACTAATCTCACACCCCCTCACAATGTATAATTAAAAAATAAAAGTAGAAGCATTTAATTTGGTGGATGATGGTTTGGAAGGTAGAAGAAGAAATAACCTAACAAGAATGTATAGCAGTAGAAGTGGAGCTATCATTCAAAATGATAAGGATATCGCACCTGACTTTGATTCAATAAATAGATAATACCACTCGTATTAATTTCTCTAAAATTATGTGCCATCAAATCAAATCACCATTATTTGAAATTGACAATACAAAAGAAAAAAAAAGGAAAGAGAAGTTAAATTATATATATCAATGGTGAATTTAAATCAACGATTGAGTATAATATGTTTAATTTATTTTTATTTTATATTATATTATTATAATATTTAATTTTATTATTATTATTATTTTTACACTAATAGTAAATAAATAGATTATTATCTATCAAAATTCATCTTAAATCAAATATTCTGGACAATTAAAGGATAACAAGGAATGTAATTGGTTTTTGTCATGAAAGGGACCCTTTGTGGCTGTTATTATATATGATGGAAAATTTGCACTAAATCTTAGCTTAATTACATCTCCATTGTCTGTAATTTGGCAGCAAATCATTTTCCACATTAACTAATGATTGAAAGTTGCTAATTTGAAACATACAGTATTATTATACCAAGTATAAAATAAATGTGTTTGGATGGATGTTAGTAATATTTTTATGCCATCAATAAACTGTCCTTCAAGTTAAGGACATTCATATCCATAATAATTAACATGTCCCATCTTGATTTTAATACCAAATCAATTTTGTAACCCTTCTTTTTCTACTAACTTCAGTAGCATTTAGGCTGTAACACCCTAAACCTGACCCATTCACTACGATCGAATTTGAAATGTCATTGCGGAAAACGTTTGAAACAAATTTGAACTTAAGGATAAAACATGAAAATTTTGTTAAGTTTAGAAAAAGTGTTCATTAAAATTCTTAAGTAAGGTGTGGTATTTATAAAAATATCCGGATTAAAACTTTAGTATATATAGATTTAAATAAAAATCGTTTGCAAATAATTTCTCAATTGTCAATCCATAATAAAACATAATAATAAACTTAATGAAAAACTCTTAAGCAGACTTTAAATACTTTTAGGGCCTTATTACAATAATTGAATAATCAAAAAATCTTGAAAATATAAATGCTTAATTAATTAAAATATCTTTCGCATGAAAATGCTTACGCATGGCCACCTTTGTATCCACTCCAACCCGGTCCAAGCTTTACGCATCACCGAAAGGTTTAAAATATTGGGTGAGTTAAAGCAGACTCGGTGCATAGTCATTTCACATATCTCCACATATGGGCTTGGCCCATATCCACACATGATCCATACACATAAATATGTAATTATGAAGCCCATCCCAACCTAGGGTCCATCCATTACACCTACCTTGGGGACCTTCGCTCAAGGCCGTGGCTAATCCACCGATCACATAATGATCCACATATCTTACCTTGGCAGACTTCTTTGCTCAAGGCCGTGGTGAGCCACCGATCCCATAGGATCCCACATATCAATCGATCCACGGTGATGCACGACTATCAACCACCGAGATGGGCACTTAGCCAACACCTCCTTGATGAAGCACATAGCTAACATCAAGCGCTAATGTAGCAGGGCTAGCATTAGACCACGTACATAGTGTACACCCTTTCCTCCAATAGTCACATCCCAAGTCCCATGCATATATATGTGTACCATGGCAACATATTACTTGAAACAAATAAACATCACATGCCATCACTTTTTTATACATTCATCAATAATCATTTATTATCGTAAATCACTGACCTGATTATTCAATCACCCACCATGATATTCACAATCTTAGCCCTTATTTCGACTATCATTCACTTTATACACATACATGAAATAACACATATAACACATATAAACATTCAAGAGATAGTGTGATAACTACGCACCTGATTAGCACAATCGACTAAATCCTGAAACCCACGTCTAACGATTTGCACCTTTGCGATTGTAGAACTCCTTCCTACACCACCTAAGTCAGAATCGGCTAACATTATATACCAAAATGGCCTATGGCCGAAAATCACTACTGCCTTACCTTACGGATCTAAATCCCGAAATTCACCGAATAACTAGGGAACACGCGGCCTATGGTGTACCTTCGGAAAGAACTTCTCCTTCCATGATTCGGCCAAGATTAATAATCGAAATTAGTCCCTAAATTTTGATAAGTCTAAAATATAAAAGAATGGAAACTAAACTTGGATCTTACCCTTATTTGAAGGAATCGATTGCACCTTCACTTCAACCTTCAGAGATTCGGCTATGGCTAAATGATGCTCTCACAACTTTCGGCTTTTGGAGGATTAGAAAGAAAAGAGAAGGAAGAATAAAAGCTGAGGAATTTTAGCGAGAGAGGAGAATCGCTTAAGAAATTCGACAAAGGAAGAGTGAATGAATGAATGAATGGCCTTCTTTCCCTTTTATAGCCGAAATTACTAGGCTAGAGTCCCCTACTTGGCCACCATTCTTCCTATGTGATAATTATCACTTTATCGAAAGAATTAATCCAACAATTATCTCCTAATTAGCCGAAATTCTAAAGGAAATAAAACTCCTCTTTTAAGAGCCCACATGCCGTCCACCTCTCTGCTCTTTGTAGCAAAATAAAATTTCTTTTATTTGCTTCCTAAGTGACTCGATCCCCGCCCAAATACACTTGCATGTGGCGCCATTTCAGAGGCCCTAAGTGGCATCTCCAAGCCACTTTTCCAAGCCCAATTGTGTGTCAAATTTCACATACTTTTCTCTTAAGGCCACCTTGCCTTAATTTCCTCTTTTAAACTTTAAAACTCGACATTTCTAAGTCATTTCTAAGTTTCAAAAAATTTCGTTTGGCTCTTTAAACTTGACATTTCCTTACATTTCTGGTTTCGAAATGTTCACTTTCCTCTTTGAATCATTTCTAAATCACTTTCCTAGCTTCCATAAATGTTCACTTTCCTCTTTTGAATCATTTCTAAATCATTTTCCTAGTTTTCATAAATGTTCACTTTCCTCTTTTTTAACTTAGCATTTCTTACATTTCCATACATTTCCTTACATTTCCATATATTTCCATACATTTCCTTACATTTCCATACATTTTCATATATTTCCATACATTTCCTTACATTTCCAAGGTTCTAAAAATGCACACCACATATCACAGTAAACATGCTATTTCATAAAATTAAGCAAAGATGCACACAATGGGATTCGAACCTCTTCCCTCAAAGTACTTCACTTGATGCCATAACCCTTGCACCTTAGGTGGCGTCCCTTGCCACTTTTCCACATCACTTCTTGTTTTTAACTTAAAAACCAATAATTGTCCAAAGCTTTCTCTTCCATCCTAGGATTTTAAAAACCCTTAATTCACTTCCAAACACTGCCAAAACCTACTACTCATGAATTATGCACAAATACATAACCCCTAATCTAGGATGTTACATAGGCAGCATAAAAAACCAAAATTATCTTATATGATGCTGACTGACCACTTCATCTGACATCAATTACCAATAATAATCTTTACTTGTTGTCTTTTAGTAATGATAAATTAATTGCTTCACTTTGATTTTCTTTCATGTTGAATTTAATATTAATCAACTACTTTTATGCAAGTATTTATAATTTAATAAATTTATTTAAAATATAGAATATTATGTTGTAAGTATAAGAGTTTGAATTCGATGTTAAACTATTTTAAAACAATACTATAAATATTATGCTAAAATTATTACGTAAATTTATTTGATCAAATTTACATTTTATTTAAATAAAAGCAATTTCAAAATTTACCATCACATTTTTAGTGAAGTATATAATAAATTAAGGTATCAATGTAACTTTTCATATTTCTTTTAATACTTTTCCAATATACCAATTATTATAATATTACATTTATAATTCCATTGAAATGTTACCGTGAGAATGTACCAAAAGTTTAATTCTGTGTTTTAATATTTTACTTGGTTTTTAATTTTATAATATATTATATTATGTTATTTTTATATATAATTTTAATTTATAATATGTAAAAAATTAAATATTTATTAATATATAATACTATAATATAAACAATAAAATTATTAAATTTTAAAATTAAAGTAACATAAATATATTTTTAAAAAGTTAAAATATATATGAATGGATCTAAAATGAGCTTTGTCGAAACCTTTTTTTAAATAGACTTATATTTAAAAACAAAAACAAAAATAGAGTCGCCACCAATTATTTTTATGAAGCATGAACGGATTACCTCGTAATTTGATCGTTTTAATAAAATGTTTGATTTACTAAAACAATAATTTTTTGTCTACAAAATTCAGAAAATGGGTTTGAGAGTCTGTTACGCACAAGGAAGGATTAGCACCTCGTAACGCCCAAAATTGATACTTAGTTGATTACTTGATATCTTAGTGTCAAGAATTGAAAATTTGAAGAGATTAAAAAACATGATCCCACTTTGCATAATGTTATTTTTAATTAAAATTACTTGAATAAATCAAAACGTATGTAAAAGACCCTCTTATCTCGAGATAACAAAAATGTCATATCTTGTAAGTTAAGACACGACATCTCGAATCTTCGAGAATAAGCTTGATCTTTATTTTAATTACTATTTAAATCTCATGTGTTTTAATTTCAAAAAGAATGTTCGGTTATCTAGGTTCAAAGAGAAAGTCGAACCCCGTAAGTTAGGACACGACTTTTCGAATCTCTAAATACGGAACATTGCCTTAATTTTAAAATTTTTATTTTTTATGCATCGTGCGAAAAAGAACGTAACACTTAAAACAATATGCATTTTACTTATTCGGGCATAATATACACATAGATAAATATTTAAACTTAATGTATGATATAGTGACAATGAAATAATATAAAATGGTCATGTGGGTAGAACATTTATATTAGAATGATAAATATTAAATAAATGGATAAATACTATAATAATGTAAATATAGAAATAATATGAATATTAATTTATGGCATTAACAACAAAATAAATAAAGTAACTTAAAATTAAAAAAAAAAAGAAAACGAAATGTGTTTAATGAAAAGGAAGTATCAGTAATATCAAATTTAAATATTTAAAAAGTAAAAGAATAATAAATAGATAAATAGACAAAACAAATGTAAAAGGATGAAATTAATTGAATGAAGGACTGAATTGAAATTTAAACGGAATTAAAGGTATAAATCATAATAAATTAAATAATAAGACCGAATAAGGACTAAAATTAAATACGTGTAAAGGAGGAGGGACTAACTGGGAAATTATTCCCTGTCCCAAAATGCGTTATCCTTAATAGACCAAATCGAAATAAAATTAAAATCATAGGGTATAAATTAAAAAACAAAAAATGACTGGATTGAAAAATAATTAAAAAGTGGATCGGTTCGGGTCAGCTGAAAACGACGTCGTTTTGGCGTCTGGACAATAAGCCCAAAACGACGCCGTTTTAATGGGCTATAAAAGTAAAAAAAAAAGTTTCAAAACTCATTTTTGCATTTGTTTTTTTAAAAAATAAACCTTAGTAACCCTCTCTTTTTTTTCTCTCAATTTTCCAGAATCTAGCCTAAGTCCGACGAATGTCCACCACGACGGTCGCCGGTCGCTAGCAACGCCTCCGCAATTTTCGGTGGCTGAATTTTTTGCCTTTTTTCAATCATTTTTTAAAAAAAACCTAAAACCCAAATATAAGCCAAATATATTTTGAAATAAAAAAGAAAAAGAGAAAAGAGAACACAAAGGAAAAAAAAAACTTTTGGCATCGCCGTTTTCATCTGACTTTCATAGAACCCTAATGAGTTTTAAGGCATTCGAAGCATCGACAGTGGTCCTCGACGGCGGCGGAAGGTAGATCGGCAGGTAAAAGTCCCTTTTATATATATATATTTTTTTGCTTTTGAAAATAAAACAAAAACAAATCACCTTTTTGCTCAATATTTTGTATTCAATTTCTCTGTGTATATTTTTTCTTCATGTGTAAAAAATTACATTGGTTGTTGTAAAAATTTCTCTGTGTATATTTTGTATTCAATTTCTCTGTGTATATTTTTTCTTTGTGTGTAATAAATTACATTGGTTGTTGTGGCTTTTATAGCCGATTTAATACTATATTTCGCTATTTTTTTGCTACTGTTTAGCCACTGTTCTTTGTTGTTTCTTGCAGGTAGTGGTTGACGACGATGGCAGGCTAGGAGCGGCACTAGTTAAGGTTTCTTTCTTTTTCTTTTCTTTTTTTTTCTGAATACCGTTTAGATTTTGGGCTATTAGGGTTTTTTGATTTGGGTTTGTAATTGTAATAGACTTAGACTGTTATTTATTATTTATTATTTATTATTTTGGTTTTTTTTGTATTTGGGTTTCTGTTTGGGCCCGAGCAAAATTGGCCCGTTATAGTTACCCCTCTCTGCTCGTTGACGTGTAACGGGAACGGAGTAAAGACTTTTAAAAGGGCCAATTTTGGCTGGTCTTGCAAAATCTCAACCTCTTTGGTGCTCCTCTTTTTCAAATAGTTTCATTCTAACCCACTGCAACTTCAGAGGTATAGGATTTATTGCTTTAATCTACTTCACTGCAATTTTAGGGAGATTAGATTTATAGCTTTAATCTCCTCCACTGCAACTTCAGGGCGATGAGACTCGTATCTTCAATCTACTCCACTGCAACTTCAGGGAGATGAGATTTGTAACTTCAATCTACTCCACTGCAACTTTAGGGAAATAAGATTTGTGACTTCAATTTGCTCTACTACAACTTCAGAGAGATAAGATTTGCTATCTTCAATCTGATCCACTGTAACTTCAAAGAGATAAGATTTGTGGCTTTAATCTAATCTATTGCAACTTTAGAGAGATAAGATTTTTTATTTTCAATCTGCTCTACTACAACTTCAGGGAGATAAGATTTGTGGCTTTAATCTGCTCCGCTGTAACTTCAGAGAGATAAGATTTGCCACGATAACTTCAATCGGTCCCACTGCAACTTCAGGGGTGTAGGATCTGTGGTTTCACTGATCTGTTACACCGTTCTCTGGGGAACATGACCTGTAGAATCCATTTTATGGGCTTATATTTATGCCAAGCGATTAAGATATTATGATCAGAATAAATCAAAAGCTCTTTTCTTCTATATATATATATATATACATATATATATATAAAATAAAAAGAGGGAAGAAAGGTACCTACTCTTTAATTCGCCTGAAAAAGGGGATTTTTAGAGCTCCGACCGTCGTGCACAGTGGTCACTGGCGGCGGACTGGCTGTGGCCGATGACTAGAAATCAGAAAAAGGGGGAGAGTTTTTGAAGGTTTTCAATTTTTCTTTTTTTTTTTAGGAGGGGAAAATGATTTTTTTTTTTTTTGTAAAGTTTTGATTTTTATAGCACCCCCCATACGGCGTCATTTTGGGGCAAGCATCAGACGCCCAAAACGGTGCCATTTAGTCCTCCAACTATATATTCGAGCCGCTCTAGGCCTAGGATCCGCGTGTTTCTAATGAAAGGACTAATTGCACTTTTAGCCCTTCCGCTTTTTTATTATTTTGTAATCAAGTTTTTCTTATTTTTAATTTTTACCCCATGATTTATTTCAATTTCAAATTGGTTCTTCCTGATGCTATGCGTTTTGGAGGAGAAGAGAAAATTTCCCTTTTGATCCCTTCTCTTTATTCGCGCATGCAATTTGGGTACTTTTCCTTTTTATTTATTTTGATTTGCCCCAAATTTCTGTTTAAAAGTTCAATTTAGTCCCTTTTTTATTTATTGCTATTTTATTATTAAATTAGTTTATTTAACATTATTATTATTACTATTATTATTATCATTATTATTATTATTATTACTATTATTATTATTATTATTATTATTATTATTATTATTATTATCGCTATTACTATTATTATTTTTATTTTTATTACTATTATTATTGCTATTGTTATTATTATTATTACTATTATAATTATATTTTCTTTTGTGTTTATTTACTTATTATTTTCTTTTTCTTTTGGCTTGTTTATTTTATTTTATTTTATTTTCGTCCTTATTATTGTTATTCACACTAACGCATTTATTATTCTTTCGTTATGTATATTTGTACCATCATTTTTTTTACATCTTACTGCCAATTTACATTACTTTAATCTTTATTCGATACATCAAAATTTTAAAACAAGCAATTTATCGTACTTTGAGATTCGAAAGGTCGTACCCTAACTTATGAGGTTTCGACTTTCTCGATAAATCCAAATAAACGAACCTTTTTGAAGTGAATCATAAATAATCTCGGGAATTATGAAAAGATCGTGTTCTAACTTATGGAATACGATTTCTTTCTAAAACCAAGATAATCGTATGCCTTTTAAAAGATTTTTTTCAACGTTTATTCTCAACTCGGGATTTAAGGCATCATGTCCTAACTTACGGGATGTGATCCTTTCCCTCGACTAACGCGAAATACTTACTTTTCTCAAAAATTTTCAATTAAGCGGTATTTTAACGAAGGATCATATTTTAAATTTCTTCAAATTCTTAATTTTCGATACTAAGACATTAATTAATCAACTAGGTACCAATTTTGCATGTTACGATGGTGCTAATCCTTTCTCGTGCGTAACCAACTCCCGAACCCATCTTTCTGAATTTCATATACCAAAAGTGTTGTTTTAATAAATCAAACCATTTATTAAAAACAACCACTTTTCGAGGTGACCCGATCCGACCTCATCAAAAAGGATTAGTGGCGACTCTCATTTTTCATTTTCATTTTCAAAATCAAAGTCGACCCCCTTTTACAAAAAAGATGGTTTCGACAATTTCAATGAGAAATACTTGAAAAAGATCGTACCAATGGACATGATTGAAATTTATTGAGAGAAAAGCTCGAAATGAATAGATTAATCAAAATAAAAAACATTGCTAAAATACAAAATGAGTAAGATGAAACTAGGTGCCTTAGATATCGTAGCATGTGCTTCTCTGCACTAACTTCTCGATGACCCTTTTAAGCCTGATATGTGTTTAGGAGATCTAGAGTACTACGTTGATGCCCCAAGATGTAACATTCTTCCTTTCGAGAAGACCCGACCATCACATGTTTAATATTCAATCCAAATTTGAGCTGCCCTTTTTCGGGTTTTCAACTCAAAACTGCTTTAGTCTCAAGGCGCCCTTTGCGAGTTTTCTCCGTAGCCTCTCCTTCTTTTTATTTTAGGTGAAGTATTTCTTGATTGAATCTGAATTCACAAGATTAGACAAGTTTTTTCCATCGATCTCGGTTAAAATCAGTGCTCCTCCAGAAAATGTCTTCTTTACCACATAAGGCCCTTCCCAATTTGGCATCCACTTTCCTCTGAAGTCTTTTTTTATTGGAAGGATCTTTTTAATACCAGGTCCCCCACATGGAATTCTGGGGCGAACATTTATTTCATAAGCTCGTACCATTCGTTTTTGGTATCTCTGACCATGATGCTTATGTAATAGCCCGATTTAGACCCTAATCAAAATAGTGGTCTTGAGACTACAAATTCGAGGTTGGAATAATATTTTAATATTATTTTTGGTGTTTATAGTATGCGATTGAGCATGTGTGAGAATTCTGTGCGAAAATTTTATCGATTGTGTGTCGAATTATGAAAAAAGACTTAATCGCATAAAATGTAAAAGCTGTGTACTGATTTTTTAAAGTGCTTAATTGGCATGAGTTATTAAATGAAAGGTCCTTCTGTTGTAATTATACCTTTGATAGTGGAGATGGACAAAAATGGGCTTATATTAGTTGAATTTAAATGAAATAATAAAAGGGTAAAATGGTAAAAAACATATTAATGTTATTATAATTAAAACCAAAAGAAATTAAAGGCCATTCTTATCATCTTTCGTCGAAATTAGCAAGAAAAGAAAATAAAAAGAGAGTTAGGGATTCGGCACTTGTGAGCTTCAATTGGTTTGTGTTTTTAACTTTGTTTTTGATGATTTTTAAGTTTTTGTGATCGTTGCTTTGTGTTCTATCAAACCCATGCTTTAATTTTAGAATTTGATGAAGATTTTGAGCTGTGCCATTGATGAAAATGTGAGCTTTGTGTTGATAGTTGGTGGAATATGGAAGTTTAATGTTGGGTTAACATAGTTTGTCTTTGAATTTTTTTATGAAATTGGCTATTTTGGGCTAAATTGTGAAAATAAGAAATTGAAGGATTAAAATGTGAAATAAATAAAATATGTGGGTTTGTATGAACACAAGGAAAATTCAGTTAGGCATGTGTGAAAAGAAATTATGTGAATTTGATGGTTTTATGAAATAGGGACTAAAGTGTCGAAATGTGAAAATATGAGGGCTATTTTGTAAAATACCCTAAGTATGTGTGTTTGGACTAAATTGAATGAATTGGCGGTTGACTGAGTTAAATTTGAATATGTATAGATCAAGAAAAGAGGGATTTGGATTGAGATCGAGGCAAAGATAAAGTGCTCGATTAATCGACTCGTTTTGTTACTTCAACGTCCGAAGTAAGTTCATGTATAATACGAACCGTTTAAATTCATATCTATGTGTTATGAAATGAAAGAATATGTGGTTATTGAATTAGAAATGCTATAAGTGGAATTGAGAAATGTGGCACTAAATGTGCGCAATTAAAATAGAGACAGAGGTGAATAGCACTGTGTATGCGAAGTAAAGAAGCCTCGGCTATATCTATTGGCACTGTGTGTGCGATATTGAGTTAAATTCGGTTTAATATAAAGGCACTAAGTGTGCGATGATATTAAAGCTTCGATTAAGAATTTGGCACTAAGTGTATGAATAAATCAAATGAATAATGAAGATTCATTGAAAGGCCGTATCGAGCATTGAGTAGCAAGAATGATTGTTAACTAAGTGTTGGGAAATGTATGTTCGCAACCTATGTGGTTGATGATATTGTTTATGGACACATGGTTAGTTGTGTAAGCATATGGCTAAGGATGATATTGTGTATCATTGTGAATGTATCGAAGTGATGGTTTACTTTGTATATTGATATTATTTTATTGAGTTATATGTATTATATAATGAACTTACTAAGCTTTTGAGCTTACTGTGTGAATTTTTCTCTGTTTTACAGTGTCTACATAGCTAGCTCGGATCCGGGATTCTCAGCAACTCAAACACACTATCGGCTATCTATTTTGGTATTTTTGGAAAGATGTATTTATTTGAATATGGCATGTATAGGCTAGTAGATATGGCATGTTATAAAGTGTATAAGCTTTGCCATGTGATATGACTTGGGAGTTGAATGATGTTGGTTCATATAAGTAGGTTATGTGAATGATAAATATGGTATGAGTTAGTAAAAATGGATATGTATGTTTCATGCTTAAATTGGTTGATGAGTATTGTGGTTTAAATGTGAAATTGTGATATGAATTGCATGATGCTTGACTTGTATGATTTGAAATGTGAAATTGGTATTTTGTATGGACTTATTTGAGTTGAAATTGAGTATGGAAATAGATGGTGTGGATGTTGATTAATTGGTGCATATATTGGTATGTTTTGGCTGCCATTTGAGGTATGAATGCATATGGTTTGATGCTTGTAGGTGATTCTAAGTGTGGGTGGCAAGTTTGGCCTTGCAAATGGCCTATAATTGCTCACACGGTTGAGCACATAGACGTGTGGCTTGACCGTGTCATTTGAGTTTACAAATTGAATCAAGTCAGGCTCGCACACGGGCTAGACACACGGGCGTGTGACTGGCCATGTGAAACAAGTCAGTTTCGACCACGGGCTTGACACACGGGTGTATGACTGGCCGTGTGGTGCAAGTCAGTGTCGACCACGGGTGAGGCACACTGGCATGTCTCAGGCCATGTGGACAAGTCAGTATGTATTCTCTATTTTGCCACGGCTTGGACACATGGGCGTGTCCGAGGCCGTGTGCCCATGTGTCCGAGGCCGTGTGAGGCACACGACCTACCTACACGGGCGTGTGACCTCTGTAGCTTGGAAAAATGTTAAATTTTTAGAAATTTTTGTATGTGTTCAGTTTAGTCCCGACTCCTTTCTAAATCGTGTTTAAGGTCTCGTAGACCTCATTAAGGGACTAATTGCATATAACTTGAATTGTTTGGACGATGATTAACTTTGTGTTGTAAAATGATTGTAAATGTTTTGATTGTTTGGTAATACCTATTACCCTATTTCGGCGACGATTACGGGTTAGGGATGTTATAGCATAGCCTTCAATCTCTTCTATTCAATCAAGTTCTGCTGATCATATTGGGATTGGATCCAATTTACTTCATCTAACTTTAACTCTGACAAAACTCAAAGAGAAGGAATCTCGACTTCAATAGGCAAAATCGCCTCTATTCCATAAACCAGTGAGAAAGGCGTTGCCCCGGTGGAGGTCCTGACAGACGTTCGATAAGCATAGAAAGCAAATGGTAACTTCCCATGCCAATCTTTATAAGTCTCAGTCATTTTCCCCACGATCTTCTTAATGTTCTATTGGTTGCCTCTAATGCACCTTTCATTTTTGTGTGATATAGTGATGAGTTGTGATGTTTGATCTTAAATTGACTACAGACTTCCGCTATCATATTGTTGTTCATATTCAATGCATTGTCAGATAAAATCCTTCCTGGCATTTCATACTGACATATGATCTCTTTCTTCAAGAATTTGCTGACTGCCGACTTCGTGAAATTGGCGTAAGAAGTGGACTCTACCCACTCGGTGAAGTAATCAATGACTACGAAGATGAACCGATGTCCATTGGAAGCTTTTGGCGAGATCGGCCCAATGACATCCATGCCCCACATAGAAAAATATCATGGAGAAGTCAAAACATGAAGAGGTGAAAGAGGAACATAAATTTTGCCTCCATAAATTTGATATTTGTGGCATCTCTTGGCATAACTGATACAATCTCCTTCCATGGTGGACTAATAATACTTGAATCTAATGATTTGCCTGGCAACATAAAACCATTAGCATGTGTTCCGCAAACACCCTCATGGACTTCTTCTAAGATTTTCTTAGCCTCAATAACGTCCACACATCTTAGTAGCACATGATCTTTTCTTCTTTTGTATAGGATCTCCCCATCTAAGACATAGTCATTGGCCAACCTTTTCAACGTCCTTTTTTCATTCTCAATTGCTTGATCGGGGTATTCACGGTTCTTTACATATCTTAGTATATCATGGTACTAAGGGTGATCATTATTTTCTTCTTCATTGATGTTGTAACAATGAGCCGGAGCCTCATAAATACTTATATGGATAGGTTTTACATCCTCCTACTTGTTCACTTTGATCATGGAAGCTCAAGTAGCCAGGACGTCAGCCATCTAATTTTCATCTCGCAAGAGGTAGCAGAATGTGATGTCATCAAACTCCTCAATTAACTCAAGAACCTGTATACGATAATTTACTAGTTTGGGGTCTCTCGTCTCTCATTCACCTTTGAGTTGATAGATCACTAGTGCAGAATCCCCATATACCTCTAGTTCTTTTATCTTGTATTCTATGGCTACAAGGATACCTATAATGCATGCTTCGTATTCTACCATATTGTTCATGTAATCAAAAACCAATTTACTAGTAAAGGGATAATAATTTTCGTTTGGGGATACCAAGACTACCTCGATTCCGTTACCCATAGCGTTGAAAGCTCTGTCAAAATTTAGCTTCCAAGGATGTCTATCTTGAGCATCTTCTTCGGTTGTTGCAACATACATTAGATCTTCATTCAGGAAATCAAAGTTTGAAGGCTCATAACCTTTTAGAGCTCTATTGATTAGAAAATCTGCTATTGTACTCCCTTTTACTGCTTTCTAGTTCACATAGATTATATCAAATTTAGAAAGCAAAATTTGCCACCGGGCCATTCTTCCATTCAGAGCAGTTGACTCCATCATGTACTTAAGAGGGTCTATTTTTGAGATTAACCAAGTTGTGTGGTACAATATGTACTGTCTCAGTCTCCAGGTTGTCCAAATCAAGGCACAACACAACTTCTCAATTAGAGAATATATTTCCTTCCTGTCTCATCGTGTTGGCCAAGCATACATCCCATAGAATTCTCAAATACTGCTAAGTACAGTATCAATGGCTTATCTAGACTAGGTGGCATCATTATTGGAGCACTAGACAGGTAATGTTTGACCTTGTCAAAAGTTTTCTAGCAATCCTTATCCCATATACCTGGATTGTGTTTCTTAAGGAGATGGAATATGGGGTCGTATTTCTCGGTCAATTATGAAATAAAACAGGCGATGTAATTTAGTCTTCCTAAGAAACCTCAGACCTCCTTTTGAGTGTGCGGAGAAGGTAACTCCTGTATAGCCTTGGCTTTGTCCAGGTCAGTCTTGATCCCCTTTCCCCTGACTATGAATCCTAATAATTTCCTCGACCTAGCCCCGAAAGTAAATTTTGCTGGATTAAGCTTTAGTTGGAATTTCCTCAACCTTAAAAACAATTTCCTTAGGACTTGTATATACTCTTTTTTATTCGGGATTTTGCGATCATATCATCGACATAAACCTCAATTTCTTTTGCATCATATCATGAAACAGGGTTACCATAGCTCTTTGATTCATCGCTCCTATATTTTTCAGTCCGAATGGCATCACTTTATAGCAAAATGTTCCCCATACGGTTTCAAATGTAGTCTTTCCATATCTTCAAGATGCATTTTATCTGGTTGTATCCGGAGAAGCCATCCATAAAGGAGAACAATGAGTAAACTGCTGTGTTGTCCACTAAGGTATCGATGTGAGGCAACAGGAAATTGTCCTTTGGGCTGGTTTTGTTTAAATCCAGTAGTCTACACATATTCGTACTTTCCCATCTTTCTTAGGGACAGTGACTATATTGGCTACCCACTCCGAGTATTTAACCACTTGTAGAAAACCAGCGCCAAATTGCTTATTGATCCCTTCTTTTATTTTTAACAGGATGTCAGCCTCATCCTTCGAAGTTTCTGTTGAATCGACTTACATTCTTCTTTTATGGGAAGTCGGTGTACCACGATATCATACTTAAACCAGGCATGTCTTGATATGACCATACAAAGACATCTTTGAATTCTTGGAGTAACTCAATGAGGTCTCGCTTTCTCTGCGGTGAAGCAAGCTCCGATCTTCACCTCTTTCTTTTCTTGTCTGTCTCCTAAGTCCATAATTTCTACTGACTCTTTGTGAGGTAGAATCTGTTTCTCCTTTTGTTCTACCATTCTCAATAAATTAGGAGATAGGTTACAATCTCGATCATCTTCAAAGTCCTGAGGTTCCTCTAGACACATATCTTGCTCAAAAGGATATTCTGAGTCAGTAGCAGCATCGCTCATATCATTGATATCTGGAGACTAGTTATGGGAACAAAGGAAGACCCAAAGAACAAATGAATCTAAGAATAATTATTTGTGTGATATGAGTATGAATGAAATGAAAAAAGTAAAAGAATATTTTCCAAAATTAGCCACAAATATGTATTTTATTAAAATAAAAATAATGGACATATGCCTTTTTTCACAAAAGGATTCTTATTGCTCCTAGGCTTAAAGCAATAAGTGTGTTTTGAACATTACTCTGAATTAGTTCTAAAAATTACAGAATCTCTTCCGCAGTCCAATTGTTCAGAATATTTCCAGGGATATAAGGACGAATACCTGACAGGTTTTCCCCAATTCTTTCTTTGGATATAGCATTGATGCTTACGTTTTCCAATATTTCTTCGCATTTTCTTTTCTTGACATCTTTTGTTCATGATAAAGTAATTTCCTCTGACACAAACGTTTTAGATATATGGGGAAAGGTCATCGGTTCTTACTTGACCTCTGCACCACTCAGCCGCACTCTTATTCTTTCTTGTTTCCTTTCCAACTCCTTCTTCATTTTCCTCGCATTTGGCTTGTATCCTAAGCTAAAGCAGTCTCATTTGTCCATCAGCATTGGTGCCTTGACTCTCCCTTGAAAGCATTTTTAGTATTGGGATCTTGTTTCCTTCGACAATGAAAGTTGCATTAACAAATTCCAATGATCGAAAGGAATATTCTAGTGTCTCTTCAACAGCTCCTATGTATGATGCATCACTAGTTATGGATGCAATGATATCCTCTTTAGCATTTATTGTCACTAGTCGATCCTCTGTTACCAACTTCAATTTTTGGTGTAGTGACGACGACACGGCCCCAGTCAAGTGAATCCAAGGTCTACCAAACAAGCAATTATAAATGGCTTGATATCCATCACAAAAAACTATACCTCATATGTGTTTGGACCAATTAAGAGAGGTATTTCAATCCTTTCCATCACCCTCCTTTCTGTATCATTGAATGCTCTCACTATATTTTGGCACATCTTCATGTGAGAGCTATGCACTGGTAATCTTTTCAGTTTGGATAGAGGCAAAATGTTCAACGCAGATCCATTGTCAATTAACACCTGTAATACCCCATGCCCGAGTCCGAGGTTAAAACCGGATATGAGATATTACCATGCTTGAACCTTCTTAAACATGTACTTATGGGCTATAAAATTTTTTGTTCGAATTGAAAACTTCTGTTTCTTAATCAATTCATACATTTCAT
Source organism: Gossypium rotundifolium (assembly GCA_025506655.1). Lineage (NCBI taxonomy): Eukaryota > Viridiplantae > Streptophyta > Magnoliopsida > Malvales > Malvaceae > Gossypium > Gossypium rotundifolium. Next base: position 158,334,997 of record CP106722.1, on the reverse strand, counting down.
GGGCCTACGAAGCCTTAAACTTACGTCCGAAAACTTTCAAAACTCAACTAAAGACTTCTCTCAAAACAGGGGTCACACGCCTGTGTGGTTTGGGACACGCCCATGTACCCATGAGACATGCCCGTGTCTTTCACCCGTGGTCGACACTGACTAATTACACATGGCCTTGACACACCCGTGGCCCTAGACCGTGTGCCATACCTTGACATACTAACTTATTCACATGGCTTGGAGCACACACCATGTGCTAACCGTGTGCCACACACGGCCTATACAAACGGCCGTGGGGTTAGCCCGTAGTCTATTCTGACTTAAAACACTAACATGCAGGGAACACACGGCCTAAACACATGCCCATGTGTCTATCCGTGTGGGCACTTAGAGGCTATTTACCAAGCCAATTACCGCTCTGAAATCAAGATCAATCTCAAGCCAAATTCAATAATTCAAATACTTGGTCTAATATTAACAAAGATGCTTACTTAATTGATATAAATATACATACATATCTAGTCACACATAGCCAATATTTTTAACCATATACAAAAGAATAATAAACTTGATAGCCCATACTTTGGCCCTTCATAAGACATATTTTCAAATGAAATGCTTCCTATACATGCCATACTTAATGTAAACAATATGGGTATACCAAAATAGTAATTGATAGTGTGCTTCGAACTCCGACTTCAATGATCCACAAGTTAGCTTGGCGGGACTACATAGAAAGAAAGAATTAAAGACGTAAGCATTTAGTTTAGTAAGTTTGCATGTAATGCACATATCAATATAATTGCTTAATCAAAATTCATTCATCATAAACAAAGGCATTGCCTAACTCATGTGTTTGAGCTTACTTACTCTTGAAGATTCTTACATAACTCATGATACTTACTAGTCTCATGCTAATGAGGTAAACAAGGTTCCTATATCACTTGATCACATTGATCAGCATACTTTACTATGATAAGTATATTCTCAACTTCATCATGCATCACATATATAATATTCTCAGTTAACTTTAACTAGCATGACTTGATGATAGCTTTACTTACTTAACTTCTTGCTTTTTCATTTAATCTTTACTCCTATGCTTAATAAATTATTATGAATAACCGATGATACTAAATCTCATCCCACATGTATCTGGATGACAAAGTTATATCCTTGATATAGTCTTAAAATGGGATCTCTTACTTGATATTGACACCATGTCTTGACATGGACTTACACGAGGTCTTCCTTATGGGTTCCCTTGGGAACTTACCATTGCTATGTCATGACATAATCTTACTTGGTATCCTTACTTTGTCAATGCCGAGCCTTGGTTTGAACTAACATGAAATCTTCCTTGATACTCACCAATGCCAAGCTTTGGCTTGGACTTACATGAAATATTTATCTCATGATAACTTTACAATGCCAAGACTTGTCTTGGACTTACATGACATCTTTGCTTGGAGACTCACCAATGCCATGCCTTGGCTTGGGCTTACATGGGTCTTCATCTCATAATAACTCTTCAATGCCAAGACTTGTCTTAGACTTACATGATAACTTGCCTGATTGCCGATGCCATGCCTTGGCTTGGTCTTATACGGGCTTTCTCATCTCATGTGGTAGATCGAGTATCCTTAGTAATTCAACTTCAATCGAGACTTCCTCATGATTAATCTCATTAATTTCTTTGTTTAACATACCATTAAACAATCTCATGGAATTAAAATATATTCAACATCATACTAAGCAATTTAAAGATATTTATCATAAAGCTTAGAAATCATACAAACTTACCTCAATATACAAAATGTATATAGATATTGCAATTTAGTCCTCGACTTTGTTCTTGCCTCGGTTTCGATCCGGGCTTTATTTCTCCTGATCTATAATAATAATTTAACTCATTTAATACACATATTGACCAAATTGACTCATAACTCATACTTTGGCAAAATTTCCAGTTTACCCCTAAACTTTCTCATAATTACACTTTTGCCCCTAGGCTCGTAAAATGATTTTCATTCAACTTTCTTAAACTTCATGCTTAGCTGATTCATTTTCTCTACTATAACAATTATCAATTCTCAATATTTCTATCATGAATGACCAATTTCATAACTATTACAAATTAATGCATACTAACATTTTTCATGAAATTCACTTAGGAAAAGATATTTATCTAACATCAAAATCTCATAATCTTCCATAAAACATCATTTTACAATTATGTCATACATGGGTATTTTTATGGACATGAATTCTAGCTCAACTTATAGCTACAAATAGCTAATTCATAATACGAGAACTCTAAAAATACGAAGAATATTAAAAATAGGGCTAAGATGCACTTACTAACAAGCTTCAAAAATTGAAGAACCCTAGCTATGGAGTCTCTCAAATTTTCAGCACAAGGAGGAAGAAGATGAATAATATTTTTGTCATCTTTTTCCTTTTTAATTATTTAATTAATAAATGACCAAGATGTCATCCTCACTAAATTTTCACAATTTCCTAACTCATGTCCATTTTTGTCCAAAAATTATAATTTAGGAAAATTGCTATTTAAGGACTTCTAATTAATAATCCAAAGCTATTTCATACAAAAAAAACTTCTAGAATCTCATATTTTGCAACTTTTGCAATTTAGTCCTAATGGACCCCTTTAATGCCAATTTCATAAAATCTCTACATAAAACTTTCATAATATCATGAAAACATCTCAAATACCTTAAAAACTCATTTTACTAGCTCGAATTTGTGATTTCGCACCACTATTCCGACTATGACCTAAATTGGGTTGTTACAACACCCCTGGCAATGTATATCCTTTGCAGCAAGTAATGATATGTAGGGCCATCATGGATCCCATGCCCCCTGGAGGTATTTTATCATCTTTAAAAAGATGAAATTGTCGGCACTTATATTGTTAACCAGGCGGTCTAGCTTGTTCATAGAGATATCATTAGTGACATAAGTTTCATTCAGTACTTTCATCAACGCACTTCGATGTGTCTATGAGCTCAAGAGCAGCGCTAATACTGATATACGATCTGGTTGTTTGTGTAGCTATTCTACAACACTATACTCACTATGCTTTAATAATTTCATGAATTCTTTAGCCTCGTTCTCAGTTACTAGCTTGTTAACTAGTAATTCAAGCCTACTCGTCTTTTTTTCGTGTTCTCAATTGCTAAGGTTATTCCTTTAGCGGGCTCAGTTCTTACACTTGCAGGATCATAGCCCATTCCACTGTGCATGTAAAAATCGATATCCTGGCCCTCTTCTAAAGTGCCAATCGATTTCTCTTCTCTTGGGTCCATCACGTTGCAGTAATAATTCTATGGAACCCTTTTGCTATCTTTATAAGGAAAAGCCACGGGTTTCTATATTATGACTCTTGGCGCAGTTTGTGTTCTTACTTTATTATTTCTTGGCCGTGAAATAATCACCACTGGGTGGTTGACCTTGTGGACCTTCTCCGTTGATCCTTCCTCTGAGGCGCAGATGTCTCATTCTTCCAAGCCTTTGACATTTTCAAAAAATTCTAACTCCTTGTTATCTATCAGATTTTGCACCAAAGCTCTGAATTCAGTGCATTCTTGGATCTCATGACTTTCTTCAGCGTGGAACTCACAATAGCTCCTCACCCCTTTAGGTACCTCCTCTGAATCTTGAACGATTAATCCCATGCTTATCATTTCTTGCCAGACCCATTTTAACATGGATCTTACTTCCGCAATATCAGTTTTGGTCTTTTTTCCTCCACTCTCAATTATCGTATTTACCCCTTCGTCTGAATGACTGGGTAACGAGTTTTCTGCCACATTAGGTCCCGATGGATCATCGAACCTTACAATCCCCATCTTGATTAACATTTCAATCAACTTTTTAAATGTAGTGCAGTTCTCAATTGAGTGTCTCGCTATTCCTGCGTGGTACTCGTATTGAGCATTCGCATCATACCATTTTGGGAATGGAGGTCGCATGGGTTTCAAGTAAAAAAGGGATACCACATACGCATCGAATAAATTTTAATATAACTCCCTATATGTCATCGGGATGGGTGTAAACTGGAGTTTTTCTGTGTTTGGTCTTGAGTTAGATTTTTTCCTTGAGGGGCCTTGATGGTTGGTTGTTATAGTCCTTGGTTGGTCTACAGTGACCAATTTTGAATAGCCTTTATACACACTCGCGGTGTTCACTTCATTTTCTTTTTTTTTCGGGGCTGATCTTTTAGCATTTTTCCTCACATCTATTTTCCCTCTCCTTCCTGCATTTTCAATCATATCTCCAAACATTGCTATATCCAAGAAGCTCTTAGTAGCACTTCCCAATATATGGTTAATGAATGAGGCTTTTATAGTGCTTATGAAAAGTATTGTTGTCTCCTTCTCCAAAAGAGGTGGTTGGACTTGCGTTGCCACCTCTCTCATCTCTAAGTGTATTGTCTAAAGCTTTCACTTTGCTTCTTCTCCATTTTTTGCAATGTAATTCTATCGGGTGTCATTTGGTAACATAGTTGTATTGTTTCATGAAAGCCTAGTCTCCCTCATACACCGGGAAGGCTTCTAGCTTCTCTGCCTGAAGGAGCTTTTGGCAGTGAGTCGAAAGTCTTAGTGAGAAGCCCTCTCCTATCTAGGACTATTTCCACTCTTCTCTGAGTGCCAAAAAAACAGTGCTAAGGTAGCGCTCACAGTGAGAGCTCAGCTTACTATTATTCCTATCCTAATGTGTCAAGAATAGAATAGGTAGTACAGGTCAGCAAGCAAGCATAGCTAGATCTAAGGTATTTGGCCATGTCTTTCCATGAGTTGATTTTGGCACGGCTTATCTGGTTGTACCACTTGGCGGCCGACCAGATCAAACTATCCTGGAAGTAGTGAATTAACAATTGGTCATTATTGACGTATCCCATCATTCTTTGGTAGAACATTGTGATATGGGCTTCAGGACAACTAATCCCACTATATTTTTGAATTCTGGAGTTTTAAATTTTAGTGGGAGCACTAGATCAGGAACTAAGCTCAACTCCTTAGCATCAACCCCGCAAAAGTAGCCGGTACTCTCCATATCTCTAAATTTCTCTTCCAACCACTTGCACCGATCTTCTAGTTGTTTTGGCAATTCTACCTTTGCTCTATCCATTTCAACCATATTGTCCAAATCGGGAACAACTGGGTTGATCGGATTATCTCTAGGGTTGGAACCTGAACCTGTTAGGTAATTCACCGGTGTTGAAGTGTCGGCTTGATATTGTTGAGGTCTTATGGTAACGGGTACCCTTCGTGGATATGTTTCTTGTTAGGCTTGGACATTTACTAGGGTAAAGCGGGGTATTTAGGGTCTTCATTATCATCTCTAGGGTTATTTACAGCACTTTTCCACTTTTCAGTCCTTCCGACCAGCACTAGGGTCAACTAGCTTATCACACTTCGTTGGGACTCTTGTATTTGATCCCTCATGTCTTGCTGTACCTTAGCTAATTGTTCTTGCTGTAGGGCTTTCAACTGATCTTGCATGTCCTTTTGAATTTGTTCCAATCTCTCTAACCTTTGATCAATAGCTCTAATTTTATCGCGGGTACTGTAACGATATTTGGTTGGTAAATTCTTGTTGGTTTCCAGGGTAACTGTCATAATTTTGATTAATAATGATTTTTTTTATGAAACTTAATGCATATGATGAAATACAATGCTGATGAATGAAAAATGAATGCAAAAAGAGGCTTTAATTCTGATTCAATTATATTAGAATAACTTTACTACAAAACGAATCTTTTTACATAAAATAGATACATTTTACATATACAACCTTAGCCTAATACTCAAAGCCTTGGCTTTCCTAAGAAGCCAAGCTAATCTTATCCTCGATCTGATTCTGATTCGTATTTTAAGCTCAGCACATTGGCTCGAACCTTAGGATTTGCAAATGGTCGGCTACTTCCTGTTCTTGAGTCACAGCTTCGCCCATCATGTGATCTGCATCTCTAATCTGACCTTTGAGAGCGTTGGAATTGCTCTTTCCTGTGTTCATTGTTCGTTTCAAGAAGTTCAACTCGAAGTTCACAATTTGACAGTGTGATCTCGAGCTCTTCTATCCTTCTCTTCAGCTCTTCAATCTTATTTAGGCTTGCTTTAACTCAATTGCGGAGTTGCAACTACGACATTGACGCAGTGTTCTTTCTAATTCTGCTATCCGGGCTCTTAACCCAACCTTTTCATTTTGGCGTTCTAATAAATCCCTTTCTAGAGCATCTTCTCAAACTCGAGTATATTGGAATTTCTTTTCCCACTGATCAGTTCTAATATTTTCTTCTTTAATCTCTTGCCGCCATTACTTAGATGTTTTTACCCAATTTGGAAGTCCTTATCGACAAGCACAACTTCTTATAATCTATTTTTAGACTATCTAAGTCTTCTTTAGCCTTGTTCTTTCCTTTTCTCATTTTCTCAGATTCTAACTTCTGAACGTCGACGTCTAATCCTAGCTTCATCTTTTTCTCTAGCTCTAAACTCCTCTTTTCAAAGTATTGCTTTATGATTTCCAACTTAGACTAGATTACTTGTAAGTACTCTTCTATTGGCCGAATCTTTTCTTAACTTGACATGGGGACATTGTCATTGAGCTCTTCTATCGCGGGTCGTCATGGGATTTGCAGCAAAACTTTTTATTCTGAGTTTAGTTCCAAGCGTTCGATATTTCATGAACCTTCTTCTTGTAATTATCACTCTTGTACGCAAACTCGTGTTAAGCTAACCCTTGCGTTGCTGGTATGACCTACCTCGATCTATACTGTCTCAATATAAGTAGAAGGGCGTATCCAATAGCTCCTCATATCCTGAGTAGAGGGACCTAGTCGAAATCTCCACATCAATACAAAATCACATTAGGGATCATCCAATGGGCCCTCCATTCGACGTTTTCGTCTTGGAGACTCTAGAGAATTACCATCCATTTCTCATTTGAAATGTTGTCTCGCTTTGGCGTAGCCACGAATTCTTTCAACATAGAGTAATTCTTGGAGAATACTCGATAAGAGACCTTTTCTACCTTCCAAAAGTGGCTGTGAAACTATGTTAGCAAGAGTTGTGCACACCCGGTAAATCTTCCTTCTCTCATTCTTCGACATGCACTCAAAGATCTAAAAATTTTGGCCAAAATCACCGGGACAGACGTGACCCTTTTGTCCAGCCGGTCGAATTGATCTGAGACTGCATCATATATGTGCCCTAGCACTTTGGAAAAGATAACCAACCCGTAAATACTCAAGGCGAAGACGTTGACTCTTTTCTTTGTATCCGGATGTGCCAAGATCAAATCCTGTAAACTTTTTCAAGGGATGCATTTTTATCTCCTTTTTGTTTAATTCGTGCTGCGACCTATTGGTCACTCATTCCCGTTATGCTCATTAGCCTATTCAAGAAAGTCAGGACGTTGGCGGCTCTAGAATAAGCTTTGTTGGCTTGGATCCTCGGGCAACGGAGCAGAGTTGTGTATTCTTCTACGGTGGGCACCAAGTTTTCCTTTCCAAAAGTAAAACGGCTATAGGCAGGATTCCAAAATTAGGCCAGAGCTCAGCATAAATGCTTATCCACTTTGACATCAAGTAAAAAGGCAAATCGCCATAATTTTGGTGGAATAATTGCTTGGTTTCATCATCCCATTGCTCTCATATTTCTTTTAACTCTTGAAGATTATTCTGAGTCACACTAATGATAGTGAAATCTCATAATTCTAACATATATCCCTCAATCAGGCTATCACCCTTCTCTTGTTGTGTCTTCTCGGACCATATCTAGACGGCCGCATTGTCTTTCACTTTATTAAGAAATCTATTTTCCATGACAAGCTTTCTATTTAGCAACTGAACGTGAATCAACACCCTTTTCTATAATGAAAATGCAATGCAATCACAGCCAAAATAAAACGAAACAAGTCAATACATTTCATACAAATATAGGATTCAAAGCAAGAAATAATAAATATAACACCTAATCGGATGACCACTACAGGTTTGGTATGGCTCTATCTAGGGTAGGTTCTTAGGGCTCATTATATGCGATACGATTCTAAAATAAGGGTACCTAAACCAACAGATTCCTCGATCTTCACCCATTATAGGCTCGTAAAGACCGAGTTTGGTTCAGGGGAATACATTTCCCTATGGCTATTTGGAGATGAAAATCTTACGAAGACATAGGTACGGATGTATCCCGAAAGCGATCCACTATCTTTTACGGAGGTGAAAACCTCACGAAGGAATAACTTCTCACTCCCACTTAAGACGGGCAAAATCGGATGATTATGCAATGCAATATGAGGAAAACACACAAAAAGAAACTTTCGAAACAATAAAACAAATATGCTAGATCACTATATAGCTCGAGAGATCAACCGAGAGATCAAGGACAAAATATAAAGAATAAAATGCAATAAAATGGATCATTAATTTAAACCAAATTATCAATTTTCAACAAAAAGACCAAAAAGTAACCAACTCACGGCTTGACTCTCTTATTTTTATCCTTAGTAGAGTCGCCAAGCTGTCAAAATATTTTTTGAAATCAACTTATATTTAAAAACAAAAACAAAAATAGAGTCCCCACCAATCATTTTTATGAGGCGTGATCGAATCACCTCGTAATTTGATCGTTTTAATAAAAGATTTGATTTACTAAAACAATGATTTTTGGTCTACAAAATTCAGGAAATGGATTCAGGAGTCGGTTACGCACGAGGAAGGATTAGCACCCTCGTGACGCCCAAAATTAGTACCTAGTTGATTACTTGATGTCTTAGTGTCGAGAATTGAAAATTTGAAGAGAATAAAAAACATGATCCCACTTTGCATAATGTTTTTTTAATTAAAATTACTTGAATAAATCAAAACGTATGTAAAATGCCCTTTTACCTTGAGATAACAAAAAAGTCATATCTTGTAAGTTAGGACACGACATCTCAAATTTTCTAGAATAAGCTTGCTCTTTATTTTAATTACTATTTAAATCTCATGTGTTTTAATTTCAAAAGGAATAATCGATTATCTAGGTTCAAAAAGAAAGTTGAACCTCATAAATTAGGGCGCGGCTTTTTGAATCTCTAAATACGAAACATTGCCTTAATTTTAAAATTTTCCTTTTTTATGCATCGTGCGAAAAACGAACGTAACACTTAAAACAATATGCATTTTACTTATTCGGGCATAATATACGCATGGATAAATGCTTAAACTTAATGTATGATAGTGATAGCGAAATAATATAAGATGGCCGTGTGGGTAGAACATTTATATTAGAATGATAAATATCAAATAAATGGATAAATACTATAATAACAATAATGTAAATATAGCAATAATAAGAATATTAATTCATGACATTAACAACAAAATAAATAAAGTAACTTAAAAAAAGGAAAACGAAAGGTGCTTAATGAAAAGGAAGTATAAATAATATCAAATTTAAATATTTAAAAAGTGAAAGAATAATAAATAAATAAATAGATAAAACAAATATACATAGTATTAAAAATTTATAAATCAATAAATCAATAAAATATAAAATATTAAATTTAAGTTTTAAAAGTAATAATAAATAAATAAATAAATCAATAAAATATAAAAATATTAAATTTAAGTGTTTTAAAAGTAAAAGAATAATAAATAAATAAATCGATAAAAATATAAATAATATTAAAAAGTGTTTAAAAAGTAAAAGAATAATAAACAAATAAATAAATAGATAAAACAAATGTAAAATGATGAAATTAATTGAATGAAGGACTGAATTGAAATTTAAACGAAATTAAAGGTATAAATCATAATAAATTAAATAATAAAACCGAATAAGGACTAAAATTAAATACGCTTAAAGGAGGAGGGACTAACTGGGAAATCATTCCCTGTCCCAAAACACAGGGTTCCTTAATGGACCGAATCGAAACAAAATTAAAATCATAGGGTATAAATTAAAAAAAGGACTAGATTGAAAAATAATTAAAAAGCGGAAGGGCTGAAGGCACAATTTTTCCCCTTTAAAAAACACACGGATCTTGCAGGTTCAGGTTGGGTCGGTTCGGGTCAGCTGAAAACGACGTCGTTTTGGCGTATGTACAATAAGCCCAAAACGACGCCGTTTTAATGGGCTATAAAAGTAAAAAAAAAAAGTTTCAAAACTCATTTTTGCATCTGTTTTAAATAAAGAAAAAAACATTAGAAACCCTCTTTTTTTTTTCTCTCAATTTTCCAGAATTCGACCTAAGTCCGGCGAATGTCTGTCGCGACGTCTGTTGGTGACGGCTCCGCCTTTCCCGGTGGCTGAATTTTTTTTTGCCTTTTTTTAATCTTTTTAAAAAAAAACTAAAACCCAAATCTAAGCCAAATATCTTTCATTGTCGTTTTCATCGGACCTTCATAGAACCCTAATGAGTTTTGAGGCGTTTGGGGCGTCGATGGTCTTCCTCAACGGCGGCAGAAGGTGGAACGGCAGGTAAAAGGTCCCTTTTTATATGTATTTATTATATATATTTTTTGCTTTCGAAAATAAAACAAAAATAAATCACCTTTTTGCTCAATATTTTGTATTCAATTTCTATGTGTATATTTTTTCTTCGTGTGTAAAAAATTGCATTGGTTGTTGTGGCTTTTATAGTTGATTTACATATTATATTTCACTATTTTTTAGCTACTGTTTAGCCACTGTTCTTTGTTGTTTCTTGCAGGTAGTGGTTGACGATGGTGGCAGGCAGTTGGTGGTGGCAGGCTAGGAGAGGTGTTAGCTAGGTTTTTTTTTTTTTTTTTGAATACTGTTTAGATTTTGGGCCATTTGGGCCATTAGGATTTTTTGATTTAGGCTTGTAATTATAATGGACTTGGACTGTTATTTATTATTTTTATTTTGGTTTTATATATATTTTTGTATTTGGGTTTTATTTGGGCAGGGCTAAATTGGCCCATTACAAGCTTGTATTAGTTATTTATAAATATGGACTAGTTTAGGTAAAATTTAAACTCATATTTCGAGTCGAATTAAATTTAGACAAATATAAAATGTATTAATATAATACCTAAACCGATTGAACACTCAATAATAAGAAACTTGAGAGAAGAAAGAATTTTTTTGGAAAAAAGGAGTTATGTTATATATATATATATATATATATATATATATTAATTCTTTTAGATTTTTAAAATATTTTTATATACATTCATTATGTTTTTAAAATTATTTATATATATAAATTTAAAATTAAAAACCATATATAAATATTAAAGATTACTTTTTAAAAAATTATAGCTGAAATTGTACCTTAACTGAAGGAGGCGGCTAAGAATATGCCGTCACAAGTGAGGAGTGGAAAGACTAGAATCTACTTTACTGAAGACTTTGGACAGTTGTTTGAAAAATGGACAACTTAACTACTTCTTTCACACGTGTATTTCTTAAAAGCTAACCCATAAAGCCTCCATCCCATGTGAACCTCTTTTTCCCCAAAAGATAAATCTTCTCCTTCTTACTTTATAAAAAAAAATTATTAAGGAATACGAGTTGATTTCTGGTCAACGGGTGAATTTCGATAAATCTCTTATCTACTTTGGAGCCAATGTAAAACAGGAGACTAAAGATTATATTGTCAATTTGTTAGGAGTCAGGGTTGCTGCTAATCCTGAGAAATACCTAGGCCTACCTATGATGGTTGGTCGAAAGAAATCCTGGGCCTTTGCCTATTTTTCGGATCGTTTCAGGAAAAGAATTGAAGGCTGGAGCTTGCGTTATTTATCTACGGGTGGGAAGGAAGTCTTTATCAAATCGGTCCTACAGGCCATTCCCCTTTATGTTATGCAATGTTTCCTTATGCCAAAAACTTTTTGTCGTAAGCTTGAGGGATTATGAATAAGTTTTGGTGGACCAATAACAAATTGTCGAAGGGATTCATTGGAGTGGATGGGAGTCATTAAGCAAACCAAAACCGAGGGGGTATGGGGTTTAAAGATTTGGTTTTGTTTAATAACTCCTTATTAGCAAAGCAGATTTGGCGTGTTTTAACTTAGCCTAATTGTCTTTTAGCTAAAGTCTTAAAAGCACGTTACTTTCCTCACTCTGATATTTTATCTGCTAATATTGGATCTTACCCATCCTATACCTGGCGTAGTATTTGCAGCGCACGAGAGTTGATTGAGAATGGGCTGTTATGGCAAATTGGAAGTGGCTCTGACATCAATATTTGGAATGATCCCTGGTTACCTGGCCAAGAGAATAATAGAGTTTCAGTTCAACGTATTTCTCCAAATTGGACTCATCAGAATCGACTTTTCAATTGTGGCACCTTTACGGAATGATGAGATCTGAATAGTATTTTGATCTTGATACGGTCAATCGTATTCTTGCTATTCCAATTGCGGGAGGTCATCGGGTGATTTACTGGTGTGGAAGTGGGATGGATCAAGTAATACACGGTAAAAAGTGGATATAGGTCCTATATACAGAACATTTACAGACCTCTTCTATAGCTACCTCTAATGATATGATTGATCCTAAATTTTACAATTGCTTATGGAATTTAAACATTCCTGCAAAAATTAAAATTTATGTCTGGAGGTTAACTAATAATTTATTGCCCCATCTTTGTAACTTGGCGCGCAGGAAGTTGTGTGTGGACGTGGTTTGCCCTCTTTGTAAGAATGGCCCGGAGAATGCTGATCATCTTATGTGGCTCTGTCAACTGACACAAGATGTTTGGAAGTCTCTGAATATCATGGTCCCTCCTTTTGACCCATCGACAGGTGGTAAGATCTGCTTCATCAATACATTTTCTGCTGCAAATGAACAACAACGACAGGTGATGGTCCTTTCCTTATTGGGGCTGTGGACTCGAAGGAATAAATTAATTCATGAAGGGGTCAAATTCTCTAGCGTGAATTATTATGGTTTCTTAAAGGTTACAATCGAGTGAACCTTAACAAAGCAATATCTTTTCCGTCCTCAACATATTTGGGGAATCAAGTGGAAACCCCTAACATAAATTTTATTAAATCGAATTTTGATGCATCATTTCAAATTGATACAAAAATTGCTATCACGGCGGTTTTAGCTAGGAATTGAAGGAGAAATAGTGGAGCGGAGACTTATCTGTTTAGAGCCGTGGGCGATACGTTTGTATGAGGCGAGGGCATGCGAAAGAACCCTTATTCGGCGAAAGCTTTGGGCTTCCGACGGATAATCGTGAAGGTGACTCCTTAACCGTTATTAAGAATATTCTGAAGAAATAGAAAGACAAGTCCTTTATCCGACCGATTACACAGTATATTCTCTCTATGGAAGATGAATTTGATGAAATCTCTTACCGTTTTGTCCCCCGGAAAGCGAATAATACGACTCATACACTGGCGATGGAAGGTAGGAGAAGACACGATTTTAGAAGATGGAGTGATGGGGTTCCGGACTGCTCATTGGCGTCGACTTTGAAGGAGTGGGAGATGTGGAATTCTCTACCTAGGAGATTTTTCGGTGATGCTTCAATGGTGGAGAAGGTTCGTTGAATTTCCACCTTTTTCAAGCTTTTGGTTTTCTTCTCGATTTTCTTGGCTTTTGAGATCGTGGAAAACGACTCGACCGATATTGGGTTTTGAATGGTCTTTGTGGTATGCAGCGGTTTTATTAGTGGTTTTGTTGTTTTTTAGGCTTTCAATTATTGCTCTCAGCTACTTTATTTATTGTTTTTTGCCTTTTACTTGTTTTGTCGTCTTTGGTCTTGACCTTTTATGTTCTTTGTTTTGTTGGTTGTTTTTTAATTTGTGTGGGCCACACAGATTAATATCAGTCTATTATTTTGACAAAAAAATTATTATTAAAATTTTTAGACTTTACAAATAAATTTAAAAATTAACAAATAGTTTATAAAAATATAATTTAACATATAAGATTTAAAAAGATATATAATTATTTTCAAGATAATTTATAAAAATAAAAATATATTTCAATCTACTAAATATTAACCTTACAAAAAAAATTATAAATTTCGAGTCACACTTTATTATATTATATTTATTTTTTATTCAATACTCTCAGGCATTTTTTATGACACCTCAATCTTAGATTAAATTAGAAATCTCATTATGTTTGAAAACTATATATTTAAAATTTAAAATGTATCTAAACAAAACATATAATAAATAATAATAAAGTATGATTTGGATCTAATTAATCATAGCATATGAAATATCAAATATTTATGATATTAAAATGACAATAATAAATTATTTTGTATGTAAAAGCGAAATTTGAACACAAAACACGTTAAATTAAGAATATTAAATAAATACAATTATATAGCATTGTTTTGTCATTAATTTGTAACATCAACTTAATCAATAACATTATTAATATATAAAAATTATATACCAAATATATTTATTAAAGTTGCATATAAAAACTAAAATTTTCTTTAATTTAAATGGTAAATGAAAAAGTTTTATATACATAATATCATTGGTTCAAATCTCATTATGGACAAAATTTTATTGATTTTAAAAGATAAAACATCCACATAAACATATAATTTACTTTGTAAATAAAATAGTTTTCTTTTTTGTAATTTTCTAACTGAGTTGAGACGGGAAAAAAGTTTAGACAATTCGATTTATAGTGGTTTGACCCTATTGACTACCTTCATTACTTTGGTATATTTTAACCAAGAATTTCTCAACTCACTGTACTTAAATTGTTACCTTTAACAAAAAGGAATAACTTTACAATCCCTATATAATTCACAAGACTTAGATAGAAACTTCTCTCTCTATCTTTTATTAAACTGGAACCTTTCTTAATTTTTATAACTTAACTAAAACTCTTCCAATTTACAATTTGTGATGCTAAAAGGAGTAAACAAAGAGACCTCTACAAGGTATGAGTTTATAAAATTAAGCTCTCAAAGAAACGAAATGAGAGTGATAAAACATCTAACAATAAGCTTTTAGAGAATATTTACAAAAGAAATGAAAGAATAAATATTTGAATACTTTTCTATTGATCTTGATGCTTAGATATCTCTATCTCTCAGAGTGTTGAAGTGTATTAATATCAAGGAACAAATTTGTGGACGTTTATGATCGTTAGGATGAAATCTACTCGTTGAAAGCATTAACTTTGAGCTTAAAAATTATCCTTGAACATTTGAAAAATAGTCGTTATATAACTGTTGGCAGGCCATGTCTCAAGACAAGTTATCAATTGTCTCTAGACATACTGCTCAGTGCCTGAAGATAGACAGCTCTTGAAAAAGAGTTTTGCTTCGAAGTTTTCATGTCTCGAAACTTGTATAACAAAGTCGCTTAAAAATATTTTAAACACCTTAAAATATTTTGAGTTAATTAACCCAAAATATTTTGATTAAAAATTAATTTACTTTGGAATAAGCATACCGGTTTTTAATAATAATAATAAAAGGTAGTCTAACGTCTAAACTCAAGTGCAGAGCAGTTGAAGGTGTGATTGGGCTGAACACCTGCTGTTTACTGGATTTCGGTCTATCTTTTTTTTATCAGCCCAATAGCAAGATTTCGTTCGTTGTAAAAGCTGCCATCTCATTTGTATTATAGTCGTATAAGTTATAACACAAATTGGAATGATTTTTATCTAAAATATATAAGTGAATTCAAAGTATTTCACTTTTAAAGTTTAAAATAGTGATATTAAAATAAATTATTTTTCTAATTTTTTTCTATTTTCACTTTTTTTAATTTTTTTAGCTAGTTAAACCCAGAGTAAACTTGTTAAATTGATTAAACCGACAATCAATCATTTGATTTATTTGATTCTAAAAGCATTGAAAAAATGTTAGGTACCTTGAACAAATTAATACTTGAGCCAAAAATAATATAAGGATAATTTTGTCTTAATAATTTATTTGTACTTTCTTTTTTCTTGATTCGAAGTCAACAATTATCTATATCCATTTTCAAACTCTTAAATAAGAGGATAAAGATGATTCAACATGCTCGAGCTTATGTCTTCCTACATTGACAACAATATTAATATCAATCAAGTTAAGATTCAATCAGCAATTTATTTTTATATTTTATCTAAACACGAAATTCAGTTTTCACAATCATTTTCCAATAATTATGTGAATTAACTTTCAAGAGAATATTCTATTTGAAGGAAAATAAATTCACTTTTACATAATAATTGAATGTTAAACATAATGTTCCAATTAATTGAAAGGTAAACTATCAAAATATTCATTTTTGTTTGTCTCAGGTTACATTTTAGGTACTTATGTTTGAAATGCTACGTTTTAGTCACTTACGTTATCGTGTTGTAACATTTTAGTCACCGAGTCGTTAATGGTGTAACAGTAAGATGACGTGACACGTTAAATCATCATTTTAAACAAAAATTTTAGGTTAAATTCTACAATTGATCCCATATTTTTTTCTTTTTGAGCAAATTAATTTTTTCTTTTATGTTCTTTTAACTTACCTTTTTTTCCATTCTCTTCTGCTTCTCCCTCTGTTTTTCTCCATTCTTCATTTCTTTTAACGTGGTTTTTCTATATTTTCTATTTGTTAAAACTAGTCCACGAGCTCGCCTCACTTAAAAAAAATTAAATTGTTCAAAAACATAAAAGTATAGGGACTAATTTTAACAAATGAAAAACATAGACAAACTACGTTAAAAGAAATGAAGAAGCAAGGAAAACAGAGGAAGAAGCAGAAGAGAATGAAAAAAAAGAAAGTTAAAAAAACATAAAATAAAAAATTAAATTGCTCAAAACAAAAAAATATGGGGACCGATTGTATAAATTAACAAAAAATTTTTGTTTGAAATTATGATTTAATGTGCCAAGTTAACTTATCGTTACACGATTAACGACTTAGTGATTAAAATGTTACAACACGATAATGTAAGTGATTAAAACGTAACATTTCAAACATAAGTGACTAAGATGTAACCTGGGGTAAACAAAAGTGACAATTTTGAAATTTACCCTTAACTGAATTGAACTTTCAATTATTCCAAACTTGTCCTTTTGAGGAGTGATTTTAACAAAACCAGACATAGGTTTTAGGAATGTTACAAGTAAACGCAACCTCAAAAAACAAAATCAGGCCCAAAATTAAGTAATAGACATTAGTAGTAGTTAAAAGAGTACTGGAATGACATCTGTCCACCAAAGATTGTTTGGATAAAATGAACCAATATTGTATTATCACAACTAGCATAGCAAGGAATTCGAGTAGCTCCCACCCATTATTATTTCTTTCTACTTTTTTCTTTAAAATTTATTGATGCATTTCACTCTTGAATTTTGTTTATAATTCATAAGATGTTATTGAGGTTGTTAGAGTTAGTAGAGAAGAAGGGTTGTGTGCATGAAAGCTTTGTAGCTTTAGTAGAGAAGAAGGGCTTGTGTGCATGAAAGCTTTGTAGCTTAGTACATATTGATTGACTTCTCACCCTTGCATGCAATTATTAATATTTTGCAACTTAGATTGCCACAAATTATTTCCTTGGAAAAGTCAAATTTTCTCAACAAATTATTTTTATTTGACCAATCGTTTACATGACTCCTTAAATCTCTCACCAACATTCTATTTACTTGTAACTTCCTATATTCACTCAAGTAGTTGTTATTTCCTTTATTCTCACAAATAGTCGTTGCAATGGTAGTTATAAATACCATGTTTTGCCAAGCTTTCTAGGCACAACAAAAGAATTATCAATCAATCTTTGCCTTAGTTGAGTATGGTATTGTTCATCTTCTCTCTGTTTGTTTCTACAACAGAAATGTTTGTTGAATCATAAAAGATACGCTGTGGGTGAGGTATCATTAAGAACAATATTGTTATACACACCTCAAGTAGTGATTCTTGTTTCTTATATTTTTCTTTGCTTGTTTTAAGCTTATTTTGCAACAATTTTATGGATAATTATGGATCCTATAGCCAAATTTACTACCAACCTCCCTACTACTGTTGATGCTGCAACCAAAAATGCCAATGTTGCTGTCGTTACCGTGTTAGTGTTGATGCTGCATATCAAGCCCATCCTTGACATCTCTAAGATTGAAGCCTTTGACGGGACTAATTTCAAGAGCTGGGGAGAGCACATCTTCTCTATACTAGATATGCATAAAGTTGGATTCACGTTCACAGAATGCGATCAGTCTGATTCCTCGTATAACCAATGGAGAGAGGTATGAAAGAAACTAAATCTTTAGAATTGATAAGAGAAAACTAATTGACTTAATTGATGAATACTTTAATTTATTATTCCTTCGAATGAATCTTGAGTCTCATTCCATCTCTGTACATAGAATTTATAGAACTCTCATCTAACAGCTGGAGCTAACAATACTTAACTAACTAACAGAATTACTAACTCTACTAACTCTATCATGCATCCATCTTCCCAATTGGTAAGACCTAAAGTTGTTGTCGAAATCGAGAAAACAAAGTAACAGATAGTGGCTTAGTGAAAACATCAGCCACTTGATCGTAAGCAGGGACCTCCCCAATTTGTAAGGACCCATCGGCAACTTTCTCACGAACAAAGAAAAGGTCAAGTTTCACATGTTTAAACTTGGAATGTAGCCCGGGATTAGCTGCAACGACCATCACACTAGAACTATCACACCAAATGTTCGGGATATCAGCAGACTGAAACTATAGTTCACGAAGTAATGACATTAACCAAGTAACTTCACTTGTGGCTGTAGCAAGACTCTTATATTCTGCCTCAGCTGTAGATCGAGACACAACTTGCTGCTTTTTGGAGCACCACGTCACAAGTTATGACCATAATACACACAATACCCTCATGTAGAACGCCCATCGTCAAAATCGAGCCCCCATTTGGCTTCAGCATATCCGACCAACAATAACCGATCAGACGGATGAAAAACTAAGCCAAATTCAAGCGTACCACACAGATATCGAAGAATGCATTTGAGAGCCACCATATGTACTGTGGTAGGGTTGTGCATGAACTGACAAACCCAGTTTACAGCATAAGCAATATTCGGTCTGGTCAAGATAACATACTGAAGTGCACCAGCAAGACTTTTGTACTCAGTAGGGTCCTCCAAACAGTCTCCATAATTTTTGGACATGTAAGAAGAACTAACCATCGGAGTAGGAACACTTTTTACCGTGGACATAAAATAACGAGCAAGAATCTCACGAACATATTTCTTCTGACAAAGATGTAGACATCTTGAAACTTGAATCACTTTTATGCCAAGAAAATAGTGCAGATCTTCTATGTCCTTGAGCGAGAACTTGTCATGCAACAATTTAACAAACCAGTCGATAGATGTAGATAAATTGCCAGTAATTACAATATCATTGACATATACGAGAACAAAAAGAGTAGAGTCAGATTTTACCCGAACAAACAGAGAAGTATCAGCTTTGGAAGCAACAAAACCGATCGAGAGGAAAACTATTTCAGTTTCTCAAACCAGGCTCGAGGAGCCTGCTGGAGTCCATACTAGGCTTTTTTTAGTCTACAAACGAAGGGTTTGCCCTTGGCATCAAACTGCTCATATCCCATAGGTTGATGCATGAAAATAGTTGTATCAAGATCCCCATTTAAAAAAGTATTGTTCACATCAACTTACCGTAGAGACCATCCTCTGGAAACGGCAATAGCCAGAACAACATGAATAGTCAAAGTTTGACCACTGGACTGAAAGTTTCCTTAAAATCACACCCAAGAACTTGAGAACAACCTTTCGCAACTAACCGAGCTTTCTGTCGGGCAACAGAGCCATCCATATTTTTCTTTACCTTGAAAAGCCATTTGCACCTGATTACTTTACAATTATTAGGTCGAGGAACAAGATCACATGTAGAATTGCGTATCAAGGCATCAAACTCAGCCTGAGCTGCCTCACGCCACTCAGGAGTAGAAAATGCCTCTTCAATTGAATCTGGCTTCAAAGCTTCAACTATTAACGCTTTAGGCTTAAAAATTCCAACCTTTAATCGAGTTACCATTGGATGACTATTAATCATAGGTACAAGAATTGTGTTTTGATCGAAGAAAGCTCACGAACATTAGTGGAACAATTCCTACCATGGTCACTGAGTAGAGGAGAACTCTGTGGTTCACGATCAGACCCAACCCCTGACTGGGCTGTGTCATGAGTAGAATGGTTGAGACAGGTTATAGGTGGAGAAAACGAAGAGGATGGTTGAGCAGGCGGGGGTTCTGAAGGTCGAGATGACATGTTTCCAAGTAGAGGAACAAATTAGATACATACTGATCCTGACCCATTAAACTTTCTGCAGATGTAAATTCAGCAAACAAAAATCGATTTTCGTCGAACACAACATGACGGGAAACAACAATCTTGCCGGTTGGAAGGAGACATTGGTACCCCTTCTATTGAACACTGTATCCCAAAAATATAGATGGCTAAGAATGAAACTCTAGCTTATGGTTCATAAACGGTCGTAGATAAGGATAGCAACAGCAACCGAAAACCCTCAAATGATCGTATGTGGGTTTGCAGCCATAGAGAGCCTGAAATGGAGAAATTCCTTTTAACACTAGAGTAGGCAGACGATTAATGAGATGAATCACACAACTGAATGCATAACCCCAATGTTCCATTGATAGATTTGCCTGAGCCAAAAGAGTAAGTCCCATCTCAACAATGTGGCGATGCTTATGTTCAGCCACGCCGTTCTGTTTGAATGTATAGGGACATGCTATTCGATGAATAATTCCGTGAGAAATGAGAACTGATAAGAACACACGATATTCATCTTCCCAATCACTCTGAAATTGTTTAATTTCCTTACCAAACTGAGTTTTAACAAGTTGCTAAAACTGAATAAAACACTTCACAGCTTGAGATTTTTGACGAAGAAGATAGATCAAAGTAAATCGAGTGCAAACATCAATAAAAGTCACATAATACCAAGAACTTCCACATGATATCGAAGCAGGACCCCAAAGATCAGATACAACCAGAGTAAAAGGAACAGTATATTCCGTAGTAGAAGTAGGAAATGATAATTTTTGAGACTTGCCTTTTTGACAGGTAGTATATATAGTATCAGTACTGTATTTATTTAACGAAATGCGACATTTATCTAATATAACCTTAACAACAAAGTGGAGGGATGGCCTAAACATTTATGCCATAACAAAAAATCCTTACATTCAGTAGACTTATTCTGAGTATCAGTAGAAGCAGAGGTTTTAGCCGTCTGAGTAGAGAGAACTGGCATTGGAAAATGATACAGTCCATCATGAATGTGGCCTGTCAACAAGGTTCTCCGGGTCAGTATGTCCTTTATAAGGCAGTAGGTCGGGTGAAACTAAAAAAACATCATTATCATGAGTAAATTGAGAAACCGATAAAAGGTTCTTTCTAATGCTTGGAACACATAAAACATTAGATAGGCGTAACAATTTAGTCTGAGTTGGTAAGAAACTATCACCTACTGATTTTATCAAGGTAGGAGTTCCATTACCCATTAAAAGAGTAGAAGTACTTGAATAAGGAGTAGCATGATATAGAGCAGACGGATCCTAACACACATGGTTACTCGCTCGAGTCAGGGTACCAAGATGTAGTGCCAACCGGTACGGAAATATATGAGCCATCATTGCCATCGGCGGGCTCAAACTGAGAGGTATTAGCCTGAGATCCTAAACAGTCAGAATAATCCGAGGCATGAAGATCGCCTACTCGAGGCATCCCATACAAGGGTCAGACCCTGTATATACTCGAGCTTTGGTTTTAGTTGACCACGGAGCCGGCCCAACCTGAATATTATTAGAAGTAGGCATGTGAGGGACTGAAGGTGCCGTAGTTCTAATATTAAAAGGCCCGGTAGCTGATGGCCTGGGATTAAGAGGCCCATGAAAATAAATCCCATCATCATTTTGGAGCCCAAAGTTTGGGCCATGTACATGCGGCCTAGGAACATTCGGCCTAGATGAGAGCATGTGCTCACGTTGAATTGAACCATACGGCCCATGTGAATAACACCCTTGTGGCCCACGAAAAGATCCATGTTGAAAAGGTGAGTTGCCAGAAAAGCCATCATAACCGGTCCCACATCCATCATAATAGCCAGGCATTAAAACATATTGACCATCATCAAAACAACGTTGACCATAGGATAAACTAGCAGACTTAGAAGGTATCCCCTATTCATTTTGCGCCGAACCAGAAGAATAGAAATTACCATAAGGCGACGGCGGCACATAAGGCGACGGTGTAGACCCAGACGGTGGCGCCTCCACGCTTCGACTGTAGTGATAGTAACACCGCTGGGCATCGTGACCGAACCTGGAGCAAATTTGCATGAAGTCATGATCGAAAAACACGCCCTCGTCCACGACCGAAAGTGCGACCGCCATGATCAGAAGCTTCAACTCTTTGTGACGGCTCAGTCATCGATTCTCCTTCTACCAGATTCGCATGAAGAACGTCAGAAACTGAATGGGCAAGTCTGTTCTCGCACTCTAACAGGCCATCGACCAATCGTCGAAAAGAGAGAAAATCGGTCGAAATAGATGCAGAGGAAACAATTGCCTCATACTCTGGTGGAAGGCCGACAAGCAATATTTGCACCTTCTCTTTTTCCAAGATCTACGATCCAGATGACTCTAAAAGAGCAGATAAATTTGAAATACGAGCCACATAAGAGGTGATCGAAAAAGTACCTTTCTTTAAGGAATGCAATTCATGACGAATCTGCGACTGTTTCGCCCCTGTATCCGTCGTAAACAGACTCGTCGTCATATTCTAGACATCACATGAGGTGTAAGTATCAGTGAAAGAAGGTAATACCGACGAGCTGATAGTAGATAGAAGCCATGACGTTAGAAGCCGGTCTTGTTGCGTATACACCGAGGCCAAGGGATTAGGAACAAGATCCCCATCAGAATTTTGTATAAAACGCGATGGTGGAGAAGCGGTGCCTTTTAAAAAACTAGTCAGATCGTAGCCATCCACAATCAACTTGACTTGCTTGTGCCATTGAACATAGGTCGCAATGTCAAGCTTGACAACCTCATGCCGAGGAAAACTATTCACAACATGATCACCATGAGAAGCAGCGAATCCAAGTTTGTTGGTGGTGTTAGCCATGACTCCACAAAATTATTTGGCGAAAGATACCATGAAGAGAGGTATGAAACAAACTAAATCTTTAGAATTGATAAGAGAAAACTAATTGACTGAATTGATGAATACTCTAATTTGTTATTCCTTCGAATGAATCTTGAGTCTCATTCCATCTCTGTACATAGAATTTATAGAACTCTCATCTAACAGCTGAAGCTAACAATACTTAATTAACTAACATAATTATTAACTCTACTAACTCTATCAAGCAACTAGAATTATTGGTTCATGCTAATAAGGTATGTAGGCACACAATCATTTCCACACTTTCAAATGAACTTTTTAACGTCTGGTCTTCATACAAGGAAGGAAAGCAAATTTGGGATTCTATCAAATTTACTACTGAAGATGCTGGCAAATAGAAAATTGTCATTGGGAAGTACTAACAACAAAGACATAAATGTGCAATGAATTTACTATACTTACATTGCGGGTAATGGTTAGTTTTAATATTATAAAATTAAATAATTATTTTAAATATCATTTTAAATATAAGTTTTATATGTGAAATATTTATTTTCATCTATGTTATGCGTGTGGTAAATTTTAATATATAAATTTATATGTGAAATATTGTAATATTATATAATCATACAATATTACACAAATATATAATGCTAAAATATTAATATATAATCGTATAATATTATTCATTCAAAATATATAATACTAAAATATGATTATTTAATTGTATAGTATTAAACATGCAAAAATATATAATAAAAATGGAAAAATAAATATTTCACATAAAAAATATATTTAAGAAAAATAATAATATTTGAAATAATTATTTAATTTTATAGTATTAGAATTTATCATATCCACAATATAATTGAAAAACACAAATATATAATTCTAAAATATAATATATAATTGTATTATAATAATATACATGCAAAAATATATATAATACTAAAAATTTTCCTAAAATAACTAATATTTTAATACTATACAAACATATAATATTAAACATACTCATATCAAAATAATTTGCCACACAATATCGACAAAATTTTATGTGCAAGAAAAATATATCAAACTAATTTGTTGATGTCTAAAATAAAATTTATTTAACATAATGATTTATATCTAAAATATATATTTTTATTATATAATTACATATTTATTATTTCTTCTTTATAATTAAAAAAGTTATTAACTATGAAGTGTGGCGTAATGGTTGCTCACCTCATCCCTTAATTATGTGGTCAGAGATTCGATCATTGCTCATGGGAATAAAGCATATTTCATAGCTAGCCATTTACTTCTTTGGAGTGCACCCGCAATGAGGGGATTAGTCATTGCTACCAGCTTTCGGTATATCATACAATACTTAGCAAACATACTCATAACATACAATACTTAGCAAACAATTTTCAACTTTTTAAGGTCCAAACTATTATATTGTACTTAAAAAATTAGAGATAAAAATTTAAAAATAAAAATAATAATTTATCAATAAAAAGAGAGGATTCTACAATATCATTTTATTTATGGAAGATTGAGAACAATTAATTCAACATGAAAATGACTCTAACGATCTAACAACTATTCCTATTATCCAATAATTGGTGCGATGTCATGTGTTCATTATGATTTTGTGAATTTAAATGACTTTCTTTTGTAATTTCTAATTTTATAATTTTATAAATTTTATAAAATTTTATAATTTATTAGAATTTTTATATTTTTATAATTTTGTATGAATTTTTATACGTTTTATAAAATATTAAATGTTTTATATGTTTTATTCATTTTATAAAAATGAAAATTTTCATAAATTTTATAATATTTATAAGTTTTTATGATTTTTATATTTTATAAGTTTATATCAATTTTAATATTTTTAATTTTAATAAATTTTTTTAACTTTTAATGATTTTTTGGGAAAATGTAATATTAAACCAAAAGATGCTATGTACCACCATTTGATTGATTCATCAATTGATTTTATCGATGAATATGATCAAAGACAAAAACCATTAACAAAGAGACTTAATTAATTTCTTTTATCGACAACAAAGACTCAGATTAATTTTTTTTCATTTTTTCTTAAAGGCAGATTAAAAAACGTGTTTTATATTGAGTGTTTTTCCAAGGGTGATATTAAACTGAAATAAAATTTTTTCTCTAAATATTTAGATTATGCCAATCCGAGTTTGTAATTATCTGAGTTTGAAAAAATTCGAGTTAAAGAAAATTCGAGTCAAGAAAGTTCGAGACTGAAAAATTCGAATATATAACTATTACTAAAACTATTAATACATATTGATATGAAAGAGTGTAAAACTACTTGGTGTGAATGGGTCCTTCCCATAGTATAAATAACTATTACTAAAACTATTAATCTCTCTCTCTCTCTCTCTCTCTCTCTCTATATATATATATATATATAGTTATTGTTATATTATATACTATAATAAAAGATATAGTATTGCATAATATTATAATGTTTAATCATTAATGCTTATATATAAACTATTACTATATTATTTATTATATGATATGATTTAACATTATATAATATAGTAGGAGGACAGATTTTCAAATATGTGAATAATATAGGAACTTTAAGTATATTTCAACTAATATCTTGATAAATAATAATTAATATATTATGTACTACTTTTAAAATATGTGATATAGTATTACATAATGTAATAAATTGTTTTTAAAGTATAAATATATATGACTATGAATTGGTCCAAAATCAAAATTGAATTTATCGATTGATTTGCTTGAATTGACTCGATTTGGTTGGTTAAGTTGGTTTTAATTGCTAACAATATGATATTCTATATAATATAATAATATTGTAACACCCCAAACCCAGCCCATACGTCACGACCAGATCTGGTATGCTACGGGTTAACATTTGAAAACTTTACTTTGGAGGGTTTTGAAAAGTCTCAGTTAATTTTAGCCGGTTAATCAATAATTGTGTAACTCTTGAATGAAACTTTAACATTTGCGTTGAAGGTGTTTGAAAAGCCCATTTTCAACTTGACTTATATTTAAAACTTTGGAATCATAAGTTCATAAATATGTGACATAATTACTAAAAACATATAAATCGATAACCTAAGCTATGGGGCCTTATTACATAACTAATCCCAAAATTAAAACTTAAAAGAAAACCAAAAATAGTTTATGAAATAAAAGACTTGATGGCCCCTCGAGTCCGTCTCGGCTCCCATGTCCACGATCTACTGCTTATCTGGAAAAGTAGAGAAAAGGAAAGCGTGAGTCACCAAGACTCAGTGCATAAATCTCAAAACACACAACGACCTGAGCCCACAAACACATTATGGGCCCTGGCCCATACATAAGGCAACAATTATAATCACATGGTAAACAATAAATAATGAATAACCCCCGGATCTCAAAAATTATCGAAATACCCTCAGATTACAAAATTACTAAAATACCCTTATTTTACAAAATCACCAAGGAACCTTATTTTGAAAAATTACGAAAATACCCCTGTAGGATAAAATTACGAAAATACCCCTAGGTAGTAAAACAACAACAACCACAACAATAACACTTTTCTGTGGTGAACGTAAGTTCATGGATGTTGATGATTGAATGTATGTGTTTCCTAGAGGATATGAACTTGAGACTGTATTGTGAGTACGAATTCGAAAGAACTACTTTTAAAACTATTATCCATAAGACTATTCGTGGTTAATCAGTTGAAGAAAACTACTAATTCATAAAAATTCTAATCAGATAAACGTGAAGCGGTAGAATGAGTACAAGGGGTCGAGGACGTCCGCCACGTGGTCGTGGTAGGGGTAGGATGACTCTGTCAGAACCAGTAGGATCTGGCCACGGGTCAGGAAATGAAATGCCAGCTGAAGAGGTCGAATGTCAGGATCAGACGGCCGGAGATGATGCTGTATCTCAGGCGATGTTGAGGGTTTTAGAGAGGGTTGCTGGAGTAGGCATGGGCACAGGAGCCCGAAAATCTGTGCCGGAGCGGCTTAGGGCCAATGGGGCAGAAGTGTTTAGGGGAATTTCTGAGGTAGCCCCAATTTTAGCTGAGTATTGGTTAGAGGCGGTAGAACGAATAATGGATGATTTGGATTTCACGGAGGAGGAGAAGCTGAAAGGGGTTGTATCCCTCCTAAGGGATGAAGCCTATCAATGGTGGCTTACGGTTAAGGATGGTACAGTGGCTGACCGTATCACCTGGGATTTCTTTAAGATGGCGTTTTAGAATAAGTATATTGGATCGAGTTATGTGGATGTGCAGCACCGAGCATTTCTGAATTTGGTTCAAGAGAGTAGGTCAGTGGCTGCGTATGAAGCTGAATTCTTACACCTTAGCCATTATGCTCGTGGGATGGTAGCCACGGAGCATGAACGTTGTGTTAGGTTTGAATATGGCCTGAGGGATGACTTGCGTGTTTTGATAGCCCCACAGCGAGAGAGGGAATTTATTGTGCTTGTGGAAAAGGCTAAGATAGCTGAGGAGGTAAAGCGGACTGAGAAACTGAATCGGGATATAGATAGGAGTGGAAGTAAGAGGAATTTTGAATCGTCGAGGCGCTTGGGCAAACTCGGAAAAGACCTAGGTCGACGGGTCAAACAGGATGAGACCCATCATCGCTAACCGCATACAAAAGTGTGCTCGATGTGGTAAGTTCCATACTAGTGAGTGTTGGGCGAATGGAAGTGTTTTAGGTGTGGATCTATGGACCACCAAGTTAGAAGCTGTCCATGAGAACAGGCGATGAAGGGCCCATGGTCAAGAGAATGCACCGCCAAAAAAAGGAGGTCAACAACCACCAAGGGGCCGTGGTCAAGTCAATGGTGGCAATGGCACAAGACTTGGTCGTGGAGGTGCAGGCTATGCTGAGGCGAGGCAACCAGCCTTGATCTATGCAGCACGTCGCCAAGGGGACGAGGACGCTCTAGATGTGAATATCGGTGCGTACCCTACCATAGTATACTAAGTGTTTATTTTGGCTTTGAATAAGAGTGCATAGCGAAAGCATAGTAGTGAGACTTAGATAGTTTGATTACTAGTTAATTGGAAATTTCGAGGACGAAATTTCTCTAAGGGGGTAGAACTGTAACATCCTGAATTTATGGGTCTATGCGTTTAGTATAGGAATATGTTTAATATGGTGAAAGGGGTTTAAATTTGGGCTTAGAATTAGGCAAAGGCCCATATTAAATTATTTTAAAGTGGCATCATTAACAATTAAAAAGGAACAAGTTTTGGGTCGCAAGGAGCCCATGTTTTTAGGGCCATTTTCGACACCTAAAATGAAGCAAGGAGTGACGCCACACACAAGAAGTTAGGGGCCCAAAATTTAAGTTTAATAAAACCCAAATCTTTTAATTTAAGTGAGTTAAATTTAGGCATTAAGATTTGATGAGGTGGACAGCTACAAGGCTCAAAAATAGGAAGATTTAGATGGATTTTATAATTGATAAAATAGTAGATAAAAAGGAGAAAAGTTAGTAGCTTAAATCCATCACCTAGAGGAGTGTAAAATTTGGCTACTACATGGCAAAGAGGGTGCCGAATTCCCCCTCTCTTTTAGCTTAAATTTTAAGGGCGTTTTCAGTTCTTAGCAGTAGGTGTCGAAATATCTATAAATAGGAGGGGCTAGCTCCTTGTTTCTGACACTGAAAACCCTAAATTCCTCTCCCATTGTGCCAAAATTCCTTAACCTCTCCCTCTCCAATTTCTTTTCTCCAATTTCTTCAAAATCTGAAACTCTTCTCCACTTTTTCCTCCTTGTGCCGATTTCTCTAAAAAGTCGAAGCATCTATAGTCTTTTCTTTTATTCATCCTATTTGAGAATTAGTTCTATTCTTCCGGCATTTTAAACTTTCCTTTGGCATTGTCGAATCTCCTTTCCAAGTGTTAGCCGAATTCCCTATACTAAGGTAAGTGTCGATTTCTGTTAGATCTCATATTCTATTTCGGTTCTTAAAAGGCAAAAACCGAAAAATTAACAGTTTAATGATTCTATGTTGGGCGAAAATTTGGGATTTGAAGGAAGCTTGGTCAACTAGATCTAAAAGTCGAAAATAGCTAGTCTCCACTTTCGGGATTTTAAAGGTAAGAAGATTTCCCTAGATTTCTATTAGATTTGATCATTATATGCAAGATCTTAAGATTATAATGAGAATTAACGATTAAATATTGTGATAGTAGTTCTGATAAGGACTTGTGGTGGAATTAAATATGGATCAGGCAAAGGAGAAAATCCCTAAGTTTAAGAAAAGAGCGAAGATTCGCCATTCGAGATTGGCCACTTGGTTGTGGACCGCTTCGAACAACACCTTAGGCAGATAGCGATGAGTGTCGACTAAGGATAGCGTCGACATAGAAAGCATCGTCTTATCAGTAATCAGGTGTGTAGATCTCTAACACACACTCTCTAACTGTTCTTTATGTGTTATGGGCTAAAAAGCCAGAAAGTGGCTGTATAGACAATCGAATAAAACCCAAGAAAGGGTTAGGCAAGGATGCCAGGTTCGAAATCATAGAAATC
Organism: Gossypium rotundifolium; assembly: GCA_025506655.1. Classification (NCBI taxonomy): domain Eukaryota; kingdom Viridiplantae; phylum Streptophyta; class Magnoliopsida; order Malvales; family Malvaceae; genus Gossypium; species Gossypium rotundifolium. The sequence continues at coordinate 158,305,328 of CP106722.1, read as the reverse complement.
TCTATGTATATCGAATTATATGAAAGTATGTATGATGTTTTCTTTATGTATGTATGCATAGGGTGGGAATATGATAATGAAGGGGAAGAGCATGATTAGGTCACATGGTGACCGGTGGTAGAAAACCCATAATGCAATGTTAGGTCACACGGTGACCGGTGGTAGAAAACCCACGTAATGCAATGTTTGGTCACATGGTGATCGGTGGTAGAAAACCCACGTTAAATTTCCTGATTAATAATGGAATAGGCAGTTTGACGTTGATTTGGTGTGTAGCGGTTGGTGGGTCGATTGTAGAAATCCCCAAGGTGTGATGGTTGGTACGGGTTGGTGTGTAGAGGATGGAATTCTAGGATGGGTTGGGCCATTCATTATGTATTGTATATCATGTGTTATGATTGTTGCCTTTATGTATGGGCCAAGGCCCATAATGTGTTTGTGGGCCTTAGGTCAGTGTGTTCAGGATTTATACACTGAGTCTTGGTGACTCACGCTTTCCTTTTCTCTACTCTTCCAGATGAGCAGTAGATCGTGGACATGGGAGCCGAGACGGACTTGAGGGGCCATCAAGTTTTATTTCTACAAATTATTTTTGAGATTTCTTTAAATTTTATTTTATTTTATTTGGGAATATTTATGTAATAAGGCCCCTAGTTTTATTCAACTAAGAAGTTTTCAATGTTATGCAACTTATGAATTCATGATAAGGTTTATTTATACTTAATAATAGTAATACAAGGGATTTTAAATTTTAAAATGTCACTTATTGATCCAAATAATGTTCAATTGACTTACGATTTCCATAACGAACAAAACAAAAGTTTTCAATGCACAACTTGTAGCATACCATATCTGGTCGAAACGCATGGGCCGGGTTTGGGGGTGTTATAAATATAGTATATAACCATGACTAAATCTATTAATATATATATATATATATATATATATATAACTATTATTATATTATAGATTATAATAAAATATATAATATCAATAGTTATGTGGAATTTAGTATATTACACTACATGTCTATAACTAGTAATGTATAAAATATTATTAAAATTTTAATATCTGAATAAAAAGTTATTTTATTAAATTAGATTTTGAATTGGGTTTAATTTTACAAATTGTATTTGAGTATTGGGTTTAATTTCTTTTTATTTTGGACATGAGATTTGAGCTATAATTAGTTTATTTTCACTTTAGATAATAAAGAGTATATTATTTAGGTTTGAGGTTAGTATAATATATTTGAGTTTTGGAATAAATATTTTAGAATATGGGTATTACTCTTATAAAAAGATAAAAGTTATTTAATTGTCAATATAATATAATAATAAGCAATAAAATATATTTTCATAAATTTATATACATATCATATAATAATAAATTTTATCTACAATTACAAATTTAATTATTATTATATAAAAGGACTCTATTAAATATATATAATTTATACATTTTATAAGACAAATTTAAATCGCTTATTTGAATTCAAAAGAGTCTAAACTTGAAAAAATCCGAATACGATAAAATTCAAATTTGCTGTCTGTTTATGGTATGTAATGGAAGTGTGAATATACTCTACAATTCTGTAAATTTCGAAGTTTGAGGTTTCTATAAAATCTAAATTTAACCTAAAATATGTTCCAGACTTGCAGTTTTTATGATAATTCTGACTTTAAATTGAATGTCCAAGTGTCTACTAGGAAAGCTTCCCTTAATAGTATCCTTTTAACTAGAGGTGTGCATGGGCCGGGCGGCCTGGCCCGGCCCAAAATGTAAGAGGGTTTAGACAAAAATATAGGCCCGAAAAATGAGCTTGGATAAAAAAAACCCGTTTAAAAAATGGGCTGGGCTCGGGTAAGGCATTTTTGGCCCGGGCCCAGCCCAAATTCATTAAATGAAAAAAAATTATTTTTTTAATAATATTTTCTTATTGTTTTTAACCTTATTTTACTACCATTTTACTATTATGTTTCTATTATTTTGTTGTTATTGTTTAGATATTATATAAAATTTATTTTATTGTTAATTTTGTTATTATTTTAAAGACATTTGTTAATTTTGTTATTATTTTAGAGGCATTTGCTTGTTAAGTTGTATTTATTTTAGTGTTATTTAAGTCTACATATTTTTAAAATTTATTTTCAATTTGTTGAAAAATATTTATTTTGATTTTTTTAGTATTTTTGATGTATTATATATATTTAAAAATTATATAAAATATTATAAAAATTAATACGGGCGGGCCGGGCTGGGCTCGGGTTTTAGCATTTTTATATGGGCCGGGCTTGGGCAAAATTTTATGCCCAATTTTTGGGCCTGACCCGAGCCCAATGAATGGGCCTAAATTTTTAGTTGGGCCGGCCCAAACCTGGCTGGCCCATGCACACCTCTACTTTTAACCAACCATCACCTTTTTAACTCAACTTCACATTTTCACCTTTGGGTTTAATTTAAAAGCTCATATTCCCCTCACTGCATGACATAACAGTCTTCATCCTTTTCTCTTGACACTGATCTTTAGGCTTCAACTCGAATCAACTGCATCGATAAGGTTCGACGATGGGGGCGGCTTCGCCCCCTCTTAATAATAACTCCAGCCGATCGCCTATCTGGCCAACCGACAAAGGATGGTGAGAGAGCCTTCACCCGAGAAACACCTGCATGTGTTAGAATTGAATAACCCGAATTCTTATTAAAATAAAATACAGTGGTAAAATAAAATAAAAGTAAAATCTATATAAAACTACACTTCTTTTATTTTATTTAGAATAAGATTTTTAAACCTTATTACATTTCATTTCTCTATTTGATATTGATTAGAATAAAGTGTTTCAATCTTACTACACTTTTCTATTAGAATATGGTTTTACAAGCCTATAAATAAATATAGTTTACTTCTCTTGTAATCTTTCGGATTTAACTTAGTGAATTATCTTTTTTTGTCTGTATTTTTTCCGTAAAGAATTTACACGTAAAATCTGTGTAATCTTTATTTATTTATTTTTTTTTTTGTGATACATTACCATTATTAACGTTTTATTTTTCACAGCATGAAACTATAAATGTGTGTCAGTGGCCAAAAATAAGAATCTATTATTGGAAGATTTTTGATACAGCTAGTTGCCATGTGGTTATAAATTTTGTTGACAAAGTCATAATTTTCAGTCATTAAAATGTCTGCTTTTTAACTTTTAACTGTCTTCCCATGGCGCAAAAGCTACCCAAATTTCCTCGAAACTTCGAGGCTCGTGGTTAGGACGTCCCATACACAACAAACCATCCACCCAACTGGCTTGGACCACTAGCAATATAATTCTTGCACCCTGAAATAGCATGCAAAGCACCAAAACTTATGATAATACAGAGTCGTGTAGCAGACCATCAACCGAAACATAGCATTTATTGCTTCCTTTTGTCTTACACACTACATGTGCTTCATCTCCCTGTTTAATTCAAGGTACCATCCGTAAGGTCCTTTCCGTCCATGATTCATAGAGAAGCGAGCTTAGCTGTAAAAATGGGGCCAGCACCCCTTTTTTCTCATTTCTTCACCACACCCTTCAATATATTCAGTTTTAGGAGTAGGTTTCCAAAAGTTGTGCTTTCATTTCCCTTTGTTAAATGTGTGGTTTAGAATCTGTTAGGTTGCATTTGGAACTCCATACATATATACATGGTCTTTCGGGGTATTTGTTGTAAGGGTCACATTCTCTTTGTTTTCTTAATTAGAATAAGATCATCTGGTTTGTTAAGTATTCCCTTTGTATATATATATATTTACAGATTAGGGAAGTCCATGTTTGCAATTTAGAATAAGGGATACAACATTGTATACTATAGGTAAGGAGATGAGAGGTTGGTGGATGAACCTTACTGCTTCCTCATTTAGACAAAAGGGAACATGGGCTTCATGTGCGTCGACCCTTTTAACGTGACGCTGTTTTCTTCCACACTAGAATTAAATCTTTACCTCACCATCAAATCAAAGCCCCTACCATAAATAGTCACTGAATCATACCTTAATATTATCTACTAATTGAATGAAATACCTTAGCATTGTTGAATGCTAATGATGTGTGCATGAGGGGTAAAACTCAATGAATTACAAAATTTGACCAGAAATAATACATGAATTTCGACATGATTTTATTGAAGCATGTACATTCCCAAAAATGTCCTGTAAGCCAAACTTAGAATTTCAACTTTTAGAGCTTGGAATAAGTATTAAGCTGAATTTGAAGACTAATTTTAGGGCTTAAGTTGTCATTTTTATTGTGGGATTAATATTTAATTATATCTATGTTTTCTTTTAAATAAGGGAAGGTGGATAAAGTTATAACCAAGTAAAATTGCTTGAAAGTAAAAGAAGGGTTATTTTCTAGTAGTTTTGTCTATATATATATAAAAGATGTTATGCTTTGTACTTTTACAATATTTAATTAGTCATTGTTTTATATTATTAAAATATTAATTCAAACTCGAAAACTTAAATCAATTAATTTGATTTGATCATTTAACAAAAAACTCAAATTTAGAAATACCTTAAATTTAAAATAACTCAAATTCTAAATAACATAAATACGAAATGATTCAAACAAATCTTTTAAAATAACCCGAATTCATGATAACCTAACTTAAAAACTCGATTAATAAATTTAAAATTAATCTAAATCTAAAATTATTTGAAGTCAAAACAATTCAAAAATTTTAAAACACAAATTAATCCTATACAAAACTAAACTAACCCAACTTATCCATTTACACGACACCAAATAGCGAAATTTTCAATTGGACTTCAACATGTTTTTATTCTACTTATAACCAAAGAAGACAAAGCACAAAATTTGGAATGTTTCAAATTCAACAAAATTTTAAGTAAATATACTTTCTTTGTGTGTTTTTTAAAAAGGAAATCAGCATCACACACGCATATATTATTAATATGCAATTTTTACATGTGAGTATAAAGTGAACCATTAATTAATAAACTTAAGGTTTATATTAAATGAAAGCATGTCTGCTTTAAACTTTAAATCGTGGTGCAAATAACAATAATCACATAAATATAAATTGTCTCCATAGACCCTCCCAATTATATTAAAATTTTCTAAAGATAGAGATACAGATTTGCTTAAGACCAATTCAAAAATATGCTTGTCGAACGCTTTCAAAATTTACAAATCTTTGGCAACGGAGAAGACGGTGATTCTCATTCTGATAGAGATAGAAATATCAAAAAAGTGAGATTCAAGGAAGGACTCGATTGAGAGGTTGCTGCTATAGCTGTGGATCTAGATCCAACCTTAACGTTGTCTTAGAAGGACAAGCTTTTGGGGGGAGGAACAATTAACTCCGAGATGGATTGTAATACTCCTTGCGTTGGAAGGGATAGTGATCTTGAATTGCTAGAAGGAGATGTGCGAACGACTATTGTCAATGGGATCCCAACTATCACTTTCTCGGCCCGTGTTAAAGAAATCATGTTCAATGAGATGGAATTAACAGTTGTTCTCAAACTATTAGGGCGGAGTATTAGTTACAATGCTCTCCATAACTAAATCATCAGCCTATGGAAACTTGTAAAATCTTTTCATCTCATGGACATAGAAAACAGGTATTATTTGGTTCGGTTTCAAAATAAGAATGATTATGATTGTGTTTTGACTCAGAGACCATGGATCATTTATGGGCAGTATCTTACCGTTCAACCTTGAACTAAGGATTTTAGTCCATTGCAGCCATATCCCAATATGGTGATGGCTTGGATCCGATTGCCGGGGCTCCGCGGCTTTATGTCCAGATGGAAAATTGTGGAGGCTATCGGGAGGCTGGTCAGAAAAGTAGCTAAGTTGGGTTTCTAGACTGATAATTGAACCAGAGGTCGATTCGCTCGACTGGCTGTGTTTATCAACCTCGAGAAGCCCCTGGTGTCTCTGGTTAAGGTTGATGGCGCCTTTCAATAGGTGGAATATGAGGCTATTCCGATAGTTTGTTTCTCTTGCGGAAAGTACGGGCATGTAAAGGATTTATGCTCGTCGGTGGTTGTGGATCTTAATCCGGAACGTTCTATTGATGTGGTGGTTACAAACTCAGGCGAAACCGTCGGAGGAATTGTAGAGGAGAGAGGGTCAGAGTACGGATCGTGGATGTTGGTTGAAGGAGATCGCGACGTAGGCAACGGATCATACGGGCTAATAATGCGGCGAAATCTCGGAAGAAACCGTTAGGATATAGGTTTACGACGTTAAATGTGGTGGAGGAGATGAACGTTGATTTTGCTACTACTACTAAAGAAATTTTGGTGGAAAATGTTAGGCAAAATGATAATGGGGGTTTAAGTGGCAACAATATTAGGGTTAAGAAGAGTCTAAAGGGGATTTGGGTTTCATCCTTGGTGCAGGATGAGAGAATAGTGTAGACTTGGGGTCTTTTATAAGACCTGCTAATGACGCTAGTTCGAGTGCTAGGGGGCTGCTTCCTTGGGCCGAATGACTGCTAGGTTCTCCATGGGGCCTGTTAAGGTCAAAATTTTGGGTGATGTGGAGGATATTTTTTGGGTCGAATTGTTAGTGGTCACTTGAGAAAAAAATGGGAAATAGCCTATGAAGGCTGTTGGGCTTGGACAAGTTAATAAAGAGCTCATTAATAAAGATAATTTCAATTCTAACTCTAACTTATTTATTGGACATGCAGGTTTGGCACAACATATTTCAACTGATGAGGGCATCGAAATTGAAGGTGTTGATCAAAGCGTTCTAGAAATAGGGGTTAAAGCGAACAGTAGATTTAAAAATTTTGTTAGAGTTAAGGCGCACTATAACCCCACCTTTGCAGAATATGAAGGAAATTTAGTCCCTATTTTTGATGGAGTCTTGGACCCCAAGAAGCATTCAACGGTGAGTTTCAAGGAAATTTCGCATAAAAAATAGGGTATCTCGATTAACCATCATTGGGAGAGTTTGAGTGCGGGTATCTCTTTTTCTAAAGAAAGGAAGAGTGGTGGTAAAGACATTAGCGGCGAGCAGCCGAAAGGTCTCTAATGTATTGTGGGGTCAAGAGAGAGCGGTTTAAATCTTTCGAGAACTCGCATATTCCCTTAGCAGAATCTATGGAGGTGATGGCAGAATTTTTTTCGTCCCAGACTCCTAGTAAAGAAGAAAATGATGCTTTAGAAGTCACAGATTTGACTGTGGATGGGGATACTATCTATTAACAGTAATGGTATGGTCCCTAAATTTTGTTATTATTTTATGAATTTTACAATTTTTTCTTGAAATTGTCAAGGCTGTTCTAGTGTTAAATTTTCTCGTAATTTTTTGGGAATACAATTTTGAATATAAACTTGATATTAGTTTGCTTGAGCCAAGAGTAAGTGGATCCAAAGCAGATAATATTATTACAAAGTTGGGTTTTCAGTATTCTCATTGTGTGGAAGGATAGGTTATTTGGGGTGTTTGGATTGGTTGGAAGGGTTCTTGTTGAGATTACATGTTTAGATTGCTGCCAATTAAATTTTTCTGTTATTGAATTTGAATAAGTCTCCTTTATTTTAGGAGTTTAGTTTCCATTTTATTTGCTGATTTTTAAGCTTATTTTGATTTTTGGTTGTGAAGACTACTATATAAATCTTCAGACGCATTCAATATATAAATCAAGTCTTCAATTATTTTCTCTCTAAAAGCTCCCTTTCTTCTTTCACTTAAAATCTCCCGATCAACCATTAAAGTTGTGTTCAAATCACCAACAGCTTTGGTATCGAGCTATCTTCTTAAGGGATCTGTGAGGTTATTTGTTTAAAATGAAAGGAGAATCAAGTTTTTCGATTCTTTGCACCACCGGTGTTCGATGGAGACAATTATCGATGTGGGCGATTCATATGGAGACTTACGGAGGCTTTGGATCTTTGGGAAGTCAGTAGAAGAGGATTATGTGGTCCCTCCACTTCCAAAGAAATCCTCACCGTGGGTACGATTAAAGCACGAAGGAGAAGAAGACAAGAAAATCAAAGGCAAAAGCTTGCCTATTTGCATTTGTATCTCAAATGATCTTCACATGAATAATGTCCCGAAATCGGCAAAGGAAATGGGATTATCTCAAGGTTGAGTATGCAGGAGATGAGATGATTTGTGGAATGAAAGTCCTGAATCGATCGAGGATTTTGAGTTGCGAAGATGAAGGAGTCTCGAGTCGGTGAAAGAATATTCGACAAACTCCTCAAAGATTGCCAACAAGGTGAGATTGCTTGGTTACGAGTTAAATGACTCTAGAATCGTGGAAAAGTCTGCTGGTCACTTGTTCCAGAGAAGTTTGAAGCCACCATTACTACTCGGAAAACACCAAGGATCTGTCAAAATTTCTCTTGCAGAGCTCTTGAATGCTTTACAAGCACAAGAGCAAATAAGGTCCATGAGGCAAGAAGGGGTGATTGAAGGTGCCTTACCCGCCAAGCATCAAGACAACATCGGTATAAAAAGAAGAAAAATTTTAAAAACCAGTCGACAAGTGGAGGATCATCAGGCAATTATCAAAAGAGCAAAGGTGAAGGCGCCAAGAAATCTTACCCACCTTGTCACCATTGTGAGAAGAAAGGTCATCCACCATTCAAGTGTTGGAGAAGACCGGATGCCAAATGCTCCAAATGCAATCAACTTGGACATGAAGTCATGATTTGCAAAGTCAAAGGTCAAGTGCAAGAAGTAGATGCATGTGGCTGATCAAGAAGAAGAAGATCTATTGTTCGTGACCACTTGTTTCTCATGCAGAGAATCAAGTGAGAGCTGGTTGATTGATAGTGGGTGCACAAATCACATGACATATGACAAAGAGCTCTTGAGGAGATAAGAAACACTGATATCAAGAGAGTGAGGATCGAAAATGGTGAACACCTGGAGGTTAATGGAAAAGGCACAGTAGCTATAACAAGCTATGAAGGTACAAAGTTCATTTCAGATGTTTTGTTTGTACCTAAAATTGATCAAAATCTCTTAAGTGTTGGTCAATTACTGGATAAAGGCTATAAAGTGCTATTTGAAAATAAGCGTGCTTGATCGAGATACTAGTGGCAAACACTTGTTCAATGTCAAAATGAAGGAAAAAGCTTTGCTCTTGATCCAATGGAGAAGGAGCAAGTGGCCTTTAATTCTAGAGCCAATGCCATCGAGACTTGGCACAAAAGACTATGGCATTTTCATCATCGAGGATTACTTGAGATGTAGTTAAAGAAGTGGTCGAAGGACTCACGAGACATTGATGGTGACAAGCTTGACAAAAGGCGAAGTTGGCATATTTGTTGGGTATAACACTATATCTAAAGCTTATAGGGTCTTTCACCACATCTTTGGAAGTGTTATTGTGAGTCGTGATGTTCATTTTGTTGAAAATGAGCAATGGAACTGGAAGATTCGACCAAGGTGGACTAGATTTCTAGTGCACCAAATAATTTTATCATTGGCAACATGTCGAAAAACTCAAGATGAAGACCAAGATGTTTTGGTGATGATACACTGCCGAGGCACAAGGCTACTATCGATATTTATCAAAGGCGTAATGTAGCTATTTGTGAGCTGTAGGGTTCGATGATGCAAAAAGCGATCAACATTGGATGGTTGCAATGCGGGAGGAGCTTTCGATATAGAGAAAAACAAAACATGGGAGCTGGTTGATCGACCCACGGACGGGAAGGTAATTGGAGTAAGATGGGTGTTTAGAACCAAACTAAATCTCGATGGTTCAATCAACAAATTCAAAGCAAGACTTGTTGTGAAGGGATATGTACAAGTCTTTGGAGTTGACTATTCGAAACATTTGCACCTATTGCCGTGCTTGACCTTTGTAAGATTGTTGCTTGCTCTTGCTGCTCAAAAAATTGGAAAGTATTCTAATTAGATGTTAAATCTGCATTCTTGAATGAAGTCTTACAAGAAGAAATTTTTGTCGAGCAACTTTGAAGGTTTTTAAGTAAAAGCATTTCAACATCAAGTTATACTTTGTTCAAGAAGTTCAAAAGAATGGCGATGTGTCTCTTTGTTATTGCAAATCAAGATCAAATTGCGATATCTTTACCAAACCTCGCCACTTAGCAAGTTTGAAAATTTCGTGAAAAAGCTTGGAGTTTGCAAGATCTAAACAAGGAGGAGTGTTGAGATTACATGCTTAGATTGTCGCCAATTAAATTTTTCATTATTGAATTTGAATAAGTCTCCTTTATTTTAGGAGTTTAGTTTCCATTTTATTTGCTGATTTTTAGGCTTATTTTGATTTTTGGTTGTGAAGACTACTATATAAATGCTGACGCATTCAATATATAAATCAAGTCTTCAATTATTTTCTCTCTAAAAGCTCCCTTTCTCTTCTTTCACTTAAAATCTCCCGATCAACCATTAAAGTTGTGTTCAAATCACCAACAGTTCTATCCATGTTGAGGTGGTTTGCAGTCATTCTCAATTTATTCTGACTCAGGTTTGACCTATGTCTTCTTTAATACCGATCTTTATTTATTTTGGTTATGAAAGACCGAATCGGTAGAAGCTCAAGGACTTGCGGGAAGGTTTGAGATTTACGATTCCATTGGGGAATATTTCATGGATTTCTATTGGTGACTTCAACACAATCTTTTCTCCTATTGAGAAAACATGTGGTCTTTCTAGCAGGAGGAGATGCCTTCTTTTTAGAGACTTTGTGGACAAGGCCGAGTTACATGACTTAGGTTTTCGAGGTCCTCCTTTTACTTGGCATAGATGTGTACTTTTTGAGAGGTTAGATCATGCGTTGGGTAATGAAGCTTAGGTTCAAAATTTTCCAAACAGCTTGACCACTCATCTCCCAAAGATTAAGTCTAACCATAGGCCGCTTCTTTTGTCCCTTAATTTAGAGTTTATTATACCTAAAGGTAGGTCTTTTTGGTTTTTAGCTGGGTGGGTCGATCATCCTGATTTTGAAATTTTTGTGAAGGAAAATTGGATCTTTATAGAGGACATGTTTGATACTTTTGGTAAGTTAACTTATAAACTAAAGGAATGGAATAAGTCGGTTTATGGACACATCACTGCTTGAAGGAGATTTTTGGGTAATAAGCTTGCCAGGTGGAACTGAAGATTTGTTCGGAGTTAGAAAATGTTCTGCATCATGAGGAACTTTTTTGGAAGCAAAAGGCAAGATGTGATTGGTTGAATCTGGGAGATCGTAATACTAATTTTTTATACCTGTATGCTGTGAAGAAGGAAAAATAGTCATATTATCACTATCCGTAATTTTGGAGGTGATTTGATTTATGATCCAGAACCCATCAAATCTGAGGCAAATAAGTTTTTCCAAAATTTGTATGGGGAAATTCATGGCCCGATGGGAAGCTTACCTCTAAATAATTTTCCACAGCTTGATCATGAAGATTTTAATTTCTTAGGGAAGTCGGTCACGAATGAAGAAATTAATGACGTTCTCTTTGATAAGGCACCTTTAAAGCATCCGGTAGTGATGAGTTTCATGCTCATTTTTTCAAAAAACAGTGGGGAACTGTTAGGGGATGGTTTGCGATTGGGTTAGAAGGGTATTTAATTGGAGCTACTATTGACGCTGGTTTGAACAATACCTTGATAGTCCTTATTTCCAAAGTTGCTAATCCGGAGGGCTTTGCCCAATTTCGTCTAATAAGTCACTGCTCTGTTCTCTAAAAGCTGGTGATGAAGGTAATTGCTAATCGTTATAAAATCACTTTTCCTAAAATTATTGTACAGGAGTAGGTCAATTTTATTGTAGGTAGAAATATCATCGATAATGTTATCATTGCACAAGAGGTTATACATTCTATGCGAAGTAAAAACAAAAGGAAGTGGATGACGATTAAAATAGATTTGAAGAAAGCCTATGACAGAGTGAGATGAAATTTCATTAACGCTTCCCTCCATGCAGCAGGTATCCCTGATTATCTCATAAATGTTGTAATGCTATCTATTTCTAGTTCTATCATGTAGGTCTTGTGGAATGGAGTTCCATTATCTAAGTTTAGGCTGGCCAAAGGAATCTGGCAAGGTTGGTCGCTCTCTCCTTATCCTTTTGTGTTGTGCATGGAATGGCTTGGTCACTTGATCCATTTGGCTATTTCTGATGGTAAGTGGAGTTCCATATGCCTCTCTCGATCTAGGCCAACTATCTCTCATTTATTCTTTGCTGATGAATTAGTCATCTTTAGCAAAACAGACTTGAAGCACGACAGGATCCTAAAATATATTTTGGAAAGATTTTGTGAGTTTTCTGGGTACAAAATAAATGCTAGGAAGACCAATATCTTTTTTTCCAAATAGGTGAAAGAGTCGGTGGCTGATCTGATTAGCTCTTTGTTTGGCTTCCAAAAAGTACAAAATTTTGATCATTATCTTGGAGTCCCTTTTTTCCATCAAAGGGTGACTAATAGCACTGTGTATTTTCTGGTTGAAAAAGTTTGTGGGAAGCTTCAAAGTTGGGATGCCAAACAATTATCCATTGTTGGCCGTGTTACTTCAGAGCAGCCTGTTCTCCTATCCATTCCTAGCTATTTTATGCAATCTATGTTGATACCTAAAAAAGTTTGTGATGAGATTGAAAGTTTGGTGAAACAATTTATCTAGGGTTCTTCTAAAACTAAAAAAAAGATGCCTCTTGTGGGGTAGGATTCTATCTGTCAACCAAAATGGTTTGGTGGTCTTGGATTACGAAAATCACACGATCATGTTGAAATTGGGTTTTAATATCGTATATGACAAAGAGGTTTTATGGGTTCGTGTAATCAAGGTGAAGTACCGTATGAATGAAGATTTACCTGATTGTATCGCCCATGATATAAGTTCTTTTCTTTGGAAATCTCTCTAAAAAATTTGGCCGTTACTTCGAGAGAATCTACTCTGGTCGGGAGGGAATGGTAGTAAAATTCACTATTAGAGAGATAATTAGGTTCCATGCGTAGGCCCGTTAATTAGACATATTCCTGCTAATGTCACTTTCAACTTAGATTGGTGTCTTAATGAGATGGTCATTGAGGATGGGTCGTGGAACCTCGATTTGTTCCCGGTTTAGTTACCGGATGATATGATTCAGTGTATTATGGGCATTCCTCCACCATACCCCTCTGAAGGGCTTGATAAAATCACTTGGTGCCACACTTCGTCAGAAAATTTCTTAGTTAAGAGTGCTTATAAGGTTCTGAAGGAAGATGTTTGGAACCTGAATGATGAGAAATGGAAAAGCGTTTAGAAGATTCCAGGTCTACAAAGGGTTTGTTTCTTTATTTGGGTTGTCTTAAAGCAACCAAAAAGGGATTAACGGTTGATCCTTCATGTCCTATTTGTGAATTTCATTCTGAATATATTTTGCATATTCCCAAGGATTGTATCGTAGCTAAGGACGTCTAGAACCATATCATCCTATGTAATCGTCTAATAAATTTTTTCTCTTTTAACCTACAAGATTGGGTTCTTTCTAATGTGTAGGATAATTCTATGATCCACGAGGGAGGAACTAATTGGGCATGCCTTTTTGGGGTGCTTATTTGGCGTCTTTGGAAGAATCGCAACCTATACATCTTTCAAGGAAGTTTTTGGAGTTCGAGAGAGATAATCAAAGTTTTGTATTGTTGGGCCTTCTTTTCGGCCTTTAGAGATGAGTCGAAGGGTTTCTACGAGTCTGTAATAACCTATTTTGCCCGAGCTTGAAAATAAATCAAAATAATAAAAATAAATAAAACCAATGTTTTAAACAGTCTATTTAAATAAGCTTAAAACCCACTTACACCTGAAACCAAATACCACCAGAAACCCAAACTAAACCCGTGGCCCGTTACACCCTGACCCAACATTTAGACCCATACTTAAACAGACCCTAACCCAAAATATAAACGGCCCAAAAGGGCCAAACACTAAAACGACTTGAAGAAGCCTAGGGTTTTCAAACCTAGCGCCATGAAGAGCCAGCCACCATTGCTCATGCATAATCACTCCTTACCACGCCACTTTTCGGTCGCGCCACGATCTACATCCGAATCACTCCATCGTCGCTAGATTCTCCGTCGCTCCTGACCTACAAAACAAGGAAAATGCAGCAAAAAGAAAGAAACAAATATGGACAATATGTATTTCTTTTTTCTTTTATTTATTTTCGGGTTATAAAAACCCTAGAACAAACCTGTAAACGGGACACGAAAAATACACAAGCAAGATACATATACAATAATAAAATAGAGAAATCCAATAACAGAGGTTATTTCAGATTATTTCTTTTCGTTTTTTTTTCTATTTTCGAATACTGTTATTTCTTGTTTTTTTTATCTTGTTTTAAAATAAATATATATATTAAAATAATAAAAAGGAATTTTACCTATTTTTGAAATTTACGCAATAAATGACAACAATGTGATGAGTGATTGAGCTACACCAGGTCGGTGAAAATCGCCAAAGAGAGAGAAAAGGGAAGTTTTTTTTTTTGAAAACGATAGCAGAAATGAGCAAAAAATAAATTTTTTTGGTTTTTATAAAGGAATGAAACAACATCGTTTAGGGCCTGTTTCAAAGGCCTCAAAACGGCGCCGTATAAAGGCCAACCTGCGCACTGACCCAACTCGCAAAGAGGATCAGTGTGTTTTTTTTTAAAATAAATTATTTTCTGTTTTAGCCCTTCCGCATTTTTTTTAAATTAAGTTTATTTTATTTTAATTTTGCCCGATAGTTTACAATGGTTTTTAATTGGGTCCCCCTGCTGTTGTGCGTTTTGGAGAGAGGGAATATTTCCCCTTTTAGCCCCTCCTAGTTACTAGCATGTTCTAATCGGTCCCTCCTTTTAATTTTATTTTCGATTTCACCCAAAATTTTTATTTCAAGTTCAATTTCATCTTTTTTTTTTAATTTTCTTTTGTGATTTTGATTACTTCATTATTTTTTATTAACACTACTATTATTTGACTATTATAATTATTACTTTAAATATTATTACTATTATTTTATTTTTAATCTTATAATTATCATTATATTCATTTGTATTATTATTATTATTTTTATTATGACCATTATTTTTATATATATATATATATATATATATATAGTATTACTATGGCTATATTTATTGTTATTATATTTATCATTATTATTATTATTATTTCAGTATCACTATTATTATTACTATTTTTATTATTGTTGTTTTATATTTACTATTATTTGTATATTATTATTATATTATTATTATTATTATTATTATTATTATTATTATTATTATATTCTTATTATACTACTATTTTAATATTTTATACTATTATTACTATTAATTTTAATATCCTTACATTATTTTATTAGTAATAATATTTTTATTTTTGCTATTACTTTTATCATTATTTTCATTATTATTTTATTTTATAATTGTTAATATTATTTTATTATTATTTATTTATTAACATATTTCCATTTTATTATTATTATTTTATTATTACTATTACTATTATTATTTTATTATCTTTAAATTATTGTATATATTATTTATCTATTTGTTAATTTGATATTAGGTTTATTTTTGTTATTATTTTCTTTTATTTATTTGTTTATTTATTTATTATTATTATTTTTACTTAATATTATTTTTGCCTTCATTATTATTATTCATATTATCACCCACACTTTTATTCCATTGAGCATATTGGCATTATGATTTATCTTTCATTTTATTACAATCATATTATATTTTCTTTGATGCATCAAAAATTTGGTTTTGAAATAAGCAAAAAATTTGCGTTCTAGGGTTCGAAAGAAATTGTACCCTAACTTATTGGGTTTCGATTTTTCTCTTCGAATTCAAAGAACTTTTTTACTTTTTTTTTTAAAAAAAAGGGGTTAAATAAAAACTTATTTTCCAGAATTCAAAATTGTCGTGTCCTAACTCATTGGATATAATGTTTTGTTATCTCGAGATAAGAATTTCAGAAAATAAGGCAATGTTTCGTGTTTAGAAATTTGAGAAATTGTGCCCTAACGTGTTGAGTTTCGATTTTTTGTATGTCCAAATAACTAAATATTCTTTTAATTTCGTGTTTTGAGAAATTAAGGGACGATTTTGATTTTGAGGGTTAAAATGTGACACCCTAACGTACTGGATGTGATATTTTATCCTTTTGGGACAAAAGGGTCTTAATATTCCAAAATGGGTTATATAAACATTCTTAAAAAAAATTGTATTTTAAAATATTTTCAAATTCTCGACATAAGGACATTAATTAATCAATTAGGTACCAATTTTTGGGCGTTACGAGGGTGCTAATCCTTCCTCGTATGTAACCGACTCCTGAACCCGTTTTCTTATATTTCGTGGACCAAAATTAATATTTTGAAATAAAATGTTTTATAAGGAGATCCGATCACACCTAAGTGAAAAAAAATTGGTGACGAATCCATTTCTGTTTTTAAAAGTCGATCCTATTTTTTTATAAAAATTTAAAAATGGTTTCGACAGAGTCTTTTTTGGAAGAATGGAATTTTGGTAATCTGGTCCTCATCAATATTGATGGTGCGGTGCAATCGGACTTAGGAAATGTAGCTGCTGGGGGAGTTGTTCGGGATGAGAATGGAGATTGGATCTTTGGTTACAACGGATGTCTAGGAAAGTGCTTGATTTTTTATGCCGAACTTTGGGGCATTTTGGAGGGTCTCAAGCTTATCCAACGAAGAGGTCATGACATAGTAACAATCCAATCGGACAATTTGGAGGTTGTTCAAGGCATTCAAGGAAACGTTTCCTCCACATCGAACTTAGCCTTGATTAGATGAATTCAGAGTATTCCATCACAAGAGAAACAATGGTCCTTACGTTACATGCTTAGCCAAACAAGCGTTGCTAAAAAAAGATGATTTGCAGATTTTTGATCTCCCTCCCATTATGGTCCAAGCCTTTCTCAAAATGGACAAGACAAGGAACTTTTTACCTTTTCAGAATATTTTGCTGTAATTAGTTTTCCTATATTTTTATTTCACCAAAAAAAAAAAATCACATTAATATTTCGCTACCAATGCACCCATTTATAGTTAATGTTGTAGCAACTAATTAAAACATTAATAATAGGAATAATATTAAAATCAATTTGTTTATGCACATAATTTTAATATCCTAATAATTTAATAATTATATTTTATCTTTTATCTATAAAATTGAAGTTTGAAAAAATTATATTAGGATCCTTCTAAAATATATAATTTTAAAGCAATTATGCACTCACCCATATATGATATTTTTAATTTAATTTAATTTTAATTAAATTACTTAAAACAATTAATTTTTTATAAAATAAGCAAACATGGGTTCTTTTATCATATTTAAATCATTTTAACTTATTTTTTTTAAATTTAAACATCTTTTATTCCCGTGCAACCAATTTTCTTAATTTCTAGGCAGTTGATTTTTCTTTTCATTTCAACTTTTTAATTTTTAATCAAATACAAAATTTGATAACACCAATGGTGGTTACAATTTTTAGTTTTCAGTTGTTTTGCTAAATTTTTTTCCTAATTTCTAGTTGTTGATTTTATTTAAAAAATCCAATTTCCAACTTATGATTTTTATCAGTAATTATTGATTTCAACAATTTCAAATTTCAATTGTTTTGCTTATGATTTTTCCCACATATTCGTTTTAATGCGTTTGTCTTTTTTAGTATTATAAAAATTAATTAATTTTAAGAAAATTAAAGTTAAATCAAGTTAGAAAAATATCATATCTGAGATAGGTGTAAACAATATTTGTATATCTTTAAAAGTTGATGACATGACACTATTTTATTAATGCCTAACAAATTATATTTTAGTATCATTCTAATATAAATTATTCTCAATTAAAATAGTTAAATATTTATTTGAAGCAAAAAGCTTTTAGACTTTGAATATATATTTAAAAACATTTTTGAGGTATCGAATCAATTTAAAAGTTTACGTGTCTAAGGAATACAAATATATTATTGAATACAACATCCAGTTTAGCTAATGAGATATTGACATTATCGATAAAGATTGAGTCTTTGAGTACTTAGGTTTGAGTTCACTATGCACAATTATCATGTGAAAGCCTTCAGTTCAATCATGTACAGTTGTCATGGGTGTATTTTGTTTAATTATATTTCGATTCTCTATTTGTTTATGCATTGTAATAGGTTAAGTTTATTTTATAAATACTCGGACATATTTGTAATTGTACTACATTTGTATTTATAAATTCTAAAAACAATTAGTTTATTAAAACTTAATCATATAAAAATGATATAAAACTAAATCTATAAATCAAAATATTACTAATGGTTGAAATGATGCTATATAAGAGTGTGTATAGTAAAAAGGGAGGGGATATTTGCAAAAAGGGAAAACAACATAAGCAAGCATAAAGTAAAGGATTTTGGGCAGACACTAAGACAGGGTGTACCTCTTTTGTGGACCTTACAACATGGTTGATAACATGATTATTTTGCATAATTTTTTATATTTAATTCGGTATATTTTGAATTAATCCCGCTAATTTATGCTTTTATGATTTAATTCTTGCAGGGACGCAATTGAGCGTAAACATGCTAAAAGGGCTAAATAGATAGAAAATCATGGAAATGGGGCCAAATAAAAAAGATGGAGGAAGCCAAGGACTCATCAAGCAATTTGACTTTGTAAAAAGCCAAGAATAGAAAATCCTATTTTAGTTTATTTTATTTTATTTTTATTTTTATTTAAGATTTTATATTTAATTAGTTAAGCCTATTTTAGTAAATCCATTAGTATAAATAGGGGATGTTTGTATTGGGATAATAATCAATCAATTCTCTCTTTTCCTATTCCTATTTGGAGTTGTTTTTCTCTCTTTTCCTATTTCAATTTTGAATAGGATTTCTTTTATTTTTATTTTTTCCTTCAAGCAACGTCCAAACATTCTGACCATTTCAATTCCTTTTGTTTCTTTTCCCAAAATTGGTTTAATTACCTTCCAAACCCCTTCCCTTTCCAAAATCCCATTATCTTTCACACCAAAAACCCAAACATCTTCCACAACCTTCAAGCATGAGTGAAATCATGCCACATTAAACCCCTTTCAGCCTTAAGCCGGTATTAACCCCGTAAAAAAAAAACCCTTGAGTTACGAACCCGAGCTATTCAACTCTCGATTTCCGATACTTATTATTTCTCCGGATTAAGAGTATAACTTTTTCAGCTCATAAAGTGAAGTCGTACTAAGTCAAAAAAGACGTCGTTTGAGTTAGAGCGACTAGACGTAGAGTTGGAATTCCGAAAGGATCGATTGTCTAATTGGTCTTCCGTGAACACATTGGCGTGCCAAGTGGGGATTGCTGTTTGGTTCCGTCAAGGGAAATAGTAATCGGATTTAAATGTCCCAACGTTTGAGGGCATTGGTTCGAACTAGGCTCTTCTAGAATGCAAAGCTGCCGGAGTTTTAAGCCATGAACGTTTCGTAGGTTGTTCGATCGGTAAGGGTCAGTTATAGGATGTTCCATAGCTAATTTACACAAGGAAGAGTTAGTTCCCGAGGAGTCCTTGGTAGCTATAACTAGCTTATCGAAAAGACGAGTTCATCTAATTTCTAGGGTCGGGTCGAAGACGGAAAAACCCGTGCTTGAGGCTGAGCTAAGTTTTATTGAGTTCTTTTCAGACTATTTCAATTTATTTTCTTATTTAATCTGTTACTTTTTACATTTTTATTTTCTATATACATTTGGGTTTAACATTTTACTCCCCCAACGTCGTGGGCACGATAATTGCCCAAACACTAACGTGGTCAAGAGATAGACGATTTTTCAAGAAACCGGTCTCTGTGGGATCGACCCTACTCCCTATACTGCTTAATTTTGCAACTAGGTGTAGGTTTATATTGGTGGAATCGATAGCCATCAGTTTTGGCGCTGTTGCCGGGGATTGGCAACACTTACGATTGTTTAATCTTCTTTATGACCAGATCTTCATCAGGAAGTCTCGAATACAACCCAAAGATCGAGAAATCAGCGCGAGCGCAATGAAAGGAGACAAAAGCTCTTAAACGCAGGTAAAGTAGAAGCTGAACTAGGACAAGGGATCCTAGAATTCGACGTCAAAAAATTGAGCGAAGCAATTCGTACAGAGGCAATTCGATGTGGGAAACAAGTCGAAGTGGTTGGAACTGAGACCGAACCACTTCTTGAAATAAAAAAAGAAAAAGGCAACCTTGGTAAAGCAGTAAGGATGGCGAACCGAACCATTCGTCAACTAGCCGCTGCTCCCAATGAACAAACACCATTATGCATCAATTATCCAACCGGAGGAACCCGCTTGAGTGAAATCAGCTTGATTCACCTTTTGCCCACCTTCGAGGCTGAAGAATGAAAATCCACACACCCACTTGAGAGAATTCCACATGGTCTACTCAAGCATGAAATCATGAGGAGTACCAAGATGAAATCAAACTTGGCCTTTCCTTTTCTTTAGTTGATCTGAAGAAAAGAATGGTTATTTTACTTACCTCCGGTTCTATCATAGCGTGGGATGACTTATCTCATGTTTTTCTTGACGAGTTCTTCCCGACTTCACGAGCAAATGAACTTTGGAGGACATGGTGGGAATTCGTAAACGGAGAATGAATCGCTTACGACTATTGGGAGCGATACAAAAACTATGTGCAAGTTGTCCTCAACACGGGTTGACCGAACAGTCACTCCTTCAGTATTTCTATGAGGGATTGCTCCCTATGGAAATGAAAATGATCGATGCTGCTAGTGGAGGAGCGCTTGTCAATATGACCCCTCAAAGGGCGAGAGAACTGATATCCACCATGACGATGAATTCGCAACAATATCGGCCGAATTCCAAACCCACAAGACGGGTTCATGGGGTACACGTTTCATCTTTAGAAGATAAGTTGGATAAGCTTACCAATGTTGTTCAATATTTGCTTACAGAGAAAAAGAGTTTGACCCAACTGTGCGGAATTTACGCTACATCTGAACATCCGACAGATTCGTGCCCAATCCTTAACGACAATTCAATGGCACATGTTGATGCTGTCGGTGGTTTTCTGGGACCTCCTCAAAGACGTTATGATCCTTTCTCCAACACCTACAATCTTGGGTGGAAGGATCACCCCAACTTGAGTTACGGGGGTAATCCCCGATATAATCAATCGTACCAACCGAGACCTCTGCAACCAACACAATAGCAACCCAAGCCGAGCACGTCTCTAGAAGCTATTGTGGAAAGACTTCTCGCCGATGTCAAAGTACCAACAGAGACGACGATTAATACAAGAGTTGACCAATCGGGTTAGTAAACTCGATGGCGTTAATCGTTTGGAATCTCAAGGTAAATTACCTTCCCAAACAGTGTCGAATCCTCGACAGAATGCAAGCGCAATTACTCTTCGTAGCGGAAAGGTCCTAGAAATGGTGCCAACCAAAAGTCATGGGCAAGACAAGGAACGAGAAAGGCAAGTGATGGATCCAACAGCTAAGCCGGAGTCGAAAATTCAGAAACCAATTGTGATGCCACCTCTTTTTCCAGGGAGACTTGCCAAAGATAAGAAAGAGAATGAGGAAAAAGAAATTTTTGATATATTCAGGAAGGTGGAGGTAAATATCCCTTTACTCGACGCTATCAAACAAATCCCTCGTTATACGAAATTCCTTAAAGAATTATGTTCTAGCAAGAGAAGGTTGATAGGTAACGAAAGAGTAAGTGTTGGAGAAAATGTCTCATGATCGCAAAAGAAAGTTCCTCCCAAATACAAGGACCAAGGTATGTTTGCCATTTCTTGTGAGATAGGTAATGTAGGCATTAAGAAAGCCATGTGTGATTTAGGGCTTCAATTAATGTTATGCCTTATTCTACTTATAAGTTGATTAACGGGTCCTTTGAAAGAAAGCAGAGTAATAATCCAATTGGCGGACGGAGTTAGTCGCTCATCCCGGGGATCTGCTTGAAGACGTCCTTGTTAAAATTAACGAATTAGTTTTCCGCAGATTTCTACATTATCAATATGGAAGATGATAACTCAACTAATTAAATCGACATTTTACTTGGAAGGCCATTTTAAGCACTGCAAGTGCAAAGATCGATGTTCTGGTGGGCGACAATGGAATTTGATGGCGAAATAGTAAAATTCAACATCTTCGAAGCCATGAATCATCCTAACTCACTATTAAATATTTCTAGCATTAATATTATAGATTGCTTAACTCGATCTTATTCTAAGTATCATAATTTTGATGAGTTGGAAACTGTCCTTTGCAGAAGCATTGACATGGATGTTTTACGTCATCTCGAGGAATTAGCTGCCCTTGAAGATCCGTTGCGAGAAATTGTCAAACACTTAGAAACGCAACCATCATTGACGAACCAAGGTAATCCATTTGAACTATTACCTTCCCAAACTAAAATGTTGCCTTCGATTTTGCAGCCACCAACCTTGGAGCTCAAAACATTACCGGACCACCTTAAGTACGTCTTTTTGGGAGAAAAAGACACCTTACCAGTGATAGTGTCAAAGAAATTGACCACAGACGAGGAGGAAAGTTTAGTTCGAATTCTAAGAAATTATAAAGAAGCCATAGGTTGGAGGATAGCCGACATAAAGGGACTAAATCCGTCCACATGTATGCACAAAATTTTCATCAAAGAGAACGCGAAACCAAAGAGAGATGCTCAAAGACGCCTTAATCCGCCCATGATGGAGGTAGTAAAGAAGGAGATCCAAAAGCTGTTAGATGCTGGAATGATATACCCAATTTTGACAGTAATTGGGTTAGCCTGGTCCATGTCGTGCCCAAGAAAACTGGCGTGACAGTGGTGAAAAATTTGTCAGGAGAGCTGGTTCCTACACGAGTCTAGAATGGATGGAAGGTTTGCATCGACTACAGAAAATTAAATGCAGCAACACAGAAAGACCATTTTCCACTTCCTTTCATCGATCAGATGCTCGAACGATTAGCTGGTAAAACCCATTACTGTTGTCTCGATGGATATTCAAGATTTTTTTAGATTTCAGTGGCTCCAGAGGATCAAGACAAGACGACTTTCACGTGCCCATTCGGAACATTTGTATATAGACGAATGCCGTTTGGACTCTGCAATGCTCCGGCCACTTTCCAAAGATGCATGGTGAGCATATTCTCTGATTATGTCGAGAAAATCATCGAAGTCTTCATGGATGACTTCACGGTATACGGTAACTCTTTTAACGAATGTCTTGATAATCTTGCTAAAATACTACAAAGATGCCTAGAATTTAATCTTGTTTTAAATTATGTGAAATGCCATTTCATGGTTGACAAAATGGTTAATTTTGGGTCATATAGTTTCCTCGGAAGGAATTATGGTCAACAAGGCAAAAATGGATATTATTAACTCATTACCTTACCCCATATCTGTGAGGGAGGTTCGTTCATTTCTTGGCCATGCAGGATTTTACAGACGGTTCATGAAAGATTTCTCGAAATTCACGCGACCACTTTGCAACCTGTTATAAAAGGATAAAGAATTTGAGTTCGATCAGACTTGTAAAGATTCATTTGATGTGCTGAAGCAAAATTGGTCTCCGCTCCCATAGTGCACCCACCAAATTGAGACTTCCCGTTTGAAATTATGTGTGATGCCAGTGACCAAAGTGTGGGAGCTGTTCTTGGCCAAAGAATAGGGAAAGAGCCTCATGTTATCTACTATGCTTCAAAGACTTTGGATGCTGCCCAAATCAATTACACAACCACCGAGAAAGAACTACTAGCTGTTGTGTTTGCTTTAAATAAATTTAGGTTTTACCTATTGGGAACTAAAGTTATTATCTTTTCTGATCATGCAGCTTTAAAGTACTTGATAGGGAAGAAAGAGTCAAAACCCCGATCGATCGGTGGATTCGCTCCTACAAGAGTTTAACTTTGAAATACAAGATAAAAAGGATGTGAAAACCTAGTAGCCGACCATTTGAGTCGATTACGATTCTAGTAGATGACACATCATTGAAGGATAACTTTCCGGATGAAAAACATTTGCGAGATACGGTTCATCCTTGGTACGCAGACATAGTAAATTACCTCGTTACAGGTACTATTCCTTCGGATTTACCAAGGTCTAAAAGAGATAAGATTAAAAAGGATGCGCGGTATTACATTTGGGACGATCCTTACCTTTGGAAACATTGCTCAGACCATGTAATTCGACGGTGTGTAGCTGAAACAAAGGTACAGTCTATCTTAACTTTTTGTCATTCTTATGCATGTGGAGGACACTTTGGACCTAAACAAACTGCACACAAAATTCTCGAATGTGGGCTATTTTGGTGAATATATTTCGTGATGCCTTTTATTTTGCAAAACATGTGAAAATGCCAAAGAGTTGGCAACCTTGGTCGTCGAAACCAGATGCCCCTTACTCCCATTCATATTTGTGAAATTTTTGATGTGTGGGGCATCGACTTTATGGGTCCCTTCGCTTTTTCTTCTTTGGTAATTTTATATACTCTTAGCTATTGATTATGTCTCTAAGTGGGTAGGCGAAAGCCATTCGTAATGATAACGCTAAAACCGTGGTTGACTTTCTTAAAAGTTCTATTTTTCCGGTATGGCACTCACGAGCGATAATCGTGTGAGGAACTCATTTCTCGCAATAAGCTCATAAGTACATCGATGGAGAAATATGGGTGACTCAACGGATTGCCACTGCTTACCATCCACAAATGAACGGACAAGCCGAAGTGTCGAATCGAGAGATCAAATCCATTCTGGAAAAGACGGTTAAACCTAACAAGAAGGATTGGAGCTCGAGACTTAATGATGCACTTTGGGCCTATAGAACGGCTTAAAAGGGACCGATAGGCATGTCACCTTACCGACTCGTTTTCGGTAAACCGTGCCATCTTCCAGTCGAGTTAGAACACAAGGCGTTTTGGGCAGTTAAGCAGTGTAATATGGAGATGGAGTCTGCAGGAAAATATCGAAAACTGGACATCCAAGAGCTCGAGGAAATTAGAAACGACGCATATGAAAATGCTCGAGTTTAAAGAAAAGACAAAGGTGTTTCATGACAAATTCATCACTCGGAAGCAATTTTCAATAGGACAAAAAGTTCTCCTATACGACTCCACCTTAAAAATTTTCGCTAGTAAGCTTCGATCCAAATGGATAGAACCATTTATTATTACTAATTTATTTTCTAATGGTATAGTGGAAATTCAAAGTGAAGAAACATGAAAGTGCTTTAAGGTGAATGGGCAATGACTAAAACCCTTTTTCGAGAACTTTCAAACACACACAGTTGAGGAGATTATTCTCGACGAACCCAAAATTTGAATAAATAGGTCGTCGAGCTAACGACGTTAAACAAAAGCGCTCTTTGGGAGGCACCCCAAATTTCTTTTAATTTATTTAATTTTAAGGTTTACTAATTTAGGTTGTAAATAAATAAATTTTTGCTTAGTTCAATTGATTTGATGTTTTCAGGAAAATAATAGAGAGCATGAATTTTTCGAGAATAGGATAATAGTGATGGTGCGGGCATGATGGGCTAATAAGGCGACATGCATTTACCAAAATTAAAAAAAACCAAAAAAAAAAAAAACACCCAAATACCCATTACCCAAACTTAACCCTTCTACCCAAAACCCAATATCCATTTAACCCACCAACAACTACCCAAATACCAACCCAACAAAAAACAACCCAATAATCTAACCCATTAACCTAAACTCAAATAACCCATCAACCCAATACCCATTATACTCATCCATTTAACCCACTTTCCATACTTATAAACACAAACCCAATTAAAATTACCTACCCAAAAACAAGATAAAAAAAAAACAAAGAGGGGAAAAATAAAATAGAAAAGAAAAGAAAATAGAACACCCAACCCCTTTCATCTTCTTCAACACACAAAAGAAAAAAAACAAACCCTAACACCTCAAGACACCGCCGCCGCCACTCGTCATCTTAATCACCAATGCACCCCGTTACTATCGCACTCGAGATGCCACCATCGCCATTTTCCTCTCCCCTTACCGATGCCGAACCTTTCCCTTCACAACTCCCTCTCACCTTTCTTCTCCTCCACCACATAAACCACCCACCACCACCGTTCACCTCGCCCCTCATCGCCGTTATACTACCCTACTACCATAATCCCGACGGTCGACAACCAAACCCCCAACACCACCCTTTTTCTTATTTCTTTCTTTTCTCTCCACACAAAACTACCCCTATCCACATTTTCCACCGAAGACACCACCATTGCCACTCTCACAGTCGACTAAAACACATCGTGACCACTCGTCGCCACCTTTCACCGTGCACCACCGCAACCGCCGCCGTGCACTACTGTCATCCCCTTCCTCAGAACAGAGCCGAACCTTTGTGTCGCTGCCACGGACGCAATGGTCCGAATTAGAAACCAAACGACCGATAACATCCCAGTTCCAGTTTCGCTCAATTAAAATTGACACTGTTTCACCGCACCTCCATTTGTCAATTTAGACGACGAAAATGTTCCTCCGCAACCTCCACCATAATAGCAGGCCGGCCATCAAGACCCCGACGTCAACGAAGGCCAACACCGATTGAGTCCGACACTTTAAGTAGTCCCGAAGAAGTCGGGACCTCTAACAACAACGTCAAAGCTACCCCTACCATCGACGAACGAGTCCCTCAACGCCAAACCTGAAGTTGTCGACAACCGACACGAGAGCCATCGACACCCGGACAGCGAGATCGACATCTGCAAGAAGAAGAAAATCCACCCGATTCGCATAACGAGCACATTTGACCACCCCGAGATGACCAGCGCAACAGATGGAGTTGTGCCAATACAATTCCAATAGAAAGTCAACTTCATGGGTTTCTCGACTTCTCAACATCGAAACATCAAACACGATACGACGCCATCCGACAATGCTCACTCCCGGTCTGTAAGCAAATCGATTTTCCCATTCTTGAACTTCTAGATATGCATGCTGCTGTGCTTCATTATTTTGATGCTATTGGTTGGACTTTATATGCTAATATCACTTATAATGCATATTATGAATTAGTACATGAATTCTACACAACTTTTAGCTTCGATATTAATGCTTTGCAAACTGTTGAAACGCAAAATATTGTATGCTTTCGTTTGCTTGGAAAAGACTTTCGGATGTCAATTTCTGAATTTAACATTGCTATGGGTTTCATCGGTCATGATGATATTCAGTCTGATTCTTATCATTCTGCTCTGTTAGATATTCCGAACAACTTTGATGCACAGCATGTTTATCGTGTTTTAACTAATTCTGATCATTTGTATAATCCAAAATCCACAAAAGACTTATTGGTGCATGAACCTGCTTTGAGATATATACACCGATTTTTGGCATTTAGCTTTTCGGGTAGAAATGATGCATCAGCTGCTTTAACTAAAATTGAACTGTTCTTTTTGTGGTGCATGCATTCGGGTTTTAAAGTCAATCTAGGATATTGGTTTGCACGTAATTTTCATGCCGTTTTGCGTTACAACCGTCCACTTATACTTGGATCATTTATTTCTAATCTAGCTTCTCGACTTTTTTCTGAAATTGATTTCTCAACTTTCACTTGTGCATATAATATGAGCAGCCTAGACAAATATTGTTTGGATTCTATGGGATTGCTTGCCGGCACCCCTACTTCGCTTTATTTTGTCCCTCCAGGTACACGAACTACTCGTGAGAATATGGTTTTTCGCCAACGCCCATGAATTGATACAAGAGAACGCGAGGAACAACCTCCGTTTGTGAAGGATCGTTTAGAACGAATCGAGGCAAGACTTGGAACGATGGAAACTCAAGTCTCCACAATTCTTGATATCCTACAAAACCATTACCCCCAACATCGACAAAATCATTGAAGAGACACATGGGGAGTATTCTAAACTTTTCATTTTATTTTGAGCTACTGATTTTTTCTTTTACTATCTATAATATGCACATGCTTGAGGATAAGCTTAGAATAAGTAGGGGGGATGAATATAGTAAGTATGCATGGATGGTTGATTGATTTTTGCTGCATGTTTCTCTTTTGCATATGTTCAATCTTGCATTGAATTCATTCAACGATCTATTTGACCCGAGCCTTTAACTCATACTTAGTCAACTTGGACAATTGGGTAAATTTTTAAATTAAATGCTCAAGTATATATATTAATCGACACTTGTGTTTTAATGTTGATGTATGTAGCTAGATTTTCATGAATTGGTTGATTGAAAAAATATTTGCTTATTCCAAAAAAAAATGAAAAGAAAAGAAAAAAAAGAAGGGAATGAAAAAAATGAAAAAAATGAAAATTAAATAAATAAAGGCTCAAGTTATGAATGAAAGTCTCGAAAATGTGACCGGATTGAGTAACCGGGGTAAGGTGCTTGGGTTGTCATCTCATCTCGCGTAAAAAGGTTCGAGTGACGAGTCGATGGCTTAATAACATTCCGCTAATGAGCCCAATAATAAAGATGCTTTCGAACTAAGTAAGGAATAGGATGCTTGGGTTGTCATCCTAGTTCGCATAAAAGGTTTGACCATGTCTAGCTTATTTTTCTAAAAGTATATTAATAATGCCTTGCAATTTATCGAATGAAACTCTATTTAATGGAATTATCTAGTTCGCATATATCAATTTTATGACACTTGTCTTGTTAATTAAACTATATGTTTTGAGCATTTATTAAATTATTTTTGCCTATGTTGTCTACATTGAGTAAGGATGCGAAAAGAGGCTCGAGTCTTAATAAATTGTGGAATTAATTTTAATGTTTGAATCGAACAACATGCTTGAGGGCAAGCATGAGCTAAGTAAGGGGATTTGATAACATGATTATTTTGCATAATTTTTATATTTAATTCGGTATATTTTTGAATTAATCCCTGCTAATTTATGTTTTTATGATTTAATTCTTGCCAGGGACGCAATTGAGTAGAAACATGCTAAAAAGGGCTAAATAGATAGAAAATCATGGAAATGGGGCCAAATAAAAAAGATGGAGGAAGCTAAGGACTCATCAAGCAATTTGACTTTGTAAAAAGCCAAGAATAGAAATCCTATTTTTAGTTTATTTTATTTTATTTTTATTTTTTTATTTAAGATTTTATATTTAATTAGTTAAGCCTATTTTAGTAAATCCATTAGTATAAATAGGGGATGTTTGTATTGGGATAATAATCAATCAATTCTCTCTTTTCCTATTCCTATTTGGAGTTGTTTTTCTCCCTTTTCCTATTTCAATTTTGAATAGGATTTCTTTTATTTTTTTTCCTTCAAGCAACGTCCAAACATTCTGACCATTTCAATTCCTTTTGTTTCTTTTCCCAAAATTGGTTTAATTACCTTCCAAACCCCTTCCCTTTCCAAAATCCTATCATCTTTCATACCAAAAACCCAAACATCTTCCACAACCTTCAAGCATGAGTGAAATCATGCCACACTAAACCCCTTTCAGCCTTAAGCCGGTATTAACCCCGTCAAAAAAAAAAACCCGTGAGTTACGAACCCGAGCTATTCAACTCTCGATTTTCGATACTTATTATTTCTCCGGATTAAGAGTATGACTTTGTCAGCTCATAAAGTCAAGTCGTACTAAGTCAAAAAAGACGTCGTTTGAGTTAGCGCGACTAGACGTACAGTTGGAATTCCAAAAGGATCGATTGTCTAATTGGTTTTCCGTGAACACATTGGCGTGCCAAGTGGGGATTGCTATTTGGTTCCGTCAAGGGAAATAGTAACCGGATTTAAATGTCCCAACGTTTGAGGGCATTGGTTCGAGCTAGGCTCTTCTAGAACGCAAAGCTGCCGGAGTTCTAAGCCACGAACGTTTCGTAGGTTGTTCGATCGGTAAGGGTTAGTTATAGGACGTTCCATAGCTAATTTACACAAGGAAGAGTTGGTTCCCGAGGCGTCCTTGGTAGCTATAACTAGCTTATCGAAAAAGACGAGTTCATCTAATTTCTAGGATCGGGTCAAAGACGGAAAAACCCGTGCTTGAGGCTGAGCTAAGTTTTATCGAGTTCTTTTCAGACTATTTCAATTTATTTTCTTATTTAATCTGTTACTTTTTACGTTTTTATTTTCTGTGTCTATTTCAGGTTTAACATTTTACTCCCCCAACGTCGCGGGCACGACAATTGCCCAGACACTAACCTGGTCAAGAGATAGACGATTTTTCAGTAAAACCAGTCTCTGTGGGATCGACCCTACTCCCTATACTGCTTAATTTTGCAACTAGGTGTAGGTTTATATTGGTGGAATCGACAGCCATCAATGGTGATAAAAAGACAAGTGGTTCTCATTTAATTTTGATTATGACTATGCTCATATTTGGTACGCTAGCCTTCAAGGACCACCTTGCCAAATTCCATAAATATTCATATACCATGACATCTCCAACATAACAACTCTAATGCTTATGTATTCTTTCACCTAATATTAAATTATAATTTACCCTAATCTCTTTTAATAAATGATAGAAAGAGATAAAGTGAGTCGAATTGTCACTTTCTAATGTCTACAACCGCAATAAAACAGTAATTGCACTTTATAGGGCAATTAATGGCTGCCATGCATGTGCCTACAACAAATACGTGAATAATAATAAAAAAATTGTATGCGTCATTTCTCGCAACACAATGTTTTGCAACCTTCAAAAATATTCACGTCATTCAATTTTATATATAAAAATACTCATTTTAATTATTCATTTAATTTTTTTATTTTTAATTTTAAAATTTACATTTTTATCAAATAACTAAAAATAAATAAAAAATTTAATATTTGTTAACTTTACTAATGTGATATCTACGTGGATTACCACTAAGATGACATGTCAACATTTACTAATTTTAAAATTTAAATATATTAAAATATTTTTTAATATTTTTATAATTTTAATGGTTTTGAATTTTGAAAAATATTTTTAATATTTTTATAATTTCAATGATTTTAATTTTAAAAATAGTTATATATATATTTTGAATTTTTAAATTTTAAAAAATTAGTTAAATGCTGACATGTAATTTAGGTGGCAATCCACATGTATATCATATCAATAAAGTTAACAAATGTTAACTTTTAATCTATTTTGAGGCGATTTGACAAAAAATACAAGTTAAGGGTTAAAAAGACAAAAATAAAAGGAGAGCTAAAATGACTTTTTTTTTTTATAAAGTTACATGGCTAAATAAGTCATTATGTCAAATATTAAGTACATATATGTATTGAAATGCTAATATTTAATTGGTTTAAATGTACCTATAGTCCTTATACTTAAGACCTTGTACCTGTATTTCTAGGAATTTAGTTTCTCTACTTTTGAAGTTTCAAAATTTAGGTAAACTATTAACACAATTAATTTTATAGTTAAATTTGTAGCTGTGACATTTTAAAATAAAAAAAATACTCATTTGATAGCCATGCAATTAAAAAAAAGTTAAATTAACCTGAATTTAACAAAAAAATTACCAACGGACCTTTTTAATTTTATAGAACTTTTTTCGGACTTTACTTACATTGGTGAAAAACCCATTTTTTGTGCAACAGGTGTAGTGTATTCATATCTCAATTATAAGTTCCGAGGTGGAGTTTTTTTTGTCTTACATAGATAGAACAAACAATATTACTCTATCCCAAATCACGTGCGCATTCATTACTATGGGATACTCCGAAGATCGATAGTTAGTCATTTGAGGATTTTATTAGTTTTAATAGAAATAGAAGCGTAAAATATATATATTTTATTTTGCTATATCCGTATTACTTATCCTTACGAAATATCAAACGAAATAGAACGATTTGAGAAATGATATAATGAAATTCTTTGATTGGTTTTTCCGAGAGAGAAATGCTTAGTTTTATTTGGCCATGGGTCCAACAAAACCAAACCATTACACAATTAGCAATTCCAATTAAATTAATATTTTTACTATTTAAATATTCAAATTGACTAGAAAATCAAATTTAATAATTTAAATGGTACCGTAATTTATTTAATATTTAATTTAATTAAATCAATGGATTTAATAGAATTTAATAGAAATTAAATAGAATAAGAATAGAATTTAATAGAATTCTCTAATTTCTAATTCTAATGTCGAATCCTAAAACTAAAATAATAATAAATAAGCAGAGAGCTCTTGTTCTTATTCAAACGCGCGTGATCTTTAACCAATTCTGCGCTTCAATATAATTACCAAGAGTAAGCGCTATAGCTTGTTTCAATACTCGGTGCTTGATTGAACCAAGCCTCCGCTATTTCGTAATCCCCCGTCGAATGGCCTGTTCTCCCCCATTTAAATAGGCGGTTCAATTCCTTCCTTAGAACCGTACTTGAGAGTTTCCTACCTCATACTGCTTTCGGCAATCAATTCTTTTGGTGTCCCATTTTTTACCCTACCATATATCCAATTGAATGAGATTTCTCGTAGATCTATCGATTTGTCTTGGGTTAACCAAAATGGGTTAATTGCATGAGTTTCAAACTCTAATTTGGATTAAATTAATAATAAGTTTTATCTTTTCTCCCACCTTCGAAAAAATAAAGCATAGGCATTTTTGGTCGTCGTCGTTAGATTTTTTCGAAAGGTAATTATCTCGGTTTCATATCATATAGAAATTTATATAGAATCCTTGAAAAGACTTCTTCCTCATAAAAAGACTTATCATCAATAATTCTAATTTTGAAATATAAAAAGTAAATGGATTATATTCTTGAAAATACAAACAATGACTAAATTCTAATTTTTGAAAATTCAAGGACTATAAACATTTTATTAACCTATTTAGATTCATAAACTATGAATGAATCATTTAAAGACACTAATTGTAACACCCTTAACCCCTGTCCGTCGCCGGATTGGGTAGCAAGGCATTACCGAACAAAACACAAGTAGCCATAAACAATTACTGCTCACATAGTCATATCTGAAAGCAGTTTAAAACAACCCAAATGTGCTTAGATAACAACATACAAAAATTAAATCCCTTTTATGATATTCACAAATAACTCATCAATATAATTAACAATGAACACCTTGTCCACTTGATATCTTAAAATCGCATTAGCCTAATATACACATCTCAAAGAAAGTATGTCTCAATTTATTAATAAGAACATAACCAAATCGCAAATTTCATTATAAAACTATCTTCTCAATTCGTTTTCATTTGATCACTTCACAAGTAAACCCTCCTCAATCTTTAAACCAAACACATTGAAATATGCTACTAACCATTTTCCAACTTCAACCTTTTGGTCAAGTCATATGAATATCTATCACACACGTGATATACAATAAGATATATTTTTGAGATAAGCTAAATACATGATCCTATGCCCCACATATATAACATAAATCAACCATGCACCACATTATTAATGAAACATAGCAATCATATACTACATATAATTAAGTTATAATCAAATCGATATAACCAAACACATCAAACACTCAATCACGAACTCATAATGCCAAGCCTAATTCTAATGATCCAAGTAAAGCCATTTTCGCATGGCTAATATATACAAGGACAAATTCATAGCTCAAACTTAGTCTAGTCTATACATGCCTTTAATTTAGAATCCAAAATCAAAAATACCAAAATAGGTTGATAGTGTGGATGACTTTGTTGATGATCCCTCACTCTTAGCTTGATCAAAATCTATAAAATGAACAATGAATACACACGAGTAAGCTAATTTAGCTTAGTAAGTCTTAAGCAATCATAATATACCAATTGGACATTCAAGCATTTTAAAACAATTAAGTAATAACATTGAATTTAAAAGCGACTTAACTCGAAAGTCCTTCAAAACCGAATGCTTTTACCTCACTTAACATAATACTTATCATTCCCATAACATTAGCATAAAATTACCAACTCAAAGATCAAATTCAAAATATAACACCTCCTTTCTTTATAATATTTTCATAATACACATATATGAAACTCACTAAGTTCACATAAATATTCGAATAAGTAAAGGTAGTGTACATCCGATTTACCTCTTTAATTATATACACATGTTCATTTAAGCTCTCATATATCCAAGCATCTAATATCAATAGTTCAAACCTTAGTACTTAAATGATCTACTAATGTCGAATGCTAATGCTCATTCGACTTAACCATCATCACTATTTCACCTTTAAACTTCAATTTATAATCTCATCATATAGATCACATATAGATTAAATACTCTTTTCCAATTACTCATATTTTCGATACACATAATTCAATAGGATCACATATATATGTATATACAATAAGTATATACTTTGCACTTAATAATTTCACATAAAAGGAAATATATTCACACACACACACATATATATATATCCATTTGACATTTCATACATTCGTATACACTGCGTCAAAGTAATCCCAATATGTCACGTAAACATAAGCATAAGATGGATATACAGATCAATTAGTATCATTCATATCAATATATTTATACGGATACCTTTAACCACTTTATGCTTTCATATAACCAATTTCCTCATGGCATAGCTTATACACAATTTGAATCTACCAATTGTACATCACATTTCCTTCACAAATTGTTTACTTATTATCATCGCATATATATATGTATAATACATGAATATGAATAGCACATACCTTGTAGCCAAATTAACAAACTCATTTTCAAATGCTTAGGCTCACTTGATTTTTTCATGACTTTACTAGTACATAATCTAAACTTGGAATTTCAACTCACCAAGATAAAAATCGCTAGGCATTTGCCCGAATCTTACATACTAGCGCTAGACTTGCTAGACTCAAAGTCCGGAGTTCGAACACCAAAGATTTAGCTCGCTAGGCAATAAGCCGATATATTTCACCCAAGACGAGGCACGCTAGGCATTAAGCCCGATAAAGATCACTAAGACGAGGCCGCTAGGCATTAAGCACGAAATAAATCACCAAGCACAAGGCACGCTAGGCATTAAGCCCGATAAAGATCACCAAGACGAGGCACGCTGGGCATTAAGCACGATAAAGATCATCGCACGAGGCACGCTAGGCATTAAACACGAAATAAATCAAGACAAGGCACGCTAGGCATTAAGCACGAAATTTCAACATTTTCAACATTCCAACACAATTTACTTAGTGCTAAGATCACAACCATCTCGTATACAACATATTACTTTCACATATTAAACCAAACTTGCTCATTCACATCACATTTAACAAAAACAAATTCAATACAATATTATACCCCATATTCGGCCAACACATATTTTAGTACTTTAAATTTCCAAATTTAATCATATACAATACTCATAATTAATTCTTTGGCATACATTTTCTTAAGAACTTACCTCGATTGTCGATTTTGACCGCGTGAGCCAGGCTTATTCGATAACCTTCGCCTTTCTCAGATCAAAATCTATTTTTCTTTGTTCTTGATCTAAACACATTAAAATTCAGCTCATTCAAGTACATTTCATTTCAATTTAGTCGCTAAACACATAAATGGGAAAATTACCATTTTACCCCTAGGGTTTCACATTTTTACAATTTAGTCCTATTTGCACAAAACACAAAATACACAAAATTTCACTACAACACCTTAGGGCCGAATGTTCACAAGCACCATATAAATCCATTTCTTTCATTTATTTTGCATTTTAGTCCCTCAAAATTTCATTTTGCAATTTAGCCCAAAATACTCAAATTCACTAAAATTTCTAATACAAAACATACTAATCTTTAACATAGCTTTAATTTAAAATCATCAAACATCAAAACCTCATGAACACATCAATGGCGAATGTCATATACACACTAATCTCAAAAATTTTAGCATGGGTGGGATAGTATACTGAAGCAACGATCACAAAAACGTAAAATTATCAAAATCGACTAAAAATACATACCGATTTAGCTTGAATGTATGACCAAATGCTCAAAGCCTTTAAACCTTATTTCTTAGTTCACATACGGCAATGAAGAAGAAAGAACAAATGTGATGGCTTTTAATTTCATATTATTAAACATATAATAACATTTTTTTATGTTTTACCATTTTAACCTTTAATAAATAATAAGAACAACATATAAATTAAGGTCAATCTTGTCATATGCCACCCACTAACTTAAAAATGGGCTAATTTCCCTTTTAATGCCCCATATTAAAAAGCCATCATCATTTTATCACTTTACACTATAGTATGCAACTTTTACTCTTTACGCGATTTAGTCCTTTTTGTTAAATCGAACACCCAAACGATTAAATTTTTCTACGAAACTTTCACACACATTAATTCACATATAATAAAAATAAAATATAATATTTAAAAATTTCTCGAACTCAGATTCGTGGTCCCGAAACCATCGTTCGAGTAGGGTCAAATTCGGTCATTATAACTCTCCCTCTTGGGATTTTCGTCCCCGAAAAACTTATCATTGAATGATTCAGATATTGTCGTCTTAATGAATCTTGAGGCTCCTATATTGCCTGTTCTATTCCATGTCGATTCCATAATACTTTCACTAATGATTTTCTTATTTCTCAATTTCTTTATTTAACGGACTAAGATACGGATCAGTTCTTCTTCATATTGTCATATCTCGAAGCGAGTGCCGTCGGGCGTAGGCTATTCGAGCTCTAGAGGATGTCTCATCACCTGATGTCATAAGCTGGTACATTTACGCTTTATGATATTTTTTGCGATTGTTTTCATAGACCCTAGTTCTACGTATTCATATGTATGCATGAATTTAGTATTCAGCAAAACTTTGATTGTAGAATCTTCCGAATTTGCTACAAAAATAACGAACTCCTTGGTAAAAGTGTTCTAGTTGATAAAGTATGCAAGAATTATTTGTTAAGGTTTGAGATATCTGCTTTCCATTGAGTTGATGCTTTTCTTGTTTGATGAATTCAATATTATTTCGGGAAGGGATTGGTTGTTTATGCTCGATGTTGTGGTGTAAAAGAAAGATTATAAATTTGAGATGTCAGAAGGATAAGAAAATCTGATTGAGTCGATGATTTGTGTGGATTACCGTGTAATATCTGTTTTGAAAGCTCAGATTCTGAGACATATTTTTCCTCGTAATTGATTCGAAAGCATCTAAGAAGAAAATTGAATCGATGCCTATTGTTTATGAGTTTTTTAATGTGTTTCTGAAGAGTTACCAGTTTGCTCTCGATTCATGAAGTTGAATTTGTTATTGATTTGTTGTGGTAATTGTAGATGACATTTTGATTTATTCACGTGATGAAAAGGAGCATCTTGAACCTTTGAGAATTTTGTTGCAAACTTTGAGAGAAAAACAATTATATGTGAAATTCAAATGAATGAGAATTTTGATTGTATGAAGTTAGTTTTCGAGACATATTGTGTCATCTTTGGAATCCGAGTAGATGCGAGTAAGATTTCGCTATTTTGAGTTGGAAACCTCGAAAATGTGTCTATAGTTCGTAATTTTCGTGTTTAGCGGTTATTATTTGTAGATTTGTAAAAGAATTTTCAGCAATAGCTACTCATTGGCTAGACTATTTCGAAAGATGTTAGATTTAAATGGTCGGGTAAATGTCAAAAAGTTTTGATCGTTAAAAACTCATAATCTAAAGCTCCTGTGTTAATACAACTAGAATCGGGTAAAGAATTTGTTGTGCATAGTGATACTTCATTAAACGGTCTAGGATGTGTCCTGATGTAAGAAGGCAAAGTTGTAGCTCATGCCTTGAGACAGTTGAAGCTTCAATAAAAGAATTATCTGAGACACGACCTTGAATTAGTTGTGATTGTATTTGCACTTAAGATTTGGTGTCATTATCTGTACGGTGAGAAATGTCACATAATTTGGATCATAAAATTTTAAGTTATTTGATGATTCAAAAAGATTTGAACCTGCATCAGAGAAGATGGCTTGAGATATTGAAAGAGTATGAGTTATTGTTAGATTATCATCCCGATAAAACAAATGTTGTGGCTAATAGGTTGAGTAGAAAGTCATTGTTTGCATTACATGCTTTGAATGCTCAGTTAGACTTCTTTGACGATAGTTTTGAAATAGAAAAATTGAGAACAGAACCGATGTTTTTTTTACAACAGATATATGAAGCTCAGAAGACTGATAACGAAGTGCTAGAGAAATGAGCCCAGTAGGAAATTAAATTTTGAGTCTAAATTTTTAATTGTGGATGATTGTTTGAAATATCGAGATAGTATCGTGTTCGAGAATTCGTGGTTGATTCAATTGATTTTGAATGAAACACATAATAGACGTTTATCTGCTCATCCGGAAGTACTAAAAGGTACCATGATTTGAAGCAACACTCTTGGTGGTGCGGTATGAAATAAGACATTTCGACTTTGGTTTGAAATGTTTTGTTATCAGCAAGTGAAAGCTGAACATCAAGTTCTGTATGGATTCTACATCCTATCCTTAATCAAATGTAACACCCTTAACCCCCGTCTGTCACGGATTGGGTAGCAAGGCATTACCGAACAAAACACAAGTAGCCATAAACAATTATCGCTCACATAGTCATATCTCGAAAGCGTTTAAAACAACCCAAATATGCTTAGATAACAACATACAAAATTTAATCCCTTTTATGATATTCACAAATAACTCATCAATATAATTAACAATGAACAACGTCCACTTGATATCTTAAAATCACATTAGCCTAATATACACATCTCAAAGAAAGTATGTCTCAATTTATTAATAAGAACATAACCAAATCGCAAATTTCATTATAAAACTATCTTCTCAATTCGCTTTTCATTTGATCACTTCACAGTAAACCCTCCTCAATCTTTAAACCAAACACATTGAAATATGCTACTAACCATTTTCCAACTTCAACCTTTCGGTCAAGTCATATGAATATCTATCACACACGTGATATACAATAAGATATATTTTTGAGATAAGCTAAATACATGATCCTATGCCTGACATATATAACATAAATCAACCATGCACCACATTATTAATGAAACATAGCAATCATATACTACATATAATTAAGTTATAATCAAATCGATATAACCAAACACATCAAACACTCAATCACGAACTCATAATGCCAAGCCTAATTCTAATGATCCAAGTAAAGCCATTTTCGCATGGCTAATATATACAAGGACAAATTCATAGCTCGAAACTTAGTCTAGTCTATACATGCCTTTAATTTAGAATCCAAAATCAAAAATACCAAAATAGGTTGATAGTGTGGATGACTTTGTTGATGATCCCCTGAGCTCTTAGCTTGATCAAAATCTATAAAACAGAACAATGAATACACACAGAGTAAGCTAATTTAGCTTAGTAAGTCTTAAGCAATCATAATATACTAATTGGACATTCAAGCATTTTAAAACAATTAAGTAATAACATTGAATTTAAAACAACTTAACTCGAAAGTCCTTCAAAACCGAATGCTTTTACCTCACTTAACATAACACTTATCATTCCCATAACATTAGCATAAAAATTACCAACTCAGCATCAAATTCAAAATATAACACCTCCTTTCTTTATAATATTTTCATAATACACATATATGAAACTCACTAAGTTCACATAAATATTCGAATAAGTAAAGGGCCGTGTACATCCGATTTACCTATTTAATTATATACACATGTTTCATTTAAGCTCTCATATATCCAAGCATCTAATATCAATAGTTCAAAACTTAGTACTTAAATGATCTACTAATGTCGAATGCTAATGCTCATTCACTTAACCATCATCACTATTTCACCTTTAAACTTCAATTTATAATCTCATCATATAGATCACATATAGATTAAATACTCTTTTCCAATTACTCATATTTTTGATACACATAATTCAATAGGATCACATATATATGTATATACAATAAGTATATACTTTGCACTTAATAATTTCACATAAAAGGAAATATATTCACACACACACACACACACACATATATATATATATCCATTTGACATTTCATACATTCGTATACACGGCGACAAAGTAATCCCAATATGTCACGTAAACATAAGCATAAGATCGGATATACAGGATCAATTAGTATCATTCATATCAATATATTTATACGGATACCTTTAACCACTTTATGCTTTCATATAACCAATTTCCTCATGGCATAGCTTATACACAATTTGAATCTACCAATTGTACATCACATTTCTTTCACAAATTCGTTTACTTATTATCATCGCATATATATATGTATAATACATGAATATGAATAGCACATACCTTGTAGCCAAATTAACAAACTCATTTTCAAATGCTTAGGCTCACTTGATTTATTTCATGACTTTACTAGTACATAATCTAAACTTGGAATTTCAACTCACCAGTATAAAAATCGCTAGGCATTTGCCCGAATCTTACATACTAGCGCTAGACTTGCTAGACTCAAAGTCTGGAGTTCGAACACCAGCATTTAGCCTGCTAGGCAATAAGCCCGATATATTTCACCCAAGACGAGGCACGCTAGGCATTAAGCCCGATAAAGATCACCAAAGACGAGGCACGCTAGGCATTAAGCTCGAATAAATCACCCAAGACAAGGCACGCTAGGCATTAAGCCCGATAAAGATCACTAGCACGAGGCACGCTAGGCATTAAACTCGAATAAATCACCCAAGACAAGGCACGCTAGGCATTAAGCCTGAAATTTCAACATTTTCAACATTCCAACACAATTTACTTAGTACTAAGATCACAACCATCTCGTATACAACATATTACTTTCACATATTAAACCAAACTTGCTCATTCACATCACATTTAACAAAACAAATTCAATACAATATTATACCCCATATTCGGCCAACACATATTTTAGTACTTTAAATTTCCAAATTTTATCATATACCATACTCATAATTAATTCTTTGGCATACATTTTCTTAAGAACTTACCTCGATTGTCGATTTTGATCGCGTGAGACCCAGCTTATTCGATAACCTTCGTCTTTCCCAGAACAAAATCTTTTTCTTTGTTCTTGATCTAAACACATTAAAATTCAGCTCATTCAAGTACATTTCATTTCAATTTAGTCCCTAAACACATAAATGAGCAAATTACCATTTTACCCCTAGGGTTTCACATTTTTACAATTTAGTCCTATTTGCACAAAACACAAAATACACAAAATTTCACTACAACACCTTAGGGCCGAATGTTCACAAGGACCATATAAATCCATTTCTTCCATTTATTTTTATTTTAGTCCCTCAAAATTTCATTTTTCAATTTAGCCCAAAATACTCAAATTCACTAAAATTTCTAATACAAAACATACTAATCTTTAACATAGCTTTAATTTAAAATCATCAAACATCAAAACCACATGAACACATCAATGGCGAATGTCATATACACACTAAGCTCAAAAATTTTAGCATGGGTCCGATAGTATACTGAAGCAACGATCACAAAAACGTAAAATTATCAAAATCACTAAAAATACATACCCGATTTAGCTTGAATGTATGACCGAATGCTCAACGCCTTTAAACCCTTATTTCTTAGTTCACATACGGCAATGAAGAAGAAAGAACAAATGTGATGGCTTTTAATTTCATATTATTAAACATATAATAACATTTTTTTATGTTTTACCATTTTAACCTTTAATAAATAATAAGAACAACATATAAATTAAGGTCAATCTTGTCATATGCCACCCACTAACTTAAAATGGGCTAATTTCCTTTTAATGCCCCATATTAAAAAGCCATCATTATTTTAGCACTTTACACTACAAGATGCAACTTTTACGCTTTACGCGATTTAGTCCTTTTGTTAAATCGAATGTACCAAACGATTAAATTTTTCACTTAAACTTTCACACACATTAATTCACATATAATAAAAATAAAATATAATATTTAAAATTTCTCGAGACTCGGATTCGTGGTCCCGAAACCATCGCTCGACTAGGGTCAAATTCGATTCATTGCACTAATAATAATAACCACAATAATTTAAGATTCTATTATACTCATAAAATTTTAGATGTGACCTTAAAATTTTTTTGTGATGATTAATTGAGTTGGAATAGGCTTGTTCTTGATATTTTTGGGTCCTAGGTAAAACAATAAAATAGGGTTTTAGGTTCCTTAAAAGTTGGATAAATTTTTTTTTAAGTCCTTTAAAAGTTGGTAAAAAAAATTTTGGATCCTTAAAAGCTAAATTTTTTTTGGCCGTCCATTAAAAACTGAAAAATAATATTTTAGACCCCTTTCAGCCTTGAATCCTGGGCGGTTGCACCTCCAGACAACCCTAAGGTCGGGCCTGAGTTGGAATATCGTATTCAGAAATACGATGCCATTTGTAGATATGCATCTTAAATGTTTATATTTTATCAATATTAATCATGTAATTTGGGGATAAAGTGATATTTTTAAAGTTAATGTCATCACAACTTAACTACAAGGAGATATTAGTTTAAGAGTAAGGTTGAAATTTAGAAAATTTTGAGATTTTATATTTGAGTCTTATATAATTATATGAGTTTTCGTTAACTTTATTTTAGTTAATTAGTAGTTTAACGATTATGATTATCAGTTTTGATTGAGATTGTTGATATATGATGGTCTTACTCATTCGGGGTATTAAAGTAGAAAGCAAGTAGTTCTCAATGGTCGTTAAATTTCAACATGTATTTAGAGAAACTAATATAGAAAAATGTGTCGTGAAATGCTTTAGAGTTAATCATATTTGAGATACCTTTGAATAATGTTAGGAAGATGTTATTAGATGATAAAGCTGGGAATTCTTATGTAAGGACTAAAAGGTCTTAAGTCCACTGATGGTCTTCTTCTTCTATAAAAAAAAAAAAAAGAATTGTGATTATTGAAAATATTGAAAAAGAGAGTAATGCGAAATTGAGAAATATCAAACAAAAATAAAATGAAACTAAAGAAATTGTAAATCAAATTAAAAGGAACAATGGCATGTGCTATTGAAGTGAGCATGCGGTCATGTATGGAATAGCCAAAGTCGTCTTCTTTCTCTCTTCATCTGCCATTAATTTTCAATATGTGGTCCTATTGTTGCAGATTTTGTGTTGTTTTGGTAGAGATGAAATCGTAATATAAAACCGGAGGAAATATTGCTGATGATGATATTTTAATCGTCAAATTTATTGAATATTGTTTTTTGAAGATTGCATAAATCAATATTGTTAAACTTAGTTAATAGAGTGTGGCTATGTTCTGGGATTAAATTACAAGTGTAAGAGTAATTACAACTATAATATTCATATAAAAGAATTTAACACACATGGAATAAAAAAGAAAATAAAAAAAAATACTTAAGCCCGAAGCTCAAAGGGCTCCAAAACCTTGATTAAAATACGGTTGCCTAAATTAATTGAAGACATTATTTGAACGTAAGGGCTTCAACGAAACCTAAAAGCCATGAAAGCTCGCACGTACATATGCATGTGAATCATTGATATTTTTATCTGCCAATTGATAGTGAAAAAATTAAGATG
Source organism: Gossypium rotundifolium (assembly GCA_025506655.1). Classification (NCBI taxonomy): domain Eukaryota; kingdom Viridiplantae; phylum Streptophyta; class Magnoliopsida; order Malvales; family Malvaceae; genus Gossypium; species Gossypium rotundifolium. The sequence goes on along the minus strand of CP106722.1, from coordinate 158,261,840 downwards.
GTCACAAGTGGTCCAATTCAGTATCCATTATTATTCACCTTTGAATTTGTTAGAGTTAAGTAACTCGAATCATTGTTAAAATAAAATACAGTGATAAAATAAAATAAAAAGTAAAATCTATATAGAACTATATTTCTCTTATTTTACTTTGATTAGAATAAGATTTTTCAACCTTTAAATAGATGTAGTTGAAACTCCTCTTGTATCATTCGAATTCGACATTAGTGAATTTCTTTCCTCTGCCCGTGGTTTTTTCCTGAAAGGGTTTCCACGTAAAATCTGTGTTCTTATTTTTCTTTCTTTTTGCTTTGCGATTATTCTACATTGTTATTGTCGACGCTCAACTTTTACAAATTGGTATCAAGAACTTTCCAATTTACTTTTCTCAATCACTTTCGCTGTTGGATCGCAACACCAGATTCGCGTTGTGGCAAGTAAAGATGTAGGCAGTTCTTGCGTAGATGGATTTGTAGGATGCCCTACTAGGGTTAGATAAGATGCCATCGACATTGACAAATGAAGAGAAGAGACGTAAAGATCAAAAGGCTTTAACGCAATTACAGCTGCATCTTTCGAATGAAATTCTATAAGATGTGTTAAAGGAGAAGATTGCCGCTGAATTATGGAAGAAGCTGGAACAACTATGTATGTCGCGAACCCTAACTTCAAGTTGCATATAAAGCAGTGTCTTTATGCTCATCATTTGGAGGAAGTTGTGTCTGTGCACGAACACTTAATTGTGTTTAAAGAAATTCTCTTGGATCTAGAGGTCACGGAGGTTCTGTAACACCCCAAACCCGGCCCATGCATTTCGACAGGATCTGGCGTGTCACGGCTTGTACATTGAAAACTTTTGCCTTGTTGGTTTTGGAAGTTGTAAGTTAATTAGGCATTATTAGAGTAAATAAGTGACATTTTAAAAATAAAATCTTATATTAGTATTATTAAGTATAAATAAACCTTGACATAAAATTTATAAGTTGCATAACATTGAAAACTTCTTAGTTGAATAAAAACTAGGGCCTTAAAAAATCCCAAATAAAAATAAAATAAACTTAAAGAAATCCCAAATAATTTGTAGAAATAAAACTTGATGGCCCTCGAGTCCGCCTCGGCTCCCATGTTCACGATCTCGCTCACCTAAAATGTTGGGAAAAATAAAAGGTTGAGTCACCAAGACTCAGCAGTGCAAATCCCGAGAACACATAAAAGGCTTGAGGCCCACAAACATATTATGAGCCTTGGCCCGTATACAAGGGTAACAAAATATGCAACATGGCCCATCCCAAACCTATGAGTCCATCCTCTACACACCCTCGTATCAACCATCACACCGTGGGATTTCTACAATCAACCCTCCATCCGCTACACACCATATCGACAATTTGTACTCATCATAAAGACCGATCACTATGTGACCTATGTGGCGAAGCCACCGACATTGTCAGCGACCTTAATAATATATCGACAATTTGTCTTTTGTCATAAAGACCGATCACTATGTGACCTATGTGGAAAGCCACCGATCGCCTCGACCGCCTCCCCTTAGTAAATCAATCAATCCCATCCCATGCATACATGCAAGAATCGAACATTAAACTATCTAAACAGATCACATATTTTTACATACTTCAATACACATAGAGAAGTTTCTATGATTACGCACTGCATCCCTTGCCTACCCTTTCGGGTAATACGACTGTTCATACAGCCTCATTTTCCGCATTTAGCCCATAATATACATATAATTTAGATTAACTAGTGTGATAGAGATCTACACACCTTTTCCACTTTTAGCCCATAACATACATATAATATAACAAAGCTTATGTGTCAAGAATCTACATACCGACACCGATAAAACGAGGCTTTCTATATCGATGCTATCCTTAGTCGACACAACTGCTATCTACCTAAGGTGTTGTTCAGAAGTCGGTCCACAACCAATTGGCCAATCTCGAACAGCAGATACTGCTCGTTTCTTAAACTTAGGGATTCTTTCTTTTGCCTGATCCATATTTAATTCCATCATAAATCCTTATCAGAGTTACTATAATAATATTTAATCGTTAATCCTCCTTATAAAGTTAAAATCTTGTATATAATGATGAAATCTAATAGAAATCTAGGAAAATCTTCTTACCTTAAAAATCTCGAAATTGGAGACTTATGAATTTCGGCTTTTAGATCTAGTCGACTAGGCTTCCTTCAAATCCTGACTTGTCGCCCATCATAAACCATTAAACTATTAGCTTTCGGCTTTTGCCTTTTCAAAAATCGAGAATAGATTATGAGAACTAATCAAAAATCTACTCTTACCTTAATTTAGGAGATTCGACTAGTACTAGAGAGAGAATTCGACAATGTCAATGAAGGATTTAAATGCCGTAAGTATAGAATAATTTCTCAAATAGGATGAATAAAATAAAAACTATAGAGATTTTGACTTTTTAGAGAAGGAAGAGAATAATGGAGTTTTCACTTTTAGAAGAAAGAAGAGAATAATGGAGTTTTCGCTTTTAAGAGAAAGAAGAGAATAATGGAGTTTTGGCTTTTAGAAGAAAGAAGAGAATAATGGAGTTTTGGCTTTTAGAGAAATTGAGAAAGAAATTTGGAGAAAAGAAGCTAAGGAATTTCGACACAAAGGGAGAGGATTTAATGTCGTAAACAAGGAGCTAGCCCCTATTTATAGGAAATTCGCAACCCTTTGCCATGTAGTAGTGGTTTCTTTACTCCTCTCAATGATGGATTCTTGGCCATCACTCTCTTTGTAGATAAATTCTAACTTTTCTTCTTTATCTTAATCTACTAGCTCATCTAAAAGAGACTTAATTATCTCTAACTCCTCCCTCCTTTGTCAAGATATTATCCACATATTTTAATCATAAAAACCCTAGATCTTAGCCTTTATCTCGCTTATTATCCACATAAAATAAATTCCTAAATAATAGCCTTTATCTACTTATTATCCACATATTTTAAACATTAAAACCCCTAAATTTTAGCCTTGTTGCCATCCACTCCACCTAATCCTAATGCCCAAAATTTAGCTAACTTAAATTGAAAGAATTGGGCTCCATGAAACTTAAATTTGGGCCCCTTACTCCTTGTGTGTGGCGTCACCTCCTAAGATTGGGCCACAAGCCCACTTTGGTATTTTAAACATAGATACTACCTTTTAAACCCTATAATGCCCAAACAGATAAATTTTAATCAAGGCCTCTGCCTAAGCCTGAGCCCAATTTGGACCTCTAACACTGAAATTAACTCATTCCACATATTCACCCATTAAACGCATAGGCTCAAAAATTTAGGATGTTACAATTCTACCCTCCTTAAAGAAATTTCGTCCTCGAAATTTCCAACTAACTAGTAATCATTCTACCTGAGTCTCACCACTATGCTTTTCACAAGACTCTAATTCTAAAGCCAAAATAAACACTTAGTATACTATGGTAGGTACGCACCATTATTCGTGATCTCAAGCGTCTTCGTCCCCTTGTACTCATTCTACCGATTTGCATTTATCGATTAGAAATTTTATCAATCATTATTTCTTTCCACCGATTTATCGCGAATATCTTATGATTAATAGTTCTAAAAAGTAGTTCTTTCGAATTCATACACACACTACATTCTCAAGTTCATTCATTCAATCATCAACATTCATGAACTCGCGTTCATTACAGAAAAGTGTTGTGGTTGTCATTGTTGTTGTTTTCCACACCCAGGGGTATTTTCGTAATTTTATCCTATAGGGGCATTTTCGTAAATTTTTTTTTTGAAATAAGGTTCCTTGATGATTTTATAAAATAAGGGTATTTTGGTAATTTTGCATTCTCGGGGGTATTTTGGTAATTTTGGAAATTGAGGGTATTTTGGTAATTTTAAAATCTGAGGCATTTCGAAAATTTTAAAATCTGAGGGTATTTCGGTAATTTTGAAATTCAGGGGCATTTCGATAATTTTGAAATTCGGGGGTATTTTGGTAATTTTGAAATTCGGGGGTATTTTGATAATTTTTGTGATTTGAAGGTATTTTGGTAATTTTGTGATTTAAGGGTATTTCGGTAATTTTACAAAACAAGGGTAATTTGGTAATTCTACAAATCAGGACTATTTTGGTCATTTTGCATAACAAGGGTAATTTAGTAATTTTCTTCATAGTTGCGAACATTTTCAAATCAAATTCATTTTTTTTCTGGAAGTGTACAAAACTTAGGGGTTTTGGTTGCAAAATAGGGTGGTTGGTCCCTTTCGGGTTTTAATTATGGGTTCAAACCCATGAACGAGTCCTTATAGCTAGAGTGAGCAATACCACGCACTGTAAGATTCTTGTGAAGAGGAGGTGAGTCACTAGGACTGCTTAAATACCAAGCTCTCCCTGAATCCACTCCTAGGCATGCGTATGCCTATTGCCACACCCTGTCATGGCTAAAGTGAATAGTCACTATGCACCAGGTAAGATTCCTGTGAAGAGGAGGTGAGTCACTTGGACTGCTTAAATACCAAGCTCTTCCGGATCTACTCCTAGACATGCATATGCCTATTGCCACACCTTAGTCTTGTGACTCGTTTTGGTTTTGTTTTAGTGAAGCTAAGTCTTATGGAGTTGAAGAGTTGTTTGCCTAAGCCTAGAGTCCATCAAGTTCTAACCTAGATAGTCTACGTCCCATAAAGCTCATTAAGCCCACATAAATAACACAAAGAAGAGTTTAGAATACTTACAGGCGGATCGGTGCTAGAGAGACTCAAGGCCATGTCCTCGAACCAAAAAAACTTCTAAAACATTTCTAGACCCATTTCACAAATTGAGTTTTGAACTGGCTCGATACCAAAATTGTAACACCCCAAACCCTACCATGCGTTTTGATTGGATCTGGCATGTCACGGCTTGTACATTGAAAACTTTTCCTTGTTGGTTTTGGAAGTCGTAAGTTAATTAGACATTATTAGAGTAAATAAGTGACATTTTAAAATAAAATCTTATATTAGTATTATTAAGTATAAATAAACCTTGACATAAAATTTATAAGTTGCATAACATTGAAAACTTCTTAGTTGAATAAAAACTAGTTGCCTTAAAAAAATCCCAAATAAAAATAAAATAAACTTAAAGAAATCCCGAAATAATTTGTAGAAATAAAACTTGATGGCCCCTCAAGTCCGCCTCGGCTCCCATGTTCACGATCTACTGCTCACCTGAAATGTTGGGAAAAATAAAAGGTTGAGTCACCAAGACTTAGTGTGCAAATCCCGAGAACACATAAAAAGGCTTGAGGCCCACAAACACATTATGAGCCTTGGCCCGTATACAAGGGTAACAAAATATGCAACATGGCCCATCCCAAACCTATGAGTCCATCCTCTACACACCCCGCATCAACCATCACACCGTGGGATTTCTACAATCAACCCTCTATCCACTACACACCATATCGACAATTTGTCGCTTTTGTCATAAAGACCGATCATTATGTGACCTATGTATGGAAGCCACCGATCACCTGGCGACCTTAATAATATATCGACAATTTGTCTTTTGTCATATAAAGACCGATCACTATGTGACCTATGTGGCAAAGCCACCGATCGCCTCATGACACTGCTCCCCTTAGTAAATAATCAATCTCATCCCATGCATACATGCAAGAATCGAACATTAAACTATCTAAACAGATCACATATTTTTACATACTTCGATACACATAGAGAAGTTTCTATGATTACGTACCTTGCATCCCTTGCCTACCCTTTTCGGGTAATACGACTGCTCATACTGACCTCATTTTCCGCTATTTAGCCCATAACATACATATAATTCAGATTAACTAGTGTGATAGAGATCTACACACCTTTTCCGCTTTTAGCCCATAACATACATATAATATAACAAAGCTTATGTGTCAAGAATCTACACACCGACACCGATAAAACGAGGCTTTCTATATCGACGCTATCCTTAGTCGACACAACCGCTATATGCCTAAGGTGTTGTTCGAAGCGGTCCACAACCAATTGGCCAATCTCGAATAGCAGAATCTCGCTTCGTTTCTTAAACTTAGAGATTCTTTCTTTTGCCGATCCATATTTAATTCCATCATAAATCCTTATCAGAGTTACTATAATAATATTTAATCGTTAATCCTCCTTATAAAGTTAAAATCTTGTATATAATGATGAAATCTAATAGAAATCTAGGAAAATCTTCTTACCTTAAAAATCTCAAAATTGGAGACTTATGAATTTTGGCTTTTAGATCTAGTCGACTAGGCTTCCTTCAAATCCCGACTTGTCGCCCATCATAAACCATTAAACTATTAGCTTTCGGCTTTTGCCTTTTCAAAAATTGGGAATAGATTATGAGAACTAATCAAAAATCTACTCTTACCTTAACTTAAGAGATTCGGCTAGTACTAGAGAGAGAATTCGACAATGTCAATGGAGGATTTAAATGCCGGAAGTATAGAACAATTTCTCAAATAGGATGAATAAAATAAAAACTATAGAGATTTTGGCTTTTTAGAGAAGGAAGAGAATAATGGAGTTTTCAGCTTTTAGAAGAAAGAAGAGAATAATGGAGTTTTCGGCTTTTAGGAGAAAGAAGAGAATAATGGAGTTTTTGGCTTTTAGAAGAAAGAAGAGAATAATGGAGTTTTTGGCTTTTAGAAGAAAGAAGAGAAATTGGAGAAAGAAATTTGAAGAAAAGAAGTTAAGGAATTTCGGCAAAAGGAGAGGATTTAATGTCGTAAACAAGGAGCTAGCCCCTATTTATAGGAAATTCGCAACCCTTTGCCATGTAGTAGTGGTTTCTTTACTCCTCTCGCTTATGGATTCTTGGCCATCACTCTCTTTGTAGATAAATTCCTAACTTTTCTCCTTTATCTTAATCTACTAGCTCATCTAAAAGAGATTTAATTATCTCTAACTCCTCCCTCCTTTTTCAACATATTATCCACATATTTTAATCATAAAATCCCTAGATCTTAGCCTTTATCTCGCTTATTATCCACATAAAATAAATTCCTAAATAATAGCCTTTATCTACTTATTATCCACATATTTTAAACATTAAAACCCTAAATTTTAGCCTTGTTGCCATCCACTCCACCTAATCCTAATGCCCAAAATTTAGCTAACTTAAATTGAAAGAATTGGGCTCCATGAAACTTAAATTTGGGCCCCTTACTCCTTGTGTGTGGTGTCACCTCCTAAGATTGGGCCACAAGCCCACTTTGGTATTTTAAACATAGATACTACCTTTTAAACCCTATAATGCCCAAACAGATAAATTTTAATCAAGGCCTCTGCCTAAGCCTGAGCCCAATTTGGACCCCTAACACTTAAATTAACTCATTCCACATATTCACCCATTAAACGTATAGGCCCAAAAATTTAGGATGTTACAGGTTCAGAATAATTAAAAAGATTTAGGGTTAATTCTACTTTGTTTGTTGCACTCGTCTTATTCAACCTTTAGAGATACAATTTTGTATAGCCACGAATCTCTCACAGTTGATGAAGTCTATACTTCCTTAACCTCGTATGAAAAGTTGAAACATCTTATGGTTGGATCTAACTCTCGGGAATAGGGTCTCATTGTTTGTGGGAGATAAGAATGAAATACTGATAATAATTGTGGGAGAACACATGAATGAAATTCTCACAGTAAATCTAAGGGTAGATCGAGATCTTCAAACAGAGGTAAAACTTGTAACTTCTACAAGAAGAAAGGGCACATTAAGTCTGAATGTATAAGTTACAGAACAAGATCAAAAGGAAGGCTACGAATCAAAAGAGAAAATAACCAAAACAATCCAGTGAAGCTGATATAGCAGAAGACTACAGTGATGGTGAACTTCTTGTTGCTTCTGTCGACAACTCTAAAGTGAGTGAAGAGTGGATCCTCGATTCTGGTTACACGTTCCAAATGAGTCTTAGTTGGGATTGGTTTAAAATATATACAACTGTGTTTGAAGGTATTGATTTGATGGGAAATAATGGTTCATGTAAAATCGCAGGTATTGGTACGATCAAAATTAAGATGTTCGATGAAGTTGTTAGAACACTTAGGGTGTGTTTAGTATTACTTCTAAGATGCACTTTTGGGACAAAAAGCACTTTTGAGACAAAAACATTCCTAAACAAATTACTTTTTGAGAGAAAAAGTGCTTCTCCTAAGCCAAAAAGTGGCTCAAAAGCACTTTTTTGAGAAGCTGAAAATTTTAGCTTTTCCCCCAAAAATGCTTTTTTCCCAAAAGCACTTTTGAGAAACAATGCTACACTAAGCCTTAGTGGTGTATGAATTGTACAAGGATTGAAGAGAAATTTGATTTCTTTGAGTACTCTTGATTCAAAAGGGCACAAGTACACAGCTGAAAGTGGAGTTATGAAGATTAGCAATGGTTCCTTCGTTGTGATGAAAAGTCAAAGAAAGACTGTCAAGTTATATATATTTCAAGGTTAAACTATTACTGGTGATGTGATCATCGCTTCCTCTTCCTTGTCAGATGATAATGTTAGTAGACTTTGGCATATGCATCTACGGCATATGAGTGAAAACGACATGGCAGAATTAAGCAAAAGAGGACTTCTTGATGGACAAGGCATTAATAAACTAAAGTTCTGTGAGCACTGCGTTTTTGGGAAGCAAAAGAGAGTTTGGTTCACCAGAGAAATCCATAACATGAAGGGAACACTAGATTATATTCATTCTGATCTTTGGGGACCATTTAGAGTGCCTTTGAGGGGTGGAGCTAATTATATGCTGACAATTATTGATGATTTTTCTAGAAAAGTTTGGGCATTTTTTAAAGCCAAAAAAGTGATCTATTGTCCACGTTAAGAATTGGAAGACTATGATGGAGAAGTTCATAGGAAAACAGATAAAGCACCTCCGCACAAATAATGATTTGAAATTTTGTTTTGATGAGTTTAATGAATTTTGCAAATTAGAAAGGATCGTGAAACACTTAATAGTTCACCATACTCCACAGCAGAACGGCGTTGCAGAACGAAGGAATAGAACAATCATGGAAAAAATTTGATGCATGTTGTTTGTCGAAACCATTTTTATTTTTATTTTTAAAAAACAGGGGTCGACTTTAAAAATGAAAATAGAGTCACCACCAATCTTTTGTCGAGGTGTGATTAGGTCACCTTGAGATTAATCATTTTAATAAAACATTTTGATTTACTAAAATAATGATTTTGGTCTACAAAATTTGAGAAAACGGGCTCGGGAGTCGGTTACGCACGAGGAAGGATTAGCACCCTCGGTACGCCCAAGAATTGGTACCTAATTGATTAATTAATGTCCTAATGTCAAAAATTTGAAAAGATTTTAAAACACGATCCTTTTGATTTTTAAAACTTATGTCCTTTAATTTTAAATGGACATTCAATTATTTAGATTTTAAAAGAAAAATCAAAACTCAGTAAGTTAGAACACGATCTTTCAAATTTTCCAAACACCAAAAATCCTTTACTTTTTAGAGATCCTTGCCTCGAGATGATAAAACGTCGCATCTAGTGAGTTAGGACACCACATCTTAAATTCTCGAGATAGTTTTTTTATTTGAAAATCATATATTTTAAGTCCAAAAAAGGTATTTGATCATTTAGACTTAATGAGAAAAATCGAAGCCCAGTAAGTTAGGGCACAATTCCATCAAACTCCAAATGTCAAATATTGTCTTATTTTAAGAAATAAAGTTTTGGATAAAAAGTGTCAATTAAAATAAATTTAAAATAATTAAAATAAATGAATAAATAATGATTAAGCAATTAAATGGATAAATAAAAAAAATTAAAAAACGCATAAGTCAACCTAACTCCCGCAATATGAGGATTCGACGAAATTCCTCCACCAAAAACTAACTCGAACGGAAGCAACTCAAAAAGAAGCGAAGATGAGCGAAGAACAAAATAAGAACAAGCCACAGAAAATAAAAATACAAAAGAGAGAGAAATTTGAGTGAATGCTCTTAAGAATTTTTATTACTCAAAACTCAAGTGTGTTTTACAATGAAGGGAGAGGCCTCTATTTATAGTTGAGCCTTCCCAAATCCAACGGTACAGATCAATTACATCAACTGCTAAGATTAAAAGATATCTACAAATTAAATATCTAAGATTACAAAATCATATCTTCTAAGATTGAATACCATATCTTCTAAGATTGCATATCATATCTAAGATTTGCATATCATATCTAAGATTGCATACCATATCTTCTAGGATTGCATATCATATCTAAGATTTGCATATCATATCTAAGATTGCATACCATATCTTCTAGTATTGCATATCATATCTAAGATTTGCATATCATATCTAAGATTGCATATCCTTGAAGATTGTGTTCCCATATACGTCAAGCTTGTAGATGGACCTTCAATCTTTTAATGGGTCATTCCGATCGGGCCAAATGATATATTTTGGACTAGACTTGGACTTTGTTTTATTATTTTGGGTTTATTAATTTTTGTATGGGCCCGGGCTAAATTGGCCTATTACAGCTGCCCTTTTTTCTCATTGTCGTGTAACAAGAATGGAGCAAAGATAAAAGGACCAATTTTGCTCGGTCTTGCCGAGCCTTAACTTCTTGATCCTCATCTTCTTCAAGTAGTCTCTAACCCAACTGCAACTTCAAGGAGATTGAATCTGTAGCTTTAATCTTATTCTACTGCAACTTCAGGGAGATAAGACATGCTCTTGTAGATTTAATCCATCCTACTGTAACTTCAGAAAAGTGAGACTCATATCTTTGATCTTGCTTTACTGTAATATTCAGGAAGACAAAATCTGTTACTTTCAGCCTGCTGCACTGCGAACTCAGGGAGGAGAACTAATATCTTTGATCTGCTTCCTACAACTTCAGGAAGAAAAGATCTGCTATCTTCAGTCTGCTCCACTGCAACTTCAGGGAGGCAGGCTAATATCTTCGATCTGCTTCCTGCAACTTCAGGAATGCAAAATTTGTTATCTTCAATCTGCTCCACAGCAAATTCAAGGAGACAAGATCTGATGTCTTCGATCTACTTCTTGCAACTTTAGGAATGCCAAATCTGCTATCTTTGATCTGCTCCACTGCAAACTCAGGGAGACAAGATCTACAATCTTTAGTCTCCTTCCTTGCTACCTCAGGAAGATAAGATTACAAACTTCAGCCTGCTCCCTTGCTACCTCAGGGAGATAAGACTGGTGGCTAAAATCTACTCCCCTGCTACCTTGGGAAGATAAGATTCGCTAAGTTTGATCTGCTCCACTACCGCTTAGGGAGATAAGATCTACAATTTTCAGTCTGCCCCACTACTATCTCGAGGAGACAAAATCTAAACTTTTCAGTCTGCTTCCTTACTTTCTCAGGAAGACTTCAATCTTCAGTCTGCTCCACTACCATCTCAAGGGAACAAAATCTGAACTTTCCAATTTGCTTCCTTACTGAAACACCCCAAACCCGGCCCACAAGCCCTAACCGGATCTGGTATGCTTCTTGAGAAAAACTCATTTTTCTTATGTTGGAAAACATGTTGATTTCGAAAAAAAATAAATTTGAAGTACGATCTTGTTGAAAATCGGGTTGTGATTTAAGTTTGTATCTTATTAAATCGTTAACTTTATGTTTTTAGAAAATTTATTATTCAAAAGAAAAACTGGATTTAGAACTTATTATTAAGTTGAAAACCATAGGTATTTAGGTGTCAAAACAATTTAATTCGGTTATCGAAAATATTTAATTATTTAGTTGAAGTTGAGCATAGTGGAATAAAAATTTAAAACGATAAATAAAAGCAGTTTATAAGCGGCCTTATTACAAAAACATAACCCAAAATAAATTTCGAAATAATAAAAGAAAACATAGTAAGTTTAATTAAAAGAAAACCCATATACTGAGTTGAGCAATGGCCACCACGTAGTTCTCACTGACCCGATCCATCACGCTAAGTATCACCTGAAAAAGATATCCCACGAGGGGTGAGTCAATAGACTCAATGTGTAACAAGACACTAAAACCCAATCGATCATAGCAATAAAGCCCATTTAAATCACATTTAACCATAAGCCCATAATATAGCAAATCAGATAATAACCGATAAAATCACATGTACATATAAAATGAAATGCAATCCGAGCCCACCTAGATATCCATCCGCTACACACCACCCGTACCGCCAATCACACCGTGGGATTACTAAATCGACCTCCATCCGCTACACACCATCGAAGGCGCCACCGCAATCAACCGCACACGCGCCTTCTAAATTTGTGGCATGGCCATCAGATAATTGTGACAGAGTCACCAGATTCATAATATGTGACCAAGTCACCAGATTCATAATATTGTGATCAAGTCACCGGATACATAATATTGTGATCGAAATCACCGGATCATGTGGTAAATACCACCGAAACACTTCCCCTTTATCAAGATCACCCATATGCCCATGCACATACGTATTATTCAGATTTTATGCAAAATACCCCCAAAATCATAACGGAATCATACACATTTCATATCCATGCTTACAGCATTATTAACGAAGTATTAGGGGGTTAACGTACCTGAATATCATGTACCACTGAATGGTACCCGCAACCCTTATCATACATATTTCTTATTAACACATGGTTATCAATAATACTATTAATCTATTAGAAATTTAGTGTAGGCTACACACTTGATAACAGTGGTTACGATACTATCGATACCGACACCCTTCTTTTTCACAGTCGACTCTCCCTATAAGATCATAGTCAAAATCGGCCAACCTTAAAAGACAATATGGCCTTGTCCAAATATTAAAACCCCCTTACCTTGATTGACTAGATCCCGAAAATGTCACTTCTCCTTGGAGATGTCGAAATCCTTACATGGACTATGTTAGATTCGAATCTAACATTTAATGAATCAAAAAAATACATGGCCTTGACCTAAGATTACACTTACTTACCTTGGATATTTAAATCCCGAATGACCTCTCCTTAATCGTTGGCTACAAAAAGGATCCCGAAATCCTCCTTCAAGGTTTCGGCCAAAGAGAATAAAAGGATTAGATTTCTAAAGTCGGCTAATCCAAAAGAAAAAGAAAGAAAAACGATTGACAGTTAATCCTTACCACTAACGCTGAGATCGATTGCACCCTTACTTGAAACTACAAAGAGATTTGGCTGTATAGGAGAATGATTGACTTTGAAGAAGAAAGAGATAAAGAAATCGGCTAGAAAATAAAGAAATGAAAAGGGTTCTTACCACTTGGTTTGAAAGAATGATTATGAAGAGAGAAATATGTGAGAAGAAGGTTCGACTAAGAAACAATTTTGATGGAAATGATGCTAGCAACATTCGGCCATGGAGAAAAGTAGAAGAGAGAAAATGTGTTCGGTTTTCAAGGATGTAAAAGAAGCAAAGGGAGGGATTTGGGACAAAAGAGCATTTGGCCAAAGAGTAGAAAAGAAAGAGATGAAAAATGGCCTTAGTGCTATGATGATTTCGGCACTAGAGAGGAAGAGCTTGAGAGATTAGGCAAAAATTGAGGCCAAATGGTCAAAAACAATGACTAAAAGAAGAAAAAAAGAATGCTCACAATGCACCAATTGCATTCGGTTAAGAGAGAGAAAATGAGAAGAAAGTTTTGTGAAAAGAAACTCCAAAAATGACCAAACATGCTACCATCCTTACCTATGCTACCAAAATATTGAGCCATCCCCCTTAGACCACAAAACCGTCCATGTTCATGGTCAAAATGGCCATGAAATAATTTCCAAAACATCCACCTTGATACATGCCTTGTAATCCTCTACTTTCCCAAAGTTTAAGAAAATCTATCCCTAAGATCAAGCAATTCTATCCCTTATTTCATGCTTACCATAACCTTAAGTCTTCTTGCCATAAAAAAATTAGTCCATCTTATCCAAAAGTAAAGCTTGGCCGACACATTAGAGAAGAGAGCAAAAATAAAAGTTACCTAGTTGCTATCCAAGGGATTCGAACCTCTCCCCTCATACAATTTCTCATACGCCAACACCACCTTGCCAATTACTCATCTTATGCTAATTTTAGACACTTAAATTAACTTAAGTATCAGGGTCACTTGATCCACTTCACTAAATTCTCCATACTAAAAATTATTCTATACCCGAATAATTCTATACCCTTTTCAAGGCTATAATAAACACGAAAAGAAGGAAAGAAAATTTTCATTCATAAGCTAAACACCAAAACATACAATATATCGATACTCGGATTTTTAGGGTGTTACAATTCTACCCTCCTTAAAGAAAATTTCATCCTTGAAATTACTTGGCTAGAACAAGTGAGGGTATTGCTGTCGCATTGCCTCTTCCGGCTCCCACGAAGCCTCTTCTGATCCATGGTTACGCAATAACACTTTGACGAGAGGAACTAATTTCCTCCGTAACACCTTCACATCCCGTTCCAAAATCTGAATCGGCTCTTCCTCGTAGGACAAATCTAGTCTTAGGTCCACTTCCTCAACTGGCACTACATAGATGGATCCGACCAGTAACGACGTAGCATCGAAACATGAAGCACATCGTGCATCTACTTCAACTCCGAAGGCAACTCTAACTGATATGCAACCGGTCCAACCTGCTTTAAAACCCGATAAGATCCTATAAACATGGGACTTAACTTTCCCTTGCGACCAAATCTCATCACCTTCTTCCAAGGTGAAACCTTTAGGAACACTTGTTCCCGTACAGCAAACTCTATTTCCTTCCGCTTAAGATCTGCGTACGACTTTTGCCTGTCAGATGCCTCCTTCAACTGTGCCCGAATTACGTTAACCTTTTCTTCAGATTCTGCTACAATCTTTGGACCCAAAACCTGACGTTCCCCTAATTCTGGCCAACACGTAGGAGTATGACACTTTCGTTCATATAGTGCTTCATACGGTGCCATCCGAATACTGGCTTGATAAGCTGTTGTTGTACGCAAACTCCGCTAAAGGTAAGAACTCCTCCGACTTCCTCTCAAATCTATCACACATCCCCTTAACATATCTTCTAACACTTGATTACTCGCCGGTGGCCGTCGACCGTGGATGAAATGCCGATCAAGTCTAACCTAGTGCCCAAAGCCTGATGCAATGCTTTCCAAAACCGAGACGTAAACCTCGGATCCCTATTTGAAATAATCAACACCGGCACTCCATACAACTTCACAATCTCTGCCACATACAACTTCACCAATTTTTGCAAAGAGTAATCAATCCTCACTGGTATGAAATGTGCAGACTTCGTTAATCGATCCACTATCACCCATATCGAGTCTTTCTTAGTAGGTGCAAGGGGAAGCCCACTAACAAAGTCCATGGTGATTCTCTCCCACTTTCATCAAGGAATCTTTATCTACCAAGCAATCCCAAAGGTACTTGGTGTTCAAATTTTAACTTGTCGACACGTTAAGCACTTTCCTACACATTTTGTAACTTCCCGCTTAAGACCAGGCCACCAAAACTGATCCCGTAAATCTCGGTATAACTTACTTCCTCCAAGATGCATAGCATAAGGGCTACCATGCGACTCCTGAAGAATCCTTTGCCTCAGCTGCTAATCCTTAGGCATACAGACCTTACCCTTGAAACATAATACTCCATCGCTGTTAACACTATAATCTTCCAGCTCCCCATTCTGCACATGCCATAGCTTAACACTTAGATCATCATCTACCAACTGTCTTTCTCTCACCTGACTTAACCAGGTCGGCTTTACTTGTAATTCTGCTAGCAAGCTTCCGTCGTCATAAAGGCTAAGATGTGCAAACATCGCCCTCAGATTCGACACAACTTTTCGACTTAAGGCATCTGCCACTACATTCGCCTTGCCCGGTGATACTCTATAGAACAATCGTAATCTTTCAACAACTCCACCCACCTTCGCTGCCTCAGATTCAGCTCCTTCTGAGTCAGCAGATACTTAAGACTCTTGTGGTCCGTGTAGATCATCGAATTTTCTCCATATAGATAGTGCCTCCATACCTTTAGTGCGAAAACCACAGTAGCTAACTCCAAGTCATGCGTCAGATAGTTAACCTCATGTGGTCTTAATTGTCGAGATGCATAAGCAACCAGCTTCCCGTCTTGCATCAAAACACATCCCAATCCAATGTGAGACGCATCACAATACACCACTAAATCCTTCCCTACCTCAGGCTGAATCAAAACCGGAGCTTTAGTGAAAACCCTCTTAAGCTTCTCAAAGCTCTCTTGCTGCTTATCTGCCCATACGAAAGGTACCTCGTTTCTCAACAACTTCGTCAAAGGTGCAGCTATTGATGAAAACCCCTCTACAAACCTTCTGTAGTAGCCTGCTAAACCCAAGAAACTACGAACCTCAGCTACAGACTTAGGTGGTTTCCAATCTAACACTACCTCAATCTTCTGAGGATCTACCCTTATCCCTTCTGCAGACACCACATGTCCTAAAAACACAACTTCTTTTAGCCAAAATTCACACTTGCTGAATTTGGCATAAAACTTCTTCTCCCTTAACACTTGCAACACTATCCGGAGATGCTCATCATGCTCTATCTCAGACTTGGAATACACTAAGATGTCGTCTATGAACACAACGACGAACTGATCCAAGTAGGGTTGAAAAACCCGGTTCATCATATCCATGAACACAGCTGGGGTGTTCGTCAATCTGAACGGCATTACTAAAAATTCATAATGCCCGTATCTTATTCGGAAAGCTGTCTTATGGATATCCGCTTCTTTCACCTTAAGCTGATGATACCCCGACCTTAGATCTATCTTTGAGAATACCGCAGCTCCCTTAAGCTGATCGAACAAGTCGTCTATCCTCGGTAACGGATACTTATTCTTGATGGTCAGCTTATCAACTACCGATAACCTATGCACATACGCATAGTCCCGTCCTTCTTCTTTAAGAACAAGACCGATGCTCCCAATGGAGACACACTGGGTCGGATAAACCCACGATCAAGCAACTCTTGAATTTGAGCCTTAAGCTCAATCAGCTCCTTCGGTGCCATTCTGTACGGAGCGATAGATACTGGAGCCGTACTAGGCAACAAGTCAATCCCAAATTCCACCTTCCGATCCGGAGGCAATCCGGAAGTTCTTAGGAAAAACATCCACAAATTCTCTTACGGTCCGACTCCTTCAACAGCTTGCCTCCTTAGCCTTCAAGGCATCGACCAACATAAGAAAAGCCAAACAACCCTTCCTAACCATCTTTTACGCTTTTAAGGCGATACTACATTTGATAAGTAATTTCGTCTCTCGCCCATCACTACCACTTCCTTATCGTTAGAGATTCTCAATGATGATGCTTAGCAAAGACAATCTATATTCGCACGATACTTCACTAACCAATCCATACCTAAGATTAGATCAAATTTCGAATGGTAACTCCATTAAGTCGGGAAGCTGCGTCCCTTGAACTTCTAAAGGCACTTCCTTAAAGAGCTTATCTACTACTATAGTGCGCCCTAAAGGACTAAATACATACCATCTTTCTAGGTACGATCTCGTAAGTCACATGCGAGTTCCGAGATACTTCACTAGCGATGTATAAATGAGTTGACCCTATATCTATCAAAGCAATAAAGGGTATTCTAGAGATAGAAACGCATCGTGATAACATCAGTGCATCACTATCCTCCCTGCGATGAACTGCATATACCGTGACTGGCCGTTTAGCCTCGAGTTACCACTACCTCTGCCTAGGGTCCCGCGACCTCTACCAGAACCATTACCTCTGCCATTCGAACCATGACCCCTCAACGGCTGCTGTCCACCTTTGCCTGCCTGATTAAAACCCTCACCTGCTGAGAGGTTCCTATCTGTATCCATCGGACAATCCTTAATCACATGATCCTTGGACCCACACTTAAAACATCCCCCTATCTTTTTCCAACATTCTCCCGGGTGCATCTTTCCACACTGAGCACAAGTACGGTACTGTCCTCCTATAGCAACCTTCTGACTTCGTGGCCCATCAACTCTAGATTTCTTTTGAAAATTCTCGGATGACCTTGAAGACCCAAAGCTCCTCTTATTCTTATTCTGACCTCTGTCCCGGTTCTATCTTTCAGTCCGCTTAACTTCTTCAGCTATCCGTGCCCTATCCACTAAGACTGTAAAGTCTCTTTCCTGGTGCGAAGAAATCAACACTCGCAGCTTATCTCTCAGTCCATCCTCGAATCTGACACACCGCTCATAATCAGTAGCTACTATCCCTCTGGCATACTGACTTAACCGCAGAAACTCTACTTCATACTCAGCTACCAACTTATTTCCTTGCACTAAATTCAGAAACGCCTTTCTCTGAGAGTCGATGTAACTAGCTCCAATGTATTTTCCCTCAAACTTAATCTTAAAATACCCCCAATCCACTCGATCCACAGGGGTACTCTCTTTGACAGTGAGCCACCACTGGTAGGCCTCATCTCGAAGCAGCGAAATAGCTCCTTTTAGCTTTTCCTCAACAATACAGTCCAAATCATCCATGATCCTCTCGACTGCCTCTAACCAATACTCCGCTACATTCGGAGCTACCCCAGATACTCCCTAAAACCTCGACTCTGTTTGATCTAAGTCTCTCAGCTACTGACTTTCGAGCCCCATTTCCCATACTAGCTCTTGCTACTCGCTCTAAAACTCACAGCATAGCCTGCGATACTACGTCATCTCCTCCAGTTTGCTCTTGAAATTCGCCCTAACAGCCGGTGGCGGTGCCTCATTTTGGAACCCTGATCAGACCTAACTGGTTTCGACACGACCATTCGCCTCTCTGGCGTCCCACGACGACCACGCCCCTAGAACTCATGTCTACTTGGCGCCTTATCGATTCTGAAAATTTTTATGCATTAGAGTCTTTTCACTTTCTTGTTTAAAGAAAATTTTATGCAATAGAGTTTTAATCAGTGGTTTTTTTTTCCGTAGAAGTACACATATACCTAGGGTCCATGTCTCTAAAGTATAGTTTCCTAGGCCTATTATCTAGAGTATCATAAGTCAACATACACAAATAAATTAAAAGAACTTACCTGGCAAACCTGGGCCGAGAACTCGGGTGCCATGCTTCTATAAAACCATTTTAACCAAAAATTTTCAAAAAGTCTTTTGGGCCTAATTTTGAAAATGTTGTGGGCTTCAAAACCCAAGGCCGAGTGTTTCAAAATGGGCTCTGATACCAAGTTAAAACACCCCAAACTCGACCCACAAGCCCCGACCAGATCTGGTATGCTTCTTGAGAAAAACTCGTTTTTCTTATGTTGGAAAACATGTTGATTTCAAAGAAAAATAAATTTGAAGTACGATCTTGTTGAAAATCGGGTTGTGATTTAAGTCTGTATCTTATTAAATCGTTAACTTTATATTTTTAGAAAATTTATTATTCAAAAGAAAAACTAGATTTAGAACTTATAATTAAGTTGAAAACCATAGGTATTTAGGTGTCAAAACAATTTAATTCGGTTATCGAAAATATTTAATTATTTAGTTGAAGTTGAGCATAGCAGAATAAAAATTTAAAACGTATAAATAAAACAGCTTTATAGCGATTTTATTACAAAAACATAACCCAAAATAAATTCTGAAATAATAAAAGAAAACATAGTAAGTTTAATTAAAAGAAAACCCATATACTGAGTTGAGCAATGGCCACCACATAGTTCTCGCTGACCCGGTCCATCACGCTAAGTATCACCTGAAAAAGATATCCCACGAGGGGTGAGTCAACAGACTCAATGTGTAATAGTACACTAAAAACCCAATCGATCATAGCAATAAAGCCCATTTAAATCACATTTAGCCATAAGCCCATAATATAGCAAATCAGATAATAACCGATTAAATCACATGTACATATAAAATGAAATGCAATCCCGAGCCCACCTAGATATCCATCCGCTACACACCACCCGTATTCGCCAATCACACCGCTGGGATTACTAAATTGACCTCCATCCGCTACACACCATCGAAGGCGCCATCATTGCGATCAATTGTACATCGCCCTTATAAATTTGTGGCATGGCCACCAGATAATTGTGACAGGGTTACCAGATTCATAATATGTGACTGAAGTCACCGGATTCATAATATTGTGACCGAAGTCACCGGATACATAATATCGTGATCGAAATCACCGGATAATGTGGTAAAAACCACCGGAACACTTTCCTTTTATCAAGATCACCCATATGCCCATGCATATACGTATTATTCAGATTTTATGCAAAATACCCCCAAAATCATAACGGAATCATACACATTTCATATTCATGCTTACAACATTATTAACGAAGTATTAGGGGGTTAACGTACCTGAATATCATGTACCACTGAATGGTACCCGCAACCATTATCATACATATTTCTTATTAACACATGGTTATCAATAATACTATTAATCTATCATAAATTTAGTGTAGGCTACACACCTGATAACAGTGGTTACGATACTATCGATACCGACACCCCTTCTTTTTCACAGTCGACTCTCCCTATAAGATCATAGTCAAAATCGGCCAACCTTAAAAGACAATATGGCCTTGTCCGAATATTAAAACCCTTTATCTTGATTGACTAGATCCCGAAAATGTCACTTGTCCTTGGAGATGTCGAAATCCCTACATGGTCTATGTTAGATTCGAATCTAACATTTAATGAACCAAAAGAAATACATGGCCTTCGGCCTAAGATTACACTTGCTTACCTTGGATATTTAAATCCCAAATGATCCCTCCTTAATTGTCGGCTACAAAAAGGATCCCGTAATCCTCCTTCAAGGTTTCGGCCAAAGAGAATAAAAGGATTAGATTTCTAAAGTCGGCTAATCCAAAAGAAAAAGAAAGAAAAATGATTGACAGTTAATCCTTACCACTAACGCTGAGATCGATTGCACCCTTATTTGAAACTACAAAGAGATTCGGCTATATAGGAGAATGATTGACTTTGAAGAAGAAAGAGATGAAGAAATCGACTAGAAAATAAAGAAATGAAAAGGGTTCTTACCACTTGGTTTGAAAAAATGATTATGAAGAGAGAAATATGTGAGAAGAAGGTTCGACTAAGAAACAATTTTGATGGAAATGATGCTAGCAACATTCGACCATGGAGAAAAGTAGAAGAGAGAAAATGTGTTTCGATTTTCAAGGATGTAAAAGAAACAAAGGGAGGGATTTGGGACAAAAGAGCATTCTACCAAAGAGTAGAAAAGAAAGAGATGAAAAATGGCCTTAGTGCTATGATGATTTGCACTAGAGAGGAAGAGCTTGAGAGATTAAGCAAAAATTGAGGCCAAATGGTCAAAAACAATGACTAAAAGAAGAAAACAAGAATGCTCACAATGCACCAATTGCATTCGGTTAAGGGAGAGAAAATGAGAAGAAAGTTTTGTGAAAAGAAACTCCAAAAATGACCAAACATGCTACCATCCTTACCTATGCTACCAAAATATTAGGCCATCCCCCTTAGACCACAAAACCGTCCATGTTCATGGTCAAAATGGCCATGAAATAATTTCCAAAACATCCACCTTGATACATGCCTTGTAATCCTCTACTTTCCCAAAGTTTAAGAAATTCTATCCCCAAGATCAAGCAATTCTATCCCTTATTTCATGCTTACCATAACCTTAAGTCTTCTTGCCATAAAAAAATTAGTCCATCTTATCCAAAAGTAAAGCTTGGCCGACACATTAGAGAAGAGAGCAAAAATAAAAGTCACCTAGTTGCTATCCAAGGGATTCGAACCTATCCCCTCATGCAATTTCTCATACACCAACACCACCTTGCCAATTACTCATCTTATGCTAATTTTAGACACTTAAATTAACTTAAGTATCAGGGTCACTTGATCCACTTCACTAAATTCTCCATACTAAAAATTATTCTATACCCGAATAATTCTATACCCTTTTCAAGGCTATAATAAACACGAAAAGAAGGAAAGAAAATTTTCATTCATAAGCTAAACACCAAAACATACAATATATCGATATTCAAATTTTGAGGGTGTTACACTTACCATCTCAGGAAGACTTTAATCTTCAGTCTGATCCACTACCATCTCGAGGGAACAAAATCTAATCTTTTCAATTTGCTTCCTTACTATCTTAAGAAGACTTCAATCTTCAGTCTGCTCTACTACCATTTCGAGGGTACAAAATCTGAACTTTTCAATTTGCTTCCTTACTATCTTAGGAAGACTTCAATCTTCAGTCTGCTTCAGTACCATCTCGAGGGAACAAAATCTGAACTTTTTAATTTGTTTCCTTACTATCTCAGGAAGACTTCAATCTTCAGTTTGCTCCACTACTATCTCGAGGGAAAAAAATCTAAACTTTTCAATTTTCTTCCTTACTATCTCAGGAGGACTTCAATCTTCAGTCTGCTCTACTACCATCTCGAGGGAGATAAGACTAATGGCTTAAATCTACTCCGCTGCTTCATGGAGATAAAATTCACCGTTTGATCTTGTTCCACTATTGCTTAGGGTGACAAGATCTACAATCTTCGACCTATTCCCCTACTGGTCAAGGAGATAGGACTGGTGAATTCTCTGATGTTGCTACACCATCCTCTGGGGGACATGTCTTGTAGACTCGAATGTATTATGGATGACATTTGTATGAATGTAGAATGTCATAAGAATGACCCCATTTTTTAATGTATAATGATTATGATGCAATGATCGGAATGAATCTAATGCTCCTATCTAAATGATATTAGGGATGACATTTGCATGAATGCAGAATGTCATGAAATGATCTCCTTCTTTTTTTTCTTTTCTTTTTTTTTAATGTACAACTATTAGGACACAATGAACGAAATGAACCAAATGCTCCTAGAAGTGAATGAATGATATTTACATAAATGCATGAGAATGATCACTTTTTAATGTTTGGGTTGTCATTAGTTCATCAAGGTTCTATCACTGATGCGTTACCCTATTTTCTCGTTCAGCTGGTATCTTTGACAGAAAACCCAAAGAAACGATCATGTTCTCTTTCAAGAAACCCGCCTCATTGTAATTTCGTAATCCCTTCCCTTGAACCTTAGGACATAAAACTTGTACCTCCCACTGCATCTTCATGGGAATAACATTTGGTTTCTTCCATCCATCCAGTTACCATTCAGAGGTATGGAATTTGTATTATCTTCAATCAACTTGATCTGTTACACCATTCCCTGGGTGTAATGACTAGATGTATGTGCCTGAAATTTGCATGAATGCAGGGTATCTTTTTCTTTTCCCGAGAAAGATCCCCTTCTACACTTGGGTTGACATTGCTCGTCATTTTTCGAAATGGTATCACTGACAAAATGTCTTATCCAATAAAATCTGAAGAGATAATCATCTTTCAATGTTTCCAACCCTTAGGCTTGGTAAGTTTTAAACAATAGTCCTATTTTAGATTCTCATATTATTTAGAAGCTTCTAGAGTAATATGTGAAACTTCTTTTATGAAAGTATTATTAGTCCATTAATCGTTATTTCAATAAAATGCTTGAAAAAGATCACAACAATGGACATAAAAGGAATTAATCAGAAGCATAGCTCGAAACAAATAAGCTAATCAAAGATAACCAAGGCAATAAAAGAAAATTGATTGGTGTATCTTAAAAAGAATAAAGTAAGCAAAGATAGCCAAGGCTATAAAAGAAAATTGATTGGGGTGTATCTTTGAAAAGAATAAAGTAATCAAAGATAGCAAATTCAAAAATGGGTAAGATAGAAGCTAGGTGCCCTAGATATCGCAGCATAAGCTTCTCTATACAAATTTCTTGAGGACCATTTTGTGCTCAATACGTGTTTAGAGGATCTGGAGTACTTTGTCAATTCCCCAAGACGTAGCATACTTCCTCACTGTTAATTCAGGCATAACAAGACTACCACATGCCCTATTTTTGGTCAAAATTTGAGACGCCCTTTTCGGGTTTTCTGCTCAAAACCCCTTTGGTCTCAAAGTGCCTTTTGCGGGTTTTCGCCTTGGTCTCTCCTTCTTTTTCTTTTTTATTTCTTTCTTTTTTTGAATTTGAACTCAAGGCGCCATTCGCGTGTTTTCACCTTGGCCTTTTCCTTTCAGGTAAAATAATTCTTGAATGAACCTAAATTCACCAGATTGGAAAAGTCTTTGGCATCCATCTCGATCAATATCAATGCTTCCAGAACAGACCTTCTCTACAACATTAGGTCCTTCCCAGTTTGGCATCTGCTTTTCTCTAAAATCCTTTTGTAAAAGAAAGATCAGGTTCCCCTCGTGGAATTCTTTAGGATAAACATCTTTGTCGTAAGTTTGCATCATCTGACCATGATGAATAACTTTTAACATTTTCTTCGATTAGGTTCAATTGGCAAAAATGCTTTCATTCCATAAACCAATGGGTAAGATGTTGCCTCAGAAAAAAGTCTTGGCCAACGCTCGATAATCATAGAAGATAAATAGTAACTTCTTTATGCCAATCTTTACAAGTCTCGATCATCTTTTCTACAATCCTTATTTTTTTTGGCTGCCTTTGTTGCTCTATAATATGGTGCCCGATCTTTTTACTACAAACTTTTGACTTTTTCCTTTTGGCATTGGTGCTTTTTTTTTTTTTTGACTTCGACCTTGTAATATTGGCATATGAAACTACTTCCACCCTCTTAGTAAAGTAAACGATGATCACGATGATGAATCGATATTGACTAGAAAATTTTAACGAGATTAGCCCCATAATATCCATACCCCACATATAGAAAAGTTTGTAAAGAAAATGGAAGAGTTACATAAATCTCATCTTCTTCAATTTAGTATTTGAGGTTTAACTGATGCAATCCCCTTCCATGGTAGACCAATAGTGCCCGATCCTTATGTTTAGCTCGTGTCTTAGTAGCCTAGGCATGTCCTAATATGATCGTGTGAAAACATCTTTGAATCCTCAAAAATAACTCAATGATGTCTTGCCTTATTTTTGTGATGAGCTGGGCTTCGATCTTCACCCTTTCCTAGGCTCATAATATCTACTGACCCTTTGTAGAGTAGGGTCTATTTTTCATTTTGTTCTACCATTCTTAACAAATCAGAAGATAGGTTACAATCTCTGTCACCTTCAAAGTCCTGATATCCCTCTAGAGACATATTTTACTCGAAAGGAGACTCTGAGTCAGTAGTAGTGTTGCTCACATCGTTGATATCTGGAGACCTATTATAGGTTCGAAGGAAGATTTTAAAGAATAAATGATTGAAAGAATGATCATTTGTATGATCATAAATGAAGAATGAAAGAATACTTGAAAGAAACAAAATAATGTACAATATGAAATGTAAATAATGAAAAAAATATTTGCTTAAAAAAAAGATGCATTTTATTGAAATAAAAATTCTGGACATAAGCCTATTTCACAAAAGGATTCTTATTGTCGCTAGGCTTAAGGCAGCAAGAACGTTTTGAATATTACTCTATCTCAACTCTAAAAATATAGGGATCTCTTCCACAGTCTCATTATTCAAAACACTCCCAAGTATGCAAGGGCTTGGAAACTTTTATTCCTTGATTCCCTCTTCAAATATGTCATTAGTGTTCAAATTTCCAATATCAGGTCTTGTACTAAAGCCCTGAACTCGATGCATTCCTGAATCTCATAAATCTCACCCCTTCACCTAGATGGTTGGGTGATAGATTTTCTACCCCAGAGGGATCATCGAATTTGATAGTACCCATTTTGACAAGTCTTTCGATCATCTTTTTAAAAGTGGTGCAGTTCTCGATCGAGTGTCCTGTGATTCCTGCATCGTATTCACATTGAGCATTCGTGTCATACCATTTAAGGTATGGAGGTTGTATAGGTTTTAGGTAGAAAGGGGATACTACATGTGCATCAAACAAAATTTGGTACAGCTCCCTATACGTGATTGGGATGGGCGAGAATTGAGATTTTTCTGAGTTCAATCTTGGATTGAATTCTTGCCCTGAGATGACCTGATGCTGTTGGGGTCTGATAGTAATGGGTACCACTTTTAGATCTGCGTCTGGTTGAGTCTGGATGCTTATTAGAGTAAAACATAGGGGATAGACAAGGTCTTTATTATCATCTCCACTATTGACTACTAGGCCTTTCCTCTCTTCAAGCCCTTCAACTAGTAAATGACATAACTGGCCAATCACATTCTTTTGGAATTCTCGCATGTCTTGTTGAATTTTGGTCAATTGCTCTTGCATCTATATTTGTCTTTGCTCTAATCTCTCCAATCTTTGTTCCATGTTTTCCAAGTTAACTCACTCTTTTTCTTTCTCCTTTCTTCTGTGATAATTTCAACTAATTAGGCTCTCTCTATGGACTTAAATACATATGATGTGTTGTAATGCAAATGCATGAAATGCAATGCAAAGGAATGAAATGAAAAAAGATGTGTTGATTCTGAATTCAATTCCATTAGAAAAACTTTACTAGAAAATAAATTTCTTTACACAAAATGGATTACATAGGCGGCTTTGTCCTCATAGTCCAAATGAAAGCATCAACCTCCTTCTTCGCAAAGGATGTTATGGTCGTGTCCCATGAACTTTCCCAATATATTCCTCTTGTAGCTCTTTGTTACTTGATCCAAGCCGTGACTCTTCACTCACTTATTTCCATAAAGCTCGTTAGTCTCTTCAAGAAAACCAAGACATGGTAATTCTCGAATAGTCTTTGTCAGCTTGAATCCTTGGGCAATAAAATCTTGTTTTCCCTCATGGACTATTAGTTTTCTCTCATCGTGTTTACTTGGACCATATTCAAACGACCGTATTGTAATCTACTTTATCAAGAAATCCATTTTCTCATGACCAACGCTTCTATTTAGCAATCGAATTTGATTCAACACCTCTTTTCTATGATGTGAATGCAATGCAATCAAAACAAAAGAAAACATGTTAGTACAAGAGAAATCAATAACAAAATAGGGTACCTATCTGGGTGACCACTAGGGTTCAATATAACTCTATCTAGGGTTGGCTCTTAAGGATCACTATATGTGGCTTAGTTCTAAAGGGTGGGTACCTGAACCAGCAGATTCCTCAATCCTCAACCATTATAGGCTCATATGGATCGAGCTCAGTTCAAGGGAATACATTTCCCTATGGCCATGCAGAGATGAAAACCTCACGAAGGCATAGGTACGAATGTATCCCAGAAGCAGTCCACTAGCCCATGCAGAGGTGAAAACCTCACGAATGCATAGTTTCTTACTCCCACTTAAAAGGGTGTGACCACAACGGTCATGCAATGCAATGCAAAGATATTTAAAAAAAATTAGAACCACATGCAATAAAATGATCATAAATTTGGACAAAAGGATAGGAAATAATCAATTTTACGGCTTGACTCTCTTATTGTCCCTAGTGGAGTCCCCAAGCTGTCAAAACCATTTTTTATTTTTTATTTTAAAAAACGGGGGTCGACTTTAAGAATAAAAATGGAGTCACCACTAATCTTTTTTCGAGGTGTGATTGGGTCACCTTGAGATTAATCATTTTAATAAAACATTTTGATTTATTAAAATAATGATTTTGGTCTACAAAATTCGAGAAAATGGGCTCAGGAGTCGGTTACACACGAGGAAGGATTAGCACCCTCATAACGCCCAAAAATTGGTACCTAATTGATTAATTAATGTCCTAATGTCAAAAATTTGAAAAGACTTTCAAACACGATCCTTTTGATTTTTAAAACTTATGTCCTTTAATTTTAAATGGATATTCAATTATTTGGATTTTAAAAGAAAAATCGAAACTCAGTAAGTTAGAGC
The DNA here is from genome assembly GCA_025506655.1 of Gossypium rotundifolium. NCBI lineage: Eukaryota > Viridiplantae > Streptophyta > Magnoliopsida > Malvales > Malvaceae > Gossypium > Gossypium rotundifolium. Next base: position 158,234,063 of record CP106722.1, on the reverse strand, counting down.
ACGATCTTTCAAATTTTCCAAACACCGAATATCTTTTGCTTTTTAGAAATCCTTGCCTCGAGATGGCTAAACGTCGCATCTAGTGAGTTAGGACACCACATCTTAAATTCCCGAGATAAGTTTTTTATTTGAAAATCATATATTTTAATTCCAAAAAAAGGTATTTGATCATTTAGACTTAATGAGAAAAATCGAAGCCCAGTAAGTTAGGTCATGATTCCATCAAAACTCCAAATGTCAAATATTGCCTTATTTTAAGAAATAAAGTTTTGGATAAAAAGTGGCAATTAAAATAAATTTAAAATAATTAAAATAAATGAATAAATAATGATTAAGCAATTAAATGGATAAATAAAAAAAGTTAAAAAATGCATAAGTCAACCTAACTCCTGCAATATGAGCATTCGATGAAATTCCTCCACAAAAACTAACTCGAACGGAAGCAACTCAAAAAGAAATGAAGATGACCGAAGAACAAAATAAGAACAAGCCACAGAAAATAAGAACGCAAAAGAGAGAGAAATTTGGGTGAATGCTCTCAAGAATTTTTATTACTCAAAACTCAAGTGTGTTTTACAATAAAGGGAGAGGCCTCTATTTATAGTTGAGCCTCCCCAAATCCAACAGTACAGATTAATTACATCAGCGGCTAAGATTAAAAGGTATCTACAAATTAAATCTCTAGGATTACAAAATCATATCTTCTAAGATTGCATATCATATCTAAGATTTGCATATCATATCTAAGATTGCATACCATATCTTTTAGGATTTCATATCATATCTAAGATTTGCATATCATATCTAAGATTGCATACCATATCTTCTAGGATTACATATCATATCTAAGATTTGCATATCATATCTAAGATTGCATATCCTTGAAGATTGTGTTCCCATATACGTCAAGCTTGTAGATGGACCTTCAATCTTTTAATGGGTCATTTTGATCGGGCCAAATGATATATTTTGGACTGGACTTGGACTTTATTATTTTGGGTTTATCATTTTTTGTATGGGCCCGGGCTAAATTGGCCCATTACATTGTTGAACGCTTATTTACCAAAGTTGTTCTGGGATGAAGAAACCTCTACATCATTTTTTTTTATTAATCGATCTCCGTCCATTGCCATTGTAAAAAATACTCTATAAGAGGTATGGTCTGGTACTCCTAATTATTCTTATTTGAAGATTTTTGGGTGTCCTGCGTATGCTCATGTTGATAATGGGAAATTGGATCCTAGATCTATTAAATGTATTTTTCTTGGTTATAAGGCTAATGTTAAAGGGTATAAGTTATGGTGTCCTAAAACGAGGATATTTGTAATTAGCAGAGATATTATTTTTTATGAAACTGCTATGCTACTTAACTTACCTCTCAAAGACTCTTTCAATAAAGACCAGTAAAGTTCAAACACACATGTGAAGTAAGTGAAGCTTCAAATTGATCCAGGATTTACAATAGAGTCTACTTCTCAAGTTAAAACAGAAATTTAGAGTAGAGTTGCTTATTCACCATGTTAGCACTACAATATTCTATTGCCAAGAATAGACTTAGAAGAGAAATTAAACCTCTAAAAGGGTACACCGAGACTGATCTAGTTGTTTATGCTTTAAATGTGGCTGAAGATGTAGATGCAAATAAAGAGCCATCTACTTATTCTGAGGCAATTAGCTGCGAAGATTCAGAAAAGTGGATAATTGCCATGCAATAAGAGATGAAATTGCTCCATAAGAACAAAACATGAGACCTAGTGAAGCATCCTAAAGGTAAAAAAGTTGTTCATTGTAAATGAGTGTTCAAGAAGAAAAAAGGGACTCCAGAAGTTGAATAACCTAGATATAAAGCAAGGCTGGTTGCAAAAGATTACAACCAAATTCCAAGTGTAGACTTCACAGATGTGTTTTCTCCAGTTGTGAAGCATAGCTCGATTCGAGCCTTGCTTGGTATTGTGGCCATGTTTGAATTAGAGCTTGAGTAGTTTGATGTAAAACTAATGTTCTTGCGTGGAAAACTTGAGGAAGATATTTACATGCAACAACTAGATGGTTTTACAGTCTCAAAAAAGAGGACTATGTTTGCTTGTTGAAAAAGTCCATTTATGGCTTGAAACAGTCACCAAGGCAGTGGTCCAAGAGGTTTGATTCATTTATGACTACTCATGGTTTTAGAAGAAGTAGTTTTGACAGTTATGTTTATTTTAAAACAAAAAATGATGGTTCTTTTGTATATCTACTCTTTTATGTTGATGACTTGTTGATAGCAACCAAAGTTAAAGTAGAGATAAGAAAGGTTAAAGCCCAGCTTAGTGAAGAATTTGAGATGAAAGATTTAGGAGCAGCAAAGAAGATTCTTGGGATGGAGATTCTTAGAGACAGAAAAGCATGTAAATTGTACCTAAGCCGGAAAGGGTACATTGAGAAAGTTCTTTGCAGGTTCAATATGCAGAGTGCTAAACCTGTTAGTACTCCATTAGCAGCCCACTTCAAACTTTCATCGGCTTTGTCTCCATAATCGAACGATGAAATTGTCTATATATCATGTGTTCCATATTCTAGTGTAGTGGGATCTCTCATGTATGCTATGGTTTTCTCACATCTAGATTTATCATATGCGTTTCGCAATTAGTAGATACATGGTGAATCTCGATAAAGAACACTACAAAGCAATTCAATGGATTTTCAGATACTTACAAGGTACTACTGATGTTTGCTTACAGTTTGAAAGAACTAAAGATGGAGTCATTGGGTATGTTGATTCTGATTTTGCTAGAGACCTTGATAAAAGAAGATCTCTCGTAAGGTATGTCTTTACTATTGGGGGTTGCACAATTATTGGAAAGCCACTTTGCAAACCATAGTTGCTTTGTCTACTATTGAAGATGAGTACATGATGATTACTGAGGCTTGTAAAGAAGCTATTTGGTTAAAGGGACTCTTTGCTGAACTCAATAAGGACCTTCAGATCAGTTAGTGTTTTGTGACAGTCAGAGTGCCATCATTATTATGAAGGATGAAATGTTTCATGAGAGAACTAAGCACATTTTTGTTTGGTACCATTTTGTGCGTGATATTATTGCTTGTTGTGATATTTTTGTGTGCAAAGTTAGTACTCATGATAATCCTACAGATAGGATGACTAAAGCACATCCTATAACCAAGTTTGAGTATTGCTTGAACTTGGTTCGTTAATTGCTTACACTTAAGGGGTTTCGTAGAAGAGGTAGAGAACTTGTTTGTTGAGAGTTCGTGGTAAAGAATTTGTTCGTTGAGAATTTGTGTCAAGGTGGAGATTGTTAGAGTTGAGTTACTCGAATCCTTGTTAAAATAAAATACATTGGTAAAATAAAATAAAAAATAAAATCCATATAGAACTATGCTTCTTTTATTTTACATTGATTAGAATAAGGTTTTCAACCTTACTACACTTCATCTATTTGACATTGATTAGAATAAGGTTTTTCAACCTTTAAATAGATGTAGTTGAAACTCCTCTTGTATCATTCAAATTCGATATTAGTGAAGTTTTTCTTTTTTGCCTGTGATTTTTCCCCGAAAGGGTTTCCATGTAAAATCTGTGTATTCTTGTTTTTCTTTCTTTTTACTTTGAGGTCATTCTATATTGTCATTGTCGACGTTCAACTTTTACATAATTATATAAGGAAAAGAAAGGATTTGCCTTTGAAGTTTCACTTAATGCTCTATTTTGTTAATTTTATATGAATATTTTTTATACAAGATGTGTTATTCCACTTGTGGTTTGTTGTGTATTAATTTCCCAAAAAATGCATAAGCCAATTTCTTTTACCTGTATTATCGGTTGATAAATTTTTTTATTTTGTAATTATCCACTTATTTTAAATATCTTATATTAAGTATTAAGGTATATCAATTAGCTGTTAGCTGGTGTTTGTTTAATTGTTTTCAATTTGTCTGTTAGATAATTAGTTGTTAGTTTGCAACTGTATAATTGTTTTCTGCTAGTTAATGGATAAGCTAAGAAGACTAGTTAGGCTTCTTGCTAATACTGGTCACGCTTAGCTAATACACTAATATTTTTGTATAAATACCATAGCTCAATCCTTTGGATTATTATAGCTAAAGAAATAAAACAAGTAGACTCGTTTCTATTTCTTTGTTGTCACTTTGGAGATCTCGAACATGGTACCAAAGCTAGTTGATTTTTTGTCGTGAAAGGTTGTTGTTTACTGTTAAGCTGTATTCATTTCAGGTTTTTAAGCGTGGTTTTTCTATGGCTTTAGAAGTTGAGGTCACTTTAGGAGATGATGTTAGTCACCAACATCCTTCTTCAAATGCTGGTGAACAGGTGAATTCTCAAGGCTTAGAACCACTTTCATCATCTTGTATGGTTTCTCGAAGAGTTCAGTAGTTTTCAAAACATGAAACTATTTAACTTAGTGAAAATAATTTTCTTCTTTGGAAGCATTAGATACTATTTCCCTCAATTTATAGTCAACAAGACAAACTATTGGCACATGTCGGTTATCTATAGTATGTGATGATGTGTTATCTTATCTAACTAGTGTTAATACTAGTTTTGATATGTGGATAACCATTGAGAAAAGGTTTGCCATCGAGTCAAATTCCAAGATTTTAAGTTTACGGCATAGGTTGCATTCTTAGAGAAAAGGTCAATTGACCATTAAAGAATATTTGTCCAAGATAAAAGGTATTTTTGATGTTTTGAATGCAATAGGAAGTCTTCTTTCTGAACAAGAATAGGTGAGTGTCATTTTGCAGGGCTCTTAGTTGAGTACAAATCAGTTTGTGTAGTGATCTGCCACAATTCGTTGTGGCAAATTAGAGTGCCACATCCCAAAAATCGGGTTAGCAGAAATTGTATTAGTAAAATGTGAGAGTGGTCACACTTTGTCTTTTGTGTTAAATGTTGTGGAATTGTGTCAAGAAATTAACATGTGGTAATGGCTAAGTGTTAGTTATGTGTGCTTAAGGTCCTGTGTTCAAAGCCATTCCTTTGAATTTTTATTATTTTTATTCCAACCCCTGACATTGGATATTAGAGTTAAATATAATTTTCTTACAACTGATGTCAGAATGAGCCTACTGGTTCGAGTGGTAAGGTGTCTAGTTACCCTTTAGTTCTGTGTTCGAATCCTTGTGTGTACAAATAGGAATTATTTTTGTTAAAATTCCGTGTGAGCCGCCCATGTCCTATTGTTTAGGAAAAAATTGAATTTTGATAGGTTGATAATTAGTCATCAGATTTGTTTTTACTAAAAGAATTAATTAACTAATTAGATTTTGTTTCCTCAAAATTCTGACACTTTTATCATGTTCCCAACTTCTCTCTCCACTCTTCTCCTTTATGGTTTCATGTTAGTTTCCAATAAAGATTTTTCCCAAAATTTCTCTTTTTTTCTTCTTTCCCTTCTCCAATTTTCTTTGCTTTCTAGTTCATTGTTCCTTAAGTTATTCAATTCCTATATAAGTATTGTCTATTTTGTTTTATGTTCTTTTCTACTATTTAGGCAAATTGTTATCTATTTTTGCTAAGTTGAGGTTTTTTGTGGTGCGTTGTTCTTCAATATTGTTCATGTGGATTTTAGGAAATTTTCATGAGGTGACTAATCCATCGACAATCTAGAATCAGTTGGTAGGGTTGTTTCCATTTGGGTAAGTGATTGATCGCCGAAAGGCTAATTTTCATTTTGTTAGGGTTTCGTGTTAGCGATTGTAAGTAAGTTAGTATTTGGAATTAGTATTTTGTTATTGAAATTGATTATTAATTGTTGGTTTTAGGTTTTGGAATCATTGAGGTTGCATTCACATCAAAGAACAGAAACGTGTGTATCAGAAAACTCAAAAAACAATGAACCATGAAAGTCAAAATCTAGAACTATTGATGTCATAAGACCATGTGTAACACACGACTATGTGACAGGTCGTGTGCTAGACCTTATGAGACACATGGTCTGGGCCAATTAGGTTGTGTGGGTCATACGGGCTAGCCAAGTAGGCCATGTGGGCCCAAATTTTGAAAATTTTCCTTAGTGCTGTATTCGTCGTACGAGTCAAACGCAGGCCTTTTATAGGGTCTATACTGCTTAAATAAGACTTGAAAATGAGGTATTTATTAATATGATTTTGTATATGATGTGTTTAAGGTGTTTGATTTATACGTGTATGATTTGTGTTCTGTCAATTTTGATGGTATGTTTCCGTGTTAATATGTTAATTTGAATATCTCTGAATCTGTTATATAACAATGCATGTGACTTTATGGAAAAACTGATGTGTTTTCAATGAGATTTGATAAACCTATTCTGTGAAGCGTAGGTTCCCATGCCTTCTATTTTTTGCTATTGTAGGTCAGCATGTCCTACATATTTGTCAGTCTAATTATGTATATGCATGCCATGACATGTTGCATGGGGTTTGGGATGATGTTTAAGGAGGAAGTTTCTAGTAGTTTAATGATCTACACATTCTGGTGGTTTAACCACTTTTTTGTCTGGCAGCTTGTCTGCAATTATAGTGGCTCATCCACTTTTATTGTTTTGGCAGCTTTCCTGCAATATAGTGTCCTAACCATATATATTTTTGATCTAACAGTTTAACTGCAATCTCTAGTGGAAATGTTCGCAATTTTCTGTTAGTGTGATTTGGTTGGACGAGTTCTGGGGAACTCTATTTTGGTGTGTAATAGAGTTAGTTAGGAAGTTTTCTGAAAAATCTGCTATATGATTTCTGAAAAATATCGCATTGGCATAATCATGCATTATCAGTTCTGTTCAATTTCACATGATGAAATTCTTTGTGATACTCTAGTTTGTATATTGTGATATGTGTGTTCTATGATCGAGTTTTGTTATACACTGAGCTCTATAGCTCACCTCTTTGTTTTATCTCTGACTTTTCAAGTTAACTTTGAGTTTAGGATTGGACGATGTGCGGGAGCTCGGATTGATTCTTGGTTAATAAAATAAGATAGTTTATGTTTTAATTATTTTGGACTATAAATTTTTTTAGACTTTATTTTTGGTTTTTATTCTGCTTATTTGGTTTTGAGTATTTTAATATGAAACTACAAAACCTTGTAGGTTAACAATTTAAAATTTGATTTTCAAAAATTAAAACTTCGAAAGTTTTCCATTGCAAAATTAAGTAACCCCTAAAGTGTTTTTCTGTAAACAAACAAATAGTTTTAATGAGTGTCTATCTTTAAGCTGGAAATGATTAGCCAAAATACTTTTTTTTTCAAAAACGATTTTGAATTCAAATTTTGGGATTGAGATAAGTGATTTTGGATTCAAGTTTTTCTAAACATCTTTGAAAGTTTTGCCAAATTTTATGTTTTCGAAACGCACTTTGAGTTTGATTGAAACGAATGTTTTAAACAAGCTGATGTAATTGTTCAAAATCTGGTCATAATGTCTAGGCCGAGTTTAGGGTGTTACATAGAGTCTTTTTTGCATTTAACGAGCTTTTTTCTAGCCATTTTATATTTTATATTGTATTTTTAGTTTTACTAGATTAAATTTATTTTATTTCAAAATAAGCGTTTTTACACACTTTCTAGTGTTTTGATGACCTATTAGGCCAACTCGGATATCGGGAACGACTAATAGGATATTTGAGTGTGTAGGGTGCCAATTCAAGCCCAAGAATACAAAGGACGATGCCAATGTTGTGACACCAGTATGCAATGTCGCAACATCGAACATCAAAGCTGCCAGGGCTAAAATGGGGACAATGTGATGTGGGCTTTGTGACGTCGAGACGCCATGACAATTTTATGGGAAAAAAGGTTGATCCTTGGACAAAAATTTTGAATTATTTCCTTAATTGGACTGTAAGCATTTAATAGTATATTGTATTAATTAGAATCAAAGTGTACCTAGGGTTTTGAGGCACCAAGCAACATTTAGCCTATTTAAGTCACTTTATAGTCACCTAAGAAAGAGTTAGACTGGTTAGATGTAGACTTAGATAGACAATTTTATTTACTTTGTTTTCATTTAGTTTTATTTTTATGTTCGCTTAGTCAGAACTTTTCTATTCTGATGTGAAGACGATTGAGAGCGGAGATTGTTCTAGACCCGTGCTTCAATGATTTATCAATGAGTAATTTCCCTATCTCTTTCTTTTATTATTTTATTTATATTTCGTTAGCCTGGTCATCTAATGTTTGTATGAATATTGATATAAAATCATGTGCGTATTTGTATCTTGCATGTTTCGATTATGGATTTGATTTATTAATTAAATAATTATTTATCTGAAATTGAGAGTTGATTCAAGAGTACTTAGTATATTAGGGAGTGATACCCCTAGTAGAATATCTAGACAGGTGAGACCGAGAGGGTATCCTATTGAGTATAACTTGTGCCAAGCGATGAGACCGAAAGGGTATTCATATGCCTAAGAAGAGACCAAAATGGTAACTTAGGTAGTAATCCTTAGTGAAGATGAGACGGATAGGGTATTCTTAGCTAAGGGTGGTAAATAACTCAATTGAGGGTAATTAGCAATGTAATTGATAATTAGGGATTTAATCTATCATAGACCGAAAACTCGCATCGTCGACACTAGGGATAGGAAATTATATTAGGTTATTTTAGATTAACTAATTTAATTAGTTTAATTAATATTTTAATTTTGCATTAACACTACTAATTCGTGACTCAATTAGATTAGTAATTATTATTTTTTGTACTTAATTTAATAATAAACTTCTCTAATATGCAATCCTTTAGGTACGATCATCTAAATACTTCTCGCAGTGTTTCGTTGTAACTTTCTTCTATATTACAATTTGACCCATATACTTGCGGACACCACTATTTTATTATTTATCTTTTTGCTGTAGCATTTCCAATCCAAACATTCACACATCTGGCGACGATCAAGTTGGTGGCTACCGAACTGATTCGATAGCCCTTGCGTTCCATGCATCATCATTTTGCTCCTTTGGCGGTCGTCTTGATCAGCTATTAATGTTCTGCTTGATCTTCTTGCTAAGATTGTAATATCCTGAATTAATGGGCCTTTCCGTTTAATGTGCGGTTATGTTTAATGTGAATGTTAGGGGTCCAGAATGGGCTCAAGGTTAGGCCGAGGCCCTAATCGAATTTTTTGATTGGACACGCTAGTGGGAAGCCAGTTAGGATAGGGCTTAAAAGATGTTATCTGTATTTTAAAGTAGAAAATGTTCTTGTAGCCCAGTGGGTAGTGGTGCTACATAAGGGAGCTATAAGGTGGCGTCAACTGAGGAGGCCCAAGTTCGAGTCGCATCAAGCCAAACTATTTTAATTAAATTTAGTTAATTTTTGGCATTTAAGAGGGTAGAGTGGGAAGCCAAGGAGGCTTCGAAATAGGAGGATTTATTTGAGTAGATAATACAGATAATATGGCAGATAAAGGGAGGAAGAGGTAGTGTTATCTAGGCTTCTTTTGGAGGTGTGATCAGATAAAGATAAGGGAGGAAATTTAGGATTTATCTGCTGGTCACAGTGGTGGCCGAAATTCCAACATTGAGGGGGAAGGAGGAATTGGTTCTGATATGTTCAAGGGGTGTCAAAATTTCCCTTGATTAATATCTTAGTTTTAGTTTTAAAAAGGGGCGTTTTCGATTTTTAGGTAGTAGGTGCCGAAATTTAGATTAAGTAGGGGGATATCTCTTCAATTCTGGCATTTGGATCCTATTCTTTTTTCTTTTCTTCCCTCTCATCTCCACTTTTATGAAAAAGCCGAAATCCCATTGTCCTTTTCTCTGCATCCCTCTACAAGCTGAAACCTCACAGTTCCTCTCTACATCTTTTCTTTTGATCTCTTCTAAAGCTGAATCTCTTCACTTCAACTCCCTTCTCCACTCTTCCCTACTAGCCGAATACCTTGTCCACTCTTTTCTCCTTGCCAATTTCTTTCTTCTATCGTGCTAAGCGCCGGAATCTCTAAGGGTTAGTCGAATCTGTTGATGCTAAGGTAAGTGCCGAATTCTCTCTTCACTTTTTCTCATCCGGTTTTTTTTTTGTTGAGGCCAAAGCCGAAAGGCTAGTTGGCGTGATAAGTTTATCTTTGGAGTAATGTTTTGAGTGTTCTCGTGTTCTTATTTTGGGGCGACACATTAGGAATCGAAGAAGATCGTCTAGATCTAAAAGCTGAAAACTGCTAGTATCTAAACTCCATCTCTTTCGGGATTTCTAGGTAAGGGACTTCTGCACTATGAATGTACATTCGTGTTTGTATTCGATTCAATGTTTTAATCCGGTTTGCTGACTAAGATCTGTTCCATGGATACAAATGCTAGTCAAACGAAAGAGGGTATTGGACCCATACATCCAACCCCTAGATTTAAGAAGCGAACTGTGTCGAGTACGAGATTGGCCACTAGGTTGTGGACCGACTTCTGAACAAAACCTTAGACAGTTAGCAATTATATCGGCTTCTGATAGTGTTGACATAGAAAGTCGTGTCTGTCTGTAATCAGGTGTGTAGATCTCTATCACACTAGTTAATCTGTACTATATATGTTATGGGCTAAAAGCCAGGAAAAAAGGCTTATGGACAGTCGTATACCCAAAAAAGGTAGGCAAGGAATGTCAGATACGTAATCATAGAAACTTCTCTATGTGTATCGAAGTTTGTGATAGTCTTTGATCTTTTAAATAGTATATTATTTATCTGCATGGATGTATGCATGGGATGGGGCTAATATGATGAAGGGGAAGAGCATGTTAATAGGTCACTTGGTGATCGGTGGTTAAACCACAAATTGTATAGTTAGGTCACAATAGTGATCGATGGCTAAACCACGTTAAATATATTCCTAATTGTTTGGAATAGGCAGCATGGCTGCCAATATGGTGTGTAGCGGTTGATGGGTTGATTGTAGAAATCCCCGAGGTGTGATGGCTGGTACAGGCTGGTGTGCAGAGGATGGACTTTTAGGTTGGGTTGGGCCATGTAGCATGTAAATATTTTGTTACCATTGTGTATGGGCCAAGGCCCATAATGTGTTTGTGGGCCTCATGCCTTTTATGTGATTTCGGGTTTTGCCACTGAGTCTTGGTGACTCTCCCTTTTATTTCCTTGACTTTTCAGATGAGCAGTAGATCGTGGACATGGGAGCCGAGGCGGACTCGAGGGGCCATCAAGTTTTTATTTTCATAAACTATTTCCGGTTTTCTTTTAAGTTTTAATTTTGGGATTATTTATGTAATATGGCCTCCATAGTTTAGGTTACTAATTTATATTTGTTAAGGTTTATATTATATAAATTTATGTTCAAGGACTTAATCATAAGGAAAAAAAAAGGAATTTTCAAACAAGTTCTAAAAAAAAACACTTCAAAGGCTTTCTACAAATATCAACATAAACGAACCAAGATTTTCAAAACCCTCAAAAGCAAAGTTTTCAATATTTAACCCGTAGCATACCAGATCTGGTCGTGGCGTATTGGACCGGGTTTGGGGTGTTACATTTTGGTATCAGAGCCCAGTTGTAAAACTCGGGCTGTGAATTGAGTCTAGTGGTGTTTTATAGTTTGATGTGAGTTTAAGAAAAAGCTTTGGGTTGAAATATGGCCTTCGAGTCTGGCGACACCTGATCCACCCAGGTAAGTATTCTAACCTTTGATATGGTAGGCATAATTGGATTTGATGGGTTTTATGGGGACATAGGCGATTATGCTAGGGTTTATGGACCTTAGGCCTAGTTAAACAACTCTTAAAATCCATAAGACTTAATTAAACATGTCCGTGAACAAGTCGTTGGGTTGGAGTGTGACAACAGGCATACGCATGTCTAGGATTGGATCTAGGGAGAGCTTGGTATTTAAGCGGTCCTAGTGGCCCACCTCCTATTCGCAAGAATCTTACCTAGTGCGTAGTGTTTGTTCACTTTAACCGAGAGGGCTTGTTGATGGGCCAAAATTCATAACTAAAACCCAAATGGGACCAATACCTTATTTTTGTAAAATTACTTATATCCCTAGTTTTGTAAAATTACCCAGAATACCTTAGGTTTGAGGAAAATTACTGAAATACCCTTGGTTTGCAAAAATTACCAAAATACCCCTAATTTACGAAATTACCAAAATACCCTTATTTTGTAAAATCACCAAGATACCCTATTTTGTGAAATTACCGAAATACCCCTGTAGGGTAGAATTACGAAAATACCCTCGGGTAGTGACATGACAAAAATACCCTTATGTGACGAAGGTGAGTTTATGGATGTCACTTTTGTGTTTGATGATGTTATGTGATGCTCTGCTATGATGCCTATGGATGTGGAATGTATGTGATTTCTAGAACTAGGAGATAGGGATTTGAGACTGATTTTGGAATTCGAAAGAACTACTAATTAAACTACTTTCCATAAGACTGTTCGTTATTAATCAGTGGAAAAAGTATTAATTCATAAAATTTTTAACCAGATAAATCGTGAACGCTAGATATGAGCACTAGGGGGCGTGGTGTGCGTGGTTGAGGTAGAGGTAGGATTGCTGTGTCGGAACCAGTAGGGTCTGGTCATGAGTTAGGAAATGAGATACTAGTGCCACCAGCTGTGGAGGTAGAGTATCAAGACCAAACGGGCAGAGACGATGGGGTGTCTCAAGCGATGCTCTGAGTGTTGGAGAGAGTTACGGGAGCAGGCATGTGTAATAGACAGAATTTGACCCTAATCGAAATGGTGGTTTCGGGACCACGAATCTGAGTCCAGAATTATTTAAATTTATTAATTTGTGTTTAATTTAGAAAGGGATTTAGTTGCATAAATGGTAAAAGTTGCAAACCAAAGTAAAATACATTAAATTGAGTGTGGCTTTTAACATGAGGTGTTAAAAGGGTAATTAACCCATTCTAAAAGTTAGTGGATGACTAAAGTCCAAATTTGCCATTATGATATGTTTTATAATATTATAAATTATAAGGTTAAATAGGTAAATTATTAAACACCATAATATATGTTAATTAAAACATGCAAAAGGTTGTCTTCATCCTTTCACTACCGAAATAAGAAAAGAAAAAGCTTAAGTTAAAAGCTTAAACATTCGGCCATGGTGGAAGCTTGATTTAAAGGTTAGTTTGACTTCAGTTTTTGTTAATTTTGACATTTTTGAGATTGTTGCTTCGAAATGTAACTTACCCATGTTGAAATTTTTGAATTTGAGTATGTTTTATATTCGGCTATAGCTAAATATTGATGTTTTATTTTGTTTGATGGAAAAATATTAAAGTTATGTTAGAAATCTACAAGTTTTGAAATGGAAATTTTGGTAAAATTTAGTATTTTGGGCTAAATTGTAAAAAGTTAAATTGTTGAGGATTAAAATGAGAAATAAATAAAATAAATGGACTTGTATAGTCCCTATGCACATTCGCCCTAAGGGGTATTAGTGAAATTTTGTATATTTTGTGTTTTGTGCAATTAGTACTAAATTGTAAAATGTAAAATAAGAGGCTAAAATGGTAATTTGCTCATTTATCTGTTTAGGGACTAAATTGAAATGAAATGTACTTGAATGAGCTGAATTTTAATGTGTTTAGATCAAGAACAAAGAAAAATGTAATTGGATCGTGGAAAGACGAAGGTTATAGAATAAGCTAGGTCTCTGTTGTCTCGTCGACAATGAGGTAAGTCCTTAAGCAAATATACGCTAAAGAAATATTTATGATTATGTTGAATAATGAAACTTGAATATTTAAAGTATATTTATAGGTGATAGCCGAATATAGGAGTATGGTATTGGAACTGAATTTACTTTGTAAAACGAAAAGTGTATAAGTGTGTTTGGGATGGTATATGAAAGTAATATGAATTATATGAGTTGTTGGTATTGTTGGTATTATGAAATGAGTGTTGAATTTATAATTATATCTATATCGGGCTTTAAGCCTAGCAGGCCTCGTGCCGGTGTTATTTATCGGGCTAAATGCCTAGCAGGCCTTGTCTTGCTTGATGTAATTCGTGCTATGAGCCCTAGCGTGCCTTGTCTTGATGTAATTCGAGCTATGAGCCTAGCAGGGCCTCATGTCGGTGTTATTTTTGGGCTAAATGCCCTTGGTGCCTTGTGTCGGTGATGTAATTGGCTATGAACCTAGCGGTGCCTTGTCTTGGGTGAGGTATATCAGCTTATTGCCTAACGTGCTAAATGCAGTGATCAAATTCAGACCTCAGTCTAGCAGGCTTAATGGGGTGATGTAATATGAATCCTTTACGAGGTGGAATGTAAATACTTCAATAAACAAAATGCTCGGGTAAATATAAAGGTTTATAGATGCAAGGAACAAGGTAAGTGATTATCTTTCCTTTCGAATTACATAAGTGGTAGAATGGTCAAGGTTTTTGATAATGAGTTTTATGATATGTGCATTTGATTTATTCATTAATGAGTGCGATATGTATATTGAAATATAAACTTGGTTATATCTTTGATATTCGGTCAAATGTGCAAATGCTAAAGATGAGAGTTATTGAAGATGCATATGTGTATATATGATTAATTGTATGTGATTGAGATATAAGTTATACTTGTTAGTGATGGAATATACGAATACTTAAGACTTAAAGTGCTTGGGAGGGTTGTATGCCTTCGATGAGGGAAATAATTAGATGCCAAGTTACAGAATCGGCAACTCGGCCATAATGGAAATTTTAGTTAAATTACTTGGATTTTAAAGTCATGAATAATTTGAATTATATGTATATTTATATATACTAAATGTTGGAATGTTTGATTATTGTTTCGTAACTGCTTAAGACTTACTAAGCTAGCGAGCTTACTTGTGTGATATGTTTTCTCTGTTTTATAGATTCGGTTTAGACTACGTGCTCAAAGGGATCGTTAGGAAAGTCATCCACACTATCAACTCTTTCGGTACTCATATTCTAGCTTTGTTTTGAAAGGCATGTATAAGCTAGGTTTTGTTGTAATTAATGGTACTTAATCTTGTATATGAATTTAGCCTCATGAGAATGGCTATTTCTTCGTGAAATTTTGTTTGCATGTTTTGGAGTAATGATATGTTCATGCATGAATTATTATGTGTAATTAGTCATGTTTTAAGTTTTGATTTAAGATAAATGATGATGTGACATATATAATTATATTACATGCTAAGTTGGTATATTATGTACGAATGTTGAAATAAGGTCATTAGGTACAATTTTTGTTAACTGTTGGAAAGTTATGAAAGTTTTATATAAATGATGTATATGAATAAGTTATAATTTATGCTTAATAATTATGTTTGTATAGGTGTGTTGATATAAAATCATTATATATGAATTTGCTAATCCTTTTAAAAAAAATGTAATGTATATATATATATATATGCGTATATGATAGTTTAATAAGTTTGATGAGGTTTGGTGTTCCATACCTTTGATGTGTATTTTGGAAATATGAACCAACTTCTTGGACCTAATATTCGGCAATAGGAGAAATAAATTGAAAAATGTACTTAAGTGTTATATTTCGGTGATGGACTACGTTTATTATGAGTACTACTAAGGGGTGTTTTGGTTTGACTACATTCCTTCAAATAAATTGTCGTATGCATTGTTTGGTGGAGTATAGTGGGTTTATCGAAATGGATAGATCAATTTGATATGGGATTTTGGATTTAATTGTTTAAATGCCATGATTGTTATCTTGATTTGTATAGTATATGTGTATATGTGCATATTCGGTGAAGACAAATTACTAATATATGTTAGGTATGTGATCATGTATATCCATGTGCTAGTCGTAAATATCGCAAGTATGTTTTTAACTTCTTTAGTTAAGAAATTTAAATTTGATAAATGATCTTTTGACTATTTGAGTTGTGATGTGTAAAGTAATGCCTCGTAACCTTAATTGACGACGGATCACGGGTTAGGGGTGTTCTGACATGGGCACTGAGCTCAAAATCTGTGCCAAAGTGACTTAGGGCTAATCGGGCGGAAGTGTTTAGGGGAATTTTTGGTGTAGCTCCTAGTACATCTGAGTATTGGATGGAAGCCGTGGAGCGTATAATGGATGACCTTGACTTCACGGAGGAGGAAAAGCTGAAGGGAGTGGTGTCTCTTCTTCAAGATGAAGCATACCAATGGTGGCTTACGGTCAGGGATGGTGCGGTGGCTGACCGTATTACTTGAGATTTCTTCAAGTTGGCATTCCAGAGTAAGTACATCGGATCAAGTAATGTGGATGCGCAGCGTAGGGCATTCTTAAATTTGGTTCAGAGAAGTAGGTCGGTGGCTGCATATGAAGCGAAATTCTTACACCGTAGCCGTTACGCTCGAGGGATAGTGGCCACAGACCATGAACGGTGTGTTCGATTCGAAGATGGTCTGAGAGATGATCTGCATGTGTTGATAGCTCCACAGCGGGAGAGGGAATTTACTGTCCTTGTGGAAAAAACTAAGATAGCTGAGGAGTTGAAACGGATAGAAAAATTGAACCGGGATAGAGATAGGGGTAGAAGTAAGAGAAATTTTGGATCATCAGGGGCAGCTAGGCGTATTCAGAAAAGACCTAGGTTAGATGGGCGAGACAGGATGAAAGATCTGCTACTGCTAGCCACATACGAAGTGTGCTTGATGTGGTAAATTACATATAGGTGAGTGTTGGGTGGGCAGTGGAAAGTGCTTTGGTGTGGATCTACGTACCACCAAGTTAGAAACTATCCATAGCAACGGGGTAGTGAAGGGCCCCTGATTCAGAGAACGCATGACATGGCGAGGAGGTCGGTGACCACAGAGAGGTCATGGTCCGGCCAGAGGTGGTAACGGTTCCGGTCGGGGCCGTGAAGCACCAGGCCAAGGGGCAAGAAATACTGAGGCGAGACAGTCGAGGTTAGTCTATGCTGCCAGACGTCGAGAGGAGGTTGACGCACCGGATGTAATAACCGGTACATTTTTAATTTTTGGTTTGCCTTACACTGCATTAATTGATATTGGGTCGACACATTCATATGTTGCTAGTAGGGTGTTAGGAACTTTAAGCATATATTCTAAGATTTCCTCTAGGGAGATGACTATAATTAGCCCGTTAGGACACTCTATGGTGGTAAATAAGCTTTATCGGGAGGTACCTTTAGAAGTTCAGAGAATAGTTTTCTTGGCTGATCTGATGGAATTACCGTTCGGGGAGTTTGATTTAATCCTAGGCATGGATTGGTTGGTGAGGTATCAAGCTAATGTAGATTGTGTAGCCAAGCGTATAGTGTTAAAACCCCCCGAGGGTGGCGAAGTGTTGGTGATAGGTGAAAGGGGGAACTATTTGTTAAATGTGGTGACTGCCCTAAGAGCAGAAAGGATGGTGAGAAAAGGATGCGAGGCAATTCTAGTGTTTGTTCGGGCTCTAGAAGCCAAGGAACTAACTGTGGGGGATGCTAGGACGGTGAAAGAATTTCCTGATGTTTTCTCAGAAGAGCTTCCGGGATTACCCCCGAATCGTGAAGTGGATTTTGGTATCGATCTTCTTTCGGGAACAGTAAGTATCTATTGCTCCATATAGAATGGCACTGAAGGAGTTGGTGGAATTGAAAGCGCAGATTCAGGAGTTACTGGATAGAAGGTTTATTCGACCAAGTGTGTCACCTTGGGGAGCGCCGGTGTTATTTGTTAAGACGAAAGATGGATCAATGCGTATGTGCATTGACTATCGTCAGTTGAATAAGTTAACAATCAAGAACAAATACCCGTTGCCAAGGATCGATGACTTGTTCGATCAGTTGAAGGGGGCCTCAGTCTTTTCAAAAATAGATCTGAGATCAGGGTACCATCAGCTTAAAGTCAAGGAGGCGGATATTCATAAGATGGCATTTAGGACTCGCTATGGCCACTACGAATTCATGGTAATGCCATTTGGGTTGACTAACGCACTAGCAGCGTTTATGGATATGGTGAACCGAGTGTCCCAACCCTACTTGGATCGGTTTGTCGTGGTATTTATAGATGATGTCCTGGTTTATTCAAGGTCAGAAGAGGAGCATGATTCACATCTGCAAGTGGTTTTGCAGATTCTGAGGGAGAAATAGTTGTATGTCAAATTCAGTAAGTGCAAGTTTTGGCTAAGAGAAGTTGCTTTTCTAGGCCACATCGTGTCGGTAGAGGGGATTAGGGTTGACCCTTGAAAAATTGAAGCGGTGTTGGATTGGAAGCTGCCTAGGTCTGTGGCGAAAATTTAGAGTTTTCTTGGTCTAGTCGAATACTACCGAAGGTTTGTGGAAGGATTTTCTTTAATTGCGGCACCATTGACTAAGTTGTTACGGAAAGGGGTTCTGTTTGTTTGGTTTGATAAGCAGCAAGAGAGTTTCGAGAGGTTAAAAAGGATTTTGATGAAGGCTCCGATGTTGATTCAGCCGGAGGCTGAAAGGGAGTTCGTGATTTACTGTGATGCGGCATACACGGGACTAGGATGTGTATTGATGCAGGATGGAAAGTTGTTGCATATGCATCTCGATAGTTAAGACCGCACGAATTGAATTATCCCATGCATGATTTGGAATTGGCGGCAGTGGTTTTTGCCTTGAAGATCTGGAGACATTATCTGTATGGGCAGAAATCCATCATTTATACCGATCACAAGAGTCTAAAATACCTTTTGACCCAAAAGGAGTTGAATCTAAGGCAAAGGAGGTGGATCGAGTTGTTAAAGGATTATGACTGCTTGATCGAGTATCATCCGGTAAAGCTAACATGGTGGTGGATGCCCTAAGTCGTAAAGTAATCTCTGACTTGAGAGCAATGTTTGCTCACCTTAGTTTATACAATGATGGGAGTTTATTAGCTGAACTTCAAATGAAACCCTCTTGGGTCAGTCAGGTTAAGGAAAAGCAGCAGACCGATGAGTTGCTTAAGGTGAAATTGCAGCTAATATCAAACGATGGCCAACGAAATTCAATGTGGATAAGGAAGGACTGTTATGTTTTCGAGGGAAAGTTTGCATGCCAAAAGATCCAGAGTTAAGGTGGAGGATTTTGCAAGAAGCGCATGGTAGTCCATACGCTATGCACCTTGGAGGGAGTAAGATGTATCGGGATTTGCGAGATCAGTTCTGATGGCCGGGCTTGAAGCGAAAGGTAACTGGATTGGTGAGTAAGTGTTTGACCTATCAGCAGGTAAAGGCGGAGCATCAGTTACCATCAGGATTATTGCAGCCGGTGAAGATTCCACAATGGAAGTGGGAAAGGATCACAATGGACTTTGTTAGTGGGCTACCACTCACGCCTACTAAGAAAGATTCGGTCTGGGTGATTGTTGATCGCTTGATGAAGTTTGCTCATTTCATACTAGTACGAGTCGATTACTCTCTGCAGAAATTAGAAAAGCTATACATAGTGGAGGTAGTGAGGTTACATGGAGTACCAGTATCGATCATATCAGACAAGGACCCTAGGTTCACGTCGTGATTTTGGAAGGCATTGCATCAAGCGTGGGGTACGAAGTTGGATTTCAGTACAACATTTTATCCTTAGACCAATGGACAATCTGAGTGGGTAATTCAGATCTTGGAGGACATGTTGAGAGGTTGTGTCATTGATTTCAGGGGTAGTTGGGAAGAATTTATACCATTAGCGGAGTTTGCTTACAACAATAGCTACCAGTCTAGTATTCAGATGGCGCCCTATGAAGCATTGTACGGGCGGAAGTGTCGTACTCTTACCTATTGGACGGAATTAGGGGAACGTCAGATTTTGGGTCCGGAGTTGGTTACCGAGACAGTGGAGAAGGTTGAGTTAATTCGGGCTCAACTAAAGGAAGCGTCGGACAGACAGAAGTAGTATGCTGATTTGAAGCGTAAGGAAATAAAGTTTGCAGTGGGTGACAATGTGTTTTTGAAGGTGTCGCCATGGAAGAAAGTATTGAGTTTGGACGGAAAGGTAAATTAAGTCCCAGATTTATCGGACCTTATCGGGTGTTGAAACTAGTGGGACCGATAGCCTATCAGTTAGAGCTACCTTCTGAGTTAAGCCAGATTTACAATGTATTCCACGTCTCTATGTTAAGACATTACCGATCGGATCCATCCTATGTGGTGTCTGTAGAAGAAATCGAAGTAAGACCCGATTTATCCTTTGAAGAGGAACTAGTGGAAATTCTGGATCGTGATGTCAAAATATTGCAGAGGAAAATGGTTTCCTTGGTTAAGGTTCTATGGGAGAGTCACGGTTCTGAGGAGGCTACATGGGAACCGGAGGAAGCGATGAGGCAGTAATACCCGCATTTATTCTGATCAAGTAATTTTGAGGCCGAAATTTCTTTAACGGGGGTAGAACTGTAACATCCTAAATTAATGGACCTTTGCGTTTAATATGCGGTTATGTTTAATGTGAGTGTTAGTGGTCCAGAATGGGCTCAAGGTTAGGCCGAGGCCCTAATCAAATTTTTGATTGGACACGCTAGTGGGAAGCCAGTTAGGATAGGACTTAAAAGATGTTATCTATATTTTAAAGTACTAAATGGGCTTGTAACCTAGTGGGTAGTGGCGCTACATAAGGGAGCTATAAGGTGGCATCAACTGAGGAGGCCCAAGTTCGAGTCGCATGAAGCCCAACTATTTTAATTAAATTTAGTTAATTTTGGCATTTAAGAGGGTAGAATGGGATGACATGGAGGCTTGGAAATAGGAGGATTTATTTGAGTAGATAATACAGATAATATGGCAGATAAAGGGAGGAAGAGGTAGTGTTATCTAGGCTTCTTTTGGAGGTGTGATCAGATAAAGATAAGGTAGAAAATTTAGGATTTATCTGCTGGTCACAGTGGTGGCTGAAATTCCAACACTGAGAGGGGAGGAGGAATCGGTTCTGATATGTTTAAGGGGTGCCAAAATTTCCCTTGATTAATAGCTTAGTTTTAGTTTTAAAAAGGGGCATTTTCGGTTTTTAGGTAGTAGGTTCCAAAATTTAGATTAAGTAGGGGGGATATCTCTTCAATTCCGGCATTTGGATCCTATTCTTTTTTCTTTTCTTCCCTCTCATCTCCACTTTTATGCAAAAGCTGAAATCCCATTGTTCTTTTCTCTGCATCCCTCTACAAGCTGAAACCTCACAGTTCCTCTCTACATCTTTTCTTTTGATCTCTTCTAAAGCCGAATCTCTTCACTTCAACTCTCTTCTAAAGCCAAATACCTTGTCCACTCTTTTCTCCTTGCCAATTTCTTTCTTCTATCGTGCTAAGTGCTAGAATCTATAAGGGTTAGTCGAATCTGTTGATGCTAAGGTAAGTGCCGAATTCTCTCTTCACTTTTTCTCATCCGATTTTTTTTGTTAGGGCCAAATGCGAAAGGCTAGTTGGTGTGATAAGATTATCCTTGGAGTAATGTTTTGAGTGTTCTCATGTTCTTATTTTGGGGCAACACATCACGAATCGAAGTAGATCGTCTAGATCTAAAAGCCGAAAACCGCTAGTCTCTAAACTCCATCTCTTTCGGGATTTCTAGGTAAGGGACCTCTGCACTATGAATGTACATTCGTGTTTGTATTCGATTCAATGTTTTAATCCAGTTTGTTGACTAAGATCTGTTCCATGGATACAAATGCTAGTCAAACGAAAGAGGGAATTGGAATCGTAAATCCAACCCCTAGATTTAAGAAGTGAGCGGTGTCAGCAGTACGAGATTGGCCACTGGGTTGTGGACCGGTTTCTGAACAAAACCTTGGACAGTTAGCAGTTGTACCGGCTTCTGATAGTGTCGACATAGAAAGTCTCGTCTTGTCTGTAATCAGGTGTGTAGATCTCTATCACACTAGTTAATCTGTACTATATATGTTATGGGCTAAAAGTCAGGAAAAAAGGTTGTATGGACAGTCGTATACCCGAAAAAGGTAGGCAAGGAATGCCAAGTATGTAATCATAGAAACTTCTCTATGTGTATCGAAGTTTGTGATAGTCTGTGATCTTTTAAATAGTATATTGTTTATCTGCATGGATGTATGCATGGGATGGGGCTAATATGATGAAGGGGAAGAGCATGTTAATAGGCCACTTGGTGATCGATGGTTAAACCAAAAACTGTAAAGTTAGGTCACAATACTGATCAGTGGCTAAGCCATATTAAATATATTCCTGATTGTTCGGAATAGGCAGCATGGCTGTCGATATGGTGTGTAGCAGTTGGTGGGTTGATTGTAGAAATCCCCGAGGTATGATGGTTGGTATGGGCTGATGTGTAGAGGATGGACTTTTAGGTTGGGTTGGGCCATGTAGCATGTAAATATTTTGTTACCATTGTGTATGGGCCAAGGCCCATAATGTGTTTGTGGGCCTCACGCCTTTTATGTGATTTCGGGTTTTGCCACTGAGTCTTGGTGACTTACCCCTTTTATTTCCCTGACTTTTCAGATGAGCAGTAGATCGTGGACATGGGAGCCGAGGCGGACTCGAGGGGCCATCAAGTTTTTATTTCATAAACTATTTTTGGGATTATTTATGTAATAAGGCCTCCATAGTTTAGGTTACCAATTTATATTTGTTAAGGTTTATATTCTATGAATTTATGTTCAAGGACTTAATCATAAGGAAAAAAAAGGAATTTTCAAACAAGTTCTAATAAAAAAAAAAACACTTCAAAGGCTTTCTACAAATATCAACATAAACGAACCGAGATTTTCAAAACCCTCCAAAGTAAAGTTTTCAACATTTAACCCATAGCATACCCAGATCTGGTCGTGGCGTATTAGGCCGGGTTTGGGGTGTTACAAAGATGTTGTTTGTTTGTGAATCAAGACATTTGGAGTTTGTCTCTAATGTTCTTATGCAAGCTAATATGGTTTAACAACAGAAAAATGATGGTGTGGCTCAGTCAAAGAGCTTTGAATTAGGTAATGGCTATAACAAGGGTTATAATCAAGGAAATCGTCAACAATCTAGAGGTGGCTTTCAAGGTGGAAGAGGTTACTATCGTGGAGCTAGTATTCCTCATAATCGACCTCAATGTCAATTATGTGGAAAGATTGGGTGTTTAGTGCAAAAATGTTACTATCAGTTTGATCATGCATTCTTTGGTGTTTCTGATATGGATCAAAGGATGCAGATGAGTATGAATTATAATAATTTTGTTGATTAGGGTCAATGATCACAGTTCCCTTAGAGTTGTAGTATTCAAGGGGTGGTTTCATTGCCTCAGTATTATGGTCAATGAGTACAAGACTGTGGATTTTAGCTTCCTAGTCGAGTGAATGCTTCTAGTCCTATAAGACAAAATGTGTAGTTTTCCACAAGTGTTAGGATTTAGACAGGAGTAGGTGGTTTTACTCAATCGGGCATCTCACTACTAGATGCAATTCTATTTCAATTCTATCTCACTACAAGATGTGTATCTAGATGCAGGGGCCACTAATCACATTGCAAATGACATTTAAAATCTCAATTATGTTGTTGAATACACAAGTATTAATAAACATTTTATGGTTAATGGTGCTTGTGTTCCTATTTCTCATATAGGGTTTTCTTCTCTATCTTTGGTAATAGACAGGGGCCACTAATCACATTGCAAATGACATTTAAAATATCAATTATGTTGTTGAATGCACAAGTACTAATAAACATTTTATGGTTAATGGTGCTTGTGTTCCTATTTCTCATATAGGGTTTTCTTATCTATCTTTGGTAATAGACTTTTAGATATAAAAAATGTTCTAGATGTTCTATGTGTTTGCAAAAACTTGTTGTTTGTTGCTCAGTTTTCCAAGGATAATGAAATTTATTTTGATTTTCATCCATTTCATTGCTTTGTGAAGGACGTATAGACAGGGACTGTGTAACACCCCAAACCCGGCCTATGCATTAAGACGAGATTTGGTTTGTTACATAGATCGAACTATCTCAATAATTTAGGTGAAACGGTATATCAAAACCCTTTTTGAAAATAGAGTTTAATAAAAACTAAGAGAAATAATTTTAAGTTTAATGTATTTGAGAAACATAAGTTGAAAATCTC
Organism: Gossypium rotundifolium; assembly: GCA_025506655.1. NCBI lineage: Eukaryota > Viridiplantae > Streptophyta > Magnoliopsida > Malvales > Malvaceae > Gossypium > Gossypium rotundifolium. The sequence continues at coordinate 158,210,140 of CP106722.1, read as the reverse complement.
ATCATTTAATATTTAATTATCAAAACCTTAAGGTAATTTTATAAGAGTTCAAAATATTTAAAATTAAAAATAGATAAAGGAATTTTATATGTTTGAAAAACCAAAAGTATTTTAAGAAAACATTATAAGATAAATATAAGCCCATATTAAATATCTAAAACATAATTTAAATCCATCCACACTTGTAAATCCATAAAATATAAATAGAGGCCTTATTACATCATACCCAAAATAGCAAATTAAAGAAAGTACTTATTAAAAGTTCAAAGTTTATTAAACTCATGTTTGCAGTATGGCCTCCACGAAGTCATCCTCGGCCCAAGTCCACGTCAATTTCCATTACCTGAGATGAAAAATTTGAAGGAGTGAGTTACTCAGAACTCAGTGTATAACTCACTTACTTTATCCACTAGGCCAGATCATCAAATCATTATTTTGGGTTTAAGCCCGTCAATAGGTTTAACAATATAAATAATGAGATGCATGCAAATAATGAAATTTCCCACCCAAACCTAATTTCCATCCGCTACACACCACCCGTACCAACCATCACACCTGTGGGGATCAAGTCAACCCACCCCGCCAACACACCAATCGTAGGCATTTAGTCATTTTATATTTGTGGCGAGCCATGAACTAGATTGTGACAAAGTCACCGAACTAGAGGCATTGAGCCATTAAATATTTGTGGCAGAGCCACCGAACTAGAGGCAATGAGCCATTTAATTATTTTGTGGCAGAGCCACCGAACTAGATTTTGGCAACAGGCCTTTCTTCTCTTCATCGTTAATCCCAACCCATGCAACATGTATGCAAAATAGTCTATGTACATATGATGATTTTATCAAAAAGGCCCAATTTACATAAGAGTCAATATTTCAAGTTTTTATTAAGGCCCAAAAATTACAAAATAACATTTAGCCCATTTAACAATTTAGCATCTTAGGCCCAATTAATGATCTAGCAAAGAGTTCGGCCCATTTAACAGTCTATCAGGGATTTTAGCCCATTTAAAGATCTAGCAGAGATTTCGGCCCATTTAACAGTCTATCAGGGATTTCAGCCCATTTAACGATCTAGCGAGATTTCGCCCATTTAACGATCTATCGTGATTTTAGCCCATTTAACGATCTAGCGTAGATTTCGCCCATTTTACTATCTAGCATACTTATCGGCCCATTTTACGATCTAACACATTTTCGGCCCAATTTTACGATCTAGCACATTTTCGACCCATTTTACGAAGACATAAAAATTTACATTTTACCAACTAACTCATCAAGGGTGTTTTTGTAATTTTCACAATTTTAACCGTTTTCATGTAATTTCACCAAAATACCAATTATTTCGTATTGTACCAATTTTTTCGTTTTTTACGATTTTGCTCAATACTACGGAATGACATCTAACCCGATATAAGTGTGAAGTTACACAACTTGATATCGTGAGTACTAAACCTTCCCGCTTGTCAACACCTAAACGTAATACGAACCATTAGAACACTTTCATTTATCAAAAAAAATATACTATTGTTAAACGATCTAAATCTTTACCCTTTTTATTTTGAACCACTTCTATTTTTGGTTTCTCCTCAATTGTTGATTCGTTGCCCAATGAGAATCCACGAAAGTATAAAGGCTCGAGAGTACGAATAACCTCGAACAATTGATTCTCCTCGGTTGAAGGTCTGCAGCCCGGTGGAAAATCTCAGATTCCCGAAAAAGCCCTTCGTTTATATTTAGGAGGATTAGCGGAACCGCCCCTCTTTCGCAAACTATGGACTGCCCTTTTTTGCCCTATCTTGAATGTCTCACGGTTATCTTCGTTTCTCGAAAAATGGTAGAGCGATTATGTCCCTAAAACGAAATTGATTAATGACTAACTATACTAATATAATGAATAAGAATCCTTAAAAGAAAATCACCTTACCTTGATTCTTGAAATCGATTTCCAAAGTTCCAAAAAATACTCAAGATCACATTGAGTTTCTACCCTCCAAAATCTCACTAATGTCCACGATTGAAAAGATAATTTAGTAAGAAGAATTTGGTTATGATTAAAGAAAATCGGTTGTGATCAAAGAAAATGAAAGAAATTTTGGCACAAGAATAAATTAACATTCGGCCATGGATGAAAAAATTGAAGAAAATTGTAATGAAGAATAAAATGAAGAATAGGGAAATAGAATGGTATGGTTCGGTTTCAAGAGAGAAAGAGAGAAAGAAAGGAGAAGAAAAGAGAAGAATTAGGTTTTGGAAAATTGAGCATTCGGTTTTGTGAAGGAAAAAGAAAAAAGATTAGCCTTCTTTGTGTGATGATGGTTTCGGCACTAGGAGGATTAGTTGGCAAAGAAAATGATCAAATGATCAAAAAGAAAGAATGGTAAAAGAAGTGGCTATAGTTTTCTCAAGGTATTTGGTAAAATTCGGCTAGAGAGAAAGATAGATGAAAAGAAAAATACACTAAGCCTAAGCCAAAAATGACCAAAATGAAAGGGTTTTCCTAACATCAAAGCTTACCATCCTCTCAACCAAAACCGGCCACCCCCCTAACCTCAATGCCGTCCAAATACAATGGTCAAAAGGCCATTAGGAAGTTTCCAAAACATCTTCCTACACTTAAGCCTTTTTCCCCTCATTTTTCCTTAAGTTGATGAAACATAATCCCCCAATTCAAGCCCTTATCTTTAGCTTTCCAAAACCTTAAGCTTCTTACCAAAATAAAAACAATCCAACTCATCCTAACCTTATCTCCTTGCCGACACATGCATAGGCTAAAGTAAAAAAAATAAAATTCCTAATTGCATGCTAGGTGATTCGAACTCCTTCCCTCATGTCCAACTCATGGCGCCATCACCACTATGCCATTAACTCATCTTATGCCATCTTTTAGTACTTAATTAATTTAAATCTCAAAGTTACCTAATTTCTTTACATTAAAGTACACTTAACTAATATTTTTATTCTAACTCCAAGTAAACCCGAACCAACATTTAGCAACTTAATGGTACTCAATTATTTAGGATGTTACAATTCTACCCCCTTAAAGAAAATTTCATCCTCGAAATTTACCTGATTAAAAGAGGTGAGGATATTACTGCCGGATTGCATCCTCAGGCTCCCACGTAGCTTCCTCCGCTCCATGATTACACCATAAGACTTTGACCAATGGCACAGCCTTCTTTCTTATTACTTTAACATCCCGGTCTATAATTTCCACTGGTTCTTCTTCAAAAGACAAGTCTGAATTTAATTCCACTTCCTCTACCGGTACTATATGAGATGGATCCGATCTATAGCATCTCAACATGGAAACATGGAAAACATTATGAATTTGACTCAATTCCGGAGGTAATTCAATCTGATAAGCCACTGGACCAACACGCTTCGTCACACGATATGGCCCGATGAACCTAGGGCTCAACTTGCCCTTCTTTCTGAATCTGAAAATTTTCTTCCATGGTGAGACCTTCAGGAAGACCTGCTCTCCCACAACAAATTCGTATCCTTTCGCTTCAGGTATGCATACGATTTCTGTCTATCCGAAGCTTCCTTTAACCGTGCTCAAATAACTTTTACCTTTTCCTCTGTTTGAGATATCAATTCGGGACCCAACATCATCGTTCACCCAATTCAGTCCAACAAGTAGGAGTACGACACCTCACGACCATACAATGCCTCATAGGGTGCCATCTGAATGCTAGACCGATAGCTATTGTTATCTGTGAATTCGCCAATGGTAGGAAATCCTCCCAACTACCTCTCAAGTCGATCACACATCCCTTAACATGTCTTCCAATATCTGAATTACTCTTTCCGATCGACCATCGACCGAGGATGAAAAGCCATCTTGAAATTCAACTTTGTCTCCAAGGCTTCATGCAAAGCTTTCCAAAATCGTGATGTAAATCTAGGATCCTATGCGATATAATGACACCTTTGGTACCCCATGCAACCTCACGATTTGAGATACATACTGACTTAGCCAATTTCTATAATGAATAATCCGCATTTAATGGAAGAAAATGGCGGTCTTCGTCAAACGATCAACGCTACCCATACGGAATTTTTCTTAGTAGGTGTTAAAGGTAACCCACTAACAAAATCCATAGTTATACTCTCCCATTTCCAAAGAGAAATCTTTACCGGTTTTAATAAACCTGATGGCAATTGATGCTCCGCTTTCACTTGCTGACAAGTCAAACATTTTCCTACAAACTCGTAAATCTCACGCTTCAACCCCGCCACCAATCTCGTTTCACGGAGGTCTCGATACATCTTATTTCCTCCGGGGTGCATAGCATAAGGGCTACTATGCGCCTCCCATAGAATCATTTGCCTCAATTCTGAGTCTTTAGGCATACAAACCCTTCCACGAAAGCACAACATTCCATTCATGTTTATACCAAAATCCTCTATTTCACCCCTTTCAACCTGCTGGAATAAAGGTCCCAACTTTTTATCTGATATCTGCTTTTCCTGGATTTGTTCTAACCATAGAGGCTTTACCTGAAGTTCTGCTAACAGACTACCATCCTCATACAAACTCAAATGAGCAAACATTGCTCTCAAATTAGATACCGCCTTACGACTTAACGTGTCAGCTACCACGTTAGCCTTTCCAGGATGATATTCGATTGAGAAATCATAGTCCTTTAATAATTCCACCCATCTTCTTTGTCTCAAATTCAACTCCTTTTGGGTAAGGAGGTATTTAAGACTCTTGTGATCCGTGTAGATAATAGACTTCTCACCGTAGAGATAGTGCCTCCAAATCTTTAAAGCAAAGACCACTGCAGCTAACTCCAAATCATGAGTAGGGTAGTTTACTTCGTGTGGTCTCAACTATCGAGAAGCATAAGCCACCACATTTCCATTTTGCATCAGCACACAACCCAAACCCGTGTGAGACGTATCATAATAAACAGTAAATTCTTTTCCAGCCTTCAGCTGAATCAAAACTGGTGCTTCCATCAGAATCTTCTTCAATTTCTCGAAACTCTTTTGTTGTTTTTCAGTCCAAACATATGGTACTCCCTTTCGCAACAGTTTAGTTAGGGGTGTAGCAATCAACGAAAACCCCTCAACAAAGCGTCTATAATAACCAGCCAATCCTAAGAAACTCCAAATTTTAGCTACCGACTTTGGTGGTTTCCAATCCAGTACAGCCTCAATCTTCCGAGGATCCACCCTTATTCCTTCAGCTGATACCACATGACCGAAGAAAGTCACTTCCTTTAGCCAAAATTTACATTTACTGAATTTGGCATAAAGTTGCTTATCTCGAAGTAGCTGCAATACAATACGCAAATACGTGTCATGCTCCTCATCATTTCTTGAATAAACCAAAATGTCATCTATGAACACTACCACAAACCGGTCTAAATATGGTTGAAAGACTCGGTTCATCATGTCCATAAATGTGGCTGGTGTATTAGTTAATCCAAATAGCATCACTACAAACTCATAATGTCCATAACGAGTTCTGAATGCCGTCTTATAAATATCTGCTTCTTTCACCTTAAGCTAGTGATAACCCGATCTCAAATCAATTTTGGAAAAAACTAAAGCTCCCTTCAATTGATCAAACAGGTCATCAATTCTCGATAAAGGATACCTATTCTTGATCTTCAATTTATTCAATTGTCTGTAATCAATGCACATACGCATCGATCCATCCTTCTTCTTGACGAACAAAACTGGTGCTCCCCACGGAGACACACTCGGTCGTATAAATCCTCGATCCAGTAATTCTTGAATTTGAGCTTTAAGCTCTGCCAACTCCTTCGGTGCCATTCTATAAGGAGCAATAGACACTGGAGCCGTACCGGGCAAAAGCTCAATGCCAAATTCTACTTCCCGATCTGGGGGTATACCAGGAAGTTCATTGGAAAATACGTCTGGAAATTCCTTTATCGTTCTCACATCATTCACGGATAACTCTTTGGCATCCAAAGCACAAATAAAGGCTAGGAATGCTCTATATCCCTTTCGCACCAACTTCTCTGCCTTCAACGCAGATACCACATTTGCCAAGTAATTCCTTCGTTCACCTATCATTATTACTTCCTTATTATCCGAAGTTTTTAATGATATCTGCTTTTCAGCACAATCCAAATGCGCCCGATGTTTAACCAACCAATCCATGCCCAGAATGAGATCGAACTCGCCGAAAGGCAATTCCATCAAATTCGCCAAAAATACTTCTTCTTGAATTTCTAAGGGCACGTCTCTAAACAGTTTATTTACAATTACCAACTGTCCTAAAGGACTAATTACTGTCATCTCACTATTGGTAATTTTAGATTCTAGATTCAGGTTTCCAGATATGGCGCTAGCAATGTACGAGTGGGTAGAACCAATATCTATTAAAGCATTAATAGGTACATCGAAGATGAAGAACGTATCAGATATTACATCAGGTGCATTGCCATCCTCGTGGCGTCTAACTGCATAAACCAGTCCTGGCTGTCTTGCATCCGTGTTACCTCTAAGACCATTGCCTCGACCCGGTGCACCTTGACCACGTCTAGCCCCATTACCACCATGACCTGGTTCACGACCTCTCGGTGGCTGCTGAGTACCTCTGGCCGACTGTGCATCAGTATTATGAACTTCTTGAGTCGTATCCATACGTCGAGGGCAATTTCTATACTGGTGATCCATTGAACCGCATTTGTAACAAGCGCCCGTTTTCCTCTAGCACTCTCCAGAATGCCTTTTCCCACATTTAGCACAATCTCGACTTTGATTATTAGCTACAGGTGCTCTACCTTGAGCTGGTTCATCATTTCGAGGCCTCTTCAGAAATCTTTTTGAAGAACCCGACTGCTTTATATCTCTCTTGTTTCTAAATCTTTCCCGATTCTGACGTTCTGAGTTCTTAGCCTCTTCGGCTATCTTGGCCTTCTCCATAAGCGTGGCAAAAATTCTAACTTGTTGTGGGGCAATCAAAACCCTCAACTCATCATTCAGCCCATCCTCGAATCGCACAAACGTTCATGATCCGTTGACACTATTGTCCGAGCATAGCGACTCAAGCGTAAAAACTCAGCCTCATACGCTGCCACTGTCTTACTCCCTTGAACAAGATTAAAAAATTCCTTCTTTAAGCGTCCATATAACTTGTTCCAACATATTTCCCTTGGAAGGCATCTTTAAAGAATTCCCAAGTAATCGGTGCGACCTCGGTGCCTTCTCGAACGATAAGCCACCATTGATCGCCTCGTCTCTTAGCAATGACACAACTCCTTTCGGTTTACTTTCGTGATTGCATTCCATATCATCCATAATTCGCTCCACGACTTGAGCCAATATTCACCACATTCGAGCTACGGAAACTCCTCTAAAACTTCGCATTATTTGACTTGAGTCGTTCCGAAATTGACCCACGAGTTAGTTCCAGCGACCCTTTCTAGGACTTGCAGCATTGCTTGTGTCAAAGCATTATCTTCTTCCATATGATCCTGTGATCCCGTCCCACTTACAAGTGACGCAAGTGCATCTATTTCCGGTATATGATTTGGTACTTCAGTTGCAGCACCTCATCCTCTACCATGGCCACGTGTGCCGCGTCCACGACCACGTCCTCTAGTGCTCATAATGACTAATTCGATTTAATTTGATTACAAGTTTTATGAATCAGAAAATTATTTCAGTGTTTATTAACGGTGTTTTATGAGATTTGAGAGATAAAGTTGTTTTTCACAACACAACCTATAGTCTCAATCCCTACGATTTTTAACATCTAAAACTAGAAGTTCTAGAGTGTTCCTATGATCATATCATCATCATCATCATAATAATCATTTAGCAATGAATACTTACTTGACTTGTTGCCGTATGCTTGTGGTGCTATACTGATCTTTAAAACATAATTAAAATGATTTTATATAGAAATTATTTGTTGAACCCAACCACAGTCGAGTTTTTGAAACTAGCTCTGATACCATTAAATGTAACACCCCAAACCCGGCCTATGCGTTAAGACGAGATTTGGTTTGTTACATAGATCGAACTATCTCAATAATTTAGGTGAAACGGTATATCAAAACCCTTTTGAAAATAGAGTTTAATAAAACCAAGAGAAATAATTTTAAGTTTAATGTATTTGAGAAACATAAGTTGAAAATCTCATCATTTAATATTTAATTATCAAAACCTTAAGGTAATTTTTATAAGAGTTCAAAATATTTAAAATTAAAAATAGATAAAGGAATTTCATATGTTTGAAAAACCCAAAGTATTTTAAGAAAATATTATAAGATAAATATAAGCCCATATTAAATATCTAAAACATAATTTAAATCCATCCACACTTGTAAATCCATAAAATATTAATAGAGGCCTTATTACATCATACCCAAAATAGCAAATTAAAGAAAGTACTTATTAAAAGTTCAAAGTTTATTTAACTCATGTTTGCAGTATGGCCTCCACGAAGCCATCCTCGGCCCAAGTCCACGTCAATTTCCATTACCTGAGATGAAAAATTTGAGGGAGTGAGTTACTCAGAACTCAGTGTATAACTCACTTACTTTATCCACTGGGCCAGATCATCAAATCATTATTTTGGGTTTAAGCCCATCAACAGGTTTAACAATATAAATAATGAGATGCATGCAAATAATGAAATTTCCCACCCAAACCTAATTTCCATCCGCTACACACCACCCGTACCAACCATCACAGCTGTGGGGATCAAGTCAACCCACCCCACCAACACGCCAATCGTAGGCATTTAGCCATTTTATATTTGTGGCAGAGCCACCGAACTAGATTGTGACAAAGTCACCGAACTAGAGGCATTGAGCCATTAAATATTTGTGGCAGAGCCACCGAACTAGAGGCAATGATCCATTTAATTATTTTGTGGCAGAGACACCGAACTAGATTTTGGCAACAGGCCTTTCTTCTCTTCATCGTTAATCCCAACCCATGCAACATGTATGCAAAATAGTCTATGTACATATGATGATTTTATCAAAAAGGCCCAATTTACATAAGAGTCAATATTTTCAAGTTTTTATTAAGGCCCAAAAATTACAAAATAACATTCAGCCCATTTAGCAATTTAGCATCTTAGGCCCAATTAACGATCTAGCAAAGAGTTTGGCCCATTTAACAGTCTATCAGGGATTTCAGCCCATTTAACGATCTAGCAGAGATTTCGGCCCATTTAATAGTCTATCAAGGATTTCAGCCCATTTAACGATCTAGCAGAGATTTCGGCCCATTTAACAGTCTATCAGGGATTTTAGCCCATTTAACGATCTAGCAGAGATTTCGGCCCATTTTACTATCTAGCATACTTATCGGCCCATTTTACGATCTAACACATTTTCGGCCCAATTTTACGATCTAACACATTTTCGGCCCATTTTACGAAGACATAAAAATTTACATTTTACCAACTAACTCATCGAGGGCATTTTCGTAATTTTCACAATTTTAACCGTTTTCATGTAATTTTACCAAAATACCAATTATTTCGTATTGTACCAATTTTGTCATTTTTACGATTTTGCTCAATACTACGGCATGACATCTAACCCAAGATAAGTGTGAAGTTACACACCTTGATATCGTGAGTACTAAACCTTCCCGCTCGTCAACACCTAAACGTAATACGAACCATTAGGACACTTTCATTTATAAAAAAAAAATACTATTGTTAAACGATCTTGAAACACCCCACACCCGGCCCACGAGCCTGAACCGGATCTGGTATGTTCCTAAAATAAACTGGGTTCAAAAAGTTTCGATACTTAGAGAGATTTAAAAAAAATATTTAGAAAATGTTGTTGTGGATCGGGCTTAGATTGGAAACCCATTTAGTTAAATTTTTAAATCCAATTTTATTAAGGTGACAAATAATTTTTAAGGTTTAAAAAAAAAACATTTAACTTTAATCATAATAGTTCGGAACATAATAATTTAAAATGAAGCAGAATAAGAAAATCCACTGGGCCTTATGGCCTTATTACATCAAATAAAACCCAAAAAAAATGAAATTAAAGGTACTAAACATAAATAAATGAAGTCCAAATTTAAATAGAATCTTCAAATGGATCATGGCCACCTCAAGGTCTACCGTCCCGGACAATCCTTTGTTCATCACCGAAAATATTTCCCACAATGGGGTGAGTCAACGGACTCAATGTGCACACAAGACTAACATTCAACAAATCGGGCATACATGTTCAAATCAAATTCATATAAAAATAAATGATGATGCAACCCAAACCCAAGCCTAATGGTCCATCCGCTACACACCAATTGCACTCGCCGGTCCACACCGTGGGACTACTAAGTCAACCCTCCATCCGCTACACACCATCAAGGCGTTCATTGCGAATGACGTGTTTCATCGCCCATATAATTTGTGTCATAGACACCATATTCAAAATCATGTAACCGGTTACCAAATTCAGATTTTGTAACCGAAGTTACCATATAACGTTGGTGAGACCGAAGTCAACACCTTCATATAACGTTGGTAAGACCGAAGTCAACACCTCTTCCCCTTTCACATAAATCCCGAATGCCCCAAAAATTTATATATCATGCATAACTTTCTTAATTTCATATTCATATACATATATTCGCATGTTATAAAATAACATATTTCACAATCCTATCAGAAGTAGGAAACGTACCTGAGTACTTTTGTACCACTTTAGGGTACTTAGCCATATTCACATACTTTAGTATAATCATATAATAAAAGTAATTGCCATATGAAATATCGAAAGTTAGTGTGCGTACACACCTGATTTGCTTAATAGGTTCCTTGAGATCTCGAAAATCCCGATCTAACTTTAGATCTGTTAACCCCTATATTCGGCCATCATATAATACACATTAATAAACCTATTTGGCTTAAAAAAAAAACCAAATCCTAGTAGGATTTGTAAAAAGACTCACTTTGCCGATTTGGTGTTTATTCAAATCCCGAAAGTTTGGTTTTTCCTTTACCTGATATTCGGCCAACCCTAAATCTCAATATGGGTTAGTTTTCGGCTTTTTAATAATTAAAGAACTTGATCAAGCCTTGGCCGAATACTCTTAGATGCTTACCTTATGAACTTTAAATCCCGAAAACTTCACCTTCCTCTTCCTTGGAATCGACCAAATCCTAAATCTCAATATGGGTTAGTTTTTGATTAATTCGATTTGAATATCTAAGATTTGGCCTTGGCCAAATGAACTCACTTACCTTGGATTCTTGATCCTTCTATTTGATGATGGTAGAAACCTAAGAGATCGTGGTAGATTCACCATGAACAAGAATAGGATTAGTACCGAATTTTGGTAAAAGAAAAGAATAGAAGTTGATTGACCACAGATCTTACCCTTTTGATGTTGTAGTTGATTGCTCCTTTACTTAGAATCAAATAAAGATTCGGCTTTGACAAGAGAAATGGAGAAGAAAATAGAAAAGAGAGGATGGTTTTTGCTTAAGGAAAATTCAAGAGAGGGGAGAGAGTTAGCAAAATTTTGGCAAGGCTAGAATGGATGAGAGAATAGTCTCAATTTTCCTCTTTAACTGAAATTGCTAGACCAAGAGTCCATAACTTGGCCACTACTCCCCACAAGTGATAATTTTATCTCCATTAATTATCACCTAATTAAATTAAAAGTATTTAATCCATCCTTTAACTCCTCATTTATCTTAGTAAAAGAAAATCCTTTATTTATCACTTTAATTTGTCAAGTTTTAATAAAAATAAAACTCTTCCCTTTTAAGCAAATAGGTGCCGTCCACCCCTAGCCTTGGAAGCAAAATAAAACCTTCAATATTTGCTTTCCAAGTGACTCGAACTCAGGCCCTTTTTCCATAAACCTTAATTGACACCTTCAGGCCACTTTTCCAAGCCCGATTGTGTGTCAAATTTCACCAACTTTTTCTTTTAAGGCCCTCTTGCCCTTATTTCCTATTTTGGGCTTTAAAATTTGTCATTCCGGCCTTATTTCTAAGTTTCCTAAAATTTTCGATCGGCTCTGTAACTTGCCATTTTTCTTACATCTTCAGGTTTCCAAAATGTTCAAGTTTCCAAAATGTTCAGGTTTCCAAAATGTTCAGGTTTCCAAAATGTTCAGGTTTCCAAAATGTTTAGGTTTCCATTTTCATGCATTTCCAGGTTTCCAAAAATATCAAAAATTTATTCTTAGTGCTTAAACTTGTCATTTCATACAATCAAACTGAAAATGCATAGGCCCTATAGGGATGTTACGATTCTACCCCTTAAAAATAATTTCGCCCACGAAATTACTTACTATCGCTCATCCGCATGCGGTCTAACTCACCACACTACGCTATTGTCACAAGACTCGATCTTAAAGAACTATCATACTTTCTAGACACATTCTCTAAGTTCACAATCAAGGTTCCATACACTTCATTAGCAACATAAGATCGAACTAATCTTATAGCGAGTAAAGCATTGAAGTATAATCCATAAATAAGAAACTTACTCGTTGTCTCGTCGGCGTCACTATCCTCATGACGGCCGATCGCATAAACTAACCTTGGTCGCTTTGCTTCAACCTTCAACACCTCCGCTTGGTGCTCCACGACCTGGCGGAACCATTACCTCTGCTATTCGAACCTCGACCTTGTTGAGGTCATTGTCCTCCCTACCACTGATTAACATTACGAGTTGCTAGCTGTTTGTCATCGATATTTTAGGAGATCCTTGAGCATATGGTCCTTGGACCCACACTTAAGACATGCTCCTGTCTTTCTCCAACACTCACCAATGCTTCTTTCCACAATGCTCACAAGGACGATACTACCCTCTGGTACCAACTTGCTGATCCTTCGGCCCATCAGTTCTAGGCCTCTTATTCCCCGATGATCCAGACAATCCAAAACCTCTTTCCGGCCTATTTCGATCAGTGTCCTGCTTGATAGAATCCTTAATTCCTTCGGCCACCTTGGCCTTTTCCACTAAAGTAGAGAATTCCCGCTCCTGATGCGGTGCTGATCGTCTCTCAGTCCGTCCTCAAAACGGACACAGCGTTCATGCTCAGTTGCCACTACCCCTCGAGCATAGCGGCTCAATCTCAAGAATTCGCCTCATATTCTCGACAAACTTACTCCCTTGTACCAACCCTAGAAAAGCCTTCCTTTGCTCATCTCAGATACCGGTTCCCACATACTTCTTTTGAAAGGCCTCTTTAACATACTCCTGGTCAAATTTTCAATTTGTAGTACCATCACGAGCGATTAACCACCATCGACACGCTTTATCGCGTAATAACGCCACCATCCCTTTCAACTTTTCCTCCGAGTCGGTCAAGCTCATCCATGATACGCCCGTTGCTTCCAACCAAGATTTGGTGATCTGGGTGCCACATTAGATACTCCTCGAAACATTTTCGCTCCATTAGCTCGGAGCCGTTCGGTCTGACTTTCGATTTCTGAATTTCCTCCCCGCACCGCCACCAATTCCAAAACTCGCAAAGACCTGCTGCGACAAAGATCTTCCCGTTCGAGCTCTTTGCTCAACATTAACGGTGGGGGTGGTGGTGGCGGTGGCATTTCATTGTTTCGGACCCTTGACCCGACCTAACTTGAGTTCGACACGGTCATCCTTCCTCTTCCTCGACCACGACAACCACGCCCTCTAGAGCTCATTTTCTAACGTCGAGATCCGATTAAGAAATTTTATGAATTAGTCATTGTTCCACTTATTTACCAGTGAAGGAGTTTTATGAAAAGGATTTAAGAGTGGTTCTTTCAGATTCATACAATCACACAGTTTTTTTCCATTCATTCATTCACCCATCAAACAAGTATGAACTTTCGTTCATTCAGGGAAGCGTTGTAGTTTTTGTTGTTGTTGTTTCCCACTACCCAGGGGTATTTTCGTACCTACTGGGGCATTTTCGTAATTTTCAGAAGAAAAATGTTCCTTGGTGTTTTTTGTCAAAAATTATTTTGAAAATTTCTAAGTCTCGGGGTAATTTGGAAAAATTTTGAGATACGAGGGTATTTTGGTAATTTTTAACCTCAGGGGTATTTTGATAATTTTTCACAAATCAGGGTAAATTTGTAAAATTTAATAAATTTGGGGTATTTCAAAAGTTGTAAAACTTTGAGGGTTCTTTTCGAAAATTGTTCCTTCAAAATTGGGAATGTTGCAAAAATTTTGGAAATCAGAGTCATTTTGGTAATTTTGTAAGTTAGGGGCAATTTTGTAATTTTCCAAAATTAAGGTATTTTGATATTTTACAACTTAGGGTTTTTGAATGTTTATAAAATAATGAAATTTTGGTAAAGCTATTGAGTAGTTGAACATTTTACAAACCAAAGGCGTTTTGGAAATTTTTTACTGCTAAGGGCATTTTGTAATTTTCGCAAATCAGAGTTTTTCGTAAAATGTTGTAAAAATAATTTTCTCGATTTAAAAGAAAGTTTTAAAGGTTTGAAAACTAGGGTTTGTTGTTTTGTTCTCTCTCTTTTTTTTAAAACATGGCTAGTTCCCTTTCGGTTTTAGTCATTATGTTTAGCCTATGACCAAGCCCTCTTGGTCGGGGTGAACCAAAGCTACGCACTGTGCGGGATTCGTGTGGAGAGGAGGTGAGTCACGGATCGCTTAAATACCAAGCTCCCACCGAAACCATTCCTAGACATGCACAGAGGTTGCCACACCACCGAGCCTCTCGAGTTATGGTGAACAGAAGCTACGCACTGTAGGATTCTGCCAAGAGGAGGTGAGTCACTAGGATCGCTTAAATACCTGTGCTCTTCCGGATCCAATCCTATACATGCGCATGGGGTTACCACACCTTAGCTCGGTGACTTAGCCATAGGTTTGTTTAGTGCTTTAAGTCTTATGTGGTTTTGTGTTTGAGTAGTCTAATCCTAGGTTCAAGTTCCTATCATTCTATTCTACGCTCCATGCCTTTTCTACCCTTATAAAGTTCACGAATCACACATATAGTTAGGGGTACTTACCGGTGGATCATGGGTTGGAGACTTAGGTGCCATGCCGTAAGCTTCGCTTATTTTCCAAGAAAAGCATTTGGCTCACTTTGAAAACGTTTTGGGCCTTAGCCCACAAGCCGAGAGTTTAAAAGCGGGCTCGATACCAAATTGAAACACCCACACCCTACCACGAGCCCGAACAGATCTGGTATGTTCCTAAAATAAACGGGTTCAAAAGTTTCGATACTTAGAGAGATTTAAAAAATATTTAGAAAATGTTGTTGTGGTTCGGGCTTAGATTGGAAACCCATTTAGTTAAATTTTTAAATCCAATTTTATTAAGGTGACAAATAATTTTAATATTTAAAAAAACATTTAACTTTAATCATAATAGTTCGGAACATAATAATTTAAAGTGAAGCGAATAAGAAAATCCACTTGGGCCTTATGGCCTTATTACATCAAATAAAACCCAAAAAAATGAAATTAAAGGTACTAAACATAAATAAATGAAGTCCAAATTTAAATAGAATCTTCAAATGGATCATGGCCACCTCAAGGTCTACCGTCCGGTCAACATCCTTGTTCATCACCAAAATATTTCCCACAATGGGGTGAGTCAACGGACTCAATGTGCACACAAGACTAACATTCAACAAATCGGGCATACATGTTCAAATCAAATTCATATAAAATAAATGATGATGCAACCCAAACCCAAGCCTAATGGTCCATCCGCTACACACCACCGCATTCGCCACCACACCGTGTGGGACTACTAAGTCAACCCTCCATCCGCTACACACCATCGAAGGCGATCATTGCAATGACGTGCTCATCGCCTATATAATTTGTGTCATAGACACCATATTCAAAATCATGTAACCGGTTACCAAATTCGATTTTGTAACCGGTTACCATATAACGTTGGTGAGACCAAGTCAACACCTTCATATAACGTTGGTAAGACCAAGTCAACACCTCTTCCCCTTTCACATAAATCCCGAATGCCCCAAAAATTTATATATCATGCATAACTTTCTTAATTTCATATTCATATACATATATTCGCATGTTATAAAATAACATATTTCACAATCCTATCAGAAGTAGGAAACGCACCTGAGTACTTTTGTACCACTTTAGGGTACTTAGCCATATTCACATACTTTAGTATAATCATATAATAAAAGTAATTGCCATATGAAATATCGAAAGTTAGTGTGCGTACACACCTGATTTGCTTAATAGGTTCCTTGAGATCTCGAAAATCCCGATCTAACTTTAGATCTGTTAACCCCTATATTCGGCCATCATATAATACACATTAATAAACCTATTTGGCTTAAAACAAAACCAAATCTTAGTAGGATTTGTAAAAAGACTCACCTTTGCCGATTTGGTGTTTATTCAAATCCCGAAAGTTTGGTTTTTCCTTTACCTGATATTCGGCCAACCCTAAATCTCAATATGGGTTGGTTTTTGGCTTTTTAATAATTAAAGAACTTGATCAAG
Organism: Gossypium rotundifolium; assembly: GCA_025506655.1. NCBI lineage: Eukaryota > Viridiplantae > Streptophyta > Magnoliopsida > Malvales > Malvaceae > Gossypium > Gossypium rotundifolium. Next base: position 158,193,691 of record CP106722.1, on the reverse strand, counting down.
CCTTGGCCGAATACTCTTAGATGCTTACCTTATGGACTTTAAATCCCGAAAACTTCACCTTCCTCTTCCTTGGAATCGACCAAATCCTAAATCTCAATATGGGTTAGTTTTTGATTAATTCGATTTGAATATCTAAGATTTGGCCTTGGCCAAATGAACTCACTTACCTTGGATTCTTGATCCTTCTATTTGATGATGGTAGAAACCTAAGAGATCGTGGTAGATTCGGCCATGAACAAGAATAGGGATTAGTACCCGAATTTTGGTAAAAAGAAAAGAATAGAAGTTGATTGACCACAGATCTTACCCTTTTTGATGTTGTAGTTGATTGCTCCTTTACTTAGAATCAAATAAAGATTCGGCTTTGACAGTAGAAATGGAGAAGAAAATAGAAAAAGAGAGGATGGTTTTTTGCTTAAGGAAAATTTAGAGAGAGGGGAGAGAGTTAGCAAAATTTCGCAAGGCTAGAATGGATGAGAGAATAGTCTCAATTTTCCTCTTTAACTGAAATTGCTAGACCAAGAGTCCATAACTTGGCCACTACTCCCCACAAGTGATAATTTTATCTCCATTAATTATCACCTAATTAAATTAAAAGTATTTAATCCATCCTTTAACTCCTCATTTATCTTAGTAAAAGAAAATCCTTTATTCATCACTTTAATTTGTCAAGTTTTAATAAAAATAAAACTCTTCCCTTTTAAGCAAATAGGTGCCGTCCACCCCTAGCCTTGGAAGCAAAATAAAACCTTCAATATTTGCTTTCCAAGTGACTCGAACTCAGGCCCTTTTTCCATAAACCTTAATTGACACCTTCAGGCCACTTTTCCAAGCCCGATTGTGTGTCAAATTTCACCAACTTTTTCTTTTAAGGCCCTCTTGCCCTTATTTCCTATTTTGGGCTTTAAAATTTGTCATTCCGCCTTATTTCTAAGTTTCCTAAAATTTTTGATCGGCTCAGAATTTGCCATTTTTCTTACATCTTCGTGTTTCCAAAATGTTCAAGTTTCCAAAATGTTCGTGTTTCCAAAATGTTCAGGTTTCCAAAATGTTTAGGTTTCCATTTTCATGCATTTCGTGTTTCCAAAAATATCAAAAATTTATTCTTAGTGCTTAAACTTGTCATTTCATACAATCAAACTGAAAATGCATAGGCCCTATTCAGGATGTTACAGTTCTACCCCCCTTAAAAATAATTTCGTCCTCGAAATTACTTACTATCGTTCATCCGTACAGTCTAACTCACCACACTACGCTATTGCTGCACACTCTGATCTTAAAGAACTATCATACTTTCTAGACACATTCTCTAAGTTCACAATCAAGGTTCCATACACTTCATTAGCAACATAAGATCGAACTAATCTTATAGCGAGTAAAGCATTGAAGTATAATCCATAAATAAGAAACTTACTCGTTGTCTCGTCGGCGCGTCACTATCCTCGCGACGGTCATCGCATAAAACAACCTTGGCTGCCTTGCTTCGAACCTTCAACACCTCCGCTTGGTGCTCCACGACCTGGCCGAACCATTACCTCTGCTATTGAACCTCGACCTTGTTGAAATTCATTGTCTCCCTACCACTGATTAACATTACGAGTTGCTAGCTATTTGTCATCCGATATTTTAGGCAGATCCTTGAGCATATGGTCCTTGGACCCACACTTAAGACATGCTCTGTCTTTCTCCAACACTCACCAATGCTTCTTTCCACAATGCTCACAAGGACGACATCGCCTCTGGTACCAACTTGTCGATCCTTCGCCCATCGGTTCTAGGCCTCTTATTCCCGATGATCCGGACAATCCAAAACCTCTTTTCGGCCTATTTTGATCAGTGTCCTGCTTGATAGAATCCTTAATTCCCTCGCCACCTTGGCCTTTTCCACTAAAGAGAGAATTCCGCTCCGATGCGGTGCTATCAACGATCTCAGATCGTCTCTCGGTCCGTCCTCAAAGCGGACACTGCGTTCATGCTCGATTGCCACTACCCTCGAGCATAGCGGCTCAATCTCAAGAATTCGCCTCATATTCTCTGACGGACTTACTCCTTGTACCAACCCTAGAAAAGCCTTCCTTTGCTCATCAGATACCGGTTCCCACATACTTCTTTTGAAAGGCCTCTTTAACATACTCCCGTGTCAAATTTTCAAATTGTAGTACCATCACGAGCAGTTAACCACCATCGATCACGCTTCATCGCGTAACAATGCCACCATCCCTTTCAACTTTTCCTCCGAGTCGGTCAAGCTCATCCATGATACGCTCTGTTGCTTCCGGCCAAGATCTCATTATCTTGGGTGCCACATTAGATACTCCTCGAAACATTTTCGCTCCATTAGCTCGGAGGCGTTCGAGCACGACTTTCGATTTCGAATTTCCTCCCGCACCGCCACCAATTCCAAAACTCACAAGACCGCTGCGACCACGACATCTTCCCGTCTAAGCTTCTCGCTCAACATTAATGACTAGGTGTGGTGGTGGCGGTGGCATTTCATTGTCGGACCTTGACCCGACCTAACGGTTCCGACACGGTCATCCTTCCTCTTCCTCGACCACGACAACCACTTCCTCTAGAGCTCATTTTCTAACGTCGAGATCGATTAAGAAATTTTATGAATTAGTCATTGTTCCACTTATTTACCAGCGAAGGAGTTTTATGAAAAAGGATTTAAGAGTGGTTCTTTCGTATTCATACAATCACACAGTTTTTTTCCATTCATTCATTCACCCATCAAACAAGTATGAACTTTCGTTCATTCAGAGAAGCGTTGTAGTTTTTGTTGTTGTTGTTTCCACTACCTGTGGGTATTTTCGTAATTTTGTCCCTCTGGGGCATTTTCGTAATTTTAGAAGAAAATGTTCCTTGGTGTTTTTGTCAAAATTATTTTGAAAATTTCTAAGTCTCGGGTAATTTGGAAAAATTTTGAGATCGAGGTATTTTGGTAATTTTGACCTCGGGGTATTTTGGTAATTTTCACAAATCGGGGTAAATTTGTAAAATTTAATAAATTTGGGGTATTTCAAAAGTTGTAAAACTTTGAGGGTTCTTTTCGAAAATTGTTCCTTCAAAAATGGGAATGTTACAAAAATTTTGGAAATCAGGGTCATTTTGGTAATTTTGTAAGTTAGGGGCAATTTTGTAATTTTCCAAAATTAAGGTATTTTGATATTTTACAACTTAGGGTTTTTTGAATGTTTATAAAATAATGAAATTTTGGTAAAGCTATTGAGTAGTTGAACATTTTACAAACCAAGGGCGTTTTGGAAATTTTACTGCTAAGGGCATTTTTGTAATTTTCGCAAATCAGAGTTTTTGAAAATGTTGTAAAAATAATTTTCTGATTTAAAAAAGTTTTAAAGGTTTGAAAACTAGGGTTTGTTGTTTTGTTCTCTCTCTCTTTTTTTTTTAAACATGGCTAGTTCCTTTCGGGTTTTAGTCATTATGTTTAGCCTATGACCAAGCCCTCTTGGTCGGGGTGAACTAAAGCTACGCACTGAGCGGGATTCGTGTGGAGAGGAGGTGAGTCACGCGGATTGCTTAAATACCAAGCTCCCACCGAAACCATTCCTAGACATGCGACAGAGGTTGCCACACCACCGAGCCTACGAGTTATGGTGAACCAGAAGCTACGCACTGGGTAGGATTCTGCAAGAGGAGGTGAGTCACTAGGACTGCTTAAATACCTGTGCTCTTCCGGATCCAATCCTATACATGCGTCAGGGGTTACCACACCTTAGCTCAGTGACTTAGCCATAGGTTTGTTTAGTGCTTTAAGTCTTATGTGGTTTTGTGTTTGAGTAGTCTAATCCTAGGGTTCAAGTTCCTATCATTCTATTCTACGTTCCATGCCTTTTCTACCCTTATAAAGTTCACAGAATCACACATATAGTTAGGGGTACTTACCTGGTGGACTGCGGGTCGGAGACTTAGGTGCCATGCCAGAAGCCTGCTTATTTTCCAAGAAAAGCATTTGGCTCACTTTGAAAACGTTTTGGGCCTTAGCCCACAGGCCGAGAGTTTAAAAGCGGGCTCGATACAAATTGAAACACCCCACACCCAAATTTCACGAGCCCGAACCGGATCGGTATGTTCCTAAAATAAACGGGTTCAAAAAGTTTCGATACTTAGAGAGATTTAAAAAATATTTAGAAAATGTTGTTGTGGATCGGGCTTAGATTGGAAACCCATTTAGTTAAATTTTAAATCCAATTTTATTAAGGTGACAAATAATTTTAAGGTTTTAAAAAAACATTTAACTTTAATCATAATAGTTCTAACATAATAATTTAAAGTGAAGCGAATAAGAAAATCCATTGGGCCTTATGGCCTTATTACATCAAATAAAACCCAAAAAATGAAATTAAAGGTACTAAACATAAATAAATGAAGTCCAAATTTAAATAGAATCTTCAAATGGATCATGGCCACCTCAAGGTCTACCGTCCGGACCAAATCACTGTTCATCACTGAAAATATTTCCCACAATGGGGTGAGTCAACGGACTCAATGTGCACAATACTAACATTCAACAAATCAGCATACATGTTCAAATCAAATTCATATAAAAATAAATGATGATGCAACCCAAACCCAAGCCTAATGGTCCATCCGCTACACACCACATGCACCGGTCTACACAAGTGGGACTACTAAGTCAACCTCCATCCGCTACACACCATCGAAGGCGATCATTGCGATGACGTGCTCATCGCCTATATAATTTGTGTCATAGACACCATATTCAAAATCATGTAACCGGTTACCAAATTGATTTTATAACCGGGTTACCATATAACGTTGGTGAGACCAAGTCAAAACCTTCATATAACGTTGGTAAGACCGAAGTCAACACCTCTTCCCCTTTCACATAAATCCCGAATGCCCCAAAAATTTATATATCATGCATAACTTTCTTAATTTCATATTCATATACATATATTCGCATGTTATAAAATAACATATTTCACAATCCTATCAGAAGTAGGAAACGCACCTGAGTACTTTTGTACCACTTTAGGGTACTTAGCCATATTCACATACTTTAGTATAATCATATAATAAAAGTAATTGCCATATGAAATATCGAAAGTTAGTGTGCGTACACACCTGATTTGCTTAATAGGTTCCTTGAGATCTCGAAAATCCCGATCTAACTTTAGATCATTAACCCTATATTCGCCATCATATAATACACATTAATAAACCTATTTGGCTTAAAAAACCAAATCCTAGTAGGATTTGTAAAAGACTCACCTTTGCCGATTTGGTGTTTATTCAAATCCGAAAGTTTGGTTTTCCTTTACGATATTCGCCAACCCTAAATCTCAATATGGGTTAGTTTTCGCTTTTAATAATTAAAGAACTTGATCAAGCCTTGGCGAATACTCTTAGATGCTTACCTTATGGACTTTAAATCCCAAAACTTCACCTTCCTCTTCCTTGAATCGACCAAATCCTAAATCTCAATATGGGTTAGTTTTTGATTAATTCGATTTGAATATCTAAGATTTGGCCTTGGCCAAATGAACTCACTTACCTTGGATTCTTGATCCTTCTATTTGATGATGGTAGAAACCTAAGAGATCGTGGTAGATTCGACCATGAACAAGAATAGGATTAGTACCGAATTTTGGTAAAAGAAAAGAATAGAAGTTGATTGACCATGATCTTACCCTTTTTGATGTTGTAGTTGATTGCTCCTTTACTTAGAATCAAATAAAGATTCGGCTTTGTGAGAAATGGAGAAGAAAATAGAAAAGAGAGGATGGTTTTTGCTTAAGGAAAATTCGAGAGAGGGGAGAGAGTTAGCAAAATTTGGCAAGGCTCGAATGGATGAGAGAATAGTCTCAATTTTCCTCTTTTAACTGAAATTGCTAGACCAAGAGTCCATAACTTGGCCACTACTCCCCACAAGTGATAATTTTATCTCCATTAATTATCACTTAATTAAATTAAAAGTATTTAATCCATCCTTTAACTCCTCATTTATCTTAGTAAAAGAAAATCCTTTATTTATCACTTTAATTTGTCAAGTTTTAATAAAAATAAAACTCTTCCCTTTTAAGCAAATAGGTGCCGTCCACCCCTAGCCTTGGAAGCAAAATAAAACCTTCAATATTTGCTTTCCAAGTGACTCGAACTCAGGCCCTTTTTCCATAAACCTTAAGTGACACCTTCAGGCCACTTTTCCAAGCCCGATTGTGTGTCAAATTTCACCAAATTTTTCTTTTAAGGTCCTCTTGCCCTTATTTCCTATTTTGGGCTTTAAAATTTGTCATTCGGCCTTATTTCTAAGTTTCCTAAAATTTTGATCGGCTCAGTAACTTGCCATTTTTCTTACATCTTGAGTTTCCAAAATGTTCAAGTTTCCAAAATGTTCGAGTTTCCAAAATGTTCGGGTTTCCAAAATGTTCGTGTTTCCAAAATGTTCGTGTTTCCATTTTCATGCATTTTCGTGTTTCCAAAATATCAAAATTTATTCTTAGTGCTTAAACTTGTCATTTCATACAATCAAACTGAAAATGCATAGGCCCTATTCAGGATGTTACAGATCTAAATCTTTACCCTTTTTATTTTGAACCACTTCTATTTTTGGTTTCTCCTCGATTGTTGATTCATTGCCCGATGAGAATCCACGAACGTACAAAGGCTCAGGAGTATGAATAACCTCGAACAATTGATTCTCCTCGGTTAAAGGTCCGCAACCCGGTGGAAATTCTCGGATTCCCGAAATAGCCCTTCGTTTATATTTAGGGGGATTATCAGAACCGGCCCTCTTTCGCAAACTATGGACTGCCCTTTTCTGCCCTATCTTGAATGTCTCACGGTTATCTTCGTTTCTCGAAAAACAATCGAGCGTTTATGTCCCTAAAACGAAATTGATTAATGACGAACTATACTAATATAATGAATAAGAATCCTTAAAAGAAAATCACCTTACCTTGATTCTTGAAATCGATTTCCAAAGTTCCAAAAAATACTCAAGATCACCTTAAGTTTCTACCCTCCAAAATCTCACTAATGTCCACGATTGAAAAGATAATTTTGTAAGAAGAATTTGGTTATGATTAAATAAAATCGATTGTGATCAAAGAAAATGAAAGAAATTTTGGCACAAGAATAAATTAACATTCGCCATGGATGAAAAAATTGAAGAAAATTGTAATGAAGAAGAAAATGAAGAATAGGAAATAGAATGGTATGGTTCGGTTTCAAGAGAGAGAGAGAAAGAAAGGAGAAGAAAAGATAAGAATTAGGTTTTGGAAAATTGAGCATTCGATTTTGTGAAGGAAAAAGAAAAAAGATTATCCTTTTTGTGTGATGATGGTTTCAAGCACTAGGAGGATTAGTTGGCAAAGAAAATGATCAAATGATCAAAAAGAAAGAATGGTAAAAGAAGTGGCTATAGTTTTCTCAAGGTATTTGGTAAAATTCGGCTAGAGAGAAAGATAGATGAAAAGAAAAATACACTAAGCCTAAGCCAAAAATGACCAAAATGAAAGGGTTTTCCTAACATCAAAGCTTACCATCCTCTCAACCAAAACCGGCCACCCCCCTAACCTTAATGCCGTCCAAATACAATGGTCAAAAGGCCATTAGGAAGTTTCCAAAACATCTTCCTACACTTAATCCTTTTTCCCCTCCTTTTTCCTTAAGTTGATGAAACATAATCCCCCAATTCAAGCCCTTATCTTTAGCTTTCCAAAACCTTAATCTTCTTACCAAAATAAAAACAATCCAACTCATCCTAACCTTATCTCCTTACCGACACATGCATAGGCTAAAGTAAAAAAATTAAAATTCCTAATTGCATGCTAGGTGATTCAACTCCTTCCCTCATGTCCAACTCATGGCGCCATCACCACTATGCCATTAACTCATCTTATGTCATCTTTTAGTACTTAATTAATTTAAACCTCAAAGTTACCTAATTTCTTTACATTAAAGTACACTTAACTAATATTTTTATTCTAACTCCAAGTAAACCCAAACCAACATTTAGCAACTTAATGGTACTCAATTATTTAGGATGTTACAGACTATTTCGCTTGTGGGTCACATTCATAAGGGTTTATATCCTTTTGATTCTTTATCATACAAGGATGTTTGAACTGATTCTTTTGGTGGTTCTTCAAAGTTTGTTTATTCATTTAATAATGCTAAATTAAATTCTAGTTGGGCTTCTTGTTCTTTTTTAGATTTGTGGCACAAACGCCTTGGACATCCATGTAATGAAGTGTTTCACAATGTACTCTCAAGTTGTAATATTTTTCTAAAAGAATCAAAATTACAAAATGTTTGTTTAGCCTCTCAACTTGGTAAGTCACACAAACTTCCTTTTCCTACTTTTACAACAGTGTACTCTTCTCCATTTGAATTGGTTGTATCAGACTTGTGGGGTCTTACTTAGGTAACTTCAGAAGGATGTCTTTACTATATGTCTTTTCTTGATGCTTATAGTAGGTATACTTGGATATATTTACCTAAAAACAACTCAAAAGCACTTGATTATTTTCTACAATTCAAAAAGCTTGTTGAAGGTCAATTCAATTGTAAGATAAATACTTTCCAAAGTGAATGGGGTGGTGAGTTTTGCTCATTTACAAATGTGGTGGCTGAATATGGTATTCATCATAGGTTGACTTGTCCACATACTTTAGAATAAAATAGACTTGTGGAACAAAAACATAGGCATATCATGGAAATAGATCTCACTTTGCTTGCTTAAGCATCTATTCCTATGCATTTATTAGTCCTGTTTACTTAGTTAATAAGCTTCCTACTTTTATGTTGCAAGGAAAATCTCCGTATAAGATGTTGTATAAAACTAAGCCCAATTATTTGTATATTAAGGTGTTTGGCTACTGTTGTTATCCTTATCTTTAATCCTATAATAAACATAAACTATAGTTCAAGTCAAATCCATGTACCTTTCTTGGGTGTAGTACACTTCATAAAGGTTACAAGTGTCTCGATGATACTGGTCTAATTTTTATTTGAAAACATGTAGTGTTTGATGAAGGATGTTTTCCTTTTCTTCAAATTCTAGTTCTAATTTTAGTTGTTCTCGAGATCATCAAAAGATTGATAACCAGGTTCATCAGCAATCTCATGTACCTATTTTTCAATATGGTAAGGTTAGTTCAGTGGTTCAGTTTTCTTGTTCTCATGATGGTTCTCCTATATCTTCTATCAAATTAGCAACAAATGATTTCTCAAGTCAAGCAAGATGTGTTTCCTTAAGGTTTACATTTGGTTTTAATGCTTCAGTCATAGCTTCTTTAGACCAAGCTGGTTCTGGCCTCAATATTGTTCCTAACTTGATTCAAGGTTTAGTGTCAACATCTCAACCTACATGTTCTAATGTTCATTAGATCAAACACGTTCACGAATGGTATTTTTAAACCTAAGCTATGTACGACTGAGTTTTGTGATCTTGAGCCTATGGTTATAGAAGATGTATTCACTAATGATGAGTGGAAACAAGCTACTCAACAAGAATTTGATGCATTAATGAAGAATAAGACATAAGAGCTTATGTCTTTACCTGCTAATAAGAAAGTTGTGGGTTGTAAATGGATTTTCAAGATAAAAAGAAATGTTGGTGGTTTGATAGCTCGTTATAAGGGAATGTTGGTTGTAAAAGGATATTTGCATGAGGCATGCATTAATTTTCAAGAGACCTTTACTCAAGTGATTAAGCCAATAACAATTAGAGTTATTGTCTCTTGTTTTGATATGTTGTTGGCAATTGTACCAAGTTGACATTAACAATGTGTTTTAGAATGGTGATCTAACAGAAGAAAGATATATGCTTCAACCCCTTATTTTTGAAAAACATAATAGTGATCAAAAGCTTGTGTGCAAACTTAAAAAGGCTTTGTATCGCCTTAAGCAGGCTCTTTGAGCATGGTTTCATAAGTTGAAAGAACAATTTGTAGAAACAAGTTTTGTGTTATCCAAATTTGATACTTCCATTTTTATCAAAATTATTAAAGAAGTGGTTCTTTAAGTCTTGGTATATGTTGGCGATATAATTGTTACTAGGAATAAAGATACATATGTGGATGAGTTTGTTAAGTCCTTGGATATGAAGCTTTCTCTTAAAGATTTGGGGAAACTGAATTTTTTTCTTAAGGAGGGTTTTTTACCAAAAAATTACAAAAAAATAATAATAAATGGTATAGGAAAATAATTATGAACCAAAATGGTACATCCAGGGTGGTCACGCCTATGCCAGAGGCGGCACCACCCTGGTCTGACACCTCAACAGTGAAAAAAAAAACATAAACTGAAAACTGAAAAAAAACTGAAGAAAAAAAGAAGGGACAATGTGGTGCCAGAGGCGGCACTGACCAATGGTGTGCCAGAGGCGACATCGAACAATGGTGTGCCAGAGGCGGCACCCAAGTGACGGGACTTCTCCATGCAGCAGCAAATTTGTCCATTTGCTCAGCTAGGTCCCTAATTTCATTTTCTTCATTGCTCTGCAGGAGAAAAAGAAGAAGAAGAAGAAGAAGAAGAAGAAGAAGAAGAAGAAGAGAGACGGACTTAGGAAAAAAAAAGGAGAGAAAGAAAATAGAAGAGAAAGGAGAAAGATAGATAAGAAAAAAATAGAAAAATAAGATATTTATTTTATAAATAATGGATTATCATGTTTTATTTTGTATTTTTTATTTTTTTTGTTGTTGTTATTTTAGTTAATATTGTTAGTTATTAAGATTAGTAAAAACCCTAATTATTATTTTAGTTAGTATGATTGTTAGTTTTGACACTATATTCTTGTTAGTTATTATTTTTAGTAAAACTCTAATTATTATTGTTAGTTAGTATTATTTTTAGTAAAAAGCTATTATTATTATTATTATTATTATTATTATTATTATTATTGTTAGTAAAAATACTATTATTATTATTGTTAACTATTATTGTTAGTAAAACCCTAATTATTATTTTAGTTAGTATTATTAGTATTGTTAGTAAAAAACTCTAATTATTATTATTATTATTGTTAGTTAATAATATTGTTAGTAGAAAAACTATTATTATTATTGTTAACTATTATTGTTAGTAAAACCGTAATTATTATTTTAGTTAGTATTATTGTTAGTAAAAGAAATTATTATTATTATTATTATTATTATTCTTATTATTATTATTATTATTATTATTATTATTGTTAACTATTATTGTTAGTAAAACCCTAATTATCATCTTAGTTAGTATTATTAGTATTGTTAGTAAAAACCTTAATTATTATTTTAGTTAGTATTATTAATATTGTTGATAAAAAACCCTAATTATTATTTTAGTTAGTATTATTAATATTGTTAGTAAAAACCTTAATTATTATTTTAGTTAGTATTATTAATATTGTTGATAAAAAACCCTAATTATTTTTTTATTTAGTATTATTAATATTGTTAGTAAAAACCTAATTATTGTTTTTGTTATTTTTATGTTTTGTTTTAAAGCTATTTTGTTTGTTTATTTTGATTTGTTAGTAAGTCTTGTGTTTATATTAATTATTTGTTTATTGTGAATGTTATGTTTTAATTTTTTAATATATTTGAAAGTTTTATATTAGTAAAATTATTATAAAGTAATTGTTAATTAGTGATAAAATTGAAAATATTTCGCTATAGATATTGTTAGAAATGGAAACATATTTGGTATTGCCTGATGAGATAATAACTTCAGCACAAATAGAGAAAGTTGATAAGATGATGAGAGAAGTGCAAGATTACAGAATGAAACCAGAAGAAGACATTGTTCAACACCTTATTACCGTAAATAAAAATATGCAAGAAGTGTTGCGGAATGGTCATGAAATGATTAGGAAGAATAAAGTGCAATACTTAACCCTTAAAGGGGCATTAATAGAACAGGACCATCAAAATCATTTTAGACGAACTTTCGAAGACATTGGTACCACGAACCTATTGGAATCTAGTTATATGCTTTGTGAAGTTTATAATCTCTTATGGAGCTAGGAAGACAGTGCGGCAAAGTATAGGCTCACGAAAGTTGACTGGGAAGCAAAGTGTGTTTGACATACCATGGATGGATAAACTAGATGTTAGGAAATTACCAAGAGAATTTCTAAATTCAATACCTGTTTTAAAGATTGAAGAGAAAGAAGATCCCGAGGAATTTCCAAATTGGATTGTAGAAGATGAATATGAAGAGAATCAAGAATTTCTAAATTGGATTGTACAGTTCCCAAAGGAAAATACAAGATCGGAGATGGAAGAAAACGTAGAACTAAATTTAAGTGGTTAAATGTAAAGATAAATGTTGTTCATGTACAAAATGATAACTGAAATAGTATGAGCAAATTGTCAATGAAAAAAATTGCATATTGAAACATTAATTTTTTTATTTAAGTAATTTATTTACTGATCGAAATTGTTTTGAGAAATTTTTTTATTTTTTAACAGATTGAATATTGAAGATGGATGATCAGTTTTTCGTATGTGTTTATTTCGATGGAATCATCTTGACAACAACCGTTGGATGCATATTTGAATGTCGGCAACAAATAGCAATGAGATTTAATAGAAATGTCTCGTTGGATGATATGAAGGGAATGGTTAACGCAAAAATTGTTAGATGTTGTGGGAGAAGGATTTTGAGAATTTTCTACAAGTTTCCAGTTTCGACAGATCCGATCAAATTCACCGAAATGGAACTTGTAGACGACGAAGACGTGGAGACAATGATCGCTCTTTACTGTGGGAATGGGAATAACAAAAATGCACCGATTCACTTATTTGCTGAGTTAGCCGGTATTGAGCAAAATGAGGACATCAATGCATATGGTGAAGAACATGGAGCTCAAGAATCGTGCATGGTGCCTCCAATATCGTACGTTGATAGTGAATCGACTATACATGGGATCGATATCGATCTTAATATTACACCCGATATTGATGTGGTTGGTGATGATGGATACGATAGTAGTGATCATTGTGAGCAATAGGTTGATAGTGACAGTGATCCTGATGTGGACGATATACCTAATGATATTGATGATGAAGATGTGAATGACGATGGAAACAATAGAGCGTCTTTGGTCGGGAGACGATACGATGTATTATGATATACAATAATCCTGAGCCACATATGTCGCTCATAGACCCCAACGCAGCGCATGTAGCTGAGTTCCCAGAGTATCTGAAATACTTCCTACTTATCGGCTGGTCGTAAATTTCGATCATGAGGAGTTATTTGTAGGCTAGAGATTCGAAAGTAAAGAAGAGTGCGTATTTGCTATTAAACGGTATAGCATGAATATATCAGTGGATTACAAAGTCGCAGTGTCTAAACCAATAGTATATATTAGGGAGTGTTGGAAGGTAGCGGAAGGCTGCAATTGGCAGGTACGAGCTGCATTCATTCAAAATTCGTAGATATGGGAGATACGAAAATTGGTTGGACCTCACACATGCACATCGACAAGTATGATGAAGATTATCAAAAACTTGATTCCAAAATTATCTGTACGTATATCATTGCAATGGTGAAGGACATGCCGACCATTAAAGTTTCGGTACTGATTGTCGAAATACAAGCACGATTCCAGTATTGAGTATCATATCGAAAGGCATGGATAGCTAAACAGATGGAAATGGAGCAATTTTATGGGGATTACGATTCGTCGTATAACAAGCTACAGGGGTGGCTAGCTGCTATGCGAGAGTACGTATCAGGGACTGTGATTGAGTTACAGACACAATCTTATTACAGCCCAGATGACCAATTACAGCTGGAGAAAAGAATTTTTCATCGGATGTTCTGGACGTTTGATCCATGTGTGCGGGCATTTCCACACTGCAAGCCGTTTGTGCAGGTGGATGAAACATGGATATACGAAAAATATATACAGATCTTACTTATTGCGGTTGCTCAAGACGGCAATGGGAATGTGTTCCCAATAGCATTTTCCATCGTAGATAAGGAGAACTTGGAATCCTGGGAATTCTTCCTTACCAACCTGCGGAGGTATGCTATTAGCAATGATAATATTTGCATCATCTCTGATAGAGTGAAAGGATTAATTGCCACAATTAGGCGTTCTTGTGTGCCATGGAGATCCATTTACTGCATTCGTCACATTGCGGATAACTTTCTTCGAGATTATAAGAATGCAGACTAGATGAGACAAGTGGTGAAAATGGGTAAAGGATAACCTTATCTTTTCAATATAAGTTTTAATGTTATATGTTATCTAGTTACTGTAACTTATCTTTTCTTAATACATATACAGCGTACGAGTTAGAGCCATATATTTTTTGCCAAAGAATGACTCGACTTGAGAGTGACATGGAAGGTCAAACTAACAAATCTTTTCGATAATGGTTGGGTACAATGGAGCCGTGGCAATGGGCTCAAAGTTTTGACGAGGGCTTTCGTTATGATCAAATGACCACAAACTTGGTGGAAGGGGTCAACGTTGTGTTGTTGAAAATATGACATCTTCCGATTTCATCTATCTTCCCGGCTACATTCTAGAGGTTGACAACCTTGATGCCAAGAATGGGTGGACAACAAGTCAACCAGATGGAGGCGGGACACGTGTTTATTGAAAATGTCAGGGATGCATTGATTGCAAACCATCAGATTGCAAGGTCGATGACTGTAAAAATATATTCACGACGCCTGGAAACTTTTTGAGTTACAGAGTCCATCGGTCGTCGACCCAGTATGCCGCCTAGGTCCTATGGAGTTGATCTCCGGAACAGACAGTGCGAATGCAGGAGGTTCCAAACACTTCATTATCCGTGTACACATATTGTGGCAGTGTGTGCTAAAGCGAACCTTAATGTTGAACAATTTTTTGATGATGTGTACACACTGGAGCAGATGTTGCGTGTCTGGGAAAATGAGTTCCCGTCCTACCAGGCCTGTCTACGTGAGAGGTGCCTCGGACGACTTTCGAGCTTGTCCCAGACAGAACACTACACAGGAATCCCAGAGGTCATCGCAATAATCCAAAATCCGTAAAGAAATGGACATTAGGGAGAAATTGACCAGTAAGCGTTGTGGATTATGTAAGTTAGGTGGCCATAATCGAAGTAAATGCCCGTGCGAAACTATCATGTTGGAAAATCGTCACGATCGAGTGGGAATTAAGCTTATGTAATGTATTTAATTTATATAAAAAAGTACATCATTTAAATACTTTTTCAATAAAATTTATGGCTCAGTTTATAACACCGAGATTTCAATACTTCTCTTACTCAATTTCTTGACCAAATAAACCTTTGCAAAACACAATTTATTATTTCAAAAACCTTTTAAAAGCTACATTTCAGTTGTAGTGTGTATTACTGTTTTAATGTCATAATCTCCAAATTAATCTACTCTGCGTTATGGTCAAATTTTGTTACAAATCTTAAAGTTCCAATTAATCGAAATAAATTTGTACAAAAAAAGTACAAACATTGTAATATATAAAAATACAAAATAGAGTAAAATCAAAACCGCAAGAAACACTTAAAATTGATGGTTTGATGGTGTGGTCCTAGGGGTATACTTTTGCGGAGGTCGACGTTCACGTTATGGGTGCTCGCGACGACGAAAATCCTCTTCAGGCCCAGGTGGGGGTGTGCTAAACATGACAGAAAAATCATGAGGCTCGGATGACATCGATGAACTTGAGTCGGAAGGAGTGCCATGATGCGGTGGATACGACCCAGGAGGTCTGATATCCGACAGTGGATACTAGCCGAGAGTGTTGTACTGCGGTGGGTACGATCCAAATATATCAAACCCATAATGGTATCGACCCCCTGATGAGCATGAGAAGTAGTCATTGCCCGCCACATCTGGATGATACGGATGTGCATCCGAATGTGAATGTGATTGCTTGGGCTCCGGCTCGGGATCAGGATCTGTCGCTGGACCGGCCTCCATATCGGCCACTGGCTCATATGCCCCATGTTGCTACATTTGTGGGGGGACTATAGTTGACTATCCTGCAAGTATATATGGTTTTCCCATACTAGAGTACCATTTTATGTACTCTAATAGAGGTTGCAAATCGGAAGACATATCCATCCGAGGTATTTGAGACATTCGATCATTCCACACTGTAATAAATATCCAGTGCTTAACCCCTAATGCAATCCCTGTTTCCCTCTCTTATTCATGCAGTGAACCTCTCCCACCTGGCATGGCGAATCCGAGATATATTGGATGTAACCAAACTGTCGCAGCACTCAATCCCTATGGTACCAGTCGACTATATTGAAATTTATAATTGGTACGTTAGTGCACCACATATGAGAGTGAATGTAGGCAGACGAGGGTATAATGGCTGTAATTTCTGGTCTACGATATGGTATCCATATAAACTGCATGATTAATAACATTGTTAAAATTTAACACTATGTGAGTAAGATATACAAAGTAACATGTCACGAATATTGGAATAGCTTACCCCTTCCCTAGCATGTTGTTTAATCAAAAGCTGATATATTGGGATAGTGTACGACCTCTCGATACTCAGATAAATGCTCCATCTAAAAAAACAAATTTCAAGTCAATATAGTATCGTTACAATAGTATCAATATCAATATAAAGAAATTGTCAATTAATAACAAGTTATATTTTATCACCTATTAACTAGTGGATATACGTATGGTTGGTGACTAACTGATGCCAAGAATGGCATCCGATAAAGAGCCCACGGCTGCAATTATGTAAGGCATCTACCTATGTCTACATCAGCTGGCTTTGTCGTCCGACAAAGCTCACGGTACAACATCGCAAGAACTCCGGAGCCCCAACTATAAGAGCGAGCATTACTCAAATCAGCTAATAGAGGTAAGTACATAATATGAACCCTATTATTGTTCCCATCGGGCATCAGTACACCTCTTATGATGTGCATAATGCATGCTCGAGCAGTGCTCATTAACTCGCCTTCAGTGACATTAGCTGATAAGTGTTCATACCTCGCTCTCAGCCATGTAAATTTCAAGCTCGAAATATTTTCCTCATCATTGCCGTACGAGACTCCAAGTAGGCTCTGACAAAGTGCAAATGTGTCAGCTATCGCACTGACGCCCGTTACGGGACTCCCGTCGATTGGGAGCCCAAGTTGCACTACAACATCCTCTAGAGTGACTGTGCACTCTCTACAGGGGAAATGATAGTGTGGGTCTCCGGGCGCCAAATCTTGACTAGTACGGATATTAAATCATACCGCAGATCAGACGTCCGGATCAGTACTGCTAACCCAAATCCAGTTTTCTCTAAGTAGGGCATCAGTCGTTCATTCGAGGGTTTCCTAAGCCATTCACCCGGCCCCTTAATACACGGTACGAGCCCTAACAGTGTTAAATCATAAAAAATAATTATAATAACATAATTTATTTCCCTAAATTATGTAGCTATTTTTTTTAATATAACCTGTGATTAATAAATAACAATACATTACCATATTATTAGCTGCGTCAGATATGTGAGGATCAGATTATTCAATGAAGCCATTGTTAGTCTCAAATATTTAATTTTTACCTACATAAAAACAAGAATTTTATATTAGATTACTAAAAATAACGTGCTAATAAAAATAATATAACAAAACATAACATAAACGACACATAATAAATACAAATTTTTTATTATTTATACAAACATAAACGGCACATAATAAAAATAATAATTAGGGTTTTTACTAACAATAATAATACTAACTAAAATAATAATTAGGGTTTTTACTAACAATATTAATAACTAATAATAATATTTAGGGTTTCTTACTAACAATATTAATAGTAATACTAACTAAAATAATAATTAGGTTTTTTACTAATAATATTAATAACTAATAATAATAATAATAATATTTAGGGTTTCTTAATAACAATGTTAATAATAATACTAACTAAAATAATAATTAAGGTTTTTACTAATAATATTAATAACTAATAATAATAATATTTAGGGTTTCTTAATAACAATATTAATAATAATACTAACTAAAATAATAATTAGGGTTTTTACTAACAATATTAATAACTAATAATAATATTTAGGGTTTCTTAATAACAATATTAATAATAATACTAACTAAAATAATAATTAGTTTTTTTCTAACAATATTAATAACTAATAATAATATTTAGGGTTTCTTAATAACAATATTACTTATACCTTTTTTTAATAGAGCGTTGATTAACAAATAATAATATTCAACCATATTATTAGTCGCATCGGATAAGTTTCAAATGTATTATTTTAGTATTTTTTATATAAATTTAGTAAAAAACACTTATTTTGGCCCTTTGTTCAGTATTTTCCTTTTTTAAATTCTATTACTTTCAAAAATATACTATTTTAAGTATTTTATTATTTTATATTATTTTAGTACATAATGTTTCAAATGTATTATTTTAGTTTTTTTATATAAATTTAGTAAAAACACTTATTTTGGCCCTTTGTTCATATTTCCTTATTTTCAAATTCTATTACTTTAAAAAATATACTATTTTCAGTATTTTATTATTTCATATTATTTTAGTACATAATGTTTCAAATGTATTATTTTATTGTTTTTATATAACTAACAATATTAATAACTAACAATAATAATAATAATTTTTACTAACAATAATAATACTAACTAGAATAATAATTGAAACACACCCACACCCTTTTACGAGAATGGATAGGATCGGTATGTTCCTAAAGTAACCGGTTTCAAACACATTCGTTACTTAGAGAAAATTTGTAAATTTTAGAAAACTATTGTTTGAGTTGGGCTTAAAGTGAAAACCCATTTATTTAATCTTGTAAACCCAATTTGATGTAACATGTTCAAATAGTTCTTAGCAAAATATTAAAAAAAAGCAAAGTAAAGACAAAGAATAATCCACTGGGCCTTAGGGCCTTATTACATCAAGTAAACCCAAAATAAAATTTAAAAGTATTGAAATTAAATAAAGTCCAAGTTCTGAATAAACTCTTCAATTGATGCATGGCCTCCTCATGATCTACCTAGGCATTCAATCAACGCTCATCACCTGAAAAATAATTCCCACAATGGGGTGAGTCAACAGACTCAATGTGCACACAATACTATCATTCAATAAATCAGGCATTCATGTTCAAATCATCAATCCATATAATAATTATGATGCAACCCAAACCCAAAACCTATGCCATCCGCTACTCTCCACCCGTACCAACCAACACACCGTAGGGACTACTAAGTCAACCCTCCATCCGCTACTCTCCACGTTGTGTCATTAGACACTATTGTAACCGAAGTTACCAAAATTTCGCAATGTGACCGTAGTCAACATTTTTCGTGGGTGAGACCGAAGTCAACACCTGTTCTCCCCCTTTTACATAAATCCCGAATGCCCAAAACATATATACATATATAGCATAATTTAATTTCATGTTCATATTCTTTTATTCGCATGTTATTAAATAACATTTTCACAATCCTATCGAGTAGGAAGCGTGCCTTGGTACTTTTTGCCACATGTGTGGTACATAGCCACATTCATATTATTTTTCATATCATATATTAAAATATTTAACCATAATATATCGAAGAATAGTAAGGGTACACACCTTTTTCGCTTAATAGGTTCCTTGATATCTCGAGAATCGATCTAATTTTTAGATCATTAATCCTATATTCGCCCATCCATTAACACACATTAATAAACCCTTTTAAACAAAACCAAATCCTAGTAGGATTTGTAAAAAAGCTTACCTTAGCCGATTGGGTATTTACACAAATCCAAAACTTCGCTTTTCCTTTACTAATGGTTCGCCAACCTTAAAACTTCACAAAGGTTAGTTTTCGGCTTTTGAAAAATTAAGGAATTAATTTTAGATGATCTCACCACCATTGGCCGAATGTTTAGAGGCTTACCTTATAGATTTCTAAATCCCGAAAGTTCCCTTTTGTCTTGAATATCTGTCGAAATTCCTAAAATTCACATGTTAGATCCGATCTAACTTTAATAAGTAAGAAGTTGGCCTTTGGCCGATTGTGCCTCACCTTAAATCCTTGATTTTGAAATCCGAAACTCTCCCTTTTCATTCGGCCATGAGACATAGAAAAGGTTATTTCCTTGTTCTTGATTAAAGATTTTAGAAGAACAAAAGTTAATTGTTCTTACCTTAGATCCTTGCTCTTTGTAATTGATGATGGTAGAAATCTAAGGAATCATGGTGGATTCGGCCATGAACAAGAATGGAATTAGTACCTTGATTTTGGTAAAAGAAAAGAATAGAAGTTGACTAATCCACGATCTTACCTCTTTTGATGTTGTGGATGATTCCTCTTCGCTTAGAATCAATAAGGATTGAATTTTGATAGTAGAACCGAGGAAGAAAATAGCAAAAGAGAGGATGGTTTCTTGCTTAGGAGAATTGAGCAATGAGAGGGAAAGTGAGAGCAAAGTTTAACAAAGTTGATGAATGAGAGAAAGTCTCTCTTTTCTTCTTTTAATCTGAATCGCTAGACCAAGAGTCCAAAACTTGGCCACTACTCCTTTACAAGTGATAATATTCTCATTTAATTATCACTTTATTAATTTAAAATAACCTTTAATCCATCCTTCAATTCCTTATTTATCTTGTAAAATAAATCCTCTATTTATCACTTTAATTTGACAAGTTTTAACGAAAATAAAACTCTCCCTTCCACACATGCATGTGCCGTCCATCCTAGCCTTGGAAAACAAAATTAAACTTTCAGAAAAATGCTTTCCAAGTGACTCGAACTCATGCCATTCCCATAAACCCTAAGTGACACTTCAGGCCACTTTTCCAAGCTCGATTGTATGTCAAAATTCACCATCTTTTTCTTTTAAGGCCCTCTTGCCCTTATCTCCTATTTTGGGCTTTGAATTTTGTCATTCCGGCCTTATTTCTAAGTTTCCTAAAATTTTCGCGCGGCTCTGTAACTTGCCATTTTTCTTACATCCTCAGGTTTCCAAAATGTTTAGGTTTCCAAAATGTCTAAGTTTCCAAAATGTTCAAGTTTCCAAAATGTTCAAGTTTCCTAATTGTTCAAGTTTCCTAAATGTTCAAGTTTCCAAAATGTTCAGGTTTCCCGAAATGTCTAAGTTTCCAAAAATGTCTAAGTTTCCAAAAATGTCTAGGTTTCCAAAAATGTTCATTTCCATTTCCATTTCCATTTCCATTTCCATTTCCATGCATTTCTAGATTTCCAAAAGTATCAAAAATTTATTCAGAGTACTTGAAACTTGTCATTTCATACAATTAAACCTGAAATGCATAGGCCTATTCGGGATGTTACGTTCTACCCCTTAAACAAAATTTCGTCCCGAAATTTCCTAACTAAAATAGTTGAGGGTATTCTTGTCTCATCGCCTCTTACCGCTCCCACGAAGCTTCTTACATTCCATGATTGCGCCATAGCACCTTGACTAGAGGAACTGTCTTCTTTCGTAGTACTTTCCCATCACGTTCCAAGATCCGAATTGGTTCCTCCTCGTATGATAAGTCCGCCTTAGTTCCACTTCTTCAACTGGTACCACATGAGATGGATCCGATCGATAGCGACGTAACATGGACACATGAAATACGTCATGCATTTCTTTGCAATTCGTGGCAACTCTAATTGGTATGCCAACGCCCAACTCGCTTCATTACTTGATAAGGCCCTATAAATCTTGGGCTTAGCTTTCCTTTGCGGCCAAACCTCATTACCTTCTTCCAAGGTGAGACTTTCAAGAACACTTGATCTCCCACTTCAAACTCTATTTCCTTTCGCTTAAGGTCTGCGTACGACTTTTGCCTATCAGAGGCTTCCTTCAACCGTGCCCGAATTAACTCAACCTTCTCTTCAGTTTCTGCCACCAACTCTGGACCCAAAACTCGGCGTTCTCCTAACTCGGTCCAACAAGTAGGTGTTCTACACTTCCTTCCATACAATGCTTCGTATGGTGCCATCCGAATGCTGGCTTGATAGCTGTTGTTGTAGGCGAATTCAGCTAAAGGCAAGTAATCTTCCCAACTTCCTCGAAGATCCATTACACAGCCTCTCAACATATCTTCTAACACTTGTATAACTCGTTCAGACTGCCCGTCTGATTGTGGATGAAAAGCCGTAGTGAAGTCGAGCTTAGTGCCTAAAGCTCGATGAAGTGCTTTCCAAAATCGAGACGTAAACCTTGGGTCTCTCGAGATGATCGACATTGGTACTCCATGTAACCTCACAATTTCCGCCACATACAACTTAGCCAACTTCAAGAGAATAATCCATTACATTGGGATAAAGTGTGCGGACTTGGTCAAACGGTCCACAATCACCCATACCGAGTCCTTCTTAGTAGGCGTAAGGGAAGCCCACTAACGAAGTCCATGGTAATTCTTTCCCACTTCCATTGGGGAATTTCGATTGGTTGGAGCAATCGATGGAACTTGGTGTTCACCTTAACTTGCGACACGTCAAACATTTCCCAATTGATTCACTTCTCGCTTGGTCGACCACCAAAATTGTTCCTTAGATCTCTATCTGACTTGATGCCTCCGGGATGCATGGCATAGGGGCTACCATGCGCTTCCCAAGAATCTTTTGTCTCAACTCCTTATTCTTCGGCATACAGACTTTACCCTTGTAGCACAATACTCCTTCATTGTTGACATCATAATCCTCTAATCCCTCTTGCTGTGCTTGCTGCAACTTAATACTTAAGTCATTATCAGCCAATTGTCCCTCCTTTACTTCCTTTAGCCAAGTGGGTCTGACTTGTAATTCCGCCAACAGACTTCCATCGTCGTATAGACTTAAATGAGCGAACAAAGCCCGTAGGTCCGATACAACCTTCCGACTTAGGGCATCGGCTACTACATTCGCCTTGCCCGGATGATACTCTATTGAACAGTCGTAATCCTTTAGCAATTCCACCCACCTTCGTTGCCTCAAGTTCAACTCCTTCTGAGTTAATAAATACTTAAGGCTCTTGTGGTCTATGTAGATAACCGACCTTTCTCCGTAAAGGTAGTGCCTCTAAACCTTAAGGGCGAAAACCACCGCTGCTAGTTCTAAGTCATGAGTTGGGTAGTTAAGCTCATGAGGCCTTAGCTGCCGAGACGCATAAGCAACCACTTTACCATCTTGCATTAGCACACACCCTAACCCGTATCACGAAGCATCACAAGACACTACAAATTCCTTTCCCGCCTCATTTGAATTAACACTGGAGCCTCTGTCAAGACCTTCTTAAGCTTTTCAAAGCTCTCTTGCTGTTTAGTAGTCCATTCAAAGGTACTTCCTTCCTTAGCAACTTGGTTAAAGGCGCGCTATTGACGAGAATCCTTGCACGAACCTTACATAATAGCCCGCCAAACCTAGAAACTTGGATTTCGATACGGACCTAGGTGGCTTCCAATCCAACAACGCTTCGATCTTCCTAGGGTCCACTCTTATTCCTCTGCGGATACCACATGCCCTAAGAATGCCACCTCCCTAAGCCAAAATTCACACTTCTGAATTTGGCATAGAGCTTCTTCTCCCTTAACACTTTCAACACGACTCGGAGATGCTCATCATGCTCCTCCTCCGACTTCGAATACACCAAGATATCATCGATGAACACGACAACGAATCTATCCAAGTAGGGTTGGAAAATCCGATTCATCATGTCCATGAACGCGGCTGGAGCGTTTGTCAGCCCAAACGGCATCACCACAAACTCAAAGTGACCATATCTTGTCCTAAAAGCAGTCTTATGAATATCAGCCTCCTTCACCTTTAACTGATGGTATCCCGACCGTAAATCGATCTTCGAAAACACTGCGGCTCCCTTTAGCTGGTCGAACAAGTCCTCGATCCTTGGCAAGGGTACTTGTTCTTAATGGTCGACTTGTTTAAGCGACAGAGTCTATGCACATACGCATAGTTCCATCCTTCTTCTTTCTGAATAAGACCGGTGCTCCCACGGAGACACACTGGTCGGATGAACCCACGATCCAACAGTTCTTGTATCGAGCCTTGAGCTCCACTAACTCCTTTGGTGCCATTCGGTATGGAGCGATTGACACAGAGCTGCCCCTGGTAGCAATTCAATCCCAAATTCCACCTCCCCGTCTGGGGTATTCCAGTAACTCTTCCGAAACACATCTACGAAGTCCCTTACCGTCCTAACTCCATTAATGCCTTCCTCCTTTCCACCTATTGCACTTATTTAAAGCTAGGTATGCTTTGCATCCTTTCTTAACCATTTTCTCACCTTGGTCACGAGAGACTACATTGGACAGGTAATTCCTCCTTTCTCCGATCATTACCACCACTTCATCCTCCGAGGTTCTTAGTTCCATACGTTTAGCCGCACAATCCAACACGGCTCGGTGTTCCACCAACCAATCCATTCCAAGTATAAGCTCAAACTCTCCGAAGGGTAACTCCATTAAGTCCGCTCGAAAGTTCACTCCTCAATCTCTAGAGTACGTTTGAAAGATCTTGTCTACCACTATAGTTTGGCCTAATGGGCTTACTACAGTCATCTGCCTATCAGAGAGTTCAGAGTCTAGGCCTAGTGTTTCCACTACACTACTTGCAACATAGGAATGGGTCGAGCCCACATCAATCAAAGCAAAGTAGGGTTTGTCAAAAATAAAGAACGTACCGGTTATTACGTCCGGCGCATCTTCATCTTCCCTTCGGCGAACCGCATAAACCAAACCCGGTTGTCTTGCCTCAACATTAGTGTTACCTCGGCCCTGTGTTCCACGGCCTCTGCCTGTACCACTACCGCGGTTATTTGAACCACGACCCCGTTGAGGCTGCTGTCGCCTCTCTCTAGATGTCAGCTAGCATTCGAACTACCGGTCGGCTTTAAATGCGGTTGTTTGGGGCAATCCCTAAACATATGATCCTTGGACCCACACCTATAGCATGCTCCTATCTTTTTCCAACACTCCCCTAGA
This sequence comes from Gossypium rotundifolium, assembly GCA_025506655.1. Taxonomy (NCBI): domain Eukaryota; kingdom Viridiplantae; phylum Streptophyta; class Magnoliopsida; order Malvales; family Malvaceae; genus Gossypium; species Gossypium rotundifolium. The sequence continues at coordinate 158,168,757 of CP106722.1, read as the reverse complement.
TGCCTCTTCCCACAATACTCACACGGACGAATCTGCCCGCCGGTACCAGCTTGTTGATTCTGTGGCCCATCATCCCGAGGCCTCTTGTAACCCTTTCCTGACGACCCAAACCCTCTTTTGGTCTTATTCTTGTCCACAGTCTGCTTAGTAGCATCCTTAATCCCCTCGGCCACTTTGGCCTTTTCTACCAAAACAGAGAATTCCCGCTCCTGATGCGGTGCTATTAACAGTCTTAAATCATTCCTCAGCCCGTCCTCAAAACGAACACAGCGTTCATGCTCAGTTGCCACTACCCCTCGAGCATAGCGGCTCAACCTCAGAAATTCCGCCTCATATTCTGCGACGGACTTACTCCCTTGAACTAACCCTAGGAAAGCCTTTCTCTGCTCATCTGTATACCTGGTTCCCACATACTTCTTCTGAAAGGCCTCTTTAACAAAATCCTGTGTCGATTTTCACTCTGATGCCATCACGAGCAGTCAACCACCATTGATACGCTTCATCACGTAACAATGCTACCATCCCCTTCAGTTTTTCCTCTCGAGTCAGATCAAGCTCATCCATTATGCGTTCGTTGCTTCTAACCGAGACTCAAATTGCATCGGTGCCACATTGGATACTCCTCAAACATTTACGCTCCATTAGCTCGAGTCGTTCGGTACCGACTCCGATTTCCTCCATTTCTCTCCGCACCTACCACCAATTCCAAAACTCGCAGAGCGACTGCGACATGCCTCTCCCCGTCGAGCTGCTTGCTCAACATTGACAAATGGGGGTGGTGGTGGCGGTGGCATCTCATTGTCGGACCCTTGTCCCGACCTAACGAGTTCGACACGGTCATCCTTCCTCTTCCTCGACCACGACGACCGCGTCCTCTAGAGCTCATTTTCTAGCGTCGGTGTCGATTAAGAAATTTTATGGATTAGTTATTTGTTCCACTTATTTATCAACGAAGGAGTTTTATGAAAAGGATTTTAGAGTGGTTCTTTCGTATCATACAAACACACGTCTTTTCCATTCATTCATCCATCCATCAAACAAATATGAACTTCCGTTCATTCGGAGAAAGCGTTGTAGTTTTTGTTGTTTGTTGTTGTTTTCCACTACCCGGGGGTATTTTCGTAGTTTTGTCCTACAGGGTATTTTCGAAATTTTTCAGAAGAAAAATGTTTCTTGGTGTTTTTGTCAAAAAGTATTTTGAAGATTTCGAAGTCTTGGTAATTTTAGAAAATTTCAAAATTTGGGGTATTTCGGTAATTTTAGACCTCGGGGTATTTTGGTAATTTTTCCACAAATCAGGATAAATTTGAAAATTTTAATAAGTTGTAAAACTTTGAGGGTTCTTTTCGAAAATTGTTCCTTCAAAGTTGGGGATGTTGCAAAAATTTGAAAATTAGGGTCATTTTGGTAATTTTGTAAGTTAGGGCAATTTTGTAAATTTTTTTCAAAATCATGGTATTTTGATATTTTGCGAATTAGGGTTTTGAATGTTTATGAAATCATGAAATTTTGGTAAAGTCGTTGAGTAGTTGAACATTTTACAAACCGAGGCGTTTTGGTAATTTGACTGCTAAGGGCATTTTTGTAATTTTCGCAAATCAGGAGTTTTTCAAAGAATGTTTGTAAAAAAAAAAAAATAATTTTTCTCAGATTTAAAAGAAAGTTTTAAAGGTTTTAAAAAAAAACTAGGGTTTGTTGTTTTGTTCCTTCTTTTTTTTTTTAAAACATGGCTAGTTCCTTTCGGGTTTTAGTCATTATGTTTAGCCTATGTCCGAGCCCTCTTGGTCGTGGTGAACCAAAGCTACGCACTGTGCGAGGATTCATGTGGAGAGGAGGTGAGTCACGCTGGATCGCTTAAATACCAAGCTCCCAAGAAACCATTCCTAGACATGCGCAGAGGTTACCACACCACCGAGTCCTCTCGAGTTATGGTGAACCGAAGCTACGCACTGTAGGATTCTGCAAGAGGAGGTGAGTCACTAGGACTGCTTAAATACCAAGCTCTTAGGATCCAATCCTAGACATGCGTACAAGGGTTACCACACCACTAGCTCGGTGACTTAGCCATAGGTTGGTTTAGTACATTAAGTCTTATGTGTTTGTGTTTGAGTAATCTAATCCTAAAGTTCAAGTTCCTATCATTCTATTCTCGTTCCATGCCTTTTCTACCCTTATATAAATCACAAAATCACACATATAGTTAGGGTACTTACCGGTGGATCATGGCTTGGAGACTTAGGGCCATGCCAAAAGCACCTTATTTTTTTTCAAAGAAAATCATTTGAGCTCGCATTTGAAAACGTTTTGGGCACGAGCCCACAGCCGAGAGTTTAAGCTGGCTCGATACCAAGTGAAACACCCACACCTACCACGAGAATGGATGGGATCGGTATGTTCCTAAAGTAAACGGTTTCAAACACATTCGTTACTTAGAAAATTTTAGATTTTTAGGGAAAAAACTATTGTTTGAGTTGGGCTTAAAGTGAAAACCCATTTATTTAATCTTGTAAACCCAATTTGATGTAACATGTTCAAATAGTTCTTAGCAAAATATTAAAAAAAAGCAAAGTAAAGACAAAGAATAATCCATTGGGCCTTAGGGCCTTATTACATCAAGTAAACCCAAAATAAAATTTAAAAGTATTGAAATTAAATAAAGTCCAAGTTCGAATAAACTCTTCAATTGATGCATGGCCTCCTCATGATCTACCTAGCCCATTCAATCCTTTGCTCATCACCGAAAATAATTCCCACAATGGGGTGAGTCAACAGACTCAATGTGCACACAATACTATCATTCAATAAATCGGGCATTCATGTTCAAATCATCAATCCATATAATAATTATGATGCAACCCAAACCCAAAACCTATGCCATCCGCTACTCTCCACCCGCACCAACCAACACACCGTAGGGACTACTAAGTCAACCCTCCATCCGCTACTCTCCACGTTGTGTCATTAGACACTATTGTAACCGGTTACCAAAATTTCGCAATGTGACCGTAGTCGACATATTTCATAATGTGATAGTAGTCAACATTTTTCGTGGGTGAGACCAAGTCAACACTGTTCTCCCCTTTACATAAATCCCGAATGCCCAAAACATATATACATATATAGCATAATTTAATTTCATGTTCATATTCTTTTATTCGCATGTTATTAAATAACATTTTCACAATCCTATCGAAGTAGGAAACGTGCCTTGGTACTTTTTGCCACATGTGTGGTACATAGCCACATTCATATTATTTTCATATCATATATTAAAATATTTAACCATAATATATCGAAGAATAGTAAGGGTACACACCTTTTCGCTTAATAGGTTCCTTGATATCTCGAGAATCCGATCTAATTTTTAGATCATTAATCCTATATTCGCCCATCCATTAACACACATTAATAAACCCTTTTAAACAAAACCAAATCCTAGTAGGATTTGTAAAAAAGCTTACCTTAGCCGATTGGGTATTTACACAAACCCAAAACTTCGCTTTTCCTTTACTAATGGTTCGCCAACCTTAAAACTTCACAAAGGTTAGTTTTGACTTTTGAAAAATTAAGGAATTAATTTAGATGATCTCACCACCATTGGCGAATGTTTAGAGGCTTACCTTATAGATTTCTAAATCCGAAAGTTCCTTTTGTCTTGAATATCCGTCGAAATTCCTAAAATTCACATGTTAGATCCGATCTAACTTTAATAAGTAAGAAGTTGGCCTTTGGCCGATTGTGCCTCACCTTAAATCCTTGATTTTGAAATCCCAAACTCTCCTTTTCATTCGGCCATGAGACATAGAAAAGGTTATTTCCTTGTTCTTGATTAAAAGATTTTAGAAGAACAAAAGTTAATTGTTCTTACCTTAGATCCTTGCTCTTTGTAATTGATGATGGTAGAAATCTAAGGAATCATGGTGGATTCGGCCATGAACAAGAATGGAATTAGTACCTTGATTTTGGTAAAAAGAAAAGAATAGAAGTTGACTAATCCACAGATCTTACCTCTTTTTGATGTTGTGGATGATTCCTCTTCTGCTTAGAATCAATAAGGATTGAATTTTGATAGTAGAACCGAGGAAGAAAATAGCAAAAGAGAGGATGGTTTCTTGCTTAGGAGAATTTGACAATGAGAGGGAAAGTGAGAGCAAAGTTTGACAAAGTTGATGAATGAGAGAAAGTCTCTCTTTTCTTCTTTTAAGCGAATCATAGACCAAGAGTCCAAAACTTGGCCACTACTCCTTTACAAGTGATAATATTCTCATTTAATTATCACTTTATTAATTTAAAATAACCTTTAATCCATCCTTCAATTCCTTATTTATCTTGTAAAATAAATCCTCTATTTATCACTTTAATTTGACAAGTTTTAACGAAAATAAAACTCTCCCCTTCCACACATGCATGTGCCGTCCATCCTAGCCTTGGAAAACAAAATTAAACTTTCAGAAAAATGCTTTCCAAGTGACTCGAACTCATGCCATTCCCATAAACCCTAAGTGACACTTCAGGCCACTTTTCCAAGCTCGATTGTATGTCAAAATTCACCATCTTTTTCTTTTAAGGCCCTCTTGCCCTTATCTCCTATTTTGGGCTTTGAATTTTGTCATTAGGCCTTATTTCTAAGTTTCCTAAAATTTTGCACATGCTCAGTAACTTGCCATTTTTCTTACATCCTCGGTTTCCAAAATGTTTAGGTTTCCAAAATGTCTAAGTTTCCAAAATGTTCAAGTTTCCAAAATGTTCAAGTTTCCTAATTGTTCAAGTTTCCTAAATGTTCAAGTTTCCAAAATGTTGGGTTTCAAAATGTCTAAGTTTCCAAAAATGTCTAAGTTTCCAAAATGTCTAGGTTTCCAAAATGTTCATTTCATTTCCATTTCCATTTCCATTTCCATTTCCATGCATTTCTAGATTTCCAAAAGTATCAAAATTTATTCGAGTACTTGAAACTTGTCATTTCATACAATTAAACCTGAAATGCATAGGCCCTATTCAGGGATGTTACAATAATAACGATTTTTACTAACAATATTAAACTAACAATAATAATAGTTTTTTACTAACAATATACTAAATAATAATTAAGGTTTTAACTAACAATATTAATAACTAACAATATACTAACTAAAATAATAATTAGGGTTTTAGCTAACAATATTAATAACTAACAATATACTAACTAAAGTATTATTTTAGGGTTTTTAACTAACAATATTAATAACTAACAATAATACTAACTAAAATAATAATTAAAGTTTTTACTAATCCTAATAACTAACAATAATCCTAATAACTAACAATAATAACTAAACTAACAACAACAAATAATATAATAAAAATAAATATATAATAATAACAACAAATCAACACAATAACAATATTATCCATTATTTAAAAATATTATACCTACTTTTTCTATTTTTTCTTTTTCTTTCTTCTTTCTCCTTTCAGCCTAGATTTCGCCATGGCTATGAGACCTACATAGCCCAATCCAGTATTTGCCACAAATCGTGGATTAGCCCATTGGGCCCACATGGCCCCTTTTCGGCTAACGTGGCCCATGATGGCCTAAGCCCATGAGATCTCTCATGGCGGCATCTACAATCAAACACCATGTTTCGTGGGCTCAGATTACCACACGAGCGATCGCACGCCCATGTGGCCTTAAACACCGTGCTTTTTGGCTTTTGCCGATTTGCAGTTAAAGCAGTGTGATTACACACCTACTTGTGAAAACGCACCAAGATCCACGAGCACCATAACCTACATTCATACAAGGCTTTTCATTATTCGCTGAACAATAGGGTTAATCCCCTTCTTTTACACCTTAACTAAAACTAAAATTAACACTTGCCTCGATTGACAAATATGGCTTAGCCCACTTATACCACTGACGAAGGTTGATTACAATCTCTTTGATAGACATCTGCATTACAAATGGATTTTATTAAATAGGATTATTTATTCATGTGGTTTAAATCCACACATGATAACTTATAGAATCACAGAAAGCATTCGGCCTACACTTTAGAATGCTAGCCTACATACTTACCTTTGATCGAGTGATGAGAGAAAGGTTTCGACGACTTTAATTGTAACATCCTAAAATTTGAGTATTTAATTGATGCATGTTTTAGTGTTTAATTTATGTAAAATAAAATTTTTCATGTTTAGTATGGTCTTGAGAAGATGAGAACTATTTGGAAGTAGAATAAATTTTAGTAAGGAGTATTTAATTGAAGTGGATCAAGTGACCTTGAGGTTTAAGTAAAATTAGGTGTTAAAAATTAGCATAAGATGAGCTAGTAACAAGGTGGTGTTGGCGCATGCATGTTTGCTTGAGGTGAGAGGTTCGAATCTCCTAGCATGCAACTTGAAGTTTTATTTTTTTTGCCTTTCCTTAAGCAAGTGTCGGTCATGGATAAGGATTGATGAGTTGGATTATTTTTTTTATGGCAAGAAGATCATGGGAAAAAGGCAAGTGATAACTTAGTGAAAGGAATCATATGGAAAAGGCATGTAAGGGGGACATAAGGCTTAAAACACAGACTCTGTTTTGGAAAGCTTTGAATGGCTAATTGTCCATGAACATGGACGATTTTGTGGACTAAAGAGGGGGCCAAAATTTTGTGATAAGTCTTGGAAAAGTTAGTAGCTTGAGATAATTTTTCATTTTGATCTTTTGCTCTCCCAAAATCAAAACTTTTTCTCTCATCTTTCCTCTTGGCCAAATGTGCTTGTGATAGGAGAAAAACCATCTTTGCCTTGTTTTCTTTTAGTTATTCTTTTGACCATTTGGTCATTTATTTGTTAGTCACTCTAGTAGCTCATTTGGTGTTTCCATTTAGTGCCTAAAACATCGAAAACAAAACATTTTCTTCTCCTCTCTCTCTTGGCCGAATGCACCATTGCTCAAACTCTCATTTCTTGTTTTCCTTATTTTCGAAAATTTAATCATAACTCTCTCTCATTCTCATTTCTTCCTTTCAATATTTTGATTTTTCTTTTCAACATACTTTCAACACTTTCTTTTTCTTCTTGGACGAATGATTGACTACCTCTGAAACACCCCACACCCGGCCCACGAGAATGGACCGGATCCGTATGTTCCTAAAGTAAACCGGTTTCAAACATTTTCGTTATTTAGAGAAAATTTGTAAATTTTAGAAAAACTATTGTTTTGAGTTGGGCTTAGGTTGTAAACCCATTTATTTAATCTTGTAAATCCAATTTGAGGTAATGTGTCCAAAATAGATCTTAGCAAAATATTAAAAGTAATGTAAAAACAAAGAATAATCCATCGGGCCTTATGGCCTTATTACATCAAATAAACCCAAAATAAAATTAAAAAGGTATTAAAATCAAATAATGTCCAAATTTACGAATAAATTCTTCAAGTGATGCATGGCCTCCTCATGGTCTCTACCTGGTCCATCAACGCTCATCGCTCAAAAAAATAATTCCCACAATGGGGTGAGTCAACAGACTCAATGTGCACACAATACTATCAATCAATAATTCAGGCATTCACGCTTAAATCATCAAGTCCATAATAATAGAATTCATGATGCAACCCAACCCAAACCTATAAGCCATCCGCTACTCTCCACCGCACCAACCTGCACACACCGTGGGGACTACTAAGTCGACCTCCATCCGCTACTCTCCACGTTGTGTCATTAGACACTATTGTAACAAAGTTACCAAAAGTTCGCAATGTGACCGTAGTCGACATATTTAGTTGGTGAGACCAAGTCAACACCTAAATTTCCCCTTTCACATAAAACCCGAATGCCCCAAAACATATATATTGCATAACTTAATTTCATGTTCATATTCATATATTCGCATGTTATTAAATAACATTTTTCACAATCCTATCAAGTAGGAAACATACAGGTACTTTTTGCCACATTTGTGGTACATAGCCACATTCACATTAATATTCATATATTAAAATATTTAGCCATATAATATCGAAGGATAGTAAGGTACACACTGCTTCGCTTAATAGTTTCCTTGAAATCTCAAGAACGATCTACCGATCTAGATCTTTATCTCCTTGTTGCGAATTGGATGATTGTAAATCAAATCCAAATTACTAGTATCCTTTTCCTTTAAATCGGCTAATACTAAATCATGTAACCATGTGAGTTTCCGCTTTTGAAATAATGAAAATAATTCCAAATACCAAAATTAAGCCTTGGCGAATATCACTTACCATACAAATTCCAAATCAAGAGAATTCCTTGCCCTATATGTCAATTGAAATTTTCATGTTAGATCTAATCTAACATATACATCATAACCTTTAATCGAATAAAATATCTTACCTTGGATCCTTAGATTTCCGAAAGATTCCTCCTTGTATTCGATAAAGAAAAGATCCTTAATGCCTTGACCGATTGCTTCCTTGCCTAGAGTTTCGTGGTTTCGACTATGGAGATTTAATCGGGGATCAAAAGAAAAGGTTTTGGCTTGATGATGAAGAAAAGAGAAGAAGAAAAGATAGAAAGAAAATTCGGCGGAGGGAGAGAGCAAAGGATTTTTGGTTACTTGGAAAGATGAGAGAAAAGACCTTGGGTTCTCCTTTTATAGCCAAATTTGCTAGGCCAAGAGTCCTTGACTTGGCCACCACTCTCCTTAAGATAATATTATCTCTTATTATTCACATATTTATGTGAATAAAACTCCTTTATTTATCTCTTATTATTCACATATTTATGTGGATAAAACTCCTTTATTTATCTCTTATTATTCACATATTTATGTGAATAAAACTCCTTTATTTATCTCTTATTATTCACATATTTATGTGAATAAAACTCTTCCTTTTCTAGAAACCCATGCCGTCCACCTCACTTTCGGAAGCAAAATAAGGCCTTCATTATTTGCTTCTGGATGTCTCAAACTCAGCCCAAAAGCCTCTTGTATTTGGGCCATTTCCTAAGGCCATTGGTGGCATCTTCAGCCACATTTCCAAGTCCGTTGTTGGGTCAAATTTCACATGCTTTATATTTTTAGGGTCACTTGGCCCTAAGTTCCCTTTGGGCTCTTAAATTCAACATTAAGGGTCAATTTTAAGTTTCCTAAAATTTTGGCTCTGTATTTTCGTGTTTCCAAAATGTTCAAGTTTCCAAAATGTTCTGGGTTTCCAAAATGTTCAGTTTCCAAAATGTTCGGGTTTCCAAAATGTTCAAGTTTCCAAAATGTTCAGTTTCCAAAATGCTCATGTTTCCAAAATGTTCAAGTTTCCTATTTTGGCTTGGTTTCCAAAGTGTTTCACTTTCCAAAATGTCTAAGTTTCCAAAAGTGTTCATTTCCATTTCCATTTCCATTTTCATTTCTATCTTCATTTTCATTTCCATTTTCCTTTCCATTTCATGCATTTCTAGATTTCCAAAAGTATCAAAATTCATTCATAGTACTTGAAACTTGTCATTTCGTACAATTAAACCGGAAATGCATAGGCCCTATTCAGATGTTACGAGTTCTACCCTCCTTAAAAATAATTTCGTCCTCGAAATTACTTATCGACAACAGACAATCTTTCTCACCGTGACTATGCTTATGTTGCGACTCTGATCTTAATAGAACCATCATACTTTCTAGGCACAATCTCTAAGTTCACATCCTTAGAACTCATTTTCTAACGTCGCAATTTAATCTGATTTAAAAGTTTTATACATTAGTACTTGTTTCACTTTATTACTCGCGAAGAAATTTTATGAAAAAGAGTTTAGGAGTGGTTCTTTCGTATCATACAAACACACAGTCTTTTCCATTCATCCATCCATCCATCAAACAAATATGAACTTTCGTTCATTCAGAGAAACGTTGTAGTTTTTTTCCTTTGTTGTTGTTTTACCACTACCCGGGGGTATTTTCGTAATTTATCCCACTGTGGGTATTTTTGTAATTTGTCAAAATAAGGTTCCTTGGTGTTTTTGTCACAAAGTATTTTTGGAAATTTTAAAGTTCTCGGGGTATTTTGGTAATTTTTCCACAAATCAGGATAAATTTGAAAATTTTAATAAGTTGTAAAACTTTGAGGTTCTTTCCAAAATTGTTCCTTCAAAGATGGGGATGTTGCAAAATTTGAAAATTAGGGTCATTTGGTAATTTTGTAAGTTAGGGGCAATTTTGTAAATTTTTTTTTTCCCAAAATCATGGTATTTTGATATTTTGCGAATTAGGGTTTTTGAATGTTTATGAAATCATGAAATTTTGGTAAAGTCGTTGAGTAGTTGAACATTTTACAAACCAGGGGCGTTTTGGTAATTTGACTGCTAAGGGCATTTTTGTAATTTTCGCAAATCAGGAGTTTTTCAAAGAATGTTGTAAAAAATAATTTTTCTCAGATTTAAAAGAAAGTTTTAAAGGTTTGAAAAAAAAACTAGGGTTTGTTGTTTTGTTCCTTCTTTTTTTTTAAAACATGGCTAGTTCCCTTTCGGGTTTTAGTCATTATGTTTAGCCTATGTCCGAGCCCTCTTGGTCAGGGTGAACCAAAGCTACGCACCAGGCGTGATTCATGTGGAGAGGAGGTGAGTCACGAATGATCGCTTAAATACCAAGCTCCCACGAAACCATTCCTAGACATGCGCACAGAGGTTACCACACCACCGAGCCCTCTGAGTTATGGTGAACTGAGCCACGCACTGTAGGATTCTGCAAGAGGAGGTGAGTCACTAGGACTGCTTAAATACCAAGCTCTTAGGATCCAATCCTAGACATGCGCATAAGGGTTACCACACCACTAGCTCGGTGACTTAGCCATAGGTTGGTTTAGTACATTAAGTCTTATGTGTTTGTGTTTGAGTAATCTAATCCTAAAGTTCAAGTTCCTATCATTCTATTCTACGCTCCATGCCTTTTCTACCCTTATATAAATCACAAAATCACACATATAGTTAGGGGTACTTACCGGTGGATCAGTGGTCGGAGACTTAGGGCCATGCCGAAGCCCGCTTATTTTCAAAAAAATCATTTGGCTCGCTTTGAAAATGTTTTGGGCCTTAGCCCACAGCCGAGAGTTTAAAGCTGGCTCGATACCAAATCGAACACACCCACACCCTACCACGAGAATGGACCGGATCGGTATGTTCCTAAAGTAAACCGGTTTCAAACATTTTCACATTTAGAGAAAATTTGTAAATTTTAGAAAAACTATTGTTTTGAGTTGGGCTTAGGTTGTAAACCCATTTATTTAATCTTGTAAATCCAATTTGAGGTAATGTGTCCAAAATAGATCTTAGCAAAATATTAAAAGTAATGTAAAAACAAAGAATAATCCATTGGGCCTTATGGCCTTATTACATCAAATAAACCCAAAATAAAATTAAAAAGGTATTAAAATCAAATAATGTCCAAATTTCGAATAAATTCTTCAAGTGATGCATGGCCTCCTCATGGTCTACCTACCGGTCAAAATCACCGCTCATCACTTTGAAAAAAATAATTCCCACAATGGGGTGAGTCAACAGACTCAATGTGCACACAATACTATCAATCAATAATTCAGCATTCACGTTTAAATCATCAAGTCCATAATAATAGAATTCATGATGCAACCCAACCCAAACCTATAAGCCATCCGCTACTCTCCAATTGCACCAACCTCGCACAGAGTGGGGACTACTAAGTCGACCCTCCATCCGCTTACTCTCCACGTTGTGTCATTAGACACTATTGTAACGAAGTTACCAAAAGTTCGCAATGTGACCGTAGTCGACATATTTCGTTGGTGAGACCGAAGTCAACACCTAAATTTCCCCCTTTCACATAAAACCCGAATGCCCCAAAAACATATATATTGCATAACTTAATTTCATGTTCATATTCATATATTCGCATGTTATTAAATAACATTTTTCACAATCCTATCAGAAGTAGGAAACATACCTGGGTACTTTTTGCCACATTTGTGGTACATAGCCACATTCACATTAATATTCATATATTAAAATATTTAGCCATATAATATCGAAGGATAGTAAGGGTACACACCTGTTTCGCTTAATAGTTTCCTTGAAATCCCGAAGAACGATCTACCGATCTAGATCTTTATCTCCTTGTTGCCGAATTGGATGATTGTAAATCAAATCCAAATTACTAGTATCCTTTTCCTTTAAATCGGCTAATACTAAATCATGTAACCATGTGAGTTTCCGCTTTTGAAATAATGAAAATAATTCCAAATACCAAAATTAAGCCTTGGCGAATATCACTTACCATACAAATTCCAAATCAAGAGAATTCCTTGCCCTATATGTCTGTCGAAATTTTCATGTTAGATCTAATCTAACATATACATCATAACCTTTAATCGAATAAAATATCTTACCTTGGATCCTTAGATTTCCGAAAGATTCCTCCTTATATTCGACAAGAAAAGATCCTTAATGCCTTGACCGATTGCTTCCTTGCCTAGAGTTTGTGGTTTCGACTATGGAGATTTAATCGGGATCAAAAGAAAAGGTTTTGGCTTGATGAGATGAAGAAAGAGAAGAAGAAAAGATAGAAAGAAAATTGGCAGAGGGAGAGAGCAAAGGGATTTTTGGTTACTTGGAAAGATGAGAGAAAAGACCTTGGGTTCTCCTTTTATAGCCTAATTTGCTAGGCCAAGAGTCCTTGACTTGGCCACCACTCTCCTTAAGATAATATTATCTCTTATTATTCACATATTTATGTGAATAAAACTCCTTTATTTATCTCTTATTATTCACATATTTATGTGGATAAAACTCCTTTATTTATCTCTTATTATTCACATATTTATGTGAATAAAACTCCTTTATTTATCTCTTATTATTCACATATTTATGTGAATAAAACTCTTCCTTTTCTAGAAACCCATGCCGTCCACCTCATTCTTCGGAAGCAAAATAAGGCCTTCATTATTTGCTTCTGGATGTCTCAAACTCAGCCCAAAAGCCTCTTGTATTTGGGCCATTTCCTAAAACCATTGGTGGCATCTTCAGCCACATTTCCAAGTCCGTTGTTGGGTCAAATTTCACATGCTTTATATTTTAGGGTCACTTGGCCCTAAGTTCCCTTTGGCTCTTAAATTCAACATTCCGGTCAATTTTAAGTTTCCTAAAATTTTCGCTGCTCTCAGATTTTCAGTGTTTCCAAAATGTTCAAGTTTCCAAAATGTTCAGTTTCCAAAATGTTCGTGTTTCCAAAATGTTGTGTTTCCAAAATGTTCAAGTTTCCAAAATGTTCAGGTTTCCAAAATGCTCATGTTTCCAAAATGTTCAAGTTTCCTATTTTGGCTTGGTTTCCAAAATGTTTCACTTTCCAAAAATGTCTAAGTTTCCAAAAGTGTTCATTTCCATTTCCATTTCCATTTTCATTTCTATCTTCATTTTCATTTCCATTTTCCTTTCCATTTTCATGCATTTCTAGATTTCCAAAAGTATCAAAATTCATTCATAGTACTTGAAACTTGTCATTTCGCATAATTAAACTGGAAATGCATAGGCCCTATTCAGGATGTTACAACCTCCATAGTCGAATCAATTCTTTCTCTCCTTTGTTTTTGCATAGCCGAATCTCCTATTCTCTATAAGCATCTATTCTTCAATCATTCTTTTTCTTTTATTCAAATCTTGGATCATCGTGAAATAGTGGAAGGGTCGAATCTTCATTTTCTTGGAGAAATCTTAAAGATCATTTAAGATTTGATAATAATGTACAAAGGATTCTCTTGAGATTTTTCGGAATATTAAGGTAAGCCGATTTCACTCTTTAAGTTTTTTAGTCTTAAGATTTGTTGAAATATTGTTAGGACTAATGTTTCTTTGTCTTCAAAGACAATCAAAATAGGGACAGAAAGGGTAGTGAATAGTACTCAGAAGAAGGGTGGTTCTATTAATCCCCCTAAGTTTAAGCGAAGGACTGTTTCGGGAATCTGATATTTTCCACCGGGTTGTGGACCTTCATCCGGCGAAAATCAATTATTCGAAGTCGTACGTACTCCCGAACCATTGTTTACTCGTGGTATTGAACCTTTGATCGGAGAGAAATCACAAATAGTGGTTATTCGAGATTCCGAGGGTAAGATTTAGATCGCTCAATATTAGAATAGATTAATATTAAATTTTAGTGTTCTAATCCTTCGTAATGTGTGTTTAGATATCGATGAGCAGGAGAGTGTAGTTCTCACCATAATCAGGTGTGTAATCTCACACTATATCTCATGGGTTAGATGACTATACAACGATTAAAGTTGGATTAAAAATCACAAAGTTGGACAAATCGGAGAATATGGTATTATTAACACTTTAGTGTTAAGATCGTAAAATCAGTATTAGGATCGTTAAAATTTTGAAATCGCCCTTAATGGCTAAAACGATAATATTTGGTAAATTTGGGCCATATATGTGCAATTTGGTAAATTTGGGCCATATATGTGAAATTTGGTAAATTTGGGCCATATATGTGAAATTTGGTAAATTTGGGCCATATATGTGATATTTGGCAAATTTGAGCCATATATGTGCAATTTGGTAAATTTGGGCCATATATGTGAAATTTGGTAAATTTAAATATATATGTGCAATTTGGTAAATTTAATATATATGTGATATTTGGCAAATTTTAGCCATATTTGTGCAATTTGGTAAATTTGGGCCATATGTGAGATTTGGTAAATTTGGGCCACATGTGAGATTTGGTAAATTTGGGCCTTATATGTGATATTTGGCAATTATGGGCCATATGTGAGATTTGGTAAATTTTGGCCTTATATGTGATATTTGGCAATTATGGGCCATATGTGATATTTGGTAAATTTGGGCCACATATTTGATATTTGATAAATTTGGGCCATAAATGAAATTTGATATTTGGATCGGCCAGATAATTGATAAATGGGCTATATCCGATATGTGTTTTAATGGGCCAAAATTCATAAATTATAATATGGTTTTCCTTATAAATATTTTGAAATGCATAAACATGATTGCATGGGTTGGGATTAATGATGAAGAGAAGAAAGGCTTAATGCCGAAATCTAGATAGGTGACTCACACAATGGCGTCATTAGAAATCTAGATCGTTGGTTTTACCACAATTATTTAAATGGTCGCTACACAAATATGATATTGGGCTTAAAGCCTACTTGATTGTGTTGGCGGGGTGGGTGACTAAAGCTCCCACAAAGTGCGTTGGTTCATGCACGGGGTGTGTAGCGGATGGAAATCTAGGTTTTGTTTTGGGAATTGCATATCATTTGCATTATTATTTTTAAATACTAAATTATTATATTTTGAAATGGGCTTAGGCCCAAATAAATGTATAAATGGTCTTGGCCCAGTGGACTATGGTAAGTGAGTTGCACACAGAGTTCTAAGTAACTCACCCAATTATTTTTACCCCTCTCAGGTAATATCAATTGATGGAGACTTGGTTCGGAGATGACTTCGTGGGGTGGCTATACTACAAATGGTGGTTCATAAAACTTTGAGACTTCTTTTATAATTTTTAAGTACTATTTTTTTATTGGCGATGTAATAAGGCCTTTTAAATATGGATTTTATTATGTGGATGGATTATTTATATTTTAGTTTTATTAAGTTGGATTGATTTAGTTTTTCATAAATGATTTTCTATAACTTTCTTATAAAAACAAAAGTTTTTCTTAACTAGAAACTTAGGAAATTCTTTTAAAACTTTTTGATGAAATATTCCAATTAAATAAATCTAAAGTTTTTATCAATTACTACTTGTTATATATCAAACGACAAACTCTTGTGTTTTTAAACAAGCATTTCAAATAAATCTCGATTTTTCGATAAAGTAATGTTCTTAATCGTTTTGAACTTTGATTTCTACATTGTTAAATGTTTTGAATGTTCGTTAAACTAATCCGGGCTTAATGCATAGGCCAGGTTTGGGGTGTTACATTTTATGGTATCAAAGCCCAGTTTCAAAACTCGGCTGTGGTTCGGGTTCAACGATGATTTTTGGTTAAAACCACTTAAATTTCTAGACTATATTTTAAAGGTAGTATGGCACCACGAACATTCGACACCAAGTCAAGTAAGTATGTTTAGTAAGTATTTGTTTATTAAATGTTTATGATTGTGATGAGACCTAAGGAACACTCTAGAACTTCTAGTTTTAGGTGTTGAAATTGATAGAGATCGAGACTATAGGATGTGATTGCGAAAACAACCCTATCTCTTATATCTCATAAAATATCATTAATAAACACTGAAATAATATTCTGATTCATAAAACTTGTAATCAGATTAAAGCGAATTAGTCAATATGAGCAATAAAGGACATGGTCGTGGACGCGGTAGACGTGGCCGTGGTAGAGGACGAGGTGCTGCGTCTGAAGCGTCGGGTCATATACCGGAAATGGATGCACCTGCGTCATTCGAGAGCAAAACTGGATCTCATGACCATGCGAATGAGGATAATGCTTTGACTCAAGCAATGTTGCGAGTCTTAGAAAGAGTAGCTGGAGCCAGAACTGGGCCAGTAACTCGCGGATCAATATCGGAACGACTCAAGTCTAGTGGTGCAGAAGTTTTTAGAGGTGTCTCTGGTGTAGCTCCGAATGTGGCAAAATATTGGCTTGAGTCTGTAGAATGAATTATGGATGAGTTGGAATGCACCATCAAGCAGAAACTGAGAGGAGCCGTGTCTTTCCTAAGAGGCGAGGCGTATCAATGGTGGCTTACTATTCGAGAAGGCACCGAGGCTGCATTGGTTAATTGGGATTTCTTTAAAGCTACTTTCCAAGGGAAGTATGTCGGAACCAGTTATGTAGATGCCCGTAGGAAAGAATTCCTAAATTTGGTTCAAGGAAGTAAGCGTGGCGTACCACGAGGCGTAATTTCTTCGTTTGAGTCGTTATGCTCGTTTATAGTGCGATCGATCATGAGCACCTTGTGTACACTTTGTGGATGGATGTGAATGATGAGTTGTGGGTACTTGATAGCCCCACAAGTGCGGACTTTTACCTCGCTTGTAGAGAAAGCTAAGATAGCCAAGAGGCTAAGAATTGTAACGTTAGAACGGGAAAAGTAAGAGGCAAGAGGGATTTTAAGTATCCTGGTTCTTCTAAAAGGTTTCAAAAGAGGCCACAGAATGATGAGACAATTCAAGTTAGGGCACCTATGACTACCAATCAGATTTGAGAATGTGCCGACCTGGGTAGACGACATCCTGGAGAATGTTGGAGGAAAACTAGAGCTTGTTTTAAATGTGGATCTAAGGATCATCAGTTTAAGAATTATCCTCGACCAATTTGAACGACTCGTAAAGCTCAGAACCCCGAGGCTCAGCCACTAGAGGTACTCAGTAGCCACCAAGAGGTCGTGGACCAGGTCGTGGTGGTAATGGTAATGGACGTGGACAAGGTGCACCGGGTCGGGGTAATGGTGTTAGAGGTAACACGGAGGCGAGACAGCCAGGATTGGTCTATACTGTCAGGCGTCGTGAGGACGACGATGCACCTGATGTGATAACTGGTACGTTCTTCATCGCTGATGTACCTATTACGGCTTTGATAGATATCGGATCTACCCACTCGTATGTTGCTAGTGCTATATCTGGAAACCTAAATATTAGATCTAAGATTACCGATAGAGAGATGACGGTAATTAGTCCTTTAGGACAATCGGTAATAGTGAATAAATTATTCAGAGATGTGCCCTTAGAGATTCAAAGAGAGGTATTTCTAGCAGACTTGATGGAATTACCTTTCGGCAAGTTTGATCTCATTTTGGGCATGGATTGGTTAGTGAAGCATCTAGCAATTAAATTGTGCCAAAAGCGGATGTCAATTAGGACCGTGGATGATGAGGAGATAATAATGATAGGTAACGAAGAAACTTTTTGGCAAATGTGGTATCTCTTTAAAGGCGTAAAAGTTGTTGCGAAAAGGAATAGAGCATCCCTAGCATTCATCGATTGCTTTGGATGCCAAGGATTTATCGATGAAGGTGTGAGAACGGTGAAAGAATTTCTAGATGTCTTTCCAAGAACTTCCGGTCTACCTCGGATCGGGAAGTAGAATTTGGCATTGAGCTTTTACCGTAACTACTCGGTGTCTATTGCTCCTTATAGAATGGCAATCAAGGAGTTAGCGAGCTTAAAGCTCAAATTCAAGAACTGCTATATTGGGGATTTATTCGACCAAGTGTGTCTCCGTGGGGAGCACCGGTTTTGTTCGTTAAGAAGAAGGATGGGTCAATGCGTATGTGCATTGATTATAGGCAGTTGAATAAATTAACGATCAAGAATAGGTATCCATTGCCGAGAATCGATGACCTATTTGATCAATTAAGAGGAGCTTCAGTCTTTTCCAAGATTGATTTGAGATCGGGTTATCATCAACTCAAGTTGAAAGAGGTAGATATTCATAAGACGGCATTCCGAACTCGCTATGGACATTATGAGTTTTTAGTGATGCTGTTTGGTTAGACAAATGCACCAGCTGCATTTATGGACATGATGAACCTAGTCATTCAGCCTTATTTAGACCGGTTCTTAGTAGTTATAGATGACATTTTGGTATATTCGAGGAATGAAGAAGAGCATGATTCTCATTTGCGCACTGTGCTGCAAATTTTACGAGATAAACAACTTTATGCCAAATTCAATAAGTGTGAATTTTGGTTGAAGGAAGTGACTTTCTTGGGTCATGTAGTGTTAGCTGAAGGAATAAGAGTTGATCCTCGAAAGGTAGAGGCTGTGTTGGATTGGAAACCGCCAAAATCAGTAGCTGAGATCCGAAGTTTCTTGGGTTTGGCCGATTATTATAGACGTTTTGTTGAGGGGTTTTCGTTGATTGTTGCACCCTTAACTAAGTTGTTGCAGAAGGAAGTACCGTATGTATGGACCGATAAACAACAAGAAAGTTTAGGCCAAGAAGATTCTAACGGAAGTGCGATCGATTCAACCAGAGGCCAAAAAGAGTTTACTGCTTATCGTGATACGTCACACACGGGTTTAGGATGTGTCTTGATGCAAAGTGGAAAAGTGGTAGCTTATGCTTCTTGACATTGAGGCCGCATGAAGTCAATTATCCTACTCATGATTTGGAGTTGGCTCATGTAGTGTTTGCATTAAAGATTTGGAGACATTATCTTTACGGTGAGAAGTCAACCATTTATACGGACCATAAGAGTCTTAAGTATCTCCTTACCCAAAAGGAGTTAAATTTAAGACAACAGAGATGGGTGGAATTGTTAAAGGATTATGATTTCTCAATCGAGTATCATCCTGGAAAGGCTAACGCTGTGGCAGACGCTTCGAGTCGAAAGGCTGTATTGGAGTTGAGAGCAATGTTTGCTCATCTCATTTTGTATGAGGACGGCAGTTTGTTAGCGGAACTTTAGGTGAAGCCTCTGTGGTTGGAACAAATCAAGGAAAACAATTATCCGATGAAAAGTTGGGTCTTTTAATACAACAAGCTGAAAGTGGTGTAATAGGAGATTTTGGTTTGAACAAAGATGGTGTACTGTGTTTTCATAGAAGGGTTTGTATGCCCGAGGATTTGGATTTAAGGCAAACGATTCTTCTAGAGGCACATAGTAGCCCTTATGCTATGCACCCCGGAGGAAATAAGATGTATCGGGATCTCCGTGAATGTGATTGGTGGCCAAAGTTAAAGCGGAAGTTCTTGATTTTATGGGAAAGTGTTTGACTTTTCAACAAGTAAAGGCGGAACATCAATTATCGTCGGGATTGTTGCAACTAGTAAAGATTCCATTATGGAAATGGGAGCGGATAACGATGGATTTTGTTAGTGGGTTACCCTTAACACCTACTAAGAAAGATTCTGTCAGGTGGTAGTAGATCGATTAACTAAGATCGCCATTTTACGCGGTTCATACGGATTACTCGTTGCGAAGTTGGCTAAATTGTATGTATCTAAAATCGTGAGGTTGCATGGGGTACCAAAGGTTCATCATATCGGACGGGGATCCTCGGTTTACATCACGATTTTGGAAAGTTTTACATGAGGCCACAGGTACAAAGTTAAACTTGATTGGCTTTTCACCCTCGATCGGATGGTCACGGAAAGAGTAATCCAGATTTGGAAGACATGTTAAGAGGTTTTGTGATCGACTTCAGAGGTAGTTGGGAGGATTTTCACCGTTGGCGAGTTTGCGTATAACAAAAATATCGGTCTAGCATTCAGATGGCACCTACGAGGCATTGTATGGTCCTAGGTGTCGACTCTACTTGTTGGATGAATTAGGGAACGACAACTTTTGGGTCCCGAATTGATATCGAGACGGAAGAAAAGTAAAAGTTATTCGAAGCGGTTAAAGGAAGCCTCTTGATAGACAAAAGTCATACACGGATCCAAGCATAAAGATATTGAGTTTCTGATGGGAGATCGGGTCTTTTGAAAGTTTCACCGTGGAAAAAGATTTTGATTCGGAAGGAAAGGCAAGTTGAGCCCTAGGTTCATTGGACCGCACTGTGTTGAATCTTGTAGGACCAAAGGGCCTATCAACTTGATTTACCTCTGAAATTGAGTCAGATTTATAGTGTTTTCCTTGTTTCTATGTCGAGACGTTATAGATTAGATCCATCGCACATAGTACCGGTAGAAGGAGTGGAATTAAGGCCGATTTGTCTTCAAGAGGAACCGGTGAGAATCTTGGAAAGAGATGTTAAAGTGTTAAGAAAGGTATGCACCATTGGTCAAGGTTTTATGGCGTAATCACGAGTGGAGAAAGCTACTTGGGAGCCCGAGGATGTAATTCGACAACAATATCCTCATCTCTTTTATCCAGGTAAATTTCGAGGACGAAATTTTCTTTAAGGAGGGTAGAGTTGTAACATCCTAAAATTTGAGTATTTAATTGATGCATGTTTTAGTGCTTAATTTGTGTAAAATAAAATTTTTCATGTTTAGTATGGTCTTGAGAAGACTTGGGAACTATTCGAAAGTAGAACAAATTTTAGTAAGGAGTATTTAATTGAAGTGGATCAAGTGACCTTGAGGTTTAAGTAAAATTAGGTGTTAAAAATTAGCATAAGATGAGCTAGTAACAAGGTGGTATTGGCGCATGCATGTTTGCTTGAGGTGAGAGGTTCGAATCTCCTAGCATGCAACTTGAAGTTTTATTTTTTTTTTTGCCTTTCCTTAAGCAAGTGTCGGTCATGGATAAGGATTGATGAGTTGGATTTTTTTTATGGCAAGAAGATCATGGGAAAAAGGCAAGTGATAACTTAGGGAAAGGAATCATATGGAAAAGGCATGTAAGGGGGACATAAGGCTTAAAACACGGACTCTATTTTGGAAAGCTTTGAATGGCTAATTGTCCATGAACATAGACGGTTTTGTGGACTAAAGAGGGAGCCAAAATTTTGTGGTAAGTCTTGGAAAAGTTAGTAGCTTGAGAGAATTTTTCATTTTGATGTTTTGCTCTCCAAAAATCAAAACTTTTTCTCTCATCTTTCCTCTTGGCCGAATGTGCTTGTGATAGGAGAAAAACCATCTTTGCCTTGTTTTCTTTTAGTTATTCTTTTGACCATTTAGTCATTTATTTGTTAATCACTCTAGTAGCTCATTTGGTGTTTCCATTTAGTGCCTAAAACATCAAAAACAAAACATTTTCTTCTCCTCTCTCTCTCTTGGCCGAATGCACCATTGCTCAAACTTTCATTTCTTGTTTTCCTTATTTTCAAAAATTTAATCATAACTCTCTCTCATTCTCATTTCTTCCTTTCAATATTTTGATTTTTCTTTTCAATATACTTTCAACACTTTTTTTTCTTCTTGGCCGAATGATTAACTACCTCCATAGCCGAATCAATTCTTTCTCTCCTTTGTTTTTGCATAGCCAAATCTCCTATTCTCTATAAGCATCTATTCTTCAATCATTCTTTTTCTTTTATTCAAATCTTGGATCATCGTGAAATAGTGGAAGAATTGAATCTTCATTTTCTTGGAGAAATCTTAAAGATCATTTAAGATTTGATAATAATGTACAAAGGATTCTATTGAGATTTTTGAATATTAAGGTGTTCGATTTCACTCTTTAAGTATTTTAGTCTTAAGATTTGTTGAAATATTGTTAGGACTAATGTTTCTTTGTCTTCAAAGACAATCAAAATAGGGACGAAAAGGGTAGTGAATAGTACTCGTAAGAGGATGGTTCTATTAATCCCCCTAAGTTTAAAAGAAGGACTGCTTCCTAATCGAGATTTTCCAGGGTTGTGGACCTTCATCCCATGAAAATCAATTATTCAAGTCGTACGTACTCCCGAACCATTGTTTACTCTTGGTACTAAACCTTTGATCAGAGAGAAATCACAAATAGTGGTTATTCGAGATTCCGAGGGTAAGATTTAGATCGCTCAATATTAGAATAGATTAATATTAAATTTTAGTGTTCTAATCCTTCGTAATGTGTGTTTAGATATCGACGAGCGGGAGAGTGTAGTTCTCACCATAATCAGGTGTGTAATCTCACACTATATCTCATGGGTTAGATGACTATACAACGATTAAAGTTGTATTAAAAATCACAAAGTTGGACAAATCGGAGAATATGGTATTATTGACACTTTAGTGTTAAGATCGTAAAATCAGTATTAGGATCGTGAAAATTTTGAAATCGCCCTTAATGGCTAAAACGATAATATTTGGTAAATTTGGGCCATATATATGCAATTTGGTAAATTTAAATATATATGTGAAATTTGGTAAATTTGGGCCATATATGTGATATTTGGCAAATTTGAGCCATATATGTACAATTTGGTAAATTTAAATATATGTGAAATTTGGTAAATTGGGCCATATATGTGCAATTTGGTAAATTTGGGCCATATATGTGAAATTTGTAAATTTAAATATATATGTGATATTTGGCAAATTTGAAACATATATGTGCAATTTGGTAAATTTGGGCCATATGTGAGATTCGGTAAATTTGGGCCTTATATGTGATATTTGGCAATTATAGTATGTGAGATTTGGTAAATTTGGGCCTTATATGTGATATTTGGCAATTATGGGCCATATGTGATATTTGGTAAATTTAAATACATATTTGATATTTGATAAATTTGGGCCATAAATGAAATTTGATATTTGGATCGGTTGTGATAATTGATAAATGGGCTATATGCGATATGTGTTTTAATGGGCCAAAATTCATAAATTATAATATGGTTTTCCTTATAAATATTTTGAAATGCATAAACATGATTGCATGGGTTGGGATTAATGATGAAGAGGAGAAAGGCTTAATGCCGAAATCTAGATAGGTGACTCATCACAATGGTCGCTGTTCAAAATCTAGATCAGTAGTTTTACTACAATTATTTAAATGGTCGTTGCCACAAATATGATATTGGGCTTAAAGCCTACTTGATTGTGTTGGCGGGGTGGGTGACTAAAGCTCCCACGTGTGTGTTGGTTCGATGCACGGGGTGTGTAGCGGATGGAAATCTAGGTTTTGTTTTGGGAATTGCATATCATTTGTATTATTATTTTAAATACTAAATTATTATATTTTGAAATGGGCTTAGGCACAAATAAATGTATAAATGGTCTTGGCCCAGTGGACTATGGTAAGTGAGTTGCACACCGAGTTCTAAGTAACTCACCCAATTATTTTACCCTCGGGTAATATCAATTGATGGAGACTTGGTTAGGAGATGACTAGGTGGGGTGGCTATACTACAAATGGTGGTTCATAAAACTTTGAGACTTCTTTTATAATTTTAAGTACTATTTTTTATTGGCGATGTAATAAGGCCTTTTTAAATATGGATTTTATTATGTGGATGGATTATTTCTATTTTAGTTTTATTAAGTTGGATTGATTTAGTTTTTCATAAATGATTTTCTATAACTTTCTTATAAAAACAAAAGTTTTTCTTAACTAGAAACTTAGGAAATTCTTTTAAAACTTTTGATGAAATATTCCAATTAAATAAATCTAAAGTTTTATCAATTACTACTTGTTATATTCAAACGACAAACTCTTGTGTTTTAAACAAGCATTTCAAATAAATCTCGATTTTTCGATAAAGTAATGTTCTTAATCGTTTTGAAATTTGATTTCTACATTGTTAAATGTTTTGAATGTTCGTTAAACTAATTCGGGCTTAATGCATAGGCCGGGTTTGGGGTGTTACATTTTATGGTATCAGAGCCTAGTTTCAAAACTCGGCTGTGGTTTGGGTTCAACGATGATTTTTGGTTAAAACCACTTAAATTTCTAGACTTTATATTTTAAAGGTAGTATGGCACCACAAAATTGACAACAAGTCAATTAAGTATGTTTAGTAAGTATTTATTTATTAAATGTTTATGATTGTGATGAGACCTAAGGAACACTCTAGAACTTCTAGTTTTAGGTGTTGAAATTGATAGAGATCGAGACTATAGGATGTGATTGCGAAAACAACCCTATCTCTTATATCTCATAAAATATCGTTAATAAACACTGAAATAATATTCTGATTCATAAAACTTGTAATCAGATTAAAGCGAATTAGTCAATATGAGCAATAGAGGACATGGTCGTGGACGCGCTAGACGTGGCTGCAGTGGTAGAGGACGAGGTGCTATTCAAGCGCCGGCCATATACTGAAAATGGATGCATCCGCATCATTCGAGAGCGTAAATCGATCTCATGACCATGCGATTGAGGATAATGCTTTGACTCAAGCAATGTTGCGAGTCTTAAAAGAGTAGTGGAGTTTAATCGGGCCAAGAACTCATGGATCAATATCGAACGACTCAAGTCTAGTGGTGCGTAAGTTTTAGAGGTGTCTCGTGTAGCTCGATTGTGGCGTAATATTGGCTTGAGGTCAGAGAACGAATTATGGATGATTTGAATGCACCGCCGAGCAAAAAGCGAGAGGAGCCGTGTCTTTGCTAAGAGGCGAGGCGATCAATGGTGGCTTATCGCTCGAGAAGGCACCGAGGTCGCATTGGTTAATTGGGATTTCTTTAAAGTCGCTTCCAAGGGAAGTACGTCGTAACCCCGATTATGTAGATGCCCAAGGAAAGAATTCCTAAATTTGGTTCAAGGAAGTAAGATCAGAAAGACTCACGAGGCGTAATTTCTTCGCTTGAGTAGTTATGCTCGTACTATAGTGCTTGAGACCGATCATGAGCGCTGTGTACACTTTGAGGATGGACTGAATGATGAGTTGAGGGTACTGATAGCCCCACAACAAGTGTGGACTTTTACCTCACTTGTAGAGAAAGCTAAGATAGCCGAAGAGGCTAAGAATTGTAACGCCGTAACCGGAAAAAGTAAGAGGCAAGAGGGATTTTAAGTATTCTGGTTCTTCTAAAAGGTTTCAAAAGAGGCCACGGAATGATGAGACAATTCAAGTTAAGGCACCTGTGACTACCAATCAGATTTGAGAATGTGCCGACTGTGGTAGATGACATCCTGGATAATGTTGGAGGAAAACTGGAGCCTGTTTTAAATGTGGATCTAAGGATCATCAGTTTAAGAATTGTCCTCAACGGACTAAAATGACTCAGAAAGCTCGTAACCCTAAGGCTCAGCCAGCTAGAGGTACTCAGCAGCCACCAGGAGGTCGTGGACCAGGTCGTGGTGGTAATGGTAATGGACATGGACAAGGTGCACTGGTCGAGGTAATGGTGTTAGAGGTAACACGAGGTGAGATGCCCAGATTGGTCTATCTTTGTCAAAGCGTCGTGAGGACGACGATACACCTGATGTGATAACTGGTACGTTCTTCATCTCTTATGTACCTGTTACTACTTTGATAGATATCGGATCTACCCACTCGTATGTTGCTAGTGCTATATCTGGAAACCTAAATATTAGATCTAAGATTATCGATAGAGAGATGACGGTAATTAGTCCTTTAGGACAGTCGGTAATAGTGAATAAATTATTTAGAGATGTGCCCTTAGAGATTCAAAGAGAGGTATTTCTAGCAAACTTGATGGAATTACCTTTCGGCGAGTTTGATCTCATTTTGGGCATGGATTGGTTGGTGAAGCATCGGGCGCAATTGAATTGTGCCGAAAAGCGGATGTCAATTAGGACTGTGGATGATGAGGAGATAATAACGATAGGCGAATGAAGAAACTTTTGGCAAATGTGGTAACTACTTTGAAGGCGTAAAAGTTGTTGCGAAAAGGAATAGAGCATTCCTAGCATTCATCGCTGCTTTGGATGCCAAGGATTTATCAAGAGAAGGTGTGAGAACGGTGAAAGAATTTCGGATGTCTTTCCCAAGAACTTTCGGTCTACTCAGATCGGGAAGTAGAATTTGGCATTGAGCTTTTACGGAACTTGAAACATTCTACCCACAATCTTACCACGAGAATGGACCGGATCGGTATGTTCCTCGAAGTGCGCGATTCAAATTCATTCAATACTTTGAAAATCGTGTGTTTTGGAAGATAGTTTGTTGTGAGTTGGGCTCGAGTTGAAAACAAATTTATTTTATATCAAAACCCATTTGTTTTAGGTGACAAAAGTTTAAACTTATTTTAAATTAAATGGGCTTATTCTTTATAAAGCCCTAAATTCATAACAAGGTAATTAAAGGTAAATAAAAATCGCCACGATGGCCTTATTACATAAAACGTAAACCCAAAAATAAAATTGTAATTGTACTTATAATAAAATAAAGATTGAAATTAAATTAAACTTCAAGTTTAACATGGCCACCACATGTTCTGTCAGTCCATCCATTACCGCATCATCACCAAACATGTTCCCACAACGGGTGAGTCGATAGACTCAATGTGTAACCAACACCAAAACATAATAGAAATAGGCACACCATACATATCATATTCATATAAAAATTCAAGATAATGATGCAAACCCGAACCAAACTTATATGCCATCTGCTACACTCCACCCGTACCAACCTCGCACAATCGGGGACTACTAAGTCAACCTCCATCCGCTACACATCGTCAAGGGGCCACTGCAATGACATGCTCATCGCCCACTTAAGATTCGTGGCATAGCCACCACATTCAGATAATGTAACCGAGGTTACCACATTCACTTAATGTGACCGTAGTCACCACATTCACTTAGTGAGACCGAAGTCGTCACATTTTCTTAGTGAGACCAAAGTCATCACGTTTCACTTAGTGAGACCAAGTCATCACATTCACTTCCCTTTCTCAAATAACCCGAATGCCCCAAATTATACATATCATGCATATCATATTTAATTTCACTTTCACATCACTTTTCACATGTTAAATATAACATATTTCGAAATCCTAGTGGGAGTAGGAAAACGTACCTGAGTACTTTGTACCATAACATGGTACTTTAGCCACATTCTTACACTTTTATATTAACATATATATCATATTTAAGCCATAAATCTATTAATATTAGTGTAGGGTACACACTGTACCTTAGCCATATTCTTACACTTTCATATTAACACATATAATGAATTAAAGTCAGAATCTATCAAGATTTAGTGTAGGGTACACACCTGATTTGTTTAGCGATTCCTTGAGATTCCGAAAAGCTAGATCTAAAGTTTAGATCCTTAATCCCTACATTTGATTCATCATTTATTACTTAGCATAATTTCTATTTGGCTATGATATCCAAATCCTAGTAGGATTTGTAAAAAGACTTACCTTTGATGCCGATTTGATGTTTATTCAAATCCCGAAAACTTGGTTTTCCTTCACCTGATATTCGGCCAACTCTGGATCTCAATATGGGTTAGTTTTCGCTTTTTAATAATTAAAGAACCGATCTATGTAATCATACAAGCCTTGGTAGAATACTTTTAGGTGCTTACCTTATGGATTTTAAATCCCAAAACTTCACCTTCCTCTTTCTTGGAATCGGCCAAATCCTAGATCTCTGAATCGGTTAGTTTTTGATCACTTTTGATCTAAATACTTAAGATTGGCCTTGGCCAGATATATGAATACACTTACCTTGGAGTTCTCAAATCCTAAATTGATCTTTATTTTAGATCCTCGCCAAATCACATGTTAGATTTGATCTACCATTCAATTATGGAAGAGACCTTTTGGCGAATGTACATAGATGTACTTACCTTGGTTTCAAATCCGGATGATCCCTTATACTATTCGGCTATAGCACTTTTATGGATCACAAAGTTTTGCTTTTGTGAAGGGATAGTTAGAAGAAAAGAAAAGAAAATAAAAGAGATGGAGAGAGTTTTGACAGAGAGAATTGCTAGAGGGTGAAGAAAAGATTGGTGCTTATTTGGCTAGGGAATTTCGCAAGAGGTTCTCTTGAAGAGAAAAGAATGAAGAATGGCTCTTTACTTTCCTCTTTAGTCAAACTATTAGCCTTAGAGTCCCTCAATCGCCAACTCTTCCTATGTGATAAATTTTAATTTTATCAACTATTAAATTCCATCAAATCTCTTAATTAGCCGAAAATTCCAAAGGAATAAAAACTCTTCTTTCTAAATCCATTGTGCCGTCCAACTCTCTACTCAAGGAGGCAAAATAAAAACTTCTTTTATTTGCTTCCTAGGTGACTCGAACTCAGGCCCAACACCCCTTGCATGTGGGCCATTTCCTGAGGCCTTAAGTGGCATCTTCAAGCCACTTTTCCAAGTCCGTTAATGGGTCAAATTTCATGTACTTTATATTTTAGGGTCACTTGGCCCTAAGTTCCCCTTTGAACTTTAAAATTAGACATTTAGGGGCCATTTTAAGTTTCCAAAATTTTCGCATGACTCAGAACTTGACATTTCCTAGGTTTCCAAAATGTTTACTTTCCTCTTTTAGCTTAGTTTCCAAAAATGTTTAGTTTCCTCTTTTGGCTTGGTTTCCAAAATGTTTACTTTCCTCTTTTAGCTTAGTTTCCAAAATGTTCACTTTCCTAATTTGCTTAGGTTTCCAAAATGTTCACTTTCCTAATTTACATAGGTTTCCAAAATGTTCACTTTCCTAATTTGCTTAGGTTTCCAAAAATGGTCATTTTCCTATTTCCAACGTAACATTTCCATACATTCTCGTGTTTCCAAAATCATTCCAAATTTATTCCAAAACACATAAAACATGTCTTTATGTACAATTAGGCCAAAATGCATAGGCCCTTTTTAGGATGTTACGATTCTACCCCTTAAAATAATTTCGTCCTCAAATTTCCTAATGAATAATTGAGGGTATTGTCACGATTGCCTCCTCGACTCCACGAAGCTTCCTCCGATCCGTGATTGCGCCACAATACTTTGACTAGAGGAACCGACTTCCTTCAGTAGTACTTTCACGCCACGCCCGTAATCAATCCGCTCTTCCTCGTAGGTTAAGTCCGCCTTAGCTCCACTTCTTCTATCGGTACTACGTGAGAGGGATCCGACCGGCAATGACGTAGCATGGACACATGGAACACATCGCATCTCATTGTAAACTCGGTGGCAACTCTGGCTGGTATGCCACCTGGTCCCACTCGCTTTAGTACCGATAGGGGCCGATAAACCTTGGGCTTAACTTCCTTTCTAACCAAACCTCATCACCTTCTTCCATGGTGAGACTTTTAGAAACACTTGGTCTCCCACTTCAAACTCTATTTCCTTCCGCTTGAGGTTGGCAGATAAGACTTACGCCATCGAGGCTTCCTTTAACCGTGCTCAATTATCTCAACCTTCCTTCCATTTCGCCACCATCTCTCGTCCCAAACTCGACGTTCTCCTAACTCATTAACAAGTAGGAGTACGACACTTCCGTCCGTACAATGCTTCATATGGTGCCATTCGAATGCTAGCTCGATAAGCTGTTGTTGTAGGCTAACTCGCTAAAGGCAAATACTCCTCCCAATTTCTCTCAAATCCATCACACATCCTCTCAACATATCCTCCAACACTTGTATTACCTGCTCAGATCGCCTGCCCGATTGTGGATGAAAAGCCGTAGTGAAATCCAACTTGGTGCCTAAAGCTTGGTGAAGTGCCTTCCAAAATCGAGACGTGAATCTTGGGTCTCTGTCCAAAATAATGGACACCGGCACTCCGTGTAGCCTCACAATTTCTGCCACATATAGCTTGGCTAACTTTTGAAGGGAATAATCCACTCTTACTGGGATGAAATGTGCGGACTTAGTCAAACGGTCCACTATTACCCATACCGTGTCCTTCTTAGTAGGTGTAAGGGGAAGCCCACTAACAAAGTCCATGGTAATTCTTTCCCACTTCCACTGCGGAATCTGCATTGGCTGAAGCAATCCCGATGGAACTTAGTGTTCAAATTTTAACTTGCTAACACGCCGACATCTTCCCACTAATTTCAGAACTTCTCGCTTAAGATCAAAGCCACCAAAATTGTTCTCTTAAATCTCATGCGACCTTAATGTCTTTTGGATGCATAGCATAAGGGCTACTATGCGCTCTCAAGAATCCTCCGCCTTAACTCCTTGTCCCTTGGCATACTGACTTTCCTTTATAGCACAATACTCCTTCATCATTAACCTCATAGTCCTCCAACTTCCCGTTCTGTGCTTTTTGTAACTTAATACTTAAATCCTCATCAACCAACTGTCCCTCTTTCACCTCCTTCAACCATGTTGGCTTGACTTGTAACTCACCCAATGTGCTTCCATCCTCATACAAGCTTAAATGGGCTAACATTGCTCTTAGGTCCGACACAACCTTCCTACTTAGGGCATCTGCTACTACATTCGCCTTGCCCAGATGATATTCTATCGAATAGTCATAGTCTTTCAGTAATTCCACCCACCTTCGTTGCCTCAAGTATAACTCCTTCTGAGTCAACAGGTACTTGAGACTCTTGTGGTCTGTGTAGATCACTAACCTTTCTCCATAAAGATAGTGCCTCCACGCCTTGAGAGCGAAGACCACTGCTACCAATTCCAGGTCATGTGTTGGGTAGTTCACCTCATGTGGCCTTAACTGTCGAGATGCGTAAGCGACTACTTTTCCATCTTGCATAAGAACACATCCTAACCCCGTATGTAAAGTGTCACAGTACACCACAAAATCCTTTCCTGCCTCAGGCTGAATCAACACTGAAGCTTCTGTTAATACCTTCTTAAGTTTTTCAAAACTCTCCTGTTGCTTATCCGTCCATACAAAGGGTACTTCCTTCCTCAACAATTTTATTAATGGCGCGGCTATCGACGAGAACCCTTCCACGAACCTTCGATAATAGCTTGCCAATCCTAAGAAACTACGAATCTCCGCCACCGACTTAGGTGGTTTCCAATCCAACACAGCTTCAATTTTCTTAGGATCCACCCTTATTCCCTCGGTAGACACCACGTGTCCTAAGAAAGCAACTTCCCTAAGCCAAAATTCACACTTGCTGAATTTGGCGTAAAGCTTCTTCTCCCTTAATACTTGCAACACAATTTGGAGATGCTCATCATGCTCCTCTTTAGACTTAGAATATACCAAAATATCGTCGATGAACACTACGACGAACCTGTCTAAGTAAGGTTGAAACACTCGATTCATTATATCCATGAATGCGGCTGGGGCATTTGTCAACCCAAACGGCATTACCACAAACTCAAAGTGACCGTATCTTGTTCTGAAAGCTATCTTATGGATATCCACCTCCTTTACTTTTAATCGGTGATATCCTCGACCTTAAGTCGATCTTTGAGAACACCGCCGCTCCTTTCAATCGGTCGAACAAGTCATCAATCCTAGGCAAGGGATACTTGTTCTTGATGGTCAACTTATTCAATTGATTTATAGTCTATGCACATACGCATAGTTCCGTCCTTCTTCTTCACAAATAGGACCGGTGCTCCCACGGAGACACACCGGGTTGAATAAACCCACGATCCAACAATTCTTGGATTTGAGCCTTGAGCTCCACTAACTCCTTTGGCGCCATTCGGTATGGAGCGATTGACACAGTCTTTGTTCACGGTAGTAAGTCTATTCCAAATTCAACTTCTATCCTGGGGTATTCTGGTAATTCCTCCTGAAACACATCCTCAAGTCCCTTACCGTTCGACTCTTTTGACACCTTCATCCTTTCCATCCAACGACTTACAAAGGCTAAGAACGCTCGCACCCTTTACTTAACCATCCTTTCAAACCTTAAGCACCAAACTACATTAGTAAAGTAGTTTCTTCTTTCTCCGTCATAATGACCACCTCATCCTCGGGGTTCTTAGTTCCATTCGTTTAGCAAGACAATTCAACACGGCTCGGTTTTCTACTAACCAATCCATACCAAGTATGAGGTCAAATTCTCAAGGGTAACTCCATTAGGTCACCAAAACTCACTCCACAATTTCTAGGGTATATTCAAAAATCTTATTCACCACTATAGTTCGCCTAATGGGCTTACTACATCATCTCCTTATCGAAAGTTCGAGTCTAGGCCTAGTGTTTCAACTACACTACAGCAACATAAAAATGGGTCGAGCCCACATCAATTAAAGCATAATAGGTTTACCATGAATGAGGAACGTCTGTTATGACGTCCCCGCGTCTCCATCCTCCCTACGGTGAACCGCATAAACCAAACCAGCTTGCCTTGCCACAAGATTAAAGACCTGCCACGCCCTCCGCCAAGCACCATTACCTCATTATTCGTGACCTCGACCTCGTTGAGGCTATCATCCTCCCTACCTACCGATTAACATTCCGAGTTGTCGGTGCTTGTCATCTGATATCTTTGGACAGTCCTTGAGCATATGGTCCTTAGACTCACACTTAAGACATGCTCCTGTCTTTTTCCAACACTCACCTAAATGCTTCTTTCCACAATGCTCACAAGGACGATACTACCCTCTCGTACCAACTTGCTGACCCTTCGAACCCTCAGTCCTGGGCCTTTTTTGCACATTTCCTAATAATCCATAACCCCTCTTGGGTCTATTCCTATCAGTATTCTGCCTGGTAGAGTCCTTGATTCCCTCGGCTACCTTAGCCTTTTCAACTAACGCGGAGAACTCCCGTTCTTGATGTGGAGCTATCAATAATCTTAGGTCATCCCTTAATCTATCCTCAAAACGGACACATCGTTCATGTTCGATTGCGACTACTCCTCGAGCATATCGGCTTAACCTCGTAAATTCAAACCTCATATGTCGCTACCGACTTGTTCCTTGAACTAGTCTTAGAAAAGCTTTCTCCGCTCATCAATATATCGTAGTGTGACATACTTTTTCCGATATGCCTCCTTAGCATACTCCCACGCCGATCCTCATTTGTGGCACCATCCCTGACGATTAACAACCATTGGTACGCTTTATCGCAGAATAAAGTGCCACCATCCCTTTCAACTTCTCTTCAGGGTCAGTCGAGTTCATCCATAATACGCCGATTGCTTCCAACCAATACTCGGTGTATTGGGTGCCACACCGACACTCCACGAAACACCTCTACCCGTTGGCTATTCTGAGTCACTTAGGTACTGATTTTGAGCTCTCGATTTCCACCCGCCACCACCATTTCCAAAACTCGTAACATAGCCTGCGACACAGATCATCCCCCGTCTGAGCTTGTTGCTCGACATTAACAGCTAGGGGTGGTGGTGGCGGTGGTAACTCATTGTCAGACCCTTGACCCGATCTAACGGGTTCTGACACAGTCATTCTTCCTCTACCGCGTCCCCATTTAATCGTGTCCTCTAGAACTCATTTCTAATGTCGAGATCTGATTAAGAAGTTTTTATAAATTAGTACTTTTGTTTCACTTTATTACTCGCGAAGAAATTTTATGAAAATGAATTTAGGAGTGGTTCTTTCGTATTCATACATGCACAGTCTTTTCATTCATTCATACATCCATCAAACAATTATGAACCTTAGTTCATTCAGAGAAACGTTGTAGTTTTCATTTGTTCTTTGTTTTCCACTACCCTGGGTATTTTCGTAATTTGTCCTACGGTATTTTCGTAATTTGTCAAAATAAGGTTCCTTGGTGATTTTGTCACAAAGTATTTTTGGTATTTTTAAGTTTCGGGTATTTTGGAAAATTTTTGAAATCCGAGGGTATTTTAGAAATTTTTGGACCTTGGGGGTATTTTGGTAATTTTTCCCACAAACTGGGGTAAATTGTAAAATTTTAATAAATCGGGGATATTTCAGAAGTTGTAAAATTTTGAGGGTTCTTTTTGAGATATTTATTTTCCAAAACGATGAAGTTGCAAAAATTTTGGAAGTTAGGGTCATTTTGGTAATTTTAGTAAGTTAGGGCAATTTTGTAATTTTGAAAAATCAAGGTATTTTTTGATAGTTTGCAAATTAGGGGTTTTGAATATTTATGAGATAATGATATTTTGGCAAAACTGTTGAGTAGTTGGGCATTTTATAAACCAAGGGTATTTTTGTAATTTTACCACTAGGGGTATTTTTGTAATTTTATAAGTCAGAAATTTTCGGAGAAAATTGTGTATAAGAAATAATTTTCGTGAATTAAGGGAAAAATGATTTAAGAATTTTAATATTAAGGTTCCGAAAAATGGCTAGTTCCCTTTCGGGTTTTAGTTATTGGGTTTAGCCTATGACCGAGCCTTCTTGGTCAGGGTGAACCAAAGCTACGCACCAGGCAGGATTCGAGTGGAGAGGAGGTGAGTCACGCGGACTGCTTAAGTACCAAGCTCCCACTGAAACCATTCCTAGACATGCGACAGGGTTGCCACACCCACTAAGTCCTCCTCGGGTTAGGGTGAACCAAGCTACGCACTGTAGGATTCTGCGAATAGGAGGTGAGTCACTAGGACTGGTTAAATACCAAGCTCTTCAGGATCCACTCCTAGACATGCGTACCATGGTTGCCACACCCTAACTTGTCTGACTTAGCCATAGGTTTGTTTAGTGTATTAAGTCTTATGTATTTGTATTTGAGTATACTAATCCTAGGGTTCAAGTTCCTATCATGCTATTCTACGTTCCATTCCTTTTCTACCCTTCTATAATTCACATAATCACACGAGATAGATAGAGGTACTTACCGGTGGATCATGGGTTTGAGACTTAGGTGCCATGCCATCAAACCCGTCTACTTTCAAAAATATTTCCATAAGACTCATTTGGGCTTGATTTGAAAATGTTTTGGGCCTTAGCCATGTGCCGAGAGTTTAAAAGCGGCTCGATACCAAATTGAAACACCCCACACCCTACTTACGAGAATGGACCGAATCTGGTATGTTCCTCAAGTGTGCCCGATTCAAATTCATTCAATACTTTGAAAATCGTGTGTTTTGGAAGATAGTTTGTTGTGAGTTGGGCTCGAGTTGAAAACAAATTTATTTTATATCAAAATCCATTTGTTTCTGTGACAAAAGTTTAAACCTATTTTAAATTAAATGGGCTTATTCTTTATAAAGCCCTAAATTCATAACATGGTAATTAAAGCAGAAATAAAAATCGTCACAATGGCCTTATTACATAAAACGAAACCCAAAAATAAAATTTTACTATACTTATAATAAAATAAAGATTCAAATTAAATTAAACTTCAAGCTGAACATGGCCACCACATGTTCTGTCAGTCCCGGCCCATTACCGCTCATCACCAAACATGTTCCCTACAACGGGTGAGTCGATAGACTCAATGTGTAACCAACACCAAAACATAATAGAAATAGGCACACCATACATATCATATTCATATAAAATTCAAGATAATGATGCAAACCCGAACCTAAACCTATATGCCATCCGCTACACTCCACCCGCATTCAACTCGCACACCGTGGGGACTACTAAGTCAACCTCCATTCGCTACACACCCTCGAAGGTAGTCACTGCAGTCGACATGCTCATCGCCCACTTAAGATTCGTGGCATAGCCACCACATTCAGATAATGTAACCAAAGTTACCACATTCACTTAATGTGACCGTAGTTACCACATTCACTTAGTGAGACTCAAGTCGTCACATATTCTTAGTGAGACCAAGTCATCACGTTTCACTTAGTGAGACCAAGTCATCACATTCACTTCCCTTTCTCAAATAACCCGAATGCCCCAAATTATACATATCATGCATATCATATTTAATTTCACTTTCACATCACTTTTCACATGTTAAATATAACATATTTTGAAATCCTAGTGGGAGTAGCAAAATGTACCTCAAAGATTTTGTACCATAACATGGTACTTTAGCCACATTCTTACACTTTCATATTAACATATATATCATATTTAAGCCATAAATCTATTAAGATTAGTGTGGGGTACACACGGTACCTTAGCCATATTCTTACACTTTCATATTGACACATATAATGAATTAAAGCCGTAAATCTATCAAGATTTAGTGTAGGGTACACACCTGATTTGTTTAGCGATTCCTTGAGATTCCGAAAAGCTAGATCTAAAGTTTAGATCCTTAATCCCTACATTTGATTCATCATTTATTACTTAGCATAATTTCTATTTGGCTATGATATCCAAATCCTAGTAGGATTGTAAAAAGACTTACTTTGATGCCGATTTGATGTTTATTCAAATCCCGAAAACTTGGTTTTCCTTCACCTGATATTCGGCCAACTTTGAATCTAAATATGGGTTAGTTTTTGGCTTTTAATAATTAAATAAGTGATCTATGTAATCATACAAGCCTTGGCCGAATACTTTTAGGTGCTTACCTTATGGATTTTAAATCCCGAAAACTTCACCTTCCTCTTTCTTGGAATCAGCCAAATCCTAGATCTCTGAATCGGTTAGTTTTTGATCACTTTTGATCTAAATACTTAAGGTTGGCCTTGGCCGAATATATGAATACACTTACCTTGGAGTTCTCAAATCCCGAAATTGATCTTTATTTTAGATCCCTGTCGAAATCACATGTTAGATTTGATCTACCATTCAATTATGGAAGAGACCTTTTTGTCCGAATGTACATAGATGTACTTACCTTGGTTTCAAATCCTGGATGATCCCTTATACTATTTGGCTATAGCACTTTTATAGATCACAAAGTTTGGCTTTTGTGAAGGGATAGTTAGAAGAAAAGAAAAGAAAAGAAAAGAGATGGAGAGAGTTTGAGAGAGAATTTGCCAGAGGGTGAAGAAAAGATTGGTGCTTATTTGGCTAGGGAATTTGACAAGAGGTTCTCTTGAAGAGAAAAGAATGAAGAATGGCTCTTTACTTTCCCTCTTTAGCAAAACTATTAGCCTTAGAGTCCTCAATCGGCCAACTCTTCTTATGTGATAAATTTTAATTTTATCAACTATTAAATTCCATCAAATCTCCTAATTAGCGAAAATTCCAAAGGAATAAAACTCTTCTTTCTAAATCCTTGTGCCGTCAACTCTCTACTCAATGAGGCAAAATAAAACTTCTTTTATTTGCTTCCTGTGTGACTCGAACTCAGCCCAACACCCTTGCATGTGGGCCATTTCGAGGCCTTAAGTGGCATCTTCAGCCACTTTTCCAAGTCCGTTAATGGGTCAAATTTCATGTACTTTATATTTTAGGGTCACTTGGCCCTAAGTTCCCTTTGAACTTTAAAATTGACATTTTGGGTCATTTTAAGTTTCCAAAATTTTCATGACTCAGAACTTGACATTTCCTAGGTTTCCAAAATGTTTACTTTCCTCTTTTAGCTTAGTTTCCAAAATGTTTAGTTTCCTCTTTTGGCTTGGTTTCCAAAATGTTTACTTTCCTCTTTTAGCTTAGTTTCCAAAATGTTCACTTTCCTAATTTGCTTAGGTTTCCAAAATGTTCACTTTCCTAATTTACTTAGGTTTCCAAAATGTTCACTTTCCTAATTTGCTTAGGTTTCCAAAAATGGTCATTTTCCTATTTCCAACGTAACATTTCCATACATTCTCAGGTTTCCAAAATCATTCCAAATTTATTCCAAAACACATAAAACATGTCTTTATGTACAATTAGGCCAAAATGCATAGGCCCTTTTTAGGATGTTACAGAACTGCTCCGGTGTCCATTGCTCCTTATAGAATGGCACCGAAGGAGTTAGTGGAGCTTAAAGCTCATATTCAAGAACTGCTAGATCGGGGATTTATTCGACCAAGTGTGTCTCCGTGGGGAGCACTGGTTTTGTTCGTTAAGAAGAAGGATGGGTCAATGCGTATGTGCATTGATTATAGGCAGTTGAATAAATTGACGATCAAGAATAGGTATCCATTGCCGAAAATCGATGACCTATTTGATCAATTAAGAGGAGCTTCAGTCTTTTCCAAGATTGATTTGAGATCGGGTTATCATCAACTCAAGGTGAAAGAGGCAGATATTCATAAGACTTCATTCCGAACTCGTTATGGACATCATGAGTTTTTAGTGATGCCGTTTGGTTTGACAAATGCACCAGCTACATTTATGGACATGATGAACCGAGTCATTCAGCCTTATTTAGATCGGTTCGTAGTAGTGTTCATAGATGACATTTTGGTATATTCGAGGAATGAAGAAGAGCATGATTCTCATTTGCGTACTGTGCTGTAAATTTTGCGAGATAAATAACTTTATGCCAAATTCAATAAGTGTGAATTTTGGTTGAAGGAAGTGACTTTCTTGGGTCATGTAGTGCCAGCTGAAGGAATAAGAGTTGATCCTCGAAAGGTAGAGGCTGTGTTGGATTGGAAACCGCCAAAATCAGTAGCTGAGATCCGAAGTTTATTGGGTTTGGCTGGTTATTATAGACGTTTTGTTGAGGGGTTTTCGTTGATTGTTGCACCCCTAACTAAGTTGTTGCGGAAGGAAGTACCGTATGTATGGACTGATAAACAACAAGAAAGTTTCGAGAAACTGAAGAAGATTCTAACAGAAGTGCCAGTACTGATTCAACCAGAGGCTGGAAAAGAGTTTACTGTTTACTGTGATACGTCACACACGGGTTTAGGATGTGTACTGATGCAAAGTGGAAAAGTGGTAGCTTATGCTTCTCGACAGTTGAGGCCACGTGAAGTCAATTATCCTACTCATGATTTAGAGTTGGCTGCGGTAGTGTTTGCATTAAAGATTTGGAGACATTATCTTTACGGTGAGAAGTCAACTATTTATACGGACCATAAGAGTCTTAAGTATCTCCTTACCCAAAAGGAGTTAAATTTAAGACAACGGAGATGGGTGGAATTGTTAAAGGATTATGATTTCTCAATCGAGTATCATCCTCGAAAGGCTAACGTTGTGGCAGACGCTTTGAGTCGAAAGGTTGTATCAGAGTTAAGAGCAATGTTTGCTCATCTCAGTTTGTATGAGGATGGCAGTTTGTTAGCGGAACTTCAGGTGAAGCCTCTGTGGTTGGAACAAATCAAGGAAAAGCAATTATCCGATAAAAAGTTGGGTCTTTTAATACAACAAGCTGAAAGTGGTGTAATAGGAGATTTTGGTTTGAACAAAGATGGTGTACTGTGTTTTCATGGAAGGGTTTGTATGCCCGAGGATTTGGATTTAAGGCAAACGATTCTTCTAGAAGTGCATAGTAGCCCTTATGCTATGCACCCGGAGGAAATAAGATGTATCGGGATCTCCATGAACAGTATTGGTGGCCAAAGTTAAACGGAAGTTCCGATTTTGTGGGAAAGTGTTTGACTTGTCAACAAGTAAAGGCGAAACATCAATTACCGTCGAGATTGTTGCAACTAGTAAAGATTCCATTATGGAAATGGGAGCGGATAACGATGGATTTTGTTAGTGGGTTACCCTTAACACCTACTAAGAAAGATTCATGCGGGTGGTAGTAGATCGATTAACGAAGACCGCTCATTTTACGCCAGTTCATACGGATTACTTATTACGAAGTTGGCTAAATTGTATGTATCTGAAATCGTGAGGTTGCATGGGGTACCAAAGGTTCATCATATCGACGAGGATCCTCGGTTTACATCACGGTTTTGGAAAGTTTTACATGAGGCCCTAGGTACAAAGTTAAACTTCAGTATGACTTTTCACCCTCAGTCAGATGGTCAGTCAGAAAGAGTAATCCAGATTTTGGAAGACATGTTAAGAGGTTGTGTGATCGACTTCAGAGGTAGTTGGGAGGATTTTCTACCGTTGGCAGAGTTTGCTAACAACAGCTATCAGTCTAGCATTCAGATGGCACCCTACGAGGCATTGTATGGTCGTAGGTGTCATACTCCTACTTGTTGGACTGAATTAGGGGAACGACAACTTTTGGGTCCTAAATTGATATCAGAGACGGAAGAAAAAGTAAAAGTTATTCGAGTGCGGTTAAAGGAAGCCTCAGATAGATAAAAGTCGTATGCGGATCTGAAGCATAAAGATATTGAGTTTGTGGTAGGAGATCAGGTCTTTTTGAAAGTTTCACCGTGGAAAAAGATTTTCAGATTCGGAAGGAAAGGCAAGTTGAGCCCTAGGTTCATTGGACCGTACCGTGTGTTGAAGCTTGTAGGACTAGTGGCCTATCAACTTGATTTACCTCCGGAATTGAGTCAGATTCATAGTGTTTTCCATGTTTCTATGCTCAGACGTTATAGATCGGATCCATCGTACATAGTACCAGTAGAAGGAGTGGAATTAAGGCCAGATTTGTCTTTCGAAGAGGAACCAGTGAGAATCTTGGACAGAGATGTTAAAGTGTTAAGAAAGAAGACTGTACCGTTGGTCAAAGTTTTATGGCGTAATCACGGAGTGGAGGAAGCTACTTGGGAGCCTGAGGATGCAATTCGACAACAATATCCTCATCTCTTTTATCCAGGTAAATTTTGAGGACGAAATTTTCTTTAAGGAGGGTAGAGTTGTAACATCCTAAAATTTGAGTATTTAATTGATGCATGTTTTAGTGCTTAATTTGTGTAAAATAAAATTTTTCATGTTTAGTATGGTCTTGAGAAGATTTGAGAACTATTCGGAAGTAGAACAAATTTCAGTAAGGAGTATTTAATTGAAGTGGATCAAGTGACCTTAAGGTTTAAGAAAAATTAGGTGTTAAAAATTAGCATAAGATGAGCTAGTAACAAGGTGGTGTTGGAGCATGCATGTTTGCTTGAGGTGAGAGGTTTGAATCTCCTAGCATGCAACTTGAAGTTTTATATTTTTGCCTTTCCTTAAGCAAGTGTCAGTCATGGATAAGGATTGATGAGTTGGATTATTTTTTTTATGGCAAGAAGATCATGGGAAAAGGCAAGTGATAACTTAGGGAAAGGAATCATATGGAAAAGGCATGTAAGGGGGACATAAGGCTTAAAACACGGGCTCTGTTTTGGAAAGCTTTGAATGGCTAATTGTCCATGAACATGGACGGTTTTGTGGACTAAAGAGGGAGCCAAAATTTTGTGGTAAGTCTTGGAAAAGTTAGTAGCTTGAGAGAATTTTTCATTTTGATCTTTTGATCTCCCAAAATCAAAACTTTTTCTCTCATCTTTCCTCTTGGCCGAATGTGCTCGTGATAGGAGAAAAACCATCTTTGCCTTGTTTTCTTTTAGTTATTCTTTTGACCATTTGGTCATTTATTTGTTAATCACTCTAGTAGCTCATTTGGTGTTTCCATTTAGTGCCTAAAACATCAAAAACAAAACATTTTCTGCTCCTCTTTCTCTTGGTCGAATGCACCATTGCTCAAACTCTCATTTCTTTTTTTCCTTATTTTCAAAAATTTAATCATAACTCTCTCTTATTATCATTTCTTCCTTTCAATATTTTGATTTTTCTTTTCAACATACTTTCAACACTTTTTTTTTTCTTCTTGGCCGAATGATTGATTACCTCCATAGCGGAATCAATTCTTTCTCTCCTTTGTTTTTGCATAGTCAAATCTCCTATTCTCTATAAGTATCTATTCTTCAATCATTCTTTTTCTTTTATTCAAATCTTGGATCATCGTGAAATAGTGGAAGGGTCGAATCTTCATTTTCTTGGAGAAATCTTAAAGATCATTTAAGATTTGATAATAACGTATAAAGGATTCTCTTGAGATTTTTCAGAATATTAAGGTAAGCCGATTTCACTCTTTAAGTTTTTTAGTCTTAAGATTTGTCGAAATATTGTTAGGACTAATGTTTCTTTGTCTTCGAAGACAATCAAAATAGGGACGAAAAAGGTAGTGAATAGTACTCGAAAGAGGGGTGGTTCTATTAATCCCCCTAAGTTTAAGAGAAGGATTGTTTCGAAAATCTAAGATTTTCCACCGGGTTGTGGACCTTCATCCAGCGAAAATCAATTATTCGAAGTCGTACGTACTCCCAAACCATTGTTTACTCGTGGTACTAAACCTTTGATCGGAGAGAAATCGCAAATAGTGGTTATTCGAGATTCCGAGGGTAAGATTTAGATCGCTCAATATTAAAATAGATTAATAGTAAATTTTAGTGTTCTAATCCTTCGTAAAATGTGTTTAGATATCGACGCGCGGGAGAGTGTAGTTCTTACCATAATCAGGTGTGTAATCTCACACTATATCTCATGGGTTAGATGACTATACAACGATTAAAGTTGGATTAAAAATCACAAAGTTGGATAAATTGGAGAATATGGTATTATTGGCACTTTAGTGTTAAGATCCTAAAATCAGTATTAGGATCGTGAAAATTTTGAAATCGCCCTTAATGGCTAAAACGATAATATTTGGTAAATTTGGGCCATATATGTGCAATTTGGTAAATTTGGGCCATATATGTGAAATTTGGTAAATTTGGGCCATATATGTGATATTTGGCAAATTTGGGCCATATATGTGAAATTTGGTAAATTTAGGCCGTATATGTGCAATTTGGTAAATTTGGGCCATATATGTGAAATTTGGTAAATTTGGGCCATATATGTGATATTTGGCAAATTTGAGCCATATATGTGCAATTTGGTAAATTTGGGCCATCTGTAAGATTCGGTAAATTTGGGCCTTATATGTGATATTTGGCAATTATGGGCCATATGTGAGATTTGGTAAATTTGGGCCTTATATGTGATATTTAGCAATTATGGGCCATATGTGATATTTGGTAAATTTGGGCCACATATTTGATATTTGATAAATTTGGGCCATAAATGAAATTTGATATTTGGATCAGTTGTGATAATTGATAAATGGGCTATATGCGATATGTGTTTTAATGGGCCAAAAATTCATAAATTATAATATGGTTTTCCTTATAAATATTTTGAAATGCATAAACATGATTGCATGGGTTGGGATTAATGATGAAGAGAAGAAAGGCTTAATGCCAGAAATCTAGATAGGTGACTCTGTCACAATGGCCGTTTCCCGAAATCTAGATTAGTGGTTTTACCACAATTATTTAAATGGCCGTTGCCACAAATATGATATTGGGCTTAAAGCCTACTTGATTGTGTTGGCGGGGTGGGTGACTAAAGCTCCCCATAGGTGTGTTGGTTGGAGTGCGGGTGTGTAGCGGATGGAAATCTAGGTTTGGTTTTGGGAATTGCATATCATTTGCATTATTATTTTTAAATACTAAATTATTATATTTTGAAATGGGCTTAGGCCCAAATAAATGTATAAATGGTCTTGGCCCAATGGACTATGGTAATTGAGTTGCACACTTTGTTCTAAGTAACACACCCCATTATTTTTACCCCTCTCTGGTAATAACAATTGATGGAGACTTG
This sequence comes from Gossypium rotundifolium, assembly GCA_025506655.1. NCBI lineage: Eukaryota > Viridiplantae > Streptophyta > Magnoliopsida > Malvales > Malvaceae > Gossypium > Gossypium rotundifolium. The sequence continues at coordinate 158,125,315 of CP106722.1, read as the reverse complement.
GTTCGGAGATGACTTCGTGGGGTGGCTATACTACAAATGGTGGTTCATAAAACTTCGAGACTTCTTTTATAATTTTTAAGTACTATTTTTTTATTGGCGATGTAATAAGGCCTTTTTAAATATGGATTTTATTATGTGGATGGATTATTTATATTTTAGTTTTATTAAGTTGGATTGATTTAGTTTTTCATAAATGATTTTCTATAACTTTCTTATAAAACAAAAGTTTTTCTTAACTAGAAACTTAGGAAATTCTTTTAAAACTTTTTGATGAAATATTCCAATTAAATAAATCTAAAGTTTTTATCAATTATTACTTGTTATATATCAAACGACAAACTCTTGTGTTTTAAACAAGCATTTCAAATAAATCTTGATTTTTCGATAAAGTAATGTTCTTAATCATTTTGAAATTTGATTTCTACATTGTTAAATGTTTTGAATGTTCGTTAAACTTGTGTGGCATGCCAAAATCCGGGCTTAATGCATAGGCCGAGTTTGGGGTGTTACATTAATCTCACCTGAAACTCTTTCACTCCTTAAGGAATTCGAATTGTCAGAGAATAGTTGTCAAGCCGGAAACAAAATTGAAGAGATGAAGAGGGATAGAAAACCAATATTCAACAAACAGTTACCAAAAAGGGTAGAGGAAGAAGAGCAAATCAGAAGAAAAAGGCAACACGAAACTACCCAACACTATTTGGTCAAGGTTTGGGAAAGTAGAGGAGAGAAAAGAAACAACAAATAGAAGAGGGAAAGAGAAAAGAGGATTCGATAGAGGAGAGAACCAAAGAGCTATTCAGCCAAACAAAAAAAGGAATTAAAGGGAAGAGTAGAAAAAGAAAACGAACAAACCCGAGAGGTACTTGAAGTCTTAGCCAAAATTCAGCACCAAAAGTAAAAAGGTGAAAAGAATGCTGACCAAAACTAAAGCAGACAGAGAGAAAACAACCCAAAAACCCCCAAAACCAGTTATCTGAGTGCCTAGTGACCACATTTGGCACAAACACTTCCTCTCAATCAAACTCCTTGATTTCTCCTAGTATCTCTCCCCTTATCCCTCCTTGAATTACTCCACCAATTTCTCCTCAACTCCCCAACAACTCCATTCAACTTCTATTCAAACTCCCCTAGCTGAGTTTTAGTCCAACTCCACTACCTACACAGCTCAAGCAGCAAAATAAATACTCTATTTTGCAACCCAGGACCTGAACCTCAGACCTCATAGTTACACAACCCCCCACCTTGCCACTAGACCACAAGCTCTTTTTGTGTCATAATTTAACCACAATAATTTAAAATCCTACTAACTATAGGCAAGGGTTTTATTCCCTAAAAATAAAATTTCACATAAGCCAAGGCTTGAACCCCTAACTTCTCAGATACTTCCAAACACTCCTAAATCACTTAACCATTGAAGCAGACATTCATTTATGTCACTTTCTTGCACAACCAATTATTTATGAGCAGTCTCATAACTATTTCCTTGTTCAAAACCTATTTCTTCTAGGCCCAAAATTCGAGGTGTTACATCAACTATGCATTTGATGGGTTGTTTCTAAGCCAGAGGAAGTGCATTTTGCATTTATTAAAGAAGTGTTATATAGATCAATCCAATAGACCTCTTTCTCCTATGGTTAGTTCTTGCACTTTGTTTGCTTATGTTGGAAGTTCTATTGAAAATGAATCATAATATGAAAGCATTGTAGGAGCCTTACAGTACATTGTGATCACTAGACCAAAGATTGCCTTTGCTGTCAATAAGGTGTGTTAGTTTATGCAAATAACACTTGATCAACTTTTTAAAGTAGTTAAGCATATTTTGAGGTATTTGCAAGCTACTATGGATTATGGCATTTCTTTCAAAACAACATCTTAGTTGTTACTAGTTGGATATTTTAATGCAAATTGGGGTATTGATCTAAATGATAGACATTCCGACACTAGATTTTGTGTATTTTTGGGAGGGAATCTACTATCATGGTGCTCTAGGAAGTAAAATATGGTCTCTTGTTCAACATCAGAAGTCGAGTACAAAAGTTTAGCTCATGCCACTTCAGAGGTTATGACTAGAGTCTTTGTTGTCTGAGTTAAAGATCGAAGTTGCAAGTAAAGTTGTTGTATAGTGTGACAATTCAGGAGTTGTGGCAGTTTCAACCAATCCAATCATGCATTCTAAGTTTAAACATGTAGAACTTGGCTTGTTCTTTGTTAGAGAAAAGGTAGCAGCTAGTAGTTTATTTGTTGGTCATGTACATGTCCAAGATCATATAGTAGATATTTTCACCAAACCTTTGTTAGCTAATTTCTTCTCCAAGTTTCAATCTAATCTTCAAGTTGTTAACATGTATGAAAAATTTGTAGAAGAGTAGATAGTTGGGTGAATGTTAAGGTATATCAGTTAACTATTAGCTGGTGCCTATTTAACTATTTTCTGTTAGCTGGTGTTTTGTATAACTAGTTTCAGTGTCTGTTAGATAGGTGGCTTTTAGTTTGCAACTATATAGCTATTCTTTGTTAGTTAATGGATTAGCTAAGAAGATCAGTTAGACTTCTTATTAGTATTGATCATGTTTAGCTAATACATTAGTATTTCTATATAAATACCATAGCTTTATCTTTTGAATTATTAAAGCTAATGAAATAAAACAAGTAGACTTGTTTCTATTTCTTTGTTGTCACTCTGGTGATCTTGAACATTAAGTAACGACGACATAAGTTTTTTTTATTTGTATTTAAAAGGTAACTTATCCTTGTCACAACTTTATGAAAGTTTTAGTCTAAGCACAATACTCGAAAATAAAGATAGACATGGAGATAATGTAATCAAAAAATGAGATTAATAATTTGTTATCCCATTTTAACATGGAACTTATGTAGAGCTTGATTATTTAACCTTAAAACTTAAATGTAGATGACCTATCTCACAAGTAGGTGTAGAAGAAGAAAATTTTGAACTAATTAGAATTTATCTTGTGTCATTATTATTTATAATTAAATCAAATTAAAGTAACAAAAGACAAACTAAGAAATTATATACTTTTACAATTCTTCTTTAATTATATCATATTCTTTAAATCTTATTTTGTATCCAAATGATTTAAATTAATATGAGATAAAAATATGAGTTTGATACTTGTACTTCAATAAATTGAAGAGGTTAAATATTATAATTGTAACACCCCTCACCTGTATTTACCGTTAGAATAGGGTTACGAGGTATTACCGATCAAAACACATCATTTAACATCCAATACTCATACCTTTATGCATTCATACTCAAATACCATCCAACACAAATGCATTGTCTCTTATAAGAGTCTACGAGGCCTTAAACATGCTTTAGAAGTGATTCGGGACTAAACGATAACATACAAAATTTTTGGAAAACTTAGAAATTTTTCATTCATTCAGGGGTCACACGCCCGTGTGAACAGGCTGTGTGCCTCACACGGCTTCAGACACGCCCGTGTGGAAATAGGGCATACATACTGACTTGGGTCACACAACCAACCACACGCCCGCGTGTCTAGCCCGTGTGCCTTTCGAAGTGGCCACACACGCTTGTGTACCAAACCGTGTACTAGGACGTGCCAAACCTGTAGGGTATACTGACTTATGCAACACGGCCAAGTCACATGCCCATGTGCTAGGCCGTGTGCCATATAGAGGGTATATTAACTTGTGCAACATGGCCAATCACACGCTCGTGTGTGAGACCGTGTGGAGCATGTTGACTTCATTTTAGTTCAACACTAGGGACACATGGCCGTGTAGTATGACCATGTGTCGTACACGGTTGAAACAGACGCCCGTGTCTCTGCCCGTGTGGGCAAAAATAGGCCATTTGCAAGGCCAATTTGCCACCCTTACTCATGCTCACCTAAACAACCAAAATGGTACCATTTCTTCAACCAATAGGCAGCCAAAATTATCAACCAAAAATAAAATTCATACCATATCCATTTCAACCAACTTCAATACTCAATTCAATGCTAAATACCTATTCAAATACTTATCAACTCAATGATAAACCGTAAAAGTAACATATTTTAACCCCATATTTAGTATGGTTTTGGATGATTTAGCCCTTGATTTATGTAAAAAGGTGCTTTTAATCCTTTCTTTTCATGTTTAAACTCAGGAAAGCACCTGAGGATGAAAAGAATGAGAAATGGGCTTAAAATGGGCCAATTTGGACCAAAGAGGAAATCTACACGGCCTGACTTCAAGCCACACGGCCATGCCACGATTTACACGGCCATGCCCCAATCGACAAAATCGAGACATAACCTGAAGACGATTTACACGGCGTGTACTATGGCCGTGCCCCTACCGCGAGGAAAGAGCAATTTCACTCGGATTTGATTGCTTGGAGGCAAATAAACACATTCCTAAGTCTACATAAACATTCTAGGAGGAATTCTACTTGAATTAGGATACTTAGGAGCCAAGTAAAGCATCTCAAAGCCTATATAAACACCCAAAGTAGCAACTAAAAAGGGGAGTTCGGCAGAAGCGGAAACAGGAATAAAGTTTTGGGCAGAGTTTTTTGCCAGAGCTTTTATCCAGGGAATTACTCGAAGATAGCCAATTGATCCATCTCAAGAAGTCGGATTTCTACTCAAGACAGAGGATCCCCTCTTCAATTCCTTCAAGGGGTTTTAGGGATTTCTTATGTTTTGTTTTATCTTTTCTCTTGAGATGTTTTCTTATTTTGTTATGAACTAAACCCTTCAGATACCTGAAGGGGATGAAACCTATGATGGATTTTGTTATTTGATTTCTAAATTATATGATAAGTACTTAGTTTGTTCTTAATTATGTTGCTTAATTTAATTTGGTGTGCTTAGGTAGAGGAGGAATAGACCCTGCCTAAGAGTAGATCTAGCATAATTAAGCGGAGTTGATCGCATGCCTAGAGATAGGGTGACGAGATTTTGCCGGATTAGGGTGAAACCTAATATGGGAGTCCATTGATCGATTTACTACTTCCTTAGGGGGTTATTATAAGAGAATGAGAGTTCCACTAATTAACCTAAGGTTAGACGTTATTTGCCTTGAGAGAGGGTTTAATATAGGTTAGGGAGTCTCACGGATCAAGCTAAGTAAAGAAGTCATATGAATTAAAAGATAAATAATAAGAGAAGTCATAGGTGGATTCTTCCTGAGGGTATCGTTTAAAATCAACTAAGTTTTTCCACAGTCTTTTCCCAAAGTTTCATTCTTTTGTATTTGCATCTAGTTTAGTTTTTCATTAGTTTTTTAGATTAATAAACCAATCACTCCATATTTTAGGCTAAATAATGAAAGAAAGTGAGTAATAGTACTTTTAGGTTTCTTTGGGTTCGATAAAATAATCTTGCCTAAACTATACTATTGTTCGATAGGTGCACTTGCCTCAATCATTGTCATAGTTAGTCTCTGTGTTCGATCATTCTTCATAAACATTAAAACTCAATCGCTTGACACGATCAAGTTTTTGGTGCATTGTTGGGAACTAAAATATTAAGAAAGCTTAATTTTTATTACTTTAGCCAATTTTTTTATTACAATTTATTATTATTATTTTATTATTTTTTTTACTTTGCTAATTTTTTCCTCTATTTTGCTTTTGGTAGAAAATTTTATTCTATGGAAAAGATGGCATTGAATAATTATCAGTGGCAAGTCGTGAGGACAATTCCTACTAAAACAGCCAGTGTCTTCAACCTCGACGTGGTCACCAGGTTATCTAATCAGTTAGAGATGGTGAATAAAAAGATTGATGATTGGTATAGTCCCTTGCAGGTACATCCGGAAATACAATATGATTTGAATCTAGGAGGCGTGGCGAATCCTGAGTACCCACCCTACGGATATGGAATGGAAAACGAGCAAGCTCACTATACAGGTAACTATTCTAGATATCAAAATAATTTTTATAGTGACACTTATAATGTAGGTTGGAAGTACCATCCCAATTTCTCGTGGGATGATCAAAATAGCCAAAGATCAGAACTTCCTCCAGATTTTCAACAACCACCTCACCAACAAGAAGAGGAGCCAAATCTTGAAGAGATGCTGACAAAATTCATGGCAAACATAGAAAATTGTTTCCAAGAAACTGAGAAAACACTTAAAAGCAACGAGAACCGATTCAAGCAACTTATTAAGTCAGTCAAGGCAGCCACTAATGCAGTCGAACAACTCGCAAAGCTAATCTCAGAACAACGGCAAGGACTTCTACCAAGTAACACCGAGATTAAACCGAAGGAGCAAATTCAAGCCATCTCAGCCCATGCCAGTAAGGGGTTAGATGAACCTAATCCAATACAAAAAGCCAAGGTAGACGAAGGTAAGGTAGAGGTAACACAAGAAAAGCCAAACTGATAATCAAGGAATACCAACCTCGCATACCTTATCCTGAAGCAATGGAAATAGACGATTTAGAGGAACAGTTCGGTAAGTTTCTTAAACTCTTAAACAAATTACATATTAACTTACCTCTTCTTGAAGCTCTTTTTCAGATACCAGACTTGAGGAAATTTTTAAGATAGCTCTTGACCAACAAACACAAATTAGATGAAGAACACCACGTGGAGCTAAACACAATGTGCTCAGCAATTCTATAAAATAAGCTGCCACAGAAATTAAAAGATCCAGGGAGTTTTACAATTCCATGTTTAATTGGTAGTTTATCTATTGATAATGCATTAGCGGATTTAGGGGCAAGCATCAATGTTATGCCTTACAAAATGTTTAGACAACTAGGTCTAGAGAAACCCAAACAAATTAGGATGAGCATTTAATTAACTGATAAAACTATAAGAATTCCTAGGGGTATAATAGAAAATGTTCTAATCAAAATTGATAAATTCATTATTCCCGAGAGACTTTGTCATTTTAGACATGGATGAGGACAACATGATCCCCTTAATTTTAGGAAGACCCTTTTTAGCAACTTCTAGAGCTAAAATTGATATCTATGCAGGAGAACTCATACTTCGTGTAGGCGACGGGATAGTCACTCTTCAAGCTCTTGACTCAGCTAGGACATCGAGTAATAAAGGTGCGGACGTTAATTCCATTGATAACCATTTGTTCAACCTTCTTTACAGGAAGCATCACGAAATCACCTAGTTGAGCTAGATCTTAGACCTCATGCCAACAAAGAAGAATTATATGAGGAACAAAGCCTTAGGTCGACAAACTAGAAGAGTGGGAAATACAAATTAAAGAAGAATTGGAACCACAAGAAGTGAAACCAAAGGAAACCCCAAACGAGCTGATAGGAACAATAAATCACATCATAATAGAGGATCAGATATTGTTGAATAAGGAAGACCCTCGAATCACCAATTCAAAACTCAAGGAAACGAAGAAATCATTTTTGAGGTACTTAATGTCTTCCTATACGGGACAGTCGAGGTAAGCAATCCTAAATTCAACACTTTTGAGGTAAACATTACTCGACTTAAACTTTATATCCATAATCAAGTTGATCGCATGAGAAAGGATTTCCACCTCCTCAAACCACCATGATTGTGCGTACAACAGGTAAGTCTAGCTCAAGACTTTAAACGAGCACTTCTCGGGATGCAACCCAGTACTAACCGTACTAATTAGTTTGGTTCTTTTCGTATTTAGGCATAGGTTTCCATACCCACATGGCCTTGCACACAGTTGTGGCCGTGGTCGTATGGACACCACGACTAGGCACATGAGCGTAGACCTTATCTCTATTTAATTATTTACTTTTATTCGTTTTTTATTTTTATTTTTATTTTTACTTCCTTTGTAACATCCTAAATTAATGGGCCTATGCGTTTAATGGGTGTGGTTATGTGTAATGTGTTAATTAGAGTGTTAGGGGTCCAGATTGGGCTCAGGATAGGGCCGAGGTCTTGGTTAAAATTTTTGTTTGGACACTATAGGGTTTAAAAGATGGTATCTGTGGTTTAAATTACAAAATGGGCTTGTGGCCCAGTAGCAAGGGGAGCTGCAAAGGAGCTATAAGGTGGCGTCATTAGCAGGTGAAGAGGCCCAAGTTATGGTCGCTTGGAGCCCATGTATTTGGGCCATTTTCGGCACTTAAAGGAGAAGCAAATGGGACGGCAATAATGCTTAAAATTAGGAGGATTAAATGGCTTGGATAATATGGATAATGTGCTGATAAAGGAAGGAAAAGGTGGTGTTATCCATGACACTGTGGATGAGTAATCAGATGAAGATAAGGGAGAAAATTTAGGAATTATTTACTGGTCACAGTGGTGGCTGAAATTCCAACAAGGAGGGGGAGGAGGAATCAGTTTTGGTATATCCAAGGGGTGCTGAAATTTCCCTTGATTAATAGCTTAGTTTGACGTTTTAAAAAAAGAGGTATTTTTAGGTTTTAGGTAGGTTTTATTTCCAATTCTCTTCTCTCATTATTCAAAAGTGAAACCCTAATCTTATTCTCTCATCTCCACTTTTATGCAAATGAAATTCTATGGTTAGGTAGTGGGATATCTTTTATTTTTTCAAAACCCATTTGTTTTAGGTGCAATATGGGTTTTATTTCATAACAAGTAGAAATAAAAACTATCTTCTCTCATTATTCAAAAGATTCAAATTAAATTAAAAATCCCTAATCTTATTACTTGTCATCATGTTCTAGCGGGTGAGTCGATAGACTCAATGTGTAACCAACACCAAAACATAATAGAAATAGGCACACCATACACATCATATTCATATAAAAATTCAAGATAATGATACAAACCCGAACCCAAACCTATATGCCATCCGCTACACTCCCGTACCAACGCGCACAGTAGGGACTACTAAGTTAACCTCCATCCACTACACACCTTGCGGTCGGCGTGCTCATCGCCCACTTATAATATTGTGGCATAGCCACCACTTTGTTACCACATTCACTTAATGTGACCAAGTCACCACAAGTCATCACGTTTCACTTAGTGAGACCGAAGTCATCACGTTTCACTTAGTGAGACCGAAGTCATCACATTCACTTAGTGAGACGAAGTCATCACATTCACTTAAATTAACTTGAATGCCCCAAATTATACATATCATGCATTTCACTTTTCACTCTTCACACGTTAAATATAACATATTTCAAATCCTAGTAGGAGTAGGAAAACGTGCACACAGTACTTTGTACCATAATATGGTACTTTAGCCACATTCTTTCACGTTCACATTAATCATATATATCATATTTAAGCCATAAATCTATTAAGATTAGTGTGGGGTACACTGCAGTACCTTAGCCATATTCTTACACTTTCATATTTACACACACGATTTGTTTAGCATCTTTGAGATTCCAAAAGCTAGATCTAATGTTTAGATCTTTAGTCCCTACATTTGATTTACCATTTATTACTTAGCATAAATTCTATTTGGCTATAATATCCAAATCCTAGTAGGATTTGTAAAAGACTTACCTTTCTCACGATTTGATGTTTATTCAAATCCGAAAACTTGGTTTTCCTTCACGATATTCACCAACCCTAAATCTCAACATGGATTAGTTTTTTTCTAATAATTAAAGATCTAATCTATGTAATCACACAAGCCCGAGGTTTACCTTATGGGTTTTAAATCAAAAACCTTCCTCTTCCACGAAATCGGCCAAATCCTAGATCTCTCGCTTAGTTTTTGATTAATTTGATCTAAATAACTAAGATTTGGCCTTGGCCGAATGTATAAACTCACTTACCTTGGAGTTCTCAAACAAATTGATCTTTATTTTAGATTTTCATGTTTAGGCGTAAGGGAAGCCCACTAACGAAGTCCATGGTAATTCTTTCCCACTTCCATCGCGAATCTAGATTGGTGAAGCAATCCGAGGAACTTGGTGTTCACCTTAACTTGCGACACGTCGGACATCTTCCCACAAATTCAGTAACTTCTCGTTTAAGATCGGGCCACCAAAATTGCTCCCTTAAATCTCAGTACAACTTAATGCCTCCGGGATGCATAGCATAAGGGCTACTATACGCTTCCCGAAGAATCCTCTGTCTTAACTCCTTGTCCTTTGGCATGCATACTTTCCCTTTGTAGCACAATACTCCTTCATCATTAACCTCATAGTCCTCTAACTCTCCGTTCTGTGATTTTTGTAACTTAATACTTAAATCCTCATCAACCAACTGTCCCTCTTTCACCTCCTTCAACCATGTTGGATTGACTTGTAACTCAGCCAACAGGCTTCCATCCTTATACAAGCTTAAGTGGGCGAACATTGCTCTTAGGTCCGACACAACCTTCCTACTTAAGGCATACGCCACTACATTCGCCTTGCGGGATGATATTCTATCGAGCAGTCATAGTCTTTCGATAATTCCACCCACCTTTTGCCTTAAGTTTGACTCCCTTGAGACTCTTGTGGTGCTGTAGATCAGACCTTTCTCCATGATAATGCCTCCACACCTTAGCGAGCCAATTCCAAGTCATGAGTTGGGTAGTTCACCTCATGCTCTTAAGCGTCGAGACAGCGTGGCGACTACTTTTCCATCTTGCATAAGAACACATCCTAACCCGTGTGTAAGGTAAGTACACCACAAAATTCTTTGCCAATTTGAATCAACCTTGGAGCTTCATTAATACCTTCTTAAGTTTTTCAAAACTCTCTGTTGCTTATCCGTCCATACAAAGGGTACTTCCTTCTTTAACAATTTCGTTAATGGCGCGGCTATTGATGAAAATCCTTCCACGAACCTTCCAGAATAGCACGCCAATCTTAAGAAACTACAAATTTTCGCCACCGACTTAGGTGGTTTCCAATCAATAAACTTCAATTTTCTTAGGATCCACCCTTATTTCGGCGGACACCACGTGTCCTAAAGCAACTTCCACGAGCTAAAATTCACACTTCCTGAATTTGGCATAAATAATACTTTGAGATGTTCATCATGCTCCTCTTCCTACGGCTTTGATTAACATTACGAGTTCTTTGGTATCATCATCGATATCTTTGGATAGTCCTTGAGCATATGGTCCTTGGACCCACACTTAAGACATGCCGAATGTTTCTTTCCACAATGCTAAGTTTGTACCAACTTGTTTTCACCCTCAATCGGGCCTCGCACATTTCCGACGATCCATAACCCTCTTGGGTCTATTCCTATGATATTCGCTAGTAGAGTCCTTGATTCCCTCACTACCTTAGCCTTTTCAACCAACGAGGAGAACTCCGTTCTCGATGTGGAGCTATCAATAATCTTAGGTCATCCCTTAATCCAGTCCTCAAAGCGGACCACGGCGTTCATGTTCGGTTTAACTTCTCCCGAGCATATTGACTTAACCTCGAAATCCTCATATCTTCGACTTGTTCCTTGAACTAGTCCTAGAAAAGCTTTCTCTGCTCATCAATATACCGTGTCTTGACATACTTTTTCGATATGCCTCCTTAGCATACTCCCCGTCAGATCCTCGACCGTGGCACTATCCCGAGATTAACCACCATTGGTGCGCTTCATCACGTAATGATGCCACCATCCCTTTCAACTTCTCTTGAGGTCAGTCGAGTTCATCCATAATACGCTCGATTGCTTCCAACCAATACTCGTGTCTTGGGTGCCACCGGACACTCCACGAAACACCTCGGCCCAGTCTATTCGAGTCGCTCGGTATAAATTTTCGAGCTCTCGTATTTCCATCTGCGCTACCACCATTTCCAAAACTCGTAACATAGCTGTGACATGACATCATCCCCGTCTGAGCTTCTTTGCTCAACATTAACAGTTGGGGGTGGTGGTGGCGGTGGTAATTCATTGTCAGACCCTTGACCCGATCTAATGGGTTCTGACACAGTTATTCTTCCTCTACCGCGTCCTTGACAACCGCATCCTCTAGAACTCATTTCTAACGTCGAGATCTGATTAAGAAGTTTTTTTATAAATTAGTACTTTTGTTTCACTTAATTACCCGCGAAGAAATTTTATGAAAAGGAATTTAGGAGTGGTTCTTTCGTATTCATACATGCACAGAGTCTTTTCATCCATTCATACATCCATCAACAATTATGACACTTAGTTCATTCAGAGAAACGTTGTAGTTTTTCATTTGTTGTTGTTTTACCACTACCCGGGGGTATTTTCGTAATTTATCCTATAGGGTATTTTCGTAATTTTGTCAAAATAAGGTTCCTTGGTGTTTTGTCACAAAGTATTTTGGAAATTTTAAAGTTCAGGGGTATTTTGGAGAATTTTGAAATCGAGGGTATTTGAAATTTTGGACCTAAGGGGTATTTTGGTAATTTTTCCACAAACCGGTAAATTGTAAAATTTTAATAAATCGGGATATTTCGAAGTTGCAAAATTTTGAGGGTTCTTTTTGAGAATTGTACTTTCCAAATTGGTCTTATTGCAAAAATTTTAGAAATCGTGGTCATTTTGGTAATTTTAATGAGTTAGGGCAATTTTGTAATTTTGAAAATCAAGGTATTTTCACGATAGTTTGCAAATTAGGGTTTTGAACATTTATGATATAACGAAATTTTGGCAAAACCATTGAGTATTTGGGCATCTTATAAACCAAGGGCATTTTGTAATTTTACCACTAGGGTATGTTAGAAATTTTATAAGTCGAAATTTTTGGAGAAAATTTTGTATAAGAAATAGTTTTTTGTGAATTAAGGAAAAAGAAAATGATTTAAGAATTTTAATAGTAAGGTTCCAAAAAATGGCTAGTTCCCTTTCGGGTTTTAGTTATTGGGTTTAGCCTATGACCGAGCCCTCTTGGTCAGGGTGAACCAAAGCTACGCACCAGGCAGGATTCGAGTGGAGAGGAGGCGAGTCACGCGGACTACTTAAGTACCAAGCTCCCACTGAAACCATTCCTAGACATGCGTACAGGGGTTGCCACACCCACTAAGTCCTCTGGGTTAGGGTGAACCGAAGCTACGCACTGTAGGATTCTGTGAAGAGGAGGTGAGTCACTAGGACTGCTTAAATACCAAGCTCTTGGGATCCACTCCTGAACATGCGTACCATGGTTGCCACACCCTAACTTGATTGACTTAGCCATAGGTTTGTTTTAGTGTATTAAGTCTTATGTATTTGTGTTTGAGTAGACTAATCCTAGGGTTCAAGTTCCTATCATGCTATTCTACGTTCCATTCCTTTTCTACCCTTCTATAATTCACATAATCACACGAGATAGATAGGGGTACTTACCTGGTGAATCATGAATTGGGAGACTTAGGGCCATGTCATCATACTGTCCATTTTCGAAATATTTTCATAAAACTCATTTGGGCTTGTTTTGAAAATGTTTTGGGCCTTAAACCCACAGTCGAGAGTTTAAATCGGGCTCGATACGAAATGAAACACCCCACACCCGCCCACGAGAATGGATGGATCTGGTATGTTCCTCAAGTAACTTGGTTCAAATTCATTTGAATACTTTGAAAAGCGTGTGTTTTGGAAGTCGATTTGATGTGGGTTGGGCTCAATTGAAAACAAATTTATTTTATATCAAAAACCCATTTGTTTTAGGTGACAAAATATTTTAACTTATTTTAAATTAAATGGGCTTATTCTTTGTAAAGCCCTAAATTCATAACATAGTAATTAAAGCGAAATAAAACTATCACGATGGCCTTATTACATAAAATGAAACCCAAAAATAAAATTATACGATTACTTAAAATAAATAAAGATTCAAATTAAATTAAACTTCGTTGAACATGGCCACCACAAGCTCTGCCGTCCCGGTCCATTACTACTCATCACCTGAAACATGTTCCCACAACGGGGTGAGTCGATAGACTCAATGTGTAACCAACACCAAAACATAATAGAAATAGGCACACCATACATATCATATTCATATAAAAAATTCAAGATAATGATGCAAACCCGAACCTAAACCTATATGCCATCTGCTACACTCCACCCATACCAACCTGCACACCGTGGGGACTACTAAGTCAACCCTCCATCCGCTACACACCATCGAAGGCGGTGCATTTGCGGTCGTGCTCATCGCCCACTTATAATATTGTGGCATAGCCACCACTTTCAAATAATGTAACCGAAGTTACCACAATCACTTAATGTGGCCGAAGTCACCACATTCACTTAGTGAGACCGAAGTCATCACGTTTCACTTAGTGAGACCGAAGTCATCACGTTTCACTTAGTGAGACCGAAGTCATCACATTCACTTAGTGAGACCGAAGTCATCACATTCACTTAGTGAGACCGAAGTCATCACATCCACTTCCCCTTTCTTAATTAACCCGAATGCCCCAAATTATACATATCATGCATATCATATTTTATTTCACTTTCACATCACTCTTCACATGTTAAATATAACATATTTCAAAATCCTAGTAGGAGTAGGAAAAGCGTGCACGAGTACTTTGTACCATAATATGGTACTTTAGCCACATTCTTTCACGTTCACATTAATCATATATATCATATTTAAGCCATAAATCTATTAATATTAGTGTGGGTACACACGGTACCTTAGCCATATTCTTACACTTTCATATTAACACATATAATGAATTAAAGCCAGTAAATCTATCAAGATTTAGTGTAGGTACACACGATTTGTTTAGCGATTCCTTGAGATTCCAAAAGCTAGATCTAATGTTTAGATCCTTAGTCCCTACATTTGATTTACCATTTATTACTTAGCATAAATTCTATTTGGCTATAATATCCAAATCCTAGTAGGATTTGTAAAAAGACTTACCTTTGATGTCGATTTGATGTTTATTCAAATCCCGAAAACTTGGTTTTCCTTCACCTGATATTCGGCCAACCCTAAATCTCAACATGGATTAGTTTTCGGCTTTCTAATAATTAAAGATCTAATCTATGTAATCACACAAGCCGTGGCCGAATACTTTTAGGTGCTTACCTTATGGGTTTTAAATCCCGAAAACTTCACCTTCCTCTTCCATGAAATCGACCAATTCCTAGATCTCTGAATCGCTTAGTTTTTGATTAATTTGATCTAAATAACTAAGATTTGGCCTTGGCCAAATGTATAAACTCACTTACCTTGGAGTTCTCAAATCTCGAAATTGATCTTTATTTTAGATTCCTGCCGAAATCACATGTTAGATTTGATCTACCATTCAATTATGGAAGAGACTTTTTGGCCGAATGTACATAGATGTACTTACCTCGTTTTCAAATCCTGGATGATCCCTTATACTATTCGGCTATGGCACTATTATGGATCAAAAAGTTTTAGCGTTTGTGAAGGGATAGTAGAAGAAAAGAAAAAGAAAAGAAAGGAAAAGAGATGGAGAGAGTTTTGACAGAGAGAATTCGGCTAAAGGGAGAAGAAAAGATTGGTGCCTATTTGGCTAGGGAATTTTGGCAAGAGGTTCTCTTGAAGAGAAAAGAATGAAGAGTGGCTCTTAATTGTCCCTCTTTAGCCGAAACTATTAGCCTTAGAGTCCCTCAATCGGCCAACTCTTCCTATGTGATAAATTTTAATTTTATCAAATATTAAATTCCATCAAATCTCCTAATTAGCCAAAAATTCCAAAGGAATAAAACTCTTCCTTCTAGATCCCTTGTGCCGTCCAACTCTCTACTCATGGAGGCAAAATAAAAACTTCTTTTATTTGCTTCCTAGGTGACTCGAACTCAGGCCCAACACCCTTTGCATGTGGGCCATTTCCTGAGGCCTTAAGTGACATCTTCAGGCCACTTTTCCAAGTCCGTTTTTGGGTCAAATTCTACGTACTTTATATTTTAGGGTCACCTGGCCCTAAGTTCCCATTTGAACTTTAAAATTCGACATTCCGGGGTCATTTTTAAGTTTCCAAAAATTTTCGCGCGGATCTGTAACTTGACATTTCCTAGGTTTCCAAAATGTTTAGCTTCCTCTTTTAGCATAGTTTCCAAAATGTTTACTTTCCTCTTTTGGCTTAGTTTCCAAAATGTTTACTTTCCTCTTTTGGCTTAGTTTCCAAAATGTTTACTTTCCTCTTTTAGCTTAGTTTCCAAAATGTTCACTTTCCTAATTTACTTAGGTTTCCAAAATGTTCACTTTCCTAATTTGCTTAGGTTTCCAAAAATGGTCATTTTTCCTACTTTCAACGTAACATTTCCATACATTCTTAGGCTTCCAAAATCATTCCAAATTTATTCCAAAACACATAAAATATGTCTTTTCGTACAATTAGGCCAAAATGCATAGGCCCTTTTTAGGATGTTACAGCAAAAGCCAAAATTCCATTATTTTCTCTGCTTTCATCTCCATAGCCGAATACCCTTGGCTATTCTTTTCTCTTTGCCGATTTCTTCATCAAATTCGAATCTTTATAGATCTCTTGAGATCACCTTTTCTTTTTGATCTTCCCAAAAGTTGAAATTCCCTAGGAGTTGTTGAATTCTCTGTGTTAAGGTAAGTGCCAATTTCTTCTGATCTTTTTTTCTTCTCTTCCGATTTTTGAGACCATAGCCGAATGGATAGTTGGTTGTTAGGCCATCTTTAGTTTGAAGTTTTCACTGATCTCGTGTTCATTTTGGGTGGCATTCTGGGATTTGAAGGAGATCTAATCGCCTAGGTTTCTAAGCTAGAAATCGTTAGCCTTTGAACCACATTACTTTTTCGGGATTTCAAGGTAAGGGTTTCAATTCTCCTTAAGTGTTCAATTGGTTTCTTTTTCTTTTTGTGCCTTAACCTAATGCCTCGTTTAGCAATCATTATAGTATCCTCTGACTAAGGTCATTCATGGACTCGAACGTTAGCAAATCGAAGGAAGGGGTTGGATTTGTAGTCCTAGCCCCAAAGTTCAAAAAACGTGCTGTGTCAGCAGTATGGGATTGGCCACCGGGTTGTGGACCAGTTTCAGAACAAAACCTTAGACAGTTAGCCATCTTATCGGTTTCTGATAGTGTCGACATAGAAAGTACTATCCTATTGGTAATTAAGTGTGTAGATCTCTATCACACTAGTTAAACTGTACTATGTATATGTTATGGGATAAAAGTTAGAAATAGGCTGTATGAACAGTCGTGTTACCCGAAAAGGGTAGGCAAGAGATGCCAGGTACGTAATCATAGAAACTTCTCTATGTGTATCAAAGTATATGAAAGTATGTGATCTTTTTAGATAGTATAATGATTTGATTCTTGTATGTATGCATACATAGGATGGGATTGATATGATGAAGGGAAAGAATGTCGTATAGCGATCGGTGGCTTTGCCACATAGGTCACATAGTGATCGGTCTTTATGACAGGCAGCACAGCTATCAAAATATTACAATGTATTATTAAGGTCGCATGGCGATCGGTGGCTTTACCACATAGGTCACATAGTGATCGGTCTTTATGACAGGCAGCACAGCTATCGATATGGTGTGTAGCGGATGGAGGGTTGATTGTAGAAATCCCCACGGTGTGATGGTTGGTACGGGGGTGTGTAGAGGATGGACTTTTAGGTTTGGGATAGGCCATGTTGTATGAAAATAATCTATTGCCATTGTGTATAGGCCAAGGACCATAATGTGTTTGTGGGCCTCAAGGCTTTTATGTGTTTTCGGGATTTGCACACTGAGTCTTGGTGACTCACCCTTTTATTTTTCCCAACTTTTTAGATGAGCAGTAGATCATCGACATGGGAGCCGAGACGGACTCGAGAGACCATCAAGTCTTTTATTTTCGTAGACTGTTTTTAGTTTTCATTGAGTTTTAATTTTGGGATTATTTTTGTAATAAGGCCTCCATAACTTAGGTTATCGATCTATATTTTCTTTTTAGGTTACAATTTATAAGCTTATGTTTTCAAAGTCTTAATTATAAGTGAAATGAAAATAGGCTTTTCAAGCACATTCAACGCGAATGTTAAGGTTCCTTTCAAAAATGTCACAATTAATGATTAGTCGATTAAAATAAGTGAAATTTTCAAAAACCCCTTTAAAGCACAATTTTCAACATTCAACCTATAGCATACCAGGTCCGGTCATGACGTATCGGTCGGGTTTGGGGTGTTACATTTTTGTATCAGAGCCTAGTTCAAAACTCGGGCTGTGAAATGGGTCTAGTAGTGATTTGTAAAAGTGATGTAAGTTTGAGAAAAGTTCAGTTGAGATATGGCCTTCGAGTCTACCGGCACCCAATCCACGCAGGTAAGTATTCTAAACTCATTATGTGATATGCATGTTGGGCTTGATGGGCTCTATAGGGACGTAGGCTAGTATGTTAGAGTTTATGGACTTTAGGTTTAGTATAAACAATTCTTTAAATCTCATAAGACTTAATTTCTAATTAAACATGTCTGTGAACAAGTCACAGGGTTAGGGTGTGGTAACAGGCATACGCATGTCTAGGATTGGATCCAGGGAGAGCTTGGTATTTAAGCGGCCATAGCGGCTCTTCGCTGGAATCCTACCTGGTGCATAGTGTTTGTTCACTCTAATCGAGAGGGCTTGTTGACGAGCCAAAATTTATAACTAAAACCCGAAAGGGGCCAGCCACCATATTTTTGTAAAATTACTTATATCCCTAGTTTAGTAAAATTTTCGGAATACCCTTGATTTGTGAAAACTTCCCAAAATACCCTGGATTTGTAAAATTACCAAAAACTTGCAAAATTACCAAAATACCCCCAGATTGCAAAATTACCAAAATACCCTTATTTTTGTAAAATCACCAAGATACCCTATTTTGGAAAATTACGAAAATACCCCTCTGTAGGATAGAAATTATTAAAGTACCCTTGGGTAGTGAAATGACAAAAATACCCTTATGTGATGAATGTGAGTTCATGGATGCTACTTGTATGTTGATGTGTGATGGTTGAATGTATGTGGATTCTAGAGCTAGGAAATACAGACCTGAGAACTGAACTTTGTAGATAGAGTTCGAATTCGAAAGAACTACTGTTAAAACTACTTCCCATAAGATTGTTCGTTATTAATTAGTGGAAAAATTAATAATTCATAAACTTCCTAATCAGATAAATGCGAATCGATAGAATGAGCACTAGAGGACGTGGTGTGCGTGGCCAAGGTAGAGGCAAGATTGCTGTGTCAGAATCGGTAGGGTCTGGTCACGAGTTAGGGAATGAGGCACCAGTGCCACCAGTTGTGGAGGCAGAATTTCAGGATCAGACGGTCGGAGACAATGCGGTATCTCAGGCGATGTTGAGGGTGTTAGAGAGGGTTGCTATGGCAGGCATGGGCACAGGAGCCCAGAAATCTGTGTCAGAGCGACTTAGAGCTAATGGGGCAGAAGTGTTTAGGGGAATTTTTGGGATAGCCCCGAATACAGTTGAGTATTCGTTGGAGGCGGTCGAATGCATAATGGATGATCTGGATTTCACGAAAGAAGAGAAGTTGAAAGGAGTAGTGTCCCTTCTCTGGGATGAAGCTTATCAATGGTGGCTTACGGTTAAGGATGGTACAGTGGCTGACCATATCACCTGGGATTACTTCAGAATGGTATTCCAGAGTAAGTACATTGGAACGAGTTATGTAGACATGCAGCGTAGAGCATTTCTGAATCTGGTTCAAGAAAGTAGGTTGGTGGCAGCGTGTGAAGCAAAATTCTTACGCTTGAGCCGTTATGCTTGAGGGATAGTGGCCACAGAACATGAACGGTGTGTTCGATTTAAAGATGGCCTGAAGGATGATTTACATGTTTTGATAGCTCCACAGCGGGAGAGGGAATTTACTGTGCTTGTGGAGAAGGCTAAGATAGCTGAGGAGGTAAAGCGAACGAAAAAGCTGAATCAGGATAAAGATAGAAGTGGAAGTAGGAGGAACTTTGGAACGTTAGGAGCAGCTGGGCGTACTCAGAAAAGACCTAGGTCGAATAGGCCGAACTGGGTGGAGAGACTTGTTGCTAACTGGACACGGAGGTGTGCTCACTGTGGTAAATTCCATGTAGGTGAGTGTTGGGCAGGCAGTGGAAAGTGCTTTAGGTGTGGGTCTTTGGACCATCAGATTAGAGATTGACCACAGCCACAGGGAGATGCTCAGCCAGGTAGAAGGGGTCAGCAGCCGCATGGGGCTTGTGGTCTAGCTAGAGGTGGTAACGGTTTCGGTCGGGGCTGTAGAGCACCAGGCCAAGGGGTAGGAAACACTGAAGCGAGACAGTCGGGGTTAGTCTATGCTGCCAGACGTCGAGAGGAGGCTGACGCACCGGATGTTATAACTGGTACATTTTAATATGTGGTTTGCCTTACACCGTATTGATTGACATTGGGTCGACACAATCATATGTTGCTAGTAGTGTGTTTGGAAGTTTAAGTTTAGATTTCGAGATTACCCCTAGGGCGATGACTGTAATTAGCCTATTAGGACAATTTGTGGTAGTAGATAAACTCTATCGGAAGGTACCCTTAGAAGTTCAAGGAATAGTTTTTCGAAAGGATTTGATGGAATTACCGTTCGGGGAGTTCGACTTAATATTAGGCATGGACTGGATGGTAAAGTATCAAGCTAATTTAGATTGTGCAGCCAAGCGTATGGTGTTGAAAACCCCCGACGGTGGTGAAGTGTTGGTGATAGGAGAAAGGGGGAATTGTCTGTCGAATGTAGTAACTGCCCTAAGAGTAGAAAGGATGGTGAGAAAAGGATACAAGGTGGTATTAATATTTGTTCGCGCTCTAGAAGCCAAGGACCTAACTGTTGGAGACATTAAGACGGTGATGGAATTTCCTGATGCTTTTCCAGAAGAGCTTTCGGGATTACCTCCGGATCATGAAGTGAAGTTTGGTATCGATCTTCTTCCAGAACAGCACCAGTGTCTATCGCTCCATATAGGATGGCGCTAAAGGAGCTGGTAGAGTTGAAAGCACAAATACAAGAGTTGTTAGATAAAGGATTTATTCGACCAAGTGTGTCGCCTTGGGGAGCGACCGGTGTTATTTGTTAAGAAGAAGGATGGATCAATACGTATGTGCATTGATTACCGTCAGCTAAACAAGTTGACTATCAAGAACAAGTATCCGTTCCCAAGGATTGATGACTTCTTCGATCAACTGAAAGGGGCGTTAGTGTTCTCAAAGATAGATTTGAGATTAGGATACCATCAGCTTAAGGTCAAAGAATCGGATATTCATAAGACAGCTTTCAGGACCCGTTATGGCCATTACGAATTTTTGGTAATGCCATTTGGGTTGACTAACGCACCAGCGACGTTTATGGATTTGATGAATCGAGTGTTCCAACCCTACTTGGATCGGTTTGTCATGGTATTTATATATGATATCCTGGTTTATTCAAGATCGAAAGAAGAGCATGATTCACATCTGTGAGTGGTTTTGCAGATACTGAGGGAGAAGTAGTTGTATGCCAAATTCAGTAAGTGCAATTTTGGCTAAGTGAAGTTACTTTTCTAGGCCGCGTTGTGTCGGCAGAAGGGATTAGGGTTGACCCTCGAAAAATTGAAGCGGTGTTGGATTGGAAGCCACCTAGGTCTGTGGCATAAATTTAGAGTTTTCTTGGTCTAGTGGGGTACTATTGAAGGTTTGTTGAAGGATTTTCTTCAATCGCGGCACCATTGACTAAGTTGTTATGGAAAGGAGTTCCGTTTGTTTGGTCTAGTAAGCAGCAAGAGAGTTTTGAGAAGTTGAAATGGATTTTGACGGAGGCTCCGTTGATTCACCTGGAGGCTGGGAAAGAACTCGTAATTTACTGTGATACGTCACACACGGGACTAGAATGCGTGTTGATGCAAGATGGAAAGGTTGTTGCGTATGCATCTTGGCAATTAAGACCGCACGAAGTAAATTATCTCACCCATGATTTGGAGTTGGCGGCAGTGGTTTTTGCTTTAAAGATTTGGAGACATTATCTGTGTAGGGAGAAATCTGTTATTTATATAGATCATAAAAGCCTAAAATACCTTTTGACCCAGAAAGAGTTGAATTTAAGGCAGGTGAGGTGGATCAAGTTGTTAAAGGATTATGATTGCTCGATCGAGTACCAACCGGGTAAAGCTAATATGGTGGCGGATGCCTTAAGTCATAAAGTAATCTCTGACTTGAGGGCAATGTTTGCTCACCTTAGTTTGTATGATGATGGGAGCTTATTGGCTGAACTTCAAGTGAAACCCTCTTGGGTCAGTCAGGTTAAGGAGGAGCAGCAGACCGATGAGTTGCTAAAGGAGAAGTTTCATGTAGGATCAAGTGATGGATCGACGGACTTCAGTATGAATGAGGAAGGACTGTTATGTTTTCAAGGGAGAGTTTGCATGCCAAAAGATTCGAGATTGAGGCATAGGATTTTGCAAGAAGCGCATGGAAGTTCATACGCTATGCACCCCGGAGGGAGTAAGATGTATCGGGATTTGAGGGATCAGTTCTAGTGGTCAGGCTTAAAGCGTGAGGTAACTGAATTGGTGAGTAAGTGTTTGACCTGTCAGCAGGTAAAGGCGGAGCATCAGTTACCATCAGGGTTATTGCAGCTAGAGAAGATTCCACAATGGAAGTGGGAAAAGATCACAATGGACTTTGTTAGTGGGCTACCCCTCACGCCTACTAAGAAAGATTCAGTCTAGGTGATTGTTGATCGCCTGATGAAATCTGCTCATTTCATACCAGTACGGGTCGATTACTCTCTGCAGAGCTGGCTAGGTTATATATAGCGGAGGTAGTGAGGTTGCATGGGGTACCAGTATCAATCATATCAGACAGGGACCCGAGGTTCACGTCGCGATTCTGGAAGGCTTTGCATCAAGCATTGGATATGATGTTGGATTTCAGTACAGCGTTTCATCCTCAGACAGATGGATAGTCTGAGCGGGTAATTCAGATCTTGCAAGACATGTTGAGGGGATGTGTCATTGATTTCGGAGGTAGTTAGGAAGAGTTTTTACCGTTGGCAGAGTTTGCTTACAACAACAGCTACCAGTCTAGTATTCAGATGGCGCCATATGAAGCATTGTACGGGCAAAAGTGTCGTACTCTTATTGGACAGAATTAAGGGAAAGTTATATTTTGGGTCCGGAGTTGGTTACCGAGACAGAGGAGAAGGTTGAGTTAATTTGAGCTCGACTAAAGGAAGCATCAAACCGACAGAAGTCCTATGTAAACTTGAAGCGTAAGGACATAGAGTTTGCAGTGGGTGATAAGGTGTTCTTGAAGGTGTCGCCATGAAAGAAAGTACTGAGGTTTGGACGGAAGGGTAAATTAAGTCCCAGATTTATCGAACTTTAGCGAGTGTTGAAACGAGTAGGGCCGGTAGCCTATCAGCTAGAGCTACCTTCTGAGCTAAGCCAGATTCACAATGTATTCCATGTTTCTATGTTGAGACGATATCGTTCAGATCCGTCTCATGTGGTACCTGTGGAGGAAATCGAGGTAAGACCTGACCTATCCTTTGAAGAGGAACCAGTGGAAATCTTGGATTGTGATGTCAAAGTGTTGCGAAGGAAGACGGTTCCGTTGGTTAAGGTTCTATGGAGGAATCACAGTTCTGAGGAGGCTACATGGGAACCAGAGGTGACGATCTTGGCGACGAGACCAGATCTATTTCGATCGTGTAATTTCGAGGCTGAAATTTCTTTAAGGGGGTAGAACTGTAACATCCTGAATTAATGGGCCTATGTGTTTAATGGGTGTGGTTATGTGTAATGTGTTAATTAGAGTGTTAGGGGTCCAGATTGGGCTCAAGATAGGGCCGAGGTCTTGGTTAAATTTTTTTTTTTGGACACTATAGGGTTTAAAAGATGGTATCTGTGGTTTAAATTACAAAATGGGCTTGTGGCCCTGTAGCAAAGGGCACTGCAAATGAGTTATAAGGTGGCATCATTAGCAGGTGAAAAGGCCAAAGTTATGGCCGCTTGGAAGCCCATGTATTTGGGCCATTTTTGACACTTAAAGGAGGAGCAAGTGGGACGGTAATAAGGCTTAAAATTAGGAGGGATTAAATGACTTGGATAATGTGGATAATATGCTGATAAAGAAGGAAGAGGTGGTGTTATCCATGACACTGTGGATGAGTAATCAAATGAAGATAAGGGAGAAAATTTAGGAATTATCTGCTGGTCATAGTGGTGGCCGAAATTCCAACACTGAGGGGGATGAGGAATCGGTTTTGGTATATCCAAGGGGTGCCGAAATTTCCCTTGATTAATAACTTAGTTTGACGTTTTAAAAAGGGGCATTTTCGGGTTTTAGGTAATAGGTGCCGAAATTCTGTGTTTAGGTAGGGGGATATCTTTTTATTTTCAGCAATAGAGTTTTATTTCCCATTCTCTTCTCTCATTATTCAAAAGACGAAACCCCTAATCTTATTCTCTCATCTTCACTTTTATGCAAAAGCCGAAATTCTATTGTTTTCTCTTGCTTTCATCTCCATAGCCGAATACCCTTGTATATTCTTTTCTCTTTTCCGATTTCTTCCTTTTTGTGCCTTAACCTTATGCCTCGTTAAGCAATCATTATAGTATTCTCTGACTAAGTTCATTCATGGACTCGAATGTCAGCAAATCAAAGGAAGGGGTTGGATCTGTAGTCCCAGCCCCAAAGTTCAAGAAAGCAGCGGTGTCAGCAGTACGGGATTGTCCACCGGGTTGTGGACCAGCTTCAGAGCAAAACCTTAGACAGTTAGTCGTCGTATCGGTTTTGATAGTGTCAACATAGAAAGTACTGTCTTATTGGTAATCAGGTGTGTAGATCTTTATCACACTAGTTAAACTGTACTATGTATATGTTATGGGCTAAAAGCTAGAAATAGGCTGTTTGAACAGTCGTGTTACCCGAAAAGGGTAGGCAAGGGATGCCAGGTACGTGATCATAGAAACTTCTCTATGTGTATCGAAGTATGTGAAAGTATGTTATCTTTTTAGATAGTATAATGATTTGATTCTTGTATGTATGCATGCAAGGGATGGGATTAATATGATGAAGGGGAAAAGGTCGCATAGCGATCGGTGGCTTTGCCACATAAGTCACATAGTGATCGGTCTTTATGACAAGCAGCACAGTTGTCGAAATACTACAATGTATTGTTAAGGTCGCATAGCGATCGGTGGCTTTGCCACATAGGTCACATAGTGATCGGTCTTTATGACAGGCAGCACATCTATCGATATGGTGTGTAGCGGATGGAGGGTTGATTGTAGAAATCCCCACGATGTGATGGTTTGTATGGGGGTGTGTAGAGGATGGACTTTTAGGTTTGGGATGGGCCATGTTGCATGAAAATAATCTATTGCCATTGTGTATGGGCCAAGACCCATAATGTGTTTGTGGGCCTCAAGGCTTTTATGTGTTTTCAGGATTTGTACACTGAGTCTTGGTGACTCACCCTTTTATTTTTCCCAACTTTTCAGATGAGCAGTAGATCGTGGACATGGGAGCCGAGGTGGACTCGAGAGGCCATTAAATCTTTTATTTTCATAGACTGTTTTCGGTTTTCATTGAGTTTTAATTTTGGGATTATTTTTGTAATAAGGCCTCCATAACTTAGGTTATCGATCTATATTTTCTTTTTATGTTACAATTTATAAGCTTATGTTTTCAAAGTCTTAATTATAAGTGAAATGAAATTGGGCTTTTCAAGCACATTCAACGCGAATGTTAAGGTTCCTTTCAAAAATGTCACAATTAATGATTAGTTAGTTAAAATAAATTGAGATTTTCAAAACCCCTTTAAAGCACAGTTTTCAACATTCAACCCGTAGCATACCAGATTCGGTCATGACGTATGGGCCGGGTTTGGGGTGTTACATCCTTTATTATTTTCTCCTTTTTCTCAATGGCATTTAGATTTAGCTTAGGATACAATAAAACCAAGTCGGCTACTTTGAGGATTCAATTTCAAACGGTTCGAGACGCTTCCCCACGTTCACCTCCAATCTTATCTGGTTTCTTTTCATAGACTTCATCCAAAATTTTAGGAAGTGTTACTTCTCCCTTTCTCTTTTGATTTTATTATTACATAATTGTTTATCTATCTTTGTACATTGAGGGCAATGTACATCTTAAGTGTGGGGGGTAAAAGTACCTGACTTTTTGCATTATTCTCAAATCCTGAATTTAGTCTTGTCTTTTAGTATTTTTCTCATATTACTAATTAGGATGAAATTTCTGTTGATTTATGATTTGTATTGATATGTTTTAGAGTAAGTCATAGTTAATTGTGCATTGACTATTAAATTTGAAGGATACTAGAGAATCGAGCATGATAAGTCTACTTTCTAAAAATTAAAAATTAATAGGTCGTTGAACCGAATTTGAGTATTACTTTGAAGTTTGAAATTTACAGGGATTGATGTCAAAGACACCCATAATTTTTGTGAGATTTTGAGCCTTATAGAGCATATATTCTTTTTCATGCTCACTTTATTGATTATGAGTGAGTCAACTTTAAACTGTTATTCTAGAACTTGACTCGTTTGTACATGTCGAGACCACACTTTTGATTTGATATACTGAGATGATAAAGGCACCTAGGTTTTAACCCATTCACACCACTAAAAGCCTACCTACATAATTAATCCCTAGTGAACCCTTTTTAATCCTAACAACCCTTTTTATTGATTTACCCGCTAATATTAACCCAAAAATTCCTTTGAATTTGTTATCATTCCTTTGACTACCCTTCTATCGAGAATTGATTTGATCAGTTACCTAATTAGTTTATTTCAGTTGATAAAGTCTTTCTTTATTATGTATTTACTTTAGTTTGTTCTGAAAAAAAATCAAAAAATCGAAGTATATTCAGTATTAGTAGTATAGAAAGTGAGCCTGTGCATTTAAATTTCAATTATCAAAGAAAAAAAGCTCGTATTATTATTAGTTTAAAGTTTCAATTGAAGTAATCATTTATTTTCTAGTTCATTATTTTTAGTTAGGTAACTTGTCAATTTGATCTCGATTTTAACCTTCTAATTCAGCCTTTATCCACACCTTTTAACCCAAGCCCCGTTACAACCCTGATTAAAGACCTTTTGATTTGTGTATCATCTCATATCTGATGGTGGAGATTTGATTTTCGAGCAAGCCTATGGGATTAACTTTTCGAGTTCGACTTATGAGTGCTTATTCTTGAACCTTAAACACTTCGAGTGATTTGAGTGAATCTTTTGTGAGGATGTCAATCCTTGTCGGTTTTGAATTAAAGGTAATTACTTAGATAAGGGGAGACACCTATGTTTTCATACTACAAAGGTATGACTTATCTTGATTGAATCTTTAGGGTTCTTTGAGTTAAATTATCCATGTATAAATTATCTATGAATTATGATGAGACATTGTCGATAGGAATTATGAATTATGGAAAGTTCGTTTTAATTGTAAGTTGAGAATTTTGCTTGAGGACAAGCAAAAGCTTCAGTGTGGGGGTATTTGATAAACCGTAAAAGTAACATATTTTAACCCCATATTTAGTATGCTTTTGGATGATTTAGCCCTTGATTTATTTAAAAAGGTGCTTTTAATCCTTTCTTTTCATGTTTATACTCAGGAAAGCACCCGAGGATGAAAAGAACGAGAAACGGGCTTAAAATGGGCCAATTTGGGCTGAAGAAGAAATCGACACGACCTGGACTTCAAGCCACACGGTTGTGCCTCATCAAATTACTTCACGCGGCCATGCCACGATTTACAAGGCCGTGCCCCAATTGACAGAATCGAGACACGGCCTGAAGACGATTTACATGGGCGTGTACCATGGCCGTGCCCTCGCCATGAAAGAGCAATCTCACTTTCGATTTGGATGCTTGGAGGCAAACACATTCCTAAGTCTACTTAAACACCCTAGGAGGAATTCTACTTGAATTAGGATACTTAGGAGCCAAGTAAAGCATCTCAAAGCCTATATAAACACCCAAGGTAGCAACTAAAAAGGGGAGTTTGGCAGAAGTCAAAACAGGAATCAAGTTTTGGGTAGAGTTTTCACGAGCTTTTATTCGTGGAATTACTCGAAGATAGCTAGTTGATCCATCTCAAGAAGCGGAGTTTTACTCAAGATGAGGATCCTCTTCAATTCCTTGAGGGTTTTAGGGATTTCTTATGTTTTGTTTTATCTTTTCTCTTAAGATGTTTTCTTATTTTGTTATGAACTAGACCCTTGAGATACAGAAGGGGATGAAACCTATGATGGATTTTGTTATTTGATTTCTAAATTATATGATAAGTACTTAGTTTGTTCTTAATTATGTTGCTTAATTTAATCTGATGTACTTAGGTGGAGGAGGAGTAGACCCTGCCTAATAGTAGATCTAGCATAATTAAGCGGAGTTGATCGCACGCCTAGAGATAGGGTGACGAGATTTTGCCAGATTAGGGTGAAACCTAATATGGGAGTCCATTATTCGATTTACTGCTTCATTAGGGGGTTATTATAAGAGAACGAGAGTTCCACTAATTAACCTAAGGTTAGACGTTATTCACCTCGAGAGAGGGTTTAATATAGGTTAGGGAGTCTCACGGATCAAGCTAAGTAAAGAAGTCATATGAATTAAAAGTTAGATAACAAGAGAAGTCATAGGTGGATTCTTCCTGAGGATATCGTCTAAAATCAACTGAGTTTTTCCACAGTCTTTTCCCAAAGTTTCATTCTTTTGTTTTTGCATCTAGTTTAGTTTTTCATTAGTTTTTTAGATTAATAAACCAATCACTCCATATTTTAGGCTAAATAATAGAAAGAAAGTGAGTAGTAGTATTTTTAGGTTCCTTTGGGTTCGATAAAATAATCTTGCCTAAACTATACTATTGTTCGATAGGTGCACTTGCCTCAATCGTTGTCATAGTTAGTCTACAGGTTCGATCATTCTTTATAAATATTAAAACTCGACTGTTTGACACGATCACTCAACTTCTAAAATCATACTTCAACAAAGCATTTCTCAAGCACTAAACTCCATAAATCAATTTAACCATTTACAACTATATAACCATCACCATTTCCATTCTAAACATGCCAAAATAAGCCATCACTCATGGCTATATATACAACCAAAACATATGCATTTTCAAGCCATTTCTAATAGCTAAACACACAACCACATTAACATCATTTACAAGCCAACTGTCATGGCTATATTCACAACCAAAATACCACAAGTAGCCTATACATGCCATATACCATATATACACAACTCAAAAGTACCAAATAGATGTCTGATTGTGTGATGAAGATGTTCCCGACGACTCCCGGATTCAAGCTAGCCTTGATTCACTATAAAAAAAATAAACACAAAGTAGGCTTCATAGCTTAGTAAGCTCATATGTGAATAACTTAATTCATCAAATAAATGCAAATCAACCAAATTTACATAACATCACCATATACACATTAACTACAAACCTTTCTCATGTCTCAAAACATGATCAAATATCATTTCATCAACTTTCTTTATTTAATACTCGAATAAGTT
The DNA here is from genome assembly GCA_025506655.1 of Gossypium rotundifolium. Lineage (NCBI taxonomy): Eukaryota > Viridiplantae > Streptophyta > Magnoliopsida > Malvales > Malvaceae > Gossypium > Gossypium rotundifolium. Next base: position 158,096,006 of record CP106722.1, on the reverse strand, counting down.
CTGTACGTACCTGTATCGCCTCATACTAACCTCTTTCTCAACCACATCATTCATTTACTCGTTGACCATTTGGAATAGAATTCAGATACTCAAGAATCTCAATCGACATGGCCCGAAGCCAAATCAAGGTAACTTATCTCGGAGTACCTATACCATGGCCCGTAGCCAAATCAAGGTAACTCCTTTCCTAAATACCTATACCATGGCCCGTAGCCAAATTAAGGTATCACTCGCACCCGTACTGCCGTTATAGTGGCCCAAAGCCAACACATATGATATGCATGGCCCAAAGACAAATTGGTATGTCATCTTATATCATATCATCAGTATCCAAAATCTATTCTTAAGGTTCAACCGGGACTTTTAGCTTGCCTATTCCATCTTTGAATATTTCCGTAAAATCGTATTTACAATTCATACATTAATAAAAATCTCATAATCACAGTTTAGGCAATATCAAAGCCTTTAACATACATTTATAAAGAAATCGTCACATATGAACTTACCTCGAGTACGAAAACAGCGAAATGAGTCAATTACTCGATAATCTTGCCTCTCCCCCGATCTAATTCTGGATTCCTCTTTTCTTGATCTAAATATAATCAAAATTAACATATTCAATCTCATATTCTTTCAATTTAGTCCAAAACACACATTTAGGCTCTTTTTACACATTAGCCCCTAAATTTTCAAATTTAATCAATTTAGTCCCTATTTCACAAATACACAAAATTAACATAATTTCATTAAACCAAAGCTTGGCCGAATTTCATATAAGTCCCTAGCAGCCCAAAATTTCATTTATTTCATATTTAAACCACTCAATTTGTATATTTCACAATTTAATCCCTTTTTGACATTTTTGTAAAAAATCACTTTACAAAACTAGTTTAACTATTAACAAACTTTCATAATCTATCATAATTCATCAAATTACTCAAGAATTCAACAATGGCAACTTGTTAAACCTTTAACAATTTCAAAATTTAAGGTACGGGCTAGCTAGAGTACGAAGTAACAATCTCAAAAACATAGAAATAATTAAAAATGGGACAAAACACATACCTATTTGCTTGAATTTTTCCTAGCCAAATGAAGAACCCAAGTTCTTCTTTTAATTTCGGCTCAAAAGATGATAATATAGCATAATTTTGATTTTTTTTATTAATATTAACTTCAATAATCAAATACCAAATTTAAGCTTAAATTATAACATATAAAAACATATAATGGATGGCCATAATTGTCCACTTACACTATCAATGGTCTAATATCATCATAAGGACCTTTGGTTTAATAAATCATAGCAATTAAACACCCTTAACAAATAGAATGCAACTTTTACATTTTACGCGATTTAGTCCTTTTTCTCAAATTGAGCAATTAAACGATAAAATTAGCTCACGAAATTTTCACACATACATGTTGTCATGCTGTAATCACATAAAATAATATTAAAATAATTTTTGATATCAAATTTGTGCTTCTAAAACCATTTTTCTGATTTAGCTAAAACTGGGTTGTTACAATAAGAACTCTCATTCACTTGACTAACGAAATTATGAAAAGGGATCACCTTGAAGCAATTTAACACACCTTCAAAAGTCCAAAAGTTTAGAAGTCAAAGCCTAAAGAGAATATCCCAAGAAATCTCTGAAAATTTGAAGAACTTGTAGAAATTCTAAATAATGTTACATTAGGTCTAAAGAAAATTGATCTTCGACGTTGTTCAATTGACTGAATGGAGGTTAAAGTCATTATTCAAGATCAGATTTAGAAGGTCTTGAAAGCAAACTGCATCCATCCAAGATGAAGCCAAAAAAAAAAACCTTAGATTAAAGCTCCATTGAAAAGAAGAATTAAAATATTTATCCAAATATTGTAACTTAAATTTTATAAATAAAACTTCTTTGATTTGTTTTAATATTTCCTGTCATATAGTCGACTTGAAATTTGTATGCACAAACTTTTCACATACACAATGGGGGTAACTTTACCTTTCATCTATTTTATTCAAAGATTAAGTTCATTATAGTTGCAACATTTCCAATGAAAAACCTCATCAACAAGTTAAATCTCAAGTCTTCTAATAAATATTCGCAACAACATTTTGTCAAAGCTCATTATCAAAATTGGGTTTGTGATGGCAACTAGCATTTCTTCTTTAAAGAAACAAATTACTTCTCTTGCAAAAGCCATGAAATCTATTTCAACAAACATAAAAGGAATGGATGATCAAATCTCTTTCTTGATTCCTTAAATTGAATGTCTAAATGGAAACAACCAAACTTATGCCAATGAAACTCAATATCAAGCACTTCAAGAAATTGGTGAAATTTATATAAAACTATTGAAGATGAACTTCAAAATGTTTCTTTAGATAGACTTAAGAAGTTTATTAAGTTATTAATGATCAAGCCAAAAGTGTAGCTTCAGCTTCGTACATATATGCAAAGCCATATACTCAAAAGATTGATCATTTGAAGATGCTTGAATATTATCAACCTCCAAAGTTTCAACAATTTGATGATAAAGCAAGTCTATGTCAACATGTTACGCTTTTTTATGGAAACTTGCAATCATTTTGGTATTGATGAAGGTCTCATGGAGAAGCGATTCATCCAATCATTAAAAGGAAATGCCTTGGATTGATACACTAATATTAAGACTGGATGATTGATAGATAAGAAGAACTTGTGCAAGAATTTCCTTATTAATTTTATAATAGCCATCATATTGTCAACATGATCTAGCTTATAAAAGTGAAAGATGAGGCAATCATTAACTATATTCATCATTCGATAAATTTAAGCCTCAATTGTAAAGAAAAATTGTCAAAGTATTTTTCTATTGACATGTGCCTACAAGGCATGACTTAGGGCTTGCACTACATTCTTTAAAGCATTAAGCCAATGTCTTTTGAATAACTAGCTACTCAAGCTCATGATATGGGATTAAATAGGTAAACCACTATGAATCAAAAACCTCTTGAGTAAGAAATTCATGAAGGGAAAAATTTTAACTGATAATGAATATATTGATCAGTCTATGGCAATGGATGTGAAACCCATTTCTGATCAAGTTAAAGGAAAAGCCAAAGTTACTCAAGGAGAGGTAAGAAAAAGATTACCCTTTCCTCGATGCTTATGTTCCAAACATGCTTAAAGGGCTTCTAAAAGTTAAGTTGATTTGGTTCCAAAATTAAAATGACCTAAAGAAGTTGATTAATGAAATGAATCAAAACTAATGCAAATATCATTACTTGATTAGCCATCCCATTAAAAGTGCTTCATTTTGAAAGAACAAATCACACAACTTTGTGAAGAAAGAAAAATTGGGTTTGAAGAAGTGACATAATCAAATTTATCATCAATTACCATAGTATTTAAATCCAATATGTTAGATAGAAGTATAGATTTTATCTCATTTGATCTTATCATATTATCCTTGAGCACAATTACAATCGAGGATCTCCAAGGGAATAGGGAAATTATCTTTTTTAAGAATATAAGAATCAAGATTGTTGGACTTTGGTTACATATCAAAGAGGCCAACCAAAAACATCATTCTAAACATGAGCTTAAACCATCACATTACTTTTAAACACAAACTTAAATTGTTCAACTTATATGAAAAAAAATAAAATGATGATGTTAACTGTAACATCCCTTACCCGTATCCGACGTCGGTAAAGGGTACGAGGCGTTACCTTACTTAAATGCATACAAACATAAAATTTTAAGTCGTAAAAGTTCGTTCAAATTCAAAACTTTTCAAACTTCCTCTTAACGTCCTTAATAAGGGCCTACGAGGCCCAAAACACGCTTTAAGAGCAATTCGAGATTAACCCGAGCTCTATTGTAAACATTAGGAAATTTCACTAAAAACAAGGCACACGCCCGTGTGATCTCATAACATGGCCATGTTGAAGGCCGTGTAGCTCACACGACCTAGGAATTTAGGGACACGCCCGTGCCTCGAACCCGTGTGAATATATTTTCTAACATCGATCCAACAGGGGTTTTCACACGGCTTGGCACACGCCCGTGTCCATGGCCCGTGTCCCCCACACAGCCATGACACGCCCATGTCTCAACCCGTGAGCAAAAACCTTGACATTATGTTTTTGACATCAACAACATCTTAGGGTCACACGGCCAAGACACACGCCCGTGTGCTAGGCCATGGGGCGAATTTAATTTTGCATTTAAGGTGCAAACTTCACACGGCCTGGGCACATGCCCATGTATTATGGCCGTGTCATCCACACAGGTTGAGACACACGGCCGTGCCTCAGCCCGTGTTGTTACTAATGAGCATTCTATTTTACCAAATTAAGGTGTAGAGGACACACGGCCGGACTACATGCCCATGGGGTAGATTGTGTGTTACAACGGCCTAGACACACTCCCGTGTGTCCACTCGTGTGGACAAAATAAGACTATTTACCAATCCTTTTTGCCACCCTTACGTGTACCAACCTAAACCACACCAAGTAAAACCAATTCACACATAATCACATGACTAAATCAGCCACAACCAAGACATCCACATATCAAGGCTACTATACTTTATTCACATGCAAAACTCATCCATCATCCATGGCCTTATACAAAATGAATCAATCTTCAAGACAAGCCAACATATTTGGCCAAAACAATATGACACTTGACAAAAGACTAAGTCCCTATACATGCCATACTCAAAATGATAAATCTATCTATACCAAAAGTTCAGATTGATAGCATGATCGAGCCTTTGACGTCCTTTGATCCTCGAGCTAGCTTGGCGATACTAGAAGAAAATAGAAAGGAGGGGGAGTAAGCATAAAGCTTAGTAAGTAGCATGTAAATAATTAACAACAATTACCATGCATTATATACTCATAACATATTATAAACTTGCACATAATTCTCAAATGATTTAAGGCAAAACTTACTCATTTTCATGCTTACTAATCATACAACATAATTCGAGCTCATTTATCATGAATTTCATGTAGGTACCTGTATCACTTACAACATAGTCGTAACTTTTCTCACTTTTGACACAAGCTCTAAATTACCCGTTGAACTAGTTGGAATACCAAAAGAAACCCGACAAGCCTTACACAAGATGGTAAAATATCGATGCTATGTCCCAGACATGGTCTTGGATTGGCTCACATGTCGAGGTCGATGTCATGTCCCAGACATGGTCTTACACTAGTTCTCATCTCAATGACGATGCCATGTCCCAAACATAGTCTTACACTGGCTCTCATAATATGGCCGATGTCATGTCCCAAACATGGTCTTACACTAGCACACACATATCAATGCTGATGCCATGTCCCAGACATGGTCTTTCACTGACTCTCATAATGTGGCTGATGCCATGTCCCAGACATGGTCTTACACTAGCACACATATCACCCAAATATCATGGCTTGGATATCCAATCTATTCCTAAGGTTCAAACGAGATTGTACCACATCAAATTTCATCATGCATATTCATAAAAATAATAAAAAACTTTATGCAATATCAATCATTTAATGCATAAAACAATAGAGTTGTATTATTTACGTATAACTTACCTCGGTGTACAAAATATGGACGTCTAGTTTGATTTAGTCCACTAGCTTGGTCTTCCCCCGGTCTAAGTCTAAATTCCATTTTTCTTGATCTATAATGACAACATTTACCTATTTAATCACCACATTAATCAAGACATTCCAAAATTCCTACTTTGGCAAAATTATCGTTTTGCCCTTAGACTTTCACATAATTATAATTTTACCCCTAGGCTCGTAAAGCGATTTTCATCAAATTTCTTCATTAACCAAGCCTAGAAGAATCTATTTTAACTTATATCAACTCACAATTCCAATTATTTCACACATTCACTACTCATTTTATAACTTTTACAAAATGGTCCTTTTAGATGTTTTCATGAAAACCTCATTCACAAAAGTTGTTTATTTAACAACCAAGATTCATTTTATTCCATAAAATTTCAGCAAACAACAAAACTACTCTCATGGAAAGATCCTATACTCTCAACCATTTTGCAACATAGTCCCTCCATTAGTTAGCTTAAGCTACAAGGGTCCCAAAAGTACAAAAATCAACAAAAATGACCATAAAAAAGACTTACTTGAAAGGGCTGTAAGATGCTGAAAATTTTCAAGCTTCCATGGTTTTTTCTTGGGAAAAATTGGTGGAGACAAAAAAAAATCATAGCTTTTTCTTTTTGTTTTATTTTATTATTAGACAAGTCACCTAATGTCACCTAATTTTATGTCTTTGTCTCCAATTAAGATATCCATGACCAGCCACCATAATTTTATTGGTATATTTACTCAATAAGGACTTCTACATTAGTGTTCCATAGCTATTTAACACATTTAGCTTGTAGAACAAAACTTTTGCACTTTGTGCGATTTAGTATTTTTTTTTCAAAATTAAGCATGCAATCACTAAAATTAATTCACCAAAATTTTCAAACACTCAAATAATCATGCCATGACACTTGAAATAATATGAAAATAATTTCTCTGACCTCGGATTTGTGGTCTCAAAACCACTATTCTGACTAGGCCTAAAATCGGGCTACTACAATTCTCCCCTCTTAGGGATTTTCTTCCCCGAAAATCATACCAGTGAAAAGGTTTGGGTATTGATCTCTTATAGGCTCCTCAGGCTCCCATGTGGCCTCTTCAACCCCATGTCTATGCCAATGTACTTTCACGAGTGCTAAATTTTTATTTCTCAATTTCTTGACCTCCTAATCTAAAATCTTAATCGGTTCTTCACCATAGGTCATATCCGATCGAATTTCAACCTCTGCTGGTGAAATAACGTGTGAAGGGTCAGAACGATAATGGCACAACATAGACCCGTGGAATACATCATGGATCTTCTCTAACTCGGATGGCAAAGCTAATCGGTATGTTACTGGTCCAATTCTCTCAGTCACCTCATATGCCCAATAAAACATGGACTTAATTTGCCTTTCCTACTGAATCTGAGGACTTTCTTCCATGGGGATACTTTCAAAAATACCTTATCACAGACTTGAAACTCAATTTCTTTTCATTTCAAATCCGCATAGGATTTTTGTATATCCGAAGTGGCCTTCAAACAACCACGAATCACTTTTACTTTCTCTTCGATTTCTCTGACTAAATCAACCCTGTGTATCTAATTTTCTCTGAGTTCGGTCCAATACAAGGGTGTCATGCACTTACGCCTATAAAAAGCCTCATAAGGTACCATATTCAAACTCGACTGATAACTATTGTTGTAGGCAAACTCTACTAACAGTAAGTACCTTTCCTAACTACCTTGAAACTCAATAACACAACACCGCAACATATCTTTAAGAATCTGGATTACTCTTTCTGACTGACCGTCGATTTCCGGGTGGAAAGCAGTACTACAATTCAGTTTTGTCCCCAATGCTTCTTGTAACTTTCTCTAAAATGGTGATGTGAACCTTAGATCTCTATCCGAAATGATCGATAAAGGTACCCTGTGAAGTCTCACAATTTAAGAAACATACAAATCAGCCAATTTCTCAAGTGGATAATCAGTATGCACTGGTATAAAATGAGTCGACTTAGTTAGCCTATCAACCACAACCCATACAGCATCTTTCTTCTTTGGTGTCAACGGCAATCCAGACACAAAATCCATGGTAATACGATCCCATTTCCATTCGGGAACCCTCACGGGTTGAAGTGAACTCAAAGTTACTTGGTGTTCGGATTTCACTTGCTGACAAATTAAACACTTGAGACAAACTCTGATATGTCTTTTTTCATTCCCAACCACCAATACATTTTCTTCAAGTCATTATACATTTTCACACTACCTGGATGGATAGACAAAAAACCACTATGAGCCTCTTGTAAAATCTTCTAAATAAGCTCTTCATCCATAGGTACACAGATCCTCTCTCGAAACATCAAATAACCATTAGTACCAATCCGAAAATCTGATTCAATATCAGTCTCGCACTAAGTTATCTTGGCTTGTAACTCTTTGTCACTTTTCTGAGCTTTACAAATCTCTTGCAAAAACATCGGTCTAGCTCTTAACTCTGCTATGACCGAACCATTATCAGTCCCAGACAATTGGGTATTCATAGCCCTCAAGGCAAACAATGACTTCCTACTCTAAGTATCGGCAACCACATTTGCGTTTCAGGGTGATAGTCAATTATCAACTCATAATCCTTTATCAACTCTAAACATCTCCGCTTCTATAGGTTCAGTTCCTTTTGAGTCATCAAATGCTTTAGACTTTTATGGTCGGTGAATACTCGGTATCTCTCGCCATACAAATGGTGTCTCCAAATCTTCAATGCGAACACTATGGTGGTTAACTCTAAGTCATGAGTCGGATAATTTTTCTCATGCGGCTTCAGTTGTCTCAAGGCATATGCTATTACCTTGCCTTCTTGCATAACCACACACCCCAATCCATTTAAGGATGTATCGCTATACACCATAAATTTATTTCCCGGTTTCGGCTGCACTAAAATTGGGGCTTCAGTCAACAATGCTTTTAGTTTCTGAAAACTCTATTGGCACTTCTCTGTCCATTCGAACTTGACATCTTTCTATAGAAACCTCATCATCGGTGTAGCAATCATGGAGAATCCTTTAACAAACAGTCTGTAGTATCCGGCTAAAACTAAAAAGCTTCTAATCTCTGACACATTCCTTTGTAGTTTCCAATCAACGATAGCCGATATCTTACTCGGGTCAACTCTAATTCCATCACCCGACATGATGTGTCATAAGAATCTGACCTTTTAGAGCCAAAACTCACTTTTACTAAACTTGGCATACAACTACTTATCACTTAAAGTTTGTAAGACAGTTCTCAAATACTCAGCATGCTCACTTTCATCACGAGAATAAATTAATATGTCATCAATAAAAACAACTACAAACTTATCCAAGAACAGTCGAAAAATATAGTTCATTAAATCTATAAATACTTTAGGAGCATTTGTTAAGCCAAAGGGCATGACAAGGAACTCATAATGGCCATACCTTGTCCAAAATGCAGTTTTCGATACATTTTTCCTTAACTCTCAGCTGGTAATAACCGGACCTCAGGTCTATCTTAGAAAACACTGTGGCTCCCTTCAATTGGTCAAACAGATCATTGATCCTTGGAAAGGATACTTGTTCTTCACAGTCACCTTGTTGAGCTGTCTATAGTCTATACATAACATCATCGACCCGTCTTTCTTTTTCACAAAAAGTACCGGAGCACTCCACGTAGAATAACTAGGCATCGTAAAACCTTTATCCGTTAACTCTTGTAAATGAAATTTCAACTCTTTTAACTCTAGCAGAGCCATCCTATATGGGGGCAATCGAAATATATGTCATACTAGGGACTAACTCAATACCAAACTCAACTTCTCTAGTTGGAGGCAATCTAGGTAACTCCTCCGAAAACACATCCGGATATTCACATACCACTAGCATTGACTCAATCTTTACTTCGACACTTGAGTATTCAACACAAATGCGAGATAAGACTCATACCCTTTTTTATACATTTCGCAGCTGCCAAAGAAGAAATCACTACAGACAAGCTATCCGATTCATCTGATTCAACCCGAAAGATATCTCCATTTCCACATTTCAGTTTAAGAAATTTTCTCCCACAATTTACTATCACATCATGAGCCGCTAACCAATTCATACTAAGAATCACGTCAAATTAATCAAATGGTAGCAGCATAAAATTAGCCGAAAAATAATTTTTACACACTTGGTCAACTAGCACATGCTTGCCTAAAGGGTTTGATGCTTTTACCACAAATTTGGTAGACTCAATATGCATATTCATACTAAACACCAATTTTATACAAACATACGAATGGGTAGACCCCAGATCAATTAAAGCAACAACAGAGATATCATGAAGAGAAAAAGTATCCGTAATCACATCTAGGGATGAAGCCTCTTCGCTAGTGGGAATGGCATAAGTCCTTGCAGGAGCTTTACCCTCTGATCTCATAGTTGAATCTCTAGGCACACCTTTCTACTGCTAGCCCTACTTCCCGGGTTCTTTTGTGGTCTACCTCTAGAAGGAGCATTACTCGCTCGCATATCCTACTTTCTGTCTTTCTCATCCATCTCAGAATAGTTTTGAATGAAGTGGTCTAGTGAATCGCACTTGAAACAACCTTTATCATTTCCTCCACACTCACCGAAATGTCGTCTACCGCACTACAAACACTCCAATATATTTGGTCGAGCACTGCCAACACTCGTAATAGAAGTGGTTTGAGCCTTAGAAACCGAATATTGCTTACTCCTATTTCTGTTCGAGAATCCAATTGAAGCATTGGATCGAGTAGTGAACTTGATAAACCATAATTTATACATATTTTTACCCCATGCTTAGCTTATTTTTGGATGAATTTTCATTAGATTTGATGAATTTGATGCTCCTAATCCTTTAATTTCATGTTTTACACTCAGGAGAGCTTAGGGAGTCAAAAAGAACGATAAACGGGATAAAAAGGGACAAAATAGGCCTACCTTGGAAATCAACACGGCCTGGACTATAGCACATAGGAAGATCACACGGCCGTTTGTGGTGAGTAGAATCAAGCACAGCCTAAGCCTTCACACACGAGTGTGTCACACGGGCGTGTCCCTACCAAAACCAAGTCTAATTCTATTCGGAAAAGACCACTTGGAGGCCAAAAAAGGTGTTCCAAAGCCTATATAAACACCTAGGGGAGGACCTAAAAGGAGACACGAAGTAGAAAGTAGAAAATACTCGAGGACAGCCATTAGGAGTAGCTTAGAAGAAGGATCTCCATCAAGACTGAAGATCTCCTATCAATTTCTCTTGAAGTTTTTGGGTTTTCTTATGTTTTGTAGTTTTCCCTATTTTAAGATGTTTTCCTCCATCAGTATGAACTAAATCTCTTAAATACCTAAGGGGATGAAACCTAAGATAGATCTTATTACTATTTGATTTATAAGATAAATTATTGTTCTTATTCTTAATTGTGAGTTATTATTCTTGTTTTAATAATTCAGGTTATTGACTCAAGTCGAATGTGCTTATTCAGAGGAGCAAAAGTCCCTGTTTAAGAGTAGATCAACACAATTAAGCATAGTTGAATGCAATCCTAGATATAGGACGACGTAAATTTGTCGGATTAGAGTCAAATCTAATAAGGGAATCCATAGATTGAGTTAATGCGACAATAGAGGTTTTAATTAGAAAGAGATTTCAATTAATCAACCTAGAGTCAGTTGTTTTTAGTCTTGAAAGAGATATTAACATAAATCAAGGACTTCTACGGATTAAGTCAAGTGAATAAATCGTATGAATCAGAGTAATAAGTGAAGTCTAGGTGGATTCTTCCTTGGGTATTGCCTCTCTCATAAAGTTTTCTAAAAAGTATTTTCCCAATTCATTCTCTATCGTGCTTTTAACTAATTTTAGTTAAAAGAAATCACTCCAATTTTTAGGCTAGATAATAAGAAGATAGTAATTACTAGTACTCTTGGTCCTTGTGGATACGATATTTCCGGTCTTACCATAACTATACTATTAAACGATAGGTGCGTTTGCCTTTATTGTGATCATAGTTAGTTAGAGACATATCAGAACTCTCTTGATTTCTTGGATGAGGACTGAAATGATTTCTCAAACTATCTTTTATTCGAGTCACGAGACTCAATTTCAGCTTTTCTTTTCTATTTGGCCAATTCTTCGGCTTTGCAAGCTCTCTCAACGAGCACTACAAATTCCTTTAACTCTAGGATGCCAACCAAAAGTCGAATGTCTTCGTTCAATTTGTCCTTAAATCTCTTACACATGATGCTTCGGTAGATATGCACTCTCGAGCATATTTGCTGAGCCTCATAAACTCACGCTCATACACTGTTACCATTATTCGACCTTGCTTCAATTCAAGAAATTCCTTCCTTTTCTGGTCTATAAACCTCTGGCTAATATACTTCTTCCAGAATTCCTCTTGGAAAAATTCCTATGTTACCCTCTCCCTTGGTACAACCGACACAAGGGTGTTCCACCATTGGTAGGCTGAGTCTCGCAGGAGTGACACAACATACTTTATGCACTCCTCAAGTTTGCAAGACAACTCATTGAATACCTTAATGGTATTTTCTAACCAGAATTCTGCTCTCTATGGGTCATCATCTATATTCGCTCTAAATTCCTCAGCCCCTTGCTTTCAAATTCTGTCTATCGGAGGTTTTTCCCTTCTAATCATTTCCACTACTTGGGGAGCTATAGGGGCAGGCTGAGGGATTGGAGAGGTGGAGCGTTCGGGTTTGCACAAACAAACTCTAAATACTAAACATCCATTATATGGAAGAAGGCTTCTCTAGCCCTTCCTCCCTAACTCAGTGTCACGGGCCTACTTTCGACTGGCACGGTCCTTCTACGAGAGCCGACGCATTACTTTCGATGTCATCTGCCACTGCTCCGTCGGGATCCATTTACTATATAAAAACACATTTTAAATTGTTAAGAGTCGTCACAGTATCATAATTCATATATGGCATGTATAGCTACACTCATATACACGCTAGGTTAGTCCGAGAATCGACTAACCATAGCTTTGATACCACTAAATGTAACACCCCTTACACATATCTGACGTCAGTACAGGGTATGAGGTGTTACCTTACTTAAACGCATACAAACATAAAATTTTAAGTCGTAAAAGTTTGTTCAAATTGAAAACTTTTCAAACTTCCTCTTAACATCCTTAATACGGGCCTATGAGGCCCAAAACACGCTTTAGGAACAATTCGAGATTAACCTGAGCTTTATTGTAAATATTAGGAAATTTCATTAAAAATAGGGCACACGCCTGTGGATCTCATAACATGGCCATGTTGAAGGCCCGTGTAGTTGAAACAACCTAGGCATTTAAGGACATGCCTGTGCCCCGTGCCCGTGTGAATTTATTTTCTAACAGCGATCCTACAGGGGTTTTCACATGACTTGGCACATGCCTGTGTCCATGGCCCGTCTCCCCACACGGCCATGACACGCCCGTGTCTTAACCCATGTGCAAAAACCTTGACATTCTGTTTCTGACGTCAGTAACATCTTAAGGTCACACGGCCAAGACACACGCCCGTGTGCTAGGCCGTGTGGCGAATTTAATTTCGCATTTAAGGTGAAGACTTCACACAGCCTAGGCACATGCCCATGTATTGTGGCCGTGTCATCCACATAGTTGAGACACACGGCCATGCCTCAGCCCGTGTGGTTATTACTGAGCATTCTATTTTACCAAATTAAGGTGCAGGGGACACACGGTTGGACTACATACCCATGAGGTAGACCGTGTGTCATACACACCTAGACACACGCTGTGTGTCTACCCGTATGGATATAATAAGACTATCTACCAAGCCTTTTTGCCACCCTTGCTTGTACCAACCTAAGCCAAACTAAGCCAAACCAATTCACAAATAAACACATGCTTAAATCATCCACAACCAATACATCCACACATTAAGGCTACTATACTTCATTCACATGCAAAACTCATCACATACTTTACCGATCCAATCATACGACTTACTCATTCTTGCATTAACACACCCCATATTTCACCATGCAAATTGTACATTCATGAAAAACATCATCATTTAAATATATCAATAACAAGTATTAGCCATCATCCATGGCCTTATACAAAATGAATCAATCTTCAAGACAAGCCAACATATTTGGCCAAAACAATATGACACTTGACAAAAGACCAAGTCCCTATACATGCCATACTCAAAATGATAAATCTAACTATACAAAAAGTTTAGATTGATAGTGTGATCAAGCCTCCGACGCTCTTTGGTCCCCGAGCTAGCTTGGCGATACTATAAGAAAATGGAAAGGAAAGTGAGTAAGCATAAAGCTTAGTAAGTCACATGTAAATAATTAACAATAATTACCATGCATTATATACTCATAATATATTATAAACTTGCACATAATTCTCAAATGATTTAAGGCATAACTTACTCATTTTCACCCTTACTGATCATACAACATAATTCGAGCTCATTTCTCATGAATTTCATGTAGGTACTTGTATCATTTACAACATAGTTGTAACTTTTCTCACTTTTGACACAAGCTCTAAATTACCTGTTGAACCAGTTGGAATACCAAAAGATACCCGACAAGCCTCATATAAGAGGGTAAAATGTCGATGTCATGTCCTAGACATGGTCTTACACTGGATCACATGTTGAGGCCGATGCCATGTCCTAGACATGGTCTTACACTAGCTCTCATCTCAATATCGATGCCATGTCCCAGACATGGTCTTACACTGGCTCTCATAATATGGTCGATGCAATGTCCTGGCATGGTTTTACACTAGCACACACATATCAACGCTGATGCCATGTCCCAGACATAGTCTTACACTGGCTCTCATAATGTGGCTAATGCCATGTCCCAGACATGGTCTTACACTGGCTCATAATGTGGCCGATGCCATGTCCCAGACATGGTCTTACACTAGCACACATATCACCCAAATGTCATGGCGTGGATATCCAATCAATTCCTAAGGTTCAACTAGGATTGTACCACATCAAATTTCATCATGCATATTCATAACAATAATCAAACATTTTATGCAATATCAAATTTCATCATGCATATTCATAAAACAATAGAGTTGTACTATTTACGCACAACTTACCTCGGTGTACAAAATATGGACGTCTAGTTTGATTTAGTCCACTAGCTTGGTCTTCCCCGGTCTAGGTTCGAATTCCATTTTTCTTGATCTATAATGACAACATTTACTTATTTAATCACCACATTAATCAAGACATTCCAAAATTCTTACTTTGGCAAAATTACCTTTTTGCCCTTAAACTTTCACATAAATATGATTTTGCCCCTAGGCTCGTAAAAAGATCTTCATCAAATTTCCTCATTAACCAAGCCTATCTGAATCTATTTTAATCTTATATCAACTCACAATTCCAATTATTTCACACATTTACTACTCATTTTATAACTTTTACAAAATGGTCCTTTTATGTGTTTTCATGAAACCCCCTTTCACAAAAGTTGTTTATTTAACAACCAAGATTCATTTTCTTCCATAAAATTTCAGTAAGCAACATAAATACTCTCATGGCAAGACCCTATACTCTCAACCATTTTGCAAAATAGTCCCTCCATTAGTTAGCTTAAACTACAAGGGTCCCAAAAGTACAAAAATAAACAAAAAATGACCATAAAAAAGACTTACTTGAAAGGGCTGTAAGTTGCTAAAAATTTTCAAGCTTCCATGGCTGTTTTCTTGGGGAAAAATTGGTGGAGAGAAGAAAGATGATAGCCTTTTCTTTTTGTTTTATTTTATTATTAGACAAGTCACCTAATATCACCTAATTTTATGACTTTGTCTCCAATTAAAATTTCCATCACCACGATCATAATTTTATTGGTATATTTACTCAATAAGGACCTCTACATTATTGTTCCATAGCTATTTATCACCTTTAGCTTGTAGAACAAAACTTTCACACTTTGTGCGATTTAGTCCTTTTTCAAAATTAAGCATGCAATCACTAAAATTAATTCACCAAAATTTTCAAACACTCATATAATCATGCCATGACACTTGAAATAATATTAAAATAACTTCTTCGACCTCAGATTTGTGGTCTCGAAACCACTATTTCGATTAGGCCAAAAATTAGGCTGCTACATTAACCACAAGCTTAAATTGTTCATCCAAAAAAAATGCCCCTAAGCATGATATCAAGCTATTCATCCAAATATAATACTTTTAACCATAGCTTAAACTGTTCATTTAAAAAATGTGGCTTCTAAGCACAAGCTTGAATCGTGTATCTACACTAGCATAAAATTAAATTATAAATCCCTCAAAAATGAACTAAACCATGACTTAGTCCTTCAAAAAAAGAATATGTAGGCAACTTGATTTCATTGTCGAGTTCATTCCAAATGAAAAAAAAATTAGATGAACACTTTTGAAACTTGCAAATCTTGTAAAGACAATTCAAAGGCAAATGAAATTTTCACCATCAGAAGCAAAAAAGTTTTAAGACTTGCTCATTTTCTGCACTTAGCAAAAACCGTGTATGTGATAAGTCTTGAGGAGGCACTTGTAGAAGGATAAAATTATGAAGCAATTAGAAATCATCTTGTGACATTATTATTTTTCTATAATTAAATTAAACTAAACTAATAATAGATAAACCAAGAAATTAAATGCTTTTAGAACTCCTTTTAAAGATATCATATTCTTCAAAGATTATTTTTATGGATGAGAGCCTCCCCAAATTGAAGTAAATGGTGTAAAAACTCCAAAACTAGAAGTTGATTGGACTAAAAAAGATTGCTCACTTTAATTCAAAATTATTATATGTAATCTCAAAGTTGATACACTAGAATTCATGCTCATTAGGATAAGATATTTTGACCATCTACGCTCTATCAAGGTTTATTGAAAAAGATTCATATTGTTTCATGTGTTACAACTCCTATTTATAAGATTGTTGAAGATATAAGCTCCCATTCTCACCCCCTTTAATAAACTTAATGTTGATTGATTAGGGAGAATGAGAATGAAATAAGGAAAGGAAATAGTACTATTTTGATATTGATTTGTGATGTTTATGATTTACAATTATAGTATTCATGCTTGTTTTACTCCTTATTTATGCTATCAAGTTGTTGTAATAAGCATTACATCAAGTTACATGACAAAACAGAAGAATGATTAGTTATTGATACTACTTAATATGAGTACATTTTTCTATTTTTATAGTTGTTTTATAACTTATCTTATTAGAAATTCAATCTTAGATATAATATTCCTTGGGAACTGAACTAATGATGGTTAAAACTTTATATGGTGCTATCTTTTATTACTCTTTTTGGTGGGCTTATTAAATGCTTTTTAGTTTGATTGAAGCATTGTGATACAAGGATTACTTTCATGTATTTAGACTCGCATTTTCATTTTTATGGGTGCAAATGATTTATTACTCTCTTCATATTTTTTTCCAAAAAAAGGGAGTAAGAGAAGCTACTACTTTAGAGGAATTTTATTTTAGGAACTCAAACTATTAAGTAGAGGTATTGTAATTTTTTATGCGGTTGAATTTTAATTTCATAGGGGAGACTTTCTTGTGCTACTAGATTAGAATTTGGATTATTTTCATACTTAAAGTTTGAAGTTCCTTTGTCATGTGGTTAAGGTTTTCTTTTACTTTGATTTTTTTTTATTGCATGCATATTTGTTTTTTGCTGCAAGATTATGTCTAAAATGTCAAAGTAGGAGAATATTGTTACAAGCAATGATATTCAACTTCTGGTTTACTATATGCCAATATGAAAAACAATACACAAATCATATACTTATATTAGGATAATTAGTGGACAATTTTTTAATTTTGTAATTATTTTTTATTTTAAATATGTTTTATGAGAAGAAAAAGCATAGGTTTTTTATTTTTATTTAAAAGGGAACTATTCTTGTCATAAAAAAATGGTAGTTTTAAAAGAGTCTTAGTCCAAGTGTGACACTTAAAGATGAAGATAGGTTTGGAGATAGTGCATTTGAAAAATAGGATTGATAACTTGTTATCCCACTTTACATGGAGCTTATATAGAGTTTGATCAGTCAATCTTGAAGCTTATATATAGATTTTATATTTTGTGGGTAAGTGAGGAATTTAGTGGAGCATATTGTAATAGCCCGATTTAGGGCCTAGTCAGAATAGTGGTGCGAGATCATAAATCAGAGTTAGTAAAATGAGTTTTTAAGGTATTTGAGACGTTTGCATGATATTATGAAAGTTTGATGTAGAGATTTTATGAAATTGGCTTTAAAGGGGTCCATTAGGACTAAATTGCAAAAGTTGCAAAATATGAGATTCTAGAAGCTTTTCGTATGAAACAACTTTGGATTATTAATTAGAAGTCCTTAAATAGCAATTTGTTTAAATTATAATATTTGGACAAAATTGGACGTGAGTTAGAATTTTATGAAGAATTAGTGGGAAGGGCATTTTGGTTATTTACCAATTAAATGATTAAAAAGGGAAAAAGATGATAAAAATCTTATTCATCTTCTTCCCCAAGTGCCAAAAATTAGGTAGACTCCATTGCTAGGTTTCTTCAATTTTTAAAGCTTGCAAGTAAGTGTATACTAACTCTATTTTTAATATTATTCGTATTTTTGGAGTCCTCATATTATGACTTAGCTATTTATAGCTATAAGTTGAGCTAGAATTCATGTCCATAAAAATACCCATGTATGACATGCTTGTAAAATGATGTTTTATGGAAGATTATGAGAGTTTGATGTTAGATAAACATCTTTTCCTAAGTGAATTTCATGAAAAATGTTAGTATGGACTAATTTGTAATAGTTATGAAATTGGTCATACATAATAGAAATAGTGAGAATTGATGATTGATATAGTAGAGAAAATGAATCAGCTAAGCATGAAGTTTAAGAAAGTTGAATAAAAATCACTTTACGAGCCTAGGGGCAAAAGTGTAATTATGAGAAAGTTTAAGGGCAAATGGAAATTTTGCTAAAGTATGAGTTATGAGTCAATTTAGTCAAAATGAGTATTAAATGAGCTAAATTATTATTATAGATCAAGAGAAATGAAGTCCGAACCGAAATCGAGGCAAGAACAAAGTCGATGACTAAATTGCAATATTTACATATATTTTGTACATTGAGGTAAGTTTGTATGGTTTCCAAGCTTCATGAATATTTTCATTGTATTGCTTGTTATGTTGTTAAATATAAATTACTTTCATGAGAATGTTTAATGGTATGTTAAACAAAGAAATTAATGAAATTAAGCATGAGAAAGTCCCGATTGAAGTTGAATTACTTAGGATACTCGATCTACCACATGAGATGAGAAAGCCCGTATAAGACCAAGCCAAGCAATGACATCGGCAATCAAGCAAGTTATCATGTAAGTCTAAAACAAGTCTTGGCATTGAAGATTTATTATGAGATGAAGACCCATATAAGCCCCAGCCAAGGCATGGCATTGGTGAGTCTCCAAGCAAAGATGTCATGTAAGTCCAAGACAAGTTTTGGCATTGTAAAGTTATCATGAAACAAAGTATCCATGTAAGTGCAAGCCAAGGCTCGGCATTGGTGAGTATCGAGGAAGATTTCATGTAAGTCCAAGTCAAGGCTCGGCATTGACAAAGTAAAGATACCAAGTAAGACTATGTCAAGACATAGCAATGGTAAGTTCCCAAAGGAACCCACAAGGATGACCTCATGTAAGTCCATGTCAAGACATGTCGTCGATATCAAGTAAGAGATCCCATTATAAGACTATATAGATGATATAGCATTGGCATCTAGATACATGTGGGATGAGATTCAGTATCTTTAGTTATTCATAGTAATTCATTGGGCATAAGAGTAAAGATTGAATGAGAAAGCAAGAAGTTAAGTAAGTAAAGCTATCATCAAGTCATGCTAGTTAAAGTTAACTAAGAGTATTATACATGTGGTGAATGATGAAGTTGAGATTATGCTTATCATAGTAAAGTATGTTGATCTATGAAATCAAGTGATATAGGTACCTTGTTTACCTCACAAGTATGAGACTAGTAAGTATCATGAGTTATGTAAGAATCTTCAAGAGTAAGTAAGCTCAAACACATGAGTTAGGAAATGCCTTTGTTTATGATGAATGAGTTTTGATTAAGCAATTATATTGCTATGTGCATTACATGCAAACTTACTAAGCTAAATGCTTACATCTTTAATTCTTTCTTTCTATGTAGTCCCTCTAAGCTAACTTTTGGATCATTGAAGTCGGAGCTCGAAGCACACTATCAATTGCTATTTTGGTATAGCCATGTTGTTTATATTAAGTATGGCATGTATAGGAAGCATTTCATTTGAAATATGTCTTAAGAATGGCCAAAGTGTGGGCTATCAAGTTTATTATTCTTTTGTATATGGCTAAAGAGATTGGCCAAGTTTGGCTAAGTATGTATGTATATTTATATCAATGAAGTATGCATCTTTGTTAATGTTAGACAAAGTATTTGAATTGTTGAATTTGGCTTGAGATTGATCTTTATTTTAGGGTGGTAATTGACTTGGTAAATAGCCTCTAAGTTCGTTCTAAATATACAAGGGTGAGACTGCAATTATCTATGGGTTTAGGTAAATTGAACTCAAGTCATTACTTATACTTCGTGTAGTGCCCCATATTTTATAATTTCTAGGTTTAATTATGTTAAGTTAAATGATCTGTTCTTGTGGATATGCCTGAGGTTCTGGATTCGAATTTATTTTCTTAAATTTTTGTTGTTTATCCTTATACTTGGAAGTTCACATGTAAGATATCTTTTAATTTCATTAGTTTGTTGACAAGAATAAGCCTGTTGATTCAATGGCAGGGCCTTAGTTTACCCATTAGTCCCAAGTTTGAATCCCATAGTACCCAAATTGAAATCAATTTTTGCCTTAACTCAAATGTTACCACCAAGGTTTAGAGTTTCAATCAAACTCAATTGCTAGGTAATCTGATAGGTTGATAACTAATCTGGTAGGTTAGGATTTTATCATATTTATTTTTTTAAATTATCCCAAAATGTTTTCCCTTATTGCCGTCTCACTCTCCCCTAGTCTTCCTATTTTCACGTTTTCCCCTCATTTTGTTACATGAAACTTTTTCTTTGTTGCATCTCCTTCATGTTTCTTCATCTTTTCTTGTTTTGTTTTCATAATTTCAATATCAATCTTTATTCTTCTCTTTTTTCGCTCCTCTACCCAATACTGCTATCGTCCTGATGTTGAACTTACTTAGCGTCGTTGTTGGTTATCCATTCTTAGTTGTTGGTGGTATTTTAAAGGTTTTGGAAAGGTATTTTAACTTTTTGTAAATTTAAACTTTATTTTGTATGAAAGTCGTTTTATTTTTTTTTTGGAGAGCTTTTAGTCGGTTGTTGTTGTTGCGAGGTTGTTGGATTAATTGTGATTGATTCTATTTAGGTGAGGTTCGTGGGGCGCACAACCTTCTTCCAATGAATTAAGTGTCATTAGCTGCTGATTTTCTGGGTAAGTGACCAAATGCTCAAGTTTAGGGGTTGGTATTAAGTGATCAAGTATCGAATGCTTAGATTCAGACTTAATGTTTCTTGTTAATGGGTTCGGTTATGTTGTCATGTGCAGAATTGATTAGCTGCTGCAGTGCTGGCATTTCGTTAACGATTAGGTGTGTAGCCTAACCCGTAATTTTTGAAAACAAACTTGGAAATCTTAAAATTTCGTGAAAACTGAAAGGAGGATGATGACACCACACGACTGTGTATCGGGCCGTGTAGACACACGAGTGTGTGGGCCACACGGTCTTGTTGAGGTAGGATGTGTGGGCTATTTTGAGTGGTCCGTTGGGCCAGCATGTTCGGGCCAAATATTAAATTCTAGACTCTGTTCTGTAATATATTCTGAATATGTTTTAAATCACGATATCTATAAACTTATGTGTATGCATATCTATAAAAGTGGGTTTCTGTACAATATGCTTATGTTCTGTTATCTATTATGTATGAGTAAATAAGGAATGATCACTCAATATAATTTTTGTGTTTACATTGGGGTGGGAAATGATTTTGTGATGGAGGAAGTCTGATTTTGGCAGTTTAACTGCACTATATATATTTCTGACGGTATACCCACAATATATTTCTGGCAGCACAACTGCATATTATCTAAGTGGCATGCGACCACATTATGGTGTGGTAGATGGATGAGTTATTGTAGCCCTATTTGGTATGATTGGTTAGATGGAGTTGGTGTGTAGCAGTTGGGGGTAGAATTCTTTATATGACATTTCTATGTTAAGCATGTTATGATTTCTGATCTGTCTATTTTGATAAGTACATATGTGCATGGTTTTGATATATGATTCTAATTATTTGATTCTATTTTGTGGGCCAAGGCACACCTGAGCTTTATAGTTCACCCCATTTTCCTAAATATTTTAGATAACCATTAAACTTAGGATTGGGCAGTGAACGGGAACTCGGATTAGTTCTCTTGCGTGAAATTACTTTAGTAAGTCTTATTTAAATTTATGGACTTTTGGACTAATGGACTATTTTTCGGACTTAAATCGTGATTTTGGGTTTTGCTAAGTATTTAGTTAACTATTTAAAATTCGGCATGATTCCTGATAATTTAAAAGTAAACGTTGATTTTCAAAGTTAAACAAGCTTAAGAAATTTTCCGCTGCAAAATTTTAACTGGGAATACACATTTTTACAAAGCAAATAAATAAAGTCGATAGCATGATATTTTAATAAATTGGGTATTATAAGTTAACGTTTCAAAACCCTCTCACACCCTTTACGATTGTCAGTTTTTTAAACCAAAAGAATAAAGCAAGTTTTTGTAAAATTTTCGATTTTAGAATAAGTTGCTTTGAAAATAAATGATCAAAGTTTTGAAATATTAATGTAACCTTCAAGATCCGCCATAACGTTTAGGACAGGTTTAGAGTGTTACACATTGAGTTTAGTAGTGAATTCAACTTCTATAAGCAAAGCTCCAAAAGTGCAAGATGAGATTCGACTTATGTTACTTAGTTCTTTTGTTTAGACTTTTTTACCTTCACTTGTTGCATAGTGTGGGCCAACACATAAAAGAACACATTATTATCTTTTAGTATTGAAGATAAT
Organism: Gossypium rotundifolium; assembly: GCA_025506655.1. Classification (NCBI taxonomy): domain Eukaryota; kingdom Viridiplantae; phylum Streptophyta; class Magnoliopsida; order Malvales; family Malvaceae; genus Gossypium; species Gossypium rotundifolium. Next base: position 158,073,255 of record CP106722.1, on the reverse strand, counting down.
GTTTCTAACACAAGAAAGCATCATTAATTGCCATTAGAGTTTCATATCTCACCACTTAAACAAGTATATTTACAATTAGAGGTGAGTAAAACTTGATTCGACTTAAAAAACCGAAAAAATTTAAATTTCGAGTTATTCAGTTTCTTTGAGTCAACTTGAATAAGTAATTCAATTTTTTAAACTTTTACAATTTGAATAACTCAAATGACATATTCGTGTAAACACCCCATTGGTCACTTTCAATTTTGGAAAGGCTTAATATAATATTTGATACCTGAACTTGACACTTTTTCCTAATTGGTACCTAAACTTTTTTTTGGTCCAATTTGGTACCCAAACTTGACACTTTTTCCTAATTTGGTACCTAAACTTGACATTTTTTCTTAAGTTGGTACTTAAACTTTTTGGGGGTCCAATTTGGTATCTGAACTTGACTCTTTTTCCTAATTTGGTACCTAATCTTTTTTTTTTTGTTCGATTTGGTACTTTGTCAAACACTTTACAAATTACTCCAATATACTAACAATGTTATTTTTTATGAGATAGCAAAAATAATCAATGTATAACCGACATATGAAAGATGATATGATATTTTTTGTATTTTATATGTTCAATTGATTTTAGTTTTAATTAATTCATTAATTAATTAATTAAAATAATGAATTTCTTTTAATTTGGGATTTTAAAGAATAATTTTTCTTATTTAATATAAATTGTTAAGCATAGCCCAATACCTATTTTTTAACATAAATTTCCTCTAATCTCGCAATATATTTGTAGCATAACAAAAAAATTATTTTAACACCATTAGTGTTTTGCGTAATTTGTATAACGTTTTATAAATTTAGGTACCAAATTGAACTTAAAAAAAAGGTTAGGTACCAAATTAGGAAAAAGAATGTCAAGTTCAAGTGCCAAATTGGGCCTAAAAAAAAGTTCAGGTATCAAATTAGAAAAAAAATTTATAAAGTTCAAGTATCAAATTGGGCAAAAAAAGTTTAGGTACTAAATTAGAAAAAAGTGTCAAGTTTAGGTACTAAATGTTATATTAATCCTTTCAAAATGAGCAAATTGATCTCTTTAAAAAATAATTCAAAATATTTTTAAAAATCAAAATTATTTATAAAAGTTCAAATTTTCATATATTTTTAAAAATTAAAAATTAAAAATTCTAAAAATTTAAAAATGCTTAAAATTTAAAATAATTAAAAATAATTTTGATGACCTAAATAAGTAAATTGCCAAATTAAGCTTATCATACTAAAATACCTTTTTTTTTTTTCTTATTTCACTTTAAAAGAGTTTTCAAGTTTCAAATTTACGTGCTTAATATAGAATTAGTTATATATTGTAACAAGATTTTATTTTGACAAATTTAATTTTTTAATTTAACCGAAATAATTTTACTCGACTTAATTTAAAAAAATAATTAAATTAAAATAATTAAATATAACTTGTCAACTCAAATTCACTTAATTTAATCCGATTTAATCCAACTTCACCCTATGTAGAATAGAAAATGCAACTCTCAAGCAAGTAGTACAGAGAAGAATTAGTTTGGTTGGAAGTTTGAAAAAGTTGACGAAGGCAGGTGAGAGAGAAAGAGGGACCATGATGTCCTTTGGGAGGGCAACATTGGGGTTTTAAACCCAATGCGTTGCCTTCAGGGATGTCTTGTGACCTCATTTCCAGACCCCCCTCCCCAAAACCATACCCATCTCTCAACTTTGTCCCCACAACCCCACATGACTTTGTTTCTCAATCTCCTTGAAAATCTATTAGCTCGCCATATATACCCTCCTTCCCTCTTTGAAACACACCTCTCTTTTTCCTCTCAACTCTTATTTGCAATCCCAAAAGAGAATGGCTATCAGCAGGAAATCAAACAAATTGGCACAAAAAGCAATGATAAAGCAAATCCTGAAAAGATGTTCCAGCTTAGGGAAGAAACAAAGCTACGGTGATGAACAAGGACTCCCTTTGGATGTCCCGAAAGGTCATTTTGTGGTATATGTTGGTGAAAACAGAAGCAGATATATAGTTCCCATCTCCTTCTTGACCCGACCCGAGTTTCAAAGCTTGCTTCATCAGGCTGAAGAAGAGTTCGGGTTTGATCACGACATGGGCCTCACCATCCCTTGTGAAGAAGTTGTTTTCCAGTCTCTAACGTCCATGCTCAGATAATAAGACTGGTTTTATATGGTTAGGCTTTTAAATGGAGGATATATATGAAATTAAGGTGAAGCTGCTTCATTGCTTCTCTTTTTATTAGATTTTCCCTTTATTTTTATTTTTTTTATTGTTAACTGATATGACCCAAAAACCCATGAATATTGTTTGATTTTATGTGGGTTTTTTAGATTTGTAAATCTGAGAAAAGCTTGAAATATTTTCCTCACTGAGGTGTGGCTTGTATGTATTATCAACTACCAATGTACCTGTGAGAGAGTGAAAATTTATCAAGGATTTGGGCCCTTCTTTTTATCTTATTTTCTTTCCTATTTTTCTACCCAATTGAACAGTTAAACCGTTAAGGACTGTTATAAGAAGGAAACATCAGATAGCTGATTCGAATATTTTGCCAGACATGAAATGAAACCAAAACGAATGTTCAAACAAAAAAATGAAATTAAGAAAAGAAAATTAAAAAAGGTTAAAACAAACAAAGTTAGCTTCTTTTTTTGTTTCTGTGTTTGGCTGAAAACCTTTGGTGAACAAAAAAAGCTAAAAAGAAAGAAAAAAGATATACTTGTGCTGGTTTCCATTGGTCATTGCCAACATCCAATCCTATTCAAGTTTCACTTCTTTTTCCCACCACACACAATGTGCAGAGTCTTCTCATCACTCAGCTGTCTGTAACTATAAACTGTAAAGTAGTAGTGTGTATATCTAGATGCATAACTCTGTACTTTATTATTTAAATTTATTCAACGGTTCAAATTGCCTATAAATATCATTGAAAAATATTAAAAACATATATTTTGTTTAATAACGGTAGCTTTAAAAAGTATAATTTAAATTATCAAAAAATATAAGGTGTAATGGTAAAACATATTGTATTTCTACTGGAGAGATGCAATGAAGAGAAGCAGTTAAAACTTTAAACATTAATCATAAAATGGATATGAAAAATATTAAAAAATTGACTAGTGATCAATGACTTATACGTGAGATTTTAATTAAAATTTTTATGTTTTCCTAAAGTTATAGTAATATCGAAAATTACTGAAACAAAGATTTAAGCTAAACAAAAATTGAAAAAGGTTGTAATAAAAAATAATAAAAGAAGTTTGATAGATTTGGTGTTAGTTTAAATGCTACTTTAAATGACATTAACTGGATTTGGGATTTCTTTATTTAATGGAATGCATGCGGCCGTACGTTGAATGTATATAATATGGTTGGTTTACGATTTAGGTTTTGCTGACAAGGACTAGCCTTTACGTGGACTTCAAAATCGGAATATAAAATTTTAGGCGGATAATGTTTCAGTTTAATTAATTACACGTCATTTAACGCACGCATAAGACAATCCATGATCCGTCCCATTAATTTGTATTCCGCGTTAAATTGGAGTTTTTCCATACAATCCTAAGAATTAGGGGAAGGCAAAGGTTCACGTATATTATGAATCTCTGGGATCAATTTTTGTTGGAAAAAGTTAAGGTGAATTTTGTTTTTAACTGTTATTTTTCCATTCCATGTCTCATGTTTAATCTAATCATATTGTCTCTTTCAATTCCTCCAAAAACTAAGATTTTCTGCGAATCAAGTCTCTTCTACCCAAAAACCTTTAAACTACGGATAATTTATTCGATTTAAAAATTTTATTTATCTCCGTAAACCTTAATTGTCTTAAATGATAAAATCCAGATTTTAGGATTTTAATGTTGAATTAATTATTCAATTCCTTGTAGATTGTAATTTCTTATAATTTGTGTATTATTATGAGTTATAATTTTAAAATTCAAATAAAAAATGTAGTATTGACCTTATTTTTAAAAAATAATAATATTCATCTTAATTTTTAATTAAGTCTAATTTTCAAAGTGGGCAGCTGTGAAGGATTAAACTGTAGGTGATTTGTAGATAAAATGATAAAAAATGCTTTAAAACCCAAATTGCTTAACAGCAAAGATCAACTCAATAGTGTGATTAAGACAATCATAAGTGTAAGTATTATCAAAATTAAAAACTCCATGTGATTGTGTGATTGTGTGATATCAAAGTGGTTACAATGTTGTTTTAATATTTATAATTAAAGTATCTATCGAAGCGAGTCCAGTCACTAATCATTTGTATTCTGTAGATCTATTAAGGGGATAGATTCTGACCACGAATTTTAAAGATATTCTGTATCTAGAGCAAAGATTGAACCATCGACCATTGATTAAGATAGGAGAAACTCTTTCTATTTCACCTAACTTATGTGGTTAGACTTATAGCATATTTTAATTATATATAAGTATCATTAATTAAGCAAGAATAATAATTATCATTAAAACTGTTAGATTAATACAAAATTGCAACAAAAAGAGTGATTGGTGAAGGGTTGAAAGTTGAATTAATAAATTATTTATGGACTGAATTCAATCACTGAACAATTTTATCTTCTACTTTGTATTAAAAAGAATTCAGCCCTTGAAAAAAGTTATGGATAATAAACCACCTCCATAACATATTATATCATATTCTTCATTTCCTTTATTTTCTTTTTTGGGGTGGAAATCAAAGATCAAAGTTTGGTGATGATGAACAATTAAATGAAGCTTGTATGTTTGATATTATTCATCTCTGCTACATTGTTGGATTTGGCTGCTCCACTCACTGTTATTTCAATTTCTTTTTCTTTTTCTTTTTCTTTTTCTTTTTTTTGTCCTCCTAAAAGTATTTTCCAAATTTCAAAGTCAGAATTGTTAGGACAAGGAAAGCTATTCATGTTGGGGGTGGGCTGTTCTGTAGGGTTTACATATGTTTGGGGGGTTTCACCTATTAATGATTCAAGGTTTATATATAAGGGAAAGGGATGGATCTAATACACTTTTTCTTATATATTTTCGTAAATTTTTTATCTGATCTAATATTTGTAGTATATTAATTTAAAATAATATATATATTAATATTTATTGAACGGTTGAAATTTTTTATAAGAAATAAAGACTTAATGTTTTTAGCCCTGTACTATAATTAAATTATCACTTTGGTACTTATACTTTTTTTTTATTAATTTTGATTATCAATTTGATCCTGTACTCTCATTCTATATACCCTGTTACCATCTATGATATTTTATGATATTTTTAGAAAATCTTAAAACTTTATGATATTTTTTAATTTTTATTTTTGCATTTTATGAAAGTTCTGAATTTAAAGGAATTTAGATTTTTTAGTAAAAATATCAACATTTTCATAAAAATACAAAAATATTATAAAATTATTTAAAATTTTCATAAAATTTTAAGATTTTCTAAAAAATTCTAGAATTCCAAACAAAATGAAAGAACAGTGGCCAAACTGATAACAAAATAGAGTACATGTATAAAGTGATAATTTAGCTGAAGTATAGGTGCCAAAAAGGTATTAAGCCTAAAAATAGTTAATCTTTTATTTCCTTAAAATTATAATACATGATTTATATGAATGAAATATAAAATATGAAATGTTTGATTCTTCAAATAAAATCGCATAAAAATATACAAAATAATATACAACTGATGTAAATGTACCTCTCCTCATACATATATATTACTTGGAAAAGCAGCTAAAACATTGGGTTCCTACACCAAGAAGGATGGTGTTCGTATCCTTTCACTGTTAAATGTATCTCTAAATATCTACGAGTTTAAGGATTTTAAGTTTTTCATAATAAATTTAATCATTTATGAATTTATATCGTGTTTGTATATCTAGTTGTGTATAAGTAAAGTTTAAAGTATTAGATAAATTTTAAAATTTTAATTCATTAATATTATATAGATAATTTGAAATATTGTGAATTTTAATATGTTAATGTTATTTTCCTCATCTTGCTGTTTGTATTATCTTACCGTATCTAATATTACTAGATAAAAGTTTCTAGCTAATTATTGAAAATCCAAAATGCTTAACAAAGAAATACTAATTCTCAAAAAAAAAAAAAAAAATAACTTTTGTAATAAATTGAAAATTTAAGTATCGAATTTTTATTCACTATAGCAGAATGTGCAATCAATTGATATGCTTGAAATTTTGGGTGTAATTGATCAGGAGCCAATTGGTGAAGCTGCAAAGTTTTATAGGCTTTTTGCTGAAATCAACTAAAAACTTTACGAGGGATCAGAACATTCAAGATTGTCTTTTTGTATTAGACTTTTTCAGTTGAAATGTTTTAAGTGGTTGGACATGGCATTCTTTTACATTGTACTAGAGTTGCTTAAAGAGATGTTTCCTTTTGTCAAGTTTCCTTAGTCTTGTAAGGAGTCTAAAAAGATGATAAAAGATTTAAGAATGGGTTATGAGAAAATTCACAGTTGTTTGAATGATTGTATGATTTATTGGGGTAATCGAAAAGAGCAAGAGTTTTTCATGTGTGCAGTAAATCAAGATGGGTAATGGAAATATAAAAGACGTTGTCTTTGACGACAATGGCAAAACACAATTTAGAAAGAAGCTAGCAAAAATTTTACAGCATTTTCTTTTGATTTATTGGGGTGATCGAAAAGAGCAAGAGTTTTTCATGTGTGCAGTAAATCAAGATGGGTAATGGAAATATAAAAGACATTTTCTTTTAATATCTAGGCTTTAAAGAATCTTCATGTTTAAAAAGGCAATTAATTCTATGAGGTGGCACCATGAGGGTTGATGATGGTTTGTTAAGGCATCTTGTAGATTCCTTTGCATGGAAAACATTTGAATCCAAGTTTTCAAGTGATCCTCAAAATGTGAGGTTTAGGCTAGGAGCCGATGGATTTAATCCATTTAAGATTATGAGTACTTCCTATAGTACTTTGTCGGTTGTGTTAGTTCCTTAATGTAACATCCCAAAAATTGGATTGGAAGAAATTGAGTTAGTGAAACTGAGAGCGGTTATGTATTGAATTTGAGTTAAGGTTGTGATATTATGACAAGTGAATTGTTTTGGTTCAATGGTTAAGTGTTTTGGTTATGTGTGCGAGGGTCTAGGTTTGAATCTTCTTTATGTGTGCGAGGGTCTAGGTTTGAATTTTCTTTCTTAAAATTTTGCTATTTTACCTAAACCCCTACCTTTGAACAATTGGTTTATAAGTTAATTATGTTCAATTGATGTTAAGAATGAGTCTGTTGGTTCAATGGTTAAGCTTCTAAATACTCTCTGGTTTTATGTTCGGAACTTTGCGAAAACAATGAGAAAAATGTTTTTTTTTCCTTTATGCTTCTTTGTGAAATTATTTTATTTTGTTTTATTCTAAAATAAATAAATTCTTTTTTTTTCAAAAACTTCCTTGTTCTCATTCCTTTCTCTCCCCCTTCTTCCTATTCTTTTTATTTTTTTCTAATAACTCCGCTGCAGGTATTGTTAAGGAGATTTGTGTTCTTGGTTTGATTTAAAGGTTAGCAGGCGAGAGGTTTACGAATCAAGTTCTCTGGTGATCTAAGTTTCCATGTTACTGTTTTACAAGTGAGGGGTACGGAATTCATCCTTGTTGCTTCTGCATTGAATCCATATTAGGTCGGTAATTGATGTTTTCAAACGTGAAATTGCAAAATCACTCAAGTCAACAAAATGGATTTCAGTTTTTAGAACTAAAACTCCAAAAGAGATTATCCACTGCATATTAAGTAATATTAAGTAATTTCTTTAAGTGTTTCCTGTAAATGAACAAATAGCTTTTTAATGATTGTTTCCCATATGCGTATTTGAAAAATACTTACTAAAAATAGTTTTCCAAACGATTCAATAAAATTTCTCTAGATTCAGTCATAACTTTTAGACCGGGTTCGGGTGTTACACTTAAAATTTGCCTTCTTGGACATGCATGAAACAATATTCTTTTATTTTTTCCATGATAATTCCTAGGGAGAAACGCTTGGGTAATGATATTGTGGTGGACATGCAACCTTTAATAAATGAGTTGAAGTAGTTATAGGATGGGGTTTAGACATACGATGCATAAAAAAAAAGAACTTTAAGTTGCGTAGAGCATTGTTATGGACAATTAATGAGTTTTCCTCTTATACAATACACAAATCCTTTTGATTGGAGCATGAAAAGGCATTATGCTTGTCCTTGTTGTGATGCACAAACATGTTTGAAATGGTTATATCATGGTAAAAATGTAACACCCTGTACCTGACCCAATTGTCGGGTCTTAAATGTCACAATTAAATTGTCTTTCTTAACGGCCTTTATAGCTTGATTTATTTACAAACTTAGACAACGCAAAATTTTAAACACATATTTACCGTATAGCTTTATTCTAATCTCTTAGATGACAACATGTTTCAAAGTTTAAACTTTGAATAAATTCTCTATTATACAAGTACTAACATTCTTACAACCATTTTTCCCTTCTAGGTCTGTATACTTACACTTACTAAAGCTTTAGACTTAATTTGGTATAAATACACTTATTCAACCCCCGAGGCTTAGCCTCTAAAGGTGCTCCTCAATATATGCATGGTATAGCTGTGTCACCATTTGCATGAACTTGGTAGTGTATGGCTTGGTCCCTCCACGATCCTTGAGTCATGTCTTGACCTTACATTCAAGGTAAAATACACATAAGTCCAAAATAACTTAGTGAGAATCTATACAACAATACTAAAAAGTGACTTTTAAAGTCTCAGGTATTAAAGAAAACAAATGCACATAATTAAACTCCCTAAGTTTCATTAGAGATTCCGCAGTTTGATCAGCATAGACGATGCTCATTTGTTCTTCTTGAATGAATCATTGGCGGATATATTAGGGTGGATTTGGACTTGAGTACTTTTTCTGGCACCACTTTATTGGACTTGAATATGTCTAGCCTCGTTTCAAACTTTCACTTACCTTGCTGGATTCAATTATAAAAAGATAACCACACAAGCAGATATACGAAATGCTGACTACTTCTGGCGGACTTGTAGACGTTCCGCTAAAACAACAGATTCTTTCCCTGATCCCTTAGCTCCACATTGGACTCAACATCAACTTACTGTATTATCTCGACACATGCCTCCTTATGATTTAGCTTGTGCACATACCTACTTTTAAAGGAAGACTCATTTACTAGTATCTTCGTATGTAACGCCCCAAAATTTCTAATTTTATTATTGTAAAAATATGATACAAATATCTGTCAGCTTTCGTGGTTATGTGTTCTGAGAGTGTTTGGGAGGTCCCAAGTTCAAGCATTCGCTTGGGCAAATTTTGGTATTTTGAATGAATTAGGCCTTACTCTTATCTAGTAGGCTTTTATTTGATTGTTGGTAAAAATCTATCAGAATGGGCCTGCTGGTCTGGTGGTCAAGTGGAGTGTTAGTGTATAGGAGGTCCTGTGTTAGAGTCCCTTCACAAGTAGGGGAATTAATTTTGTTTGAGGCGTGTGGCGTGGTGGAGTTTAAATTAAACTGGACTGCTGAGTAGTTGTGTTTTAGTGGGTTAAGAGGGAGTGTTTTTAGGAGATAATTGGGGAGAACTTATCAAAATAAGATTTTCTTCTTATCAGTTTTCTATTTTCATTTTTCCCAACAAATTTTTGACGTTAGATTTTTGTTTCTCTGGCGTTTCTTCTCCCTTCTTGTTCACTTTTGGTTTTTGATCCCCTTTGGCCAAATCTTGTTTCTTCTCTTTCCCCTCTCTTTTCTTTTTCTTGATCGGTTCATCTTTTGCTTTATAGCCGAAATTCTCTTCTCTTTTCCCTACTCTTTTTGTTTCTGTATTTTTTGCAAGTCATCTCTTCGGGTGCAACTTTCGAATTCATCTGTTTCGGTAAGTGGAATTTTTCCCTTAGTTATCTTATTTCGATTAGGCAATTAACAAAGGGTTCGTTTTACTCTCGTTTACGTGCACGATTGGTTATCAGATTCGTCGCAGTAAGTTTTGAATCACCGTTGGTTTAGTTTCTCGATTTTTATGTTGGGATATTTGGTTTGATTGACAAATTAAGTGATTAATCTGGAGATATGTTGGTCGATTTTTAGGTTCTGGAGGCTTAGGAGTGCTTACGCATCAAAAACGATACCAGGTGTGTACCCGAAACGCAGCAAACAGGATTCGACAAAAAGCCGAAATTGCTTGCTGTTGAGAAATAAGAGGAAATGATGCGAAAAATTGTAACGGAAGGAAATAGGGGTGTTATAAACTTGGAAATCAACATTTTGCACTAAAATAGTTTTGGACAGCAACAATAGTCTAACTTTGAAAAATCATCAAAAATAGTGGGAATTTAGTTAGAGATTGAATAAAATATGAAATTAAATTTTATTGAGTCTGGTTTTTCATGGATGAAACAGTGTAAGCAATGAAATTGTAAATCATGAGATATAATAAATTTTGTGAGACAAGGTCAAATGATTTCGGGTTCCCCTGTTCTGACTTAGGAAAATCATCAAAAATCGTAAAAAATAATTAAGGGTTTAAATTTATATGTTTAAATCCTTAATGAGTCTATTTTCAAGAGAAACAAACTGAAACATCATCTAAATTCCGTACTAAGAGATAAATAATTTTTAGTAAGGAAAGGATGAAGCTGTCAAATAGAAGAATAGGGATAACATTAAAGATTTTACTGTACTTATTTGATAAACTATAAATTTTGAAAATTTTATGGTAGAAAGGTATATAAGTCTAGTTTCAAAAACATCAAATGGATCGTAAATTGGAATTCTGTAGCTCAAGATATAAATAATTTAGTGATAATGACTCAAGTAGACAACTTTGAATGAACATATAAGTAAATAGTGAAAACATATATGAGTATTGAGCTAGCATGAGTTACTTTAAAAATAGATCACACGGCCAAAGCCAATTTGGGCCTAGTGGGCCACACGGGAAGATCATATGGGCATGTGGGCCATTTTTACTAAAATGTTTTTAAGGTTACACGGGTCACCCAAGTCGACTGTGAACTTACTGTAGGGTCGGTAAGCGCTATTTAGACCCCTAAATGTGTGAATTTGGCTGAATGATATCTGTACTGAGAATGTTAATATCTAAACTGAAATATGTATTGAAATTGCATCATAGCATATCATCCATTGTATGTTGCATTGCATTGGGTTGGGGGTTGTTATTCGGAGGAAGTGTGCTAAAAACCTTTAAGCCTAATTTACTGGTAGCTCCATTACAAACTACTGTTTTGTGCCGCATTCAGTACTACTTGGAGTGTAAGGATGGGTGTGTTAGTTATATCCCCACATAGAGTGTAGGGTTGGACGGAAATGGTGTGTAGAGGCTGGTTGGGTAGGATTTTGCTCTTGCATAATCATATCGACATCTTGTGATGGGCTAATGCCCTCGCATTTTGAAACAGATTGAGATGGGCTAAGGCCCAAACTGTCACTGATACTGAAAAGGGCTTAGGCCCAAGACTGTTCAATTGTGCACTGTGAATACTGATTGTTTGTTTGTTTCTATAGGATTACACACTGAGTTTACGTAAACTCACCCTTTTTGTTTCATGTGCAAAGGTAATCCCCAGACTTAGACAGATCGGTGCGAAGGAGGACTCAGCGGTGACCACAATAATTTTTGGACTTCATGGTTTTCAATTTACGATTTATGATTTGATTATTATTGATTATTTGGGTTGTAATTTAAGGACCCTCTGGGACTTTAGTTTTAAATTTGAGTTTTTATTTATTTATTTTACTTTATGAATTTATACCTGTGGTTCATAGGAAATTCAGTTTTGAAAAAGTTAAAGTAATTTCTAAACGCATGATCACCTAAACTGTTTTATTAAAGCTTCCGCTACGAAGGATGTTTCAAAACAAATGTTTTAAATGAATAAAGACGACTTCCTAAGTTCTAACAAAGGTTTACTAAAGATAATAACATGGAATGTTTTCATCGTAACAACGAGGTTTTAAAAACACTATCGTGTGACATTGCTAGATACAACCATAACGTCTAGGCCGGGTTTGGGGTGTTACATTTAGTGGTATCAGAGTCAGGTTATAAAACTCAGCTGTGGATTATGGGTTTTACAAAAGAAATGGGCTTTTGAAAAATTGATTGATTTCCAAATGATTTGAAATGTTTTTACTGAGTAAGTGGTACACTGAGTCTTCGGCGCCGATCTTGTAAGTATCCTGAACTGTGATTTATTTTAAACTGGAACTATTATGGATAGTATATTCTAAAACTACTATAGGTAGCAAACTATACTGAAAACACTCTAGTTAATGTATACTAAAAATTGTAGAGAAACTGAAATCTGTAGTGAGAATACGAATTACGAAAACAAACTCTGAATAACTGATACTGTTTTGCATAAAACATTTGTTAATAAACACTAGAACTGTAACTGATTCAAAAAACTATTAATACAGATAAACGTGATTAGATAATGAGCGCACAAGGTATCTGCGGACGGGGTACTAGAGGCCAAGGTAGAGGCTGCAAAGGAGCTCGAGCTGAGTCCTCTTCACTGGGTAGCATACCAAATTTGGATACGAGTGAGACAAAGCAGTGTCGCCTGCTACTGAGACTGGGTCTCAAGATCACATGGCTGGGGATGACGCATTGTCCCAGGCTATGCTAAGGATTTTGGAGAGGGCCGCTGGGCCCAATACTGGATCTGGGGGCCGAGGGTCGGTTATGGAATGACTCCAGTCCAATGGAGCTGAGCTCTTTAGGGATGTCACTAGAGTTTCCCCTAATGTGGCCGATTACTGGATTAAGGCCACGGAGAGGATTATGGATGATTTAGATTGCACCCTTCAGCAGAAATTAAAGGGTGCAGTCTCACTACTGCGACATGAGGCTTACCAATGGTGGCTTACTATTAAGGAGGGCACTCAGCCTGAACGTCTGACCTGTGAGTTCTTTAAGATGCCTTCTAGGGAAAATATATGGGAGCCAGTTATGTGGACGCCCGTAGGAGGGAGTTTCTAAATTTGGCACAGGGAGATCGATCAGTGGTCGAGTATGAAGTCGAGTTTCTAAGACTGAGCCGCTATACACGAGGTATGGTGGCATCAGAGTATGAGCGATGTGTTCGCTTTGAAGATGGCCTCAAGGATAACTTGAGGGTTCTGATAGCTCCGCAGAGGGAGTGAGATTTTTCTGCCTTGGTCGAAAAGGTGAAGATCGCCGAGGAGGTTAAATGCACTGAATGCCAAAACCATAATAGAGAGAGAGGTAGGAGCAAGAGGGATTTAGAGCCCTCGAGTTCTGTGCAGAGGTCTAAGAAAAAGGCCAGAGCTGATGGGCCAGTCAGAGCTACGCCCTGTTGCTGCTACTAGACTGCAGTTATGTAATGATTGTGGTAGATGCCATCAGGACGAGTGTTGGAAGAGGACTGGGATAATCTATAATGGTTAACAAGCTATTTAGAGACGTTCTTTTAGAGGTTCAAGAAGAAATCTTTCTGGCTAATCTGATAGAGCTTCCCTTTGGGGAGTTCGATTCAATTCTGGGGATGGACTGGTTGGTCAAGCATTGTGTTAGCTTTGACTGCATGACTAAGAGGGTCGTACTGAGGACTAGAGAGGATAAGGAGGTAGTCATGATTGGAGAACACCAGAATTACTTATCTAATATGATCTCTGCACTAGTGGCAGAGAAGATGGTTTGTAAGGGATGTGAGGAATTTTTGGCCTACATAAGTGTTTCGGATTTTGGGGATTCTACAGTTAAGGATATCATAACGGTAATGGATTTTTTGGATGTCTTTCTTGAGGAGCTATCGGGATTACCTCCAAATCGTGAGTTGGAATTTGGGATTGAGCTACTTTCAGGTACAGCTCCAGTGTCCATCGCTCCCTATCGAATGACACCAAAGGAGCTTGTGGAGCTTAAGGCTTAGATTCAGGAGCTGTGCTATTGATTTTTGAGGCAGTTGGGAGGATTATCTACCGCTAGCAGAGTTCACCTATAATAACAGTTTCTAGTCTCACATCTAGATGGCACCTTACGAGGCACTATATGGTCATAAGTGTCGCACTCTTTTATGTTGGACTGAGTTGGCGAGTGACGTGTTCTAGGTCCTGAGTTGGTTTCTAAGACAGAGGATAAGGTTAGATTGACTCGGGATCAACTAAAAGCTGCTTCTGACTGACATAAATTTTATGCAGACCTAAAGTGACGTGAGATTGAGTATTTGGTGGGGGACTTTGTATTCCTTAAAGTCTCGCTATGGAAGAAGGTACTGAAGTTTGGTTGTAAGGGCAAGTTGAGCCCTAGGTTTATTAGACCTTACCGTATTTTGAAGCGAGTGGGACCAGTCGCTTATCAGTTGGAGCTACCTCCAGAGTTGGATCATATCCATGATGTGCTCCACCTCTCGATGTTAAGGCTCTACTGCTCTGATCCTACTCACATCGTTTTCATTGAGGAGATTGAGGTTAGGCCAGACTTGACCTTTGAGGAGGAGTCGGTTCAGATTCTTAATCATGATGTTAAGGTTCTGAGTAGGAAGTCTATTCCTCTAGTAAAGGTTCTACGATGTAATCATAGCACCAAGGAGGCCACATGGGAGCCTGAGGATGCGATGCATCAGCAGTATCCTCATATATTCTGATCTGGTAAATTTGAAGACAAAATTTTCTTTTAGAGTGGTAGAATTGTAACGCCCCTAAATTTTTAATTTTATTATTGTGAAAATATGATACAAATATCTGTCAGCTTTAGTGATTATGTGTTCTAGGAGTGTTTGGGAGGTCCCAAGTTCAAGCCTTCGCTTGGGCAAATTTTGGTTTTTAAATGAATTAGGTCTTACTATTGTTCAGTAGGATTTTATTTGATTGTTCGTAAAAATATATCAGAATGGGCCTACTGGTCTGGTGGTTAAGTGGAGTGTTAGTGTGTAGGAGGTCCTGTGTTTGAGTCCCTGCGCAAGCAGGGGAATTAATTTTTGTTTGAGGCCTGTGGTGTGATGGAGTTCAAATTAAATTTGACTATTGAGTAGTTATGTTTTAGTGGGTTAATAGGGAGTGTTTTTAGGAGATAATTGGAGAGAAGTTATCAAAATAAGATTTTCTTCTTATCAGTTTTCTATTTTTTTTTTCCCAACAAATTTTCTGATATTAGATTTTTGTTTCTCTACCGTTTATTCTCCCTTATTGTTCACTTTTGGTTTTTGTTCCCCTTTAGCCTAATCTTGTTTCTTCTCTTTCCCCACTCTTTTCGTTTTCTTGATCGGTTCATCTCTTGCTCTATAGCTGAAATTCTCTTCTATTTTCCCTACACTTTTTGTTTCTTTATTTTTTGTGAATAATCTCTTTGGGTGCAACTTTCAACTTCATCTGTTTCGGTAAGTGGAATTTTCCCCCTTAGTTATCATATTTCGATTAGGCAATTAACAAAGGGTTCATTTTACTCTCGTTTAGGTGCTGTTCAAAGGTTTTTAAGCAGATATTCCAGCGTGTGGAGATGACTGGTTATCGGATTCGTCGTGGTAAGTTTTTGAATCATCGTTGATTTAGTTTCTCGAGTTTTATGTTTGGGATATTTGGTTTGATTGAAGAATTAAGTGATTAATCTGGAGATATGTTGGTCGATTTTAAGTTTCGAGGCTTAGAGTGCTTCGATCGTAAATGATACCGGTGTGTGTACCAAAACGCAAAAAACGGGATTTGGCAAAAAACAGAAATTGCTTGCTATCGAGAAATAAGAGAAATAAGAGAAAATGATGCGAAAAATTGTAGTGAAAGGAAATAGGGGTGTTATAAAACTTGGAAATCAACATTTTGCACTAAAATAGTTTTGGACAACAGCAGTAGTATAACTTTGAAAAATCATCAAAAATAGTGGAAATTGAGTTAGAGATTGAATAAAATATGAATTAAATTTTATTGAATCTGGTTTTTCATGGACGAAACAATATAAGTAATGGAATTGTAAATTATGTGATATAATAAATTTTGTGAGACAAGGTCATAATGATTTCGGGTTCCCTTATACTGACTTAGGAAAATCATCAAAAATTGTAAAAAATAATTAGGGGCTCAAATTTATATGTTTAAATCCTTAATGAGTCTATTTTCAAGAGAAACAAATAGAAACATCATCTAAATTTCGTATTAAGAGACAAATAATTTTTAGTAAGGAAAGGATGAAGCTGTCAAACAGTAGAATAGGGATAACTTTAAAGATTTTACTGTACTTATTTGATAAACTATAAATTTTGAAAATCTTGTGGTAGAAAGGTATATGAGTCTAGTTTAAAAACATCAAGCAGATCGTAAATTGGAATTCTGTAGCTCAAGATATAAATAACTTAGTGATAATGACTCAAGTAAACAACTTTGAATGAACATATAAGTAAATAGTGAAAACATATATGAGTATTGAGCTAGCATGGGTTACTTTAAAAATGGATCACACGGCCAAGGCCAATTTGGGCCGAGTGCGCCACGGGTGTGTTGGTCCACACGGGCAGATCACATGGGCATGTGAGCCCATTTTTACCGAAATGTTTTTAAGGTTGCACGGGTCGCCCAAGTCGACTGTAAACCTACTGTAAGGTTAGTAAACTCAACTTAGACCCCTAAATGCGTGAATTTGACTGAATTATATTTGTACTAAGCATGTTAATATCTGAATTGAATATATGTACTAAAATTACATCATAACATATCATCCATTGTATGTTGCATTGCATTGGGTTGGGGGTTGTTATTCAGAGGAAGTGCACTGAAAGGCTTTAAGCCTAATTTACTGGCAGCTCAGCTGCAAACTTCTGTTTTGTACTGCATTCTATACTACTTGGAGTGTAGGGATGGGTGGGTTGATTATATCCCCACATGCAGTGTAGGGTTGGATGGAGATGGTGTGTAGAGGCTGGTTTGGTAGGATTTTGCTACTGCATAACTGTTACTGCTACTTTGATGGGATAAGGCCTTACTACATTTTGACACTATACTAAGATGGGCTAAGGCCCAAACTGTCACTGATACTGAAAAGGGCTTAGGCCTAAGACTATTCAACTGTGCACTGTGAATACTGATTATTTGTTTGTTTTTGGGGATTACACACTGAGTTTACGTAAACTCACCCTTTTTGTTTAATATGCACAGGTAATCCCCAACTTAGACGGATCGGTGCGATGGAGGACTCAGCGGTGACCACAGTAATTTTTGGACTTCATGGTTTTCAATTTACGATTTATGATTTAATTATTATTGATTATTGGGGTTGTAATTTAAGGACCCTCTGGGACTGTAGTTTTAAATTTGAGTTTTTATTTATTTGTTTTACTTTATGGATTTATACCTACGGGTCATTGGAAATTCGGTTTTCAAAAAGTTAAAGCAATATTTAAATACATGATCACCTAGACTATTTTATTAAAGCTTCCGCAATGGGGATGTTTCAAAACAAATGTTTTAAATGAATAAAGACGACTTCCTAAGTTCTAACAAAGATTTACTAAAGATAATAACATGGAATGTTTTCATCGTAACAACGAGGTTTCAAAAACACTATCATGTGACATTGTCAGATACGACCATAACGTCTAGGCCAGGTTTGGGTGTTACATCGTAGGTGGCCTTTGAATATAAAATTTGACTAATAGTTAAGTGTAACACTCCAAACCCGGCCCAAACACCATAACCAGATCTGGCATTTCACTAAGGAGACTTTAAAAGATGTCGCAATTTCGGAAAAAATATTTTTCTTCAGTTTAACCTTTTATTCGGGAAAACTAAATGGTTGAATAAGTTGCAAAAGATATACATTTTATATTAATGCCTTAGTTTAATTAAAACGTAAAATTTAAATGTCTAATAATAATAAAAGCCCAAAATAAAACCAAAAAAAAAATGTGAAGCTAATGGCCCGTGGCCTTATTAAAATGAAATTTAAAACCCGCTAATTAAAAATAATAATAAATAAATAAACTAAGTAAAGTCTTTTGCTGAATCAAAATATTCTCTCGCATTGCCACCTTGCGCTCCTCTCCAGCCCGGCCCGAAGCACTAGGTGCTACCTGAAAGATATTAAATAATAGGGTGAGTCGCGAGACTCAGTGTGCAACCCTCGTGCACCATCAGATTGGGCCTTAGCCCCACAGAACAGATAACAAAATGTAATATATCAAGAATTATGAAAAGCTCAACCCAATCCTAGGTTTCCATCCGCTACACACCACCCTTACATGCCAATCACACCATTGGGGATTTCTACAATCAACCCACACCGCTACACACCATCGATGGCAGTCATGCTGCAGTTAGCTGCTCATCCTCAGATCATGGCAATAGGCACTACAACAAATCATGGCAAAAAGCCACTACAACAGATCATGGCAAAAAGCCACTATAACAGATCATGGCAAAAGCCACTACAACAGAAAACTTCCCCTTTCATCAATCACCCAACCCCGTGCAATCAGAGAAATCGGCATACATATAAAACATATCATCTCAATAGAAACATTCACTTATGAATGACAGAAATCACTACCCTGGAGATTCACCTTTACCCTCCTCAGGTTTCAACCGGTATGCCGGGATTTCGGCATTTAAAAGAATATAGTAGATTTATATACATGTACTAACAAACAATCTAAATGGTGTGGAAAGTTACACACCTAATAAATACGTAGTACTACCCTCTATGTCGATTCCCTCGCTAATCAGATCTACTGCCCTTTGTCTACAACTCTGTTCAAAAGCCGAAGAACGCGAAGATAAGGCCTCTCCTATATTCGGCCAAGGGTTAGTGTTTTACCCGAACTATATGTTTAAATTAACAGATCTCCTTACCTTGAAATCCCTAAAGAAATACGATCCGAGTGCTACTGAACTTTGGCTTAGAAATCTAAGCGGTTGAATCCCCTTCAAATCCTGGAATACCGCAAATTAAAAAAAAAACACACGATTAGTTAACCATATAGCCATTCGGCTAAGATCTCTAAAATCTAGAAAAAGATTGAAATATCGCGAATCAACACTTACCTTTAGTTTTCTTCAAGATTCGGCACAAGCAGACACTACAGAAGGAATTTGGCAATCACAAGAGATGAGATCTAGGGATTTCAGCTTTTAAGAGAAGAAAAATAAACCACTTAACAAAGTTTAAGAGCCAATTCGAGTAGAAGGAGAAAAGAAAAGAAGACAGGAAATAACAGAGAACTTACCGAAATATGGAATAGGGGTTCGACTATGGTGAATACTTCAAGAAAAAGAACCGAATTGAATGATGCTAAGACTTAGAGATTTCAGCTACAGGAACAAACAAGAACGTAGTTTCGGCTTTTAGTGAATGGGAGAAGAATAACAATAAGGGTCAGAAGATTCGGCTAAAAGGGAATTTCAAAGAAAAAGAAAGGGTGAGGGAGATGGTGAATTTCGGCTTTTAGAAGAGAGAAGATGAGAAAAGAAAACAAATAAGATGGCCCTCAAATTTTTGGCACATCCCCTTGCCTATACCAAACCAATTTTTCCCCCTTTACTGTGTTTGATTTTCAGCCAACTCTGCAACCAAGAGATCACTCTTATCATTCTATCCCTTATCCTTAACAAAGCACTCATCCAACAGAGACCTACACCACACCACTACTTCCCCTTTATCTACATTATATCCACAGAATTTAAAACATAAAATCCCCCTAGTTAATAGCCACATTGCCGTCCCCTCCTAGCTCCCTTTAGTGCCAAAATTGGCCCAACTTTATGGGCTCCAAACGGCCACAAATTGGGGCTCTCCCATTGCCTATTGATGCCATCTATAACTCCCCTTTACCGCGCCCATTGCTGTTGGGCCACAAGCCCAGTTTGTCAATTAAACTACCAAGACTTTATTTTAAGCCCTAGAGTGTCTAAACAAAATATTTAATCAAGGCCTCAGCCCAAACCTGAGCCCCATTTGCACCTTAAATTCTCAAATTAACACATTAAACATGTCTACACATTAAACGCATAAGCCCACTAATTCAGGATGTTACAGTTCTACCCCCTTTAAAATAAATTTGGCCTCGAAATTTACCTGATCAAAAGAGATGGGGATACTATTGTCGCATAACATCCTCTGGCTCCCAAGTTGCTTCCTCCGCGCCTTGTTTTCGCCACAACACCTTGACCAAAGGGATAGACTTCCTTCTCAACACCTTTATGTCCCGGTCCAAAATTTACACTGGCTCCTCCTCAAAGGACAAGTCTGGCCTTACTTCAAGCTCTTCCACCGACACAACATGCGATGGATCAGAATGGTAACGTCTTAGCATTGAGACATGGATCACATCATGTAACTGCTCCAACTCTAAAGGTAACTCCAATCGATACGCCACTGGG
The DNA here is from genome assembly GCA_025506655.1 of Gossypium rotundifolium. Classification (NCBI taxonomy): domain Eukaryota; kingdom Viridiplantae; phylum Streptophyta; class Magnoliopsida; order Malvales; family Malvaceae; genus Gossypium; species Gossypium rotundifolium. Next base: position 158,052,852 of record CP106722.1, on the reverse strand, counting down.
CCCACACGTTCTAGTACCGACAAGGTCCAATAAACCAGGGACTTAGCTTACCCTTCCAACCAAACCTCATTACCTTCTTCCACGGTGATACTTTCTAGAAGACTTGATCTCCTACTGCAAATTCCATCCCCTTCCATTTAAGATCCGTATACGACTTTTTTCGATCAGACGCTTCCTCCAGCCGAGCCCGAATTAACCTAACTTTCTCTTCCGTTTCAGACACTAGTTCTAGGCCCAACACCTAACGCTCACCGAACTCTGTTCAACAAGTTGGGGTACGACATCTCTTTCCGTATAACGCTTCATAAGGCGCCGTCCAAATACTAGATTGATAACTATTATTGTACGCGAATTCCGCCAAAGGTAAATACTCTTCCCAGCTTCCCCTAAAATCGATGATGCAACCTCTTAGCATATCCTCTAAGATCTAAATTACCCTCTCAGACTAACCATTAGTCTGTGGATGAAAAGCGGTGATGAAGTCTAGCCTTGTTCCCATTGCCTGATGCAGAGCCTTCCAAAACCGTGATGTAAACCTAGGGTCTCTATCCGATATAATCGGCACAGGTACACCATGCAGTCTCACCACCTCAGCCACATACAGCTTAGCCAACCTTTGCAGAAAAAAGTCAACACGAACCGGTATCAAGTGAGCAGACTTCGTTAGCCGATCCACAATCACCCAAATTGAATCGTTTTTAGTGGGCATAAGGGGTAACCCACTAACAAAACCACTGCGGAATCTTTACCTGCTGCAACAACCCCGAAGGAAACTGGTGTTCTACTTTCACTTGTTGGTACGTCAAACACTTACTCACGAATTCTGTTATCTCTCGCCTCAGACCTGGCCACTAGAATTGTTCTCGCAAATCCAGGTACATCTTAACCCCTCCAGGATGCATAGCTTAAGGGCTACTATGCGCCTCCTAAAGAATCATCTGCCTTAACTCCACATCCTTTGGCATACAAACTCTCTTACGAGAACATAGGACTCCATCACCATTCAAACTATAGTCCTCTCCTTCACCACTTTGCACTTGCCAGAGTCGAGCACTCAAAACATCGTCTAGAAGTTGCTTCTCCTTGATCTGACTTGTCCACATAGGTCTCACTTGGAGCTCAGCTACCAAACTTCCATCCTCAGACAGACTAAGATGAGCGAACATCGCCCTCAAATTCGCTATTGCCTTCCGACTCAGCTCATCTGCCACCACATTAGCCTTACCCGGATGATATTCGATCGAGCAGTCATAGTCCTTCAAGAGTTTAATCCACTTATGTTGTCTCAGATTCAACTCCTTCTAGGTAAGGACATACTTCAGGCTCTTATGGTCAGTGTAAATAATCGACTTCTCCCCGTACAGGTAGTGTCCCCAGATCGTCAGAGCGAACACTATCACCGCCAATTCTAGATCATGCGTAGGGTAGTTCAACTCATGCGGTCTTAACTGTCAAGACACATACGCAACCACTTTTCCATCTTGCATCAGCACACACCCTAAACCGTGTGTGACTCATCACAGTAGACGGTAAATTCTTTTCTCCCTTCTGGCTGAATTAACACTAGCGCTTCCATCAAGATTCTCTTCAGCTACTCAAAGCTCTCCTACTGTTTGTCGGTCCATACAAACGATACTCCCTTCCTCAACAACTTAGTTAAAGGTGCCGCTATCAATGAGAACCCTTCAACAAACCTTATTTAGTACCCGGCCAATCCCAAGAAACTTCAAACTTCTGCCACAGACTTCGGCGGTTTCCAACTAATACAGCCTCTATCTTTCGAGGGTCCACCCTAATTCCCTCTGCGGAAACTACATGCCCTAAGAAAGTTAATTCTTTCATTAACTCGACTTCATCGAACTTTATGCATAACCGCTTCTTCCTCAAAATTTGTAACACCACACGAAGATGTGCATCATACTCCTCCTCAGACTTGGAATAAACCAGAATATCATCGATAAACACCACAACGAGCCGATCAAGATATGGTTGAAACACCCGATTCATCATATCCATAAATGCTGCTGGCGTATTTGTCAACCCGAACGACATCACTAAGAACTCATAATGACCATACCGAGTCCGAAATACCATCTTATGAATGTCTCTTTCCTTAACTCTTAACTGATGATATCCCGACCTTAAGTCAATCTTAGAAAAGACCGAAGCTCCTTTGAGGTGATCGAACAGGTCGTCGATTCTTGGTAGTGGGTACTTGTTCTTAATCGTTAACTTATTCAGTTGACGGTAGTCCACGCATATACGCATGGATCCGTCCTTCTTCTTCACAAATAGGATCGGGGCTCCCCACGGAGACACACTTGGTTGGATAACACCACGATCCAATAGTTCCTAGATCTGAGCTTTGAGTTCCACCAACTCCTTTGGCGCCATTCTGTAAAGAGCAATGGACACTGGAGCTGTACCCGGAAGTAGCTCTATTCCAAACTCCACTTCGCGATCCGGGGGTAATCCTGGCAACTCCTCAAGAAAGACATCCGCAAAATCCTTGACTGTCTGAACCTCATCGACAATCACCTCTTTAGCATTCAAAGCACAGATAAAAGTTAGAAATGCGTTGCATCCTTTCCAAATCATCTTAATAGCCTTCAATGTCGATACTATATTGGACAAATAGTTCCATCTTTCCCCTAACACAACCACCTCCCCGCCTTCCGGGGTACTCAACACCATGCGCTTGGTCTCACAATCCAACTTAGCACGGGGTTTAGTCAACCAATCCATTCCCAAAATAAGGTCAAACTCTCCAAACGGTAATTCCATTAAGTCTGCCGGGAACACTACTCATTGAGTCTCTAAAGGTACGTCTCTAAACAGTTTGTCCACTACCCTAGATTGTCCTAGAGGGCTAACCACAATCATCTTCCTATTAGTTGTTTCAGAGTCTAAACTTAGGGTCTCAGATACCAAACATGCAATATAGGAGTGGGTTGACCCAATATCAATTAAAGAAAGGTATGGGCTAATAGAAATAAGAAACATACCGGTTATGACATCCGGTGCGTCACCATCCTCCCGTCAACGTGCTGCATAGACTAGACCCGGCTGCCTTGCGTCTACATTTCCAGTACCCCTACCAGGTGCTCCACGATCCCGATCGAATCTATTTCCTCCTCTAGCACTGCCACGACCCCTCGGTACTAGCTGACCACCTCTCCTAACCTGATCAGAATCTCATCCCGTGGTCAGGCTCGCTTCCACTGTGGGAGTCCTTAATCATATGCTCCGTGGATCCACACCTAAAGCATCCACCGGTTCTCATTCTACACTCCCTATAATACACCTTCCCACATGAAGGACATGATCGATTCTGACCCGTCGGAGCACGAGCTGGCCCATCAAACCTAGGCATTTTCTGAAAATTTTTGATGATCCCGACGGACCAAAATTCTTCTTATTTCGATTTCGATCCTTATCCTTATTCTGCTTCTTAGTCCGCTTCACCTCCTCATATATTTTAGCTTTCTCAACCAAAATCATAAAGTCCCTTTCCCGCTGCGGTGCTACTAATACCCTCAGCTCATCCCTTAGTCCATCCTCGAATCGTACGCAACGCTCATAGTCAGTCACTACAATCCTTCGAGCGTAACGGCTCAACCATAGAAACTCCACCTCGTATTCAGATATAGACTTACTTCCATGTACCAAGTTCAGAATGCCTTTTTATGTGCATCCATATAACTGGCCCCGATGTACTTTCCCTGGAACGACTCTTTAAAGAAGTCCCAATCAATACGGCCTGCGTAAGTACCCTCCTTCACCATGAGCCACCACTGATAGGCCTCGTCTCGAAGAAGAGACACGACCCCCTTCAACTTTTTCTCCACAATGAAGTCAAGGTCATCCATTATGCACTCAGTTGCCTCTAACCAATACTCAGCTGTGTTAGAGGATACGCCAGAAACTCCCCTAAACATCTCTGCTCCATTGGCTAGGAGTCATTCAGACACAGACTTCTGAGCTCCAGAACCCGTGCCTACTCCAGCCACTCCTTCAAGGACCCGCAGCATCGCCTGAGACACTGCATCATCTCCACCCGTTTGGTCCTAAAATTCTCCCTCCACAGCTGGTAGATCTGACATCTCATTTCCTGGCCCGTGACTAGACCCTACTGGTTCGGACACGGTCATCCTACCCCTACCACGACCACGCGGCGGATGTCCTCGACCCCTTGTACTCATCGTCCTAATATTGCCTTTATCTAATTTAAGAAAATTTTATGAATTATTAACTCTTTTCGCTGATTATCCACGACCAATTTTATGAAAAAGTAATTTGATAGTGGTTCTTTCGAATTCAAAATTATATCTGAAGGTTCAGTCTCAAGTCTACTACCTTAATTCAGAGAATCACATACATTCACAATCAGCATACAGAGGGCATTCACAAACTTACGTTCATCACCTAGGGGCATTTTCGTCCTTTCACTACCCAGGGTATTTTCATAATTTATCCTACAGGGATATTTTTGTAATTTTCAAAATAGGGTATCTTGGTGATTTTACAAAATAGGGGTATTTTGGAAATGTTGCAACTTTTGATAATTTTCCAAATCAAGGGCGTTTTGAAAAATTTTCAAATCAAGGGTGTTTTGGTAAAAAAAATTTCAAATCAAGGGCATTTTGATAAACTTGTTTTTTTTTCAAAACTAGGGGCATTTTGGATAATTTTTACAAAACTAGGGTGGCTGGTCTCTTTCAGGTTTTAGATAGAAACTTTTGGCCCGTTAACAAGTCCTCACGTTTAAGGTGAATAGTCACTACGCATCAGGTAGGATTCTAGCGAAGAGGAGGTGAGTCACTAGGACTGCTTAAATACCAAGCTCTCCCTGGATCCAATCCTAGACATGTATATGCCTGTTGCCACACCTTAACTCAGCGACTTATTCCCGGGTTTGTTTAATTAGGTTAAGTTTTATGGAAGTTGAAAAGTATGATGTAAACTAGGCCTAAAGTCCCCAAATTCTATTTAAACTAATCTACGTCCCTTAAAGCCCATCAAGCCCATATATATATATATATATATATATATCACACAATGATTTAGAATACTTACATGGCGGACTTGGGCCGGAGACGCAGGTGCCATGCCAAGTTAATAGACCTGTATCATTTATAAGAATGCATGTTTCAAAACCCATCTTTAGAAAAAGTTTTGAGCCCAAAAACCCAAAGCCGAGCTTTGAACTGGACTCTGATACCAATTTGTAACACCCCAAACCCGGCCCAAACACCATAACCGGATCTGGCATGTCACTAAGGAGATTTTAAAAGATGTTGCAATTTTGGAAAAAATATTTTTCTTCAGTTTAACCTTTTATTCGGGAAAACTAAATGGTTGAATAAGTTGTAAAAGATATACATTTTATATAAATGCCTTAGTTTAATTAAAACGTAAAATTTAAATGTCTAATAATAATAAAAGCCCAAAATAAAACAAAAAAATATGAAGCTAATGACCCGTGGCCTTATTATAATGAAATTTAAAACCCGCTAATTAAAAATAATAAAAAATAAATAAACTGAGTAAAGTCTTTTGCTGAATCAAAATATTCTCTCTCATGGCCACCTTGCGCTCCTCTCCAGCCCGGTCCGAAGCACTAGGTGCTACCTGAAAGATATTAAATAATAGGGTGAGTCGCGAGACTCAGTGTGCAACCCTCGTGCACTATCAAATTGGGCCTTAGCCCCACAGAATAGATAACAAAATGTAATATATCAGGAATTATGCAAAGCCCAACCCAATCCTAGGTTTCCATCCGCTACACACCACCCTTACCTGCCAATCACACCGTTGGGGATTTCTACAATCCACCCACACCGCTACACACCATCGATGGCAGTCATGCTGCAGTTAGCTGCTCATCATTAGATCATGGCAATAGCCACTACAATAGATCGTGGCAAAAAGCCACTACAATAGATCATGGCAAAAAGCCACTACAACAGATCATGGCAAAAGCTACTACAACAGAAAACTTTCCCTTTCATCAATCATCTAACCCCGTGCAATCATAGAAATCGATATACATATAAAACATATCATCTCAACAGAAACATTCACTTATGAATGACAAAAATCACTAACCTGGTGATTCGCCTTTACCCTCATCGAGTTTCAATAGGTATGCCAGGATTTCGGCATTTAACAGAATATAGCAGATTTATATACATGTACTAACAAACAATCTAAATGGTGTGGAAAGTTACACACCTAATAAATACGTAGGACTACCCTCTATGTCGATACCCTCGCTAATTGGATCTATTGCCCTTTGTCTACAACTCTGCTTAAAAGCGGAAGAATGCGAAGATAAGGCCTCTCCTATATTCAGCCAAGGGTTAGTGTTTTACCCGAACTATACGTTTAAATTAACAGATCTCCTTACCTTGAAATCCTAAAAGTAATACGATCCGAGTGCTACTGAACTCTAGCTTAGAAATCTAAGCGATTGAATCCCATTCAAATCTCGGAATGCCGCAAATTAAAGAAAACACTCGATTAGTTAACCATATAGCCATTCGGTTAAGATCTCTAAAAGCCAGAAAAAGATTGAAATCTCGCGAATCGACACTTACCTTTAGTTTTCTTCAAGATTCAGCACAAGCAGACACCACAGAAGGAATTCGACAAACACAGGAGATGAGATCTAGGATTTCGGCTTTTAAGAGAAGAAAAATAAACCACTTAACAAAGTTTAAGAGACTATTTGGCTAGAAAGGGAAAAGAAAAGAAGAGAGAAACTAACAGAGAACTTACCGAAATATGGTATAGGGGTTCAACTATGGTGAATACTTCGGGAAAAAGAACCAAATGGAATGATGCTGAGACTTAGAGATTTCGACTACAAGAATAAACAAGAATGTAGTTTCAGGTTTTAGTGAATGGGAGAAGAATAAAATGGGGGTCAGAAGATTTGGCTAAAAGGGAATTTCAAAGAAAAAGAAAGGGTGAAGGAGATGGTGATTTTCGGCTTTTAGAAGAGAGAAGATGAGAAAAGAAAACAAATGAGATGGCCTCAAATTTTAAGACATCCCTTGCCTATACCAAACCGATTTCCCCCTCTCCTATGTTTGATTTTCGACCAACTCTGCAACCAAGAGATCACTCTTATCATTCTATCCCTTATCCTTAACAGAGCACTCATCCAACAGAGACCTACACCACACCAGTACTTCCCCTTTATCTGTGTTATATCCACATAATTTAAAACATAAAATCCCTCTAGTTAATAGCCACATTGTCGTCCCCTCCTAGCTCCCTTTAGTGCTGAAATTGGCCCAACTTTATGGGCTCCAAATGGCCACAAATTGGGCCTCTCCGTTTTCCTATTGACGCCATCTATAACTCCCTTTTATCGCGCCCCTTGCTGCTGGGCCACAAGCCCAGTTTGTCAATTAAACTACCAAGACTTTATTTTAAGCCCTAGAGTGTCTAAATAGAATATTTAATCAAGGCCTCATCCCAAACCAGAGCCCCATTTGCACCTCAAATTCTCAAATTAACACATTAAACATGTCTACACATTAAACATATAAGCCCACTAATTCAGGATGTTACAGTGGTACCCCCCTTAAAATAAATTTCGGCCTCAAAATTTACCTGATCAAAAGAGATGGGGATACTGTTGTCACATAACATCCTATGGCTCCATACTTCCTCCGCGCCGTGGTTTCGCCACAACACCTTGACCAAAGGGACAAACTTCCTTCTCAACACATTTACGTCTCGGTCCAAAATTTGCACTGGCTCCTCCTCAAAGGACAAGTCTGGCCTTACTTCAATCTCTTCCACCGGCACAAAGTTCGATGGATCAGAACGATAACGTTTTAGCATTGAGACATGGAACACATCATGTATCTGCTCCAACTCTGAAGGTAACTCCAATCGATACGCCACTGGGCCCACACGTTCTAGTACTCGATAAGGTTCAATAAACCGAGACTTAGCTTACCCGTCCGACCAAACTTCATTACCTTTTTCCACGGTGATACTTTCCAGAAGACTTGATCTCCTACTACAAATTTCATCCCCTTCCGTTTAAGATCCGCATACGACTTCTACCGACCAGACGCTTCCTTCAATCGAGCCCGAATTAACCTAACTTTCTCTTCCGTTTCAGATACTAGTTCTGGGCCCAACACCGACGCTCACCCAACTCTGTCTAACAAGTTAGAGTACGGCATCTCTTTCCGTATAACGCTTCATAAGGCACCATCTGAATACTAGATTGATAACTATTATTGTACTTGAATTCTGCCAAAGGAAAATACTTCTCCCAGCTTCCCCTAAAATCGATGATGCAACCTCCTAGCATATCCTCCAAGATTTGAATTACCCTCTCAGACTGACCATCAGTCTGTGGATGAAAATCGGTGCTGAAGTCTAGCCTTGTTCCCATTGCCTGATATAGAGCCTTCTAGAACCGTGACGTGAACCTAGGGTCTCTATCCGATATAATTGACACAGGTACACCATGCAGTCTCACCACCTCAGCCACATACAGCTTAGCCAACCTTTGCAGAGAAAAGTCGACACGAATCGGTATAAAGTGAGCAAACTTCGTCAGTCGATCCACAATCAAATTGAATCCTTTTTAGTGGGCGTAAGGGGTAACCCACTAACAAAATCCATCGTGATTCTCTCCCATTTCCACTGCGAAATCTTTACCGGCTGCAACAACCCCAAAGGTAACTGGGGTTCCACTTTCACCTGTTGGCACGCCAAACACTTACTCACAAATTCGTTATCTCTCGCCTCAGACTTGGCCACCAGAATTGTTCTCACAAATCCCGGTAGATCTTAACCCCTCCAGGATGCATAGCGTAAGGGCTACTATGCGCCTCTTGAAGAATCATTTGCCTTAACTCCACATCCTTTGGCATACAAACTCTCTTACGAAAACATAGGACTCTATCACCATTCAAACTATAGTCCTCTCCCTCACCACTTTGCACTTGCCGGAGTCAAGCACTCAAAACATTGGCTAGAAGTTGCTTCTCCTTGATCTGACTTGTCCACATAGGTCTCACTTGGAGCTCAGTTGCCAAACTTCCATTCTCATACAGACTAAGATGAGTGACCATCGCCCTCAAATCCGTTATTGCCTTCCGACTCAGTGTATCTGCCACCATATTAGCCTTACCCAGATGATATTCGATCGAGCAGTCATAGTGATTCAAGAGTTCAATCCACTTACGTTGTCTCAGATTCAACTCCTTCTGGGTAAGGAGATACTTCAGGATCTTATGGTCAGTGTAAATAACCGACTTCTCCCTATACAGGTAGTGTCTCCAGATCTTCAGAGCGAACACTACCGTCGCTAATTCTAGATCATGTGTAGGGTAGTTCAACTCATGCGGTCTTAACTGTCGAGACGCATAAGGAACCACTTTTCCATCTTGCATCAGCACACACCCTAAACTCGTGTGTGACGCATCACAGTAGATGGTAAATTCTTTTCCCGCCTCTGGTCAATTAACACCGCACTTAGTCAAGATTCTCTTCAGCTTCTCAAAGCTCTCCTGCTGTTTGTTGGTCCATATAAATGATACTCCCTTCCTGAACAACTTAGTTAAAGGTGCCGCTATCAATGAGAACCCTTCAACAAACCTTTTGCTGTACCCGACCAATCCCAAGAAACTTCGAACTTCTGCCACAGACTTTGGCGGTTTCCAACCCAATACGGCCTCTATCTTTCGAGGGTCCACCCTAATTCCTCTATGGAAACTACATGCCCTAAGAAAGTCACTTCCTTTAGCCAGAACTCACACTTACTGAACTTTGTGTATGACTGCTTCTCCCTCAGAATTTTCAACAGCAGACGAAGATGTGCATCACGTTCCTCATCAGACTTGGAATAAACCAGAATATCATCGATAAACACCAGAACGAACCGATCAAGATATGGTTAAAAAACTCGATTCATCATATCCATAAATGCTGCTAGCGTATTCGTCAACCCGAACGGCATCACAAGAACTCATAATGATCGTACCGAGTCTGAAATGCCATCTTATGAATGCCTCCTTCCTTTACCCTTAACTGATGATATCCCGACCTTAAGTCAATCTTAGACAAGACCAAAGCTCTTTTGAGCTGATCGAACAGGTCGTCGATTCTTGGCAGTGGGTACTTGTTCTTAATCGTTAACTTATTCAGTTGACGGTAGTCTATGCACATATGCATGGATCCATCCTTCTTCTTCACAAACAGGACCGGGGCTCCCCACGGAGACACACTTGGTCGGATAAAACCATGATCCAACAGTTCCTGGATCTGAGCTTTGAGTTCCACCAACTCCTTCGGTGCCATTCTATAAGGAGCCATGGACACCGGAGCTGTACCCGGAAGTAGCTCTATTCCAAACTCTACTTCGCGATCCGGGGTAATCCTGGGAACTCCTCAAGAAAGACATCCGCGAAATTCTTAACTGTCTGAACCTCATCAACAGTCACCTCTTTAGCATTCAAAGCACAGATAAAAGCTAGAAATGTGTTGCATCCTTTTCGAATCATCTTAACATCCTTCAATGTCGATACTATGTTGGACAAATAGTTCCTTCTTTCTCCTAACACAACCACCTCCCCGCCTTCCGGTACTCAACACCATGCGTTTAATCTCACAATCCAACTTAGCATGGTGTTTAGTCAACCAATCCATTCCCAAAATAAGGTCAAACTCTCCTAACAGTAATTCCATTAAGTCTGTCAGGAACACTACTCCTTGAGTCTCTAAAGGAACATCCCTAAACAGTTTGTCCACTACCCTAGATTGTCCCAGAGGGCTAACCATAGTCATCTTCCTAGTAGTTGTTTCAGAGTCTAAACTTAGGGTCTCAGATACCGAACATGCAACATAGGAGTGGGTTGACCCAATATCAATCAAAGCAAGGTATGGGCTATTAGCAATAAGAAACGTACCGATTATGACATCCGATGCTTTACCATCCTCCGTCGACGTGCTACATAGACTAGACCCGCTGCCTTTCGTCTACATTTCCAGCACCCCTACCAAGTACTCCACGACCCCGACCGAATCAATTTCCTCCTCCGCCGCGCACCACGCCTCGATCTTGGTGACCAATTCTCCTAACTCGATTAGAACCTCGTCTCCATGGTCAGGCTCGCTCCACTGTAGATCCTTAATCATATGCTCCGTGGATCCACACCTAAAGCATCTACCGGTTCTCCTTCTCCACTCTCCATAATGCACCTTCCCACACGAAGGACATGATCGATTCTAACCCGTCGGAGCACAAGCTGGCCCGCCAGACTTAGACCTTTTCTGAAAATTTCCAGATGATCCCGACGCCCTAAAATTCCTCTTATTCCGATTCTGATCCTTATCCTTATTCTGCTTCTTAGTTCGCTTTACCTCCTCAGATATTTTAACTTTCTCAACAAAATCGCAAAGTCCCTTTCCCGCTGCGGTGCTACTAATACCCTCAGCTCATCCCTTAGTCCATCCTCGAACCATACGCAATGCTCATAGTCAGTCACCACAATCCCTCGAGTGTAACGGCTGAATCGCAGAAACTTTGCCTTGTATTTAGATACAGACTTACTTTCCTATACCATGTTCAATAATGCCTTTCTCTGTGCATCCACATAATTGGCCCCGATGTACTTTCTCTAGAACGACTCTTTAAAGTCCCAATCAATGCGGTCTGCGGAAGTACCCTCCTTCACCGTAAGCCGCCACTGATAGGCCTCGTCTCGAAGAAGAGACACGAGCCCCTTCAACTTTTCCTCCACAGTGAAATCAAGGTCATCCATTATACGCTCAGTTGCCTCTAACCAATACTCAGCTGTGTTAGGGACTACGTCAAAAACTCCCCTAAACATCTCTGCTCTGTTGGCTCGGAGTCGTTCAGACATAGACTTTTGAGCTCCTGAACGCTACCTACTCCAGCCACTCTTTCAAGGACCCGCAGCATCGCCTGGGACACTACATCATATCCACCCGTTTAGTCCTAAAATTTTCCCTCCACAGCTGGCATATCCAGCATCTTATTTCTGGCCTGTGACCAGACCCTACTGGTTCAGACACGGTCATCCTACCCCTACCACGACCACGCGACGGACGTCCTCGACCCCTTGTACTCATCGTCCTAATATCGCCTTTATCTGATTTAAGAAAATTTTATGAATTATTAACTCTTTCCGCTGATTATCCACGAATAATTTTATGAAAAAGTAATTTGATAGTGGTTCTTTCGAATTTAGAATTATATCTGAAGGTTCAGTCTCAAGTCTACTACCTTAATTCAGAGAATCACATACATTCACAATCAGCATACAAAAGGCATTCACAAACTTACGTTCATCACCTAGGGGCATTTTCGTCCTTTTACTACCCAGGGTATTTTCATAATTTATCCTACAGGGGTATTTTCATAATTTTCAAAATAGGGTATCTTGGTGATTTTACAAAATAGGGGTATTTTGAAAATGTTGCAACTTTTGATAATTTTCCAAATCAAGGCGTTTTGAAAAATTTTCAAATCAAGGGTGTTTTGGTAAAAAAATTTCAAATCAAGGCGTTTTGATAAACTTGTTTTTTCAAAACTAGGGCATTTTGGATAATTTTACAAAACTAGGGTGGTTGGTCCTTTTCGGGTTTCAGATAGAAACTTTTGGCCCATTAACAAGTCCTCACGGTTAAGGTGAACAGTCACTATACACTAAGTAGGATTCCAGCGAAGAGGAGGTGAGTCACTAGGACTGCTTAAATACCAAGCTCTCCCTGGATCCAATCTTAGACATGCGTATGCATGTTGCCACACCTTAACTCAGCGACTTATTCCTGGGTTTGTTTAATTAGGTTAAGTTTTATGGAAGTTGAAAAGTATGATGTAAACTAGGCCTAAAGTCCCCAAATTCTATTTAAACTAATCTACATCCCTTAAAGCCCATCAAGCCCACATATATATATCACATAATGATTTAGAATACTTACAGCGAGACTTGGGTAGGAGACGCAGTGCCATACCGAGCTAATGAGACTGTATCATTTATAAAAATGCATGTTTCAAAACCCATCTTTAGAAAATGTTTTGAGCCCAAAAACCCAAAGTCGAGTTTTGAACCGGGCTCTGATACCAATTTGTAACACCCCAAACCCAGCCCAAACACCATAATTGGATCTGGTATGTCACTAAGGAGGCTTTAAAAGATGTCGCAATTTCGAAAAAAATATTTTTCCGAGTTTAACCTTTTATTCGGGAAAACTAAATGGTTGAATAAGTTGTAAAAGATATAAGTTTTATATTAATGCCTTAGTTTAATTAAAACATAAAATTTAAATGTCTAATAATAATGAAAGCCCAAAATAAAACCAAAAAAAAATGTGAAGCTAATGGCCCGTGGCCTTATTATAATGAAATTTAAAACCCGCTAATTAAAAATAATAAAAAATAAATAAACTGAGTAAAGTCTTTTGCTGAATCAAAATATTCTCTCGCATGGCGACCTTGCGCTCCTCTCTATCCGGTCCGAAGCACTAGGTGCTACCTGAAAGATATTAAATAATAGGGTGAGTCGCGAGACTCAGTGTGCAACCCTCGTGCACCATTATATTGGGCCTTAGCCCCAAAGAATAGATAACAAAATGTAATATATCAAGAATTATGCAAAGCCCAACCCAATCCTAGGTTTCCATCCACTACACACCACCCTTACCTGCCAATCACACCATTGGGGATTTCTACAATCAACCCACACCACTACACACCATCGATGGCAGTCATGTTGTAGTTAGCTGCTCATCATCTGATCATGGAAATAGACACTACAATAGATCATGGAAAAAAGCCACTACAACAGATCATGGCAAAAAGCCACTACAACAGATCATAGCAAAAGCCACTACAACAGAAAACTTCCCCTTTCATCAATCACCCAACCCCGTGCAATCACAGAAATCGATATACATATAAAACATATCATCTCAACATAAACATTCACTTATGAATGACAAAAATCACTAACCTGGTGATTCGCCTTTACCCTCATCGGGTTTCAACCGGTATGTCGGGATTTCGACATTTAACAGAATATAGCAAATTTATATACATGTACTAACAAACAATCTAAATGATGTGGAAAGTTACACACCTAATAAATACGTAGGACTACCCTCTATGTCGATACCCTCGCTAATCGGATCTACTGCCCTTTGTCTACAACTCTACTCAAAAGCCGAAAGAACGCGAAGATAAGGCCTCTCCTATATTCGGCCAAGGGTTAGTGTTTTACCTGAACTATACGTTTAAATTAACAGATCTCCTTACCTTGAAATCCTGAAAGTAATACGATCCAAGTGCTACTGAACTCTGGCTTAGAAATCTAAGCGATTGTTAAAGATAACACTATATTAGTTAACCATATAGCCATTCGGCTAAGATCTCTAAAAGCCAAAAAAAGATTGAAATCTCGCGAATCGACACTTACCTTTAGTTTTCTTCAAGATTTGGCACAAACAGACACCACAGAAGGAATTCGACAATCACAGGAGATGAGATCTAGGGATTTCGGCTTTTAAGAGAAGAAAAATAAACCACTTAACAAAATTTAAGAGACTATTCGGGCAGAAGGGGAAAGGAAAAGAAGACAGAAAATAACAGAGAACTTACCGAAATATGGTATAGGGGTTCGACTATGGTAAATACTTTGGGAAAAAGAACCGAATGGAATGATGCTGAGACTTAGAGATTTCGGCTACAAGAACAAACAATAACGTAGTTTCTGCTTTTAGTGAATGGGAGAAGAATAACAATGGGGGTTCGGCTAAAAGGGAATTTCAAAGAAAAAGAAAGCGTGAGGGAGATGGTGATTTTGACTTTAGAAGAGAGAAGATGAGAAAAGAAAACAAATGAGATGGCCCTCAAATTTTCGACACATCCCCTTGCCTATACCAAACCGATTTTCCCCCCTCTCCTGTGTTTGATTTTCGACCAACTCTACAACCAAGAGATCACTCTTATCATTCTATCCCTTATCCTTAACAGAGCACTCATCCAACGGAGACCTACACCACACCACTACTTCCCCTTTATCTGCGTTATATCCACATAATTTAAAACAATAAATCTCCCTAGTTAATAGCCACATTGACATCCCCTCCTAGCTCCCTTTAGTGTCGAAATTGGCCCAACTTTATGGGCTCCAAATGGCCACAAATTGGGCCTCTCCCTTTGCCTATTGACACCATCTATAACTCCCCTTTATCGTGCCCCTTGCTGCTGGGCCACAAGCCCAGTTTGTCAATTAAACTACCAAGACTTTATTTTAAGCCCTAGAGTGTCTAAACAAAATATTTAATCAAGGCCTCAACCCAAACCTGAGCCCCATTTGCACCTTAAATTCTCAAATTAACACATTAAACATGTCTACACATTAAACGCATAAGCCCACTAATTCGGGATGTTACATTAAGTGTCACTTTCCCCTTACTTACTTGTCCTTGTAAGATAGTCCCACATGACTTTGGTACTTGTATCTTCTAACAAAATATTTCCATCAGCAGATGGTCCCCAGTGAAATGTCTCTTCTTTAGATTGTCATTCGCGGACTTTCACATTAAATAATCCTCAATCTACTTACCAACGCTAGATAGTCCTACGGACGTCCTCTTTCTTTGTCACTTTCTGGCGGACATTCTACCTAATATAGTCTTTGGTGGACTTTCCACTTTTCTAGTGACCTATTTGCCAATAAACACTAGGAAATAGGATCTAAGAACCATCTTGTAACAGCCCATTTTTAGTGGTGTCGAAAATGGTGGTTTGGGGCCACCAAATTTGACGAGTAAGTTCGTAAATGTTATGTTTAATATTTACAAGTTAATTGTGACTTTAAAAAGGTTTTTGATATAGTGATTTTTTTTCTTTTTAAGCGATTTATTAAGTTCAAGTGGTAAGACCATAAGGTCAAATGATTTTAAAAAATGAGGTATCGGGACCTTTTTTCTATAATTGAGCCATAAATATTTTTATAAATATTTATGGAGTGTCATTATGATGGTGTTAAAGTTTTTGTTGAAAAATTTTAACGTATCGATGGTTAATTAATTAAAAAGGACTAAATTGTAAAATATAGAAAATTTGATCGCTTTTTGATTTGAGTGATTATGGCTTAATGAATGAAAGTATAAGGACCAATGTAGTAAATATACCATATTATAAATGATTGGACTATTAAAGCATGAAATAAGTTTAAAATGCTTGCATAATTGAAGGGTAAATTAGTAATTTAATAAAGAAATAATTAAAAAAGATAAGATAAAAATTTATTGTCATCTTCCAATTTGAACTCCACTAAATTTGAAAGTAGAAAACTCCATGGAAGATGATAAAGGTTCGTCAATGGTTTTATCTATGCATGGTAAGCCATTTTTCACCCGTTTCTTTAAATTTTTATGTTTTTGAGATCGTTGCAACTAGGTCCAGCTAGCCTGTACCTTCGATTTTGAAACTGTTAAAGATTTTGGATGTTTCCATTGATTAAAATTGTGGTTTTAGATGTTAAATTATGAATTTATAATGTTTATTGATACTTAAAATTATTTTATTAAGTGTTTTTTGATGAATTTATCGATTAGGGACTAAATTGTTAAATTAATAAAAGTACAAGGATTTAATGTGAAATCATTGCATAAATGGGATATTTTGGATACCATGAACATTTGGATAAGCTCAATTTTGGGTGAAATTGGTTAATTTGTATGTGTTGGGCCTAGGGACTAAATTGAATAAAAGTAAAACTTTAGGGAAAATTTTGTAAAAATGTCAAAAATGAAAAAACTGCATGAAATGAATTTTTTTTATTGTCTAAATTAATATATTGAATGAAATTATTAATTTAGATCAAGATCGGGCAGAAAATCGAGGAAAATAGAAAATTACCAAAATGCCCCTAAACTTTGGTATTTCTGCAATTTAGCTAGGTAAGTTTGTATGAACTGTATTCTGTATAATTTTGATTAAATTGATTATTAAAATGTGATTATATTGTGATTAAATCAATATACATATGTTAGTATGCAATTTTAGTGTTATGAAACGATGTAAATCTAACGATGTACGACGATTACCAAGTCCCATTTGAACCTTAGGAATTCGTAGGATACAAATGACATGTCACTAGGGTTATCGATTTGGTTGAGGTCCTACATGTGTTGTGGCCACAACACAGCTCTTATGAGCTTATCGATTTTAGCTCATATGATCTTACCGATTCTCAGCTCGTATGAGCTTACCGATTCATAGCTCGTATGAGCATACATGAATAGAAATTGATGAATTACAATTTAGCACACTATGTGTGAGCTATCTTGAGTATCCAATGATATTCTAAATGGTTCAACAGGCAATGTTCTGTTATGAGATGATATGAGTTTGATACGAACTATTACAGGTATTTACATGAAATACATGGAAATGGTTTTACATGATGTATTGATACATGATATGGATGTTACATGTATATGGAAATTTGATTGATAAACCATAAAAGTAACATATTTTAATCCCACGCTTAGCGTGTTTTTGGATGTTTATTTATAAAATTTGGTGAATTCGATGCTTTTAATCCTTTAAATTCATGTTTCTATACTTAGGAGAGCATAAGGCAGCGAAAGGAACAAAAAACAGGACAAAATTGGAAAAAACAGGCCATATTAAGGATCCACACGGCCAAGCCCGCAGCACACGAGCTGAGCACATGTCTGTGTGAACCACACGGGCTGAAACACGCGCTGTGTGCCAGCCCGTGTCGATCGAGAGCCATGCAAATTTCCACACGGCTTGGACACCCTCACACGGGCTGAGCACACGCCCGTGTCCTTGTCGTACCCTACTTTGTTTTCACGCGAAAAAAGCCAATTTTTAGGGTTTTTGAGCCTTCTAAAGTCTATAAATACAAGCCAGAGGAAAACCAAAAAGGGGACGTAGAGTAGATCGAAAAAATTACTCGAAGGAAGCCGTCAAAATCATCTCGAAAGCGGATTCACTCCAAGATTGAAGATCTCCATCAAGTTCTTTAGAAGTTTTGGGTTTTTTCTTATTACTAAGATTTTTTCTTTCTACGTTATAAACTAAACTCCCTAAATACCTAGGGAGGATGAAACCTATATGAATCTTATTATTTAATAAATCTGAATTACACAATAAATACTTGTTCTTGTTTTTAATTATGTGTTCTTAACCCTTGCTTTAATATTTTCAGGATATTAAGTCAAGATTGATGTGCTTATTCAATGGAGCAAAAGTCCCTATTTAAGAGTAGATCTCACGTAATTAAGCGTAGTTGATTGCAACCCTGGAAATAGGATGACATAAATTTCTGCTGGATTAGAGTCAAATCTAATAAGGGAATCCATAGACCGAGTTAATGCGATGATAGGGGTTTTAATTAGAAAGAGATTTCAATTAATCCACCTAGAGTCAGTTGTTTTTAGTCTCGAAAGAGATATTAACATAATTTAGGGATTTCTACGGATCAAGACAAGTGAATAAATTAGTTAAATCAGAGTCAGGATAATAAGGGAAGTCTAGGTGGATTCTTCCTTGGGTATTGTCTTTATTCATTAGTTTATTCAATTACTTTTTTCACTCACTATTGCGTTCATAGTAAATTAGTTAGTTAAATTTTAGATTAAAGCAAAACCCTTTAACTACTAGGCTAAATAATATAAAGATAGTTATTACTAGTAATTAGTCCTTGACGATACGATATTCCAGACTCATCAAATCTATACTACTATTCGATAGGTGCGCTTGCCTTTGTCGAAATATTAGTTAGTTTCGAGCCCATCAAGTTTTTGGCACCGTTGCTGGGGACTAAGATATTAGGAACATTTAATTTTTATTACTTTAGCCATTTTTATTTTTTATTTGTAATTTATTTTTAATTTTATTTTTATTTACTAACTTTTCTTTTATTTGCTTCTGGAAGGTATTTTTAGTTTATGACTAGAAGGAACCCGTCAGGACCATTACTTTTTTACAGTGAGATAGAAAGTACCGCTCGCAGAAACCGTAGAGAAATAAGGCAAGGTCTACAGTATATAGAGGAAGAGCAAGAGGACAATACTAATCCTATCGAGGTGATGGCTGATAATAATCCATTACCCCCAGTGGTTGCTGCAAATCCTGCTCCTCATACTATGTACGATGCCTAATTTGACTGGGGCTGAATCAAGTATTGTGAGGCCTGCTGTTGCTGCAAATAACTTCGATCTGAAGCCAAACACTATATAGATGATCTAGTAATGTGTTCAGTTTGATGGTTTACAGGATGAGGATCCAAACACTCATTTAGCCAACTTTTTAGAATTCTGTGATACTTTTAAAATTAATGGCATTTCTGATGATGCCATTCGCCTTCAGTTATTCCCTTTTTCATTAAGAAACAAATCTAAACAGTGGTTGAACTCGTTACCATGAGGTTCTATCACTACTTGGGAACAAATGACTGAAAAATTTTTACTAAAATATTTTCTGCTGGCTAAAACGAAAAAGTTAAGGAATGATATCTCTTCTTTTGTGCAAATGGATTTAAAAACTTTTTACGATGCATGGGAGAGGTATAAGGACTTGTTGAGAAGGTGCCCGCACCATGGGTTACCTCTATGGTTACAGGTTGAAACCTTTTACAATAGTTTGAACCCCTCAACTAGATAGCTGATTGACGCAGCCATCGGTGGTACCCTAAATAATAAAACACCTGATGAGGCTTATGAATTCATAGAGGAGATTTCGCTGAATAACTATCAATGGTAAGTCATGAGAACAAAGCTGGCAAAAGCCGCCAGTGTTTTCAACATTGACGCAGTCACCATGTTATCAAACCAGGTAGAGCTCTTAAACAAAAAAATTAATGGTTTATATGTTTCTACGCAGGTACATCCGGTGATGCAATGCGACACAAATGGAGGAGGGATAAACACCACAGAGTATCCAACCTACAACCCGAGCATAGAGAATGAACAAGTTCACTATATGGGTAACAATTTTAGACTGCGGGATAATCCATATAGTAACACTTACAATGCAGGTTGGATGAACCATCCCAATTTCTCATAGGGTGGTCAAGGAAATCAGAGACAACCGCTCTTCCAGGCTTCTAACAACAACCATACCAACAAAAGAAGAAGCCAAACCTTGAAGAGATGCTAACAAAATTCATCTCAATGTTAGAAACCCGTTTTCAAAACACCAAAATAGCACTTAAAAATCAGCAAGAGCCAATTCAAGGGCTTGAGAACCAAATAGGTTAGCTTGCCAAGTTGATCTCAGAATGACCACAAGGTAGCTTGCCAAGTAACACCGAGCCTAACCCAAGGGAGCAACTCCATGTCATCACGGTGTGCGACGAAGAAAGGTTAGTAGAATCTGAATCAAAACCGAGGCAAGAAATTGTGGAAAATAAAGGTATGGTTGAGGTAAGCCACAATGCATGACACCGGTAAGAAAAGAGTGTAAACCTCATGTGTCATACCTCAATGCGACGAAGAAAAACCATACCAATGAATAGTTTGATTAATTTCTTAAACTCTTAAAAAAATTACATATTAACTTACTATTTATTGAATCTCTTTTGTAGATGGCCAACTCAGTTAAATTTTTAAAGGAGCTTCTAGCAAACAAATGGAAGTTAGATGAGGCGTCGCGTGTGGAGCTAAACGCAGTCTGCTCAGCCATTTTACAGAATAAACTACCCAACAAACTCAATGATCCAGGGAAATTTACTATTCCTTGTTTAATTGGTAGTTTAGATGTCAATAATGCCTTGATTGATTTAGGGGCAAGTATTAACGTCATGCCCTATAAAATTTTTAAGCAACTAGGTCTTGGGAAACTTAAACAAACTAGGATGAGCATTCAACTAGTAGATAAAACTATTATGATTCCTAGGGGAATTCTTGAAAATGTGCTGGTAAAAATTGATAAATTTATATTCCCAGTTGACTTTGTTGTTCTAGATATGGATGAGGATAGTGACGCACCTTTAATCTTAGGACAACCCTTTTTAGTAACTGCCAATACTATTATTGATGTTGGTACAGGTGAACTCACACTTCATGCAGGTGACGAAGCGATCACTCTTTAGGCTCGTGATTCGGTTAGGACATCGAGTAATGAAGGTGGGTATATAAAGTCTATTAGTAACCATTTGGTCCAAACCTCTTTTCAAGAAGCACCTCGAAAAAGCACAAATGAGTCATGTCCTAGTTCTTGTGCCAACAATAAAACAACTCATGAGGAGTGAAGGCTTCAGATTGAGGAACTAGACGAATGGAGGACAAATGCCAAACCAAGAACACACAAAGCAAAACCGAAGGAACTCCATGACGAGCTTAAAGGTGAAACAAACTACTTCAAGGTTGGGGACTAGGTACTATTAGATGAAACAGATCCCCGAATAACCATTTTAGAGCTAAATACAAACGGAGCAAATCCTTTTACGGTACTCAATGTCTTTCCATACGGGACAGTCGAGGTAACTCATTCTAATTTTGGCACTTTTAAGGTAAATATTACTCGACTCAAACCGTATATTGATAGAATTGATAGAGAGAAAGAGGAGTTTCGACTTCGTGAACCACTGTAACTAAGCAAAAACGAGGTAATTCTAGCTTAGACTCTAAATAAGCACTTCTCGAGAGGCAACCCGAGCATTAACATGCCGAATTTACTAATTATGTTTTATAATATTTTTGACATTAAATAAATAAATTAATTAATTAAAAATAAAGTGTTTTTAAAACCCACACGGCTTGGACACACAGGCGTGTCCCTGGCCGTGTGGATCTTGGGACTTAGTTTTTAAATTTCAAAGAAATCGACAGAGGGCTCCACGGGTAAGGCATACGATCGTGTGTGCGAACACATGAGCATGGCAAATTCTACACGGGCATGTCCTAGGCCGTGTGAAAACTGGAGCTTGATTTTTCAAATTTCAAAATTTAAAACAGGTCAAAGGGCTCCACAGGCAACACACACGGCCATGTGTACGATCACACGGGCGTGTGGACTTCTACACGGGCGTGGGAGAAGTTAAGGACTTCGCACACGGTCGTGCGATGCGGCCTTGTGGACCACACGGCTTGGATAGACGGGCATGTCCAAGGCCATGCGAATACTAGGCTTCTCAAAATCGTGACGAACACCGGCTGGGGGATTGGCCACACGAGCGTGTGACACGGCCGTGTGGCCTAACACAAGCCGTTACACGACCGTGTCACTTATAAAATCTCCAAGCTCTTTTTCTTTCTTCATCTTTTTTTTCCTTTCTTCCCCAAACCCTAGCTACCGCCGCCTTTCCCCCCACCTCTGCTGTAACTTCTAGCCTCCTTGCCGACCACCTAGCCCCTCATTCCTCCTTTTTCTTTCTTCTCCAACCCGAAACCCCCTTCCCTCTTCTTTTCCCTTTTCTTTCTTCCTCTTCTTCCCCTCCTTTCCTTTCTCTTTTCTTTGCACCACTGCAACCCCTTCTAACCCCCCGAAACCACCGTCCGTCCCACCCTCGCCCGACTGCCTGTCGACCGACTACCCCTTCATCGTTGCCTGACCGATCACTGCCCCGCTGTCAGTCACCTCTTTTTCCCTTCATTTTTAGTTAATTTTTATTATTGTTTATTTTATTTTATTATTTTATTTTATCTCTTTATTTCTTTATTTTGATTATTATTATTTAGATTAAGCTTATTTTTCTTTTTTTTTTATTTAGTTCTTATTTATTTCCTTTAATTTTTCTCGCTAATTAATTTTTCTATTTGTATCTTGTTTAGTTTTTGTATTATTTTTAGCTAGTTAATTTTTCATTTCTACATATATTTGATATTTACTATTACTCTTTAGTAATTCATTATTAATTTTGATTCTTTTTAGTCATAATAATTTTTAGTATATTGATTAAAGTTCTTTTCTTACTAATTTTTAATTTGTTAGGTTAAATGATGTGTTCTTAGTTTTAGGCATTAGGAATATTTCTAATATTTAGAATATAATGATTCACTCTTATTTTAATAGTACATCAGTATTTCAGCCTAGTGGGATCGTACATCCTTAACTTTGGTGCTGCTTGGTTTATTTATTGAGAATCTATTATGTTTTCAGGCTTATTATGATGAATACACGAGGCAAGACCAAGGTTGTCGTCCTCGCTTAAAAAGCGGAATGGTCTCGGTGAGACCTCCTCGAGCGCCTCTGCTGAAGCGTGCCACCCTTAACTCAGATTTACCTCGGACCCACCGGAGGACCTATTTCAGCTTTTTTGAGTACAACCCTAGGTTTGGGCCATTGCATTGATTGGGCCGCATTGGAGCAGGTCCACCTCGCTGACGAGGTTCGTGCCCTCATCATCACAGCACCATGGGATCACTTCTTCGGTATCTTCGAGCCCACTTATATGGAGATCACCTTGGAATTTTCTCGACGTTCCACCTTCAGAACGTTATGTCAGTCTATGACGAGCCTGGCACCATCGTCTTTCGTCTTTGTAGTTTGGTGCGCCACATGAGTGTAACATCCTAGATTAGGGGTTATGCGTTTGTGCATAATTCATGAGTTGTAGGTTTTGGTAGTGTTTGGAAGTGAATTAAGGGTTTTTAAAATCCTAGGATGGAAGAGAAAGCTTTGGACAATTATTGGTTTTTAAGTTAAGAACAAGAAGTGATGAGGAAAAGTGGCAAAGGACGCCACCCAAGGTGCAAAGGTTATGGCATCAAGTGAAGTACTTTGAGGGAAGAGGTTCGAATTCCATTGTGTGCATTTTTGCTTAATTTTATGAAATAGCATGTTTCTTGTGATATGTGGTGTGCATTTTAGAACCTTGGAAATGTAAGGAAATGTATGGAAAAATGGAAATGTAAGGAAATGTATGGAAATGTAAGGAAATGTATGGAAATGTATGGAAATGTATGGAAATGTATGGAAATATATGGAAATGTATGGAAATATATGGAAATGTAAGGAAATGTATGGAAATGTAAGGAAATGTATGGAAATGTAAGGAAATGTAGGAAATGTCACGGAAATGTAAGAAATGATTTAGAAATGTTAAGTTTCAAAAAGAGGAAAGTGAACATTTTGGAAACTAAGAAATATAAGGAAATGATTTGGAAATGATTCAAAGAGGAAAGTAAACATTTGGAAACTTGAAAATGTAAGGAAATGTCAAGTTTAAAGAGCCAAACGAAAATTTTGGAAACTTAGAAATGACTTAGAAATGTCAAGTTTTAAAGTTTAAAAGAGGAAATTAAGGCAAGGTGGCCTTAAGAGAAAAAGTATATGAAATTTGACACACAAACAAAGCTTGGAAAAGTGGCACGAAGATACCACTTAAAGCCCGGTGAGTGACGCCACTTAGGTGGATAATTTGGGCCTCGTATGGCCACAAGGAGTCCAATAGAATAAGTTTAAATTCAGCTCATCAAGGGAAGGGGGTGGACGGCATCTAGCTAAGACTTTAAGTGATTTTATTTAATTACTTAAAGAGGAAGCAATGGATGACAATAGGGACTCTTAAGGAAGAGTTTAATTCTCCTTAAAACTCGGCTAAATAGGTCGGTAAATGATGATTTATTTTGGATTATTTTCAAAGAGATAATTGAGGGATTATTCTTTAATTTTTAATTAAAGAGATAAAACTATCAAAATAGAAGAGTGATGGCCAAGTAAGGGATTCTAAGTTAGTAATTTCGGCTATAAAAGGAAAAGAGGGCCATTCATTCTTTCTTCTAACTCTCTTTCTGTCGAATTCTCTCTAGCAAATATCTCCTTTCTTCATCATTTTGCCAAGTCGAAAATACACCTTGTGTAGTCAAAACTTCATTTCCAAATTGCTCAAACTCTTTTCTCTTCTTCTTTCATAATCTTTCAAAAGCCGAAAGTTTGCTAAAATCAAGGCCATAGCCGAATAGTTTTGAGACTTTAAACAAGGGGTTGTCGACTTCTGTATTAAGGGTAAGAACTAGTTATCATTCGATTTTCATCCTTTTTCTTATAAGATATGCCAAAATCTAGGACTAACCCCATTAATATCTTATTCTCGAAACTTTGAAGAGATCTTTCAGGATTTACTAAGTGTCGACAACAAGGAAGGAAAAGTTCTTTTCCCGAAGGTACACCATAGGCCGCGTGTTCCCTAGTTATTCGGTGAGTTTCGGGATTTAAAATCCACAAGGTAAGTATCTATAGCATTCGGCCAAGGCTTGTATTGATACTAAGATCTATTTCTTACATGTCAAAAAGTGAAACTAACCTATGTAGAGATCCGGTGTTTGGTAGAATACAAGGAGGGTATAGCAAAGTTTTTTGGATTTGACTATAGTCAATTCGATGACAAGGTAAGCATATAAGTGTACAAATCCTACTAGGATTTGGTTTTGTAACCGAATGAGTTTTTCATTAAATATTTAATATGGGCTGAATGTAGGGAGTTAAAGATCTAAGATCGAAATTTGGAATTTCAAGTGAAATCGTTGTTTAATCAGTGTGTACCTATCCTAAGTCTTGATATGTTCATGGCTATGTTTAAATTAAATGAAATATTAAGAAAGTGTGAGAATATGGCTAAGGTACGTGTGTACCTACACTATATCATAATATGTTTTATAGCTACGTTTAATTAATATATGTGATATTAAGAATATGAAAGTGGATAAGGTACCATGTTATGGTACAAAGTACTCAGCACGTTTCCTACTCCTACTAGGATTATGAAATATGTTAATTGTAACATGAGAATAAGAATTAGAATGTGAACTCGCATATTTATGCATATTACTATTATATGGGGCATATGGGTTTATTTTTGGGAAGTGAATGTGGTGACCTAAGACCACAAACACGGTGACCTAAGATCGTGATATCTGAATATGGAGACCTAAGACCACGAGAATCTGAATGTGGTGACCTAAGACCACAAATCTGAACGTGGTGACCTAAGACCACGAATGTGGTGACCTAAGACCGCGATATGGAGTGTAGCGGAAGGAGGGTTGACTTAGTAGTCCCCACGGTGTGCGAGGATGGTGCGGTGGAGTGTAGCGGATGGCATATAGGTTTGGGTTTGGGTTGCATCATTATTTTTATACATTATATGAACATGTATGTGATATGATAATGCATGCCTGAAATGTTAATTCTTAGTGTTGGTTACACATTGAGTCTATTTGACTCACCCCACTGTGGGACTATTTCCAGGTGACAAACAGTAATGGACCGGGTTCGGCAGAAGCTTAGGGATGGCCATGCACAACAAGAAATTTACGACTTGGACTTTTATTTTATTTTAAGTATTTTGAATTTAAATTTTGGGAATTATTTGATGTAATAAGGCCTTAGTAGGAATATTTTATTTTGTTTTTATTTGTTAAGCTTACGAATTTTTATCAATTAAAGATTAAGTAAATCTATTTTAAAACTAAGCCCAAACATTTTGTCACCTAAAGTAAAGGATTTTTAATAATGAAATAAACTTGTTCTCAACTCAAGCCCAACCCAAAACAATCTTTCTTTCAAAACACACAAGTTTTTCCTAAGTAACAAAAGAATTTGAAACGATTTACACCGGGAACATACCAGATCCGATCAAGGCTTGTGGGCTGGGTTTGAGGTGTTTTAGTTTGGTATCAGAGCCCAATTTTAAACTCTCGGCCTTGGGTTTAAGGCCCAAAATATTTTCAAAGTTAGGCCCAAAAAGAATTTTTGTGAATTAAGCAGGTTTTTCTGGCATGGCCCACTAAGTCTCCGACCCGAAGTCCACCAGGTAAGTACTCCGATCTTTTGTGTGATTTATGATATGAATTGTAGAAGGGTAGAAATGGAACGTAGATTAGCATGATAAGTACTTGAACCCTAGGGCTAGTTACCCCAACAATTACGTAAGACTTAAATGCCTAATTAAACAAACATGTGGTTAAGTAGCCGAGTTAGGGTGTGGCAACCATGGTGCGCATGTCTAGGATTGGTTTCGTGGAAGCTTGGTATTTAAGCGATCAGCATGACTCACCTCCTCTCCACTCGAATCCTACAGTGCGTAGCTTGGTTCACCCTAATCAAGAGGACTCGACACAAAGCTAAACCCAATAACTAAAACCCGAAAGGGACTAGCCACATTTTTATGGAAACCCTAGTTTTAAAATTTCTAAATTACCCTCTTGATTTGAAAAGATTATTTTTATAAATTTTCCTGAAATATTTCTGATTTACAAATTTACTAAAATACCCCTAGTGGTAAAACTACAAAAATGCCATTGGTTTATGAAATTTCCAAATACCCACAGTTCTTATCAAAATTTCACTACTTTGCTTAAAGGAACCCTAATTTGAAAAATATCAAAATACCTTAATTTTGGAAAATTATGAAATTACCCTTACCCTGCAAATTACCGAAATACCCCCAAGTTACAAAATTACCAGAACGACCCTTTGATTTTCAAAATTTTTACAACAGCACCAATTTGGAAAACAAATTCTCAAAAAGAACCCTCAAGTTTTACAAATTTTGAAATACCCTTGATTTATTAAGATTTATAAATTTACCCTGGTTTATTACTGAAGTACCCCTGTAATTTCAAAATTTCCAAAATACCCCCGGGATTTCAAAATTACCAAAATACCTTTATTGACAAAATCACCAAGGAACCTTATTTTGACAAATTACGAAAAATACCCTCAGAGGAAAAATTACAAAATACCACAGGTAGTGGAAAAACAACAACAATGAAAACTACAACATTTCTCTGAATGAATGAAAGTTCATAATTGATTGATGGATGTATGAATGTAAAGACTGTGTGCATGTATGAATACGAAAGAACCACTTCTAAAAAAATTCTTTCCATAAAACTTCTTCGCGGTTAATCAGTGAAACAAAATTTTTTAATACATAAAACTTCTTAATCAGATTAAATCGCGACGTTAGAAATGAATTTTGAGGGACGTGAACTTAGAGATTGTGCCTGGAAAGTATGATGGTTCTATTAAGATCAGAGTGCGCAGCGTAAGCATAAGTGCGGTGAGAAGGATTGTACTACTATTAGTAAGTGATTTCGAGGACGAAATTATTTTTAAGGAGGGTAGAACTGTAACATCCTAGATTAGGGGTTATGCGTTTGTGCATAATTCATGAGTAGTAGGTTTTGGCAGTGTTTGGAAGTGAATTAAGGGTTTTTAAAATCCTAGGATGGAAGAGAAAGCTCTGGACAATTATTGGTCTTTAAGTTAAAAACAAGAAATGATGTGGAAAAGTGGCAAAGGACGCCACCCAAGGTGAAAGGGTTATGGCATCAAGTGAAGTACTTTGAGGGAAGAGGTTCGAATCCCATTGTGTGCATTTTTGCTTAATTTTATGAAATAGCATGTTTACTGTGATATGTGGTGTGTATTTTTAGAACTTGGAAATGTAAGGAAATGTATGGAAATATATAGAAATGTAAGGAAATGTATGGAAATGTAAGGAAATGTAAGGAAATGTATGGAAATGTATGGAAATGTAAGGAAATGTATGGAAATATATGGAAATGTAAGGAAATGTATGGAAATGTAAGGAAATGTATGGAAATGTAAGGAAATTTATGGAAATGTAAGGAAATGTAGGGAAATGTCCTGGAAATGTAAGAAATGATTTAGAAATGTTAAGTTTCAAAAAAAGGAAAGTGAACATTTTTGGAAACTAAGAAATATAAGGAAATGATTTGGAAATGATTCAAAAGAGGAAAGTAAACATTTCGGGAAACTTGGAAATGTAAGGAAATGTCAAGTTTAAAGAGCCAAACGAAAATTTTTGGAAACTTAGAAATGACTTAGAAATGTCGAGTTTTAAAGTTTAAAAGAGGAAATTAAGGCAAGGTGGCCTTAAGAGAAAAAGTATGTGAAATTTGACACACAAACAGGCTTGGAAAAGTGGCCTGAAGATACCACTTAAAGCCCGGTGAGTGACACCACTTAGGTGGATAATTTGGGCCTCGTATGGCGACAAGGAGTCTAATAGAATAAGTTTAAATTCGGCTCATCAAGGGAAGGGGGTGGACGGTTATCTAGCTAAGACTTTAAGTGATTTTTATTTAATTACTTAAAGAGGAAGCAATGGACGGCAGTAGGGACTCTTAAGGGAAGAGTTTAATTCTCCTTAAAACTCGACTAAATAGGTGGATAAATGATGATTTATTTTAGATTATTTTCAAAGAGATAATTGAGGGATTATTCTTTAATTTTTAATTAAAGAGATAAAACTATCAAAATAGAAGAGTGATGGCCAAGTAAGGGATTCTAAGTTAGTAATTTTGGCTATAAAAGGAAAAGAGGGTCATTCATTCTTTCTTCTAACTCTCTCTCTCTTGAATTCTCTCTAGCAAATATCTCCTTTCTTCATCGTTTTGCTGTCGAAAATACACCTTGTGTAGCCGAAACTTCATTACCAAATTGCTCAAGCTCTTTTCTCTTCTTCTTTCATAATCTTTCAAAAGCCGAAAGTTTGCTAAAATTAAGGCCATAGCCGAATAGTTTTGAGACTTTAAACAAGGGGTTGTCGACTTCTGTATTAAGGGTAAGAACTAGTTATCATTCGATTTTCATCCTTTTTCTTATAAGATATGCCAAAATCTAGGACTAACCCCATTAATATCTTATTGTCAAACTTTGAAGAGATCTTTCGGGATTTACTAAGTGTCGACTACAAGGAAGGAAATGTTCTTTTCGAAGGTACACCATAGGTCAGCGTGTTCCTAGTTATTCGATGAGTTTTGGATTTAAAATCCACAAGGTAAGTATCTATAGCATTCGCCAAGGCCCGTATTGATACTAAGATCTATTTCTTACATGTCAAAAAGTGAAACTAACCTATGTAGAGATCCAGTGTTTGGCCGAATACAAGGAGGGGTATAGCAAAGTTTTCAGGATTTGACTATAGTCAATTCGACAGCAAGGTAAGCATATAAGTGTACAAATCCTACTAGGATTTCGTTTTGTGGCCGAATGAGTTTTTCATTAAATATTTAATATGGGCTGAATGTAGGGAGTTAAAGATCTAAGATCAGAATTCAGAATTTCAAGTGAAATCTTTAAGCGAATCAGGTGTGTACCCTATCCTAAGTCTTGATATGTTCATGGCTATGTTTAAATTAAATGAAATATTAAGAAAGTGTGAGAATATGGCTAAGGTACCGTGTGTACCCCACACTATATCATAATATGTTTTATGGCTACGTTTAATTAATATATGTGATATTAAGAATATGAAAGTGGCTAAGGTACCATGTTATGGTACAAAGTACTCAGGTACGTTTACTACTCCTACTAGGATTATGAAATATGTTAATTGTAACATGAGAATAAGAATAAGAATGTGAACTCTGGCATATTTATGCATATTACTATTATATGGGGCATATGGGTTTATTTTTGGGGTAGTGGATGCGGTGACCTACGACCACAAACACGGTGACCTAAGACCGTAATATCTGAATGTGGTGACCTAAGACCACGATGAATCTGAATGTGGTGACCTAAGACCACAAAAATCTGAACGTGGTGACCTAAGACCACGAATGTGGTGACCTAAGACCGCGATATGGAGTGTAGCGGAAGGAGGGTTGACTTAGTAATCCCCACGGTGTGCAGGATGGTACGGGTGGAGTGTAGCGGATGGCATATAGGTTTGGGTTTGGGTTGCATCATTATTTTTACGTTATATGAACATGTATGTGATATGATAATCATGCACGAAATGTTATTTCTTAGTGTTGGTTACACATTGAGTCTATTTGACTCACCCCATTGTGGGACTATTTCGGTGATTAACAAGAATGGACCGGGTTGGCGAAGCTTAGGGATGGCCATGGACAAGAAGAAATTTACGACTTGGACTTTTATTTTATTTTAAGTATTTTGAATTTAAATTTTGGGAATTATTTGATGTAATAAGGCCTTAGTAGGAATATTTTATTTTGTTTTTATTTGTTAAGCTTACGAATTTTTATCAATTAAAGATTAAGTAAATCTATTTTAAAACTAAGCCCAAACGTTTTGTCACCTAAAGTAAAGGATTTTTAATAATGAAATAAACTTGTTCTCAACTCAAGCCCAACCCAAAACAATCTTTCTTTCAAAACAAACAAGTTTTTCCTAAGTAACAAAAGAATTTGAAACGGTTTACACCGGGGAACATACCAAATCCGGTCAAGGCTCGTGGGCCGAGTTTGGGGTGTTTCAATGAGCGTCTCAAAATTTGGTGCTACTTTGGGACTTTATACGAAGGAGTTCATGAGCGCCGAGGTATTTCTTCAGCTACATCGTCGTATCCATTACTCACCATCGCGTTGTTGGAACAATATCGGTGCCTTGCGACCTATGATCCTAGTCGCTCGAAGGCGACTTCTCTCTCTCCTACCCTAAGATATATTCATGCACTCCTCGCTCACACTTTGACAGGTTGAAGAGAGAGCACTGGTGTCGTGAGCATACACGATGCCTACTACTTATGGATCATGGCCACAGCCATATCATCGACTTGGCGTACTTCTTAGCTTTATCCTTCCGCCACTAGACTGACCGCCATAGGAAGGGCCCCATCTGCCTCAGCCCTTACGTGACTCACTTAGCTCTACACTTCGGTCTCCTTGTGACATCGGAGCAGTCCTCCTCGCTTACACTTGTTGGCCAGATGTCTCCTCAAGGCATCTCGAGCATGCTACATATGAGGATGATCGAGTGGTGCCGTGGATTCGATCCTCCCCAGTACCGCTTGTCTCGACCTAATGATCAGGATGATCCAGAGAACATTACTGAGGATGTTCCTCTCCCTCACGAGGATCCACCATACCCGCCACCACCAAGTCACCGACACCCTTCTTCTGCTGCCACTTTGAACAACATATCCGAGCATCTCACTCGCTTCGAGCAGTAGTGTTATCAGTGGTTCGATAGTCTCGAGTTCACCTTACAGCAGATATGCCACCATCTCCATATCTCACCTTCAGCACCGCCACCTCACGACGCATCTGATGATGAGGACCTCTGAGTCCATTTATTTTATTTTTATTTTTATCTTTATCTTTATTTTTATTTTTCATTTTCTTTCTATTTTTCGCTTATTTTCTTATGTTTCTTATCATATTTTCAAAGACTTATCTTTTATAGTCTGAACTATATTTTAGCTTTTATAATTATTCCTAATCGGGTAATCCCTTAATCTTCTTCCACAGTTGTGTTTATTTTCTTATTAGTTGCTTAGAATTACGCACTTCCCTTTATTATATCTACAATTCCGAGTCAACTATTCTACGGATTTCATCTAAGATTCAAGAAGTTTCACCTCTCTCCCTCTCTTATGATATTCTTATTATATTGTCATTATCTATTTTGGTACATTAAGGACAATGTACATCTTAAGCGTGGGGAGGTTCATTATAGCATTATTAGAAAATCCTGAATTATGTCTTATTCTTAAGTAATTTTCTCATTTTACTATTAGAATAAAATTTCTATAGATTTATTATTTTTATTGATATGTTCTGGATTAAGTCATAGGTAATTGTGCATTGATCGTTTACACTTTAAGACATTAGAGAATTAAGCATGATAAGTTTATTTTAGAATTCAAATTTGTTAGGTTGTTTTGCCTAAGTTTAAATATTACCTTGAAGTTTGAGATTTATAAGATTGACATCAAAAACCATAATTTTTGTGAGATTTTGAGCCTTTTATAGCATACACTTTTCTTACTCACTTTATTATTGGTTATGAGTGTGTCAATATTAATTTGTTATTCTAGAACTTGCTTCGATTATGCATGTCGAGACCACATATTTGATTTGATATACTGAGATGATAAAGGCACCTAGGTTTTAACCCACTTATTCCATTAAAAGCCTACCTTCATAATTAACCCTTAGTGAACCCCTTTGAACCTAATGAATCATTTCTTGATCCACCCTTAATATTAACCCAAAATTTATTCTTTTTGATTCATTAAGAATTTTTCCTATCGTATTAACCCTCTTTTTGTCGAGATTTGATTTGGTCAGTTGCCTAACAATGTTCTTTATTTAAGTTGTTAAATTTTTTCTAATTATTGTAAAAAAAAAAAAAAAAGTGGAAATAGATTTATACTAGTTCTATTTTATTTGAGCTTAAGCAATTAATTTCAAATTTTGAGAAGAATCTCGTGTTTTTTTTCAATTGATGTAATTATTCAGTATTAGTGGTTGGAGATTTGAATTTCATGCAACCCTTTAAAGACCTTTTGATTTGTGTATCATCTCATTTTATAGTGGTTGGAGATTTGATTTTCATGCAAGCTTATGGTAATAACTTTTCATGTTTGACTTTTGACTGCTTAATTTTTTGAACCTTAAACACTTTGAGTGATTTGAGTGGATCTTTAGTAAGGATGTCAAATATTGTCGGTTTTGAATTAAAGGTAATTATTTAGAAAGGAAACACCTATGTTTTCGTGCTATAAAAATGTATGACTTGGATTGTTTGAATCTTTTGGACTCTTTTAGTTAAATTATCAATGTGTGAATTATCTGTGAATTATGATAAGACATTATTGATGAGAATTATGAATTGAGGAAGTTTAATTTTTAATTGTGAGTTGAGGATTTTGCTTAAGGACAAGCAAACGCTTAAGTGTGGGGATATTTGATAAACCATAAAAGTAACACATTTTAATCCCATGCTTAGCATGTTTTTGAATGCTTATTTATAAAATTTGGTGAATTCGATGCTCTTAATCCTTTAAATTCATGTTTTTATACTTAGGAGAGCATAGGGGAGCGAAAGGAACGGAAAATGGGCCAAAATTGGATAAAACATGCCATCTTAAGGATCCACACGGCCAAGCCTGCACCACACAGACTGAGCACATGCCTGTGTGAACCACACGGGCTGGACACACTCCCATGTACTAGCAGATGTCGATCGAGAGCCATGAAAATCAACACGGCTTGGACACCCTCACACGGGCTGAGCACATGCCCGTGTCCCTGTCGCACCCTACTTTATTTTCACGCAAAAAAAAATTAATTTTTAGGGTTTCTGAGCCTTCTAAAGTCTACAAATACAAGCCAGAGGAAGACTTAAAAGGGGGCGCAGAGTAGATCGAAGAAATTACTCAAAGGAAGCCATCAGAATCATCTCAGAAGCGGATTCGCTCCAAGATTGAAGATCTCCATCAAGTTTTTTTAGAAGTTTTTGGGTTCTTTATGTCTTGTTGTTTTCTTATTCCTAAGATGTTTTCTCTCTACGTTATGAACTAAACTCCCTAAATTCCTAGGGAGGATGAAACTTAGATGAATCTTATTATTTAATAAATCTAAATTACACAATAAATACTTGTTCTTGTTCTTAATTATATGTTCTTAACCCTTGCTTTAATATTTTCAGGATATTAAGTCAAGATTGATGTGCTTATTCAGTGGAGCAAAAGTCCCTATTTAAGAGTAGATCTCACGTAATTAAGCGGAGTTGATTGCAATCCTAGAAATAGGATGATATAAATCTACTGGATTAGAGTCAAATCTAATAAGGAAATCCATAGATCGAGTTAATGCAATGATAGGGGTTTAATTAGAAAGAGATTTCAATTAATCAACCTAGAGTCAGTTGTTTTTAGTCTCGAAAGAGATATTAACATAATTTAGGGATTCCTACAGATCAAGACAAGTGAATAAATCGGTTAATTCAGAGTCAAGATAATAAGTGAAGTCTAGGTAGATTCTTCCTTGGGTATTGTCTTTATTCATTGGTTTATTCGATTACTTTCTTCACTCTCTGTCGCGTTCATAGTAATTAGTTTGTTAAATTTTAGATTAAAGCAAAACCCCTTAACTACTAGGCTAAATAATACAAAGATAGTTATTACTAGTAATTTTAGCCCTTGAGGATACGATATTCAGGACTCATCAAAGCTATACTACTGTTTGATAGGTGCGCTTGCCTTTGTCTAAATATTAGTTAGTTTCGAGCCCATCATTGATTAATTGTTGATTCCATCCATGATTATTGATTCATATATGAATTTACATGACTAACATGGTTGGTGTATATGTGCTTAGGCTTTGGCAAAGTTGTGGTTGGATTATACCACGTTAAACTTATAAGTTATGCATTGAAAAGGTAAATGCCTAAATGGAAATGTGCTTGTGATCACGAAATGGTGGTAAGGTTTAAATTATGTAATTCCTATTGAAATGGTTTACCATATGGTTAGTTCTAAAAAGAATTATGTTTAAATGCACTAGCTTGTGGCTATGATTGAAGGATATGCTTATGTCTTGTGTGTTTTGCATATAAAATGGGTGTGGAAAGGTAATGAAATAGTAACTTCATACCTGAAGTGTAGAATGATGAAAAAGGGAATGATGAATTGAATTGATGTTAATTGAGCTAATGAGAGTAAATGCAATGGAAAGTAATGGAATGCAAATGAAAATAAGAAAAATTTGAAAGGGTTTAAAGTTATTTAGAATCCTACTATGCTAGGGATGATATGTATAAGTGATGTTGTGGATTTATTCACCTTGTGAGTTGTTGAATATAACTTCATGAATCTTACGGTATCGATTTTGGATTATTCTTGATATGTATAAATTTCATATTTTAAATGAATTGATATGATTAAAGTTTATACGAGCTTACTAAGCATTCATTACTTACGTAGTTGTTTTCCTTTACTTTTCAGATTATCGGAAGCTCGATTGGGTTGGAAGCTAGTAGGAGATTCATCACACTATCCATCGGCTCACTCAGTATTTTCGATTGGTTTAAGTTTGGTTATAATGGCATGTATAGGTTATTTTGGCTAATGTTGGCCTACATGTTTTGTTGTGATTATAGCCATTTGAGTTGGCTTGTGTTTTGGTATATTTTGGTATGGATATATGTGGCCTTAATTTGGTTGAGGTGTGGCTTGATTGGTGGTTGAGTGATGAAAGGTAAAATGATAGTTATATGTGCACTTTGTATAAGTTTTATGTGAGTTGATGAATTGGTTGTCAATTGATACCCTGTTGTGTAAGACATATGTGTCTAATTATGTTAGAGGTTGAAGGGCATGTTTAACATCAATTGGTATGTTTTTGTAAAGTGATCTACATGATATGTAATGATGCAATTATGCATATAATTTAGTTGAACATTTGGTTATATTGAATACATGGTTAAATATGTTTATAATTTTCATTTGAGGTGCCTCAAGGCATATTGGTTGCATGTGAATATACTACATGTTTAAGGCTTGATTTTGCTTGTTTTGGATGCCATAATATGGCTTGTTCATATGCAAAATGTTAAGTGTATGGAGATGCCAAATTGGGTGAGAATGTGGCTTGTAAAATGGCCAAGTGACACGGCCGTGTGTCCCTATAGTTTTTAAAGGGTTGCAAGTCAGGCTATTGCATGGCCCAGCACACGGCCTGGCACACGGACGTGTAAGGTTACTTCAAAGGGTACATGACCTAGCACGCAGGTGTGTGACTTGGCCGTGTGACCAAGTCAGTGAGTGACATGGGCACGAACATGGGCTGGGACATGACCGTGTGTCCCTATTTGAATGTCTACACGGCCTAAGACACAGGCGTGTCTCCTGGCAGTGTGAATCACACGGCTTGGCCACAAGACCATGTGACCCCTGCGTAGTTTGTAAATTTTCATCTTTTTTTGAAAAATTCTTTGAGTTCCCAATTTAGTCCCGACTTGATTCTAATGCGATTTTAGGGTCTCGAGGGCTTGTATAAGGGACAATATGAATGATTTTGATTGGTTTTTTATATGATTATTGTTAAGATATGTAATGTTCTCCATAACCCTGTTCTGGCAATGGATATGGGTTAGGGGTTTTACACATCTTGCTTTCTTATAACCTATGTTGGCTTGTTCGTCTACTCTGACGAACACTTAATGGGAGATAAATATTTGCATATGCCTTAAGAGAAAACCCCCTTCCTCCACATATACACACGTACAAGGCACTTCTACCTTTTCCTCTTACCTCGTATCTTTCTAAGACCTCTTATCAACACGCTTGTCTACGTTCCAATGCGCTTCATGACCATTATGTGAGACTTTTCATCACTCGAATCATATAGTGATCTCCACTTACATGCCCCAACAGGCTTCCCTGTTTATTGTCTTGGTGGACTTCAATTCGCCATAAGGCGTGCCTGTTCACCCTTGGATCATACCATGGACTTTCAACTTCGAAGAGTCGATGAACCTCTTTCAAGGTGTCATTTCATAGAGCATGTAGACCATTTTATGGTGTCATTCCGTAGAGCCTGTAGATCATTTCCAACAAATCCTCCTTAAATCCCCTTTCAATCTACCCATTCCTCGTTTACGCAAAGTTTCCTATCTTCAACTAACCCGCCAATACTTTCTTCCGTACTTCGCATTTTAATAACATGCATATCACATTCACTAACATTTCATAGAGTAAGCCACTTAACAGTTCATAGATGTACAACCATGTCATACATTCAGAGAACATACTTGCAACAATCATACAATCGTACAGTCATATGTTAGCATAACTTTTTTAGTTAGCAATGATTCTATATTTAGTTAACAGACTCAACTGAACTCAGTGCAAAACAAATAAATAACAACCAGAACAAATGAAAGCAACACTCAAAAAATTGAGGACAGAAGCTCACCTGCTGTCCTTTGTCATTGCCAGCTTAGCTTTTCCAATGCCGGAGCCTCTTCCATCCTTGCAGCTAAGCATGACAACCAACATACCAAATAAACTAAAGGTAATTAAATCTTAAAACACAGAATTCATTATCATGCAAAAGCATCCTTACTCCTAATTTTCTCAAATTCATGAGTACAGAGAGATTAAAAAGCTTTTACTTTCCAGACTCAACCTCACGATCACTGCCTCATGCAGAGCTTTCCTCAATTTTTTCTTCTTTGGAACAACCAACAAAGATGGTGCAAACAAGGAGAAAATAAAAATAGAAATGAGAAGTATTTTTCCTCTAGGATAACTCCCCTCATATATATATAGGCTTTCACGCACAATCACCGATTCCCAAATAAACCATCCATCGATAATCATTTTGCCTCCCACTAAGGAACCAGTCAGTTCCAACTTAACTAAACTAGAATTGAGACCCAACTAATTATCGTCAACCACAAAATTTTTAGATTTTTCGGTAGAGTCCACTGATTTACCATCTCTTGCAATTAAATCCCGAATCCTTCTTAATTTCAGAGTCTTAATGAAAGTTGGGTGTGACAAAAACGTTCTCTTATATAGGCCATCATCGATGGTTAGATGAAAACCATAGATTTAGATTTTAAAAGAATGTATTTGATGGGACCGAAGAGCTTAAGGATGCCATTGAGCAGACCACTGGTTCTGATATATTTTTAATATTGAGATATATCAATTTCACTTTTGGAAAGATGAACCAACCTCTCAAACAATTGGAGACTTGAAAGATGGTGGTTGACGAAGAGAGAGATTGTAACATCCAAAAAATCGAGGGTTAGTAGAATCGAGTTTGTGAATTGAGAGAGAGTGATCATGCCTTAATTTTTTTTAAATTATCTATGCATTTTTAGGAAATAAATGAGGTATTGGTTTGTTGGTTAAGTGTTAGTATAACGTTTCTTGAAACCCAAATTCAAATCCCTTCTCTCGCATCATTTTTATTATTTTGCAAATTTTGCCTTAAACCCTAGTATGTGACATGTCTTGTTTTTCTAAAATAAATATTTTAAATTATATCAATAATGAGTTATTGGTTTGATGGTTAAACATTAGTAAATTTTTCCTTGAGGTCCTAACTTCAATTCCTTTCCTATGCAAATAATTTAATTTTTTGACAAAAACTCATTGTTTTAATGTGTGGGCCATCCAAGCCTAGTTAACCTAGGTATAAATATTATTTTTTTACTAATAATCAGCCTTTAATCTTTCTCCTCATTCCCCTAGCCATTCCTCTCCTCCTCTCCTTCTCTTTGATTTTAACTTTTTTTCCTTTCTTCCATTGTTGTTGTCGCCTACACCTAGTTTTACCAACTTTTTCTTTTTCTTTTTCTTTTTCTTTTTGCCACAAGATTTGTTAACATATTCTCCACCATATTAATGTCATTTTTACTTATTAAATTCAGCCCCAAATCTGAAATCTTGAACTCCAAGATCGATCCCAAACATTGCCAAGAAAGTGCCATTGACGTTTCTCTCGACTAGCTTGGGTAAGGTCTCTTCTCTCTTCAATTTCTTAATTAATATTTTCCTTTAAAAATTATATTTCCATATCTTGAATTTGGGGTATTTTAAATGATTTCAAATGTATTTTTCTATAATTTAATGAGATCTCAAACCATTTTAAAATTCAGCTTCAATTTTGGCTACCATGGGTGGTGGTGCGTGTGCCTATGTGCAAGAAAGGGGGTTGTTTTGTTTCTTGGTTCTTGCCTATATATTTCCAGCATTAGTTTGATTTCTTTAACCCTTCTAATCAGCTTTTAAACCAATTAGGTAAAAACGTTCATGATTGATTGGCCATTCAGATTCCACAAATTGTGAAGCTTAAGTGCAATTAAGGGTAACTAGTTTGTTATTTCGACATAGTTGTTGGGTAAATGTTATGAATTGATTGAATGAAGGAATTTAATAATTAATTAGCTAATTATTTTCCAGTATATTATTGAATTAGGTGCTGACCCAATCGTCCCAAATCATCCGTAAAGGCGAAGAACGATTGTACGTACTGTTTACATTGATATAGTGTAAGGAATCTAAGTAGTTTGGATTCATAAAATAGTTATAATTTCAACGATTGGTTTGAACTCATAAGTGGGTGTTTGGGGGATAGTTTAATGGTAAATTTATTGAATTTATACTGAATTTTGGTTTAGGTTCGTTTAAGGAATTATTAAGGAAAATTGGAAGATTTGATACTGTGCTGCGAGGACCTGAAGAATAAGGTGTGGGTCCTAAACTCATAAAATTGTTTGAAAATGTTAACTATCATGCTATATTTGATAAATTAGCTTGCTTATTGGACTAACTTAATAGCCAAATTATTGATTTTATAAATGGTAGAATCATGTATGTTTCGAGCCTTAAAAGATTAACATGTTGGCAAAATTGCTAGTTTGATAGTATGAATGTTTGATTCAATTTATAATTGCATATTTGAGTTATGAGATATAAACTGGATGATATAATGTGTTGAGATATTCAGCTTATGTATGATTTAAACGTATGAGATATTTGTTGTATTGTGTACTGAAAAGGGTGTTATTTATGCACAATGAAAATCCATAAAGTATGTGAAATTGAACAATCTTGATTGATACCAACACAATGGTAATTTGAAAGATTGGAAAACTGTTTCCATTTACTGAAAGTATTTGATTATTGAGGACATGTTGAGCATGTCAAATGAATGTGAAAAGTATTGAGATATGATTATGTATGAGATTGTGTGACATATTGCATATGCATTGGATTGGGATTTTGTGGTTGATAGAAGAGTTCGGTAGAGTACCGGCGGCATATTAAGTCCACATTATTCGTAGTTAGTGCACTGCACCTGGAGTACTGAGGGGATTGGCAATTTTATCGCATATTATATGTTATTGGAGATTATATCACACTATTTGATATCCGCAGATTTTTTTCATTATTGATTATTCGTTTTACCACATCAAACAATGCTCATAATGTTTTGGAGTAGCAGATGGTATGGGTAGGAACCTTTTTGCATTGCATCATGTGCACGACATATTTGAATGTTATTGATTTATGCTACACATTGTATTTTGTTATATTGAATGGTATCAAAATTAATGATTGTTACTCAAATGAAAGATAACCTATGCTCGTACATCGTTTGACATCAATTTGATAATGGCTATGTAATGACTTTAAATTCCTATGATGGTTTTGTTTTCTTCTGTTAATGCTAATATGTTTCACTGTATTTGATGTTTTTTTTCCTGTTTAAATAATTATTCGACTCACACTGAGCTTTTCATAAGCTCACCCCAAATAGTGTTTAACTTTTAGGTAAACTTCAAAATTAGGATCGGACTCGGCATTCGAAGAATCAACTTAGACCTCATATTATTATTATTTAATTAAGTATTATTAAGTCTTTATTGGTTTTTGCTTGTATTTTTTTAATTATTTCTGGTTTGTGGCTTGGTAACTTTTCTTTTGGGGATTTTTGCATGCATGAATTACTCAAGCATAAGAACCGGATAATTAATGGTATCGGGCTTAAGTAAAATTTGACATTATTTCCTAATTTCTGTTGTCTAGTTTAACATTGAGTTTTTTTTTAAAAAAAAGAATAGCGACAAGCAAACGGTTTTTCTAAAACAACACTGTCAACAATAAAATGAATCCTAAGCATACACGACCTAATGAATGAATGCTGTTAAGATAACTCAAAGTACAACTACGATTTTCTCTAAAATGGGTTTATTTAAAGTCTTAAAAAGTAACGTAAGTTAGCTTAGCCATTTCGGTGGCTAATGTAGCCTTCTCAATCTAGCCATAATGTCTAGGCTGGGTTTGGGACATAGATCATTAAAGTGATGATGAAACTAATGAAGAAGATTATCCAAATAAGGAAAATTTGTGGAAGAAGAGAAGTACCATTTTTTAGTTCTTATATTAAGAGCATAACATCTTGCGGCATAATCTTAATGTCATGCATATTAATAAGAATGTGTGTGAGAATATAATCAGGACAATATTGAATGTTGATAGGAAATCAAAAGATAACTTAAATAGTCAGCTTGACTTAGTTGACATGAGAATTCGAAGAGATCATTATCAGCAAGTACTTCCAAATGGAAAATTCACGATTACCTCCATCTTACTTTGGGATGTCCAAAAGGGAAAATTTTGTACAGTGTTGAAAAATGTCAAGCTCCCAGATACATATGCTTCAAATAAATCAAGATGTATTAGTTTGAAAGATCGTAAGCTTTATGGTTTGAAGTCACACGATTATCACATCTTGATGCAAGATTTATTTCCATTTGCTTTACATTCATCGATGTCGAAGAATGTGACTTCTTGTATAATTGAACTTGTAAATATTATGAAAACTATATGTGGGAAGATTCTATCAGTTACAGAGCTTGGGAAGGTACTAGATTGAGCAATAGTGATATTATGCCACTTCGAGAAGATATTTCCACCCTCTCTCTTCACTATAATGGTGCATTTGATTATACATCTTCCATATGAAGTTGAGTTTGGTGGACCGGTTTTTTATCGATAGTTGTACCTACTAGAGAGGTATTGACAGTAATTACATATATTATTCACAATATTAAGTATATAATTACCGCACCAACTCTTGATGATGTTTATTTCTTTTTTTTATTTTCTAGGTTCTTTGTGAAATTAAAATCTGATTATCTTAATAAACGATATCCAAAATGTTCAATTTCCAGAGTATATTTAGTAGAAGAGTGCATGACATTTTGTACAATATATTTAGAAGATGTTGAAATAAGATTCAATAGATTGGGAAGATGTTGAAACAAGATGAAAACGTTATTGAGTCGTACTTATTCGAAAGCTATGGACAACCAATTGGAAAAGTTGAAGTAGTTCACTTAGATGAGAAATCTTGGACACAATCACATTGTTATGTGCTTTTTCATGATGATTGAGCAGAGTCTTTACATAGGTAAGTGTCAATTATAGATTAGGTTTGTTTTATTTCTTAATTTTCATTCAAATAACACATTTTCTATACATAGTGAGTATAGAAATATATTGAGATTAGTGAGTATAGAAATATATTGAGATCTCATTTTCGGTCTCAAAAGACCTACTGTTCAAGACATTGACAAATTATTTACAAAGAACTTTCATGACTTGTAACAGTCAGTTTTTCAATGGTGTTGGAAACAGTGGTTTTGGGACTACAAAATCGACCAGTGAATTCGTAAATATTATTATTCAATATTTAGGAGTCAAATATTGTATTATAATAAATTTTGATTTGATAATTTATGTTATTTAAACGAATAATTAGGAACAAGTGGTTTTAGAAAAGGAGGTACCGGGACCTCGTTTCTATAAACAAAGCCCGTAAATATAGTAAAATATTTACAGAGTGTTATTAGGGTCATATTAAAATTTAGTTAAGAAATTTTAATGTTTAGATAGTTAATTAAAGAAAAAGGAATAAATTATAAAAGCTACAAAAGTTAATAGCTATAGACTTATTTGTATTAAATGGGTGAAAAAGCATGAAGTAAGGGCCCTAAGTAGTAATTTTACAAATTTTAACTATAGTGGATGATCATGGCTTGGCATTTGATGAAATTTGCTTTAATTTTAAAGGTTAATTTGATAATTAGGTAAATTAAAAATAAAATAAAAGATGATAAGTGAATTATCATCATCTTCAGCCTATTTTTTTTTTTTTTGCAAAACCGTATGAAGCCATAGCTAGGGTGAGCTTTCGGTCAAGTTTAATTTCCATTGCATGGTATGTAATTTTACCCCGTTTTTTGTAATTTTTATATTTTTGAGTTGTATTAGCATAATCTAGCTAGCCCAGAGATTAATTCGTAAAATCATTAAAGGTTTAGGGACTTTCATGAATGATTCTGAATGTGTTTTGAAATTTATTTGGTAGAATATTAAGCTTGGTTGTTAAATAAACACATTTTTTAAAAAGATTTTTAGTGATTTTGAAAGTTAGGGATTAAATTATTTAAAGAGTAAAATTTATGGGATTTAATGTGAAATCTTGACAAAAATGGCAGGTTAGAAAGCCTAAGAAATTCGGCTAGCTTGTTTGGTAACTAAAATTGGTAAATGTGCAAGTTATGAGTTTAGAGACTAAATTGCATAAAAAGAAAAATGTTGGGGCAATTTTGTAAATTCATATTAAAATGGGTTATAGGCTTGAATTTATCATTTAAAATTTACTTAAATTGTTTAATTAAATGAAATTATATTGTTATGTTCAAGAGATGTTACTATTGGAT
This sequence comes from Gossypium rotundifolium, assembly GCA_025506655.1. NCBI lineage: Eukaryota > Viridiplantae > Streptophyta > Magnoliopsida > Malvales > Malvaceae > Gossypium > Gossypium rotundifolium. The sequence continues at coordinate 158,008,832 of CP106722.1, read as the reverse complement.
TTAAATCGAGGAAAAAGCTAAAGTTTTGGACAAGTAATCGACTACGTTTTAACAACCGTTTCAGTCTGGTAAGTTCGTAGTCTTTGAGCTCGAACCCTATTTATTTATGTAGTTTAATTAATTTAACAGTCGAGGTAATTAATTCTACCCAAATTTGGTATTTTCGGATTGTATGAAGAATTATTAAATTGTGTATGTATATATGATCATGGAATGGATCAAAGATTGTGTTATAGTTACTTGTTGTAAATGATTGAATTATAAAATAAGGAATTTTGGATTTTGTAATTACGTATGTGACCATCGATTTATCCAACTAGTGTTAGGTGCACATCTGTCGATTTATTCGATTAGTACAGGGTACATCTAATGTCGATTTATTCGACTAGCGCCGGGCACAAAACTTTGTTACGGTTTATCTGTCAAGCACCAAGTGCCAATAACAAGTTGGTCAATATTAATAATGTTTAACCGATCCCTTGAAGTTGGTTGGTAAGTGAGAGATAGCTCGAATTGTATATGAAATGTTCATGAGGAACTTATGATACACTATGTGGTAATAACCATTACAAGTTAGATATTTGAATTAATGGATTATTAAACACAAACGTAGTTCTTTGGGTTATGAAATTATTTAGTATTTGATCATTATTTTGTGTGCAGATTAGATACCTATATTTTGACTATCGACTCAGCATCTAACGACAATCCCGAACTCAACGTTGGTGACATATTTCCTTTTGTGTCTTGGCATGTACCTAGGATGATAATGTTTGAGTCAAGGTCTTTTGGTATATAGTTGAATTGAGTGAAGGTTACTTCTATTGAATGTCATGTAAACTTTGAAATTATGCTTTGCCTTGGAACAAATGCTTGTATATAGTTTGTGAATGAAATAAGTATGTTTCATGAGCTTGAATCTTTTAGATGTGAATATTAATAATTGTTGATGTGAATAGGTAAATATTATGTTCAATGGCAACTTGGTGAGAATGGTTATATTTGGCTATTTTGGTGGATGTTTGAGTAGGAAAATGTGGTTAAGGTCATATGTTCTTTTAACTTATTTATTTGAATGATTAATCTTTGTTTGAGGTGCCTTTGAATGACATATTGGTTAGGTATAGGATGGATGAAATTTTGGCATGTGATTGATGATTTGAATGTGATTTTGAACCTAGGAAATTATCTAGATATGGTATGTCTTTTTGCACAAGGAATGGTGTATATAATGGCTTGATTTAGGTGTTAAATATGCTAAACATGGGTAGTCACACAACTGTGTGACACATACGGCCCACTCATTTGGCCGTGTGTCCTATTGTCTTTAGGTGTAGGTTTCATATCGCTCATGACACGGTCGTGTGTCTTAAAACAGTTTGTTACACGGTTTGAGACACGGCCAGCGACAGAGCCATGTGACCCAACATCGAATGTGCACACGGGTAGACACACGACCTGCGACAGGACTGTGTGACCTTAATTCAAATATACACATGGGTAGACACACGGTCTAGGATAGGGTTGTGTGTCTGGACTTCGAATGTCCACACGGCCTGGGCTATGACACACGGTCTGGGCTATGACACACAGCCTGGCCACATGGTCATGTGTCCCCTATTTTCAAAATTTTCAACTTTTTCTTAATTTTTCTGTTTTGTTTCGAATTGAACCCAAAATGTTCCCAAACTATTTTTAGGGCCTCATAAGCTTAGTTTAAGGCCCATAAGTGTATGTTTATTATAAATGGAATTTAATTTGATTTTTTTGTAATTATAAGTGTATATTTGTTTGTAAGTGAAATAAATGTTTAAAATTTTATTGTAGTACTCTTGTGACCCAAATCCGACAATAGAGATGGGTTAGGGGTGTTACATGGTTAGTTGGATCAAATAGAAAGTAACTAAATTATATCTTATAGCTTTTTAATTATAAAATTAATGGTTATTATATCTATTTTGGAAAATTTATTTTAATATTGTATTGTATTTCATAGGTTTGGAAATGAAGGGGTGTTATTGAAGAAGTTAAGAATTTTACACAAGGACCTAACAAACTAATAAAAAGATATAGTATGTATCTTATTGGTGGATTTAGATTGCACACAAGACCTCGGGAAAGATTTAGGAGAACACAAAAATGTGGAGTTGTAGTTACTATGTTAACTACAAGCTATACTAGTGTTGGGGATAATAATCCAATTGAAGGAAATCTTGACTACTATGAAATTTTGACCGACATTATTGAGTTGGATTATTACAGGAAATGGAAGGTTGTGCCATTTTGATGTAATTGGATTGATGTAACATTTGCTAGATGGATTAATAATTATCAATTTGGATTCACTTTAGTGAATTTCTCTCGTTTAATTTACACTGGGTAGAACATAATTGACGAGCCGTATGTTTTTCTATCTCAAGTGAGACAAGTTTTTTTATTCTAAAGATTCTATCAAAGGTTGGTATGTAGTACTTCGTAACATACTAAGAGACTTATTTGATATGGGTGGTGAGAGTAGAGATGATGATGACCCAAGAACGGAATGTTTACCTTTCGTTGATCAAAATTTGGATAAAAATATCCCTAGTTCAAGCATAAAATATCAATGGGCTCGTGATGATGTAGATGAAGATATCTATGAATAGATGTATGCTTGTTTTAAAATTTAGTAAGATAAAAAAATCATCAATTTTCTTTTAATAGTGTGTATAAAGTATTAATATACAATTACACTTGTTTTTATTATTAATTTCTCTCGTAGTAACGTGTTAGCTTCATTTATTTTGTAGATATAATGTCAAGGAGAACATTAAAAATTGTTAATGTTATTCAAAAAAGCTTCTCAATCAACAGAGAAAGACGATAGGGAATTATCAAAACTACTTAATCTTTCTCAAGGACTTGAAGGGAGTGAGGCTACATTAAATGATATTCACATGAATATGACTACAAGTAATCAAACATTAATTATAGTGCCTTTACCCTAAATTATCATTATTACTGTTTTTTATATTTGTCAAAGTCATTTACTGTTTTACATAGTTAATAATGATGGTCAACAATGAACTAGAGGGCGTACGATGCTTAAGAATGTATGGGGACTACCTGAAGGCAAGCGCATGGTTGTTTCGGCTAACAGTTATGGACAACTAGTTGGTTGAGAAGCACAACTCCTGGTTGGGTTCTTAGGTAAGTTAGCGGCAAATTGATATCACATCAACTTTAATGTATCTACATGGTTATATATATAAAGTTGAAATATTATGTTGTATAATGATTAATTTCAGTAACTTATTTAGGTATGCTTGTAACCTCCCCAACCTGGCCTAGACGGTAGGCCCAAATCTGGGAGATTACATCAGTCACCGAGATGGCCTAGTGCGATCGAAGATTTTAAATAGTCAAATTAAAAATTTGTTTATCTTTAAAAGACTTAGCCTATTTTTAGAAAACGACTCATGGGTTGATAAAATACAATTAATTTAATACTTTTCTTGAAAAATGTGATTACTATTAAAAACTTAGTTAACTTCTAGTTTATTTATTAGACAAAATTTAATTATGACTTAGCAATGAAAATTGATTTTTAACTTAGTTTTAATGAAAACTATATTTCATGCATAAAAATTAAATTTCATATCTTAAATTAAGTTAAATGCCATACATGTTAAATAAACCGTAATTATGAGTCCTATGCAATAAAATAAGTAAAACAGTATGATTTCGAAATAATAAAAATTATAAAATAAGCCTAGTAATACTTTCATAAAAACAAAACGTTTCTGAGCCCTCCATATGTCGCGACCGCGTCCTAACCTGGTCGGTTATTTGTAAAGATGAAAATTAAAAAGGGAATGAGCTATGAAGCTCAGTATGAGTTCAGTCACAAGAAAACTAGAACAAAACAACAAACAAACAAAGCATGTAGATTAGCAATTCTGCGATTAAACACATAAATCACCTAAGATTAATGATTTTTCACATAAAACACTTCAATTTACTATTTGTTATTCATAGTTTTATATGCATATGCTTATGAATGCAATGCAGTTTCAATTTAAGAGAGAAGTCCTACCTAACTTCGCTACACACCTCACTTATGGGCTCCCCAAAACTCATCTACCATATCACTCCAGATTGTGGATGAGCCACCATTGATTTGTATTTTAACTACCACTTTGTAAAGAAAACCGTAGGTAAACTGCTAGTATTTTAGATAAAAACATTTGCAGTTACTACTACTTGTTGTAGATTAAACAAACTATCATTGGGTTTATGGACGAGCCACATATTTGCAGTTACTACCACTTGTATTCGCATATTAAACAAACTATCACTAGGTTTGTGGACGAGCCACATATTTTAAGTTACTGCCACTTGTTGTGAGTGCACAACATATTTGCGGATTAAACAAATTGCCATTGGGTTTTATGGATGAGCCACCACTTGTTTGTAGATTTAATAAACTATCACTCTTCCTCCATACAATATTCCTCCCTATGCAATTCACTATGTCATACTTTGTATTATAACAAATCAACACTAGAAGTAGACATGTAAAATGTACTTAATTCATCATTAACACTTAACATGCTTATCATGTTCTTCATAAGGTGGTAACAATATTATCACTTTCAGTTTAACAGTTTCACTTTATCATAAAACACATAATGTTCACTTATCATGCAATATAATAAGAGCACTTAAGGCATTAAATAGAAATTTCAAGATTCACACAATATCATAAACTTGATTGAGCAAGGAAAAACTCAAAAAACAATTTAGAAAATATACAAGGATTAAACTGGACATATCATATTTTTACATAATATTAATAATTCAGTCAATCAAATCATGGATTCTAACATTATTCGTATTGTCAAAGACTTAATTGAATAAAATAAAACACTAACAACAGTTTGGGGACCAATCAAAGACTAAACTGAGCAAATAATAGAATTCTGAGCAAAACTATAAAATCTAAAAAATAGAGGCACATGGTCGTGTGGCCAAGTCATGTGAGATGCCTCAGGCCATATGGAAGGGTTAAATGACCGTGTGGTTGGTCAATGTAACAGGCTGAGGCTGTGTGGTTTACGAACTACATTAGGGTTTCCAAGGCACATAGCCGTGTGGTAGGCTGTGTGGTCCACTCGTATAGCAGACCATGTGAAAGGATTGTGCCAATATGAGAAGTGAACTATCCTAGGGTTTGTAGGGGGACATGGTCGTGTTGCCCATCTATGTTGTCCATATGCCCGTGTGGCAGCATATGTGGCCCTATCCTAGGCACGATGTTACCTTGATTTGCTTGTAAAAGAACAAACACCTTTCACTAAGAGATAGAGTGACGTCCCTCTCTTTCAAATCTAATTCGGGGTACCTAAAACAGGTCATTCAATCGATAATTACACAAGGATTAATGGTTGATTTCAAGATAAAATAAGATCGTCGAAAGTTTCAATGAAAAATCGAGAAAGATCATTTAATATATCTCAAGATTATCATTAGATAAGAATTCTTTAAAGATTCGAAATCTAAACATCGGGATTGAGGCGTACTTACCAATCCTTGGCAAAGTTTAAGGATATTTTGAACAACAATTATGAATTTGATAGAAAATGTTTCAAACGGAAATCAATTTCGATTCGGAAAAACAAAAGTAATTGTCAGTAGTAGAATGAAATTTTGATGAAAAGAAAAGGGAAGAAAAGAAAAAAGAGATTTAAATGGAAATATGGAGAGCTAATTCTATTATGATTTGATAAGGGACAAAATAAAATTCTAATTAGGAAAATAAATTCTAATTCTGTTGGAATTTTGAGAAAGAGTAATATATGAATTCTAATTTGGATAGAATTGGGTCAATTCCTAGAGTTTGTGCCACTTTCAATTTCTCCAAATTTTTTCCAAAATTTGATATTAAATTTAAAAAGGGAAAAGAAGGCTTGAACCTTGGTCACTTAAGAGGGCTAATGCCTTAACCATTGGGTTACTACTCACGTTTAGTTATTTTCTACTCCATTTATTATATATTCCAATATGGTTTTGATCCTTGGTTGTTGAAAATAAAATAAAGAGAAATGAGAGAGGAGTGGATAGAAGCTATGACGTATAAACAGTGCACTAACAACTTAATCATCAAGCCTATTCAATTATTTAGTTATTCATTTCATCTAACCCCCTTTATTTTGGGGTATTACAACGATTACTCGAAGTGGTTGTGACTAGTCCAGTACTACTCATGGAATTGTTTTATAGATGATTAAAAAAAATTATGGAGATAGTGAAAGTTATATTGTTTTATCTTTAACTTTTAATTATTGGTTAAAATGTGTCACAAGTCACGGTACTTTCTAAAAGTTAGGAATTTAGTCATTTTACTTCTATTTCATGGAATTTAGTCAATCTACTTTTCAAATTTCAAAATTCAGGTTCAACTGTTAACACTGTTAACTTTTTTTTTTTGTTATTAAATCCAAGTTAATTACAAAGTCATTTGTTTATTTAAATGGCTACTAAGTGGCTATTTTTTTATTTCAAAATGTCACAAAGAACAAATTTAACAATGTTAACAATTGGACTGGATTTTGAAATATTAAAATATAATGACTAAATTCCATGAAATAGAAGTACAATGACTAAATTCTAATTTTGAAAAATATAGGACTTGTGGCATATCTTATCCTTAATTATTTTCTTCATTTCTATTAATTCTTATAAATTAAAGGAAATGATATTATATTGCGATCTCAATTTTCTTCAAATTGATGACAACTTTGTTTGGATGTCTTTAAGTAAGAAGTTGAGATACTATAAACATTATTCGAAAGCAACTTACTTTAATAAGGATTTTAATAAAGAAACCATAAAATGGAACATACCACGAGGTGTGATAGCATGACCGCGAGGGCTTTTAGTTGAATTTTGGTTTTCAGAGAAAGCTGAGGTAAATAAATAAAAAATATTAAAATTAAATTTCATGATTCTATAATAATTAATATTATATGACATATTAACTTCTTATTATCTATGCAACAGAAGCGACAAAAAGTTGGAATTTTTAGTAGGAGAAAACAAAAGTATATCCATACCAATGGTTCAAAAAGATTTGCTAGATCTGGAAATTAAAATGTGTGATATTTGTATTTAAATAATGAATATTAACTTTAGTTGAAAAGATGTGTTTGATTTGGATTGCTAGGATATGGTGTTAAAGAAATAATTGATGTTGGAAATGGTATCTAAATGTAGACAACTAACATTTGAGTTTGCATTTCACTTTTGTATTGTGTATGTGTGACTTATAAAGGTTGATTCAACATATAAAAATAATTAAAATTTAGTACCTGTCAACATAAGTAGATTTTCAATACTTAACGACAAAATTATTATATTATTTTGTAGGAAATTTTGGATGTTTGGCCACCTACTAGACTTAAACTTTTTCAAATGACCCGTACAAGAAAAGATAGACCATTTATAAATGAAGTAACGCAACAAATTGTGGTAAGTATATTATCTATTATTAGTTATTATGGATTTCTTTAGTTAAAATGTTTATTTTGTGTTTGTATTTTAAATTTTGTTAAGATAATGCAAATGCAAAAATTATAGAGTATCAAATCGTTGCACCTGAGGAAACTACATTAAGTGTACAAGATATTGAATATCAAGTTTTGACTGAAGTAATTGGACTAGAAAGGAATGGACGGGTTCAACATATTGGATTAGGTTTGTCAATGAGAGATCATTTTGGAGATAGCTCTCACCGTTACACTTCTTTGCAACAAGCATTTTAAACAAGAAGTGGAGAAATTAAGACAGGAAATACAAATGAAGATGGACAAAATTAAGGCTGACCGAGAAGAAGAAAGAAGAATATTTGTGTAACACCCTAAACCCGACCTAGACGTCTAGACCAAGTCCAGAGAGTTACATCATCGATTCTAAAATCTTATAGTTATAACGCATTAAAACTAAATCATTCATCACATAAAATTCAGCACAATAGTTAATTAAGTGTAAAATCTTCCCAAACATCATATTATCATAGATTACTGAAATTCCTAATAGTAGTATTTCAACGAAAAATAAAAGCTTGACCAAGCTCCAAAGGCGCAGACCTGTTCAAGTTTGAGAACCACTTGAAATCCAATCAATAACAAAGTGAGTTGTTGCATAAAAGAAGTTTATTCAATTAGAACACATTTATAAGATAGTTCTGAATTCAAAGATTCAGTTTGGTAACAGAAGTAATTTCAGTTCAATTTTAGAACAGACTAGTTACATATACAAAAGTAATTTTTAGTTTCAAAAATAGAACAGATTAAATTCAGATGCAACATTTTTACCCCGTCTACTACACACTATATTTGGCCATCCCAACACACCATTAAGGGCGTTCAATGCCCAACCAACCCTACACACCTTAAAGTGTTTGTCTGACACATTTCTAGAGACGCAGCTTAGCTACTAGATAGAAATGCGACAAAGAGCCAGAATCATATTATAAGCATTATGGCTTAGCCACTAATTCAGAGCAGGTTACTTCCTTCCTCACAATATCCCAACCCATGCAAATGCAGAGTACAAATATCCACAATATCTATTTAGTCATTCCAAATTGTTTCACAAGAAGATAATACAACTCAATATCAGAATAAGTATCACAATACGCATACAATTATGTTATTCATATGTCAGGCATAGAGTATCAGAGAATTCTCGTATAACCAAATTCAAATCATTCATGCATTGGGGACATCAATATCAATGTTGAGCAACATTCACGGACTTTGAAAATAGGTTTTATATGCCACACGGCCTGGACACACACCCATGCCATCGCCCGTGTGGCTCACACGGCCTAGGCACACGCCTATGTCCTCTGCCCGTGTGGTTCTAAAGCATAAACAGTAAGTTACACGGCCTGAACACAATTCCATATCCCTGGCCATGTGGTCCTTTGTTACAAACAATGAGTTACACGGCCAAGACACACGCATGTGTCCGTTGCTTGTGTGAACCCAGCACTAACATGTCCACACACGACCTGGACACATGTAACGCCCTGATTTATTTATTCCTATTTCTGTAAATTCTGACACATATGGGTACCAAATTTAGTGGTTAAATGTTCTGGGTGTGTGTAAGAGGTTTTGGGTTCACGTCCCACTTTTTCCAAATTTCGTTATTTTAGATCCAAGCCTCACCCTTGTCTAGTGGGCTTATATAAATTGTCTTGTAATTCATATCAAAATGAGCCTGCTGGTTTGAGTGGTAAGGGGTTATTGTGTTGGAGGTCATGTATTTGAATACCTATGTGAGCAAGGGTGTTAATTTTTTCTCGGTTGATTGATAGAGTTTCAGTAAAGCTAAAATTCTGAGGTGGTTGTGAGTTAGTGGGTTAGTAGGAGAAAAAATTAGGGAGATTATCAAATTTATGATTTTTTTTTAATTTTTGTTTCACTTTTTGCTAAAAATTCCTCTTTCTGACGTTTTCCCTCATCACTTGTTTTCTCACTTTCGATTTTCATTTCCTTCTTCTGATTGTTGTCATTTTTCTCATTCAAATTGTTACAACTGCAATTTTTGGGGTTCTTTAATCGGCTTGGTAAGTGAAGTTTTGTTTATTGTTAACAACTGGTTTTTGAGTTGTGGGCAACATTAATGATAGCCGATAATTGGTGAGTAATCGACGAATTCTGTTACTTAGGTGAAGGTGGTGAAGCATCGATTTTCACTTTAACAACTTGACTTGAGGTTGTGGTCGTTTTGGTAAGCAGTAAGTCGATTTGTTTTGCATAATTGGGTAATCGTGTTAGACTTGTAAATTGGTTGCTAATAGGGTATTGAGGTTCTAGTTTTAGGTGCTAATGGTCTCGGGCTGATTTTATGCATCAAAATCGTAACATGTGTGTTCCCAAAATGCAGAAAATTGAGCTTCAACAAAAGCTAAAAAACCATTATGTTGACGCCACACGAGCGTGTGCCTAGCCCTGTGGTTGGTCGTGTATGAGACACAACTGTGTGTTTGACGAGGGCATGCCGCACGCAAGATACGGTCATATAGTGGTGTGGGTATGGCCATGTGGGTTATACGGGTAAGACCAATCTAGGCGTGTGGGAGCTGCACGGACGTGTGGGTTTTGGGCCAGGCCATATGGGCCACACGGGTATGTGGGCCCATAATTCTAAAATCTTCCCTAGGGTCGTATGGTTCATTCCGATCGACTGTGGGCCTACCGTAGGGCCAGTAAGTGCAAGCCAAACCCTGAGTTATGTGATCTAATATTCTAATAGGCTGCCCTCTGTAGGATTCCGATATGTATATCTATTCTGTTTAAAGTATATATATGCAATCTGTGTATGAGCATATTATGCATGATATTACTGTATCTATTATTTATGTATCTGTAATTGGGGTGGGTTTTGTATATATGGAGGAAGTAATCCGCACGGAGACACTTCGCCTATATTCTAGCAGCTTGACTGCATATTATCTGTAATGTGTTGCATCGACACTATATGATATGTAAGGATGGGTGGGTGTTTTCAACCTCACATTGTGTATTGGGATGGTCGGAGATGGTGTGTAGAGGATGGGGGTAGGATTCTGCATATCTGTACTACTTATCTGATTATGTTATCTGTATCTGAAATAGACATGAGTCTGAATTTGTATCTGACTGTATATAAGATTTTTGTATGTATTCCATGTCTATTTTTGTTGGATTACACACTGAGTTTATGAAAACTCACATTTGTTTGTCTATTCTATTCAGGTAATCCACAAACTTAAATGAATTGATGTGACAGAGCCTCACAGTGACCACGAGTTCGTAAACTGTTTAAGATGATGGTTTTTAGTTTGATTTAAAGATTACTTTTGGGAGTTTTGTAATAATTGGACTCTCCGGACTATTTGATTTAATTTTGGAATTTTATTTTTATTTTTACACTTTATTTGTGACGGTTATCTAAACCACGATTTTACTAAAACAAAGGTCTTCCAAAAATATGAATGAGATTGTCTAATACAACAGTTTCTATAACTTCCAGCTGCAAATCATGTTTTGGCAAATAAATTAATTAAATAATATTTTCGATAATAGATATAAATGATATGAGTTATAAAACTTGAATGGTTTATTGAAACGACTCAGTTTTCAAAACCCTTCTTGGTGGCACCTTCGGATTTGGCCATAATGTCTAGGCCAGATTTGGGTGTTACAATTAGTGGTATCAGAGCCAGGTTATAAAACTCAGGCTGTGAATTTTAGGTTCCAAAATTATGTTTCAAAAAGAAATTATTTTTAAATAATTTGGATAATTTGAGAAATTATGTGGCACATCGAGTCTCTAGCGCCGATCTTGTAAGTACTTCTAAACTTAAATAGTACTTTCTGAAAACACAGTAGTTTGTACTTTCTGAAACTATATTGAGTTAGTTAGAAACTGAAACCTCTGAAACATTTCTGAACTTCTGACAATTTAAAGCATAAGATATCTGCTAATAAATACTAGAACTGATACATAAAATTTTATAATGTCAATAAAAATTTGAATTTACGATGAGTGCTCGTGGAACTCGCAATCGTGGTATTCGTGGGCATGGTAGAGGCCATAGGGGGCTCGAGCTAAGTCTTCCTCTCTGGGTAGTATGCCAAACTTAGATACGAGTGAGACATCAGTTTCGCCTGATATTGAGCCTGGGTCTCAAAGTCGCTCGGCTGGGGACAACGTACTGTCCCAAGCCATGTTAAGGGTGTTGGAGAGGGTCGTTTGACCCCATTCTGGATCTGGAGGCCGTGGGTAGGTAACTAAATGACTCCGGTCCAATGGAGCTGAACTGTTTAGAGGTGTCACTAGAGTCGCCCCTACTGTGGCCGAGTATTGGTTGGAGGCCACCGAGAGGATTATGAATGATATAGACTGTACTTCTAAGCAGAATCTAAAGGGTGCAGTCTCTTTGCTTCGCGACGAGGCATACCAATGGTGCTTGTCGGTTGAGGAGGGTACTCAGCTAGATTATCTGAACTGAGACTATTTTAAGATTGCTTTCCAAGGAAAGTATGTGAGGGCGAGCTATGTGGATGCTTGTAGGCGTGAGTTCATAAATCTCATGTAAGGTGATAGATCTATGGTCGAGTATGAGGACGAGTTTTTGAGGTTGAACCGCTACGCTCGAGGTATGGTGCCATGTGAGTATGAGAAATGCATCCGTTTTGTGGACGGCTTGAGAGATAATCTAAGGGTACTTATTACTCCGCAGAGGGAGCGATAGTTTGCAATTCTGGTAGATAATGCGAAGATTTCCAAAGAGGTTAAGTGTGTGGAGTACCAAAATATGGACCGAGAGAGAGGCAAGAATAAGGAGGATTCGGAGCCCTTTAGTTCTATTCAGAGGCCTAAGAAATGGGTCAGACTTGCTGGGCTTGTTAAAGTGGGGTTTCCTATTGCTCCTACTAGGATTCAACCATGTGGGGATTGTGGTAGGCGCCATCCGGGCGAGTGTTGGAGGAGGTTAAAGGCTTGTCTGAGATGTGGTTCTTTGGAGCATCTGATTAGAGAGTGTCCACAGTAGGCTGATCAGATGCAAGCTTCAGGACCGGGTTCTATATAGCCTCAGGGGGTAGTTTATCAACCACCTAGGGGTCGTGGATCGGCTAGGGGTGGTAATGGTATGGGCCGAAGACAGAGAGCACCGGGCAGAGGTGCTAGTCAGAATGAGGTGAGGTCATCTGTACTGGTTTATGCTACTCGACGTCGAGAGGACAGAGACGCCCCAATTTGATCACGGGTGCGATCTTTATTTTTGATGTTCCTTATACTACTCTGATAGACTTTAGGTTCTACACATTCCTATGTAGCTAGTACTGTTTCCAAAAACTTGGGGATTTTTGTAGAGTGCACTTCTAGTGAGATTACCGTACTGAGTCTATTGGGGCAGTCTGTTCGAGTAAGTAGACTTTATAGGAATGTACCGTTGGAAATACAAGGGACTGTGTTTCTGAAAAATCTGATAGAGCTACTGTTTGGGGAGTTTGACTTAATTCTGGGTATAGACTGGTTAGTTGAGCACGGAGTTAGTTTGGATTGCGCGACTAAGAAGGTCGTTCTAAGGATCGAGGATGATAAGGAGGTGGTTGGGATTGGTGAGCGTCGAGATTATCTGTCTAATGTGATCTCCACTCTTGTGGTTGAGAAATTGGTTTAGAAAGGGTGTGAGGCATTTATGGCTTTTATCAGTGTTTCAATTTCTAAGGACTATTTTATCGAGGATATCAGAACAGTGAGAGAATTTTCAAGATATCATTCCTGAGAAGTTACCAGGTTTACCTCCGAATCAAAAAGTTGAGTTCGTCATTAAGCTTCTACCAGGTACAGCTCCGGTGTCTATCACTCCACATCATATGACACTGATGGAGCATACCGAGCTTAAGGCTTAACTTCAAGAGCTTCTGGATCGTGGTTTCATCTGTCCCAGTATGTCTCTCGTAGGGTGCACTGATTCTATTTGTAAAGAAAAATGATAGCACCATGAGGATGTGCATTGACTACCAGTAGTTGAATAAACTGACTATGAAGAATAAGTATCCACTTTGAGGATCGACGATTTGTTTGATCAGTTTTGAGGGGCTTCAATGTTCTCGAAAGTAGATCTCCGATTTGGGTATCATTAGCTTAGAGTTAAGGAAGTTTATGTTCATAATATTGCATTTAAGACTCATTATAGGCACTACGAGTTCTTAGTTATGACGAATGCTCCGGCTGCATTCATGGATTTGATGAACCGAGTGTTTTAGCCATATCTGGATTAGTTCATCGTGGTTTTCATCGATGATACTCTAGTGTACTCTAAGACTGTGGACGAGCATGGTGAGCATCTTAGAGTAGTGCTTCAGATACTCCGAGAGAAACAACTCTACGCTAAGTTGAGCAAGGTTAAGTTTTGGTTGCAAGAGGTAACTTTTCTAGGGCACGTGGGTTCTGCTGAGGGGACCTAAGTTGATCCTAAAAAGATTGAGGATGTACTTGATTGGAAATAGCCTAAGAACGTATCGGAGATTCATAATTCTCGAAGTCTTGCGGGTATTATTGGCGTTTTGTTAAGGGGTTCTCTTTGATTGCAGCCTTTTTGACTAAGCTTTTGCGCAAGGGTATTGATAAACCGTAAAAATAACATATTTTAGGCCCACATTTAGTATGCTTTTAAATGATTTAACCCTTGATTTATGTAAAAAGGTGCGCTTAATCCTTTCTTTTCATGTTTTTACTCAGGAAAGTACCCAAGGACGAAAAGAACAAGAAACAGGGCTTAAAACGGGCCAATTTGGGCCAAAGATGAAATCGACACGGCCTGGACTGCAAGCCACACGACCGTGCCTCGATAATTAATTAAGACACAGCCATGCCATGATTTACACGGCCGTGCCCCAATCGATAGAATCGAGACACGGCCTGAGGACGATTTACACAGGCGTGTACCATGGCCGTGTCCCTACCGCAGAAAAGAGCAATTCTACTCGGAATAGGATACTTTGAGGCAAAGAAACACATTCCAAAGCCTATTCAAACACCGAGTAGGAATTATACTTGAATTAGGATACTTAAGGGCCAATTAAGGCATCTCAAAGTCTATATAAACACCCAAGGGTGCAACTTAAGAGGGAGTTCGACGAAGCCTTCTGCCAGGGCTTTTGTCGGGGCAGTGAACTAGGCTAAGGAGCCGAGCCAGGAAGATCACGTTTTGTGGGATCACTCAAAGATAGCCAAGTGGATTGATCGTGTCAAACAGTCGAGTTTTAATATTTATAAAAGAGTGATCAAACCTATAGACTGACTGCGACAATGATAGAGGCAAGTGCACCTATCAAACAGTAGTATAGCTCAGGCAAGAATATCTTATCGAACCCAAGGGAACCTAAAAGTACTAATACTCACTTTCTTTCTATTATTTAGCCTAAAATATGGAGTGATTGGTTTATGAAACTAATGAAAAACTAAACTAGATGCAAAGACAAAAGAATGAATTGGAGGAAGACTTTAGGAAAACTCAGTTGATGAAGACGATACCCTCAGAAAGAATCCACCTATGACTTCACTTATTATTTATTCCCCAAACCATATGATTTCTTTACTTAGCTTGATCCGTGAGACTCCCTAACCTATATTAAACCCTCCCTCGAGGTGAATAATGTCTAATTAGTGGAACCCTCGTTCTCTTATAATAACCTCCTAAGGAAGCAGTAAATCGATCAATGGATTCCCATATTAGGTTTCACCCTAATCCGACAAAATCTCGTAACCCTATCTCTAGGCACCCAATCAACTCCACTCAATTATGCTAGATCTACTCTTAGGTAGGGTCTATTCCTCCTCCAACTAAGCACATTAGATTGAAATAAGCAACATAATTAAAAACAAACCAAATACTTATCATATAATTTAGAAATCAAATAACAAAATCCATCATAGGTTTCATCCCCTTCAGGTATCTGAGGAGTTTAGTTCATAACTAAATATGAAAACATCTCAAGAGTAAAGAATAAATAAAACATAATAAATCCCTAAAACCCCCTGAAGAAATTGAAGGAGAGATCCTCCGTCTTGAATGGAGTTTCGACTTCTTGAGATGGATCAACTGGCTATCTTCAAGTGATTCCCTAGAAAATGAAAGCTTCGGCCAAAAGCCTCTACTAAAAAGCTCCTGTTTCGGCTTCTGCCGAACTCCCCTTTTAGTTGCTACCTTGGGTGTTTTTATAGGCTTTGAGATGCTTTACTTGGCTCCTAAGTATCCTAATTCAAGTAGAATTCCTCCTAGGATGTTTAAGTAAACTTAAGAATTGCTCTTTCCCGCAGTAGGGGCACGGCCATGACACATGCCCGTGTAAATCGTGGTTGGGCCGTGTCTCGATTCTGACATTTTGGGTACGACCGTATACGTCAGGATTCAAGCCGTGCTTCAGGTTTGTCAATTTGGGCACGGCCATGTAGATCACCAGGCACGTCCGTGTGATCAATGGATGCTGCATGGCCGTGTGTTACGTAGTTGAGGTCGTGCTATAGGTAATTGGTAAGGCACAGTCGTGTGGGCTTTGGGTCAGGCCGTGTTGATTGCTTGCTAAAGCCCAATTACTCCGTTTTAAGCCCGTTTTACGTTCTTTTTATCATCGGGTGGTTTTCTGAGTATAAACATGAAAAGAAAGGATTAAAAGCACCTTTTTACATAAATCAAGGGCTAAATCATCCAAAGCATACTAAATATGGGGTTAAAATATGTTACTTTTATGGTTTATCAAATACCCCCACACTTAAGCTTTTGCTTGTCCTCAAGCAAAATTTTCAACTTTACAATTAAAACGAACTTTCCATAATTCATAATTCCTATTGACAATGTCTCATCATAATTCATAGATAATTTATACATGGATAATTCAACTCAAAGAACTTTAAAGATTCAATTATGGTAAGTCATACCTTTATAGCATGAAAACATAGGTATCTCCCCTTATCTAAGTGATTACCTTTAATTCAAAGCCAACAAGGATTGACATCCTCACAAAAGATTCACTCAAATTACTCAAAGGTGTTTAAGGTTCAAGAATAAGCACTCTAAGTCGAACCTGAAAAGTTAATACCATAGACTTGCACGAAAATCAAATCTCCACCATCAGATATGAGATGATACACAAATCAAAAGGTCTTTAATCAGGGTTGTAATGGGGCTAGGGTTAAAAGGTGTGGATACAGGCTGAATTAGAGCTTATAATCGAGATTGAATTGACTAATTACCTAATATAAAATTAATGAACTAAATATGAATATTTACATCGAATGAAAACTAAAAATATCTACTATTGATAATTTACACTATTACTTTAATACGAACTTTTTCTTTAACAATTGGAGTTTTAAATGCTCTAAGCTCTTTTATTATACTACTAATATTGAATATACTTGGATTTTTTTTAAGAACAAACCAAAATAAACATAATAGAAGGAACTTTGGTGATTGAAATAACCTAATTCGACAATTGATCAAATCTCTCGATAGAGGGGTAGTCAAAGGAATGTTGATAACAAATACAAAGGGATTTTGGGTTAATGTTAGTGGGTGAATCAATAAAAAGGTTGTTAGTATTCAATGGGGTTCACTAGGGGTTAATTTGTATGGGTAGGCTTTTTTAGTGGAGTGAATGGGTTAAAACCTAGGTGCCTTTATCATTTCAGTGTATCAAATCATTAATGTGGTCTCGACATGCATAAACGAGGCAAGTTCTAGAATAACAGTTCAAAGTTGACACTCATAATCAATTAAAGTGAGCACAAAAAAGGGTATATGCTCTATAAGGCTCAAAATAAGTTCAAAAATTATGGGTGTTTTGACATCAATCCTTATAAATTTTGAACTTCAAGGTGATACTCAAATTAGGTTCAACAACCTATCAATTTTAATTTTTAGAAAGTAGACTTATCATGCTCGATTCTCTAGTATTCTTCAAATTCAATCATCAATGCACAATTAACTAAGACTTATTCTAAAACATATCGGTAAAAATTATAAATCATTAGAAATTTCACCCTAATTAATAATATGAGAAAAAAATTTAAGATCAAGACTAATTTTAGGGTTTTGAGAATTATGCAAAAAATCAGGTACTTTTACCCCCCACACTTAAGATGTACATTGCCTCAATGTACAAAGATAGATAAACAATTATGTAATAATAAAATCAAAAGAGAAGGAAGAAGTAACACTTCCTTAATTTTGGATGAAGTCTATGAAAAGAAACCGGATAAGATTGGAGGTGAACGGGAAGCGTCTTGAACCGTTTGAAATTGAATCCTCAAGTAGCAGGCTTGGTTTTATTGTATCCTAAGCTAAATCTAAATATCATAAAGAATAAGAAAAGAAAATAAAATAAAGTAAAAATAATGATGAAATAAAATAAAACAAAAATAAATAATAGAAAATGAAAGACAACTAGAAAATGGGGAATGAGGTTTAAATAGAGATGTAGCCCGTGTTTTGGGATTTTGAATTTTGAACGCATTCAGGGTGTTTGGGCATGGCCGTGGGTGTCGTGGCACGCCCGTGCCTTTCTTCACATGGCCATTCAATATGGGTGTGCTCCTCCCGTGTTTGATAAGTCAGAATGTTGGCACGGTTGAAAGGCACGGTCGTGTTTAGCCCGTGCTTGTCAAGTCACTAACCTCGCATGGGGCGTCGGCACGGGCGTGGACTATTATCGCCACCTGTGTTGGGAAAAGAAATTTTTCTATGTCGTGCACGACTACTGGCACGCCCATGGTTCATCCCCTGGCTTCCACACGGCCATGGGCACGCCCGTGTGGCCTAGAAATTTGATCTTTGGTTAGTTTATGGTTAGGTGCTAAAAAGAAAAAGAAAAGAAAAAATAAAAAATAAAAAAATGTAAAAAAGTAAAAATGGGGTTAATGCTCGGGTTACCTCAGGAGAAGCGCTCGTTTATAGTCTTAGCTAGACTTTACAACTCATTCGTATAGTCATGGTGGTTTGAGGAGGTGAAAATCATTTCTCATGCGATCACTTCGGTTATGGATATATAGTTTAAGTCGAGTAATGTTTACCTCAAAAGTGTCGAATTTAGTATTGCTGACCTCGATTGTGCCGTATAGGAAGACATTTAGTACCTCAAAAGTGATTTTTTGCTTGTCTTGAGGTCTGAAATGGTGATTTGAGGGTCTTCCTTATTCAATATTACTTGATCTCCTAAGTGATTCGTTGTTCCTATCAGCTCATCTGGGTCCTTCTGTTTCACTTCGTGTGGTTCTGGTTCCTCATGTAATTCTTCTTTATTAGCACAAGGTCTATGATATGGCTCAGGTTTGTAGCTTTGTGGTGTTTTCTGCAATGAAGGTTGAACAAGTTGGTTATCAACTGAATTTACTTTCTCACCTTTATCACTTGATGTTCTAGCCAAGTCAAGAGCTTGAAGAGTGACTATCTCGTCGCCTACACAAAGTATGAGTTCTCCTGCATAGATATCAATTTTAGCTCTGGCAGTTGCTAAAAAGGGTCTTCCTAAAATTAAGGGGATCGTGTTGTCCTCATCCATGTCTAAAATGACAAAGTCTACTGGGAATATGAATTTATCAATTTTGATTAGAACATTTTCTATTATACCCCTAGGAATTCTTATAGTTTTATCAGTTTATTGAATGCTCATCCTAGTTTGTCTAGGTTTCCCTAGACCTAGTTGTTTAAACATTTTGTAAGGCATAACATTGATGCTTGCCCCTAAATCCGCTAACGCGTTATCAATAGATAAACTACCAATTAAAAATGGAATTGTAAAACTCCCTAGATCTTTTAATTTCTGCGGCAGTTTATTTTGTAGAATTGCTGAGCACATTGCGTTTAGCTCCACGTGGTGCTCTTCGTCTAATTTGCGTTTGTTGGTCAAGAGCTGTCTTAAAATTTCTCGAGTCTGGTATCTGAAAAAGTGTTTCAAGGAGAGGAAAGTTAATATGTACTTTCTTTAAGAGTTTAAGAAACTTACCGAACTATTCCTCTGAATAGTCTCTTTTCATTACTTTGGGATAAGGTATACGAGGCTGGCACTCCTTGATTACCGGTTTCGGCTTTTCTTGTGTTACCTCTACCTTACCTTCGTCTACCTTATTTTCTTGTATTGAGTTTGGTTCATCTAACCCCTTACTGTCTTGAGCTGAGATGGCTTGGATTTGCTCCTTTGGGTTAACCTCGGTGTTACTTGGTAGACGTCCTAGCGGTCGTATTAGCTTTGCGAGATGTCCCACTAACCTAGTAAGTTCTCCAAATTGATTCTCGATCCCTTTGATCGATTTTTGTTGTTCATCAAGTGTTGTTTTAGTCTTTTGGAAATGAGAATCTATGGCTGCCATGAAATTCGTCAGCATCTCTTCAAGATTCAGCATCTCTTCTTGTTGGTGAGGTGGTTGTTGAAAATCTGGAGAAATTTCTAATCTTTGGCTATTTTGATAATCCCACGAGAAATTGGGATGGTACTTCCAACCTGCATTATAAGTGTCACTATAAAAATTATTTTGATATCTAGAATAGTTACCTGTATAGTGAGCTTGCTCGTTTTCCATGCCATATCCGTAGGGTGGGTACTCAGGATTCGCCACGCCTCCTAGATTTAAATCATATTGTATTTCTGGATGTACCTGCGAGGGACTATACCAATCATCAAATTTTTTATTCATCATCTCTAGATGATTAGATAACCTGGTGACCACGTCGAGGTTGACTGGTTGCTTTAGTAGGAATTGCCCCCATGCCTTGCCACTGATAATTATTCAGTGCCATCTTTTCCATATACTAATTTTCTGCCAAAAGAAAAATAGAGGAAAAAATTAGTAAAGTAAAAAGAAATAATAATAAAGAACAATATAACAACAATAAATTGCAAATAAAAAAATTGGCTAAAGTAATAGAAATAGAGCTTTCTTAATATTTTAGATGTTCCCCGGCAACGGCGGCAAAAACTTGATCATGTCAAATAGTCGAGTTTTAATATTTATAAAAGAATGATCGAACCTGTAGACCGACTACGACAACGATAGAGGCAAGTGCACCTATCTAACAGTAGTATAGCTCAGGCAAGAATATCTTATCAAACCCAAGGGAACCTAAAAGTACTATTACTCACTTTCTTTCTATTATTTAGCCTAAAATATGGAGTGATTGGTTTATGAAACTAATGAAAAAGTAAACTAGATGCAAAGACAAAAGAATGAATTGGAGGAAGACTTTAGGAAAACTTAGTTGATGAAGACGATACCATCAGGAAGAATCCACCTATGACTTCACTTATTATTTATTCCCCAAACCATATGATTTCTTTACTTAGCTTGATCCGTGAGACTCCCTAACCTATATTAAACCCTCTCTCGAGGCGAATAACGTCTAACCTTAGGTTAATTAGTGGGACTCTCGTTCTCTTATAATAACCCCCTAAGGAAGCAGTAAATCGATCAATGGATTCCCATATTAGGTTTCACCCTAATTCGATAAAATCTCGTAACCCTATCTCTAGGCGCCCGATCAACTCCGCTCAATTATGCTAGATCTACTCTTAGGTAGGGTCTATTCCTCCTCCATCTAAGCACATCAGATTGAACAAAGCAACATAATTAAAATCAAACCAAGTACTTATCATATAATTTAGAAATCAAATAACAAAATCCATCATAGGTTTCATCCACTTCAGGTATCTGAGGAGTTCAGTTCATAACTAAATACGAAAACATCTCAAGAGTAAAGAATAAACAAAACATAAGAAATCCCTCAAACCCCCTGAAGGAATTGAATGAGAGATCCTCCATTTTGAATGGAGTTCTGACTTCTTGAGATGGCTCAACTGGCTATCTTCAAGTGATTCCCTAAAAAATGAAAGCTTCGGCCAAAAGCCTCTGCTAAAAAGCTCATGTTTCATTCTGCCAAACTCCCCTTTTAGTTGCTACCTTGGGTGTTTATATAGGCTTTGAGATGCTTTACTTGGCTCCTAAGTATCCTAATTCAAGTAGAATTCAAGTAGACTTAGGAATGTGTTTCTTTTCCTCCAAGCATCCAAATTCGAGTGAAATTACTCTTTCCCACGGCAAGGGCACGGCCATGACACACGCTCGTGTAAATCGTGGTTGGGTTGTGTCTCTATTTTGTCATTTTGGGCATGGCCATGTGAGTCAAGATTCAGGTCGTGCTTCAGGTTTGTCGATTTGGGCACGGCCATGTAGATCACCAGGCACGTCCGTGTGATCAATGGATCTTGCTGCGGCCATGTGTTACGTAGTTGAGGCCGTGTTTCAGGTAATTGGCGAACGCACATCGTGTGGGCTTTGGGCGTAGTGTTGATTGCTTGCTAAAGCCCAATTACTCCATTTTAAGCCCGTTTTGCATTCTTTTTATCCTCAGGTGCTTTCCTGAATATAAACATGAAAAGAAAGGATTAAAGCACCTTTTTACATAAATCAAGGGCTAAATCATCCAAAAGCATACTAAATATGGGGTTAAAATATGTTACTTTTACAGTTTATCATGGATCCATCTTGAAGAGCCGGAATTCTACTCAAGACGATGAATTTCTCCTTCAATTCCTTCAGGGGTTTTAGGGATTTTCTATGTTTTGTTTTATCTTTTCTCTTGAGATGTTTTCTTTATTTGTTATGAACTAAACCTTTCAGATCCCTGAAGGGGATGAAACCTAGATGAATCTTGTTATTGAATTCTAAATTATATGATAAATACTTAGTTTGTTCTTAATTATGCATACTTATCCAAATCTGATGTGCTTAGGTGGAGGAGGAATAGACCCTGCTTTAAGAGTAGATCTAGCATAATTAAGCGGAGTTGATCGCACGCCTAGAGATAGGGTGATGAGATTTTACCGGATTAGGGTAAAACCTAATATGGGAATCCATAGATCGATTTACTGCTATTCTAGGGGTTATTATAAGCAAACGAGAGTTCCACTAATTAACCTAGGGTTAGACGTTATTCGCCTCGAGAGAGGGTTTAATATACGTTAGGGAGTCTTACGGATCAAACTAAGTAAATAAATCATATGGTTCAGTATTAAATAACAAGTGAAATCTAGGTGGATTCTTCCTGAGGGTATCATCGTGATCAATTTAAGTCTTCTTCAAGCTATTTCCCAATTCGTTCTTTTTGTCTTTGTCTTTAGCCTAGTAATCGTTAAACTAGATTAAATCAACCAATCACTCCATATTTCAGGCTAAATAATAAAAAGAAAGTTAGTATTAGTACTTTTAGTTCCTTTGGGTTCGATAATCCGGTTTTGCCTAAGCTATACTACTGTTCGATAGGTACACTTGTCTTTAATCGTTGTAAGAGTTAGTCTCAAGGTTCGATCTCATTCATTATAAATTTTAAAGCTCTGATTTTAGTGATCAAGTTTTTGGCACCGTTGCCGGGGAACTAAAATGTTAAGAAAGCTTAATTTTTATTACTATATCCAGTTTTTTTATTACAATTTATTATTATTTTTTATTATTATTTTTTACTTTGCTAATTTTTTCCTCTATTTTGCTTTTGGCAAAAAATTTTAGTCTATGGAAAAGATGGCACTGAATAATTATCAATGGCAAGTCATGAGGACAATTCCTACTAAAATGACCGGTGTCTTCAACCTCGACGTGGTCACAAAGTTATCTAATCGATTAGATATATGAATAAAAGATTCTGATTGGTATAGTCCCTCACAGGCACATCCAGAAATACAATATGATTTGAATCTAGGAGGCATGGCGAATCTTGAGTACCCACCCTACGGATATGGCATGGAAAACGAGCAAGCTCACTATATAGGTAACTATTCTAGATATCAAAATAATTTTTATAGTGACACTTATAATACAGGTTGGAAGTACCATCCAAATTTCTCGCGGGATGATCAAAATAGCGAAAGATCGAAATTTCCTCCAGATTTTCAACAACCACCTTACCAACAAGAAGAGGAGCCAAATCTTGAAGAGATGCTGACAAAATTCATGGAAAACACAGAAAATTGTTTCCAAGAAACTAATAAAACACTTAAAAGCAACGAGAACCGATTTAGGGACCTTACTAAGTCAGTCAAGGCAGCCACTAATGCAGTTGAACAACTCGCAAAGCTAATGTAAGAATGACCGCAAGGACGTCTACCAAATAACATCGAGATTAAATCGAAGGAGCAAATTCAAGCCATCTCAGACCATGCCAGTAAGGGGTTAGATGAACCTAATCCAATACAAAAAGCCAAGGTAGATGAAGGTAAGGTAGAGGTAACACAAGAAAAGCCAAACCGTAATCAAGGAGTACCAACCTCGCATACCTTATCTCAAGCAATGAAAAGAGACGATTCAGAGGAATGCGATTGGTAAGTTTCTTAAACTCTTAAAGAAATTACATATTAACTTTCCTCTTTTGAAGCTCTTTTTCAGATACTAGACTCGAGAAAATTTTTAAGACAACTCTTGACCAACAAATGCAAATTAGACGAAGAGCACCACGTGGAGCTAAAAGCAATGTGCTCAGCAATTCTACAAAATAAACCACCACGAAAATTAAAAGATCCAGGGAGTTTTACAATTCTATGTTTAATTGGTAGTTTATCTATTGATAATGCATTAGTGGATTTAAGGGCAAGCATCAATGTTATGCCTTACAAAATGTTTAAACAACTAGGTCTAGGGAAACCCAGACAAACTAGGATGAGCATTCAATTAACTGATAAAACTATAAGAATTCCTAGGGGTATAATAGAAAATGTTCTAATCAAAATTGATAAATTCGTATTCGAAGAGACTTTGTCATTTTAGACATGGATGAGGACAACACGATCCCCTTAATTTTAGGAAGACCCTTTTTAGCAACTACCAGAGCTAAAATTGATATCTATGCAGGAGAACTCATACTTCATGTAGGTGACGAGATAGTCACTCTTCAAGCTCTTGACTCGGCCAAAACATCAAGTGATAAAGGTGAGAAAGTAAATTCAGTTGATAACCAACTTGTCCAACCTTCATTGTAGGAAACACCACAAGGCTACAAGCATGAGCCGGATCATAAACCTCGTGCCAATAAAGAAGAATTACATGAGGAACTAGAACCACACGAAGTCAACCCGAAGGAAACCTCAGACAAGCTGTTAGGAACAATAAATCACATAAAAATAGAGGATCAGATATTGTTGAATAAGGAAGACCCTTGAATCACCAATTCAGACCTCAAGACAAACAAAGAAATCACTTTTGAGGTACTTAATGTCTTTCTATACGGCACAGTCGAGGTAAGCAATCCCAAATTCAACACTTTTGAGGTAAACACTACTCGACTTAAACTTTATATCCATAACCGAGTTGATCGCATGAGAAAGGATTTCCACCTCCTTAAACCACCATGATTACGCAAATAACAGGTAAGTCTAGCTGAAGACTATAAACGAGCGCTTTTCGAGAGGCAACCCGAGCACTAACCCCATTTTTATTTTTATTTTTTATTTTTCATTTTTTATTTTTATTTTTATTTTTATTTTTATTTTTTATTTTTATTTTCCCTTTTAAGCATTCAAATAAACCAAAAGTGCAGATTTTAGACCACACGGCCTTGCACATGGCCGTGGCCGTGACCGTGTAAGCACCACGGCTAGGCACATGGGCATGGACTGTATCTCTATTTAATTATTTTTATTCCTATTTTTATTTTTACTTTCTTTATTATTCTTCGTGCTATTTAGATTTAGTTTGGGATACAATAAAATTAGACCGACTATTTTGAGGATTTAATTTCAAACGGTTCGAGACGCTTCCCCACGTTCACCTCCAATCCTATCCGATTTCTTTTCAAAGACTTCATCCACAATTCAGGAAGTTTCACTTATCTCCCTATCTTATGATTTTATTATTATATTGCTTTGTACATTGAGGACAATGTACAACTTAAGTGTGGGGGGTTAACTAAAACATTATTCGAAAAATCCTAAATTTTAAATCTTGTTTTTAAGTATTTTTCTCATATTACTAATTAGGATGAAATTTCTAAAGATTTATGATTTTTATTGATATGTTTTGGATTAAGTCATTGATAATTGTGCATTGATGATTTAAACTTTAAGATACTAGAGAATCAAGCATGATAAGTCTATTTTTCAAGAATAAAAAAAAATTCTAGATTGTTGAACTGCATTTGAATATTAACTTGAAGTTTGAAATTTACAGGGATTGATGTCAAATACCCATAATTTTTGTGAGATTTTGAGCCTTACAGAGCATATATTCTTTTTCATGCTCACTTTATTGATTATGAGTGTGTCAACTTTGAACTGTTATTCTAGAACTTGCCTAGATTATACATGTTGAGACCACATCTATGATTTGATATACTGAGATGATAAAGGCACCTAGGTTTTAACCCATTCACACCACTAAAAGCCTACCCACATAATTAACCCCTAGTGAACCCTTTTTAATCGTAACAACCCTTTTTATTGATTTACCCACTAATATTAACTCGGAAACCCTTTGAATTTGTTATCACCATTCTTTTGACTACCCTTCTATCGAGAATTGATTTGATTAGTTGCCTAATTAGTTTATTTCAGTTGATAAAGTTATTTCTTTATTTTGTGGTTTGTTCAAAAAAAATCAAAAAATCAAAGTATATTCAGTATTAGTGAGCTTGTACATTTAAATTTCAATTATCAAAGAAAAAAGCTCGTAGTATTATTAGTTTCAAAGTTTCAATTGATGTAATCATTTATTTTCTAGATCATCATTTTTAGTTAGGTGATTTGTCAAAATCGATCTGGATTCTAACCCTTCTAATTCAACCTTTATCCACATCTTTTAACCCAAGCCCCGTTACAACCCTGTTAAAACCTTTTGATTTGTATATCTTCTCATATTACAGTGGTGGAGATTTGATTTTCAGGCAAGCCTATGCGATTAACTTTTCAGGTTCGACTATTGAGTGCTTAATTGTGAACCTTAAACACTTTGAGTGATTCGAGTGAATCTTTAGTGAGGATGTCAATCCTTGTCGGTTTTGAATCAAAGGTAAATATTTAAAAGAGGGGAGACACCTATGTTTTTCATGCTACAAATATATGACTTAGAATTGTTTGAATCTTTACGAGTCCTTGAGTTAAAATTATCCATGTATGAATTATCTATGAATTATGATGAGGCATTATTGATAGGAATTATGAATTGTGGAAAGTTCGTTTTAATTGTAAGTTGAGAATTTTTCTTGAGGACAAGCAAAAGTTTAAGTGTGGGGGTTTTTGATAAACCGTAAAAGTAACATATTTAGGCCCACATTCAGTATGCTTTTTGGATGATTTAGCCCTTGATTTATGTAAAAAGGTGCTCTTAATCCTTTCTTTTCATATTTTTACTTAGGAAAGCACCCGAAGACGAAAAGAACAAGAAATAGGCTTAAAACGGGCTAATTTGGGCCAAAGAGGAAATCGACACGGCTTGGACTTCAAGCCACACGGCCATGCCTCCAAAATTAATTAAAACATAGCCATGCCACGATTTACACTACCGTGCCCCAATCAAAAGAATCGAGACACGGCCTGAAGATGACTTACACAAGCGTATACCATGGCTGCGTCCCTGCCGCAGAAAAGAGCAATTCTACTTGGAATAGGATACTTTGAGGCAAAGAAACACATTTCAAAGCCTATTCAAACACCCGAGTAGGAATTATACTTGAATTAGGATACTTAGGGGCCAAGTAAGGCATCTCACAGTCTATATAAACACCCAAGGTACAACTTAAGAGGGAGTTTAGCAAAAGCCTTCTGTCAGGGCTTTTGTCGGGGCGGTGAGCTAGGCCAATGAGCCGAGCCAGGAAGATCACATTTTGTGGAATCACTCGAAGATAGCCAAGTGGATCCATCTCGAAAAGCCAGAATTCTACTCAAGACGGCGAATTTCTCATTCAATTCCTTTAGGGGGTTTTAGGGATTTTTTATGTTTTGTTTTATCTTTTCTCTTGAGATGTTTTCTTTATTTGTTATGAACTAAACCCTTCAAATACCTAAAAGGGATGAAACTTAAATGAATCTTGTTATTGAATTCTGAATTAAATGATAAATACTTAGTTTGTTCTTAATTATGCATACTTAATCCAAATCTGATGTGCTTAGGTGGAGGAGGAATAGACCCTGCTTAAGAGTAGATCTAGCATAATTAAGTGGAGTTGATCGCACGCCTAGAGATAGGGAGACGGATTTTGTCGATTAGGGTGAAACCTAATATGGGAATCCATAGATCAATTCTATCGCTATTCTAGGGGTTATTATAAGTTTAACGAGAGTTCCACTAATTAACCTAGGGTTAGACGTTATTCACCTCGAGAGAGGGTTTAATATACATTAAGGAGTCTTACGGATCAAACTAAGTAAATAAATCATATGGTTCAGCATTAAATAACAAGTGAAGTCTAGGTGGATTCTTCCTGAGGGTATCGTCATGATCAATTTAAGTCTTCTTCAAGCTATTTCCCAATTCATTCTTTTTGTCTTTGTCTTTAGCCTAGTAATTGTTAAACTAGATTAAATCAACCAATCACTCCATATTTCAGGCTAAATAATAAAAAGAAAGTTAGTATTAGTACTTTTAGTTCCTTTGGGTTTGATAATCCGGTCTTGCCTAAGCTATACTACTGTTTGATAGGTACACTTGCCTTTAATCGATGTCAGAGTTAGTCTCAAGGTTCGATCTCATTCATTATCAATTTTAAAGCTCTGATTTCAGCGATCAGGTATTCCTTTTGTTTGGACTGATGCGCAACAATCGAGCTTCGAAAAGCTTAAGTCTGTTTTGACTCAGGCTCCTGTTCTGATACAACTTGAATCTGGTAAAGATTTTGTGGTCTATAGTGATGAATCGCACGTTGGTTTGGGATGTGTACTGATGTAAGATGGTAAGATTATGGCTTATGCGTCCCGTCAGCTTAAGCCAAACGAGGAAATTATTCGACGCATGATCTCAAGCTAGCTGCTGTGGTTTTTACGTTAAAGATCTAGAAGCATTATCTATATGGTGAGAGGGGTATTATTTACACTGATCACAAGAGCCTCAAGTACCTCATTACCCAGAAGGAGTTGAATCTTAGACAACATCGGTGGATTGAGCTACTCAAAGATTATGACTGCACGATTGAGTACCATCCTAGTAAGGCCAATATGGTGGTCAATACTCTCAGTCGAAGAGCGATGACTGATTTGAGAGCGATGTTCACTCGTCTTAGTCTGTTCAAGGATGGAGGTCTGTTAGCCAAGTTTCAAGTTAAGCTAACTTGGATTGATCAAATTCGAGATACGCAGCTGGGGGATGAGTCTTTGGTTCAACGATTTTGTCAAGTTAAGAGAGGCAGCACTTTGGAATTTGGGCTGAATACAAATGTGGTTCTGTGTTTTTGAGGTCCGGTTTGTGTACTGAATGATTCTGATATGAGACAGTCGATTCTGAGGGAGGCACATAGTAGCCCTTATGCTATGCATCCTTGTGGTAATAAGCTATATTGGGATCTCCGTGAACTGTACTAGTGGCCAGGTTTGAAATGTAAGGTTTCAGATTTTTTTACTCGTTGTTTGACATACCAGCAAGTTAAGGCTGAGCATCAGTTGCCTTCGGGTTTGCTACAACCCGTTAAGATTCCCTTATGGAAATAGGAACGAGTGACGATAAACTTTGTTAGTAGGTTGCCCTTGATACCCACTAAAAAGGATTCTGTTTGGGTCATCGTGGATCGATTAACCAAGTCTGCTCATTTTATTCTAGTTCGGACGAACTACTCTCTGTAGAAGTTACCAAAGCTCTATATCTCCTAGATTGTAAGACTGCATGGGGCCTATTTCAATAATTTCTTATAGGGATCCTCGCTTAACTTCTCGGTTCTAGAAGAAATTACATGAGGCCCTAGGTTTGAGATTGGACTTCAGTACTGCGTTCCATCCTCAGACCGATGGTCAATCTGAGAGGATGATTTAGATATTGGGGGATATGCTTTGGAGTTGTGTGATTAATTTTCGAGGTATTGGGAGGATTTTATGCCATTAGTTGAGTTCTCCTACAACAACAATTTCTAATCTAGCATTCAAATGGCACCTTACGAGGCTTTGTATGGCCGTAAGTGTCGTTCTTCGCAATGTTAGACTGAGTTGGGTGAGCGTCAGGTTTTGGGTCCTGAGTTGGTTTTCGAGATTGAAGATAAAGTTAGACTGATTCGGGATCGTCTAAAGGCACTTCTGATAGAAAGAAGTCCTATACGGATCTGAAAAGGAGAGATATCGAGTACTCTGTGGGTGATTTTGTATTCCTTGAGGTTTCTCCATGGAAGAAATTCTGAGGTTCGATCGTAAGGGCAAGTTGAGCCCTAGGTTTTTTGGGCTGTATCAGATTTTGAAGCATGTGGAACCGGTCACTTATTAGTTGGAGCTACCTCTAGAATTGGAATGTATCTATGATGCGTTTCACGTCTCGATGGTAAGGCGGTATCAGTCTGATCCATCTCACATTGTATCTGTTGAGGAGATTGAGGTTCCAGATTTGACTTTTAAGGAGAAGCTGGTTTAGATTTTGGATCGTGATATTAAGGTACTGAGGAGGAAGTCCATACCGTTAGTAAAGGTCCTATGGCGGAATCATGGCATTGAGGAAGCCACGTGGGAACCTAAGGAAGTATCCTCATCTATTCTGATCAGGAAAATTTCGAGGCTGAAATTTTTTAAGGGGTAGTGTTGTAACGCCCTGATTTATTTATTCCTATTTCTATAAATTCTGACACATATGGGTACCTTTTTCATTGGTTAAGTGTTCTGGGTGTGTGTGTGAGGTCTTGGGTTCAAGTCCCACTTTTGCCAAATTTTGTTATCTTAGATCCAAGCCTTACCCTTGTCAAATGGGCTTATATAAATTGTCTATTAATTCATATCAGAATGAGCCTGCTGACTAGAGTGGTAAGGAGTTGTTGTGTTGGAGGTCCTGTGTTTGAATCCCTATGTGAGCGAGGGTGTTAATTTTTTTCTCGATTCACTGATAGAGTTTCAGTAAAGCTAAAATTCTGAGGTGGTTGTGAGTTAGTGGGTTAGTAGGAAAAAAATTAAGGAGATTATTAGATTTCTAATTTTTTTTAATTTTAATCTATTTTTTCTAAAACTTCTTCTTTCTGACTTTTTTCCCTCCTCTGTTGTTTTCTCACTTTCAATTTTCGCTTCCTTCTTTTGATTGTTGTCATTTTTCTCGTTCAAATTGTTGCTACTGCAATTTTTGAGGTACTTTAATCGGCTTGGTAAGTGAAGTTTTGTTCATTGTTAACGATTGGTTTTTGAGTTGTGGGCAATGTTAATGATAGCCGATAATCGGTGAGTAATCGATGAATTCTGTTGCTTAGATGAAGGCTGTGAAGCATCGATTTTCACTTCAACGGCTTGATTTGAGGTTGTGGTCATTTTTGGTAAGTAGTAAGTCGATTTGTTTTGCGTAATTGGGTAATTGTGTTAGATTTGTAAATTGGTAGCTAATAGGATATTGCAGTTCTATTTTTAGGTGCTAGTGGTCTCGGGGCTGGTTTCACATCAAAATCGTAACAAGTGTGTTCCTGAAAAGTAGAAATCAAGCTTCAGCGAAAGCCAAAAAATCATTCTGTCAACGCTACATGGGTATGTACCTGGCCGTGTGGTTGGCCATGTGCGAGACACGACCGTGTGTTTGACGAGGGCAAGGCCGTGCGCAAGACACAATCGTGTGGTGGTGTGGGTGTGGCCGTGTGGGCCACACGGGCAAGTCCAATCTGAGCTTGTTGGCCACATGGGCATGCTATATGGGATGTGGGCCCGTAATTCTAAAATCCTCCCTAAGGTGGCACAGTTCGTTCCCATCGACTGTGGGCCTACTGTAAGGTCGGTAAGGGCAAACCAAACCCTGAGTTATGTGATCTGATATTCTGATAGGCTGTCTTCTGTAGGATTCCGATATGTATGTCTGTTCTTTTTATAGTATATATATGCAATTTGTGTTTGAGCATGTTATGCATGATATTATTGTATCTGTGATTGGGGTGGGTTTTGTATATATGGAGGAAGTGGTCTGTACGGCGGCATTTTGCCTATATTCCGGCAGCTTGACTGCATAATATCTGTAATGTGTCGCATCGACACTATATGGTGTGTAGGGATGGGTGGGTGTTTTTAACCCCACATAGTGTGTTGGGATGGTCAGCGATGGTGTGTAGAGGATGGGGTTAGCATTCTGCATATCTGTACTGATTATCTGATTCTGTTACTGTATCTGAAATGGACATAAGTCTGAATCTATATGTGACTGTTTATGGGATTTTTGTATGTATTGTATGTCTATTTCTGTTGGATTACACACTAAGTTTACGAAAACTCACATCTGTTTGTCTGTTCTATTTAGGTAATTCACAGGCTTAGACGGATCGGTATGACGGAGCCTCACAGTGACCACGAGTTCGTACATTGTTTAAGATTATAGCTTTTATTTTTATTTAAGGATTATTTCTGGGAGTTTTGTAATAATTGGACTCTCCGAACTATTTGGTTTAATTTTGGGATTTGGATTTTCGTTTTTACACTTTATTTACGACGGTTATCTAAAACACATTTTTATTAAAACAAAGGTTTTCCAAAAATACGAATGAGATTTTCTAATACAACTGTTTCTATAACATCAGCTGCAAATTACATTTTGGCAAATAAATTAATTAAATAACATTTTCGATAATAGATATAAACGAATATGAGTTATAAAACTTGAATGATTTATCGAAATGACTCAATTTTCAAAACCCTTCTTGGTGGCACCTCTGGATTCGGCTATAACTTCTAGGCCAGATTTGGGGTGTTACAACACACGCCCGTGTGCCTTGCCCGTATGGCCCCAAATTGACAAGTAGTGAGTTACATTGCCTACCACATAGCCTGGCACACAGCCGTGTGGCTCACACATCCTGAACACACGCCCGTGTTTCTTACATAGCTTGGACACATGTTCGTGTGCCTAGTCGTGTGGCATCGACAACCACCATTTTCGACGACCAAAACTCGCAAAAATTAAGATTTTTCGCACGGACCTGGTCTTGTTTTGACGGAAAAATAATGCGGATACTACCTGGAACCTAATTAACCATTCAGCAATCAATCAATTGACTAAAACAACTAGATAACGCAAACGTTAACACTCAATCAATTATGTTGAATAAATCGACACCAAGAAACTTTCAACAACGAACACTTACCGACGATCTACCGAACTAATTCGTAACAGCGCGCGAAGGATTACCCTCGTCCAAATTCACGCCTACAAACTAGATTAATGACTAATTAACAACAAATTTACATACAACAAATGAAGAATTCCCAATTTAATTACGTAAACGGAAACTAACAACTTCACAAAAATTAAACAGAAATCTTCTAACAACGCTCCGAATCACTTAGGACTCTTAATACTTCGACAATCACTTATCGAATGTAATCAAAGAACTCACTTAAAAGAGGAAAAAGAAAGAAAAAAAACAAAAGAAAAAAGGGAAAGGAAGCAATTGACGTTAAAAATATTTATTAACTAACCACCATCCTCATACCAGCATTCAGCAAAATTTTTCTAACGCATACAAGGGGACTCAAACTCGAAACCAAACAAAATACATAAAGATGTTTAACCAGTGAATCAGCAAGCTCATTCTTAACATAGATTTACACAAAGCTGCACTTAACTACATAGCACATGGATACTGGTTGTTTTAAAAATAACAAAACTTTTAATGGTACAACTCAAACCCCAGGCCTTAAACACAATAGCAAAACATAGAGCCACAGATATAGAATTTTAATTACTGCAAATTCTCACAATTAAATTCTAAAATTTTGAAGTGTTACAATTTGAGGAAATTCAAGCACAGAATCAACAAATTCATATGCAAATTTGAAGTCTCATGACTTTTATTTAGCAACAATCTCAACCACCAATGACTTAGGTATTCTTTTTTACGTTCATACTATTCAAACTTTATTATCTCGTAGAATTTGAATTAAAACATGTAATGAATATGTATTTGAACATTAAGTATTTTACTAAGAATATGTATTTGGACAATTTTTTTTTTGTTGTTGTTGTTTAATGGATTAGGAACATTAATGAAAATATAAAATATAAAAAATAAGAAAATGAATTAACGGCATTTATGAAAGGATGTTTTACTAAATGTTGCAAATCAGTGATGTTCAAATAAAAAATTTGCCACTAGAATGTAAACAATTAGTCACGCTTGTGTATTGCAACACCACTAACATGTAGCAATATAGAG
This sequence comes from Gossypium rotundifolium, assembly GCA_025506655.1. NCBI lineage: Eukaryota > Viridiplantae > Streptophyta > Magnoliopsida > Malvales > Malvaceae > Gossypium > Gossypium rotundifolium. Next base: position 157,974,955 of record CP106722.1, on the reverse strand, counting down.
GCATTTTATAAGTAAAAGCTGAGGAGTCTTCATCATATGATTATTTTGGGTATATCTTACTTACATTTACTTAGTTTCTTAAGTATTTCTATATATTTTAGATTCATTTTAGTTGATTTGATTTTTTTTTTATGTTTGCATTATAAATACCGTGTTTTTCACGAATTTAATTTCAATAAAATATTCCATGTGGAATTTGTAGGCAAAACATGTTTGGGAAGAATGTCAATATATGGAACTACAAGATTAAATGCACTAAGCCTAAAGCTGATCCAAGATGATGAGTGACAGTCCAATGCTTAAAGATTCAAAATTTATAATTTGGGCACATTCAGAACTTCCAACCAGAACACTTCTTACTGTTTCGATCATTTCTCGAGCTCCAGAACTCCATTTTGGGTGTACTTTATATCGTTGGAAAGGAATTTGAAGATATATTCAAATTTTGGAAACCAATACCAAAATGCATTAGGAAGAAATCCAAAAGTAAAGAGAAAGTTACAAGTTTCACATTGATGGATATTTTTTATGCATTTTTGTGTTTGGATCATATCTCCTAACATACTTGAAGTTTGGAGTAGAAATTTCTATAATGAATGGAGAAGATGCAAACCATCAATCAACTTTCTTGGACTTTTCCCATTGGAAGACATTAACTTGAACAAAAAAAGTCGTCAATTAACATGTGAAATGACTTAAAAAATTACAAAGAACTGGGCCTAGCAATTCATTACTAACAAGTCCTTTGTATTGTCATTTTCCCCTTCACAGACCTCTGTAAATAGCTTTTATTTCAAAATAGGAGACATCTTGAAATGGAGACCAAGATCATTTTCTTATTAGTATTTGTTTGTTTTTTATCCTTGTAAAATCTCAAGTTTCTTATATTTAATGTTTTTTCATATAAGTTTGAGTTATTTAATTTTGTTATGTTATTCTATGTTTTTAATGTTGAGTTGAAAGGGTGACTCTTGGCAAGTATTAAGGTAAATTTCATACTCGCCATTTGAGGTAAAATTAATTATCAATCACTTTTATAATCATACTTGTAAAGTAATATATTTTATTTGTGATAGACAATAGATGACATAATGAATGCTTGGATAAATTAACATTGATTTGTTGTAGACATATAAAATTGGCATAATAAATATTTGAAATATTTTTATAAGTTTTGAAGTTATCAAGTGATTATAATACCATATGTTATATTCTTGGACTGAAGTTAAACAGATAAACTTTCATATTGCACCATTCTTTACTTATAAATTCATTTGCAAAACTCTTGGACTTAATGGACAATCATATTAGACACTCCTTTGACGGACATACATTTGCTCATTGATTCATATGTTTAATTATTGGACATAAATTGCTAGATTTTCTTATTGGAGCCTCCATTTTGCGTGGATTCTAATTGAGTAATAACATTGAGTATTAAAATTTATATTCTTAATATGAAACCAAGAGTTGATCTTCTAACCTCAACATATTTTCTTCTAAGTATTTATTTTTATTATTAGTTAATTTCTTTCTTTGATTTTTATTTTTATTTCTAGTGTTTCTTGCTCCTACTTTCAGTTTCAACACTCATTTCAAAGTTGTGTTAAATATTTGTTCTAGCATAATACTTGTAATATCAAATCAACTTCCCTGTAAATCAACCTCGGACTCTCAAGATTTTATTACGTGAATATAACTTGCATTTAGGTTGTAGACCTAAAAAGTCTCTGTCAAACTCCACAAAAATACGTTATGTTACAGCATCAGAGCTTAATTGCCACTATCCAAAAATACAGTTACTAAATTAATATGTTATTTTTCTAGTGGCAATCACGGAGAAAACACCACCAATTATGGTATTTTGTGGTACTGGAGAGTACCATGGAAAGTGTTACTTTGTCACTACAATAACAACATTTTTTTTAAAACACAAACTTTCCCTGATGATCGTTTTAGTGTCGTTCTTCGCGGTGACTTTTATGGGCAAAATACCCAAATATACCAAAAAAAAACTTTATTTACGAAAAAGGGCTGATTTTTTTAAAATTTACGAAAAATGGCCATTTTCCCACAAAACGCGTCCACGTCAGCGCATTTTGTGGGGATGCAGCAGGAAAGCGTGCCCTTGAGGGAGCTATTTTGCCACATCAGCACAAAGCGCGCTGACGGGGACGCGCTTTGCTATGTGGCAAAAGTGCTCCCCCAAGGGCGCGCTTTTTCCCTCTTTCCCCGTCTGCCTTTTCAGATGTTTTTAGTGTTAGGGTATGAAATTTTAAGGTTTTTGGCTAGGGTTTATGATTTTTTAGGGTTGTTAGATTTAGGGCTTTTAGGGGAAATTTAATTAGGGTTAATTAGGGTTTATTAAAAATATATTTAGGGGTTTGGGAAAAATATATTAGCAAAAAAATATATATTTAATTTTTTTGACAATTGTATCTGGCAAAATAATTTTGAGAAGACGTTTCTGAACAAACAGTGGCCAAAACGCTTCAAGTAGGATGCACTGTCAGCAAAAGTACTGAAAAGAGCTCCCATATGGACGCTCTTTTTTGCTACAGTAGTCTCCGATAAAATAATTTTGAGAAGATGTTTCTGAACAAATAGTGCCCACAACGCTTCAAGTAAGATGCACTTGTCAGCAGGAGTACTGAAAAGAGATCCCACGTGGACGCTCTTTTGCTACAGTAGTCTCCGATAAAATAATTTTGAAAAGATGTTTCTGAACAAACAGTGCCCAAAACGCTTCAAGCAGGATGCACTATCAGCAGGAGTACTGAAAAGAGCTCCCACGTGGACGTTCTTTTGCTACAATAGTCTCCGATAAAATAATTTTGAGAAGACATTTCGAACAAACGTGGCCAAAACGCTTCAAGCGAGGATCTTGTTGTCGCAGAGAAATCTTGAAAAGAGCTCCCACGTGGACGCTCTTTTGCTACAGTAGTCTGTGGCAATCCTTAGACTATAAATCAGTCAAACTTCATTCCCAAGTTGCATAACAGAAATTGAGGCAAAAGAAAAATAGAAACTGAAAATGAGGGAACGTATTAATGTTGTTATTTACTACGATGGTGAGGTTTGTGACACCGAAAATGGTGTTGTTTTTTTATCGGAGAACACAGGGTGACTGGGTTTTAATCGAAACATAGATTTGTTAGAACTTCGCAAAAGAATTAGGCGTAAAATCTTCGAAACAACGCCAATGAAATTTTAGTTTATTAAGTGTAGATTTTGTGCTTCGGTTGATCCGGTGAGATATGAATCATTCAACATCAAAGGTCCTCGGAGCCTTGAGGCAATGGTGGAGACTCATTTTACCAGTGGATCACCCAATGTTGAGGTATATGTACAATTTTCATCGCCAAGTGATCTTCCTTCGACCTCAACATCTACTTCTGTTTGAGGGGAATCCACGACCCCAAGCCAACACTCTGTTAGTGGAAGGCAGAATACGGAAGTGCCCGTGTTTGGTGGTAGTATAAAAAACATAACCCCTGCACGACACTCGATTGGTGGATGGGACATGCATATCCTTCCTTCGACGTCTGATGATAGAAATACATATTGAGGAACGTCATCAACTTCTAGTGGTTGGCAATCCACATATGATTGGGAACGATACGAAAGATGTTTAAGGAGGGATAATGTACTCCCCACGACATCCACCGGTGAGGGGCCCTCGTTCGTTGTAGATTATGGTGGATCGGATAATAAGTCAGATGTGGATCCACCTCGAGAGCCCGGGCCCGATGGTGTAGAATTTGAATTATTTTTTGAATCGGAGCCTATTCCAGCAATACCTGAAGATGTTGAGGGCGGTTCAGATGAAGAAGAAGAAGATCCGCTATTCAAGGCGTACTTACCTCTAGCCCACATGTATAATGTTAATCTATCTCAAGACGATGCATTAGAGTTTCCTGAACAACCACACCGGACACGTGATCGTACAACTTCATCATGAGATTCAGGCAAATTAGAAGTTGTAACGAGTTTTCCAACAAGAATGCTTTTCTTGGTGCATTAAAACAATACAACATCAAGAACGGGGTTAACTACAACGTAGTTAAATCCAAGCTCGATAAGTACGAGGCGAAGTGTGCAGTGCAAGACGGTACATGTTCATGGAAAATCATGGCCTCGTTGAGGAAAAGGACAAGCTTATGGGAGATCAAAAAGTACAAAGGTCCACATACATGTCTTGCCGGTACAGTATCACTATGTGTTCAATATTTTTGAATAATACTAATATTACGTAATGTTGCATTATTTAACGTACTTCATTGACAGGTGTTACACAAGATCATCCGAATATGGATTCAGATATGTTGGCTAACTTAATAATACTGACTGTGAAGGCCGATCCCAAGACTACAGTGTTGGCCTTAATTGGCAATATTCGTAGCCAATTGGGGTACACGCCCTCTTACAGGAAGGCTTGGATAGCCAAGTAGAAGGTATTGGAAAAGTTGCATGGTCGGTGGGACGCTTCATATAATGAAGTGTGGCAGTGGTGTCAGGTGCTGGAGAGATATGTCCTAGGTAGCATAATAGACCTTGAAACGGAACCGGCGTACTACAACGATCATTTGCTCCGTGGATGCACAGTGTTTAAGCGTCTTTTCTGGACATTTAAGCAATGCCGAGATGCATTTATATACTGCAAGCCATTGGTACAAATTAACGGTAACTTTATGTATGGTAGATATACGCATCGGCTATTGCTAGCTGTGGCATAGGATGGTAGTGGGAGAATCCTTTCGATTGCGTTCGCAATAACACCGGGGGAGTCAGCTGATGACTGGGATTTCTTCCTATCTATGTTAAGGAGACATGTCTGCCCCAACCTGATATATGCGTTATATCGGATCGGGGCCCTGGAATACTAACCTCAATAGAGCGCCAGGGAAGCCTGTGGCATCGCACACACCATCGATAGCATCGAACTAAAAGTTAGTGACGGCAAGTGACCAATATGGGTATGTAATATCTATTAATATAATTTCGTTTGTAATATTCAATTTATTCTCAATTGAAGAGTGGTATGTAATATTCGCTATCAACGTATATTGGTAGGGTACGAGATCAATAAGGACCATTTTCAGAAGATATTGGCGAGTTTGTGATCAGATAATGAAGAAGGTGCAAACTACTTGTGCAATATTCCTTTCAAACAGTGGACACAATCATACGACGACGGCCTACGATATGGTCATATGACCTCAAACCGGAAGAATGTATAAATTCTATTCTAAAAGGAATGCGTCATCTGCCGATAACATCAGTTGTGCAAGAGACATATTTTCGTTTAGTGGTACTATTTTCGAAGCGAGCAGCGAGTTATAAAGGCCAAATGCAAGGAGGCCATGTATGGAGCGCGAAAGTCTTGCGAGAAATTAACAGGGGGAAGGCACGGGCCAACACCATGCACACAGTGTGTCACGATTACGACAACCTATGGTTTCGTGTGACGGAGTTTGACAGACCGAACCAAGGTATTGTTGGCGGGCAGTATCGTGTACACTTGAAAAATAGGACCTGCGACTGTGGGATATTTGATGCACTTCATTACCCATGCGCTCATGTACTTGCAGCTTGTCAGAATCTCCGTCTTGATCCCATGAGCTATGTCGATGAAGTGTATAAATTAGAAAACATGTACAACATGTGGAGACACGTATTCCCACCAATCCCAGATGAACGTAAGTGACTATCGGTATCGCTTGCACCGTATAAGTTGTTGCCGGATAGGCAACTGAGGCTCAAACCAAAAGGTTGACCTTACTCGAGTAGAATAGGCAACAATATGGATATCTGAGAAACGAGCAACCAACGTAGGTTGTGCGGATGGTGTAGGAACCCAGGCCATACATCTCGCTTGTGTCCAAATCGGAATAGTTGACAGTCTTCTTAACTTTTTTGTCTCTTGGTGTCTATGTAAATTCTATTTATTTTTGATGAAAACGGTGAACTTTTGTAGAAGGACTAATTTGGAAAAAAAATCTTTAAGTTACAATAAAATTACAAATATTGGACTTTTATTTTAAAATTAAATTTCAATAAAAAATTAAACAAATTCTATTTTATTAAAGATATTAAAATTAAATTACGTAAAAATATAAACAACTATTATTTTATTAAATATATTAAAACTAAATTACAAAAAAATAAAAATAAAAAACAACTTTTTATTTATTAAATATATTAAAACTAAATTTCAAAAAATAAAAAAACTTTTTATTTTATTACATATATTAAAATTAAATTACAATAAAAAATTTAAACAATTTCTATTTTATTAAAGATATTAAAATTAAATTACAATAAAAAATAAACAACTTCTATTTTATTAAATATATTAAAATTAAATTACAAAAAATTAAATAACTATTATTTTTATTAAATATATTAAAACTAAATTACAAAAATAAAGAATAAAAAATAACTTTTTATTTTATTAAACAATTTCAAATTAAATTACATATAAAAAAAACAACTTCTATTTTATTGAAGATATTAAAATTAAATTACAAACACAAATAAAAAATAACTTTTATTTTATTAAAAAAATAAAAAAATTATTACGATTTAAAAAATAAAAAAGCCCGTCCAAATCAATGTTGATGCCATTGAATCGATTGCCACATGGGGTGGTTTGTGATTCTGCTGCTAGATTCCTCCTTCTTCTAACTTCCGTGGGTCGTGGAACCTCGGTGGGATTCGTTCCTCCGTGGTGGGTCTAGTTGTGGGTGTTGCGAGGATGACCCACCTTGATAAAATAACGACCCCGGAGGTGTTTGCATAAACCACGGCGGGGTGTCTGAATCTCGTACGGCGAAGGAGACTGGTAAAAAGAAGTGCTCTCCGACGGTGCCTCCTGTGATCTCTTACACGACGGCGGCCTCAAGATCGGCTAACCAGTCAGAGTAGTCGGGAACGGACTCGAACTGGGCCATGTATTCCAACTTGGGTGGGACTGGGAAAAGGAAACATATATGGGTTAGGATATATATAAGGGCTAGGGTACGCACTTGGCGTAAAAACTAAAAGCTGTGATGTCGGTGTCGTCGGCTGAACTGATGGGCCAGGTGACTGTGTGGGTGTTGTTGATGGGCCCGGTGACTATGTCGGTACTGTTGATGATCCCGTCTCATCACCTCTTCTCCTTGGATTTAAAGGGCCCCAACATTCCCTTTGTTCACGAAGTTGTCGTCGCCTCTCTTCTTCTGACAACAAATACGGGTTACCATGGATCCTAAACCATAGCATGTATTTCGCACGCACGCTAACTCAAGAACGACGATCGGTTCCGGATAGGTAAATAGTCATACCAGTTCTCCCACATCTCGATATATGCTGACCAAAATCTTGGCCAATCCGTGTGTAACTGTCGTAAGTCCTCTTTGTGCTCATTATCGATCATCTCAGGTGGCACGGGAATTGGTTGTTGGAATCCAAATTGTTGCAGAACCCAATCTGACTGGTTCATCTCCACGGTCGCATAGTTGATCAATGGGACCTTCACGTGCCAAATGTTTCAATTTTGCAAGAACTCCTCCGGAATTACTGCCCGAATTGCCGGATCCTTGTGCGGTGTCTATTGAAACTATATTAACATGACCAAAATATTAGTTATATACATAATACTAAACACTAAGCACGAAATACTAAATTATAAAAACGAAATTCGAAACTTACTTGTGATTCCGACTGTTGGTCCAATAGAAGCCGTATATCTTCAAACGAGGTAGGTATTCCAACGTAACTCGCCGAATGGTTCCACCTAATTAAATAAATTTTTAGCATACAATTATACTTTAAATCTACGTAATAATTGTAAAATATAACATTAAATTTACCTCGTTATCAGTAGGACTGATTATGGGTGGTCGAGTCGAGGAAGTAAAAATGAAAATCGAAACCGTTCCCATAACTGCAGTAGTGATAGGCAACCTCTGATTTTTGCTTTACTCGACCGCGTCGCCCTGCACATCTCCCGATACAACTTTGACAGCACGGTAGGCCCCCAACTTAATTCATCGGCTGCTCTAAAATCAACAAGTTTCAGTAGTCATCTCAAGTGTACGAGGTTTCTAAACAGGTCCTGCATCAGATAGCCTCCAATTATCTCAAGAATGTATGCCCGAGCATACCGTATTCTTTCTATCTCGGTTGAACCATCATTCGACTCCGAAAATGTGTCTCACAACCAGGCCATCTCGATCCGACCTCCATAAATGTTATCCGAAATGGCACCCAGAAGCTCGTAGCATACGGCCATCCAATCGGTAGAAGTTGCAGACCTAGTGACTACCGACCCATCCACCGGCAATGTAATATCCGGGATTTATGGCTTATGCATTTTTGCTTAAGTATGTGTGAAAGCATGTTTATGAGTTCTGAATTGTGTGGCATGAATTTTGGAAACTTTAAAATGTAGTGAATGCCTTAGAAATTATTCGATTTTAAGTTTAAAAGAGGGAGCTAAGCCTAAGAGGCCTTAAGAAAATTAGTAGGGGAAATATAACACAAGAATGGGCTTGTTTAAGTGGCTTAGAGGTGCCACTTAGGGCCTCAGTATGTGAGGCCATATGCAAGGTGTAAGGGGCTCAAGTTCGAGTCATGTTGGCAGCATGGAGTGTGCTTTTATTTTGCAGTTTGGCATCAAGAGAGAGGGGGGAGTGTTGGATGGCATAAGGGCTATGAAAAGATGAAGATAAGTTTTGGTTTTCTTTTAAAAATTCGGCTAAAAGAGTAGGATAATGTTGGCTTATTCAATTTATTTTGAATGAGTAGCATGGAGGAAAAATAGGAGAGCAATTTGGGATTTGAAAAGAAAGGATATAGTGGCCGGCCAAGGGACTCTTTGGTTGGAAAAATTCCGTCATATAGGAGGGGATAAGTGCTAAATTTTATTAGGGAGTGTGTTCATCTTTTTATTTCTTTCTCAGTCTCTCTTGCTGAATTCTCCATTGAACCTTCCCACTATTTTGTTTCTTCTCGTTTCTCTTCAAAATCGAAACCTTGACCACTTGATCTAGTTTTATTTTTGGCCGAATCCTTTAAGCACTCAACTCTCCCCACTCTTGCGTTTTCTTTCTTCACCATTTAAAGCTTGAGCCGAATCTCAAAGGGGCCTCATTCTTTTTCTTCTGTTGCAAGTTTTAGAAGCCGGAAGTGCCATTGGTTGTGAGTTGCTCCAATTGATCCTCTATAGTAGGTAAGAGTTCTCTCCTAATCATTTCTTCTATCTCTTTTAGTGTGCCGAAATCAATAGTTAAGCCTTGATTTCTAAGGATGGCCAAATAGTTATTAAGCCATAATCTTGTGTTTTGGTTGTAGCTAGCGTGAAGGAGTCTTTCGGGATTTGAAGTGATCAAGGTAAGTGATATGTAGCATTCGGCCATGGGCCACCATCATGGGTTTAAGGTTAAAGCCGAATCTAATATGTGGTATGTAGGGATTTCGTCAATTTTAGGAGCAAGTGGTAGTTTTCGGGATTTAAGATCCACAAGGTAAGTGAACCTGAACAATCAGCCAAGGTCATATTTAGTAATTCTAAATCTGTTTCTCATCCGTTCAAAAGTCGAAACTAACCAAGTCAAATGTGTAGCATTGGCCGATTGGAAGGAAGGAGTATCACGACATTCCGGGATTTGATTAGTAATCAAATTGGGAGCAAGGTAAGATTTAAGTTGTGATAAATCCTTCGGGATTTGATTATTTGGCCGAATGGCCTTTAGCTAAAATGTGTAGTGTTGGCCGAATGTAGGAATTAAGGGTCTAAAGCATTAGATCGGGTTTTCGGGATTTTAGTAAAGCGCTAATTCCAGGTGTGTACCCCACACTAAGCCTTAATAGATTTATGGTTATGTTTTGATAAATGTGTTAATAAGAATACTTAAGATATGGCTATGAGTACCATGCAATGGTTCGAAGTACTCAGGTACGTAACTTACTACTACTGTAGTTATGATAGCATGAATATCTGTTATGGCCCATCCGTGAATATTAATAAGAATGTGAAATAAAGAATAAGGCATGTTATTGCATGATTTGTATGACATGGGGCATATGGGTGATATGTTAAGGGGAAGTGATCTGGTGGTTTTATACCACAATATTTGAATGTGGTGACTTATGTCACGAAATCTGAATGTGGTGACTTATGTCACAAAATAATTATCTGGTGGCTATGCCACGAAATTATAAGGGCGATGAGCATGTCGTCTGCAGCGACTGCCTTCGATGATGTGTAGCGGATGGAGGGTCGACTTAGTAGTCCCCACGGTGTGATGGTTGGTACGGGTGATGTGTAGCAGATGGTTATCTAGGTTTGGGTTCGGGTTTGCATCATTGATTATATATGTTTATTATGTATGATTTGACATGCCTAAATTGATTGAGACTTGTGTTGGTTGTTACACACTGAGTCTATTTGACTCACCCCGTTGTGGGATTATTTTTCAGGTGACACACAGTAATGGACCGGGTCGGCAGGAGCTTAATGGTGGCCATGCTCAGCTCAGAATTTGTTTCATTTTGAATTTTCCATACTTAAGTATTTTGAATTATTTCGGGTTTTGTTTTGATGTAATAAGGCCATAAGTATTAAACAGTTTATGCATGCATTTTAATTATTTTAGTATGATACGATTTTTATTAATTTAAAGTTAAAGTCAATTTTTCTTAAATATAAATATTAAATGTTTTGACACCTAATCAACACTGTTTTTAATTTTGAACCCAACCTGGATCAATGGTTCTTCAAAAACACACAAGATTTTGGCAAAGTCCAAATAAGTTTTGAATGGTTTTTCTCTAGAAGCATACCAGATCCGGTCAGGGCTTGTGGGTCGGGTTTGGGGTGTTTCAGGCAATCCCAACTGCAACTGCACATCTTCCAAAGTGATGGTACACTCTCCGCATAGAAGATGGAAAGTGTGCGTCTCGGGTCTCCACCTCTCTATCAACGCACTGATCAAGTTTGGCTCAAACTTGAACCCCCGGCCTATCGTGGCCACGTGCCAAAAACCCACTTCCCGCAGGTAATTCTCGATCAACGGCGATGGGGGACCATGCATATTGCGAATATAGCATTGCAACACCGATCTGATTGTTTAAAAATTATAAAATAAAATTAATTAAAATTGCATAAACCTAAAAAATATTAAATAATATTGAAAAATTAAAATTAAAACTTACCATTTGCATTTGATCGACGGAGATGTGCTTGTTGTCTAGACGAATTAATTCCCCGGCCATTGGTAATACGATCAAAAATTTTAAAATTTTCCAAAAAAATATATTAAAAAAATTAAAAAGGGATTTTTTGTAAATATTAAAGGACTATTTTGAAATTTCAGAGGAAGTTTCAAGGACTTAAAGAGAAATTTGAGAGGAATTTGAGAGAAAGTTGAGAGAATGTTGAGTAAGGACTAAAGTGTGAAAAAAATAAAAGGGTTGGGAGGTTTTATAGGAATTTTTTGACCGTTGCAGGGCTAAAGCGCGCCCTTGGGAGAGCGCTTTCCTGTTGCATCCCCACAAAACGCGCTGACGTGGAAGCGTTTTGTGGGGAAATGGCCATTTTCGTAAATTTTAAAAAAACCGGCCCTTTTCCGTAAATAATTTTTTTGGTATATTTAAGTTTTTTGCCTGACTTTTATTCCACCTCCAACTTTTTCAGCGGTGCTAGGAAAATTCATTTTATCTTTAAAAACCCTCTTCAATTGCTAAAACTGTTGCAGTAATTGCTAAATTTTATAAGTGGTGAATTTAAATTAGAAAATTGTTTGGTAAATTAATAAATATATAAGCATTAATAATTTGTTATTTGATAAGCGTAAATGTTAATTTTTAAAAGAATTTTTATTTTTTATTTTTAATCTTATTAATATAATACTTTATATTATTATATTATTTTGGATAGTTTTGGATGAAAGAAAAATATGTTAATTTGAATATCTCATTTTTTTAAGTTTATTTATTTCAATTTTAATAAAGTAAATCAACATAATATTTTCTACTATAAGTAGTTACCTCTCCCTTAAAAATTAAAATAATTATCAAACACATTTAAAATATTAAATATCAAAAACTTCATTTACGAAAATTTCCATTTATTGAAAATAGAATTTTCAATGGTTTATCAAACAGCACTCTAATTCTAAGTTTAAAAAGTAAATCAAATTAATATTGAACTCCTATTTATGAATTTTTTGGGTCAAATTTTGTTATTAGTCCATGTTCTCTATGGAATTTGTGAATTTAGCCATTATACTTTAATTTGGTCAATTTTAATATTATACTTTTCAAATTAGTCAATTTTAGTCCTGTTCCAAATAATATCATTTAAATTTGTGTGGTAAAATTCTTCTATTTATCCTATATTATACGTAAAATTATAAATTTAGTCCACATTCTCTAATTGGATATATTCAATTTCAAATTTTCAATTTTGACTCAAACAACAATAGTAAATTTGTAACTTGTTTTTTAATAAATGTGGAAATAGCAAGCTAACATAATTTAACACATGTAACAATGATTTTATCGCATTTGAATTTGAAAATAACTAAACTTAATAAATTTAATAAGCATTGTTTAATCAAGAGTTAAACTTTAAAATTTGAAAATATAAAGATTAAAAATATGAAACTGAAGTAGATAATTAAATTGAATAGCTTATGTATAGTGTAGGAATTAATAATAGAATTTAAGATGAAACTCAAATGTGTTTGGTCAGTAGAAGTATAAACTTCTTTTAATATATCTATTTTATTTATAATAAAATCATAGCATATGGGAGCTGGTTGCCTGTTTACAACGCATTATCTTGCATGAGGATTGAGATTGAGGAAACAATATTAATTTATAAAATAATAATTATTTGATACATTAATAACTGGTTGAGATTTTACCATGAATCTTAAGTTATATTTAAAAAGTAAATAAAACATGTGATAAAATTTAACTTAATTATGAAATAAATAAAAATTGTTGTTAATGTATCAAATAATTGTCACGCAAAAAATACTTGTATTCCTCAACAGGTTAATTTATCCACAATATTCTGCCTTAGGAGTGAGTATCATTCCTTGCTGGTTTTTTCTTTGATTATCAATATTCTATAGGTTTTTCATACGTATTTCAATAATAATATTGCTAAAATTAAAAGTAAATGTTTAATTAATTTTTGGATAATTCAAAAGTCAATGCAAGGCAAACCAAGCAGCCTATGAGCTTCTTTTTTTTACCGTAAATGGTAGAGCCGATAAAAGTAGGCATTGACCAGTTTAATGGACTTGGCGTTCTTCCGTATATAAAGTTAGAGACTTATATGGAAAAGATTTTCTTTTATTTCTTTATAAAAAAATATATATCTTCAAAATATCTAAAAAGATAGAAATAAAAAGGTTGGAAGTCTTGAAATTCGAGTCCAAGAGGAGAGAGGAGACCAAAATCTGCAATGCAAGTTGCAAATTACATATTTATGTATATAAATTTTGATACATTAAATAATTTTATATCAGATTCATGACACTGTTTTAATGTTATTTTTTAGTATTCATATTCACTATTCCCAGACCTCCCTTTGGTTGATTCAAATTAACAGAACTGCCACATACAATCATATATTCAACAGCTTAAAACTATGTCACATTCACGTAGGCAAATTACACAAGGGAAAAGAAGAGAACAGATAAAAGGGTGCAATATACAGTCATTAGTTACAAAATTCCAAGTTTGGGTTCTTGGAATTCTTATTAAGAGACCTTCTCAATGATGGAGTTTTATGCTCCATGAGAGATGCAGCCTTAAACACCATTCTTTCCTTTGGAGGAAAAGAATCTGCTAAAGCCTCTTGAATGTTTCTCTGGGGTTGTGGCAGGAGTGGTAGATGAAGAGCTTGACATCGTTGACCTGTGTTTTGAACTGACTGTTGATCTCAAAACTTTTCCTTCAGTATTAGGAGGACTGCATGGTGTGTTAAATGACTCCATGAGGGATTCCGCACCAGTTCGGCTTCCGTTGCCTGAAGCAGCCGTGTCTATATCTGCCTGATCCAGGTCTTGCAAGTTCATGCCGCTGGTACTGGGTTCATCCTCGCAGAAACCTTCACCCTTTTGGCTCCTCTCATTGTAGGGTGATCCTATCTTGTCAGTCTGAGGGCGGAGAGCTTTCAATTGCTTGCCAAGAAGGAATATGGTCTCTTGACATTCCGCTAGTTTCTCCGCTGCAGCTGCTAACTCTCTCTCCTGTGATCAACAGGAACAACCTTAGGTGTTTTATATTTGATAAAGCCCATCAACAAATTACAGGTAAAACGAGTCATGACAAGTAATTGTGGAAGAAAATAACCTTAAGAGGAAGAATTACTTGTACAAGAACTTCCACGGTTGAAAACTAGAATACCTTGCTAATAAAGATTGTTCGGTATCAAATTAACTTACCAAACTGATCATGTCATGATCATATCTGACACTAAAATGCAGTATTTGGTATTTGTTAATAGTATTATCAGATTTCAAAGTAGGTCTGGGAAGACCAGTTTTGAGAAAGACAAGATGAATTATAGCCTCACCTGATTGTTCTTGAGGTCATTATCTGCTGCCGAACAAACAGAACATTTCTCGTTCCTACAAGTGACAGAAAACAATTATGTTAAATGTAAATACACTGGCATATAGAATCAAACAACAATTAGTTGGTAGTAACTTTAAATCATATTTAAAGAGTGCAATGCTTACCTTTGCAATTGCTCTTCTAGTTCTTTACATCGGGCAAAAGCATCATGGTGACTTCTCTTTTCATCTTGAAGCTCATTTTCTAGAGTGTTGATTTTTGCGCTGAGAAGGGTCACCTCAGTCTCTAACTCCCCTGCACGTGTTTCAAGTGACCTATAGGACTCTACCATGCACTTGAGCTGAGTCTCAGCCAAGCTGTTTGATTTTTGAGCAGCAGCCAATTGAGATTTTGCTTCTGCTAGAAGCTGCTCAGTTTCATGTAATTGGGACTTAGTCATCTCCAGAGTTTCAGTACATCGAGAAAGATCCATCACCATGTTTTCTTTCTCCAACTTCAATTCCTCGAATTCTTCTGATGAGATGTTGCTCCTTTGTTTTGATTCATATTCTGAGACCAGGTTCCCATCATCAGGATCCTCAGGATTGGAAGTTGGATTTGAAATATGGGCACAGCCATTTTGATATCTTCCCCCTGATGAATCATTTTGATTTACCATATTCTCTGGTAAAGCAACCTTATCTATGCAATCAGGTCCATTCATTTCAGCTTCATTACTCTTGAAGCCAAGCACATTGAATCTTAATTCACTGGCTTTGGCTAAAACAGTAGAAAGACCAAAAATAAAATCCTCCAAGTTCACATTGCTGCATAAGACTTTATTGTAGGTGACAGAGAAATCATCAAATTTGTGGCTTAATCCATTGGCATCAGAAGATATGTTGTCAACTGCCCTTGCTTCTTTCCCCAGGGACATTACAAAGTCGTGAATCTGAGAAATCGCAGCAGTTAATTCTTGACTTATAGTTTGCAAAGTTTCTGTAGTCACCTTATCACCTGGGGGCACAGCAATGTCCTTCCCTTCAGTTAAGCTTCCATTTTCCGGATGACCCTGCCCATTGCATTTGCCTTCGGAGCCATCCACTTCCTCAGAGACACCATTGACAGAGTGATTGCTCAGTGTGTCCTGTGCATCCTGGATAGCACATTTGATGTCATCCAGAATTTTGTACACATCAGCATCCTTGGACATTGATTCAAGCACCATAGAAAGCTTTGAATGAAGCTTCATAACAAGCAATTTGTCTGCATCAGATTCAGGATGGACTATAGACCCGTGATTTGCTGGTGGTGATAGATCATGCTGCTTTCCAGACTGGAGTTCCTTGCAAGAAGTCTCTCCTGAAGCATCAGCATTAACAGCTTCGGGTGATTTATTGTTTGTACAACCTGCATCAGTGATTGCACCATTTGCAGTTGAATCATTTGAAGAACACGCCAACTTCTCCATCTCAAGAAAGTCGTCCATAAGATCCAGGTGCTTCACATTTTCAGTTTTATTCAACTTTTCAATGCTCTTTTCCTTTTTGAATTGAGAGAGCTCGGAGATCATACCAGTTGCCCATGAGTCGGCACAACTTTTTTCATCATCAATTCCATCTTCAGACACAGAAGTCACACTTGGTGAATTGCTAGCTTTTGAGGGGCTTTTTTGTTGGTTGCTGATGGCAAGTTGTGCTTCTAAAGTTTGAAACTTGCTAGATGTCTTAGCACACAGATTCCTAGAAGCCAGTAGTTCACTGTTACGCTTTGCCAAAGCTTCTTTCAGCATCTTTGTTTCTTCTTCCATTGCTAATAATCGTTCAGTGAGAAACTCATTCACTTTATGGAATTTCTGTGCATTGTCAAGGGAAAAGTCAGTGACAGCAGGTGTGTGTGGAGTAGAAGGCCGGACGGGAGACCTTTTTAATCGAGTATCTCCATAATCCCGGCCTAAACTCTCAACCTCTAGCTTCATTTGGGCAAGTGCAGCGGGACCAGGCAACTTTTTCCTCACAAGACCACGCAGTCTTTGGCACTCTGCTTCTAGCTTTGCTATCTTTTTTACACCCTCCATATGCTGCTTGTTAGCTGCTTCTGCAGTTCTCATGCTCATGTTCCTCTCTTCATTACGAATTTCAAGCTCTTTGGAAACTACATGAATCTCATACTTCAGTGAATTGATTTCCCTTTCACATGATTCGATGTTACCCTTCAAACACTCAATCTGGGTCTCAGCTTGAGATTTTTCTTCAGTGATCTTGACCAGCATGTTAGAACGTTCTTGCAAAGACCTAGAAATTGCATCATTTTCAGCCGCAGACTTACGGAGCTCTTGGTCTAAATAAGCTATCTTTGCTTCGAGCTCAAGCTTAAACTTTTCACTTTGCTTGTTTTTGCTAACAGCCAAATCTTGCAACTTCTGCTCATGTTCTTCCTTCAGATTTCGGATTTGCCGCATGCACTCTTTAAGAGCACCATCCAAATGTGATGCCCTATCTTCAGCAGTGAGCTTCAAAAGGGTAACAGATTCCAGATGATTTTTCAAGGCCAAGGCCTCTGCTTCAGCCTTTTCCCAACCTACAGCAAATTCAACAGCAGAGAGTGAGAAAAAATTGGACCAAGTTTAGCTAGAGGAACTTTACTCTTATATTAGACTCTGAACATTTGAGCATAGACTAACCCGAGACTGCTTCTTCTGCAACTTTAGTGTGCTGTTTCACCAGGTCTTCCTTGCCACTAATCTCTGAATTGGCAGCAGAGAGCTTTTCATTCAAGTCCTTGATCTCATCCTCCAATGTCTGGACTTGTTCCTCATATATTTTCACTTGATTCTCCAAACCAGTGAGATGTGAATATGATTCCATGGAAATTTGAACATACTTGGGTTTTTTGTAAGTATTCTGTTCAACACAAAATCAGTTATCTGATAAAACAGCTCAACAATTTAGATGATAAGCAGAAATAAATCTCTGCTCCAGATGAGATAATGTGCTAGGGCATAGAAATGTAGAATGTTGAGAAAATAAACACCAATTTTCCGATGTGGTTTAGTTACATAAACAAGTTTTACCTGATCATTTTGAGATGCAGCTGAAGCTAAAGCAGCAGCGGCAGCATCTGCTTCGGCGGCGGCAGCAGCAGCATCTTTATCAGCTTTATCAGATGATTTTTTCTTCCAAGGCCAACGGCGGTCCATTACTTGAAACCCCTTTATAGGCTATCTCAAGAAGACCAAATAATTTGTCAAGAAAAATATATATACTGCAAAAGAAAAGGAAACTGAACATCACAGCCTCATTCCAATCCAAAGATCATAGTATATGACTAAGGATACACACTGCAGCCAACCAATTTAGGCCGTATTACTCTCAGATAAGTTTCTGACATTCTTTTTCTAATCGAAATGAAAACAATTTCAAACCAAGTTCAATTTTCTTAAACCGTATTCAAAGACTATAAACAGAAACATATTCTATGATACCAAAAGCTAACTGCCTTACATATTTGGTATCGAAACCACTCAAGAGTTCAAATAAATCCTCCCAAAGATAATGCAAATCTTAGTAATTCACTGAGAAATAGCAAAAATTAAGAATGGGGATCATCAGGTTAGGTAGCATTTCTTTAACATTGCATGATGGAATAATGTTTTGGTAGATATTCACCAAACTATTAATAGTCACCAAGAATCCTAAGAAGAAAGTTTAATATTTTTACTAGAATTTACTTTAACCAAATCAAAATTATTAGACAGCTGCCAGAAATCAAGGTGCTCTTCTCTTTTATACTACATTTTCTCAGCTACCAAACAGAGCATCATGTGAGGGGGTAAAAAAAAGTTTCCAAGGTTGAGAAATTACAAAGCAGATTGTACTACTAGAATGAAAAAGCAGCAGGAGTTTGGTATTTGTGGTAATTTGGGACTGAAAATAACGTGAAAGAAAAAGACAAGCCATCAATTTAGAACTGAAAAGGGAAGAAGAAGAAGAAAAAAAAGCACCGTGTGACATCCATTCATTGTCGTACAACATAAATATAAACGCCATGGTTTTAGATAGAAACAAGTAAGATTGTCAGTGTTTCAAAGTGTTGTGAATCGAATCAGAGCAAAACCAAGTTCATCAATAGCTTCAGTTGAAATGCAAAAAGAAGATCTCATCAAAAAGCAAAAGATCTTAGAATCAAAAGCTAAGCAAAACAAGAAATTGAAACCTCACCGACAAAAAAAAAGCATCTCAAATGGAACATTTTAGTCTGCATAAAACCTGACATCTATTTGTCTTGCAATTAAAAGAAACCAGAAAGAAACAAAAACTAAGGGCAGAGGGAAAAACATAAGTTTTCCATTTTTACTCACTACACACTACAACTGTGCTTTCACCATCAACCTTTATGCTTAAACCAATCAAACAAGCAAATGAAAAGTTAAAAAAAGAAAGAACGAAAGAAAGAAAGAAGCATTTTAGAACTCGCATTATTTCATAAACTTGACTTACCTTGAGAGTCAGAAATGAAGGTTTGTACAGACTACAGTATGAACAAAAGAGTGTTGTTTGAGATTTAAAGTTAAGATCCAAATTTGTGGGTTATTTTGGTTATTGGTTTCAGTGTTTTGAGGAAGTGAAAGAAGTGGTGGCAATGGCGGAGGAGGAGGGAGTGGGACCGTGGTGGTGGCGTTGGGGCAATAGAGCAAAAGTTACAAAACCAATTCGGCTTTGAGATTATTAATAGTTTTCTGCAAATAAAAATTAAAGGCCACTGTTTTTTTGTTTTTGTTCATTAATTACAGGCCAGTGTTGGTTACATATATATATATATATATATGGTAAATTCCCTCAACTCAAACTAGATTTTAGGACTTTCCATCTATAAACCTTTCATTTTTAATCATATTAATCTAAATCATTTTTATATCCTAAATTCTCATTTAATGTTTATATTTAATATATTCATAGCCTACATAATGCCATTATCTTACTTATTCTTAAAACATATAATAAAAATATAAACCACTATTTTATGGATATGATTTTACATCATTTGAGCACTCAACCTTTTTATCCTCCAATTTTATAAAAACACTCATTTTTGTTTTTAATTTAATTTTTAAAATTTATATTATCTATCAAATTATCTCAAAATAAGTTAAAATTTTAATATTTATTAATTTTACTGACGACACACATGGCAACCCACATGCATGTTATCTTAACAATTAACATGTATGTTAGTAATTAATTAATTTTTTTGAATTTTCTAAATTTTAAATAATTAATTAATTATAGACATGGTATTTATGCTACAACACACGTGTATACCACGTCAATAAAATTAACAAATATTAATTTTTTCAATCTATTTTTGGTGGTTTGATAAACTACATAAATTTATAGATTAAAAAGGTAAAAATTAAATAAAAAATTAAAATAACTTTATTTATAAAATTAAAAGACTAAATAAATCATTTATGTTAAAAAATTAAAGAATGAGAAATGACTTTTGGCAATTCATTGCTATATCTTTTTCATGTTATAATTATTTTATATATTAATATAATTTTAATAAGTTTGTAATTATTATTAATAATTTAAATATATTATGTTTTTAAATCAAATCTAATACATTTTGGCATAGCTATGTACTGACTGTGGCAGAGCAACAGCTGGGCTGTAAACGATATTTTGGAAAGCTGTGTTTCTATGTGCGATTTTGGCGTACTGTAAATGTTACGACTTAGGACCGCCGCCACTACTCGTTACAGCTAATAATGAGGATTTGTTTTAATCAAATATTGTCTGCTACCATGCTCCGTCGCTGCATCTATTGCCATGTGTAACCGCATCTCCACCATTGAAATTGCTTCAGTCCGTTGGTATTTCGGGACATGTAATTTAATGTTAGTGATCTTCGACCCCAATTACAGGATTTTGTTGTCTACTGAATTTGGTTATATCCTGCTCTCTAATCTTTGCTTTACATCCAACACTAATTTGTGTCTTGCTAGATTAAATTACTTCCCCAGTCGTGCTGAATAGAGAGGTTCATTAAATAGTAAGTTGATTGTGTATTTCTTAATAGAATGTTAATGTGCATTTCTAATTTTAGTTCTTTTAAATTAGAGTGGTTCTCATTTTCATCATTTTAAAATTAGGATAAATTACCTATTAAACATTTTAAATTAGCACTGTTATTATTTTGGTCACTAAAAATATATTAGTCTTCCATTATTATTTTAAGGGTGGAGTGACAAATTTGATTAAATTTATTTCTGGTTGTGACCAAATTAATAAAAAAAAATTAAGAGTGGACCAAGATAGGAACGACCTTTACCTTAATTAGGTGACATTGCAACCATACTCATCCTTGCCCGTCAACCATCTTGCCATGAAAATCCCTTGCAATAACTCCAACACCAGTTTGTTTAGCCTTTAGATCTAATGAACCATCAACATTTATCTTAACCCAACCTTGCTCTGGTTTTTGCTAATTAACCTCATCATTACCTTGATTTTCATTCAGATTAGAAGACATCCCATTATACCCAATCTCTAGGATCTCCATAACTGCCACCTTTTTCTTGCAAATAGTCCTCTTAGCATTTATTCTAGCCCCTTGCATCATCACCTCACAGCGCATCTTCCATATCGTCCACTAGGTAAGGATTATTCTAATTCTCAACTCTTTATCCCTAATGGACTTCATTATTTCTGCAAACCAGCAAACAACATTGTCCACATCTCCTTTGTTAATTCTAAGTCCACTGTAAGCCTCAAACCATACACCCCTCACCCAATCACAGCCAAAAAAACAAGTACTCCAAAGTTTTCATTTCTTCCTTACATGTACTACAAAAAAGGGATCTAAATTTAACTCTCTTCCACAAATTGAAACTACTAGGAATAGCATCAGTACAGACTCTTCAGAGAAAGACTTTAATCTTACTAAGCACCTTCAGATTCCATATAAAGTTCCAAATAGAATTATTAGTAACATATGATGATGAAGGCCTCAAAGCGTTGTTTCCCTCAACTTCCTTCTTGATTATCTTGTAACCAGATTTGATAGAGTAGCAACCTGAAGCATTATGTGGCCGTATCAGTCTATCTATCCCATTTGGATCCCTTAGGAAGATTAAGAATTACTTCATTCTCCTCTCCTAAAAGCCAATGTTCAATGGATGACAAGTTCCAAGTGCCCTCCTCTTTGTAGATAATCTCAGCCACTTTGCTTGCTAAATCTTCCTTTAGAATGCCCGGATGATGGGTTCTATCACCCCTTATTCCTCTAACCCATCTATCTTTCCAAATTTCAATAGTTTCTCCATTCATCACCTGTCATAAACACTGGCTCCTTGAGAACTCATGAACCTTCCACCAAGCTCCTCCATATCCAAGATGTTCTAGATCCTTTCTCCGCCTCCATGATAGATTTGTGGGGAAAGTATAAACCTTTCAAGACCTTAACCCATAAAGATCTTGGTTCAGCAATCATCCTCCAGCTTTGTTTAGCCAACATTGCCAGGTTAAAAGCTTCAAAGTCCTTGAACCCCATTCCTCCTAAGACTTCCAATGAATTTTCCTTTCATTGTGAATCTGCCCCACCAAAAATTAGCAATGGCCCAATTTATTTCCCTACAAAAATACTTCAGAACTTAAAACATGCCATTAAGTAAGTTGGAATTGCACATGCCACAAATTTGATCAGGACCTCTACTAGATTGATAGAATCTACTTCTTCCAACATTTCAACTTTGCCAGCAATCTTTCCTTGATGTAACTCAAAGCATTCATCCTTCTTTTACCCCACAACTTAGGAACACCAAGGTATGTCTTAGGATTCTTGTAAATTTGGACTCCATGTTTGTTGGAAAATCGGTTTTAGAAAATGCAGCGAAAAATAAGTTTAGGGGGAAAATCAAAGTTTAAAATAGTCTTCTCCGCTATCCTCAAGCTCATGTCTGCTGAGTGTGAGCTCGTTTCGAATCAAAAAAATTTCCTCTGAGATAATTTCTTTAGAGAATTTTCTCTCTACAACTTTCTATAAGGAGAGTTTAGAGAGTTCAACTATGATTAAAATTAATCACTTTAATATTAAATTAATATAATACTTATCAAGATAAATATTAGATTAAATTTAATATTAAATCTATTAAATTAATAGAACACTTATACGCAAGATAAATATTAAATTAAATTTAGTATTAAGATAATCACTTTAAAATTAAATTAATAAAATACTATCATGATAAGTATTAAATTAAATTTAATATTAAATATGTTAAATTAATATTATTTTTAGAATAATTAATTTGAAATCAAATTATCCGATAGAGTTCCAATAGGAGTGTGATTCCTCCATTGCTCAATCGTTGAAGGACCTCTCGCCGGCCACTAGAATGCCGTCATCGCCGCCGCCGGCACCGTTGTGTCCGGTTGTGCCATCGCAGTGCAACACCCTCACGACACCCCGAGCCGATTCGACTGTTGCCAATTCGGTCTAGGCCTAGTGACGGCTTGATCGGTCTGATCTAGCCACCAACTGCCTGTCAACCCGGTTTCACATACCAAGCCTGATTTGACAAGTTTTTGGATCTCAGTTTTAGGCTATCGGGCTCAATTTTCGATCTTAAGTCTAATTTTCAAGTTCAATTACTCATTAGGCCAATTATCTGATTTGAAAATTAATTTTCAAAAATATCACATTAATTTTAACTAATTTGAATTTTTTAATTTTACTTGATCAAAATGAATTTTTCTAAAAATCACTTAGATTTTCTAATTTAATTTTTAAGAAAATTCTTTAATCAAAATTTCTAGTTGAACAATCCTCACAATCGCCTAATTTAATTCCACATCGAATAAATCAACTCAATTAAATTATTTCCAAAGTCGTAGAATTTTCTTTTGATTCAAATACAATCCGATCGAGCTTTTGTTGAGCTAGTGGAGGGATCAATAGGACATATATAATTAGGCTTGAGTAATTACAATTATGTCCAAAAGCATCATTTCGATAATTAGCAATTTACTTAATCATCGAGTCAATCTACAAGAAGTACCATGATTGAAAACTTCTTTTTGTGTTCTCTTTACGAAAGCAATTCATCCAACTATTTCGTTCAATGACGTCGTCGTATGTGTGTTACCCTTATATGATATCCTTGATTCATTTGAGTTAAATCCGTTCACTCAATACAATCTTATTTTATCTCATTGTTAATATTGTGTCTTCTTAATGATTAATATGATCACTATCAATAAATGATTATGATAAATTGCTTGTTCGAGAACAAGCAACCTGTGACCACGAGCCATATTTATCAATCCACACAATGTCAATGAGAAGATATCGTTAAATCTCTAATCAAGCTATGAATCCCATTGTTGCTAGTAAAGACATGAGTTACATACGCATAAGCCTCCACTTACCGGCTATTGGCTCGATCATCTTTAGAGCATAAGCCTCCACTTATATCAAAACACATGAGTTACATACTCATGGTCAATGACTAACTCAAGATCTAGGTAAATCACACCATAAGCGTCATAAGTAAATTAATTCACAAATAAATTCAAAATTAATTCATTTTGAGTCCAATCCATATATCATTCTTTCAATAAATACATCTATGTCTCTACCCTTTGTAACACCCCTAACCGTAATCAATTCTAGAATTAGGGTTAAAAGGTATTACTAATCTAATCCAAACATTTCATATCATTCCACATCCAAACATAGTAATTCACATTCAAAGAGTCTTTTAATGAGGTATACGAGACTTTAATCATGCTTTAGAATAGGGTCGGGACTAAACCGAACTCATACGAAAATTTCTAAAATTCGAACATTTTTTTAAGTTACAGAGGTCACACGCCCGTGTGGGTAGCACACGGCCTCAGACACGCCCATGTGTCCAAACCGTAGCAAAGCAGGGCATACCTACTGACTTGTCTACACGGCCTGAGACACGCCCGTGTGCCTCACCCATGGTCGACATGACTTGCACCACATGGCCAGTCACACGCCCGTGTGTCCAGCCTGTGGTCGAGCCTGACTTGCTTCAATTATACAACCACGAAGGACACGATCGAGCCACACGCCCGTGTGCTCAACCTTGTGGGCAATTATAGGTCATTTTCAAGACCAAATTACCATCCAGACTTTAGAATCACCAATATGCATTAAATCAATACCAATTCATACCTCAAGTGCAACCAAAACATACCATTTCAAGTACAAATTATTCATCAACTAAACCATTTATTCTTATACTCAATTTCTACTCAAATAAGTCCATCCAAGACACTTAATTTTCACATACCAATACATATAGTCCAAGCGTCATATAATCATTACTAGAATTCACATTTAAACCATAATTTACATAAACCATTTAAGCATGAACAAACCATATTTATCATACACTTATCCCACACATATATTTACTACATCATTCAACCTTTAAGCCATGTCACATGAAAAAGTCCAACATCTCAAAATACACCACATCAACTAGCCTATCCATGCCATATACCAAATATGTACATCATTTAAAAGTACCAAAATAGATTGCCGATAGTGTGATAGAGCAGCGACAATCCCGGATCAAAGCTAGCTTCTTGACGAACGTAAAACAGAGAACCATATCACACAGTAAGCTTAAGAGCTTAAGTAACATAATACATTCAATTTATTATCTCAAATACAATGCACAAAATGAAACCATCACATAGACCAACTCTTAAATGTTCACACCATATCATCCATAGCTAGTAATCTCAACTCAACCATTCATAAATTCATATACAATCCCATCAACCACAAAGGTTCAATACATACCTTAGCCAACACATAGTTACTCACCATTCATGCTAATTTATGCTCGAAATCGCATTTCGATCAACCTTCGTTATTCATTGGGTTTAATCACACACTTAGTGCCAAATTTAAAGCCGAAGCTTAATTATCATCGCACACTTAGTGCTAGAACTTTAAACAATGAAGCTGAAGCTTCCGTAACTTCGTACACACAGTGCTATTCATTTCTGTCACGATTTCAATTACGCACACTTAGTGCCATCTAAATTCAATTCCGCACATAGCATCTCTAATCTCATATTCACATTGTAAGTACCTAATTTTGCCCGGGGATTAAAAAAACCAAAATAAAAATAATGTCCAGTCTTATTACAAGGCCCAAACAATACCAGAACCCAAACTTAAACCTAAACAAACTACCTAATATCCCATTACACCCGAGCCCAATAACAAACCAGCAGATGACTTAGACCCAAAACATGTCCTAAATGGACTACCGAAAGCAAACGACCCAATAGGCCTAATACTAAACTACATCAAGTAGCCTAAGGTTTCGAAACCCTAGCGCATAGCAGAGCCCAATCGCCGCAAGCTGGAACCCATCAGTCGCGCCACAACTTCGCCAGACCGATCGTCGCGCCGCAATCCTCGTTCGGCCATCGATCATGCCTCATGCCCTCGTCAAGCCGCGAATCGCGCCACCATCACAGCCCCACCACTGCCGCGTTCTTGTCGCCTGCACAAAAAATGGAAGAAAGGAAGCAAGGCACAGAAGCAAACATGGCAACAATATGTTTTCCTTTTTCTTATTTTTCAAAGGCTATAAAATCTGATTATTTTGTAAATAAAAGGGGGGAAATTACACACGGATACAAGCACAAATACTATCACAAATACAGAGAGAGAAAAAATAAATCACGAACACAAAATGCACGAAATCAGTAGGCACAATATACAATCAGTAGACTCCAAACATTGTCAAAAACTCAGAGGAATAAGAGATCGATTTCGTAAAGGTGATTTTTTTTTTACTATTCTGTTTATTTTTTTCGTTTTTTGCAAATATAACTATTTCTTGAAAAGAAAAGTAAACAAGAGAAGAGATTACCTTGCGAAACGAACGGAATCAGAAACTTCAAGCCTCCGACCACCAGTCACGGAAGCGCGTGTGGCGCTTGCGCGCAAACTGAGGAAGCAAACCAAAGTTCAGATTTTGTTCCCTAGAGATGTTAGTGGAGCAGACTGAAGATTAAAGTCTTCCTGAAGATAATAAGGAAGCAAACCAAAAGGTTCAAATTTTATTCCCTAGAGATGTTAGTGGAGCAAACTGAAGATTGAAGTTTTCCTGAGGAAGTAAACCAAAACTTCAGATTTTGTTCCCTTGAGATGGTAGTGGAGCAGATTGAAGAATGAAGTCTTCCTAAAAATAACATCAGGAAGCATATCAAAAGCATTTTCAGCCCTATCTCCCTGATAAGCAGTGGAATAGGTCAAAAGATTGTAGATCTTGTCACCCTAAGCAGTAGGAAACCAAGATCGAACAGCAAGTCTTATCTCCCTAAACAGTAGTGGAATAGATTTAAGCCACCAGTCTTATCTCCCTGACCAGCAGTGGAATAGGTCAAAAATTATAGATCTTGTCGCCCTTAGCAGTAGGGAACCAAGATCGAACGGTAAATCTTATCTCCCTAAGCAGTAGTGGAACAGATTTAAGCTACCAGCCCTATCTCCCTAACAAGTAGTGGAATAGGTCAAAAGATTGTAGATCTTGTCACCCTAAGTAGTAGAGAACCAAGATCAAACGGCAAGTCTTGTCTCCCTAAGCAGTAGTGGAACAGATTTAAGCCACTAGTCCTATCTCCCTGACCAGCAGTGGAATAGGTCAAAAATTGTAGGTCTTGTCGCCCTAAGCAGTAGGGAACCAAGATCGAACGACAAATCTTATCTCCCTAAGTAGTAGTGGAACAGATTTAAGCCACCAGCCCTATCTCCCTGACAAGCAGTGGAATAGGTCAAAATATTGTAGATTTTGTCACCCTCAGCAATAGTGGAACAGATTTAAGCCACCAGCGCTATCTCCCTGACCAGCATGGGAATAGGTCAAAAATTGTAGATCTTGTCACCCTAAGAAGTAGTGGACCAAGATCAAACGACAAATCTTGTCTCCCTAAGCAGTAGTGGAATAGATTTAACCATCAGTCTGGCATCCCTAAGTTTGCAGTGGAACAGACTGAAGATAGCAGATCTGACATTCCTGAAGTTGCAGAAACAGATCGAAGACATCAAATCTTGCCTTCTTAAACTTTGCAAGAAGCAGATCGAAGGTACCAATCTGGCAGCCCCTGAGTTTGCGAGGATCGATTGAAAATATCGAATCTGGTCTCCACGAGTTTGCGATGGAGCAGATCAAAAGATAGTGGATCTGACCTTCATGAAGTTGAAGCTATCAAATTCTTTGAAATCAAGATGAAGCTCAATCTTTGTTGAAGTTGCGATTCGGATTGGAAGTCATTTGAAAGCGAGGATCAAGAAGTCGGGGCTCGGCCAAAATAGGGCTAAATTGGTCCTTTTATTATCTTTACTCTATTCTCGTTACACGAAAATAAGCAAAGAGCGGCAGCTATAAGTACCTAATTTTGCCCGGGGATTAAAAAAACCAAAATAAAAATAATGTCCAGTCTTATTATAAAGCCCGAACAATATCACAACCCAAACTTAAACCTAAACAAACCACCCAATATCCCATTACACCCGAGCCCAATAACAAACCAACAGATGACTTAGACCCAAAACATGTCCTAAATGGACTACCCAAGCCAAACGCAACCCAATAGGCCCAATACTAAACAGACATCATGACCTAGGGTTTCCAGAAACCCTAACCGCAAGCAAGTGAGCCCAATTGTCGCAAGCTGGAACCCATCAGTCACGCCACAACCTCACCAGACCGATCGTCGCGCTGCAATCCTCGTTCAGCCATCGATCACTCCTCATGCCCTCGTCAAGCCGCGAATCGCGCCACCATCACAGCCCCACCACTGTCGCGTTCTTGTCGTCTGCACAGAAAAAGGAAGAAAGGAAGCAAGGCACAGAAGCAAACATGGCAACAATATGTTTTCCTTTTTTTTTCAAAGGCTATAAAAGCCGATTATTTTGTAAATAAAAGGGGGGAAATTACACACGGATACAAGCACAAACACTATCACAAATACAGAGAGAAAAAAACGAATCACGAACACAAAAGGCACGAAATTAGTAGGCACAATATACAATCAGTAGATTCCAAACATTGTCAAAAACTAAGAGGAATAAGAGATCGATTTCGTAGAGGTGATTTTTTTTTTTTACTATTCTGTTTATTTTTTTTTCATTTTTTGCAAATATAACTATTTCTTGAAAAGAAAAGTAAACAAGAGAAGAGATTACCTTGCAAAGTGGACGGAATCAGAAACTTTAGGCCTCCGGCCACAGGCCACGGAGGCGTGTGTGGCGCGTGGGCGCAAACCAAGTGATCAGATCTCAATAAGGAGGCGAGGGTTTCAGAGGATATTTCGGAATTTTATAAATTTCTTATTTTCAACATTCGGACATGATTTTATTGATTAGGTACCAATTTTGGGCGTTATGAGGGTGCTAACCCTTCCTCATACGTAACCGACTCCCGAACCCATTTTCTTAATTTTGTGGACCAAAATTGAATGTTTTTAAAATAAAATATTTTACAAGGTGATCCAATCACACCTAAATAAAAAAGGATTGGTGGCGACTCCCATTTTGTTTTTAAAGTCGGTCCCCGTTTTCTAAAAAAAACTGATTTTAAAATGGTTTCAACACACATATATATTCATTCCACAATACTAAAACATAATTTAACAACATGTATTATATCCGAACTTACCTCGGACGTCGAAATACCGAAACTAGCCAATCAATCAAGCACTTTATCTTTGCCTCAATCTCGATCCAAACCTCTCCTTTCTTGGTCTAAACACATTCAAATTTAACTCATTCAATCACCAATTCATTCAGTTTAGTCCAAACACATATTATTAGGGCATTTTACAAAATAGCCCCTACATTTTCACATTTTAACACTTTAGTCCCTATTTCATAAAATCATCAAATACACATAATTTGCTTGTACCCATGCCTAGCCGAATTCTCATTATCTTCATATAAGTCCATACATTTCATTTATTTTATATTTTAGTCCTCAAGATATTATTTTCACAATTAAGCTCAAATTACTCAATTTCACTAAAAATTCAAATACAAAATATGTTAATCTTTCACATATCTTCCATATTTCATCATCAACTATCACAAAGCTCAAAAATTCATCAATGGCATATATCAAAATCACCATCAAATTTTGAAATTAAAGCATGGGTTTGAAAGATCACGAAGCAACGATCACAAAAACATAAAAATCATCAAAAATCGAGCTGAAAACATACCTAAATCAAGAGTAACAATGGCCGAATGCTTCAAGCCTTATTTCTTTCTTTTTCTTCTTCACATTCGGCTAAGAAAAGATGGTAATGGTCATCTTTAATGTTCTGTTTTATTATTATTTACTTATTTTACTTATTTACTTATTTATAATCCACTATCTCATGGTTTTATGTCCATCTAATATTTCAATGGAATAATAACAACATAAGGACTCCTCACTTTAAAAGCCATAACAATCTAAGACTCTAACATTCAGCACACAGCTTTTGCATTTTATGAGATCAAGTCCTTTTCATAATTCGACACACAAACGATAAAATTTTCACACATACTCAATCACATATTTTAAACACAAAAAATAATATTAAAATATTTTTTGACCTCAAATTTGTGGTCTCGAAGCCACTGTTTCGACTAGGGTCTAAACCGGGCTATTACAACTCTCCCTCCTTAGGGATTTTCATCCCTAAAAATCTTACCAGTGAATAGGTTTGGATATTGATCTCTCATAACATCTTCAGGCTCCCACGTAGCCTCTTCAATTCCGTGTTTATGCCACAACACTTTCACTAACGGTATTCTTTTGTTTCTCAGCTCTTTAATCTCACGTGCCAGAATTCGGATCGGTTCTTCACTGTATGACAAATCTGACTGAATCTCAACATCATTAGGAGCAATTACATGTGATGGATCAAATCTATATCGTCGAAGAATCGATACGTGGAACACATTATGAATTTTCTCTAATTCAGGTGACAACAACTTATAAGCAACTGGCCCAATTCTTTCGATGATCTCATACGGCCCGATGAACCTCAGACTCAACTTGCCTTTTCGGCCAAATTGATGTATCTTTTTCCACGGAAACACTTTTAAAAACACTTTATCACCAACCTCAAATTCAATATCTTTTCGTTTTAAGTCTGCATAGGACTTCTGATGATATGAGGCCGCTTTTAAACTGTCACGAATCACTTTCACTTTCTGCTCAGTCTCTTTTATCAAATCAACCCCGTGAATCTTATTCTCACTCAGCTTTGTCCAATACAATGGAGTTCAGCATTTTCGACCATAAAGAG
The DNA here is from genome assembly GCA_025506655.1 of Gossypium rotundifolium. NCBI lineage: Eukaryota > Viridiplantae > Streptophyta > Magnoliopsida > Malvales > Malvaceae > Gossypium > Gossypium rotundifolium. The sequence continues at coordinate 157,944,038 of CP106722.1, read as the reverse complement.
CCTCATACGGTGCCATTTTGATACTAGATTGAAAACTATTATTATATGCGAATTCAATCAAAGGTAAATGCTTTTCCCACGTATTCTCAAACTCAAGAATGCAACATCTCAACATATCTTCAAGAATCTGAATGATTCGCTAGGATTGTCCATCCGTTTGCGGATGAAATGCAGTACTGAAATGCAGCTTCGTACCTAAAGCCTTTTGCAATTTCTTCCAAAATCGTGAGGTAAATCTCAGATGTCTGCAGATACAATAGATAGTGGTACCTCGTGCAATCTCAAAATTTCAGAGATATACGATTCAGCTAACTTATCAAGTGAATAATCTGTTCTCATCAGAACAAATTGAGCTGATTTCGTCAATCTATCAATTATTACCCAGAACGCATCTTTCTTTCTCAAAGATAAAGGTAATCCCGACACAAAGTCCATCGTGATTCTCTCCCATTTCTACTCAGGAATCATAATCGGTTGTAACAAACTGGATGGAACCTGATGTTCAACTTTTACTTGCTGACAAACTAAGCATCTCGGAACAAATTCTGAGATATCCCGTTTCATACCATGCCACCAATAAAACTGTTTCAGGTCATTATACATTTTCGTACTCCCCGGATGAATAGCCAAACGGCTACTGTGAGCTTCGTTTAAAATCAAATGAATTAACTTTGAATTCTTCGAAACACAAATTCGATCTCTGAATCTCAAACAATCATCATTATCAACTTAAAATTTTGAATCAAAATTCAAACCACATTGATCTCGTTTTGTCATCATGTTAGCATTATTTTCTGATAATTACAAAACTGACATATAAACATCGACTTTAGTTTCAACTCAGCCAAAATCAAACCATCATCACATAGATCTATCTGAGTACTCATTGCTTGCAAAGCACATATAGACTTTCGGCTCAAAGCATTAGCAACAACATTAGCTTTACCTGGATGATAATCTATCACAAGCTCATAGTCTTTCAACAATTCTAACCATCTTCTTTATCGTAAATTCAATTCTTTCTGAGTCATCAAGTACTTCAAGCTCTTGTGATCAGTATAAATGTGATGTTTCTCATCAAATAGGTAATGACGCCAAATCTTCAATGCAAATACAATCGCGGCTAATTTAAGATCATGCGTCAAATAGTTATTTTCATGCGTCTTTAACTGTCTCGAAGCATAAGCAATAACTTTTCCTTCTTGAATCAACACACAGCCCAAACCATTCAATGATGCATTACTGTAAACTATAAACTCTTTACCCTATTCAGGTTGAACTAACACTAGCGCCTCTATCAATAATGCTTTCAACTGCTCAAAACTCTGCTGTCATTTTTCTGACCACTCGAATTTAACATCTTTTTGTAGTAACTTCGTCAACAGAGTCGCAATCATCGAGAAGCCTTTTACAAACCGTCTAAAATATCCTGCTAGTCCTAGAAAACTATGAACTTCAAACATATTTTTTGGAGGCTTCCATTCTAAAATGGCTGAAATCTTACTCGAATCAACTCGTATTCCCGCAGCTGATACAATATGCCCCAAAAAAACCAACCTCATGCAACCAGAACTCACATTTGCTAAATTTTGCAAACAATTGCTTCTCACGTAGAGTCTACAACACAATTCTCAAATGCTCGGCATGTTGTTTCTCTTCATAGGAATAAATCAGAATATCATCAATGAACACCACAACAAAGCGATCTAAGTACGGTCTGAATATTCAATTCATCAAATCTATAAACACTGCAGGAGCATTCGTTAGTCCAAAAGATATAACTAAGAATTCATAATGTCTGTACCTCATTCTAAAAGCATTATTCAGAACATCTGATTCTTTAACTTTCAACTGATAATAGCCCGACCTCAAATCTATTTTCAAAAATACGGTAGCTCCTTGTAGCTGATCAAACAAATCATCAATACGAGGCAACGGATATTTATTCTTTATCGTCACTTTGTTCAACTGTCGGTAATCAATACACATCCTCATAGTACCATCTTTCTTTTTCACGAACAACAAAGGGGCACCCCAGGGTGAGAAACTCAGTCGTGCAAACCCTCTATCTGTTAATCCTTGCAGTTGAGACTTCAATTCTTTCAATTCTATTGGTGTCATTCTATACGGAGCTATTGAGATAGGAGTCGTCCCCGGTACCAATTCAATACCAAACTCAACTTTTCGTATCGGAGGTAATCTTGGTAGTTCTTCAAGAAACACATCTAGAAACTCACCTACTATAGATACAGATTCAACTTTCTTTTCTATCACTTTTGTATCTATCACATAAGCAAGATAAGCTTTGCAACCCTTTTTCACATAATTCAAAGCTTTCATTGACGATATAACAACTGGTAACCCATTCAAATCACTGGATTCAATACGAACCATCTCACCATTTCGACTTATCAAATCAATGCTCTTTTGTTTACAATTCATAATATCATTATGCAAAGTGAGCCAATCCATACCCAGAATAATATCAAATTCATCAAAAGTTAACAACATCAAATTAGCTGAAAAGTAAATATCTCGAAACATCAACGAACAGTTTTTGCACACTTTATCCACCAAGACACACTTGCCTAAGGGTTCGATACTCTAATCACAAATTTAGTAGACTCAACAGGTAGAGTCTTACTTGATACTAGATTCACACACACAGATTCACACACACAGAGGAATGAGTAGAACCTGAATCTATCAATGTAATCACATCAATATCGAATAGAGTAAAAGTACCAATAATGACGTCTAGAGATGATGCTTCTTCTCGTGCGTGTATAGCATTGGCTCGGGCAGATACTCTCACCTCGGATCTCACAGTTGTATTCGTAGTCCCTCTTTGACTCCCACTCACATTTCCAGTATTTCTGGGTGGTCTACCCCTAGCCGTTGTATTACTCGATCTCGCACTCTGAACATTGTCTTTCTAGGCTAACTCTGAGCAATATCGCATAAAATGGTCTCGTGATCCACACTTGTAACAAGTTCAATTATTGTACTTGCCCCAACATTCTCCAACGTGTCACCTTTCGCACTGTCTACACTCAAACTTGTTACTTATAACACTATCAACACTTGATTCAATTGGAGCTTGAGTTCTCGAACCAACACTTTGTCTTGCACGATCTCTACCCGAATGTCCAAACGAAGCATTTGAACAATTGTTCGCATCTTTAAATCTCTTATGTGAACTTTGAGACGACTTGCTCGTCAATCTTTTTCTTTCATCTCTAGCTTCATAATTGGTTTTCTTCTTTTATTTGCTAAGCTTCTTGGCTTTGTAGGCTCTTTCAACTAATACAACAAATTTATTTATATCTAGTATTCCAACCAACAATTTAATGTCTTTATTCAACCCTTCAATGAAACATTTACACATGGTAGCTTCAGTCAAAACACATTTCCGCACGTATTGGCTCAATCTTACAAACTCTCGTTCATACTCCGTAACTGACATACGACCCTGTTTCAGCTCTAGAAACTCTTTACGTTTCTGATCAATGAATCGTTGACTGATATACTTCTTTTTGAATTCAACTTGAAAGAAATCCCAAGTAATCCTTTCTCTCGGAACCATTGAAATCAACGTTTTCCACCAATTATATGCGGTATCCCTCAACAACGAAATAGCACATTTGATACATTCATCAGGTGTCAATGACATTTCATCAAATACTCAAATGGCATTCTCGAGCCAAAACTCAGCTCGCTAGGCATCATCATCAGCTGTGGCCCTAAACTCTTCAGTCCCGTACTTTCAAATTTTATCTATAGGAGGTTTACTCAATCTGATCGGATCTACAACTTGTGGCACAACAGGTACTTGTGGTGGTAGAGGTCGTGGAGCTGCCAGATTCGTTCGAACGAACTCCAAAAACCACTCACTAATCATCTGGAAAAAGGCTTGCTTAGCCTCTCCTTCTTGGCTACTATCATTCGACCTAGATGTGGTCGGCGCTGTCCCTTGAGCGGGAGCAGGTGTATTACTCTTTACATCATCAGAAATTGTTCAATCGGGATCAATTTACTATACGAAAACACATTGTCAACTGTCAGGATTCATCACACTATCGCAATTATATATATATGGCATGTATAGCTAAACTCACACGCGCAACGTTAGTCCTAGAATCGACTAAACTGTAGCTCTGATACCAATAAAATGTAACATCTCTAACCCATAATTGTTATCGAATTAAGGTTAAGAGGTATTACTAATCTCATCCAAACAATTCATATCATTCCATATCCAAACATAGTAATTCACATTCAAAGAGTCCTTTAATAAAGTCTACAAGACCTTAATCATGCTTTAGAATAGGGTCGGGATTAAACTGAACTCATACGAAAATTTCTAAAATTCTAACATTTTTCTAAGTTACAGAGGTCACACGCCCGTGTGGGTAGCACACTGTCTCGGACACGCCCATGTGTCCAAGTTGTGGAAAAATAGGGCATACCTACGACTTGTCCACATACTTGAGACATGCCCGTGTGCCTCACCCGTGGTTGACATTGGCTTGCACCACACAGCCAGTCACACACTCGTGTGTCTAGCCCGTGGTCAAGCTTGACTTGCTTCAATTACACAACCACGAAGGATACGGTCGAGCCACACGTCAGTGTGCCCAACCATGTGGGCAATTATAGGTCATTTTCAAGGCCAAATTACCATCCACACTTTAGAATCACCTATATGCATTAAATCAATACCAATTCATACCTCAAATGCAACCAAAACATACCATTTCAAGCACAAATTATTCATTAACTAAACCATCTATTCTTATACTCAATTTCTACTCAAATAAGTCCATCCAAGACACTTAACTTTCACATCCCAATACATATAGTCCAAGCATCATATAACTATTACTACAATTCACATTTAAACCACAATTTACATCAACCACTTAAGCATGAACAAACCATATTTATCATACACTTATCCCACACATATATTTACTACATCATTCAACCTTTAAGCCATGTCATATGGAAAAGTCCAACATCTCAAAATACACCACATCAACTAGCCTATACATGTCATATACCAAATATGTACATCATTTAAAAGTACCAAAATAGATTGCCGATAGTGTGATAGAGCCGCTGACAATCCCCGGATTCGAGCTAGCTTTACTTACACTGTAAAATAGAGAAATATATCACACAATAAGCTTAAGAGCTTACGTAACATAATACATTCAATTTATTATCTCAAATACAATGCACAAAATGAAACCATCACATAGATCAACTCTCAAATGTTCACACAATATCATCCATAGCTAGTAATCTCAACTCAACTATTCATAAATTCATATACAATCTCATCAACCACAAAGGTTTAATACATACCTTAGCCAACACATAGTTACTCACCATCCATGCTAATTTATGCTAGATATCGCATTTCGATTAACCTTCATTATTCATTAGGTTTAATCGCACACTTAGTGCCAAATTTAAAGCCGAAACTTAATTTTCATCGCACACTTAGTGCCAGAACTTTAAACCAAATTCATCTCGGTATCGAACACATAGTGCCAAACAATGAAGCCAAAGCTTCCGTAACTTCGAACACACAATGCTATTCATTTCTGTCACGATTTCAATTACGCACACTTAGTGCCATCTAAATTCAATTCCGCACATAGCATCTCTAATCTCATATTCACATACATATTCATTCAACAATACTAAAACATAATTTAACAACATGTATTATATCCGAACTTACCTCAGACGTCGAAATACCTAAACTAACCGATCAATCAAGTACTTTATCTTTGCCTTGATCTCGATCCAAACCTCTCATTTCTTGGTCTAAACACATTCAAATTTAACTCATTCAATCACCAATTCATTCAATTTAGTCCAAACACATATTTTTAGGGCATTTTATAAATAGCCCCCACATTTTCACATTTCAACACTTTAGTCCCTATTTCATAAAATCATCAAATACACATAACTTGCTTGTACCCATGCCTAGTCGAATTCTCACTATCTTCATATAAGTCCATACATTTCATTTATTTCACATTTTAGTCCCTCAAAATATTATTTTCACAATTAAGCTCAAATTACTCAATTTCACTAAAAATTCAAATACAAAATATGTTAATCTTTCACATATCTTCCATATTTCATCATCAACTATCACAAAGCTCAAACATTCATCAATGGCATATCTCAAAATCACCATCAAATTTTAAAATTAAAGCGTGGGTTTGAAAGATCACGAAGCAACGATCACAAAAACATAAAAATCATCAAAAACCTAGCTGAAAACATACCTCAATTAAGAGTAACAATGGCCGAATGCTTCAAGCCCTATTTCTTTCTTTTTCTTCTTCACATTCGGCTAAGAAAAGATGATAATGGTCATCTTTAATGTTTTGTTTTATTATTTACTTATTTTACTTATTTACTTATTTATAATCCATTATCTCATGGTTTTTATGTCTATCTAATATTTCAATGGAATAATAAAAACATAAGGACTCTTCACTTTAAAAGCCGTAACAATCTAAGACTCTAACATTTAGCACACAATATTTGCATTTTATGCAATTAAGTCCTTTTTCATAATTCGACACACAAACGATAAAATTTTCACACGAAATTTTCACACATACTCAATCACATATTTTAAACACCAAAAATAATATTAAAATATTTTTTTGACCTCGAATTTGTGGTCTCAAAACCACTGTTCTGGCTAGGGTCTAAACTGGGCTATTACACCCTTGAAGTCTGCTCTGATAGCTAAAACTAGTCATCTTCCCAATTGGAATTGTATACGACATAATAATCCTTCTAAGTATTTGAATCAAATGCTCACTTTGATTCTTTTACGGGATCACAAACTCATTTAGATTATATACTGAAGTAAGTTGTCTTTCTCACATTGAAAACATTCTTACAGTGTCACTTATCATTCATTTGAACTTAGACAATCAATAAGCTAATATTTTCTTGTCACAATTTCATTATGCATGCAAAACATGAAAGACAAAAACACAAAAGACATAATAGTGAAATGTGAAATTAATGTTATTTATTTAGTCATTGTTCAAATAAATAGAAAACAGTTACATATCTACCATAATATGGACACATTTCCAAAAAATCTCCTTCTTGCCCTAGTGAGGTAAATGTATCATGTTTCGCATTCCCATATCCTTGACATGTTTGTTAAAACTCCTAGTTACAAGAGTTTTAGTAAACAAATCTATAAGGCTATTTTCAGAAGCAACTTTCACCATATCTACAATTCCTTCGGCTAGTACCTCTCGTATCAAGTGATACTTTCAGTCAATGTGTTTAGTCCTCTTGTGACTTCTCATTTCCTTAGTATTAGCTATTGCAGCATTGTTATCATAATACAGTGTTATAACATTTTTCATACCAGGAATGACTTCAAGATAAGTTAAGAACTATCAAAGCCAAGTCACTTCTTTCGTTGCCTCAGAAGCAACCACATACTTGGCCTCCATATTAGAGTTAACAGTGCAAGTTTGTTTTACACTTCTCCATACAATGGCTTCATTGCTTAGGATGAATACACATCTCAATGTCAATTTCCTCGAATCTTTACAGGTTTTGAAGTCTGAATCTGTGTATCCAATAAGAGTAAGGTTCTTCTTAGAATACACAAGCATATAACTTCTGGTTCTTTTAAGATACCTTAATATATGTTTTATAGTTTGCCAATGGCTAAGACCAAGATTTGCTTGATATATTTGAATGTGTACAAAGCATCGCATACATAAGGCTTCCAACCGCTGAAACATATGGGACTTTACTTATATGCTCTTTTTCTTCCGTTGTCTTAAAGTAGTCATCAAAAGAAAAATGAAAATCTGATGCAGTTGGTTAAGTGCCTAGATTTATATTGGTTATTGGAAATTGTTCCAGTACCTTATCGATGTATGAAACTTGTGATAGAGCTACCATTTTATTCTTTTGATCCCTAAGGATTCAAATTCTAAGAATATAAATAGCTTCACCCAAGTTCTTCATGCTAAACCGTTGAGATAGCCACAGTTTAACCGATGACAATTCTCTTACATCGTTTTCAATAAGTAGAATATTATCAACATATAAAATTAGGAATACCACCTTTTTGTCCTTTATACGCTTATAAACACAAGGTTCATCGTGTTTTCTCAAATCCAAAAGTCTTGATCATTTGATCAAATATTTTATTCCATGAGTAAGATAGCTACTTAAGTCCATAAATAGATTTTAGCAGTTTACAAAATTTTTGCTTATTTCCTTTGACAACATAACCAGTGGGTTGAGACATGTAAATGGTCTTATCAAGATAGCCGTTCAAGAATGTTGTCTTGACATCCATTTTCCAGATCTTGTAATCGAGAGTAACGACAATGGATAAGAGTATGCGGATAGACTTGAGCATGGCTATCAAAGAGAAGGTCTCATCATAATCGATGTCTTCTTTCTGTGTGTAGCATTTCCCTACAAGTCTAACTTTATATGTTTCTACTTTCCCTTCAGCATTTTAATTCTTCTTGGAGATTCACTTACACCCTATGGGTTTAATCCCAACCAATAAGTCTACAAGTTCCCATATCGTATTGGATTTCATCAAATCCATCTCTGTATCATGGACTGCTTTCAAAGCTTGAAATCAACATCTTGCATAGCCTCCTCATAAGTGAGTGGATCATCATTCTCATGATTGGATTCTGTATTATAAATACTACCGCCATAGATGAAGAAGTCTGGTTTCTTAAAAACTCTCTCACTACGATGGATTCCCCTATGTTGTTGATCATTTGCAGGTCTTTCCACGATTTTCTTGAGAATTAAACTTAGTGATTATTTTACAAATCCCAAAAGTTCCTCGTTTTCCACTTTACTTCAAGGCTTAAAGTTATCCATGTAGCTTTCCTCAAGAAAAGTAGCATGAGTAGAAACTTTAATCGTATTATTAGTTAATGGTTGATTATTTGATATTGTGCCAAATTTAAAAATTTAGTGACCAATTTTTCTAAAAATCTTTAACTGAAAATGAATGACCAATTTGAAAATGAATGCCAAATTTGAAAATAAACGACAAATTTTTCTAAGCATTAAATTGAAAATGATTTTTTAGAAAGAGAGAGCAATTTATTTAGAAACAAATTTGACAATTGTTTTGTTGTATAAAAAAGAGGGAGAGTTGAACCAAGCTTTATTTGACAAATTATTTTGATATAACAAATATGATGTTTTTGAATAAAAATCATTTTAAATAAAACTTAACAAAAACTCTATTTCAAATGATATCTAAAAAGAAAATTTGTTGAACTTATACTTAGAAAATATTTTAAGGCCAAGCTAGTTAAACAAACTTTCAAACAAGTTAAAAATTCTCCGAGCAAAAAAGTATTGATTTGGTATCGGTACTTTTTGTCAAGTATCGATAAATTTAGTTTAGTATCGATAGATTCACAATTTTATCGATACCTTTTTTAGTATCGATACGAAAATGGCATTCTATTTTTCAAAGTATTTATCAAGTATCGATACGGTATCGATACCTTTTGCTTGGTATCAATAATTTTTTTCAAGTATCAATAGTGGTACACTTTTATTGATACATTTTTCGGTATTGATACGAAATTGCCATTTTGAATTACAAAGTTTTAGTAAGTATCGATACGGTATTGTTACCTTTTATTTAGCATCGATAAAATTCCCTTGGTACTAATATTGATGGCTCCTACAGTCACTAAATTGGGCATCAAATGCTAATAGTATCATTACTTGTAGAAAAAGTATCTATACCTATTGTTGCAAGTGACATCAATGCACTAGTATTTTCATCCCCAACGATTCTATTCAATATTTCAACAACTACAATGTTTGGAAATCATTTAAAGGGTATAAATAACAGCTTCCAAAGAGTCTACAAAAACAAGAGAGATTATCCAAGCTCAAATTTTAATCAAACAACCTTTTTGCTTAAATTTTCATACTTTTCTTGTACACACTTGTGAACTTAATTTTATTATTATTCATTCAACTCAAGTGTTTTATTATTTCATTTGTGCTCAATTGTCAAATAATCCAATTTTGTAAGGATTAATTTTTAGTTTGTTTACTTGTTTCACTCTTTGAGATGGTTATATCTTAAAGTTTGGGTAGAAACCTTAAGGGAGTAGTAAGGTTAAACATTGTCCTCAAAGGTTAATCAAATTAGTAAATTTGAGAAAATCCTTAGTAGTGTAAAGCTAAAGTAGTAGGGTAGGCAATTGAAGTCGAACCACTCTAAATCGTTATGTTCAATTATGCTATTTTTTTTCTTTCAAGCTTCCACAACTTTTTAAAAATCAATTAGCCCCTCTTAACGACTAACACTTTTAACTTTAAAACTAATTTCATTAAATTGCGCCAGGAGATCATTTCCCTAAAACAATTAATCTCCCTCTTCTCCTTAATCAGCCCCCCCTTCTTTTTCCTCTTGGCAAGTAATGTCGTTAAAATCCCCAACATACATCCAAGCTCCCCTTATACTGTTGTTGATATACTTTTACCTGCCCTCATACCAATCTCACCACCTCTCCAGTTTTATTTACAATTTTTGAATCAATAAAATTTTTACATTCATCAACAATACGGACTTGAAAATCTTCCTTCCACCATAAACATAGACAACCACTCAAGCCCTCTGGCTCAACATACCAAGTCCCTTTAGAACTTGTCTGTCTCCTCTATCTATTCAACTTTCACTGCCTATATTTCGTTTCCATCAAAAAGACAACGGCTGGATCATATTTACCCCTTAGGTAATGGTTAGTTAGTTGTGTAATAATCATTACCCAAATAAAAACATGATGGGGGGTTTTTTGTTTTTTGTTTTAATTGCAAATGGAAATATGATGGGTAGAGCAAGAAAAATGGTCGTAAGAAAGTGAAATTAACTTTCTGGCAGAAAAACAAAGTGAAATTGACTTTGAAAGGCTCGCTCGAAGGAACGTACCAACATAAAAATATATACGAGCAAATTAGCTTCAAATTAAATAAAAATACGTAGATGATACTAATGTTCATATTAAATATTTAGATTTTGAATTTTATCATTCTGTTATATTTATTTTTTATTTTTTGAAATTTATTCTAAATTTAGGTCACATTATTTATAGATCTTAATATATTTCATATTTTAATTTGATTGTAATTTATATTGATTTGATTCTAATTATAATTAATTAAACATATAATAAATTTTGACATACCAATAACACGAATAAAAATTTATTTAATAACGATATTTATTAAAATTAATAGAAATATATTTATTACATATTTTTCACCCAAATTATATAAAACTCCTTCCAACTCTTGCGTTTTAAATATATCTGTCGTTATCTTTTAAATGTATACAACTTTGTTAATAAACATTTTTGAAATTATGAGTTAATTATGTTTAAAAAAGTATTTATAGCTTTTTAATGGTATACTATAAAAAAGAAATGTTATTTTTTTTGTTTTCAATTAAAAACGTCCAAACGTTGTTAGTGTTGGTGTTATATGAAAAAGGAAATAGGTTTGGGCACACGTGTCAATGCCAAATATTTATGTTTGGGGTGCTAAAATTACAGACAACGTCGGCAGAGAGAAAGTGATGTTGAAAGCAGATCATGACAATTTATCTAACTTATTCACTTTTTCCTTTAAAGATTTTAAAAATGAAATTCCATTCTACTCCTTGTTACACTTTGGGACAACCTAATCACACGCACCAACATAAACATTCATTATTTTACCCTTTTTTTTTTTTTATGTGAACTCACTATTTCTTAGTTTTTGACGTACTACAACTATCAGATTTGTCTCCCAAATAATATCTTATCAATTCATTCTTTTTTCTTTTTTTACTTTTTATGTAAATTCATCTCATTTACATCTTCAACTACTACTCATATAGATGTAATTTTTTTAATATAAAAATAAGTTAATGGTGGAGATGGAAAATTTACTTTACTTGAAATAGGATGGAGACTCGTCTAATAAATTAGTTAAAGTAAGAGATAGGGAGAAGATAACGCTTGGAGTGAGATAATAAGAGAAGAGATAGAGGTTACTTGCTTTCGAGTTAAGGCCTCAAGCCTTATAGACCTTTCACCTCCCCTCTTAAGGTGTCACATACCAATTTATTATTGGCGAGTGAGGAGCAAATGACCAAATGATCTTATACCATGGGATTAGGTAGAGTAGCACTATGATGTGCTTTAGGTAATTACAAATAGGATGTGATAATTGAGTCAACAAGTCGCAAGTTGAAGGATTCCTATGAGAAATTCTTCACACATACTGCTCGAGGCGTCCTAGTAGAGTGTATATATATATATATATATTGATTTATTTTCCTCTAATTCTAATCAATATCTAATTAAAAGTAATAATCAATTAATATTAAACTTTAACATAATTATCACAAACAATTTTAATTAGAGAAAGACTCACTTGGATGACTAATTTTACACATTTTTATAATTTGTATCTTTAATGTAAACTGCATATTTTATGCTCTAATACAAAATTTTTAAAGTAAAATTTGACTTTAACATCTCAGAGATATCAAATTGGTTTAGTCGAAAAGAAATAAAAAAAATTATAATAAATGATGACCCTTCAACAAGGTTTAAATTAAAGTAGTTTTAATTAAATTATGTATGTATGGCAAAAGGAATATTACAGCATGTCTTGAGTTTCATTCAAAAGATTGTAAATAATATTTAATCTAGTTCTTAACTTTTTCAGACTCTTTTGAAACATAAATATAAGCAGCCGGTTTTACATTCTTCAGGACTTCTTTTTTCTGAGATAATAATCAGCCAACACCAACTTCAATGGATAGAAGGATTGCCACTGAAAATCACAACCTAACTACTGGGTTTCAATCAATAATTGATTAAGCAATAAATACCCCCAAAAGTAATAAATAAAAATGAAAACAAAACTCAATGTGTAATAATCTGAATATGTTTTTTCAAAGTCATGAAAAGAATGGCACAAACATATAACTGTCATGTCTGCCAAACATTTGCGCACTACCGATCATGTCATGTTTCCATTTACATTTGTCGGTTATATGTACATATAAATTTTCGTGTTTTTTTAAAAAAAGAAATATTAATAGCGCAAGTAAATATATATGTTGGGTAAATATCTTAAATATATTAAAAAATAAAAAAATTACGGAATTGGGTTAATTTTTAAAAAATTTACGAAAAAATATCATTTCTCATCAAAAGCAGCGTCACGTCGGTAGCATTTTGAAGGAAATGCCAAAAACAGCGCGGTCAAAAATTTTGATCGTTAGTCGCAAAGCGTGCCCTTAGGACGCGTTTTGTTGACTAACGATCAAAATTTTTGACCGTTTAATAATAATCAAAAGGCCCAACGGCCAAAATTTTTTCCTATAAAAACCCCCAACCCTTTTACTTTTTTCACACTTTAATCATTCTCTCAATTTTCTCTCAATTTTCTCTCAAAGTCCTTGAAATTTACTCTCAAATTTCAAAATAGTCCTTGAAATTTACTCTCAAATTTCAAAATAGTCCTTTACTATTTACAAAAAAGTCCTTTTTAATTTTTTTAATATATTTTTTTGAAAAATTTTAAAATTTTCGATCGTATTACAATGGCCGGGGAATTACTTCGTCTAGACAACAATCACATCTCCGTCGAACAAATGCAAATGGTAAGTTTTAATTTTAATTTTTCAATATTATTTAATATTTTTTACAATTATGCAATTTTAATTAATTTTTTTATAATTTTTTAAACAGTTTGTAGATCGGGTGTTGCAATGTTATATTCGCAACATGCATGGTCCCCCATCGCCGTTGATTGAGAATTACCTGCAGGAAGCGGGTTTTTGGCATGTGGCGATGATAGGCTGGGGGTTCAAGTTAGAGCCGCCTTTGATCAGTGCGTTGATAGAGAGGTGGAGACCCGAGACGCACACTTTCCATCTTCCATGCGGAGAGTGTACCATCACTCTGTAAGATGTGCAGTTGCAGTTGGGATTGCTGGTGGATGGGTCGGTAGTCACTGGGTCCGCAACTTCTGGTGATTGGATGGCCGTATGCTACGAGCTTCTGGGTGCCATTCCGGATAAAATTCATGGAGGTCGGATCGAGATGGCCTAGTTACGAGACACATTCCCGGAGCCGAATGAGGGTTCGATCGAAATAGAGCGAATACGGCATGCTCAAACATACATTCTTCAGATAATTGAGGCTATCTGATGCCAAACTTTTCTAGAAACCTCATACACTTCAGATGGCTGCTGAAACTTGTTGATTTTAGAGCAGCCGATGAATTGAGTTGGCGGTCTGTCGGGCTATCGAGGTTATATCTGGAGATATGCGGGGCGACACGGCCTAGTAAAGCGAAAATCGGAGGTTGCCTATAACTACTGCAGTCATGGGCATGGTTTCGATTTCCATTTTTGCGTCCTCGACTCGACCAACCATATTCATTCCCACTGATAACGAGATAAATTTAATTTATATTTTACAATTATTACGTAGATTTATAGTATAATTGTATGCTAAAATTTATTTAATTAGGTGGAACCATTCATGAGTCATCTTTGGAATACCTACCTCGCTTGAAGATATATGGCTTCTATTGGACCAACGGTCAGAATCACAAGTAAGCTTCAAATTTCGTATTTATAATTTAGTATTTCATATTTAGTGTTTAGTATTATGTATATAACTAATATTTTTGTAATGTTAATATAGTTTCAATGGACACCATATGAGGATCCGACAATTCGGGCAGTAATTCCGGAGGAGTTCTTCTAAAATCCAAACTGTTAGCACGCGAAGGTCCCATTGATCACCTATGCGACCGTGGAGATGCACCAGTCAGATCGGGTTTTGCGACAATTTGGATTCCAGCAATCGATTCCCATGCCACCTGAGGTGCTCAATGATGAGCATAAAGTGGACTTACGGCAGTTGCACATGGATTGACCAAGATTTTGGTCAGAACATATCGAGACGTGGGAGAATCAGTATGACTACTTACATATCTGAGAACCGATCATCATCCTTGAGTTAGCGTACGTGCCGAAATACATGCCATGGTTTAGGATCCATGGTAAGTCGTATCTGTTGTCGGAAGAAGAGAGGCGACAATAACTTTGTCAACAACGAAAACGTCGGGGCCCCTTAAATCCAAGGAGAAGGGGTGATGACACGGGGCCATCAACAGCGCCGATACAGTTACCGGGCCCATCTGTTCAGCTGACGACACCGACATCACAGCTTTCACCCTTTATGCCAGGTGAGTACCCTACCCCTTATATGTATCCTAACCCGTATATGTTTCCTTTTTCTAGTCCCACCCCAGGTTGGAATGCATGGCCGGGTTCGAGTCCGTTCCCGACTACTCCGACTGGCCAGCCAATCTTGAGGCCGTCGTCGCGTGAGGGATCACAGGAGGCACCGTCGAGGAGCACTTCTTTCTACTAGCCTCCTTCGCCATACGGGATTCAGACACCCCCGCCGTGGTTTATGCAAACACCTCCGGGGTCGTTATTTTATCAAGGTGGGTCATTCTTGCAACACCCACAACTGCACCAGTCTTGGGAGGAACAGGAATCCCTTGAGGTTCCACGACCCTAGGAAGCTAGAAGAAAGATGAATTCAGTGTGTAACATCGATCGCCCGTGTGCAATCGATTCGATCGACACCAACATTGATTCGGATCGGGTTTTATTTTTAAATTGTAATAATTTTTTATTTTTTAATAAAAAGTTGTTTTTATTTGTGTTTGTAATTTAATTTTAATATCTTCACTCAAATAGAAGTTGTTTATTTTTTGTATATAATTTAATTTGAATTTTTTAATAAAATAAGAAGTTATTTTTATTTTATTGTAATTTAGTTTTAATATATTTAATAAAATAATAGTTTTTAATTTTTTATTGTAATTTAATTTTAATATCTTTAATAAATTAGAAATTGTTTAATTTTTATTGTAATTTAATTTTAATATATGTAATAAAATAAGAAGTTTTCTTTATTTTTATTTTTGTAAATTAGTTTTAATATATTAAAACTATAAGAAGTTTTCTTTATTTTTATTTTTGGTAATTTAATTTTAATATATGTAATAAAATAAGAAGTTATTTTTATTTTATTATAATTTAGTTTTAATGTATTAAATAAATAAGAAGTTTTCTTTATTTTTATTTTATTATAATTTAGTTTTAATATATTAAATGAATAAGAAGTTTTCTTTATTTTTATTTTATTATAATTTAGTTTTAATATATTAAATAAATAAGAAGTTTTCTTTATTTTTTATTTTTTGTAATTTAATTTTAATATATGTATTAAAATAATAAGTTGTTTTTTTTATTTTTATTTTATTATAATTTATTTTTTAAATTAAAATAAATTTTCGAAGAAAGTTGCTTAGGGGCGCTTTGTATCCACGTCGACAAAAGCGGCGTCCATGTAGGCTAGCTTTGCTGGCGTGGACACAAAGCGATCTCTAAGAGCATTTTGTTGGCATTTCTCCTCAAAACGCGCTGACGTAGATGCGTTTTGATGGGAAATGGCCCTTTTCCGTAAATTTTCTAAAAATTGGCCCAATTTCGTAATTTTTTTTATTTTTTTGGTATATTTAGGATATTTACCCTATATGTTGGGCGGAATTAAAAATATGCTGAATTTTTAAGAAATGTAAGGATTTATGTTTTTTTTTTATATTTATCGGGATATGTTGTTTTTAGAGAGATAAATAAATATGCATCTTGTAGAAAGCGTTTTCACTACAAAGCGTGTTTTCATGACACATGTTTGACATGTCAATGGAAAACGCGTCTTGAGAGAAGTGTTTTTACTCTGGTCTTTTCAACCCCAATCCTAAGCCTAACTTTTTGCCTCTGAACCCACTGTAACTCCAAATTCCCAAGATAATTTTCATACACTACAACCGTGGATTCCCGAGATAAAATTGAAAAAATTATTTTTTTACCCCCGCCCTATCGCCTTTATAAATGGGCATTTCCATCCCCTTACTCCATTATCTCTCTTGCCCACCGTTTCCGTTAAATTGTTTTTTTTCTTTTTCTTGCGTGTTGAAATTTTCGGGTTTAAAGATTTATTTCTCTTTTTCTTTAAGGAAGACATAGTCATAGTTTTAAATTGTGTTTGGGTTCACGATGATGCCGTGGAGCTCGATGGCCTACAAATTTTACCTGCCGTGTGAGGATGAAGCCATCATCTGAGAAGCGGAGATCACATTGTAATTCAAGGTCCAAGTTGGTTATGATTATACGGTCTTGGGTTGAAGTGTAACTAGGACTTCAAGTTTACAAAGGGTATGCTGTCAAGGGATGGAGCATAACTAGGCCCTAGTTGATAGTGGTTATGTGTGCATAACAACAAATTTCACCCTATCAGAGGAGGATGCTTTATAAAACTCATACAGAAGTTGAAGACGAAAAACACGGGGGCCTTCCAATATAATCAAGTAATTCGTTTTGTCCATCTTTATCAAAAACGATGACCATGTTATTATAACCTGTGACAGGGTTGGGGGCAACAAGATTTTCGACGAAGACAAGTTATTGTGTGGTGCAGAAAAGATGAAACACGAATTGGGATAACAGCGATTGTTTCGCGTTTCATCTTTTCTTCACCGCACAATAACTCATTGTAGCAACGTAAAATTTTAGTACGGGCGCTAATTGAGAAAATTATTGAAAACAAAGTTTCAATTTTATTATTAAAAAGGAGTCGCCACCGATCTTTTTTTCTAGGTGTGATGGACACCTAATAAATTCTCTTTTTTTAAAAGAAAAATTATTTTTTGAATTTTCTTAAAAAAAAAAGGGCCAAGTTTAGGTCTACGTTAAAATTCCAGAGAAAAATAGGGTTCGAGAGTCAGTTACGTGCGAGGAAGGTATTAGCACCCTCGCGACGCCCAAAATTGGTATCTCGTTAAACGCATGTTGTCTTAATTTTCAAAAATACACATTCAATTTAATATTTAATCGTGATCCGATTGAGACACGAGAATTTCTTAAAACACGAGAATTTTAAAACTCGAGAAAAATTTTTTTAAACCCAAAAATTTTGAAAACACGAAAATTTTTGAAACACGAAAATTTTGAAAACACGAGAATTTTTTTGAAAGATGAAATTTTTGAAAATACAAAAACTTTGAAAACACGAGAATTTTTTTTGAAACACGAAATTTTTTGAAAATACGAAATTTTTGAAAACACGAAAATTTTAAATTACGAGAAATTTTTAAACACGAATTTTTTTTGATAAATTGCATATTAAAGTATTATACAATTTAAAAATGATATTTTGATAATTTACAAATAATCACAAAAATAAACACGAAATTTTTGAAAATACGAAAACTTTGAAAACACGAGAATTTTTTTTAAAACACGGAATTTTCTTTGAAAACACAAATTTTTTTTTAAAACACTGAAACTTTGAAAACACGAAATTTTTTAAAACACGAGAAATCTTTGAAACTACGAAAATTTTTGAAATACGAAAATTTTGATAAATTTCATATTATTATATTATATTTTAAAAATGAAATTTTGATAATTTAAAAATAACTACAAAAATAATCATTTCATTTTAAAACCGAGAAATTTTTTTAGATTTTTTGTATTTTTAGAAGGGCGTATCGTATTTAACACGAACTAGTGATATTCACCCAACATAGCGATGAAATCAACGACTTCATGTCAAACCGATTCGTTGCGTTATTTATTATTAAAAAACTCACTAAAAATTAAAATTAGTAAATGAAATTACAACATAATGCTTAAAAAATATATTAAAAATGTTAATGAAATAAAATTTAAACATGTGGGCCAATTAATAAATAAAAAAGGTTAAAGAAGATACCCAAAGCCCAAAAAATAAGCCTGCTTTAATGAGCTGCTGAATTGAGTTCACTTTGGATGGGGCTTTTATTGTTGGGCATTCTTTGGGTCAATGGTAATGAAATTTCGCTTTATTTTTTCTTCTTCTTCTTTGGGTTGCTGCGTTGGGCCTTCTTTCTTTTTCTTTTCTTTTTTTATATTTTTTTATTGGGCCTGCTGGGGTGTTGCTGTTGGGCTTGCTGGCGATGGTTGGGTCGGGTCGGCCCGACTACTTAAAAAAATATTTTTTTTTTTTTCTTTCTTTATCTTTTTCTTTATCTTTTTCTTTTCTTTTTTTCTTTCTTCTTCTTCTTCCCTCTTCTTCTTCTTCTTCAAGTTTGCGCCGCCGCCTCTTTCACTCCTCTACTTGTGCTGTTGCCGTCGTCTCCATCCGGTGGTGCGACGAGAGGTAGTCTCTCCTCCCTTTCTCTCTTCTTTCTCGTCTTTTTCCTCTTTTTCTCTTCTTTTTTTTCTCTTTTTTTTTCTCTTTTTCTTTTTTTTTTTGGGTTTCTTGCTTGCCAATTTTTTGGGGGGTAAGAACCCCTTTTATGGTTGTTTTTGCGGTGGCGGTGGCTGGGGAAGGGAGGCCATCCCTTAGGCTGATGGCCGGAAATCACGGAGGGTAGGTGCCCCAAATCATGTAATCTGCCAGAAGGACCAGATTGCAATCGCAACAAAACTTGTGGGGTTAAAACATAATTTTGAGAAAGTATCAGGGTCAAAGTGTAATTTTGGAAAAGTTTAGGGGTCAAAATGAAATTTTGGAAAAGATGAAGGGTTAAAATATAATTTTGAAAAAGTTGAGGGGTTAAAATGTAATTTTGATTTTTTGTATTTTTCAAATTTTCAATTTTCTTTAAATTAATTTTTTAATTAAACACGAAATCAAGTCGGACAAAATTTAGTGCTTACAGTTACCCCTCTTTTCTCATCGCTGTGAAACAGGGATAGAGCAAAGACTTAAAAACACTAAATTTTGTTCGATTGTCCAATCTTTATTCTTTATTGAAAAACAGAAATCAAAAATAGCTCGACATATGACCCGAAGCTCAACTCACCTCTCGGATTATGAGTTGATCTTTGAAAAAGCATAAATTGAAAATACCTTGGCGTGTGACCTGAGGCTCAACTCACCTCTCATAATATGAGTTTTTTTTTGAAAATAGAAATTAAAAATACCTCGGCGTGTGGCACGAGGCTCAACTCACCTCTCGTAATATGAGTTGATTTTTGAAAAGCGAAATTAAAAAAACCTCGGCGTGTGAGTTGAGGCTCAACTCACCTCTCGTAATATGAGTTGATTTTGAAAACAAAATTAAAAATAACCTTAGCGTGTGACTGAGGCTCAACTCACCTCATGATATGAGTTGATTTTGAAAAGCGAAATTAAAAAAAATGCCTCAGCGTGTGACCTGAGGCTCAACTCACCTCTCGTAATATGAGTTGATTTTTTGAAAAACAGAAATTGAAAAATACCTCAGCGTGTGACCTGAGGCTCAACTCACCTCTCGCAATATGAGTTGATTTTTTGAAAAACAGAAATTGAAAAATACCTCAGCGTGTGACTTGAGGCTCAACTCACCTCTCGCAATTTGAGTTGATTTTTGAAAAATAGAAATTAAAAAAATACCTCAGCGTGTGACCTGAGGCTCAACTCAACTATCGTAATATGAGTTGATTTTTTGAAAAACAGAAATTAAAAAATACCTCAGCGTGTGACCTGAGGCTCAACTCACCTCTCGCAATATGAGTTGATTTTTTTGAAAAATAGAAATTAAACAAAATACCTCAGCGTGTGACCTGAGGCTCAACTCACCTCTCGTAATATGAGTTGATTTTTGAAAAACAGAAATTAAAAAAAATACCTCAGCGTGTGACCTGAGGCTCAACTCACCTCTCGTAATATGAATTGATTTTTTTTAAAACAGAAATAAAATAAAATAAAATAAATATCTCAGCGTGTGACCTGAGGCTCAACTCACCTCTCGTAATATGAATTGATTTTTAAAAAACAGAAATAAAATAAAATAAAATAAATATCTCAGCGTGTGACCTGAGGCTCAACTCACCTCTCGTAATATGGGTTGATTTTTTTTTGAAAAACAGAAATTGAAAAATACCTCAGCGTGTGACCTGAGGCTCAACTCACCTCTCGCAATATGAGTTGATTTTTTTTTTTTGGAAAGCAGAAATTGAAAAATACCTCAGCGTGTGACCTGAGGTTCAACTCACCTCTCGTAATATGAGTTAATTTTTTTGGAACAAACAAAAATTGAAAAATAGAAATTGAAAATACCTTGGCATGTGACCCGATGCTCAACTCACCTCTCGCATTATGAGTTGACTTTTTGGAAAAATTGAAATTGAAAAACAAAAATTGAAAATACCTCGGCATGTGACCCGAGGCTCAACTCACCTCTCGCATTATGAGTTGATTTTTTTGGAAAAATTGCAATTGAATTTTTTTCAAATATCAGAATTTTAAAACATATCATCTGGTGGAACTCGAATTTCTTCCTTTTCCTTGATTCAGTACAACTATCATTCACCTCTTGCTCTACTGGAGCACCTGTATATGTCATGCATGATGTTATCATGACATGCACGTGTTTGTCTTAAATGCTTTCATGCCTACATGATTATGCCATGTGCATTGGGCTTGTTTGTCATATATCCCTTTTCGTTACGATTTTCATGATGGCCTGCATTCATTGCTTTGATTCTTGACTTTCTTTTCAAGTTTTGTACTCGTCCTCGAGTTTTACGAGTAATCTGCGTTTCTCGTATATCACCCTTTTGCCCCCTGTTGAACTTTGTCCTTGCTTTGAGACTCTTGTACTTACCAAATTCTCATCCGAGTAAAGCTCAACATTCCTTTTGTTTAGAGCACGTCATTTTACTATTTATCATTTAAATAAACCTTAAATGAGATGCATGAAAATGGCAAAGTAGGTATGAAAAGGATACCTTACATTCATATTTATTTCAAAAGCAACAAGTAAAGAAAATTGACAAGGAATAACCCAATAAAGAAAACATTATAAAGAAAGGAAAGCAGATTCAATTGTCGCAAATGCTCTAGATATTCAACGCATGAACTTTTCCACATTTCTTCATCCTGGATCTTTTCGAGCACGGCTTCTTGTGTAGAAGATTTTGAGCTTTCGAGACTGCTTCAACCATTGTAATCTCGCTACATGACTCCCCGTTCAAATCGTCTTGCTCCTTATGTTCGAACCCCCTTCATTAGGACGCCCTTTCAGGTTTCATCCTAATCTTTTTTGTTTATCAAGACACCCTTTTGGGTTTTCATCTTGATCTTCTTCTTCCTTTTTTTTATCAAGACGCTATTTTCGGGTTTTCATCTTGATCTCTTTTTTCTTTTCTCTTTTTTTTTATCAAGACGCCTTCTCGGGTTTTCATCTTGATCTTTTTCTTTTTTTAGGCATAGTACTTTTTCACGACATCTGAGTTTACTGGACTAGGTAACTCCCTCCCATCCATTTCAGTGAGAATTAAAGCTACACCCGAGAAAGCCTTCTTTACAACGTATGACCCTTCCCAATTTGGTGCCCATTTTCCTCGAAAGTCTTTTTGTATTGGGAGAATTTTTCTCAATACGAGTTCTCCCTTGTGGAATTCTCTTGGCCGCACCTTCTTATCATGGCTGTTGATCATTCTCTTCTGGTACATCTATCTATGACAGATTGCCTTCAAGCGTTTTTCTTCGATAAGATTTAGCTGGTCATATCGAGCTCGAACCCATTCTGATTCTTCTAGTTTCGACTCCATTAAGACTCGTAGAGAAGCGATCTCAACTTCGATGGGTAGCACAGCTTCCATTCCATAAACCATAGAGAAATGAGTTGCTCCCGTAGATGTCCGAACAAATGTACGATATGCATACAAAGCAAATGGTAGCTTCTCGTGCCAGTCTTTATATGTCTCAGTCATTTTCCCAATAATTCTCTTAATATTTTTGTTAGCCCCTTCTACTACTCCGTTCATCTTTGAGCGATAGGGTAAGGAATTATGATGCTTTATTTGAAATTGCTCGCACACTTCTTTCATCATCTTGTTGTTCAGATTTAAAGCGTTATCTGAAATGATTCTCTCAGGCAAACCGTATCGACATATGATTTCTTTTTTTAAGAACCTACAAACTACGGTCTTTGTCACATTAGCAAACGAAGCGGCTTCTACCTATTTTGTGAAGTAATCTATAACCACAAAAATGAATTGGTGTCCATTCGAAGCTTTTGGGAAAATTGGCCCTATAACATCCATGCCCCACATAGAAAAAGGCCACGGAGAAGTCATGACATGAAGGGGCGAAGGGGTTGCATGAATTTTATCGCCGTAAATTTGACATTTGTGGCAACTTTGTACGTAACTAATGCAGTCGCTTTCCATCGTCAGCCAGTAATAACCGAGTTTCATAATCTGCCTAGCCATTGTGAAACCATTGGCATACGTCCCACAAATTCCTTCATGGACATTTTCAAGTATTTTTCTGGCTTCAACGGCATCCACGCATCTCAGGAGCACTTGATTTTTTCCTCTTTTGTACAGGATATCCCCATCAAGGAAAAATCTCACTGCCATTCTTTTGATTGTTCTTTTGTCATTCTCATTTGCTTGCTCGGGATATCTTTGATTCTTGATATATTTTAAGATATCATGGAACCATGGCAATCCATCCGTCTCTTTTTCAATGCTAAAATAATGTGCAGGGACTTCATATATGCTCATTTGGAGAGGCATTATTTCTGTTTCTCTGTTTGCTTTGAACATTGAAGCCAAAATGCCCAGGGTATCAGCCAATTGGTTTTCTTCTCGTGGGAAGTAATTAAAAGTTACTTCTTTAAATTCTTTAATCAGTTCCGCAACGAGATCGCGATATTTAACTAATTTTGAATCTCTTACTTCCCACTCTCTACGGATTTGGTAAATCACCAAGCTGAGTCCCCGTACACCTCTAAGATTTCAACGTTTCATTCAATAGCTGCACAAAATCCTATGATGCAAGCCTCATATTTCGAAACATTATTGGTACAGAAGAAATTTAATCTGGCAGTGAGCAGATAATGGTTCCCTTCTGGTGACACTAAGACTGCTCCAATCTCATGCCCCAATGCATTCGATGCACCATCAAAGCTCATCTTCCATGACTTCTTTTTTGACGACTCACACTCTTTTTCTGTAATGCACATCAAGTCTTTGTTTGGGAAATCAAATCTCAATAGATCGTATTCCTCCATTGTTCGAGTTACTAAGAAGTCAGCTATCGAGCTCCTCTTTATCGACTTTTGACTCACATATACGATGTCGTACTCCGATAGTAGGATCTGCCATCGTACCATTCTTCCTGAGAGTGCAGGTGATTCCATCATGTACTTTATTGGGTCCAGCTTTTAAATTAACCATGTCGTATGATACAACATATATTGTCTGAGCCTTCGAACTACCCAGACCAAAGCACAATAGAATTTTTCAATTGACGGGTACTTTGCTTCATACTCTGTGAACTTCTTGCTGAGGTAGTAAATCGCCCTTTCTTTTTTTCCCGACTCATCATGTTGCCCCAGTCCGCAACCCATTGAGTTTTCGAACACAGTCAGATACAATATTAATGGTCTCCTGGGAGTTGGTGGTACTAGCACCGGGAGGCTAGACAAATACTGTTTTATTTTGTCAAAAGCCACTTGACACTCCTCGTTCCATTCTCCAGGATTGTGTTTTCGAAGGTGTCAAAAAATTGGGTCACGCTGGTTTGTAAGTTGAGCAATGAACCGAGCGATGTAGTTCAACCTCCCTAAAAATCCTCTAACTTCTTTTTGTGTGCGCGGAGGTGATAGTTCTTGTATGGCTTTTATCTTATCTGGTTCAACCTCAATACCTCTCTTACTGACAACGAAGCCTAGTAATTTTCCCGAGGTAGCCCCAAACGTACACTTGGCTGGATTAAGTTTCAACTGGAACTTTCTTAGTCTTTCAAACAACTTCTTGAGGTTCCCAACATGCTCTCTTTCCCCCGAGATTTCTCAATCATATCATCGACATAGACTTCTATCTCTTTGTGCATCATGTCATGGAATAGCATCACCATTGCCCTCGATCGTTGCCCAAACATTTTTAATTGACGGCATCACCTTGTAGTAGAATGTCCCCCACATCGTTACGAAGGTAGTTTTCTCCATATCTTGGGAGCCATCTTTATCTGATTATAACCCGAGAATCCATCCATGAAAGAAAACAATGAATGTTTTGCTGTGTTATCCACCAACGTATCGATGTGTGGCAAAGGGAAATTATCTTTAGGACTTGCTCAATTTAGATCGCGATAATCCATGCACATCCGTACCTTTCCGTCTTTCTTCGGTACTGGGACTATGTTAGCTACCCATTCTGGGTATTTGGAGACTTGTAGGAAGCCAGCATCAAATTGTTTCTTGACTTCTTCTTTTATCTTTAACAGCATTTCAGGTCTCATTTGTCTTAGCTTCTGTTGAATGGGTTTGCATTCTAGTTTCAGTGGGAGTCTATGGACCACTACATCCTCATTCAACCCTGGCATGTCCTGATACGACCATGCAAATACATCTTTGTACTCACGAAGCAAGGCGATCAAATCATGTTTGGTATTCTCTGAAATGGAAGTCCCAATATTCACTTCTTGTCTCTTTTCTTCATTTCCCAAATTCTTGTCTCAATGATTCTTGATGGGGTAAAATCTGTTTATCTTCTTATTCTACCATCCTTAGTAAGTCAGGAGACGATACATAATCTTCAACATTTTCCTCATTTTCGAATTCTCCTAAACAAATAGCTTTTCAAAATCAATTTTAGAACTTGTAACGGATTGTTCATGTCGTTGGTATCTGAGCATCTGAAAGGTAGATGGAAAAGAAAACTATAGAGGAGCATCAAAGTATTGGAACCAAACAAACATAATGTTATGGCATGATATGAGGTACATGTAAGGATAGGCTGTGAGAAGAAGGAATAATTATGAAGTTAACAAAAATGAAAAGACTATGACAAAATGCATCTCCATTAATGTTCATTTAAAGGATAAAGAGCAAACATAAGCTCTTACAAAAGAATCTCACTATTATTTAGGGGCACACAAAAAAAAGAGTTAACATTGAGCATTACTCTAGAGAAGACTTAGAAACTACAGGAAGATCCACAACAGTCCAATTGTTCAAAATGAATCCAAGAGGACAAGGGTGTATCATTGAAACATCTTCAATTGCATCATCCCCTTTGTCAACAACATTTATACTGACATTCTGAAGACCCCTTTCAATCCATAACATCGTGATTTGTGGATTATCTCATCCTGGGTACATTATTCCTGCGGATGTAAATGTTTTTGACAAAGGAGGATACGCTATGTGCTCCCATTCCAATTCCTGACCTGAGGCTCTTGTAATCCTCCTTTCTTGATCTTTCTGCAACTATTTTCTTCTTTTTTGCATATCTGGCTTGAATCCTAAACCGTATCGAGCCTTGTGATGTACTGGTTTTAATGCTCTAACTATCCCTTGTTGATTTCTTCCTAAACCTTTCTTCACTCGGGCTCCCTTTCCCACAGTCAGCTTAATTCCCATCTTGGTATTCCTTGACATCTTGGGTGTAGGAATGCTATTTCCTTCAGCAACAAATGTAGCATTGATAAATTCGAAGGAACGGAAGGAACATTCTACTGCATCTTTGTTTACTTCGATGTAGAGTGTGTCAGTTGAGATAGATGCAACAATGTCTTCTTCACCAACGACCAGTGATCAAGCGACTATCCATGATGAACTTTACTTTTTTATAGAGAGATGAAGGAACTGCCCCAGCAGAATGGATCCAAAGCCTCCCTAAAAGGCAATTATATGAGGGCGTGATGTCCATGACCTGGAACTCGATATCATATGTACATGGGCCCACTTCTAGAGAAATTTTGATCTTCCCCATGACCTCTCGTCATGTCCCATCAAATGCCCTTACTGTAGAGTGACAAGGCCTCAGATAAGACATATCAATTGGCATCCTAGAAAGCGTGGCCAAAGGCATGACATTGAGTGCAGACCCGTTGTCAATAAGCACATTCGATATTATATAGCCTTTGCAACTGGTTGTGATGTGCAATGCTTTTACAGAGCCCCTACTGTTTGGTGGTATTTCGTCATCACTGAAAGAGATAAAATTATCCACATTCAAGTTGTTCACCCACCTATCAAGCTTTTCAACGAATCGTTGCTCGCCACATACGCTTGATTTAACACTTTCAAAGAAAGCATTTTGATGTGGTTACGAATTCAACAAGAGGGATAATCTGAGGTTCACGCCGGTTGCTTGTTCAACTGCTCCACGACGTTACATTCACTGTGCTTGATGAACTTTAAGAATTCATGTGTTTCATCCTTATTCACAGGTCTTTTAATTTTTTGCTCAGACTGTATTTCAACATCAACCTCAGCATCATGCATTGGTGCCTTTCCTTTCTGATTCGAGTCACCAGTCTTCTTTCTTGGTTCAACCACCTCAGGAAAATAACATCTTCCACTACGGGTAAAGTGTCCCACTTCGCTAACACTTCCAGTCGTAGCTTTGGATTTTTCACCTTCGCGTATGATAATGTTGACATCATATTTCCATGGTACCACCTTGTTGTCCTTGTAAGGGAAAGGAGATGGTACTTCAATTATCATCTTTGGTTTCACTTTTTTTTTATTTTTTCGTCGTAATAGATCATCAAAGGTCGATCGGCGCTATAAGGGGAACCTAATGATTGATTATCAGAAGCGCATATTTCTCCTTCATCGGCCTCTTCTATTCTATTAAAGATCTCGATCTCTTTGTTGTCCATCATGTCTTGAAGTAATCCTTTGAATTCCTCACAAGATTGGATGTAATGCCCTTCTATGCCATGGAAGACACAAAAGCTTTGACTTTTTGTACTTTCTTCCTTGAAACTTCTATTGAGTGGACAGGGCAAACCCTTCTCAGCCATTATTTCCTATACCTTCCACAAATGTGTCTTTATTTCAGAAACACAACTTTTGGCTCGCCACCTGTCTTCCTTCGTCACCACACTTACGTTCCTTTTAGTATGGTTAGGGAGCAGATTTCCAGCCATATTACTAGCACCATCATATCATAAAATGCCTGCATCAATAAGACCTTGAACCCTCTTTTTAAAGGCAAGATAATTTTCTGTAGAATGCCCCTAGTTTCCAGTGTGGTACATGCAACTAGCATTAGGATCGTACCATTTTGGGTATGGAGGCTTCAGGGGTGCCATATAATGTGGGGATATTAATTATTTTTCCAATAGTTTTGGGCAGAGCTCTCCGTATAACACAGGGATAGGGGTGAATTGAGGTTTTTCAGGATTGGGTCTTGTTGGTCTTTGTTCATTTTTGGGTTGGCTTTGAGTAGGCATAGTATTTGGTGGGAACATGACGAATGGTCTTTGGTTATTTGTGGCGTAGATGGGGTAAGGAGGAGGTGCTTGATAGTAAGGGCTTTGAGGAGGAAAATAGAAGTTTGGAGGTGGGCCATATCGAGGGCGTGGTTAAGTTGGGTGCAGACTAGAAGTATAGTGGCTCTCAGTCCCCACTATATGGGTTTCTACCTCTTTTTTCTTTATAGATACTGCCCTTTTCGAACTCTCGAGGCCTTCCATCCTTTCACTCTTGATGGCATTCTCTATAAGTTCCCCAGATATTACAATACCTGCGAAGTCTTTCGTGGCGTTTCCTACCAATTTATCGTAAAATGATGCTTTCAAGGTGTTGATAAAGAGGACCGTTATCTCGTTTTAGTTAATAGGGGTTCTACTTGGACCAAAATATCCCTCCACCTTTGCACGTATTGCCTACAAGTCTCCCTCAGCTTCTTTTCCATCATCTGCAGGGTTAGTCGATCAGGCACCATGTCGGATACATGCTTGTATTGCTCACAAAATGCTGATGCTAAGTCTTTCCATGACCGGATCCTTTCTCTACTGAGTTGATTATACCATCGAAGAGTCGATCCGACCAAGCTATCTTGAAATAGTGTATTAGCAATTTATCCTCATTCACGTAACCAGTCATCTTTCGATAAAACATGATAAGATACACCTTTGGACATCTCGTCCCATCATATTTTTCAAAATCTGGCACTTTAAATTTTGGAGACAGAACCAGATCGGGCACCAAACTGAGCTCTTTGGCATTCAGTGCAGAGAAGACTTCAGTACCTTCTATCGCCTTGAGTCTTTCTTCTAGGCTCCTATACTTATCTTGGGCATTATGATCATCCATTTTCAACCTGGCTATTTCTACCGGATCATCCAAATCTAGAACAATTGGATTAGCAGGATTAGCTCCGGGGTTCGATACGAATATACCTTACCTCTCTTGAGCAGGTGCTGTAGGTCGTTGCTCTAGGCCTGCAGGTTTTCCTTGAGAATATCCTCTTTGCATTTCATGGACGTGAGGTGGAGAATCCTGGGGGATAGAGCGGATCCTGATTAACTCTTGACTGGGGTTCTGTGATGTTAGGGCTCTGTATGAGTCCTTTTCCTTTGATCAAAACTGTCATCATATCCATCATTTTTGCCATTTGATCTCTTTGCTCGAGTGATTCCTCTTGAGACCTTACCATCAGATCTCTTGCTTCCTGTTGTGACTTAGCCAACTGCTCTTGCAACTCTCTTTGGGTTCTTTCCATTCTTTCAATTCTTTCGTTGAGTTCAGCATCCATAGCTCTAGCTCTTAGACGTGTCCTATAAGAATGACGTGATTCCAGATTCGTAGTGTCGCAACTGTGGATTATAAGGTTTTAGCCTCAGGGAATGATTAGAGTGATATGTACATGTAATGAATGGATAAATGAATAAATGACAAATGAATGTTAGTCATGAATAAATATGCAAGAATTTGGTGTTGATTTCAAGATAGCCCCATACTTAGGCATTTCATTAATCAAAAGAGTCTATTACAAAATGTTTTTCCATCTCTAATCTAATAGCTACACAAATTTCCTAGCCACGTCACCTTGTTTCTTCACTTGTTCTAGGAATTCTGACATGCTTGATCCTTGTCTCGGAGGGAATTGGTAACTGAAATCTTTTGCTTCATCTGATAATTGCACGATTTGCACAGTCGCCTTGCGAATTTCATTAATCAAACCGCCAAGATACATATCTTTTTCTTGGAGAGCTCTTTCGTAGGCACGAATGTCTCTTTCATGCTAACCATTCTTTTCTTCTAAGATTTTTAAGAGAGTATCCAAATGTTGTTGATGAGCTTGCAGCGTATTTTCTAAATCTCGTATTTTCCTTCTTAGCTCTTGACGCTCAGACTGACTAGTCATTAATTCTGCAGACACGGTTTCGTATTCAATATTCTTCTTCCTTAACTCTATCATAGCACGCGCAGCTTTTTCCTCTTCCTTCTTCGCTTTCCCTCTCTAGAATTCCATCCCACCTTTGATGTTGCTTAGTTCTTCCTTCCATTCTTCCGATGATTTGCCCAGCCCACTAATCCTTATAGTGCCTCTTAATTTCTTATTTTCCAAATGAAGATCATTTAAGTCATTTCTCATGATCTCAGCTTCTTTTTGGACTTTCTCAATTTTAGATTTTTCAATTTGAACATCTATTTTCAGTTGGTAGTTTTCCTCTTGAATAGAATTAATATCTCGTAACAGCTTGGCCTTTTCACGTTCAAAATCATGTCTTGCCATTTCTAGCTCGGGCGGTATTTCTTCTGAGAAAGGATTCTGGAAAGTATAAGACGTCGGTGAGATTTGTTGACTATTCACTCGTCGTTGTCTTCATATGTCATAATCTTGAGTGATAGTATCACCATAGAGAGCTAACTCCATTAGGTAAATTTCCTTCCAAGACTTTGCAGTATCTCGGACTTTTTTCATGTAACCTTCACCTATAAAAGTAAACTCAGACTGTGGCAATCCCCCGGTAGCTGGTATGAATTGTCGTGAAGTAAACTACCTTTGAACCATTAACGGTGCATATCCAACTCCTCCTCATAATCCGAGTAAAGGCACTCAATCTTGGCTTCCACACTTGTATAACAGAACCGAAAGACGGATCCATGGTGCTCTCCAAGTTATATCTTCGATGCGGAGGTTCTGAAAAACTAAAACCAGTGCTGTTCGGTGACATCCTTTGGCCAATCTTTTCCAAGGTAAGCTTCCAATGGAGAGAATGTTTTGAAAACATGTGGAAAGGTGTGCGCCCACTTTCGTAATTGGCTCGTAATCCAAACATTTAGTAAGCTGCAAGACATCCGATAAAATGTCCTTCCCCTTTCCTCCTACAACTACTTAGAGATCTAAAAGTCTCGGCCAAGATAGTTGGGACGGGGTTGATTCCTTGCCTCAACTTTTTGAAGAAATCCACAACCGCAACTTCTATGTGCCCAATGACCTTTGGGAAGACGATTAATCCGTAAATGGCTAAAGCAAACAGATCCACTCTCTTCACAATATTTGGATGGTTTTGAGCTAAGTCTTACAGAGAAAACCACGAAACACAACTGACTTCATTCTTTTTCTTTATCTATTTTTCAGCCCATGTATCAGTCATTCCCGTCAACTTCATTAGCATTTTCTTGAAGGTCATTGGTTTGGGCTCCTTCACATATATCTTGCTGAATTGTGCATTGTCAACGCGAAGCAAGGCGTCATACTCTTCTATGGTCGGAGTCATATATTCTTGATTGAAAGTGAAACATTGATAAGCTAGGTCCCAGAATTGAACCATGGCTTGAATCAACTGTTCGTCTGCGTTGGCGGCGATCAAGTGAGCTATATCCCTGTACTTTTCAGTGAAGATGCCCCTAGTGTCTGAGTCCCACTGTTTCCAGATCCTAGTCAAGTTTTCGAGGTTATTCCGACGAGCATTCATAGTCACATGCTCGGGAAGATTGGAGATACATCCTTCCTTTAAACTGTCCCCTTTTTGCTTTCTGGATTTTCAAAGACCAGTCTCGAACCACGGCATTTTTCTTGGTTACTTGTGTAATTGACTCCTCCATCAGAAACCCATTTTTGGCAACCAATCTCTAATCAGCACCTTCCTAATAAGATGCCTATGATGCATGATAAAATAAAAATAAAGATATATAACCTTGGTTAGTAATCATAACAAATATAAACAGAGAAAAACTATGGCAAATCTAATAAATTAAGCTATTTAGTCGTGCATTTTATTGGAACCGTCCTACTTTTTTTATTTTTATTGCCCCATCATGCTTTACAGAAACCTACCTCACATGATCATGAGATAATCTACCCGATACAATTTTATTAAACAAACCTAATTCTCTTGCAAAAACAAATATCAATGTAAAAGAAATAAAAAGTAAGAAGCGTTTCTCCCATGTACTTATTTTGGTGACTATTCGACGGACGAATTTCGACATGGCTCTAATCAAGTGGCTCATACGGTTCACTATATGCGGCTTCGGTTCACTATATACGGCTTTGGTTCTAAAAAGGTACTCGAATTGTCCGAATTGTCGCCTACTAAGACTAATACGGAGCCTCGGTTATCGCCCATCATAGGCTCGTGAGCTTAATTCGAGGGATTACATTTACTTATGCCTATGCGGAGGGACAAGTTAACTCACGAAAGCATAAGTCATATGTAACCCGGAAGTATTCACTAGCCTGTGCGGAGGGACGAGTTAACTCACGAAGGCATAGCGTTTACTTCCATTTAAACGGACGGAGCCCGGGTAGAGAGCTCATGTTATGTAAAAATGCAAGTGCACGGTGTGTGAGGAGAAACTCACAAACCTTTTCGTTTTTATTTTAAAACTAAAAAAAACTAAAACCGTAAAAACTTAGAGCTGAAAAATAAAAAGATAAAATAAGTTAGAAAAATATTTACAACATGATGCAAATGCACGACTTTTCAAAATTTAAGGATCATGACTAAATATTAATTTGAACAAGGAGTTTCGAAAATTTTGACAACACGCGTTTAATTCCAGACTCGACTATAAAAAAAGTCCCTAGTGGAGTCGCCAGCTGTAACGACGTAAAATTTTAGTATGGGCGCTAATTGAGGAAATTATTGAAAACAAAGTTTCAATTTTATTATTAAAAAAGGGAGTCGCCACCGATCTTTTTTTCTAGGTGTGATCGGACACCTAATAAATCCTCTTTTTTAAAAGAAAAATTCTTTTTTGAATTTTCTTAAAAAAAAGGGCCGAGTTTAGGTCTACGTCAAAATTCCAGAGAAAAATAGGGTTCGGGAGTCAGTTACATGCGAGGAAGGTATTAGCACCCTCGCGACGCTCAAAATTGGTATCTCGTTAAACGCGTGTTGTCTTAATTTTCAAAAATACACGTTCAATTTAATATTTAATTGTGATCCGATTGAGACACGAGAATTTCTTAAAACACGAGAATTTTAAAACTCGAGAAAAATTTTTTTAAACCCAAGAATTTTGAAAACACGAAAATTTTTGAAACATGGAAATTTTGAAAACACGAGAATTTTTTTGAAACACAAAATTTTTGAAAATACGAAAACTTTGAAAACACAAGAATTTTTTTTGAAACACGAAATTTTTGAAAATACGAAATTTTTGAAAACACGGAAATTTTAAAACACGAGAAATTTTTAAACACGAATTTTTTTTGATAAATTACATATTAAAGTATTATACAATTTAAAAATGATATTTTGATAATTTACAAATAATCACAAAAATTAAAACGAAATTTTTGAAAATACGAAAACTTTAAAAACACGAGAATTTTTTTTAAAGCACGAAATTTTCTTTGAAAACACAAATTTTTTTAAAACATGAAAACTTTGAAAACACGAAAATTTTTAAAACACGAGAATTTCTGAAACACGAGAAATCTTTGAAACTACGAAAATTTTTGAAATATGAAAATTTTGATAAATTTCATATTATCGTATTATATTTTAAAAATGAAATTTTGATAATTTAGAAATAACTACAAAAATAATCATTTCATTTTAAAACTCGAGAATTTTTTTTAGATTTTTTTGTATTTTTAGAAGGGCGTATCGTATTTAACACGAACCAATGATATTCACCCAACATAGCGATAAAATCAATGACTTCGTGTCAAACCGATTCGTTGCCTTATTTATTATTAAAAAACTCACTAAAAATTAAAATTAGTAAATAAAATTATAACATAATGCTTCAAAAATATATTAAAAATATTAATGAAATAAAATTTAAACATGTGGGCCAATTAATAAATAAAAAAGGTTAAAGAAGATACCTAAAGCCCAAAAAATAAGCCTGCTTTAATAAGCTGCTAAATTGAATCCACTTTGGAGTGGGCTTGTGCTGTTGGGCCGCTGCTGGGTTAATGATAATGGGCTGTTTTATTTTTCTTCTTCTTCTTTGAGCTGCTGCGTTGGGCCTTTTTTCTTTTTCTTTTCTTTTTTTTTATATTTTTTTTGATTGGGCCTGCTAGGGTGTTGCTGTTGGGCCTTTCTCTCTTCTTTCTCATCTTTTTCCTCTTTTTCTCTTCTTTTTCTTTCTCTTTTTTTTCTCCTTTTTCTTTTTTTTAGGGGGTTTCTTTCTTGCCAATTTTTTGGGGGGTAAGAACCCCTTTTATGGTTGTTTTTTGCAGGTAGCAGGTGGCTGGGGGAAGGAGGCTATCCCTTAGGCTGGTGGTCGGAAATCACGGAGGGTAGGTGCCCAAAATCATGTAGTCTGCCAGAAGGACCAAATTGCAATTGCAACAAAACTTGTGAGGTCAAAACATAATTTTGAGAAAGTATCAAGGTCAAAGTGTAATTTTGGAAAAGTTTAGGGGTCAAAATGAAATTTTGGAAAAGATGAGGGGTTAAAAGGTAATTTTAAAAAAGTTGAGAGGTCAAAATGTAATTTTAATTTTTTTTGTATTTTTCAAATTTTTAATTTTTTTAAATTAATTTTTTAATTAAATACAAAATCAAGCCGGATAAAATTTAGTGCCTATACTCATCCCTACTGGAAATCTTGTTGCCCCCAACTTTGTCATAGGTTATAGTAACGGGCTTACCACCTTTAGTGGAGATGGATAAAACGAATTACTTGGTTATACTGAAAGGCCCTTGTATTTCGCATCTTTGACTTCTGTATGGGTTTTGCAAAGCATCCTCCTCTGATGAGGTGAAACGCGTTGTAATTCAATTGGGCCCCTTGTTTATGCTCCATCCCTTTACAGTATAACTTTTGTAAACTTGAAGTCTTAGTTACATTTCAACCTGAGACCGTATAATCACTGTCAACTGGGACATTGAGTTGCAATGCGATCCGACTTCTCAAGCGATGACTCCATACTCACATGACAGATGAAATTTTTAAGTCACCAAGATCCACGACATCACCGTAAATTCAAACATATATTAAAACTATAACAATGTTTATCTCAAACACATACAAAAACAAATCTATAAACTTTTAATTTCCAACCGTAAGAAAAAAAAAATTTTCAACAAATTAAAAATACACCCTGTAGAACGTGTTTTTATTTCTCCCTAAAAATATATATATCTCAATAAATATATAAAAAGCATAAATCCTTAAATTTAAGAAAAATTCAGTATATTCGGCCTATATGTTGTATTTGAACCAAAATTAAGAGGTCTAGTGTTAATACTCTTACCTACCGTCATTAGGCCTTAAGTCGTTTTCCTATTACATCCTACAAGGCACGAGGCTTTGATGATTGAAAAGATTGATACCAAACCATAATTAATAATCAAATAAAAAATTGTTATACTAATTAAATCTTGTCACGATATGAGGAATTAAACATTAATTCAATAAAGAACATTGTTTAACGCCTACCTGTCTTAACAAATTATGTGATTAATTAAATTGTAAAATGAAAAGGATTGATTCTTATCAACATCTAAGTATTAGATATCGATAATTGAAAACAAAAGGTTGATTCTTCGGAATTCGGTGGTGATTATGATATACAAAATTTTGTTGTTGGTAAATGGAACAAGTCTCAACAATTCCAGAATAGTATTTAAAAGAAAGTTTAATGAGATGGATTTTGAGAATTTTAAAATTTCAATTGTATGTGACTTATGTTTAAATTTATTATAATTTAAATTATATAACTATATCGATATTTATTATAATTATACGGATGTATTAATCAAAATTATAACTTAAGAATAAAAGTTTTATACTTTTAATTTTGTCTTCCAAATATTGGGAATCTATACAATTAAGTCCTGCTTATTAATGAATTGATTATCAACTAATTGGGGTTGCGTAATCCTAAGACTCTTTGTCTTTATTTGAGAAATTTCTTTCTCGATAACAGCGAGATTTAATCTAATTAATTTAAATTGATTACGGATTAGATGAATGTGGCACTACTTTTTTTTAATAAATTAAGACGATGTTGAGCACATACTTACCTACAATTTCACAAAATAACATAGAAATGGGAACAATTATTAAATACTTTTGTTACCAAATAAACTACAAAATTGGTAGGTCAAAAAGAGAAAGAGATAAGGCATTTGATACAATAATGGGAAAGGCTCTTCATGCTTCTGTATTTCAGTTCACAGTGAGAGACAAGATGGACAGTGCTATTAGGCTCCTAGGGGGAACCAACATTTCTCTATTAAAGTTCAATATACATTGCTGGTATAAAATTTCATAAGACTTAAACTTTGATTGATATCAGAATTTTAATTTAACATAAGGGTAAAGTATTAGAAGAATTACTCAACTATGTATTTTGTTTTAATTTGATCATTCAACTATTATTTTTTTCGATTTAGTTATTTGACTTTTTCAAATTAAATATTTATCCACTCTCTCGTTAGTTACCAAATGAAAAGCCGACATGAGCTTTTTTTGTTGGCCGAATAACAAATTTAGCCTTCCAATAATTACGCATTCTATCAATTCAATCTTAAATCTAAAAAATTCAACAAATTCTATGAAGAAACAACTCAACCCTCTCTCACTCTTAACAATACACACCTCTTGACAATCTCATCAACCAACATACATAATGTATCATCATCTTCAATATACCCTCACTAGCTACTGGCACCACCATCAATCTCCTCCCTACTTACTCCACTTTCTCTACTTGGCTTCTTTCTCTCTTCTCTTCCTTTCTCTTCTTTCTTCTTTCTTCTTCTTTTTTAAAACCCCTAGCTACACTATACTATCATGTTGTCACCAATCTCTGCTACTTTCTTTGGCCACTGACGCTGTAACACCCTATACCCGACCTGATCGATAGGTCCGAATACAAGATGTCACATCATCAACAAAATGAAATAAAAAAAAAACTAATTTAAACTAAATTGTAACAAACATAATTAAACAGCCAAATGTGCTCTCTTGATCATACATAAGTTAGTTCACATAACAACAGAAACAACTTAACATATTTGACTTGTTGATCCACCAAAATAAATGCTACAGTTACAAATTCTTAGCTTAAGTTATTAACATGCAAACTTATGAGAAGATTAATAATAGAATTTTCTACATTTAACAATAAATCAACAAAGATTATGATAAAAGAAATTCATACGTAGATACAAAGATTCAGACCCTGAGGTTTAACTTCAAGGTCGCCCTACTATATGCATGTCACATAAGAACATAAGTTCACCCAAGCTTGAACGAATTCTGGTTTGATCCATCTTCAGCTTCTTAAATAAACCATCATACTTGGAAAAACATAACAAAGGCTAAGTAAGTTCAAACGAACTTAGTGAGTTTCCAATATAGTATACCTTTAATGAAGTATAAGTAAAAACTTCATGGGTTTAATCTGCTATTTGACATCGCTTGCACAAGAAGTGTTGAGTATGACTCATATTTCAATCAAATTTGAGAGATAATCTCCCAA
Source organism: Gossypium rotundifolium (assembly GCA_025506655.1). Lineage (NCBI taxonomy): Eukaryota > Viridiplantae > Streptophyta > Magnoliopsida > Malvales > Malvaceae > Gossypium > Gossypium rotundifolium. Next base: position 157,906,189 of record CP106722.1, on the reverse strand, counting down.
TTAAACTCTGATTAGTCTAGATTGTTTTAATATAATTTGACCTACGAATTTAGCCTATAAATAGACTCTTTTACAACCTTAGAAAATACACCCATGAAAAGATTAGAACTCAGAACACTTTTGGAGAATTTTGTGTTTACGTTTTAGGGGTTCTTTGTTTTCGGATTTCGAGGTTTAGTTTTTATCTCCATCTTTTTTACTTTTTATTCTTTTGCCATTATATTAAAATTATCTTTACCCATGGTTTTTATCCTCTTTGGATGGGTTTTTCCACGTTAAATTTGTGTGTTGAATTTCTCAATTTCTTTCATTATTTTTTACTTGTTCGTTGCTTAATCAGGTCGATCCCCAACAAGTGGTATCAAAGCTAGTTCAATTTTCATAAATTAGCCCGTTCAGGGATGACAACAATAAGTTTTAACATCAAGAAGTTTTGATGGTGTCACAAATTTTAATCTACGGTAAGTTCAGATGATGACAATTTTAATTCAGATTGGCCTGAAAAAGGTCATGACTGGGAAAAAGCCTGAGAATCTAGATTAGACAGAATGGGAAGAGCTTGATGAAAAGGCCTTATCTGTAATCCAGTTGTGCCTCGCCAATAGAGTATTGTAGAAGATATTAATGGAGAAAACCTCATCCTCCTTGTAGAAAAGGCTAGAAACTCTTTATGCGACTAAGTCTCTGGCTAACCATTTAGTGTTGAAACAACATCTATTTACGTTTGTATAAACGGATTTGAGCTTCATAGAGATCACATTAGTCAATTTATTACTCTTTTGAATGATTTAAATAATGTTGAGGTTAATTTTGATGATAAAGATCCAGCTATGCTATTATTGTGCTCTGTTCCCTCTTCATACAAGTCTTTCAAGGAGATTCTGATTTCTGGCATAGACAAATTGTCGTTCAAGGATGTGAAGGGTCATTTTTTGAGTAGGATAAACTCGACAATGAGTTTGGTTCAGATAGCAAGGCATATAGGCAAGTTTCCATTTTGGTAACATCAAAGAAGTGAGACAAAAGGTGTCGCTATTGTAAGAAGTTAGGTCACGTCAAAATAGATTATTATAAACTGTGAAATAAAAGGGCTATTGAGAGTAACAAGGAAGATGTAGATAATGCTAATTTGGCTGATGAAAGCGGTGATGATTTATTGTTAGTGTGATAGCTCCGAGCTTACGTCTAAGTGGATCCTATATTTTGGATGTTTTTTCCACATGTGTCCCAACAGAGAATGGTTCTCCATATTCAGTTCGGTTAAAAGTGGAGTTGTGCGCATGAGAAACGATTCATCCAGTAAGGTAATCAGTATTGGTACTGTTAAAATTAGGATGTATGATGGGATAATTAGGACACTCTCAGATGTTAGCTATGTACCTAATTTACAAAAGAATCTCATCTCCTTGAGTATTTTAGACTCGAAAGGTTACAAAATCAACATCGATTCGAATGGCATTAAGGTGTTTTGTGGGGTTCTTATTTTGTTAAAAGGTAAAAGGACTGTCAGATTTATATTCTGGAAGGTTCTACAGTGACCGGTGAAACCAGATGTCCCTCGTCTATTATATAATCGAAGTCAACTCATTTGGGGCGGAGGCAACTTGGTTATAGGAGGCAAAATGTATGACCATTTCATTGAAGAGAGGTTCTCTTTTGGATACAAGTTGTAATAGCCCGATTTTGAACCTAATTGGAAAAGTGGTTTCGGGACCACAAATCGGAGTCCAAAAAATATTTTAAAATTATTCTTCGTGTTTATTATGTGTGAATTTGTTGGTGTTAAATTTTCGTGACTTAATTTTGTCGTTTAGGTGTCTGATTATATAAAAGGACTTAATCGCGTAAAATGTAAAAGTTACAAATTAAAGTGTAAAGTGCTAATTTGATAGTGACTTTTTAATATGGAATCCTTAAAGGACAATTAGCCCATTTTATAAGTTAGTGGATGGCATAGGACAACTTTGTCCATATTATTAAGTTTTATAATTAAAACATTAAAAGGCTAAAATAGTAAACTTATTATAATTTATAATATATGTTAAAATAACATAAAATAAAACCATGTTGTCATCTTCCTTACTTAGCTGAATTGAGCAAAAGAAAAAGAAAGAAGAAAACCTAGCATATTCGGCACTTTGGAGCTTGAATTTAGGTATGTGTTTTATTCGATTTTTGATAATTTTTACGTTTTTGAGATCATTGCTATGAGATGTACAAAGCCTATGTTTTAATTTTTGATTTTGATGAATATTTTGAGTTAAGCCATTGATGATAGCTTGTTGTTTGTGTTGTTTGATGATGAAATATGATATATATGTGTTAGATTAACATGTTTTGTCTTTGAATTTTTTATGAATTTGAGCAATTAGGGATAAAATGTAAAAATAATAAATTGAGGGGCTAAAATGTGAAATAAATGGACTAGTATGAGAATAAGGAATATTCGGCCTAACTATGTTGTTGTGAGATTTTGCATATTTTGTGTTTTATGCAATAGGGATTAAATTGTAAAAAATGAGAAATTTTAGGGGTAAAATTGAAATTTACCCTTTTGTGTATTTTTGGGTTGAATATTTGATTTGATAAGTTTAATTTATATTAATTTAGATCAAGAAAAGAAAAAAATCGAATTTAGATCAAGGGAAAAGTAAAGTTGTCAACTAGTCGATCCGTACCAGTTTTTCATCGTCCGAGGTAAGTCTTTAAGCAATTAAACATCATTTATTTTTGATATAACTTAGTTTAATATGCTGTTTGGAATCTATTGATTCATAAAAGAGCTAGTTGAATGTGGTTGAGCATAGAAATACTGTATTTGAGTTTTATTCGACAGAGTTATATCATTTAAAAGTTTATATGACCGATATGAAATATATGGAGTTTTTGTTATATGAATTGTGTACGAGACAACATTTTAATAGTGATATTCGGGCTTTGAGCCCAGCAAGCTTTATGTTGGTGAAAGTAATCGAGCTTTATGCCTAGCAGGCTTATTGCCGGTGAATAATATCGGACCTTGAGTCTAGGTGCCTTGTCTTGGGTGTGATTCGAGCTTATGCCTAGCGGAGTTTTATCTTGGTGATTTATTTTCAAGCCTATGCTTATAAGATTTCAAGTTGATGTGGAAATTGAGCAAGTAAAATTGAGCTAAGTAATCTTGTATATGTTCGGCCACATAGGTATGTACATATGTGATGATATATTGGATCTTGAATATTCGGCCATGAAGGTATGTACAAATGTGATATTATAATTGAATTTGTATATTCGGCAATACAAGTAAATACATAGCTGATGTTAAATTTTGATCTTACATATTCGGCCATATAGATATGCATATTTGTGACTTTATATTTGATTTTCAATAATCAACCAAATGAGTGATGTTGGCTTATAAAGTGGAGTTTGATTCATGAGTATATATATATTGAATGTTAACATATTTGAGATAATTTTATTTTGAGAGTGAAAAGTTGAATGATATTATGCTAAATGTGAATTATTGGCATTCGGCTAAGGTAACTCTTTTGTGTAAAAGTCTAAGTTATAAATAAATAAATGAGATGATATGATCGAGATAATGTACAACATTAATCTTCTAATTTGGTATGTCTTTAATGTTTTGGATTATTATTTTGAATGTTAAATTGCTTATGACTTATTAAGCTAAGTTAGCTTACTTTGTGTGTGTTTTGTCTACCTCTGTCTTATAGATTTTGGATATACGTTACGAGCTTGGGGATCGTCAGCAAGGCTTATCACACTATCGGCAGTTTCCTTTGGTATTTTTACTAAGTTGATTTTGGGTATATGGCATGTATAGCATAGTAAAAAGTCGAATGTAGATTAAGTACTTTTGTATGTAATTAACAGCCATCCGAAGATGGATTATCTTCTTTTGATCGATTGAATATTTATGTTTTTGGTTGTGATGGTCATTGGAAATAAGTTTATACTTATGCATATTTGTTTATGGTATAAGTTCATGATAGGCAAGTAAGTATGATGTTATAATTTAAACATGTTGAATTCGGTTTATGATATGTAAATGTATATGTGTTGTGCATTGTGTGATGGTTTGATTTGTTTATTAGATGGACTAAGGCTGAATGTATATATATATATATATATTGTGGTTGATGTTAAGTGAAAGGTTTGTACATATAATTTTTGTGAGTATGTATATTAGTACGATGTGATTTGGTTTTTATTATATATATATTCGAATGTGGAAATTAGGTATAAGGTTATGTTTAGTCAATAAGTCATTGGTAATTGAGTTTGTATTAATAAGGTTAAATATTTATGTATTCGCCATGGTGTGAAATTATGATGGATGATTACATGTGATGCAAATGAATTTAGTTTTGTAATTAGGATATGAAATTTGTATTGGTAAATGGTAAATGTTAGATGTAATTTTGGTTTGTGAAATAATGGATATGTCTCATGATTAATTGGTTATATAATGTGATAGGAATTTGACTAGGAGATTATGTATGTATTTATATAGATATTCACTATACTTGGTTAAAATATTTTATGGTTGTTAATGATTTGTTCTTTATGGAATAGTTGTGAGATTATAGAAAAGTGGTTAATATGTTATATAAGAATGTGTGTGTATTGATTTTGAAAGGTAATATGATTAGGTACATCATTCATCTATTTAAAAATTGATATGCTATATAGATTAACTAAGATGAACAATATGACATTCGAATAGCACATAAAATGAATGACTAAGCATGTGGTTTAATTGTTTAATGATATATTAAAATGATTAAGCGTAAGGTGTGTTTGTTATTTGTTTAGTAAATGAAAATGAAATATTGAATGTCCTATTGTTTGATAAGTATAAGATAATAATGTATGTTCAAATTTATAGAGTTCAATATGATTTAGTCTGTAAAAGAAAAATATGCAAATCCATTCTGTTTGAGCGATACAAGATACAAATACGAATTATGATTTGGAATTTAGATATGTGAGTTTAGTATGTTATGTATTGATTACCTTTATTCCTAAATGTATATGATATGTAATTTTAAAAAAAATTATATGCCTGTTCTGAGTTGTGTCTTTTATGGTAATGCCTCGTAACCTCAGTCCGACGACGGATACGGGTTAGGGGTGTTACACAGGTTCTGAAAAGTTTAGGCACTGTGTTCATAAAAATCAGACCCGAGTTAGTTTTAATTTGGTAGTGCACAAGTTGAAGGATAGAAGTCTTCCAGCTTCTAAGCACAGATTCAACTCATTTAATTCTTTGCCTAGTTCAAGATAGGCCCGTGGCAGGGTTTGACAAAAATGGCATTGTGGAAATATGAGTCAATGTGGAGATTTGTTGAGTATGAATCATATTTCGGTCAAATTTGAGAGATAATCTCCTAGTTAAACTCTATTTATTTGTTTCTGCTAAACTTTGATTAGTCTAGATTATTTTATTATTATTTGACATACGAATTTAAGCTATAAATAAGTTATTTTACAACCTTAGAAAATACATCCATTAAAAGATTAGAACTCATAACACTTTTGGAGAATCTTGTGTTTACGTTTTGAGGGTTCTTTGTTTTTGGGTTCCGGGGTTTAGTTTTTATCTCCATCTTTTGTACTCTTTGTTCTTTTGCCATTATACTAAAATTATATTTTCCCATGGTTTTTATCCATTTTGGAGGGGTTTTCTATGTTAAATTTGTGTGTTAAATTTCTTAATTTCTTCCATTATTTTTAACTTGTTTGTTGCTTAATTGGGTCAATCCCCAACAAGTAGGGTTCACATATTCTTCTTGGCGTACTCCTAACCTCCCTCTCGTTGACTCATCTTGATAATTTGTACACTTTCCATTTGTACCAATTCCTACAAGATGGAACATTACCTCATTTGCTAGCAGAACATATACGAATTATCCTAGCAATTGTTGTCATCACAACTTAACGTATGGCGGATTAATTCCAAAAGACTTCATGCGTGGAGATTTACACCTGGAGCATTTCTTTTACATATGGATTTACGCTTTAAGTCATTTATACACATACTTAAGCTTGATGAACATATACTTGCAGACCTTACTTATAAACCTTTATAAGCGGAATCATAATCGCAAACTCATATATACAATTTCTTACTGTGAACTTTATTTTAAGTAATAACCATGTCAAACTCTTGTTTGCAGTATTTGTTGCAGACTCTTCATTTAAAGATAGTCATTGGCAGACTTCTACGTGAAGAAGATTCCAACGATTTTGGCTTGACATAACTAGTTCATACAAACTCTCGTAGCTTGAACATATGAATAAGCCCATGCAATCTCTTGCTTGGATAATAGTCCATGTTGATTCTTATGAAGGATAGTGTTAAACTAAGCTTTATTTGATAATATGTTTTGATATAACAACTTAAAGTGTTTTTGAAAAAAAATTCAATCCTTACTTTAAAACTCTTAAAATTTTTTTGAATCAACCTTAAAATCAAGTTAAAATTATTTTAATCAAGTAATAACTCTTTCAACTAGTCAAACTATTTTTGAAACAAGTCAGAATAGCTCTAGGCCAAAAAGTATAGATAGTTTTCAAAATATTGATACCCTTTTTAAAAACAATACCAAATTGACATTCTGTTTTTCACAAATTCAGCTAAGTATCGATATGATATTGATACCTTTCATATAGTATCGATAAAATTTTTCTGGTATCGATATTTAAGCTCCAACGGTCGCTGAATTTTGCTTTTAATGCAAAAATTATCTATACCATTTTATCTAGTATCGATATTGTAATAGTCTATTTTTCAATAATGTCAGAAACAGTGGTTTCGGGACCACAATTTCGATGAGTGAATCCGTAAGTATTATTATTTAATATCTACGAGTCAAGTATTATGATATAGTAAATTTTTATTTGATAATTTTTATTTAATTGGATAATTAGTTAAGTTTGAGTGGTTCGATCTTTAAGTCAAGTGGTTTTGGAAAATGAGGTGTTGGGTCCTTGTTTCCATAAATTGTGTTCGTAAATATTTTTCTTAAATATTTATGGAATCTTATTATAGGTGAATTGAATTTTGGTTTGAAAATTTTAGTGATTAGATGGTTAATTAAGGTTAATGTTAATAATTAGTGATTAATTAAACTAATTTTATTTTCTTAATAAGTTAATTATGTTATAATAAAAGTAAAACATATAAAAAACCATGATCATTTTTATTTTTCATTTTGGAAACCCGAATGCACCACGAAGAGAATTCAAGCTTTCGGCCATCTTTCCTTGCTTTGTATGGTATGAATTTTTTATCAGTTTTAGTAATTTTTATGTTTTTTAGATCATTGCAACTAGGTCCAGCTAACTCGTTTCTCCGTTTTCAAAACTATTAAAGACTTTAAAACTTTCTATTGATGAATCTTAGATTTTTTTTATAGAAATTGGTAAATTTGGAAGCTATGAAATGTTTAAGAACTATTTGATTTAGTAAATTTTGTTAATTTTGTATTTAAGGACTAAATTGTGAATATGTTAAAAGTGACACTAAATTTCTATAATTTTGGATTTTTGATGGATTTAGAAGGACATAATTGAAATTGGAATGAAAAACGAAGCTCAATTGTGAAAATTATGTTTATTTCTGTTTTAAGAACTAAATTGAATAAAATGTAAAAGTTCAGGAAAATTATGTAAAATGAAATTAAAAGATTATAAGCATGGATTTGAGTAGTATAATGAGATTGATATTGATATTTTGAATCTTAACTATTATATAGATCAAGCTGTTGACTTAGGCGAAAAAGGAAATCTGTCGAATAGTCCTTGTTAGCTAAACTGTTACGATTTTGTCAAGTAAGTTCATATAGTATAAATAAATTTAATTTGTTGTTGAATTATATTTGAATGCATATTAATGTTTTATTAATAGTTTGAATTGTAAATGAATTGTTACATAAATTGATAAATTGAGGATATAATTTAATTAAAATGGTTTGATAAGAAATAGAAATGTTAAGGTTAAATCTCGATGAACTTAGTAAAAGTCTTGTACTCGAGGGTACAAGTTGATTTCCGATGGTACCGAGTGTAACACCCCTAAACCATCTTTATTGTTGGATTAGGGTTACAGAACATTATCGTACAAAGTAGAACGTTTAACTCCAATACAGAATAATAATTCAACTTACAATGTAAATAACAATTACACAATTTAATCATGGCAATAATACTCATTTGGGGCTTAAATCGAGCAATTTGGGCCCTAAAAATAAGTTTGAAGTAATTAGGGATCAATTTGAATAAATCAAAAAAATTTGAAAAAAAACATGAAAATTTGTGAAAATAGGGATCAATTTGAATAAATCAAAAAATTTTGAGAAAATATGAGAATTTGTGAAAACAGGGGTCACACGGCCATGTGACATAGCCTAGACCGTGTGACTCTAGACATGGCGGTGTGGCTATCCACAAGCCCGTGTGACTACTCCACACGCTCTTGTGCGCAGACCGTGTAACTCTCTGTGACTGTGTGGCTCAAGATCACGCAGCCATGTCGTGTAACTCTCTATGCCCATGTGAACTCACTTGCACCCAAAATTTTTAAGACACACAGCCATGTCAGTTGGCTGTGTGTGGCACACGGTTATTTGACAGCCCATGTCCTAGGTCGTGTGCTCTATAATTAGCCCCTAAAACAAGCCATTTCAAAACCAAACCTTACCCAACAAGCTGCTCCATTTGTACATACATTCAATAGACCTAAACACACTTCAAACATTCATAAACATACCAATTCAATCAACCTAAATCTTATAACCAATATGCCATTCAAAGGCACCTCATTTCATACCATAACAAAATCAATTAAGAACAAAACTATAATGTCACATCTCAAACAACAAAAATAGGTAAAATAGCTACCTAATGACAACAATTGTCAATCCATTACACCATTCAGATTAAGCTTATCAAAATGACCATTTTCATATAGATTTTAACATGTACAAGCCAACTATACCATATATGCATACAACCATTTACAAAAGTAACCAATACACCACAAAAGCATAAATGACATTAAACCCTACACATGCCATTTATAACCATAGATCAAAATAACCCAAAACTACCAAAGTGATCACGGGATATCGTAATAGGATTCCGACAAATTTCCAACCGATTAAGCTTCTGATGATCTACAAAACAAAGGAAAAACAACCACATAAACATATAAGGCTTAGTTAGTTCGTAAAAGATAAACTTCAACTTACCGAACATCAATTAACAATCCATACAACCATGCTCATTTCATCATTTAACATTAAACTTTCCTATGCACCATAATTCACATGGTTAGTAGAAATCATGAAAATATAACATCTCATATACTAGGAAATAAATTCCATACCTTTCCTTTTCATTACATAACAACTTCCCAATCATTACATTTCATAAATTCATACCCACTTTACCTTTTCAAATGAACATTAGCATTAATAGGTTCTTATACATGCTTTTCCTTCATCCTTTTCTTATACAAGTGTGCCTTTTCATGTAATCGTAACCTTTCCTTTTAATAGTATTCACATGAGTTGTAAAATGGGCCTGCTCACACGAGCTGTGGGTCAGGATGTTAGCTACACAATGCTGCTCACACGAACTGTGGAGAATCCGCAATAAATGCAAGACCTCAGCCATCGATAGGACATTTAAGACCAGTACCTGAAACCGTATAACCCTAATAACATGTCATTTGTATCCTAAGAATTCTTAAGGTTCAAACGTGATTACTTAACCATCAATTGTTCAAAACATCATGATATATCCGAGCCTAATTTATATTCAACATATTATAACAAATAATCAAATCAAGCTATAATTAATAAGATTACAATTCATTCGAACTTAACTCGATACCATGATCATTTTAACAGAGTCAAAAACTAATCCAACACCTTAGATTTGCCTCGATTTAAGTCCACTTGTTGCGTATCTTGATCTAAAAATAATTTCATTCAATAAAGTATTTCAAAAAACCTTAATTATTCAATTCAATCTGTAATTCATATTATCATGAAATTACAAAATTACTCCACCTGTTTTAACTTTTTCACAACTTAGTCCTTAAGCTCATAACTTGAAATTTAACCATTTTTAACCTAAATCCATGATAACCGATTCTTCCCTAAGTTAAATAATCTACATTTTTCCATTATTTCATACAATATACATGGAAATTTTCAATTAAGCAATTTAATCCCTAAACCTTACATTCATAAAAATCCACTAAACAAATTATGGTCATTTAACAACTAAATTTAATTATATTACACCTATCATCACAAACACATTAATTTTATTCATGGAAAAACATCTAACCTTTAACAATTTTCTAAATTAATCCTCGGGCTAAGTAGATTGAGTTAAAATGAACTTAAAAACATAAAAATCATTAAAAACGAGGCTCAAACACATACCATGCAATGAAACAAGTCTAAACGAAACTTCAAACCCCTTCTTCAATGGTATTTTTGGTTGAAACAAGCAAAAAGGAAGAAGATGATATCATTTTAGTGATTTATTTTAGGTTTATTTAATTAATTACACTTTCACCCTTAGCTAATAAACTTATAAAATAACTAAATCATGTCCATCATTGTCCACCACATTTATAAATGGCATAATTACCATAAAAACCCATTAATAAATACTCCTAAAGCCATTTAATCCATATAATTAATAGAACCATCTTTTGCATCTTTTTCAGTTTAGTCCTTTTTAACTAATTAACTAATTAACCAATTAACTTCAACATTTCTTAACAAAATCTTAATATGACTCTAATTTAACCCCATAAACCTTAAATAAATATTAAAATATTTACTCACTTGTCGGAATCGTGGTCCCAAAACCACGATTTTTAACACCATAAAAAACGGGCTGTTACACCGAGCTCCAGCATTTGTTGCTGTAACGCCCCAAAATTTCTATCTTTATTTCTGTGAAATCATGACACAAATATCTGTCTGGTTCAATGGTTAAGTGCTTTGGGTGTGTTTGAGAGGTCTTAAGTTCAAGCTTTATCTTTAGCAATTTTTTTTATTTTTGGAATTAAGCCCTATCTCTATTCAATGGGCTTATATTTAATTACCTGTAATCTCATATCAGAATAAAGCCTACTGGTTCGAGTAGTAAGGGTGTTGGTGTGTTAAAGGTCCTGTGTTCGAATCCCTGCGTTAGCGTAGGTATTAATTTTCTTCTGCTGCCTAGAAGAGTTTCAGTTATTTTGAAAGTCTAAGAGTGGGAGTTAGTGGGAGGAAAATAAGGGATTTAGGGGTTATCAGAATTGACATCTTTTATTTTTGCAAATTTTCTCTCTTCTCCTAAGGAAAAAAAATTGACGTTAATCTCTTGGTCTCTGCCGTTCCTTCTTTTCTTTTCCTTTTGGTTTCAAATTCTGTTTATCGGCCTTCATCTCTATTTATTTTCTCTTTCCTATTCCTGTTTTCGTCACACATTCTAGTAAGTGGGGCTTTGCTATGCTGTAACTTGTGTTTTTCCAATTTTGATTTGGGTTTTACTCATATTTGGGCAGTAGCAAATCAAGGAGTTCATGATTCTTTTTTAGCAAGATAGTAGCTACTTGTTCAGAGTGTTGGGGTAAGTGGTAGGTGTTTGATTTGAGATATGGTTGGTTTCGAGTTTTCAATTTAATCGTGTGTAAAGACTGAATTTGAGTGTTATTTTATCGACTTTTAGGTTTTGGAAGGCTCGGGAGTGGTTTTGCAGCGAAACGATACCAAGTGTGTACCCAGAACGCAAGGAAATGATTTTTGGGCAAAAACTGAAAACCTTACTGTCGACACCACACGACTGTGTGTGACAACACGACCATGTGATCGAAGAAGGCCAGGCCGTGCACAATACACGACCGTGTGATGGCTGGAGTGTGGCCGTGTAGGCCACATGGACGTGTGATAACTGGGCCAGGCCAATCTGGGCGTGTGGGCCATATGGGCAACCCACACGGTCGTGTGGGCCCATTATACTAGAATTATCCAGAGGGTTGCACGAGTTGTCCCAAATGACTGTGGGCCTACTGTAAGGTCGGTAAGGGCTAACAAAACCTTAAACTGTATGATCTATTTGTCTGATATTCTATACTGAGCAGGATAATATATGCATGTTATATTTGTATGTAAGCTTGTAAGCATGGTTAATCTGTATGTTTGAAACTAAATATTCTATTACTGTTATTGGGGTGGGGTATGATTTATGTATTGGAGGAAGTGTTCTGAAAGGCAGATTATGACTAATATCTGGCAGCATAGCTGCATTATATCTGATATGTGCCGCATTGGTACAACGTGGTGTGTAGGGTTGGGTGGGTGTTTTAAACCCCACATGGTGTGTAGGGATGGTCGGAGATGGTGTGTAGAGGATGGGGGTAGGACTCTGTTATCTGATTTGCATATCTTTATCTGAGATAGGCTCAAGCCCGATTCTATATTTGTATCTGATATAGGCCCAGGCCCAAATATGAATCTGTCTGATTTGTGATATTCTATATGTGTACATGTTTATCAATGCTTGGTTACACACTGAGTTTACGTCAACTCACCCCTTTTCTATTTGTCTTTACAGGTAACCACAGTCTTAGGCGGATCAGTGTAGCGGAGGACTCAATGGTGACCACTCGCTGTAAACTGTTTATTTTGCTTTATGTCTTAAATTAAGTTTTGGCATTTAATTTGAGAGTTTGTGTTTTCTAGGACTGTATGGACTATTAACTGTTGGTTTTGGTTTCGCTGTTTGACTTATGCATGCTCTATTAAAGGTTTTCTTTTAAAATGATGGTTTACTAAAACGAAGGTTTCTAAAATAAGAACGGTTTTGCTAAAACATCACAATTTTTCGTAAGCTTCCACTTTATACAATTTTTAAGCAAATGGAGTTACGTTTTGACAATAAATACAGAAACTTAAGAATTGAATAAACGTTTTTGAGTAGTTAAAAACAAATAAGTGTAAATGAACTGAAATGATTTTATGGTGATGACTCAGTTTACAAAACCCTTCCATGTGACATCGCCAGATTCGGCCATAACGTCTAGGCCGGGTTTGGGGTGATACAGTTGCGAAATCGAGGATACATGTGACATAGATTTAGTCTAGACTGGTAATCTATTGTTTTGAAAGGTTTAGCCCAGAATGGTAACCTTACATGTATATACAACCCTGGCCAGGCTATTTACTATGTCGTTAAATGTTTAGCCCAGCGGGTAACCTGACACTAATGTATATGATTAGCTCGGATGAGTATCAAACATTATTTGCACTTGTGTATTGAGTTCTTTTACAAAGTTTCATCTGGTAAAATTATAAATGAAAATATGATGATATATCAAATGATGACAAAGTATGTATATGATTTGGATATAAGATATAAGACAGTTTGAAATGAAAATGTAAACAATTGTGGTTGTATATGTGGTTAAGCTCAAAACCTTATATGTTTAATGAAGTTGTTTGAATCTTGATATATGATGCAAATTAAAAGGTGAATGGGAGCAAAGTGATAAATTAGAATATGAATTCATGTTGTATTTTAAGTTAAATGTAGAGTTTTGCCATTTGAGTTTATGGATATAGATTTGGTTTAAATCTCACTTTATTGATGTTATTTTTGGATGCTATGATAGGTGAAATTGTTTCATATTAATTCATGTATTTGTTAAATGATTAAGGTAAGCAATTCATTTATATTGTATAAGCTTACTAAGTATTTTATAATACTTACCGTGTTATTACTTTTCTATAAATTTTGGACGTTTGGAATGTGTTGATTGGATCAGTGAGAAGCACATACCTTTCATCTTTCGATTCAATAGGCTTTTATCATTTCGAGTTTGGTTATTTGTGACATGTACATAGGTTGGGTTAACTTATGTAAAATAGTGTGAACTTTGATATAGTAGCTTTGTATATAATTTTATGTTTGTGGTTTGATATTTGATGTATGGTAAAAGCTAAGTTTGGTGTTTAGTATGACAATATGCATATGATTTAAATGGTGGCATGAAATGACAAAGTTTGAATGATGTTATGCATATGAATTAGTAAGTGATTGTGTTTTTGGCATTATTGAGTTTGAATATATAAGTATGTGCAAATGGTAGCTTAGTGAATGCTAAATGGTATTGACTAATGTGAAAGACAACTTTAAACTATGATATGTATGTGACCTAGCTTGTGGTATGAAATGGTTAAAAGCTTTAGTGAATTGTATTTGATTTGAGTTAATTAAATTATGGTGCCAACGAGGGCATATTGGTTGTATTTTAAATGATTACAAGAATTGGAGTTTTGGCTCTGAAATGTTTTAGTTTAAGTGCTGATTTGAATGACATAAATTGGAATTATGGGCCACTTGAGGTGTAACGCCCCAATTTTTTTTTTCTTAATTTCAACATTTGTAATTTTGGCATGAATGAGTGTCTGCTTCAGGTGTTATGTGTTCTGGTGTGTGTGAGAGGTCCCAAGTTCAAGTCTCAACGTGGGTAAATTTTGGTATTTTTATGAATAAAGGCCAAACTCTGGTTTGTAGGTTTATAAGTTAAAGTGTGTAAGTGAATAATAGAATGGGTCTGCTGGTCTAGTGGTTAAGTAGAATGTTGGGAGTGTGGATGGACCTGGGTTCGAATCTCAGCGTGAGCATTATTTTTTGGCTAGCACGCCTAAAGAGTTTATGTTTGATTGAAAATCTGACAGTAATGGGAGATGATAGGGGGAATATCAGAAAATTTGGTTAATTTTCCTCTCCTGAACAAAAACAAATTTCGGTTTCTCTCTTCTCTTCCAAAACCTTTGCGCCCCTCTTCCATTCCTTACTGTAATTCTTTTTTTAAATTCAAGTTCTGTAGATCGTTATTCGGCTTTAAGGCTCGCTATTAGTAAGTTTGGATTCTGTTTTGCTAAACGTTCTGCGTTCCTTCTAAGGGGGATTTCCTTTTTGGTTCAAGAATTAATCAATGAGCTATGGGTTATTTTTCGGCTTAGTAGTAACAAGAAATTAGCAGGGCTCGTTAAGTTAAGGCTGTTGATAAGTGATAAACCGTAAAAGTAACATATTTTAACCCCATATTTGGTATGCTTTTGAATGATTTAGCCATTGAATTATGTAAAAAGGTGCTTTTAATCCTTTCTTTTCATGTTTATACTCAGGAAAGCACCCGAGGATAAAAAGAACACAAAATGGGCTTAAAACGGAGTAATTGGGCCTTAGCAAGAAATCAACACAGCCTGGCCCAAAACTTGAACGACCGTGTCTCAACAATTACCTTGAACACAGCCCAACTCACGAGTTACACGGCCGTGCATCATATTATTACCACACACGGGTGTGCGTGGTGACCTACATGGCTGTGCCCAAATATAAAGAATCAAGGCACGAACCAACCCTATAATTACACGGGCGTGTGCCATGGGCGTGCCCCTGCCGCGGGAATAAGCAATTTCACTTAGAATTGGATGCTTGAAGCCAAAGAAACATACTCCTAAGTCTACTCAAACACCCTAATAGAAATTCTACTTGAAGGAGATACTTAGGAGCCAAGTATAGCATCCCAAAGCCTATATAAACAACCCAAGGCAGACATAAAAGAGGAGCTTTTTGGCGAGGCTTTTAGGTCAAGCATTCATCTTTAGGAGTCACTTGAAGATAGCAGTTGATCCATCTCAAGAAGTGAACTCCATTCAAGACGGAGGATCTTTCCTTCAATTCCTTGAGGGGTTTTAGGAGTTCTTATGTTTTGTTTATTCTTTACTTCTGAGATGTTTTCGTATTTAGTTATGCACTAAACTCCTCAGATACCTGAAGGGGATGAAACCTGTGATGGATTTTGTTATTTGATTTCTAAATTTATATGATAAGTACTTGGTTTGTTCTTAATTATGTTGCTTAATTTAATCTGATGTGCTTAGGTGGAGGAGGAATAGAGCCCACCTAAGAGTAGATCTAGCGTAATTGAGCGGAGTTGATCGGGCACCTAGAGATAAGGTTACGAGATTTTGTCGGATTAGGGTGAAACCTAATATGAGAATCCACCGATTTACTGCTTCCTTAGGGGGTTATTATAAGAGAACGAGAGTTCCTGAAACACCCCAAACCCGGCCTAAAAAGCCTAACCGGATTTGGTATGTTCCTCGAGTAAAACTATAGCAAATTATCGTTTTTAAGAAAAACTTGATGATTTTGTAGAAAACAAAGTAACTTAACATTTTAGGTTGAAAAAAATTTGTAAAGTAAAATTTATATCTTTTAAAAACATTATTTGTAGGAGGAATTGATAAGTCAAAAGAAACCACATTTAAGGAAATTATTATATATATATATATATATATATATATATATATATATTAGTTGACAAAACATTTTGAATTATTATTTATCGAAAACCATTTAGTTATTTAATAGTTATTGTTCATGGCAAAATAAAAGAAAATCCAAACACAAAATTAAAGATAGTTTATAGTGGCCTTATTACATAAAATTGGCAAACCCATAATAAAGTCTAAATAATAATAATTAACTTAATAAGTTTAAGTAGGAAAATTTCCAAACTTCATTGTTTGAGCTTTGGCCACCTCGAACTCCTTCTTGATTCGATCCATCGCACTCTGAATTATCCGAAAAGTTATCCCAAAAAATGGGTGAGTTATAAACTCAATGTGCAACACATACATCAAAAAGCCCATTTGATTAAGCCTTTAAGCCCATTAATTACACATATGGCCATAGGCCCATTTAAGTCATATTTGGCCCAAAAGCCCATATCATGGCGGATCGAATAATAATCATTCAATATTACATGGTTATGTACATGAAATGAAATGCAAGCCAGCCCACCTAAATATCCATCCGCTACACACCACCGTACCAACCAACACACCGTGGGGATTACTAAATCGACCCTCCATCCGCTACACACCATCGAAGGCGATTCTTTGCGATCAACATGCACATCGCCCTTATAATATTGTGGCAAAGCCACCAAGCAGATGTGACCAAGTCACCGATCAAGTCTAAATTTCAAATATGTGACCAAGTCACCAGATTCACATATGTGACCAAGTCACCGGATTTCAAATATGTGACCAAGTCACGGAGCCAAATATGTGACCGAAGTCACCAGAATCAAATATGTGACCGAAGTCACTGGAAATGTGGTAAAACCACCAGGATACTTCCTCCTTTATCAAATATACCCATATGCCCATGCACATACATATCAAATCGATTTTCATGCTATTTACCCCACAAATCATAATATAGTCATGCTTATTTCACTTTTATGCATATAGCAAAATGAACAAAATATTGGGGTAAACATACACGAATATCGTATACCAACGAATGGTATCCAAAATCACAATCATATACATGGTCATATAGTCACATTTAAATATATGTAAATCTTATGAGATTTTTAATGCAAGGTTACACACCTAGTGGCGGTGAGAACAATACTCTCTCGCTCGTCAACACCTAATTAATTAACACACTTGATTAGTATAAACTTTAACTAATAAAACTATGTTTATTGATGAGGATCTAAATCCTTACCCTCGGATTCTCGAGCAGCAAGTAATATGTGGTTTTCTCCACTAGATGGATCAAAACCGATATTCCACCAACGTAAAGTGGTTCGGTTGTCCGCACTACTTCAAATAAGCGATCCTCGTTAGCGGAGGGTCCACAACCAGTGGAAAGTCTCTAACCGCCGATCTGACCCTTCGTTTGAAGTTTGATGGTAAAGGAATACCTCCTCTCTTCCAAACACTCGTGGCTCTTTTCTTACCTATCTTGTTGGTCTTAAATCGCCCCTAAAAATACGATCGATTAGTAGTCTATCTAAAGAAATCGATATGATCTAAATTAATAACCTTACCTTGATGATTTGAATGGTCACTTCTTAAGAGTTGTCTACAACAAAGATCTTTGAAAAATCTTTTCAAATGATTGACCTAGGAGAGAAAATAAAAGATCATGATTCTAAATTTGCCAAAGTAAAAAGAAATGATGAAAATGATTGACAAAACCTTACTTTGAGTTCTTCAAGATTGACCTTGAATAAGAAGAAAAGAAGGATTGATGATTCGCTTTAACAAAAGATAAAGGAAAAGATATTGATTTTTAGCATAAATAGTTTGGTTTTCAAAGAAATAAAAGGAGAAAAGAAAATCGAAATAGAAATTGATTCGGTTGACAAAAGAGATGAAAATGATGTTGATTCTCAAAAGAAAAGAGATTGGTTTTGGAACCTATGCACATTCGGCCAAGGGTAAAAATTGAAGAAAAGTGGTTCTTGAACCTTTGTAGTTTTGACAAAGAGGAAGAGAAGAGAGAAATAGGATGAAAAGAAAAGAAAAGGAGAAATGATCAAAGAGAGTAAATGGGTTTGGTTATGGAAGAAATTGAATAAAGAAAAGTTTTTGGTAATGGTCAAGTGAGAAAAGATGAAAGAAAATGCCTTCAAAAGTGGTAATATTTTGGTACCAAAAGAGAGAAAATCTTGAGAGGAAAAGAAGAAAAGAATACCAATTTGGCCAAATATGATAGCCAAAACAAAACAAAGTTTTCACCTAATGCAAAAGATAATTTGGTTTGGAAGAAAGATTTTGGAGAAAGGAGAAAAGATGGACAATTTGCTAGGATTTTTGGCCAACTAGCACCCTAATGGCTACACTAAATTTTCGATCAACCTTAGCCAACATCATCCCCTTTTCCTCCTTGTTTCTTCCCATCATATCCAAAATTTACAAGACAATTAATCACTCCCTTAGCCCTTCATGCCGTCTAGGTTCATGGTCAAATGACCATGAACAAACTCCCAAAACATTGCCCAATATCATGCCTTTTGCCCCTCATCTTATCATCAACTTATGATTCCATACCATAAGTTCCTAGCTTCCTTTTCACATGGTCAAATAGCCAAAATTAAGAGAATACTCATCCACTCTAGAACATTCTTGGCCGACACTAAAGGGAAGGAAACAAAATAAAATCCTCCCTAATGCTAACTAGGAGATTGAACCTCACTCCTCAAGCACACATCCATGCATCTTAACCACCTTGCCAATTACTCAACTTATGCTAGAAACCTCTTGTCATTAATTCTTAAAGCCTAACTTGCTTAGCTCACTCTTAATTATTAGAAATTAAAAGTTTCACTAAACATTCACTTAATTAATGAAGCTTAAATAACCTCCAAAATACACTCAATAATAATTAAGCATGCAACATCATTCAGTTAAGTAGAAAATGCATAACCCCTAATTATCAGGATGTTACTGTTCCACTAATTAGCCTAAGATTAGACGTTATTCACCTCGAGAGAGGGTTTACTATAGGTTAGGGAGTCTCACGATCAAGCTAAGTAAAGAAATCATATGGTTTGGGGAATAAATTATAAGTGAAGTCATAGGTGGATTCTTCCTGAGGGTATCGTCTTTATCAATTGGGTTTTCTTAAAATCTTTCTCCAATTCATTCTTTTGTCTTTGCATTTAGTTTAAGTATTTTGTTAGTTTAATAATCCAATCACTCTATATTTTAGGCTAAATAATAGAAAGAAAGTGAATAGTAGTACTTTTAGGTTCCCTTGGGTTCGATAAGATATTCTTGCCTGAGCTATACTACTGTTCGATAGGTGCACTTGCCTCTATTGTTGTTGCAGTCAGTCTACAGGTTCGATCACTCTTTTATAAATATTAAAACTCGACTGTTTTGACACGATCAAGTTTTTGGCACCGTTGCCGGGGAACATCTAAAATATTAAGAAAGCTCTATTTATATTACTTTAGCCATCATTTTTATTTTTAAATTTCTCTTTTATACATATATTTTTGTTTTTATTTTCTAAATTTCTTTCTTTCTTTTCATATCAGGTACCTCTAGTTTATGACTAGAAGAAATCTGAAAGGACCATTAGAATACAAAAGTGACATTGAGGCTACCGCTTCATGAAATCATGAGAGAAATAAGGCGAGCCCTAGACTATCAAAGAGAAGAACAAAAAGATCCAATCCTCTTGAAGGGATGGACGACAACAATCCACCAAATGTGCAAGAACAAAATGCTCCGCGTACTATGTATGATTATGCTAAACCTAATTTGACAGGAGCAGAATTTAGTATTATTAGGCCCACTATAGCTGCTAATAATTTTGAATTAAAGCCTAACACAATACAAATGATTCAACAATTTGTTCAATTTGATGGTTTGCAGGATGATGATCCAAACACTCATATATCTAATTTTTTAGAATTCTGTGATACCTTCAAAATAAATGGCGTTTCTGACGATGCCATACGTCTTCGATTATTTCCTTTTCCATTAAGGAACAAAGCAAAGTAGTGGTTGAACTCGTTACCACGAGGGTCAATCACCACATGGGATCAAACGATCGAAAAATTTCTTTTAAAATATTTTCCACCAGCTAAAACGGCTAAATTTAGGAATGATATATCTTCTTTTGTGCAGAATGGCGCAGAAACATTATATGATGCATGGGAAAGATATAAGGATCTCCTAAGGAGATGCCCACACCACGGATTACCTTTGTGGCTTCAAGTCCAAACTTTCTACAATGGTGTGAATTCTCCAACTAGGCAAATGGTTGATTCATCAGCCGATGGAACTTTGAACAACAAAACTCCTGAAGCGGCTTACGATTTTATTGAGGAGATGTCGTTGAACACCTATCAATGGCAAATTACAAGGGCTAAACCGACAAAATCGGTGGAGTTTTTAACATAGAGCCTTGATGACAATGTTGTCAACATAAATGGAGTTAATGAATAAAAAGCTTGATAATTTATGTTCTTCACGGTACATCCGGTCATGCAATGCGAAGCGGCGAGAATGTGGCGGTCGAGTACCCACCTTACCAACCAGAGCGAAAATGAGCGGACAAACTATATAGGTAACAATTTCAGATCTAATAATAATCCTTATAGTAACATTTACAATCCATGTTGGAAGAAACACCCACATTTTTGTAGGGAGGACAAGGAAATCAAAAGCGACAACCTCTTCCAAATTACCAAAATCAACCTTATCCAGGAGGAGAAAGCCGAGTCTTGAAGAGATGCTAAAAAGTTCATGGCGGAACACGGATGCTGTCTCCAAAGAAGCGATACAACACTTGATAACCAAGGAATATCGATCAAAGAAATCAAGGAACAAGTCTGGGAAATCACTAGGTCAGTGGGACAAGTCACAAAGCTTGTTTCAGAACGTTAACAAGGACGTATACTAAGCAACACAGAAATAAACCCAAAAGAACAGATACAAGCCATCACATCTCAAGAGGATACAAAGGTAGACCAGCCCACCTCAGTACAAGAAACCAAGGAAGAAACACGTAAAATAGAGGTAGCACAAGAAAAACTGGTAATTAAAGAGTACCACCCTCGAATACCTTATCCCGAAGCATTGAAAAGAGATGATTCAGAGGAATAATTGATAAGTTTCTAAAAATTCTAAAGAAATTACACATTAACTTACCTCTTCTTGAAGCTCTTTTTCGATGCCCAACTCAAGGACATTTTAAGGCGACTCTTAACAAACAAGCATAAAATAGATGAAGAGCACCATGTGGAACTTAACGCAACATGCTCAAAGAATGCTACAAAACCGACTACCACAGAAATTAAAAGATCCAGGGAGTTTTACGATCCCATGTTTAATTGGTAGATTAACTATTGATAATGTGTTAGCTGATTTAGAGGCAAGTATAAATGTCATGCCTTATACACTGTTTAAATGACTAGGTCTAGGGAAGCCCAAACAAACTAGGATGAGTATCGAACTAGCTGATAAAACTGTTAAATTCCTAGGGGCATTATTGAAGACGTTTTAGTAAAAATCGATAAATTCATCTTCCCAGTAGATTTTGTTGTTTTAGACATGAATGATGAAAATTCAATCCCTTTAATTTTAGGAAGACCTTTTCTTGCAACTGCCAAGACTAAAATTGATGTTGCCATAGGAGAACTCATACTTCATGTAGGAGATGAATCAGTCAATCTTCAAGCTCTCGACTCAGCCAGAACCACAGAAGATGAAGGTAAGAAAGTCGTTTCAATAGATAATCAAATTATTCAACCTTCATCGCAGGAAACATCACAAAGCATCAAAATTGAGCCAACACAAAATCGTATGATCAATAATTTAGAAGAGCAGAAGATACACACCAAAGAAAAGCTGGATCCACATGAAATAAAACCTGAGGAACCACCAGAAGAGCTCATAGGGACATCAAATCACTTTAAAATAGAAGATCAAGTCTTTG
Source organism: Gossypium rotundifolium (assembly GCA_025506655.1). Classification (NCBI taxonomy): domain Eukaryota; kingdom Viridiplantae; phylum Streptophyta; class Magnoliopsida; order Malvales; family Malvaceae; genus Gossypium; species Gossypium rotundifolium. The sequence continues at coordinate 157,883,848 of CP106722.1, read as the reverse complement.
TTAGATAAAGTGATCCTTACATCAGTTCAACAAAACTAAAAAGCAGGAAGAAATACTCCTTCAGTGCACGCGATGTTTTCCACACGAAATAGTCGAGGTAAGCAATCCAATATTCAGTAATTTCAAGGTAAAGACTTCTCGACCTAAACTTTGTCACGAAAATAAAACTGTAAATAAGAGGGAAAATATTCAAACCTTTAAACCTCCCTAAATTTTCAAAGCCTAAGACAGTCTAGCTTAAGACTATAAACAAGCGCTTCTCGGGAGGCAACCCGAGCGCTAATACTTTTTATTTCTCAAAATTATTTTTCTTTTCTTTTCTTTTATTTTCTCTCTTCTCTCTCCACAGTTAAAACAAAGATGCAGGCTTCCAGGCCACACGGCCTTACACATGGTCGTGCCGTAGCCATGTGGACCACCAGAACCACCACACTGACAGAGCATAGCTGTGCAAGTCAGTCCAACCACCCCCCAATGTCACGGATCCAACCACCCACATCACGGGCACCGACAAAAATAGCACGACCTTGCCTCACAACCGTGCTAAGATACTGACTTATTTAGTACGGGTAGACCACGTCCGTGCATTCAAACCGTGCTCCTATACGGCTTTTTAGGAACGGGCATACAAACCAACAAAACGGTCGTGGAAGGACAACACACCCTACAACACGGCCGTGCGATACGGCCGTGTAAATCGATACACCTTCGGTACACGGGCATGGGAACGTGCCAAATTTGAAATCTTATTTAAATCCCCACAGCCCGTCCTCTTTGTCCCATCTTCTTCCTTATTCCGTCTTTCTCTTTTCTTTCAAATTTTTCTTCCTATTCATAGAAAAGATCCAAGACACTTGAGCAACATAAAGATCATGCCGAAGAAACGTAAGCATCATCTCCTCAGAGGAGACCTCATCATGAGTTCATGCCAGTAGCTTCACTTAATTGACATGCCAAGGGTCTCGAAACCTTTTCGGTTCTATTTTTCTTTTCTCATTTCCTTTATTTTCCTTATCTTTACGTATTTCCTGCTTAAATTAATTTATTTCATATTAGTTTCTTGGTTTTAGGTTCTAAAGGCTGCTTGGGAATCACGTACCACGGCCTTCGAGGTCACATCCACATCGCGAACCATCCAACAATAAGGACTCATTAGTCCATTAGTATTTTCTTTTAATTTCAGTTTTCTTCTTAGTCTTCTTCATTTTATTTCCTTAATCCTTAATTATATTATTAGTATAATATTATTATTACCTAGATCTCTTGGCTATATCTTCACAAAGCTACCCAATTTCTTCATCTAGCAAATTGCTTTTGGTAGCCACTCCAAGAACCTATAGAAAACACTATCACCGCCACCAAAGATGCCGGGATCATCCAGATTTCAGGGAGTATTACTTTCCCCACTTATCTTTTTGATTTGGCACATAAATTTCATTATCTATCTTTGTACATTGAGGGCAATGTACATCTTAAGTGTAGGGGTAATAGTGCCTAACTTTTTGCATAATTCTCAAAACCCTGAAATTAGTCTTGATCTTAAGTATTTTTCTCATATTATTAATTAGGATGAAATTTCTAATGATTTATGATTTTTATTGATATGTTTTAGAATAAGTCTTAGCTAATTATGCATTGATAATTAAATTTGAAGAATACTAGAGAATCGAGCATGATAAGTCTACTTTCTAAAAATTAAAATTGATAGGTTGTTGAACCTAATTTGAGTATTACCTTGAAATTTGGAATTTATAAGGATTGATGTCAAAAACACCCATAATTTTTGTGAGATTTTGAGTCTTATAGAGCATATTTTCTTTTTCGTGCTCACTTTATTGATTATGAGTGTGTCAACTTTGAACTATTATTCTAGAACTTGCCTCGTTTATACATGTCGAGACCACACTTTTGATTTGATATACTGAGATGATAAAGGCACCTAGGTTTTAACCCATTCATACTACTAAAAAGCCTACCCACATAATTAACCCTTAGTGAACCCCGTGGAATCCTAACAACCTTTTTATTGACTCACCCACTAATATTAACCCAAAATCCCTTTGTATTTGTTATCAACATTCCTTTGACTACCCCTTTATGGAGAATTGATTTGATCAATTGCTGAATTAGGTTATTTCAAAGTTCCTTCTATTATGTTTATTTTAGTTTGTTCTTAAAAAAAAATCCAAGTATAGTCAATATTAGTAGTATAATAAAATAGCTTAGAGCATTTAAAACTCCAATTGTTAAAGAAAAAGCTCGTATTATAGTATTTTCAAAATTTGAGTGATGAAAATACTCTTATAGATACTGTTAGCTTTTCATTCGATGTAAATATTCATATTTAGTTCATTATTTTTAGATTAGGTAATTAGTCAATTCAATCTCGATTCTAAACCTCTAGTTTAGCCTGTATCCACACCTTTTAACCCTAGCCCCGTTACAACCTTGATTAAAGACCTTTTGATTTGTGTATCATATCATATATAGTGGTGGAGATTTGATTTTCAGGCGAGTCTATGGGATTAACTTTTTAGGTTCGACTTAGAGTGCTTATTCTTGAACCTTAAACACCTTTGAGTGATTTGAGTGAATCTTTTGTGAGGATGTCAGCCCTTGTCGATTTTGAATTAAAGGTAAGCACTTAGATAATGGGAGGCACCTATGTTTTCATCCTATAAAGGTATGACTTATCGTAATTGAATCTTTAGGGTTCTTTGAGTTGAACTATCCATGTATAAATTATCTATGAATTATGATGAGACATTGTCGATAGGAATTATGAATTATGGAAAGTTCGTTTTAATTGTAAGTTGAGAATTTTGCTTGAGGACAAGCAAAGGCTTAAGTGTGGGGGTATTTGATAAACCGTAAAAGTAACATATTTTAACCCCATATTTGGTATGCTTTTGGATGATTTAGCCCTTGAATTATGTAAAAAGGTGCTTTTAATCCTTTCTTTTCATGCTTATACTTAGGAAAGCACCCGAGAATAAAAAGAATACAAAACAGGCTTAAAACGGATTAATTGGGCCTTAACAAGAAATCAACACGGCCTAGCCCGAAACCTACACGATCGCGTCTTGACAATTACCTTGAACACGGCCCAACTCACGAGTTACGCGGTCGTGCATCATCTCATTACCACACACGGGCGTGCCTGGTGATCTACATGGCCGTGCCCAAATCGACAGAATCAAGGAACGGCCCAACCCTGTAATTACACGAGCGTGTGCCATGGGCGTGCCCCTGCCTCGTGAATGAGCAATTTCACTTAGAATTGGATGCTTGAGGCCAAAGAAACATACTCCTAATTCTACTCAAACACCCTAATAGTAATTCTACTTGAAGGAGATACTTAGGAGCCAAGTATAGCATCCCAAAGCCTATATAAACAACCCAAGGCAGACATAAAAGAGGAGCTTTTTGGCAGAGGCTTTTAGGCCGAAGCATTCATCTTTTAGGGAGCCACTTGAAGATAGCCAGTTGATCCATCTCAAGAAGTCGGAACTCCATTCAAGACGGAGGATCTCTCCTTCAATTCCTTCAGGGGGTTTTAGGGAGTTCTTATGTTTTGTTTATTCTTTACTTCTGAGATGTTTTTTTTACTTAGTTATGCACTAAACCCCTCAGATACCTAAAGGGGATGAAACCTAAGATGGATTTTGTTATTTGATTTCTAAATTTATATGATAAGTACTTGGTTTGTTCTTAATTATGTTGCTTAATTTAATCTAATGTGCTTAGGTGGAGGAGGAATAGACCCCGCCTAAGAGTAGATCTAGCGTAATTGAGCGGAGTTGATCGGGCAACTAGAGATAGGGTTACGATATTTTGCCAGATTAGGGTGAAACCTAATATAGGAATCCATTGATCAATTTACTACTTCCTTAGGGGGTTATTATAAGAGAATGAGAGTTCCACTAATTAACCTAACATTAGACGTTATTCACCTCGAGAGAGGGTTTAATATAGGTTAGGGAGTCTCACGGATCAAGCTAAGTAAAGAAATCATATGATTTGGGGAATAAATTATAAGTGAAGTCATAGGTGGATTCTTCTTGAGGGTATCGTCTTTATCAACTGAGTTTTCTTAAAGTCTTTCTCCAATTCATTCTTTTGTCTTTGCATTTAGTTTAAGTATTTTGTTAGTTTAATAATCCAATCACTCTATATTTTAGACTAAATAATAGAAAGAAAGTGAGTAGTAGTACTTTTAGGTTCCCTTGGGTTAGATAAGATATTCTTGCTTGAGCTATACTCTTTGTTCGATAGGTGCACTTGCCTCTATTGTTGTCATGATCAATCTGAGTTCGATCACTCTTTTATAAATATTAAAACTCGACTGTTTTGACATGATTGGTAACTTTTCGAGAATTTTCTGTTCGTGATAAGTCAGATTAAGTGACTGAAATTGGGCTTGCAATTGTTGAATATAGGCTTCGGGGTGCTCGGGAGTGGTTACACGTCGAAATCAAACCAGGTGTGTACCTGAAAACATAGAAAACAAGGTTTCAGTGAAAACTGAAAACCATTCTATCGAAGCCACACGGGCATGTGGTCGCCCGTGTGGTAGGCCGTGTACAAGACTGTTAGTCACCACACGGCCGTGTAATCAATGAGCCATGCCGTGCGCAAGCGTCACGGCCGTCACGATACACGGGCTCGACCAATTGGGTCGTGTGGGCCACACGAGCGTGTGGGATTCTGGGCCAGGCCATGTGATCGACACGGGCAAGGCTAATTTGGGTCGTGTGGGCGCACAGGCGTGTGGTCCTACACGTGCAAGCCACATAGGCGTGTGAACCCATTTTTCTGTGATGTTCTGTAAGGTTGCACGGGTCGCCCTAGTCGACTGTGGGCCTACCGTAGGGTCGGTAAGCTTTACCTAAACCCCTAATTATGTGACTTGACTTTTTAATTTCTGTACCGAGCATGAATTCTGATATCTGAATGTATGAATTGTGTTTGCATAAAAGCATGACATTTTATGTATGTTGCATTGCATCGTGGTAGGTTGATGATTCGGAGGAAGTATCTGGAAGGCTCTCAAGCCTATTATTTGGTAGCCCAGCTACAACTTTTTGATTATGTGTCGTATTCGGTACAACATGGTGTGTAGGGATGGGTGAGTTGATTTTATCCCCACATGGTGTGTAGGGTTGGACAGAGTTGGTGTGTAGAGGCTGGTGGGTAGGATTCTGATTTCTATATATTCTGTCTAAAAGGGGCTAGGGCCCGATAATATGTCTATTTCTGTATCTAAGTGGGCTAAAGTCCACACCGTTTCGGTAATGGGCTCAGACCTGAACTGTGAATATATATTTTTTATGGGGATTACACACTGAGTTTACGAAAACTCATCCTTTTCTGTTTAATCTGTTCAGGTAATCCCCAGCAGTAGGTGGATCAGTGCGGCTGAGAACTCGACGGTGACCACGGTTCTGGACACTTAATTATGGTTTATTTATTTATTTTTAATTATGATTTGGTTATAATTGGGTAAATTTTCATGTAATAAGGCCTTTATGGGAGTGTTGTTTAAAATTTGGGATTTTATTTATAAACTGCTAGCAGTAGGACAAAACGTGAGTTTTCAAAATAAACAAAGATTTTATCAAAATACGTACAACTTTGCAAATCGTTTTAAAGGCTTCCACAACGTATAAGGTTTGAAAATGGATAACGAATAAATACACAACAAGTTTTGACGATAATCGAAAATACCTTAAAATGGTTTTAACTCAGTTACGATTTCCAAACAACTATCATGTGACATCGCCAGATTCGGCCATAACGTCCTGGCTGGGCTTGGGATGTTACATTTATTGGTATAGAGCCAGGTTGCAAAACTCGACTGTGGATTGGGTTTTTAAAATGGGTTTTTCGGAATGATTTTTTTAAATAATTCAAAATATTTTTGAAATAAGTATGTAGTACACCGAGTCTCCAGCACCGATCCTATAAGTGTTCTGAATTTTGTTTAAATTTTTCTAAAATACTACTTGCATGCTTGAAACAACCTTAGGTAGTATACTGTACTGAAACACTTAAGATAGTGTAAACTAAAAACTATAGCGAAATTGAAAATTATAGTAAAACTGCGAATCGCGATAACGAACTCTGAACTTTTAATACTATTCTGCATAAAACATTTGCTAATAAATATTGGAACTATAAATAATGCACAAAACTGTTAATACAAATAAACTCTAAATTTACAATGAGTGCACGAGGTATTCGTGGACGGGGTACAAGAGGCCGTGGTAGAGGCCATAGAGGGGCTCGAGCTAGGTCCTCGTCATCTGAGAATCTGCCCTATCTGGATATGAGCGAGACGCCAAACTCACCTTCTATAGAGATTGAGTCTCGAGATCACATGGCTGGGGATGACGCATTGTCCCAGGCTATTGCTGAGGATATTAGAGAGGGTTGCTAGGCCCAACACTGGATCTGGAGGCCATGGATCGGTTACGGAATAACTCCGGTCCAATGGGACTGAGTTATTCATAGGCATCTGTGGAGTCACCCCTAGAGTGGCTGAGTATTGGATGGAGGCCATGAAAAGAATTATGGTTGATTTAGATTTTACTGCTGAGCAAAAGCTTAAGGGGGCTATTTTCCTACTTTGCAACAGAGCCTAACAGTGGTGGCTAACTGTTAAGGAGGGCACTCAGCTCGACCGTCAGAATTGGGACTACTTTAAGACGACTTTTTAGAGCAAGTATATGGGAGCCAGCTACATCGATGCTAGGAGGTGTGAGTTTCTTAATCTTACCCAGAGAGACCGTTTAGTGGCCGAGTATGAGGCCAAGTTTCTAAGACTGAGCCATTATGCCCTGGGCATGATGGCGACTGAGTATGAGCGTTGTATCTAGTTTGAGGATAGACTCAGGGACAACCTATGGGTTCTAATAGCTCCGCAGATGGAGCGTGATTTTTCTGCTCTGGTAGATAAGGCGAAGATCGTCGAGGAGGTTAGAGCGTCAGAACCGAGAGAAAGAAAAAATAAGAGGGAATCGGAGCCCTCGAATTCTGGGATGAGACCTAAGAAAAAGGCAAGATCTGATGGGCCAGTGAGAGTTGGGTCTCTCGTTGCACCTGCTAGGGTGGCACTGTGGTAGACGCTATTTGAGCAAGTGTTGGAGGACGACTGGGGCATGTTTAAGATGCGGGTCGGTTGAGCATCGTGTTAGGGACTGTCCGCTGAGAACTGATCAGATGCAAGCTGTTGGTACTGGTACGACGCAGTCGCCGAGAGGAGCTCAACAGCCACCTAAGAGCCGAGGTCAGGCCAAGGATGGTAATGGCATGGGCTGAGAACAGAGATTACCGAGCAAAGGTGCGAGACCGACTGAGGCGAGGTAGCCTGCACTGGTTTATGCTGCACATTGTTGAGAGGATGGTGATGCTCTGGACGTCATTACGAGTACGTTCTTAATTTTTGATGTACCATACATTGCATTGATAGACATAGGCTCTACACACTCTTACGTAGCTAACTTTATGTCTGAAACTTTACGGATTCCAATTGAGAGTACTTCAAGTGAGATAACTGTTATGAGTCCATTGGGGTAATATATTTGGGTTAGTAAATTATAAAGATACGTCTTGCTAGAGGTTCAAGGGACAGTATTTTTGGCTGATTTGATGGAGTTTCCATTTAGGGAGTTCGATTTGATTCTGGGAATTGACTGGTTGGTCAAGTATCAGGTAAGTCTAGACTGTGTTACAAAAAGGGTTAATTTGAGAACCAAGGAGGATAGCGAGGTAGTGGTGATTGGGGAACGTCGGGATTATCTCGCGAATGTGATTTCTACATTGGTGGCAGAAAATTTGATACGAAAAGGATGTGAGGCATTCTTGGCCTACATCAGTGTTTTGAATTTTGAGGACTCTTCGGTTAAAGACATCAGAATCGCAAGAGAATTTTAGATTTTTTCCTGAGGAACTATCGAGTTTTCCTCCGAATCGAGAAGTGGAGTTTGGGATTAAGCTCTTCCCTGGTACAGCTCTAGTGTCCATCACACCGTATAGAATGGCACTGAAGGTACTTGTGGAGCTTAAGGCTCAGATTCAAGAGTTATTGGATCGTGGGTTCATCTGCCCTAGTGTGTCCCCATAGGGTGCACCTATGCTATTTGTGAAAAAGAAGGATGGATCCATGCGTATGTGTATCGACTATCGCCAATTGAATAAGTTGACCATTAAGAATAAGTACCCACTATCGAGAATAGATAATTTATTTGACCAATTCAAAGGGGCTTCTTTGTTCTCCACGATTGATCTGTGATCGAGATACCATCAACTGAAGGTTTAGGAGACTGACGTGCATAAGATGACATTTAGGACTCAATACAGTCATTACGAGTTCCTAATAATGCCATTTGGACTGACGAATACACCAGTAGTTTTTATGGATTTGATGAACCGAGTGTTCCAGCCCTATCTGGATCGATTTGTGGTAATCTTTATTGATGACATTCTGGTGTATTCGAAGACTGAAGTCGGACACGATGAGCATCTTCGAGTGGTATTCCAGACACTTCACGAGAAATAGTTGTATGCAAATTTTAGTAAGTGCGAGTTCTGGCTCCGAAAGGTAACTTTTTAGGGCATGTGGTTTCTGTGGAGGGGATTCGTGTTGATCCTCGTAAGATTGAGGCTGTGTTGGAGTGGAAACAATCGAAGAATGTGCCTGAGATCCGTAGCTTTCTAGGGCTGGCGAGTTATTATCGACGCTTCGTAGAAGGGTTATCTTTGATCCCATCACCATTGACTACGCTACTGCGTAAGGAAGTTCTTTTTGTCTGGACTGATAAGTAACAAGAGAGCTTCGAGAAGCTCAAATCTGTTTTGACACAATCTCTGGTTCTGATAAGCCTGAATCTGGGAGTATTTTGTGGTATACAGTGATGCGTCACATGTGGGTCTGGGTTGTGTTCTGATGTAGGATGGTAAGGTGGTAACTTATTCGTCAAGTCAGCTCAAGACGCATGAGGCTAATTACCCTATGCATGATTAGGAGTTGGCAGCAGTAGTCTTCACTCTAAAAATTTGGAAGCACTATCTGTATGGTGAGAAGTGTACTATCTACACTGATCACAAAAGCCTCAAGTATCTCCTCACCCAGAAGGAGTTAAACCTTAGGCAGCATAGATGGGTTGAACTGCTTAAGGACTATGCTTGCACCATCGGGTACCACCTTGGTAAGGCTAATATGGTGGCAGATGCTTTGAGCTGTAGGGCTTTGACTGATCTGAGAGTGATGTTCGCTTAACTCAGTTTATTCGACGATGGGAGTCTATTAGCAGAGCTTCAGGTTAAGCCTACGTGGATTGATCAGATCAGAGGTAAACAGATGGGGGAAAAGTCTCTCGAGTTGAGGTTCTGTCAGGTTGAGAATGGGGATACTACAAATTTGAAATTAACAGTGATGGATACTTTATTTCCACGATTGGATCTGTGTACCGAATGATGAGGATTTGAGACAGTCGATTTTGATGGAGGTGCATTGTAGCCCTTATTCTATGCATCTCAGCGGGAATAAGATGTATCGAGATTTACGAGAGTTATATTGGTGGCCAGGGTTGAAGCGTGAGGTTACAGATTTTTTTGCTCGCTGTTTGACTTGTCAGCAGGTTAAGGCTGAGCATCAGTTGCCTTCGGGGTTGCTACAGTTGGTAAAGATACCAATGTGGAAATGGGAGCGAGTAACTATGTACTTCGTTAGTGGGTTACCTTTAACACCCACTAAGAAGGATTCTGTCTGGGTCATCGTGGATCGATTGACCAAATCTGCTCATTTCATTCTAGCCAGGGTGGACTTTTCACTCTAGAAATTGGCTAAGCTCTATGTATCTGAAATAGTAAGATTGTATGGGGTTCCTATCTCGATTATTTTCAATAGGGATCCTCGCTTCACGTCTCGATTCTGAAAGAAATTGCATAAAGCTCTGGGTTTGAGATTGGACTTCAATACTGCTTTCCATCCTCAGACAAATGGTCAATCAGAGAGCGTGATTCAAGTACTGGAGGATATGTTGAGGAGCTATGTTATAGATTTCTGAGGCAATTGGGAGGAGTATTTACCGTTGGCAGAGTTCGCCTATAACAACGCTATCAGGCTAGCATCCAGATGGCACCATATGAGGCCCTATATGGTCGTAAGTGTCGCACTCTCTTATGTTGGACTGAGTTAGGGGAGCGACGTGTTCTGGGTCCGGATTTGGTTTTCGAAACTGAAGATAAGGTCCCATTGATTTGGGATTAACTGAAACGACATCTGATATGCAGAAATCTTACGCTGATCTGAAGAGAAAGGATATTGAGTATTCCGTGGGGGACTTAGTCTTTCTCAAGGTCTCGCCATGGAAGAAGGTCTTGAGGTTCGGTTGCAAGGGTAAGTTAAACCCTCGATTTATTAGGCCGTACCATATTCTGAAGCAAGTGGGGCCAGTTGCGTATCAATTGGAGCTTCCTCTAAAGTTGGATCGCATTCATGATGTGTTCCACGTCTGAATGCTGTGACACTATCGCTCTAATCCCACGCATGTTATTCCAATTGAGGACATCGAGGATAGACTAGATATGACATTTGAGGAAGAGCCAGTTCAGATTTTGGAGCGCGACGTTAAGGTTCTATGAGGAAATCTATCCCCTTAGTGAAGGTGCTATGGCAGAATCATAGCACTGAGGAGGCCACTTGGGAGCAGGAGGATTCGATGTGTCAATAGTATTCTCACCTCTTCTGATCAAGTAAAATTTTGAGGATGAAATTTTCTTTTAGGAGGTAGAGTTGTAACGCCCCAATTTTTTATTAATTTTAGCTTTTGTAATTTTGGCATGAATGAATGTCTGCTTCAGTGGTTATGTGTTCTGGGTGTGCATGTGAGGTCCCAAGTTCAAGTCTCAACTTGGGTAAATTTTGGTATTTTTATAAATAAAGCTCAAACTCTGGTTAGTAGGCTTATAAGTTAAAGTGTGTAAGTAAATAACAGAATGGGCCTGCTGGTCTAGTAGTTAAGTGGAGTGTTGGGAGTGTGGATGGCCCTAAGTTCGAATCTCGGCCTGAGCATTATTTTTTGGCTATCACGCCCAAAGAGTTTGTGTTTGATTGAAAATCTGATAGTAAGGGGAGATGATAGGGGGAATATTAGAAAATCTGGTTAGTTTTCCTCTCCTTAACAAAAATAAATTTCGGTTTCTCCCTTCTCCTCCAAAACTTTTTCTGTCACCCTATTCCATTCCTTACTGTCATTCTTTTTAAATTCAAGTTCTCTGGATAATTATTCGGCTTTAAGGCTCGCTATTGGTAAGTTTGGATTTTGTTTTGCTAAACATTCTGTGTTCCTTCTAAGGGAGATTTCCTTTTTGGTTTAGGAATTAATCAAGGAGCTGTGGGCTATTTTTCGGCTTAGTAGCAACAAGAAATTAGCAGGGCTTGTTAAGGTAAGACTGTTGGTAAGTTTTCGAGAATTCCCTGTTCATGATAATTCGAATTAAGTGACTAAAATTGGGCTTGCAATTGTTGAATATAGGTTTGGAGTGCTCGGGAGTGATTACCCATCAAAATCAAACCAGGTGTGTACCTGAAAACGCAGAAAATAAGGTTTCGACAAAAGTCGAAAACCATTCTGTCGACACCACACAGGCGTGTGGTTGCCCGTGTGGTAGGCCATGTGTAAGGCAGTTAGTCACCAAACTGCTGTGTAATCAACGAGCCAGGCCGTACGTGAGCGACACGGCCGTGTGATGGCTGGGCAAGGTCGTGTGCGACACACGGGTTCAACTAATTGGGCCGTGTGGGGCCACACGAGTGAACCACACGGGCGTGTGAGATTCTAGTCTAGGCTGTTTGATCCACACGGCCAAGGCCAATTTGGGCCGTGTGGGTCCACACGGGCATGCCACATGGGCATTTGAGCCCATTTTTCCTATGATGTTCTGTAAGGTTGCACAGGTCACCCTAGTCGACTGTGGGCCTAACGTAGGGTCGGTAAGCTTTACTTAAACCCCTAATTATGTGACTTGACTTTTGATTTCTGTACCGAGCATGGATTTTGATATCTGAATGTATGAACTGTGTTTGCATAATAGCATGACATTTTATGTATGTTGCATTGCATCGGGGTGGGTTGATGATTCGGAGGAAGTATTTGAGAGGCTCTCAAGCCCGTTATCTGTCAGCCCAGCTATAACTCTCTGATTATATGCCGCATTCGGTACAGCATGGTATGTAGGACTGGGTGGGTTGATTTTATCCCCACATGGTGTGTAGGGTTGGACGGAGTTGGTTTGTAGAGGCTGGTGGGTAGGACTCTGATTTCTGTATATTCTGTCTAAAATAGGCTAAGGCTCGATAATATGTCTGTTTCTGTATTTGAGTGGGCTAAAGTCCACACCATTTTGGTAATGGGATCAGACTCAAACTGTGAATATATGTCTGTTATTTGATATTCTGTGTGTATGTTTTCTATGGGGTTACACACTGAGTTTGCGAAAACTCACCCTTTTCTGTTTAATCTGTTCAGGTAATCCCCAATAGTAGATGGATCGGTGCGGCAGAGAATTCGACGGTGACCATGGTTCTGGACACTAAATTATGATTTATTTATTTATTTTTAATTATGATTTGGTTATAATTGGATAAATTTTCATGTAATAAGGCCTTTATGGGAGTGTTGTTTAAAATTTGGGATTTTATTTATAAACTACTAGCAGTAGGGCAAAATACGAGTTTTCAAAATAAACAAAGGTTTTATCAAAATATGTATGACTTTGTAAATCGTGTTAAAAGCTTTCGCTACGTATAAGGTTTGAAAATGGATAACGAATAAATACACTACAAGTTTTGACGATAACGAAGAAACCTTAAAATGGTTTTAACTCAGTTACAATTTCCAAAACACTATCATTTGACATCGCCAGATCCGACCATAAAGTCCAGGCCGGGCTTGGGGTGTTACATGAGGAAATGGTATGAAAGCTTGCTCAAATAGGTTATTTAAGCTGCACACGGCTGTGTGTCACACATGGGTGGTTGACACAGCCGTGTGTGCCACTCGTTTATGGTATTTTTAGTTTACACGGCCACAGTGAGTTACACGGCTTTGCAACATAGCCATGTGACCCTGAGTTAAATGGGCACAGATTGTTACATGGTTTGAGGACACGGGTGTGTGGCGTTGCACCACACGGCTTCAAGCTGTTATATAACTTGGCCACACGATCGAGTGACCCCTATTTTTCATTTATGCCTTTTATTTTGTAAATGTTTTAGATTGTCCCGATTTAGTTCCAAACTTGCTCAAAGGCTTTCGTAAGCCCGATTAAGACTTGTTTTTGATTGTAATGCATGTTTAACTTGGAATTAACTTATATTTATGGATTATTGAGTATTATTGACTTGTGAATGTTTCTATTTACTATTGTAGCATCTTATAGTTTCGATCCAACGCTTGGACCGATACAGGGTGTTACATTTAGTGGTATTAGAGCTACGATTTAATTAATTCTAGGACTGAACATAGCATTTATTGAATCTAGAAATACATGCCACAATAACCTGTACTTTTATGTGATACTTTTGATCCGATCTAAGTATGTTTTCTTATAGATTTGTGTTGTCAGCCAAGTTTAACCGTGTCGTGCCTGATAAAGTTGATAGTAATGTTTTGGAATTTGAATAGGAAACAAATCCCTGTCTGCTAGTTTCGTAAATGTTTGAAAATGATATGAAAATGCTTTGTTCGGCATAATGCATCAGTAGTCTTAAAGTTTTTACAAGTCAATTCCGTGACTCGACAACCTCTACCCCCAATCGTGTCTTCTTTGATATTCCATTGTCCTCAGAATATTAATACAATAAATTATTTTAAAATTCTGATTGATTAATTGGTTAAGCATGAGACAGAGATACATTAGTAATACCTGAAACTTATGCACCTTTCCAAAATTATATCGATCAAGTTAGAGAAGAGGCCACTAATCTTGATGATATTACGGGTACATTTTCTTCATTTGCTATTTTTATACAAATTGTGATTAATTCTAGAGTAATGCATTCTTAATTTTGAATTGTTTTAATAACTGAAGAGATTATGCCAATAGAGTTGGTGATTGTTATATTAGAATAAAAATTTGTTAGATCAATATGTTTGTGCTAGTAGCATATTTCACTGAGAATTTGAGGTTGTGAAATTCTTGTCGAGTTGATGTCATTAACATTTGATGATTTTGATGTAATATTTGATATGAATTGATTGATTTTATATGATGTTGTGATTGATTGTAGATAGATACAGACTGTACTTAAGTGTCAGAGAGAGAAATCAATAAATGTTGAGATTGACAGAATTGACTGTGCGAAAGATAGCATGTTAGTGTTAACGATCCATGAAATGATTAGAAAAAGATTGTGAATTGTATTTTGTTTGTATCCTAGATAACGAAATGTCAGAATTGAAGATTAATTAGGTACATATGATTAAAGAATTTATTGATATATTTCTAGAAGAATTATTTAGATTATCACCCATAAGAGAAAATGAGTTTATAGCTGACATGACACTCAAAACTGCTTAAATTTTTATTGCTTTGTATAGAATAATATTATCCGAATTTTAAGAATCGTAGGCATTTTTGAAATAATATTTTGAGAGAAGACTTGTTCAACTAAATATTTAATCTAGGAAAAATGATACTGTGCTTATAAATAAAAAGATGGGATTTTGAAAACAGTGTATAGATTGTCAACAGCAAATTGGAGACATCATTGGGATTGTTCAGTCACTTTATATATTTAATAGATAGAAGCTTCTAGCTGTGTCTGATCAGATTTGTTGCTATGTTATTAATTATATTTAATTTATGTGAGGAATGAAAATTGAACATTATCATCGTTGAAGAACAAAGTTACAGATCTTACAAGAGAAATAAGTGTATGTGAAGTCCATCAAATGTGAATTATGATATCGAGAAGTTGTTTTCTAAACCTTTTAATAACACCTGAAGATATCTGAGTTAATTCATATGAACTCCTGATAACTGTAAACTAAGAAATTTCTGGGAAATATAACATAATTGCGTAGTTCTCTGGGATTTACAATATATTGTAGATGATTTGTTTAAGTTTTTTTATGATAGCTCTATCATTGATGAGGTTGTTGTAGATAAATGTCAGTTTTGTTCGGTTGAATAAATACTAGAAGAGTTTTGAATAGTTGAAAGATATATTAACAGAATTTCCAAAATTGAATCGAGCTAGTGCAAATGTCTAGACTAATTGAAATATTATGATCAGTTGATTGACTATCACTCGAGTAAAGCTATTATTGTAATCGATGCCTTGAGTCGAAAAACTTTATACACATTGGGAACATTGAACACTTAGTTGACTTATAGTTAAATGGTTCTATTAATGAAAAATTAAGGGTTAAACCCCTGTTCCTTCAGAGAATTCGTAGGATACAAAGAGATTATTTGAATTTGAAAGTTAAACAAGAACAAATTTAGGATGGTCAGAGTAGTGATTGTAGTGTTGGAAGTGATGATAATTTGCACTTCAGAAACCGAATTTGTGTATTGAACTATTCTAAGGTTAAAAGAGATAGTCTATGGAAAGCCCATAGCATCATTATTTGATACATCTGGGTGGTAACAAAATTTATAAGTCAAAAATGAAATGATAAATACTTAAATTTGTATCGAGATATTTGGTATGTCAACAAGTAAAAGTCAAGTGTCCGATTTTTTCAGGTTGGCTATAGTCTATTAAGATCCACGAGTAAAAATGGAAATGTGTTATGATGGATTTGAAATTAGGACTATCAATATCTCTAAAAAAGAAAGATTCAATCTGAGTAAAAATTGCCAGGTTATCAAAAACAACTCATTTTATTTCAGTCTGAATAGATTATTCACTTGAGAAGCAAGCTGAGTTATACATCTCTGAGGTTGTTAGATTGCATGACATGCCATTATATATTATTTTGACCATTATCCGAGGTTTAATTCTAGGCTGGTGATTCTAGAAGATAACTACAGTGTTGTATAAAAAAATTTCCACCATCAACAGAGTTTGCATTTGATGATAGTTATCAATGTAGTATTAAAATGACACTACGAGACTCTATGTATCAGTGTAGTATTAAAATGACACTACGAGACTCTAAGTACTAATCAGAATTGAATGATAAGAATTTGGCAAGAACTGATTTGTTAAATGAAACAAAAAAAAGGGTTCAATTATGGATATTGTTTGGAAGCTATCTCTGTTTGTCAAAAATTGTATACCAATATGAAAAAAGAAGATATTGAGTTTCAGACTAATAACAGAGTATTTTTGAAAGGTTTTCTATGAAAGAAGGTATTTTGATTCAGCAGAAAAGGAAAGCTTAGTTTGAGTATTTCTGAAAGTCTTTCCATGTGTGCTACTACACATTCATGGTGATTTTTAGGTTACACGGCCACAGTGAGTTACATGGCCTAGCGACACGGCTATGTGACCTTTAGTTACACGGACATAGATTATTACACGGTTTAAGGACATGGGCGTGTGGCCTTGCACCACACGGCTTTAGGCTGTCAAATGGTTGTATGACCATTGTTTTGTATTTATGCTTGTTATTATGTAAATGTTTTAGATTGGTCCTTATTTAGTTCCGAACTTTCTTAAAGGCTTTCGTAAGCTTGATTAAGACTTAGTATTGATTGTAATGCATGTTTAACATGGAATTAACTTGTATTTATTGATTATTGAGTATTATTGAATAAATTGCTTGTGAATATTTTAGTTTACTGTTGTAGCATCCTATAGCTCAGGTTCGGCGACTAGATCGGGTATAAGGTGTTAAAGATGCTCGTTGTTGCAGGTGAATTAAATGCACTGATTTTCACATCCCTAATAGCCCTATTCATATCTCCAACAACCACAACAGTTGGAAATGAATTAAGAGGTATAAATACAAGCTTCCAAAGATCCTACAACAATAAGAGAGAATATTCAAGCTTAAAAATCAATCAAACAACCTTTCTGCTAAAATTTTCTATAATTTTCTTTCATACACTTGTAAGCTTCACTGTTTTTCTATCAGCTCAAGTGTTCTTCTTTGTAATTGAGCTTAATTTGAAAACTCATTGATCTTGTAAGGATTATTTATTTGTTTGCTTTTTCATATCTTTTTGAGAGGGTTTGTGTCTTAAGGTTTGGGGTAGAAACCTTAAGGGAGTTTGTAAAGTTAAACATTGTCCTCAAATGTTATCAAATTAGTGAATTCAGGGAAATCCTTAGTTGTGGAAAACTAAGGTAGTGGAGTAGGCAATTGGGGCCAAACCACTATAAATCGAAGTGTTTATTGTCTTCATCCTTTTCTTAGCAACCACAAATTTTTAAAAGGCCATTTCACCCCCTCTTGATGATTTCAAGTTGAATTATCGATCTAATAGATAGTCTTTTTGATATCTTAAACTAAAATGTGTCTATTAAAGTTCAATATACATTGCTAGTTTAAAATTTCAGAAGACTTAAACTTTGATAAATTTGCAATTGGTATGAGAATTTTAATTTAATATAAGGTGAAAGTATAAGAGTAGTCACTCAACTATGCATTTTATTCAACTATTATTTTTTTCGATTTAGTCATTTAAATTTTTGAAATAAAATATTCTAATCACTCTCTCGTTAGTTACCAAAGGAAAAACTGATGTAAACTTTTCTTGTTGGCCTAATAAAAATTTAACCTTCCAATAATTACACATTATATTGATTCAACCCTAAATCTAAAAAATTCAACAAATTCTATCAAGAAACTAAACCCTCTCTCACTCTTGGTAATATACACCTCCTGGCCCTTTCATCAACCACCATACAAGATGTATCATCATCTTCAAGTCACCCTCACTAGCTACTAGACCACTATCAATATCCTGTCTACTTACTCTTTCACTCTTTCTACTTGGCTTCTTTCTCTTTTCTCTTCCCTTCTATTTCTTCTTCTTCTTTTTTAAATCCCTAGGTACACTACACTATCATGTCATCGCCAATCACTGCTACTTTCTTTGGCTACTGACGTTTTTAGCCTCCTTTTGCTCCCATAGTTAGTTGCTACCTTTTGATTGCTGAAATTGTCAATAGATGAACTCGAACCACTTGAACTAGACCAAGCTTGAGGCTTAGTTTTCTTCTTCTTCTTCTAGTTTATTGGGTGTTTTGTGACTATCACGTGTTGTGGATGTTGTGATGGATAGATGGTGAGAGATGGGTGAGGCTTCATACACAATGGTCTTTAGTAGATGGTGGTGATGATGATGGTGATAGTGTCGGGCAAATGGGTGAGATAGTGAGTTTTTAAGGTTTGTGGTTGTTTTAAATCAGATTTGGCTATTGGTATTGGGTCAAATGATAGAAACATCTATGTTGGTTAGGTGTAGAGGTGTTGAAATGGTCGGTTCGATTAATAACTGAATCGAAATTTTTCTAAAAAAAAAATCGAACCGAAATATTTTGATTAATTCAATCGGTCAACACCAATTTAACCGAAATTTATATGTTTTTGGTTTTTTGGTTAAAACAAGTATAAAACATATAAAAATTTAAATAAAGTGAAATATAAGAGACTTTTGGTTTAAAGCTCCTATTAAACAAAGTCAACTTTTCTTTTGTTGTATAGTTCTGAAAAATTAAATGAGTCATCTATACATTTAAAGCTTCTATTCACCAATGAACTAACAATAAACAAAGCAATATTTGGTCAAGGGGAGAGAAATATAAGAGACAAGTTATATCAAACAGAAGGACTAAAACCCAAAATAAGGCCAAAAGCTTACCACATCTTGAACCAGAAATCATATCACCTAAAAACCTTCAACCTTTATTTTTCCAATAGTTGAAAAGAATTCTAACAAGTTTTCTTAAATCTAATTTATATGTACATATATAATTGCCTAATTTAATACCAATTTTTACTTCTGCAATCATATGACACTTCCCAAAAGCAAAGTCCATTCACCGAAGGCTCTCCCATTCCCCACATTCTAGAGCACCACCACATTTTCACACATAATCTTAAAAAATAGAAAAAAATTTAAAGTTCTCCCTATTAAACCCTAGAAATTCAAAAAATAAAAAAATCCTCCACATTTCCGGAAACTTACCTCAACTTTGAAGTGAAATGCTCAACTATATTAAACTCTATCAACCAAAATCTTAGACACTCTTCCTTTACTTTCTTGGAAACCAAACAGAAAACCAATTTCAACTAAAAACACATTCAAACACTCATTTCTAGTCAAAGAGTGAAGAAAAGGAAACAAAAAAAAAGTAAATAGACAGAAAATGTCTTTTAAAAAAATAAACCTCTTTTTTAGCAAAGGGAAGGTATCTGCGATTAGGGATTTTGGGACGAACGATTAGGGATGAAAGATTGGGACGAACGATTAAGGATTTTAGGAGATTAGGAACTATCAAAATAGGGTGTAAATTATCGAGTTATTTTCAAATTTTTGGAATTTTAGTTTTTTTTATTAAATTGTTTATTTAATATAAATCAATTTTATAATTAAATTAATTATTTGGATTGGGTTGGGTTGGTGGGGGCCTGTGCTGGGTAGTGGCTGGGATCTGGTTGGACTGTGAGATACTAATATATATTATATATTTTGGTTAAATACTCGAATTTGAACCGAATTAACTAATAATCGAACTTCCAAAAAATAATTAACTGATCTCTGACCAAATTAGATCGTTTAACCAACTAACTAATCGAATTAGATTAGTTTAGTCGGTTAATTAGGTTTTAATTGAAATTTGAACACCCCTAATTAGGTGTCTAGAGAAGAGGAAATGATGATGGTGACATTGAGTTGAAGAAGGTGATGCATGTAAGCTTTAATATATATATATTATATATATATATATATATATATATATATTTCAACACTTTTTTATGCAAAATTTATGAAGATTCCCGAAAATAAATAAAACTTTCTCGGTTTTTAATTAATTTCATTATATTTTATTATTTTCATTGGAATGTGTTAAGTTTGTGAATTTTATGTTAAATACATGTTACTTTTTATAATAATTGGGCTAAGGGAAAGGATGACAGAATTTTGGTTGTATATGGGTCTTAGATAGGTACAGGTTGAAATATCCATAAACTAGTCACGTAGGCTTCAAAATAAAGTTGTTTCATATTTAATTACATGGAGGCCCAAAACCAATTCACATACCCACTTTACCATAAAATAAAAATGACAACATCCACTGCTAAATTTGGCATTCCATAACCACCCATCCTTCTCCTAAATATAACATATTTAACCAAATGAAAAATAAGCACCTATTTTCCCTTGAAACAAGCTTCAACCATCCACCTACTACCAAAAATAGTAGTAAAAAACCACCACCCTTTGACCATTCAATGGTCGGCACACATAGAGGAAAAAAATATAACTTCCTTGCTAAAATTAGCAAGTCAACACCTACTCTTCCTCACAATGAGGGGCGACATCAAAGGGGGAGTAAATCAAGCTAACTTTTATGCTAAAATTAGCAAGGAAATAACCATTCCTCCACCATTCAAAAGACAACACACTTAGGGGAGAAAATCAAGAATTCCCTTGCTATGTATAGCAAGGGATGTTGGGGGCTAGTGGCTATATAAAGGGAATCCGTTTTCATTCATCAACACACCATTGAGCATACAACATTCAACATCATTTTTTGTATAGGTGTTCTTGCCTTTCTCATGGCTTGCTAAACACTTAATTTTCACGAAATAAGGCAAACACTTTTCAAAATGAGAGCAACTAGGAGGATGACTTGAAGACGTCTAGATGATTTACCATACAGAAGAGGAGGAAAGCAACCATAGGAAGTTCAAGGAGCAGCCGCAGATAACCCCTGCAGTTAACTGCTTCCTCTTCTTATTGTGAAATGGTCGTGGATAACTCCCTTCGACTTCTCTTTCTTTCCTTTCTCTTTACTGTTAATTATTGTTTTTTGTGTCAAAAGACAAGATTGCATCTTATCTTCATGTTTTCAATTTAATAGGACATGACTTAATTTTTTTTATGCAAAATCGATATGAATCTTGATTTGAGTTAATTAGTTTTTGTTTTCTAAATTTTTTGTGCAAATGATTATTTTATTCATTTAGGTTTAATTCATTATTATACTTGTAAATGTATGGCCAACATTCATAGGTTAATGAATTAACTATTTAATCTGAGAAGAGGTAATGGTTAATTGACAAAAGACCTAAATGGTGCATATCATGTCGATATCGGAAGATGGTTGTATGCATAAACTATGTAAATGCCTGAGAGGGTGATTTCTAGGTTAGTTTTGACATAAACATATGCTAATTAACTTAGGGACATAATAGGACTTCGGGAGAAGCCTATGCTTGGATTAAACTGAGTTTATTGAATTTTCATATTTCCACGATCCTTTCGTGATATTCTTTCTATGAATGCAAATAAATTATTGTTAACAGAAATATTTATTTTAGTGTATTCATTGTGTTTTATTAAATTGTTTTTAATATTCCTATTGTGATTATTTTTTGCAAGGTATGTTTTATTTTGCGGGTCATTGAATTCTAATTACTCCCATATTAACTTAAAGTGTGACTCTCATCTACAATATTTTCTTTTATTTGTTTTCTTCCAAATTGATTAAAATTGACTTTGCAAATAATTCACATAATAGTCCCTATGAAGACGATAACTCTATACTTACTACTTATTAGTTGTACGACCGTGTACACTTACATGTAATCATGCGACACAATGCGTCGTGTTTGGTGGTTGACAAGAGGGTTGAGTAGGGGTGTATTATTGAGAGTAAGAGAGGGTCTACCTGTTTCTTGATAGAATTTTTTTTTTTAGATTTAAGATCAAATTGACAGAATGTATAAACACTGGAAAGTTAAGTTTGTTATTCGACCAACAAAGAAAAACCCATATTAGCTTTTCGTCCCTTAGCTAACAACAACTAGTAGGAGAGCGACTAAAATATTTAATTTCAAAAAGTTGAGTGACAAAATTTAAAAATTAATACTTGTGTAACACCCGTTGCCCGTATTCAAGCAGGAACAGGGTTGGAGGCATTACACAGCTAACTTTGCTTAAACATCAAGAATAGGGTTATAAATTTTTGTTTCACCCTAATGCCCGCACATATTCAGCTTAGGAGGCCCTATTCATACATCTGAGAAGTATCAGAATCTTTCCGGGAGCTTTCACGAGTTAGGGAAACTTTTTGACAAAACAGAGGCCACAAGCCCGTGTAGGCCTCGGGACACGACCGTTGCACCTGAGGCATGCCCGTGTCTTCCACCGGTGGTCAACACTGACTAATTTCACATAGCCATGGTACACCCATGGCCCTGGCCCGTGTGTAAAACCTTAGCATACTGACTTATCCACACGGCCTATATACACGCCCGTAAACCCCAGCCGTGTGGTGATTCAAAATCCCAAGTGCAAGGTGCAGACTTCACACGGCCTGGGTGCACGCCCATGTGCTAGTCGTAGGTCTACTTATATGGTCAACTAGCAGGCTATATACAAAGCCATTGCCACCCTAGAATGCACACATACATACTTCCATTCAAAACAATACAACTCCTATCCCATAAGCAAGTCCAAGAACGCATTCCAACATACAAGATAATTACAGGGACATACATTTCATGAATTTCATCTTCATTAAGAAAAAGAGTTTGCCAAGTATTTGCCTAACTCATAAGGCCAGTTACAAAATGATTTCTTGTTTTCTAACTTACATAGCCAACACTTTGACTAACAATTACAACTTAACAAAATACTCAAGTCCTACACATGCCATACTCAAAATAAGTCTAAAATTGTTATACCAAAGTGTTGTCGATAGTGTGATTTCTGAACTTCTACGTCCACGATCCTCGAGTTGCCTTGGCAATTCTACACGAAAGAAGGGCAATGAAGAAGGGGTAAGCATAAAGCTTAGTAAGTTCGCATGGCAATAAATAGCAATAATAAGCTCATAAAATAATCCATCCACGGTATTAGCTAATCGTACTCGAGTCAAGGCTTCTTGACAATACTTTTTTACAATTTCCCTTATTTAGCACCTATCGTACCACATATCAAAACCGATTCTTCGTGACTCATTCACGAGTACCTGTATTCACTCATTCACATGACTTAAATATCATTCACATCTCTACTTCTAAATTCATCTACTTATCCCACTATTCACAAGGGATAGTCAAAGACGTGTGTTTACCGTCACTACTATAAGTATAAAGCCAATGCCACATCCTCGAGGTGGTCTTACATGGAGTCACCTCTATATACCAATGCCATATCCCGGATATGGTCTTATATGGGATAACCTCTAAGTGCCAATGCCATATCCCGAATATGGTCTTATATGGAATTTCCTATCATGTGTTGATGCCATATCCTAGATATGGTCTTATACAATTTTCATATTCATTACCAAAGCCATATCCCGGATATGGTCTTATACGGGATTTCAACTCGATGTCGAGGCCATGTCCCAGACATGGTCTTATACGGGACCTTATCTATTTCATATCTCAATGATAGCATTTCTATACTCAATATGGTCCATTAGGATTTCAACATCTCATTCACATTAACTACTAAATTTAGTAGTACATCATGCATTAATATAATGCCAAGCATTTCTCAACATGCTAATATAGATGTTGCTTAATTCACATACAAACTTACCTCGTTTTCAAAATGAGCTAGTTCTTCGGTTCAGTGCAAGACTTTATTTTTTCCCCAGTCAAGGTGGATTCTCGACTCCTCTTGCTCTATAATAGAAAATTAGCTCATTTTAATCACTACATTAATATAAGCATTTCAAAAATCATGTTTAGGAAATTACTATTTTGCCCCTAGACTTTGGCAAAATGACCATTTTGCCCCTAGACTTGGAAATAAGTTCTAATCACACTTCGAAGTTCAGCAAGCTTAGGTGAACATTTAGTGCTCATAAAGCTATCATCAAAAATCAATATTTCACATATTAACCACAAACTTAATAACTTTTTCATCAAGGTCCTATTTGGTGTTTTTATGCTAACACCTTCCACAAAACTTGTTCATCCAACAAGTGAGACTTATTTTCTTCCATGAAATGCAGAAATTAACAATGATAACTCTCATAGTAAAACTCTAAACTTTTCACAATATTGCACAATAGTCCCTCATTTGAAAGCTTAAACTTTGGGGGTCTCAAAAGTACAACTATTTTCAAAAAAATGTCACTAGAACACTTACTTGAATGGATGAGAGCTTGCTGAAATTTTGAGCATTCAAAAACCCCTATTTTCTTGCTATTTTCGGTGGAGAAAGATGAGCAAAAATATGGATATCATCTTTTCTTTATTCTAATATTAAATTAACAATTTAGTCCACCAAACACTACCAACTTTGACCAATTTGGTCAATTCTTGTCCCCTATGAAGCCTATGGCAGGCCAAGCCTTTAAAAAGGGCTAAATTGCCTTCTAAAGACCTCAAATTAACAATCTATGGCTATTTAACACCCTTATCTTATAGAATGAAACTTTCACACTTTATGCGAATTAGTCCTTTTTTACGATTAAACACGAAATCGCTAAAATTAAAGTACCAAAATTCTCATGTACATATGCTATCATGTTCTAACTCATAATATAACATGAAAATAAATTTCTCTAATCTCAGATTAGTTATCCTGAGATCACTATTCTGACAAGTCCCTAAATCGAGCTATTATAATTCTCCCTTAAGAATTTTCATCCCAAAAATTTACTGGTGAAAAGATTGAGGTATTGGTTCCTCATCAATTCCTCGAGCTCCCATGTAGCCTCTTCTATGCCGTGCCTTTGCCATAGGACTTTCGCTAGGGCTAAGCTTTTCTTTCGTAACTACCTAACTTCACGAGCCAAAATTCTAACTGGTTCTTCACCATACGTTAAATCTGGTTATATCTCTACCTCTTTCGGCTCTATGATATGTGAAGGGCCCGAACGGTATCGGTGCAACATAGATACATGAAAGACGACATGAATCTTTTCTAGCTCAGGTGGCAAGGCTAACCGATAAGCTACCGGTCCTATCCTTTTGGTAACTTCATAAGGTCTTAGAAAGCGCAGACTCAATTTGCCCTTCCGACCAAATCTGAGGACTTTCTTCAAGGTGATACTTTCAAGAGCACTTTATCACCGACTTTGTATTCTATTTCTTTCCTTTTTAAATTCGAATAGGACTTTTTTCTATCTGAGGCGACTTTCAAACAGATACGTATCACTTTTACCTTCTCTTCAGTTTCCTTAACCAAGTCAACTCCATGTATCTATTTCTCTCTGAGTTCTGACCAATACAAGGGCGTTCAATACTTACGCCCATACAATGCCTCATAAGGTGCCATCTTCAAACTTGACTGAAAGCTATTGTTGTAGGCGAATTCCACCAATGGTAAGTATTTTTCCTAATTATCGTGAAATTCCAAAACACAGCATCGAAGCATGTCTTCTAGTATCTGAATTACCCTCTCTGACTGCCTGTTAGTTTGTGGATGGAAGGTTGTATTGAAACTCAATTTCGTGCCCAATGCTTCTTTTAGCTTTTTCCAAAATCGTGACGTGAATCTCGGATCTCTATTTGAAATGATCGACAACGGTACACCATGAAGTCTTACTACCTCCGACATATACAAGTCTGCCAATTTATCGAGTGAATAATCGACTCGTACTGGTATAAAGTAGGCTGACTTGGTAAGTCTATCAACCACTACCCATACTGCATCTTTCCTCTGGGAGTCAACGGTAAGCCCGTCATGAAGTCCATAGTAATACGGTCCCACTTCCACTCAGGAATCATAATGGGCTGAAGTAAACCCGAAGGTACTTAATGTTCAGCCTTTACTTGTTGGCAGATCAGGCATTTCGATACAAACTCGAAAATATCTTTCTTCATACCCAACCACCAATACCATTTCTTCAAATCATTGTACATCTTCGATACATCCGCAATGTGCTTCATGTAAGATTTTGCGAATAAGCTCGTCATTCTTGGGTACACAGACTCGATTTCGAAAGGTTAGACATCCATCAAGATTTACTCGAAAGTCTGTCTTATCACTCGACTCACATAAACTCTCTTAACTTGCAAGCCGTTATCATCTTTCTGGGCTTCACAAATCTCTTGGAGAAACAATGGTTTAGCCATCAATTCGGCTAAAATAGAACCATCATCCAACAAGGCCATCTGAGTACTCATGGCTTTTAGTGCGAATAATGATTTTCTGCTCAAACCGTCGGTGACTACATTCACTTTTCCTGGATGGTAGTCAAATACCAACTCATAATCTTTAATCAGCTCTAACCACCTTCGTTGCCTTGAATTCAATTCTTTTTGAGTCATCAAATATTTCAGGCTTTTGTGATCAGTGAAAATCCGACACCTTTCACCATATAAATGATGCCTCCAAATTTTCAGTGCGAACACGATTGCGGCCAACTCTAAATCATGAGTCGGGTAGTTCTTCTCGTGTCGCTTCAACTGCCTAGAGGCGTATGCAATCACTTTACCCTCTTGCATAAGTACACAGCCCAATCCGTTCAAGGACGCATCACTATAAACCACAAATTCTCTTCCCGGTTCTGGTTGCACCAAAATAGGAGCCTCAGTCAACAGTGTCTTCAGTTTCTCAAAACACTATTGACACTTTTCCTCCAATTAAACTTTACATCTTTCTGCAAAAGTCTCGTCATCGGGGTAGCTATCATGGAAAACCCCTTGACAAAATGCCTATAATAGCCTGCTAGGCCTAAAAAACTCCTCACTTCAGTTACGTTCCTCGACGGTTTCCATTCAACAATTGCTGAAATCTTACTCGGGTCAACTCTAATCCCTTCTACTGAGACAATGTTCCCCAAAAATCCCACTTCTTTGAGCCAAAACTCACTCTTACTGAATTTGGCATACAATTGCTTTTCTCTCAAAACTTGTAGAACCATACCCAAATGCTTCGTATGATCGTTCTCATCTCACGAGTAGATCAGTATGTAGTCGATGAAGACCACAACAAATCTATCCAAGTACAGTAAAAAAATGAGATTCATCAAATCCATGAAGATCGCAGGGGTGTTCGTTAGACCAAAAGGCATGACCAAAAATTCATAGTGGCCATACCCAGTACCCTGACCTTAAATTTATCTTGGAAAATACTGTAACCCCATTCAATTGATCAAATAGATTATCGATCCTCAGAAACGGGTACTTATTCTTCACCGTCACCTTATTGAGTTATCGATAGTCTATACATAGTCTCATGGAACCATCTTTCTTATTCACAAATAGAATGGGAGCACCCCACGGAGAGAAACTCGGCCTCGCGAAACCCTTATCCGTTAATTCTTACAACTGTGCTTTTAGCTCCTTTAGCTTGGTTGGAGCCATTCTATATGGAACAATAGAAATGGGGCAGTACCCTGAACTAATTCAATCCCAAATTCAATCTCTCTATCCGGAGGTAGCCCTAGCAACTCTTCCGGGAAAACATCTAGGTAATCACATACTATGGGTACTGACTCAATTTTCAACTCAGTCTCTTTAGTGTTCAACACAAATGCAAGATAAGCCTCATACCCCTTCCTTAGGTACCTCTGAGCTGACATGGTTGATATCACTATTGGTGTCCAATCCAGCTTATTTGATTCAACACAAATAAAATTAGCATTTTCATCTCTCAACTCAATATGCTTTTCCCACAATGCACAATTACTCCATGGGTAGCTAACCAATCCATCCCGAGGATGACATCAAACTCGTCAAACGGTAATAACATAAGATCGACCAGGAAACAATGACCCTTAATCATCAAAGGGCACCCTTTGAAAACTCTATCAACCAATACACACTTGCCTAGGGGATTAGATACTCTTATAATGAATTCGGTAGACTCTATAGGCATGCTCATGCTAGAGACGAATTTCATGCATATGTATGAGTGGGTAGATTCAGGGTCAATTAAAGCTATAACATGAGTATTATGGAGAGAAAAGATACCCGTGATCACGTCGGGGGAAGATGCCTATTCATGGGCACGAATAGCATATGTCCCGGCCGGTGCTCTACCCTCAACTCTAGTAGCTTGCTCTTTAGAAGGATTCTTACTTCCCATCTCAATCCCCGAATTTCTCAAAGGTCTTCCCCTAGTGGTACTTCCCGATCTTACATTCTGAGGCTTTTCTTTCTCATCCACCTTGGGAGAATCTCTGATAAAGTGGTCTAAAGACCCACATCTGAAGCAAGCTTTCTCATTAGCCCTACACTCACCAGAATGGCGCCTACCACATTAAGGGCATTCTAGTCTACTTGGTCGAACATTGCCTACACTAGCAACTGATATGGTTTGCCCTTTCGACCTCGATAATTGCTTGCCCTTACTTTGGTTTGAAAACCCTGCTGAAGTGACTGATTGAGTAGTGAAATCCTTCAATTTATTAGATGATGATTGGTGAGACTTGTTCAGTTGTCTTTTCCTCGAGTCACGAGACTCATACTCAGATCTTCTCTTTTTTAGCCAACTCCTCGGCTTTACAGGCTATATCCACCAACATTACAAACTCCTTTAATTCGAGAACTCCCACATATAGGCGGATATCTTCATTCAATCCATCCTCGAATCTCTTGCACATGATGGCCTTGGTAGACACGCACTCTCATGCATACTTGCTAAGCCTTACAAACTCCTATTCGTAGTCAGTCACGAACATATGACCTTGTTCAATTCTAAGAACTCCTTTCTCTTGTGGTCGATAAATCTCTGGCTGATATACTTCTTCCGGTATTCCTCTTAGAAGAATTCCCAACTAACTCTCTCCCATGGCACCACCGACACCAGGGTGTTCCACCATCGGTAGGCTGAATCTCTTAGAAGAGACACCGCACACTTTAAGCACTCCTCAGTCGTGCAGGATAACTCATCGAATACCCGGATGGTATTCTCAAGCCAGAATTCTACTTTCTCCGGGTCATCATCCTTATTCGCCTGAAATTCCTCAGCTCCTTGCTTCCGGATCTTATCCACCGGAGGCTTTTTCTTCTTACCACCTCAACCACTTGAGGAGCTACTGGAGTGGATTGAGGGATAGGTGGGGGCAGAGGGGGCTGAGCGTTAAGATTTTCTTGGGTATACTCAGTATACCAGTTGCTCATCATGTGGAGAAAGGCTTCTCGAGCCTTATCCCCCTAACTCAAGATCTCGGGTCTACTATTAGCTGGTGCGGTCCCTTGAGTGACAGCTAGCACGTTACTCGTAGCATCATAGGCTGCAGTTCGAGTTTGGATCAGAATCCATCTACTACATAAAACACAATTTTATAAGTCAGGAGCCATCACACTATCATTACTCAGACACTCTTATATATGGCATGTATAGTTAGACCCGTACTTATGCTACGTTAGTCCTAGAATCGACTAAATCGTAGCTCTGATACTAATAAATGTAACACCCTTTACCCGTATTTGAGGAGGAACAGGGTTAGAGGCATTACACAGCTAACCTTGCTTAAACATCTAGAATAGGGTTATAAAATTTCGTTTAACCCTAACGTCGGCACATATTCAGCTTAAGAGGCCCTATTCATACATCCGATAAGTATCAGAATCTTTCCGAGAGCTTTCACGACTTAGAGAAACTTTTTGACAAAATAGAGGCCAAACGCCCGTGTAGGCCTAGGGACACGCCCATGTGCCCCTGAGGCATGCCCGTGTCTTCCACCGTGGTCGACACTGACTAATTTCACACGGCCATGGCACGCCCGTGGCCCTGGCCCGTGTGTGAAACCTTAGCATACTGACTTATCCACACGGCCTATACACATGCTCGTGTACCCCAGCTGTGTGGTGATTCAAAATCCTAAGTACAAGGTGCAGACTTTAAACGGCCAGGGTACATGCCCATGTACTGGTCGTGCCTCCCACGCGGTCTATACCCACGTCCATGTGTCTACTTATGTGGTCAAATAGCGGGCTATATACCAAGCCATTGCCACCCTAGAATGCACACATACATACTTCCATTCAAAACAAAACAACTACTATCCCATAAGCAAGTCTAAGAACACATTCCAACATACAAGATAATTACAGGGACATACACTTCATGAATTTCATCTTCATTAAGCAAAAGAGTTTGCCAAGTATTTTGCCTAACTCATAAGGCCATTTACAAAATGATTTCTTGTTTTCTAACTTACATAGCCAACACTTTGACTAACAATTACAACTTAACAAAATACTCAAGTCCTATACATGCCATAAAATAAGTCTAAAATTGTTATACCAAAGTGCTGTCGATAGTGTGATTTCTGAACTCCTACGTCCACGATCCTCGAGTTACCTTGGCAATACTACACGAATGAAGGGCAATGAAGAAGGGGTACGCATAAAGTTTAGTAAGTTCACATGGAAATAAATAGCAATAATAAGCTCATAAAATAATCCATCTACGGTATTAGCTAATCGTACTCGAGTCAAGGCTTCTTGACAATACTTACTTACAATTGCCCTTATTTAGCACCTACCTTACTACATATCGAAATTGATTCTTCGTGACTCATTCACGAGTACCTGTATTCACTCATTCACAGGACTTAAATATCATTCACATCTCTACTTCTAAATTCATCTACTTATCCCACTATTCACAAGGGATAGTCAAAGACGTGTGTTTATCGTCACTACTGTAAGTATAAAGCCAATGCCACATCCTCGAGGTGGTCTTACATGGAGTCACCTCTATATGCCAATGCCATATCCCGGATATGGTCTTATATGGGATAACCTCTAAGTGTCAATGTCATATCCGGGATATGGTCTTATATGAAATTTCCTATCATGTGTTGATGTTATATCCTGGATATGGTCTTATATGATTTTCATATTCATTACCGAAGTCATATCCCGAAATATGGTCTTATACGGGATCTCAAATCGGTTCTGAGGCCATATCCTAGACATGGTCTTATACGGGACCTTATCTATTTCATATCTCAATAATAGCATTTCTATACTCAATATGGTCTATTAGGATTTCAACATCTCATTCACATTAACTACTAAATTTAGTAGTGCATCATGCATTAATATAATGCCAAGCATTTCTCAACATGCTAATATAAATGTTGCTTAATTCACATACAAACTTACCTTGTTTTCAAAATGAGCTAGTTCTTCGGTTCAGTCCAAGACTTTATTTTTTCCCCGATTAAGGCGGATTCTTGACTCTTCTTGCTCTATAATATCAAATTAGCTCATTTTAATCACTACATTAATATAAGAATTTCAAAAATCATGTTTAGGTAAAATTACTATTTTGTCCCAAGACTTTGGCAAAATGAACATTTTACCCCTAGACTCGGAAATAATTTGTATTCACACTTCGAAGTTCAGCAAGCCTAGGTGAACATTTAATTCTCATAAAGCTATCATCAAAATCAATATTTCACATATTAACCACCAACTTAATAACTTTTTCATCAAGGTCCTATTTGGTGTTTTTATGTTAACACCTTCCACAATGATAAATCTCATGGTAAAACTCTAAAATTTTCACAATATTGCATAATATTCCCCTCATTTGAAAGCTTAAACTTAGGGGGTATCAAAGGTACAACTATTTTCAAGAAAAAGTCACTAGAACACTTACTTGAATGGATGAGAGCTTGCTAAAATTTTAAGCATTCAAAAAACCCCTATTTTCTTGCTATTTTCGGTGGAGAAGGATGAGCAAAAATTTGGATATCATCTTTTCTTTATTCTAATATTAAACTAACAATTTAGTCCACCAATCACTACCAACTTTGACCAATTTGGTCAATTCTTGTCTTCTATGAAGCCTATGGCAGGCCAAGCCTTTAAAAAGGGCTAAATTGCCTTCTAAAGACCTCAAATTAACAATCTATGGCTATTTGACACCCTTAGCTTATAGAATGGAACTTTCGCACTTTATGCGAATTAGTCCTTTTTTGCGATTAAACACGAAATTGCTAAAATTAAAGTACCAAAATTCTGATGTACAAATGCTATCATGTTCCAAATCATAATATAACATGAAAATAAATTTCTCTAATCTCAAATTAGTGATCCCAAGATCACTATTCTGACTAGCCCCTAAATCGGGCTATTACAACTTGAATGGTCAAAATAGAACAAAGTGCATAGTTAGAGGATTATTCTTGTTGTTTGCCCCTAATATAATTATACAACACAATATTTGGTTTCTTTTTCTCCAACTCTATTAATATCTAGAGAGATTCAAAAGATTTGTCCAGAGAAGAGAAATATAAGAGACAAGTTATATCAATCAAAAGAACAAAAACCCCAAATAAGGCCAAAAGCTTACCTGTAACACCCCTTACCCGTGTTCGAAGCTAGAATTCGGATACGAGGCATTACCTAACTCAATTCTCTTAAACATGATGTTTCAAC
The DNA here is from genome assembly GCA_025506655.1 of Gossypium rotundifolium. Lineage (NCBI taxonomy): Eukaryota > Viridiplantae > Streptophyta > Magnoliopsida > Malvales > Malvaceae > Gossypium > Gossypium rotundifolium. The sequence continues at coordinate 157,851,341 of CP106722.1, read as the reverse complement.
TATAAATTTTCATTTTGTCTTAAAAACTTTCCATACAATTCCAAAACATACTCATCCTAGGCCTACGAGGCCTTAAAAATACTTTCGAAAAGATTCGAGAATCAATCGGAAGCTTTTACGCACTTAGAAATTTTTTGCCTAAACAGGGGCCACACGCCCGTGTTGCTCAAGGGACACGCCCATGTTTTTCGCCCGTGGTCGACACTGACTTATTTCACATGGCCAGACACACGCCTGTGTACTTAGCCCGTGTCCCTCACACGGCCTCGACATGCCCGTGCCTTAACCCGTGTACCAAAACCTTGGCATTCTATTTATGATGTCATCACCTCACTAAGGTCACATGGCCAAGACACACGCTCGTGTCCTTAGACCTTGTGTCGAATTAAATTCCACATTTTAAGTGCAAACTTCACACGGCCTGGGCACATGCCCATGTCCAAGGCTGTGCCTCCCAACGTTTGAGACACACGGCCGTGTCTCTGTCCGTGTGTTTACTACTGAGCATCCTGACTTTGTAAACCTAGCATGCAGGGGACACACGGTCGATCGACATGTCCATGGGCTGACTGTGTGTCCCACACAGCCTAGACACACTCTTGTGTGTTTACCCGTGTGGACATAAAAAGGCTATATTCCAAGCCAACTGCCACCCAGCATAGTAAACATACTAACTCCAACTCATATAAACATCATTCATGACCCAAAGGCACATCCAAAAACTCAATTCCATGCATTCACACAAGCATAAACTTCATAATTTCATTATCATTGAATATACATAAACTTAACAAGTGATGGCCCATTCCGATGATCATTTACAAAATGACTTAGATAACATACATAGCCAACACTTTGGCTAACAATTACGACCTAACAAAATACCAAGTCCTATACATGCCATACTCAAAATAAATCTAAATTGTTATACCAAAGTGATGTTGATAGTGTGATTTCTGAACTCCTACGTCCCACGATCCCCGAGTTATCTCGGCAATACTACAAGGAAAAGGGAAATGAGAGGTAAGCACAAAGCTTAGTAAGTTTGCATGAAAATAAATAGCAACAATAAGCTCATAATGGCATCAATCCATAGCATTAGATAACCATACAAAGTCGTAAGTACTTTGCCATACTTACTCGTACTTATTCTTATCTAGAACATACCATGCCACCTTATGTAAACATTCCTCGTGAATTTCTCATGGGCACCTGTATTTACTTATTCACATGACTTTAATACAATTTTCATTTCTATTTCCAAACAAATCTATTTATCCCAATAAATCACTAAGGATACTCATAGATGCATATTCCTTATCATTAGCATAAACCCGAAGCCAATGCCACATCTCGGATGTGGTCTTACATGGGATTACCTTTGAGTATCGAAGCCATATCCCAGATATGGTCTTATACGGAACCTCACCTCAAGTATCGATGCCATATCCCAGAATGGTCTTATATGATTCTCATTTTCAATACCAAAGCCATATCCAAGATATGGTCTTATACGGGATCTCAATTCGGTGTCAAGGTCATGTCCCCGGCATGGTCTTACATGGGCCTTACCTATCTCATGTCTCGATGATATTATTCATACATTCATTAAAGTCCAACCGGGACTTCAACATCTCAACTTTCTTGTTCAACACCAAGTACACAATTTCATAGAATATCGTATAACAATATAATATCAAACGTTCTCAAACTTACGAGCATAAATGTTAAATTTATCACATACAAACTTACCTCGATTTCAAAATGAGCTAGATCTTCAATCTAGTCCGAGACTTAATTCTTGCCCCGATCAAGGTTGATTCTTGGTCCTTCTTTCTCTATAATAGCAAATTAGCTCATTTCAATCATCACATTAATAAAAGCATTTTAATAATCATGCTTTGGCAAAATTTACTATTTTTCCCTTACACTTTGACAAAATGACCATTTTACCCCTAGGCTTGAAAATCAATTCTAATCAAATTTATACCTTTAATGAGCCTAGGTGAACATTTATTTCTCTTATGGCTATCATCAAAACCCAACATCTCACACATTTTACTACCAATTTTACAACCTTTACAAAAAGGTTCATTTTGGTGTTTTTATGGCAACACCTTTCACAAGAGTTGTTCATCTAACAACCAAGACTCATTTTCTTCCATAAAAATGCAGCAAATCACATACAAGCTCTCTTTTTAAAACCCTAAAATTTTCACCATATTGCAAATTAGTCCCCTTTTTAGAAAGCTTAAGCTTTAGGGGTTCTAAAAGTACAACTATCATCAAGAAAAACCGTTAAAATCACTTACTTGAATGGAGAAGAGTTTGTTGAAATTTTGAGCTTTCAAAAACCCTATTTTTCTTTCTATTTTCGGTGGAGAAGAAGAGAGGAAAGATGATATCTTTTTCCTTTCTTTATTTTATTATAAATCATCAATTTAATCCACCTAATCTAACAACTTTGACCAATTTTGACAATGTTTGTCCCCTATGGCCGGCCACTAAAATTACAAGGGTCTAATTTCACCTTAAAGACCTCCAATTTATGTTCTTAAGCTATTAAACCCCTTTAGCTTATAAAATGGAACCTTTGCACTTTATGCAATTTAGTCCTTTTTCGCGATTAAGCTTGAAATCGCTAAAATTGAAGCATCAAAATTTTCATGCACTTATATAATGGTGCTCTAATTCATAAAATAACATTAACATAATTTTTCTCTGACCTCGGATTAGTGATCCTGAGATCACTATTTCGACTAGCCCCTAAATCGGGCTGTTAAATTACCACATCCTGAACCAGAAATCATATCAACTAAAAACCTTCAACCTTCATTTTTCCAATAGTTGAAAAGAATTCTAACAAGTTTTCTTAAATCTAATTTATATATACATATATAATTGCCTAATTGAATGCCAATTTTTACTTCTGCAATCATATGACACTTCCCAAAAGCAAAGTTCATTCACCAAAAAGCTCTCCCATTCCCCACATTCTAGAGCACCATTGCATTTTTAGACATAATCCGAAAAACTAGAAAGAAATTTAAATTCTCCTTATTAAACCCTATAAATTTGAAAAATAAAAAATCCTTCATATTTCTGAAAACTTATATCCACTTTGAAGTAAAATGGCCAACTATATTAAACTTTATCAACCAAAATCCTAGATACTCTTCCTTTACTTTCTTGGAAACCAAACAGAAAACCAGCCTCAACTAAAAACAAATTCAAGCACTCATTTCTAGTCAAAGAGTGAAGCAAAGGAAACAGAAAAAAATAAATAACGAGAACCTTTCTTTTAAAAAAAATTGATTCTTTCTTTAGCAAAGGGAAGGTATCTACGATTAGGGATTTTGGGTCGAATGATTAGGGATTTTGGGAGATTAGGAAATATTGCAATAGGGTGTGAGTTACTGATTTATTTTCAGATATTTAGGAATTTTAGTTTTTTTATTAAATTATTTATTTAATATAAATTAATTTTATAATTAAATTAATTATTTGGATTGGATGGGTTAGTGGGGGCCTGTGATGGGTTGTGGTTGGGGCCTGGGTAGGCTGTGGGCTGCTAATATATATATTATATACAATATAGATTATTATTTCATTTAATTTGATTAATTACCCAATTTCGAATCGAGTTAACCAATAATCGAATTTTCAAAAAATCATTAACCGACCTCCGATCGAATTAGATTGTTTAACTGACCAATTAACAGAATTAGATAGGTTCGGTCAATTAATTTGGTTTTAACTGAAATTTAAACACCCCTAATTAGGTGTTGAGAGAAGAGAAAATGATGATGGTGAGGGTGGGTTGAAGAAGGTGATGTGTTGCGTATGGTGGTTGACAAGAGGATCGAGTAGGGGTGTACTATTGAGAGTGAGAGAGGGTCTAGTTGTTTCTTGATAGAATTTATTAATTTGTTTAGATTTAAGATCAAATTGATAGATTATGTAAACATTAGAGAGCTAAATTTATTATTCGACCAGTAAAGAAAAACTCACATTAGCTTTTCGTCCCTTAGCTAACAACAATTAGCAGGAGAGCAACTAAAATATATAATTTCAAAAAGTTGAGTGACTAAATCGAAAAAATTAATACTTAAATGACCAAAATAGAATGAAGTGCATAGTTAAATGATTAGTCTTGTTGTTTGCCCCTAATATAGTTATGCACATAACTTGAATTGAACCGGATGAAATTGCGATTAAGAAAAGATTGAGTAGACCGAATGGAATTACAAAAACCGAAAAAATTGGCTAGGTCTAATTGTAAACTTCTAGTGTTATATGTATATGTTGGTACGAGAAAATGTTAAGATGAAAAATGGAAAGCAAAATATACCAATTGGGGATGGGGTCACAGCTTAAGGCTTTAGCCCATCTCTTCCCCATAACTTCTATTCTTCTGCTTCGTAGTTCAAGGTAAAAGGATTTTCCCTTCCTTCCTTCCATGGTTTTTTCTTATTCAGTTATTCTTCCTTTTGGGTATCTATACTTAGGTTAAAATATACTCTAGGTCCCTATACTCTTCAAAATTTTAGATTCTAATTCATCTATTTTTTAGAGTTTAAAATAAAGATCCAACATGGAATTTTCAAAAATCTAAAATAAACACTTAGTTAAATCATCCCTAAAATTACAATCCAGTGTTAAGAGTTATTTGTTGAATTGATTGGGCTACTTTTGTGGAGGTAAGGTTGAATGTATAGACACTGATTTGTTCCAAAGAAGCCTTTAATCAGGCTGTCAATTAACTTCTCCCACTTAGCCCCTTTCAATATGCATTACTTCAATTGGTGAATATCCTTAGGTCAAAACAAAATTCTTAGGTGTTTATTAAAATAGCTTTAGAATTTAGTCTTAGTTTAATTACTTAATAAAATTTTAATATATATTTATTAAAATAATTATAATCTACCTACCAATGAAAAGGAGTAAGCAAAAGAAATCATTAAATCAAACGATAAATTCATAAAATTAAAATTTAACTCGAATTTTTCATTAATAAGACTTTACTTTCTATGAAATTTATACAGACCAATTATGTCAATTGATATCTATTTACTCAAAAAGATTAAAATTGATAACAAAAACAAGTATAAAATTATTGAGAATACATTTATTTTATTTTCCTTACAATTAAAAATAAAATATTTCATAATTAGATTCTTCAAAAACTTTAAATTTGCTATATTTTTTTAAAAATAAAATAAAAATGATTGTGTCAAGTATAGATTATTTTAAGTCAAATTATAATTATGATTCCTCTATTATGTTTATATTGGGAATTTAGTGTCTATATTTTATCGTCACATAATTTGATTTCTCTATTTTTATTGCATCATCAGTTTATCCAAGTAGTTGACATCTTAAGTATTCTAATTAAAATGATGAGATGAATTTTTTTCTCATATTTTACAAAAATGTTTTTAAGAAAAAAAAATACCAACATTTTAACGGGAATAGTTGAGGCAGCTGCAATAAAATTCTAGTCATGTTATATACTAAATAGTTCAGCAAGAATTAGTGGATGAAGGAGCAAGTGTAGGCAGGCTAGTGAGTGACTCTATCAGGCTTCTTTATACCCATAAATATGCTTCACTAAAAATATGAAAGAACTTACAACTTTAAAAAATGTTGGGTAAACTATATAATTAGTTACCAAATTATTACCAAAAACATTCTATTTTGTCACTAACATTTTTAAAATTGATATAATACCACATTGAGTTCTCAACATTTAAATATTTTATCAATTTAGTTCTATTTCTAAATAATTCAACAAATTTAACCTTCTATATTTATAAATTTAATCAATTTAGTCCTAAAACTTTTTTCACCAATCAAAATTTATTTTTACCACTAAATTCTTCTTTTCTTCTGATTCAGCCACCAGCCGCCCGGCCTTGTGTCGACCACCAACCGCCCCTCTCTCATAGCCTTGCTTTGCGCCTCCATCAAACTCTCCACAACACCTACTACCCCATGCCTTTTACCACCATCAGCCTTACGCCATTGCTCCAACCACCAAGCACAAACTACCCAGCACAAAACTCAACACCCACAGTTGCGTCCACTACCACTCCTCAAATCTCTATTGTTCTCCCAACTCCAGGCCGCAAGCAAGCCTTCAGGCAAGCCGCACAATTACACTGATCAAGGCTCCTACCTTAACATTGCCACCACGTCCAACCAAAGCTCCTTCCAGCTACACAAGGATGTTTATTGTACCACTAGAAAACACTGTAAAATAAAACAAAATGGCCTAGTTATAATAATTCCTAAGTGTTTCTATTTTCTTTTCCTCTTTTTCTTAAAAATTGGTGTACTTTGGGGGCATCATTAGGAGAAGAAATAGAAGAGAATAAAGGGATACAACAGAGAAATCAAAATAGAAGAGAATAAAGGAATAGAACAGAGAATTTGATCTTTCAGGGTTTTCCTTTTGGGTGATGAGAAGCGAAGGAGAGGAAGAATGAACAACTGCGATCGAGATAGGGAAAGCGATTGTGATGCGAACTAGATGGCGGAAGAAGAGGCGGCTGATGCAGCAGCGCCACTGAAAAAGGATAACAATGGTGAGGCGAGAACAACAATAAGAAACAGTGGCTGTCAGGGGTCAACGAGAAGTTAGTTGTCGTGGTGGCTGGGGAAGCGATAGTTAGAGAGGAGAAGAATGTGTAAACATGGACAGTTAAATTTGTTGAATAAATTCAATTAAGAATAAATTGATAAAATGTGTAGTGTTTAGGATTAAATGTGTAATTATATCAATTAAAAAAATTATTGATTTAAAAGGTGATCAAAACGAAATCGAATAATAATATTAATGACTAAAATTAACATTTTATAATTTAATGATCAAAATAAAAGATATTATAAATTTTTCCTCTATTTGATTTCTAAAAGTATTTTCTCTTTTAAAAAATATTTTCAATTTTTGAAAAAGTAAAAAATAAGAAATTTATTATTGAAAACATATTTGGTACCTATTTTTTAGAAACATGAGAAATAGAATAAAATCTTTATATATATATATATATATATAAATTGAACTGTGATACTAGATTTAATATTTGTAAAATTATAGAAGAAAAGAATGTTTTACATTTATATGAGTTTGAACCAGATTCAATTCATTTAAAGTTAAAACCTTATGTTCATCATTTTAATTTTACAAAAACAATGAGTTTTTATTTTCTAATTTTCATTTTTAAAATTTCCAACTTTTCATTTTCCATAAAACAAAAATGAAAATGACTTAACTTTTGTTTTCAAAATTACAAATAGCTGATCCAGTAGGCAGTGCATACTTTTGTTTTTGATAGCAGTAGACCAAAATATATTGAACCAAGCCTTTATCAATATAACACTTTAATTATGGTTTTCTTTAAAAAAACTAAATATGTTTTAAACAGTGGCAATAAGCGTTTAATTAACTAATATTTTTATGTCAATGAAATAATTTTAAAAAAAAACAGTATATATAATATAACAAGGTATAAATGCATAATATTGCGACATAATTTTAGGCGTAAAATCCTTAAATTTTCTTGTTTTTTCATGTTAGTATTTAAAATTTTCATTAGGTTCATATTCATACTTGAATATATATTTCATCATATATTTATCTATTTTTGTAATAATATTAAAATGTCATTATCTCATATTTTAAAATGCACCATATTATTACTTGAAAATTAAAAATAAAATAAAATTTATATAATACTAAATAAAATAATATTAAATAACATGAACCCAATCGTCTTATAAGCTCAAGATTCAAGTTTTTTTTTTTTAATTTCACATTTCAAGTTTCATTTTAAAAAATTGAAATTTAAAATTTGATGACCAAACTTTAATTAAGTGTCAAAACCTTAAATTTGAATAAAATTTAACCCAAAAATAATTGAATTAATCTAGATTTAGGAATGACCCAAACAAAAATAATTATTACATTGCGATGTAGTAATCTTTTCAAATTTATATTTAATCTATTATCACATATAAATTCATACACTAACAATATACATGACCTTATACATTAAAAAGTTCAATTATTTACATTCATTTATAGATGAACTATGTGATAATGAAGTTGAATTATCAAGAAATTAAGTAATTTAATCAGGATTTATGAATTACTTAAATGCTTAGAGATTAATTAAGTTTTAAGTAACATTTAATGAATTAAGTAAATTTTACTATTGTTCACAAATTACTTAACACCTTAAAGACACGTAAAGGTGTTAAGTACCTTTTAAGAATTTAAGCACAATTTCCATTGTTATAATACCTTCTTATATGAGTATATCATCGGTGCTTTGCCGTTCTAAATTCAAAAAAAGTTCATCAGCTATTCCTTGAAAATTTGTCAACCTCTCAGCAATGTTCTCTCTTTCTTCTACTCTCATTTCAGTGCCTTTTTAATTGCTTCACCGACTCCACCCTTCCGTTACTTTTGTCGCCGTTGTTTGTTGTTTGTCAAAGAACTGAGAAATAAGTGTGGCATTGGTGAAAATATCATGGCACTGTCATGACACAGAAGAGGTTACTTAGGAGCTAGAAGAGGCTATCATGGCACTGTCATGACACAGAAGAGGTTACTTAGGAGCTAGAAGAGGCTATGAGATCATAGTATCCCATCTTTTCTCAGGTAAATTTCGAGGACGAAATTTCTTAAAGAAGGGAGAATTGTAAATGCTTCAATTTTAGTGGTACTGGAAAATGTGATTTCGAAGCCCCATTTTCATAAATTGAGTTCGTAAATATAAAATAATAATTATAGAGTTAATATAAAAATATATTGAAAAATGGTCGAGTAATTTAGTTGATATAATAGCTAATTAAAACTAAGGGACTAAATTGTAAAAGTACAATCGCTATTGAGTTTTAAGTAAAGAAAGGCTTAAGGACTTAAATAGTAATTATCAAAGGACCAAAATGGTTATTAAACCATTTTAAAGTGAGACTTAATGAATGATGATGACATTTTCATTAAGTTAAAATAATAGTTTGATTAACATAATTAAGCTTGATTAAGTTAAATTAAACTAGATTAATTAAATCTAATTAAAGTATAAATATAAAAGAAAGTGGGAAAAGATGACAACCATCATCATCTTCCTCACTTCACCATCCTTTTGAAGAAGAAAACACCTAGAGTTGAGCTTTGGCATTCGACCATTAATAAGGTGAGAAAACCAAGTCATTTTCTTGTAATTTTTAAAGCTTTTTATATATATAATGAAAGCTTGATTTAGCTAGCCCATGTACCAATTCGATTAGCTTTTGAAATATTAGTAAATTTCTATTATTGCTAAATTGAAAAATTAGGTTTGGAATTGATAGATATTGAGCTTAGATTATGAAAAAGGACTATAGTAAAGTTAGTTAAGCTTGTTTGTTACCCTTGTAACATTAGGGGCCACGTTGAATAAATGTAAAACCAATCATAATATTTTTCTAGAAATAGAAACTATAGGGTCCCTAATGAAAGAATGTGAAATCGGATTTTAATCCGAAGCTAAGAATCGAAAGAAATACTTATCTCAAGTTTAGGGTCTAAATTGAATAAAATGTAAAATATGTGTGAAATAAAAAAAAATGGATTATTTAGGATCATGCAGCTCATGACATTGTGTGATAATGTATGGTATTGATTTGGTATATAAAAATATTTGTATAGACCAAAGTGGAGCTAGTAGAGGAAAAGCAAAAATTGTAGAATAGTCTTTTGAAGAATCTACCCATTTTGTGTTTTGAAAAGATAAGTTCATATGGAACTTACTACCTTTCATTGTGTTATATGTATGTTTGTGTTTATTTCATTATATTTATGTTTGGACATAAGTTAAGATTTTGTTGGAAATTGGCATACATGGCTAGTAATTATGATTGAATTGAAATGAAATGGGGTAAATGATTAATATGTGATAGTACAGGGTATGAATATGAAAACATGAATGATTATAGGGTGTGAATATGCAAATATAAAAGACTACAATGTATGATTATGCAACTATGAATGATTGATGCCCATGTGAACTTAGTAAAATGTTAGGATATAATTAGAATTCTAATAAGGTCATATGCGCACTTGTGTAAGGGATAATTGATGATATGGAGATTATGACAGGTTATTTCGATATACAACATTTATTGTGGATTATCGAGTGTTCTTTGTCTCTATGGAGACCTTGGTGTGGTGGAGGGATGTAATTGAAAATGTTTAAGCATTTGATGCATGCGGACTTTGCACTTTGGTGCCTTGGTGTAGTGTAGTTTAAGCTCATACGAGCTATCTTGGTATGGTGTAGTTCATCCGTGTATCCGAGTGTGTTTTATTAGGGTTCCATTAGGTGAAACATTGAAATTAAAATTTGAAATCGAAAAATGAAATGAACCGAATTTTGGTAAGCTATTATGATGTATGATTTAAATTGAAATGGTATGAACTTGTGAAATTGATAATAGTATATGAAATGGTGATCATTTTGTATGAATTAGTATGATTTGAAGGTGTTTTGGACATGTTATAATGCCTAATAGAATTGGATACCTATGTTGTTATGCATTTTGTTGTGACATTATATGTCAAGCTTTAACCAAATGTATGCCAAAACCTTGGTAGTTGGCATGCTCACCTATGAGAAAGGTAAGGTTGTAATTTCCATTTGAACTTACTAAGCATTTAAATGCTTACTATCATTGTTTCTCCTATATGTAGATCTCCAACTTGCAGAACTCACCAAGAATGATCAATACAAATGACTCACTATCATCAAGATAATAGAAATATGTTCATTTTGGTATCTATTGTTGTGGCATGTATATAGAATCCTTGATATGAAAATGTTCATTCTTTTTTATGAATGCCAATGTTGAATTTGTGGTTATGGTTGTGATGTATGTCAAGCTTTGTATATGGCCTAGTTGTGCCTAATTTTTGGTTCATAACTTGTGAGCCATTTGAGCACTTAGTTTCTTTAAAGATTTCATGAGTTTTGGTTGCATAAGTTGGCATGGTTCGGTTATTTGATGAAATTGGGACGAACTTTTACTTCGTGATTTTGCTAATATAGGTCCAAAAACCTACCTTATTATGTGAATGATAGGTTGAAACCAAAAAAGATTGAAGTCGTTGTATTCTACCTACAAAGTCATGACACCACCCCGTGGATGTCACGGGATCAGCTTCTAAAGTCACGACACCATCCTATGAATGTCACAACACCAACTTTTAATGTCACAACATCCCCTGTTAGAGGTCAATACATCAACTCATTGTCTTCAATGTCGAGACATTACACCTCGGTGTTGCGACGCCAACTCGGTGAAGTTTCAAAATTTTACATTTTAGTCCTTGAGTTGTGATGTCAACCTACTATTTTGGAGGCCGCAACATCACATCCCTAAAGTCTCAACTCTAGCCTGAAATATTTTAAACTTTGTAGTTTAGTCCTTCAATAGTTTTGGGTTATGAAAAGAGTTTTCGTAAGCTTGTATAAATCCCAGATAATATATTATAAGATGTTGATATAATGATCATGTCAGTAGATATAATAAGTTGGATTAACAAAAATTATGTTACATTTGATTGTAGTTGCTCCGGCAACAGATGTGGTATCTTGTAGCTCAGACTCGATAATCAGGTTGGGTAAGAGGTGTTACATTAATATTTTATTAAATTCAATATATGATAATAAAATTTGTTTGTAAAATTTTAAATTTTTTTAGTGATTGGATTAGTCCAAGTGGTTGCAACAATTACATGATATTGGTGAAAACTTATCGGGAAGAAATAGAGCGACATGGTTGAACTCAAGTATATATTAAATGTTTATTTGTTGTCAGCAAGTAAAGTTTGATTTGGTTTATTTATAATGTAAACTAATATGGATTTTATTATGTATAATTCTAATGGAACTCCTACGAGGATGCTAATATTCGAGACATCATACCAGCAGAGGTATTTTCTCGATTTGACTTATGGTGTACTAACTCAGCCATTATTAACTTCGCTACTGTTGAGTGGCATCATCAGGATCAAATAATGTACCAATCTGGTTTGTATCAATTAATCCTTGCTAATCAAAGAAATATAGACAACGCCCATAAGATCAACAAGCAAAACAGGGTGGGGATTGACATCGTGATTGAATTGCTTTGTGGGACAATCATCAAGGGTTGATGGTGAGTGGATTTGATAACCAAGGCAATTACGAGGTGGACTCACGTTATATGAACTGGTTCGAAGCTAAAGGGAAACCATTTTTGTTGCCTTAAGGGAAAATCCCATATCGCTCAAGATGTTGTCCTCTAAGGCGGGTTAGGGACTGAATGATGCCTTCATCTGCCTTATAGTCTATAGAACCACTAAATGTAGATGATTATTAGTTGGTTACGATGTCATTATTTAACCTGAACAGAATGAATGACATAGTCATTAGCCTTTGACGTTTAGTTATTGACCAGATATGTCAGACTCAACAAATTCAATGCAGTTCAAGGGTGCATCTAGTAATATGCAACAACTGCAAATGTCCTAGAATCAGACATTAGGGCTTGATGATCCAACTATGTGGTCCAGGTTGGATGCAATGTGGGGTCAAGGTTTTACAATCATAAAAATTTCATACTTATTAAGGTTGATAATGTGGGGTCAAGGTTTACAACATAAAAAATTATAATCATCATTTTTAAACTAGCTATATGTACATGACAATTTAGCTTGCATCTTTTCCAATGCTTTCTTCTCCATTTTTTGAACACTAAAAAACAACAGTGTTAAACATTTAAAATCTAAAAAATTCAAAATAAGATTTACAATCATAAAAGTTGTTTACTTACGTAGGGTTGATAATTGGTTTAGGGTTTTTCTACATAACTCTTTTTTTCACACAACAATTCTTCACAAATAGGGTTTTTTTTTTTTTTTTTTGCAAAGTGGGGTCTGTTTGTTTTGAATGTTTTTTGCTAGAATGTGCTTTTTTTAGGGTTGTTTGAATCATTTCTCACTTTCTTTTTATACAAAAAGTGGTGTTAAGTCTGGGATTCCTGGAATGATTAGTCTTGTCTGTGGTAGGGGAGTGGAGAATCTTTGCACCAAATCGCCACCTCAAGGGATAATTTAGGTCCTTGAAGCAGCAAAGATTCCTTGCTCACCTACCACAGACAAGAAACCTCAAATCATCACTTCAAGGCATGATTTAGGCCTTACATTAGTATACCTTCTGCACGGACACCAATCTCTAATAATATCTACTGATGCTCATTAATCCCCCCAAATTGTAACCTTAAATGGAGATTTAGCCTTGGTTCAAGTCACCCCATATTATTGATGTTAAAAAATTTCAACCTATATTATTTCGGTAATAAGTTCTTTTTTTTTCTTTTTATTATTCTAGTCAAAAAGCCTGATTATAGGGCTTATTTGCTTGTGTAGTTGTTTTATTTTCTTATGGGCCTAAGTCCTCCCTCACTTGGTATGTGGCAGTTCAATGTTGACTTTTGACTTTAATCTCTGGCTATAGATAATGTTCCTCTCTTATTTCTTCATCATGATTAAGCTCATTCGTGACTAGGGGTGAGCGTTCGATCGAATCGAGTGAAAAATTTCTAGTTAATCGAGTTGACAAGTCCTATTTTATCATCTTAACTCGATTTGAAATTTTTTCGACTTAAGTCGAGTTGAGTGAAATTGTTCTAGTTAAATTAAAAATATTAAACATGTCAAATTAAAATTTTGTTACAATATAACTAATTCCATATAAGAGTACATAAATTTGAAATTATATATATTTGAAAACTTTTTCAAAACAAAATAATAAAAATAAATTACTTTAGTATGATAAACTTGAATCATTAATTAACTTATTTAGGTCCCAAAATTATTATTTTAAGAAATTTTAAAATTTTAACTTTCTTTATATATTTTTAGAATTTTGGAATTTTTATAAATATTTTGAATTTTAAAATTTATTTTAATTTTTTGTAATTTTGTTGAGCGATTAATTTTCGATTTTAAAATTGACAAGAATCAAACGAATATTTACACTGATCTGTTATTCGAATTATTAAAATTGTTCGAATTGTAAAATTCAACTTGTCTCGAATTTGAATAACTCGAATCGATTAACTCAATTTTTTTAATTTTCGAATCGAATTTTGTTCATCCCTATTGTAAGCACTAAATTTTGTTCGGTTTAACTATGTATTTAATTTTTAAATTAAAAAAATCAAAATAAAAAATCCAAAATTATATTTTGACCCCTCAACTTTTCCAAAATTATATTTTGACCCCTCATCTTTTCCAAAATTACCTTTTGACCCCTAAACTCTTCCAAAATTATATTTTGACCCCTTATCTTTCTCAAAATTATGCTTAGGCACCAAAAGTTTCACTATGTCTACGATTTGGTCCTTCTGGCAGATTAGGTGATTGGGGCACCTACCTCATAATTTCGGCCACCACTGCAGGCATGGCCTCCCTCCTCCCTAGCCACCTGCTACCTGCAAGAAAACAAGCATAAAAGGGATTCTTATCTCCCAAAATGAAAAGAAAAAAGAAACCCCAAAAAAAACCCACGAAGAAGAAAAAAGAGAAAGAAAAAGAAGAGAAAAAGAGAGAAAAGAGAAGAAAAAAGAAGAAGAAGAGAAGAAGGAGAGAGAGCGCCTCGCCACTAGCGGAGGAGACGGAGTCGACGGCGGCGGTGGCGGTTGAAGAAGAAGAAGAAAGGAGAAGAAGAAAGAAGAAGGAGGAAGGAGAAAAAAAAAAGAAAAAACGAAAGAAAAAACGAAAGAAAAAAGAAAAAAAGAAACAACAAATAAAAATTAAAAATAGCCGGGCCGACCCGACCCGACCCACGGCGACCCCGACCCGCGGTGACCCGACCGACCCGCACAATTCAAAAAAAAAAAAGAAGAGAAAAGGAGCAGGCCAAAAAAAAAAGGTTCAGAAACCCAACAAAGGCCCATTTTCGACAACCCACTCCAGCAGCCCAATTTTTTTTAGCCTTGGTACATTTTTAACCTTTTACTTTGGGTATTTGGCCCATTTTGTTATATTACTTTATTATTAATAATATTATTATTAGTATTATGGTGTGATTTTATTTATTAATTTTAAATTTTTTAATAAATTAATTTTTTAAGTAACAAATCGATTTGACATTAAATCATCGGTCTCACTGCTATGTTGGGTGGATATCTTTGATTTTGTGTCAAATATTTTCGAAAAATAGAAATTTTTTTAAGTAATAGTAATAAGAGGTTTATAAAAAAAATTATCAAATTTTATTTTTAAATTATAATACGTCAATATGTATTTTTAAAAAAGTTTTCGAGTTTAAAAAAAATTTCGAGTTTCAAAAATTCTTGAGTTTCAAAAATTTTCGTGTTTTCAAAAATTCTCAAGTTTTAAAAATTCACAAGTTTTAAAATTTTTCGTGTTTTCAAAAATTTTCGTGTTTTTAAAACTTTTCGTGTTTCAAAATTTTTCATGTTTTTAAAAATTCTTGTATTTCAAAATTTTCGTGTTTTCAAAAATTCTAGTGTTTTAAAATTTTCGTGTTTTAAAAAAATTCTCAGGTTTAAAAAATTCTCGTATTTCAAAATTTTCGTGTTTCAAAACTTTCGTGTTTTTAAAAATTTTCGTGTTTTCGAAAAATTTCATTGTTTTTAAAAAAATTTCTTATTTTCCAAAATTCTCGGGTTTCAAAAGAAATTTCTTGAGTTTCAAAATTTTCGCGTTTTCAAAAATTTTTATGTTTCAATCGGATCACGATTAAATATTAAATTGAACCCGTATTTTTTAAAATTAAGCCAACACGCGTTTAACTAAATACCAATTTTGGGCGTCGGGAGGGTGCTAATACCTTCCTCGCGCGTAACCGACTCCCAAACCCTATTTTTCTCTGGAATTTTGACGTAGACCTAAACTCGACCCTTTTTTTTTAAGAAAAATAAAAAAATATTTTTCTTTTAAAAAGAGAATTTATTAGGTGTCCGATCACACCTAAAAAAAAGGATCGGTGGCGACTCCCTTTTTTTAAAAAAAATAAAATCGAAACTCTGTTTTCAAATTTTCAATAATCGCCTCAATTAGCGCCCGTACAAAATTTTATGTCTCTACAGCTGGCGACTCCGCTGGGGACATTTTTTTGAGAGTCGAGTCTGGAATTAAACGCGTGTTGTCAAAATTTTGAAACTTCTTGTTCAAATTAATATTTAGTCTTGATCCTTAAATTTTGAAAAGTCATGCATTTGCATCATGTTGTAAATATTTTTCTAACTTGTTTTATCTTTCTGTTTTTCAGCTCTAAGTTTGTACGGTTTTAGTTTTTTTTTTAGTTTTAAAATAAAACGAAAAGGTTTGTGAGTTTCTCCCCACACACCGTGCACTTGCATTTTTGCATAACATGAGCTCTCTACCTGGGCTCCGTCCGTTTAAGTGGAAGTAAATGCTATGCCTTCATGAGGTAACTCGTCCCTCCGCACAGGCTAGTGAATACTTCCGGGTCACATATGACTTATGCTTTCGTGAGTTAACTTGTCCCTCTACATAAGCATAAGTAAATGTAATCCCTCGAATTGAGCTCGCGAGCCTATGATGGGCGATAACCGAGGCTTCGTACTAGCCTTAGTATGCGACAATACGGACAGTTCGAGTACCTTTTTAGAATCGAAGCCGCATATAGTGAACCGTATGAGCCACCGATTAGAGCCATGTCAAAACTTCGTCCGTCGAATAGTCACCAAAATAAGTACATGGGAGAAACGCTTCTTACTTTTTATTTCTTTTACATTTATATTTGTTTTTGCAAGAGAATTAGGTTTGTTTAATAAAATTGTATCAGGTAGATTATCTGATGAGCATGTGGGGTAGGTTTTTGTAAACCATGATCGGGCAAAAAAAAAAACAAAAATTAAAAAGTAGGCCGGTTTCACTAAAATGCACGATTAAATAGCTTAATTTGTTAGATTTGCCATAGTTTTTCTCTGTTTATATTTGTTGTGATTACTAACCAAGGTTATTTGTCTTTTTTTTTCTTATTTTATCATGCATCATAGGCATCTTATTAGAAAGGTGTTGATTAGAGATTGGTTGCCAAAAATGGGTTTCTGATGGAGGAGTCAATTACACAAGTAACCGAGAAAAATACCGTGGTTCGAGACTGGTCTTTGAAAACCCAGAAAGCAAAAGGGGACAGTTTGAAAGGAATGATGTATCTCCAATCTTCTTGAGCATGTAACTTCGAATGATCGTTAGAATAACCTCGAAGACTTGACTTGGATCTGGAAACAATGGGACTCAGACACTAGGGGCATCTTCACTGAAAAGTACGGGGATATAGCTCACTTGATCGCCATCAACGTAGACGAACAGTTGATTCAAGCCATGGTTCGATTCTAGGACCCAGCTTATCAATGTTTCACTTTCAATCAGGAAGATATGACTCAGACCATAGAAGAGTATGCCGCTTTGCTTCGCGTTGACAATGTACAATTCAGCAAGATATATGTGAATGAGCCCAAACCAATGACCTTCAAGAAAAATCTAATGAAGTTGACGGGAATGACTGATACATGGGCTGAAAAATAGATAAAGAAAAAGAATGACGTCAGTCGTGCTCCGTGGTTTTCTCTGCGAGACTTAGCTCAAAACCATCCAGATATTGTGAAGAGAGTGGATCTATTTGCTTTGGCCATTTACGGATTAATCGTCTTTCCAAAGGTCCTTGGGCACATAGAAGTTGCGGTAGTGGATTTCTTCGAAAAGTTGAGGTAAGGAATCAACCCCGTCCTGACTATCTTGGCCGAGACTTTTAGATCTCTAAATAGTTGTAGGAGGAAAGGGGAAGGACGTTTTATCGGATGTGAACAGTTACTTAATGTTTGGATTCTGAGCCACTTCTGGAAAGTGGAGTGCACACCTTTCCACATGTTTTCAAAAATATTCTCTCCATTGGAAGCTTACATTGGGAAAGATTGGCTGAAGGACGTCACTGAACAACACTGGGTTTCGATTTTTTAGAACCTCCGCGCTGAAGACATAACTTGGAGAGCACCATGGATCCGTCCTTCAGTTCTATTATACAAATACGAAAGTCAAGATTGGGTGCCTTTACTCGGATTATGGGGAGGAGTTGGATATGTTCCGTTAATGGTTCAAAGGAAGTTTGCCTCACGTCAATTTATACCAGCTACCGGGGGATTGGCTCAGTCTGAGTTTACTTTTACAGGTGAAGGTTACATGAAAAAAGTCCGAGATACTACAAAGTCTTGGAAAGAAATTTACCTAATAGAGTTAGCTCTCTATGCTGATACTATCATTCAAGATTATGACATATGGAGACAATGACGAGTGAATAGTCAAAAAATCTCACTGACGGATTATACTTTCTAGAATCCTTTAGTCAACAAATCTCACTGACGGATTATACTTTCCAGAATCCTTTCTTAGAAGAAATGCCGTCCAAGCTAGAAATGGCAAGACATGAATTTAAACGTGAAAAGGCCAAGCTGTTACGGGATATTAGTTCTCTTTAAGAGGAAAATTACCAGCTGAAAATTAATGTTCAAATTAAAAAATCCAGAACTGAGAAAGTCAAGAAAGAAGCTAAGATCATGAGAAATGACTTAAAGGATCTTCATTTGGAAAATAAGAAATTAAGAGGCACTATAAGAATTAGTGGGCTGGGCAAATCATCGGTAGAATGGAAGGAAGAACTAAGCAACATTAAAGGTGGGATGGAATTTTGGAGAGGGAAAGCAAAGAAGGAAGAAAAAAAAGCTGCGCGTGCTATGATAGAGTTAAGGAAGAAGAATGTTGAATACGAAACCGTATCTACAGAATTAATGACTAGTCAGTTTGAGAGTTAAAAGCAAAGAAGGAAAATACGAGATTTAGAAAATACGCTGCAAGCTCATCAGCAACATTTGGATACTCTCCTAAAAACCTTAGAAGAAAAGAATGGTCAGCATGACAGAGACATTCGTGCCTACGAAAGATCTCTCCAAGAAAAAGATATGCATCTCATCGGTTTGATCAAAGAAATTTGCAAGGCGGTTGTGCAAATCGTGCAATTGTCAGATGAAACCGAAACTCTCAGTTACAAATTCCCTCTGAGACAAAGATCAAGCATGTCAGAGTTCCAAGAACGAGTGAAGAAACAAGGCGATGTGGCTAGGAAATTTGTGTAACTGTTAAATCAGAGATGGCAAAACTTTTTGTAATGGACTCTTTTGATTAATGAAATGCCTAAGTATGGGGCTATCTTGAAATCAACACCAAAATTCTTGCATATTTATTCATTACTAACATTCATTTGTCATTTATTCATTCATCCATTCATTTGCATGTGCACATCACCTTAATCATTCACTATGCACTAAAACCGGTACAAAACAAGGCTCGATACGGTTTAAGGTTCAAGTCGGATAAGCAACAAAGAAGAAAACAGTTGCAAAAAGATCAAGAAAGGAGGATTGTAAGAGCTTCAGGTCGGGAATCAGAATGAGAGCCTATAAAGTATCCCCCTTTGTCAAAAACATTTACATCTGCAGGAATGATGTACCCAAGGCGAAAAAATTCATGAAGCACGTTGTTATTGATTGAAAGGGGTCTTCAGAACGTTAGTATAAATGTTATTGACAAAGGGGTTGATGCAATTAACGATGTTTCAATGATACGCCCTTATCCTCCTGGATTCATTTTGAACAATTGGACTGCTGTGGATCTTCTTGTAGTTTCTAAGTCCTCTCCAGAGTAATGCTCAATGTTAACTCACTTTTTTGTGTGCCCCTAAGTAATAGTAGGATTCTTTTGTAAGAGCTTATGTTTTCTCTTTATTATTTAAATGAACATTAATGGAGATGTATTTTGTCATGGTCTTTTCATTCTTATTAACTTCATAATTATTCCCTCTTCTCACAGCCTATCCTTACATATACCTCATATCATGCCATAACATTATGTTTTTTGGTTCCAATACCTTGATACTCCTCTATAGTTTTCTTTTCCATTCACCTCTCAGGTTTTCAGATATCAGCGACATGAGCAATCCCGTTACAAGTCTTAAAATCGATTTCGAGAAAGCTATTTGTTTAGGAGAATTCGAAGCTGAGGAAAGTGCTGAAGATTATGTCTCGTCTCTTGACTTACTAAGAATGGTAGAATAAGAAGATAAACAGATTTTACCCCATCAAGAATCAGTTGAGACAGTAAACTTGGGAAGTGAAGAAAAGAGGCAAGAAGTGAAGATTGGGACCTCCATTTCAGAAAATACCAAACATGATTTGGTCACTTTGCTTCGTGAGTATAAAGATGTATTTGCATGGTTGTATCAGGACATGTCAGGTTTGAACGAAGATGTAGTGGTCCATAGACTCCCACTGAAACCAGAATGCAAACCCATTCAACAAAAGCTAAAACGAATGAGACCTAAAATGCTGTTAAAGATAAAAGAAGAAGTCAAGAAACAATTTGATGCTAGCTTCCTACAAGTCTCTAAATATCCAAAATGGGTATCTAATATAGTCTCGGTACCGAAAAAAGATGGCAAGGTATGAATGTGTGTGGATTATCGCGATCTGAATCGAGCAAGTCTTAAAGATAATTTTCCCTTGCCACACATTGATACGTTGGTGGATAACACAACGAAACATTCATTTTTTTCTTTCATGGATGGATTCTCGGGTTATAATCAGATAAAGATGGCCCCCGAGGATATGGAGAAAATTACCTTTGTAACGATGTGGGGGACATTCTGCTATAAAGTGATGCCGTTCAGATTAAAGAATACTGGGGCAACATATCAGAGGGCAATGGTGATGTTGTTCCATGACATGATGCACAAAGAAATAGAAGTCTATGTCGATGATATGATTTCCGAATCTCGGGAGGAAAGAGAGCATGTTGAGAACCTCAAGAAGTTGTTCAAAAGACTAAGAAAGTTCTAGCTGAAGCTTAATCCAGCCAAGTGTACGTTTGGGGCTACCTCGGGAAAATTACTAGGCTTTATTGTCAGCGAGAGAGGTATTGAGGTGGATCCAGATAAGATAAAAGCCATACAAGAACTACCACCTCCATGCACACGAAAAGAATTTAGAGGATTTTTAGGGAGGTTGGACTACATCGCTCGATTCATTGCTCAACTTACCAACTAGTGTGACCCAATTTTTTGACTCCTTCAAAAACATAATCCAGGAAAATGGAACGAGGAGTGCCAAGTGGCCTTCGATAAGATAAAATAGTATTTTTCTAACCCTCCGGTGCTAGTACCGCCAACTCCCTAGGAAGACCGTTAATATTGTATCTGACTGTGTTCGAAAACTCAATGGGTTGTGTACTGGGGCAACATGATGAGTCGGGGAAAAGAGAAAGGGTGATTTACTACCTTAGCAAGAAGTTCATAGAGTATGAAGCAAAGTACCCATCAATTGAAAAATTCTGTTGTGTTTTGGTCCGGGTAGTTCGAAGGCTCAGACAATATATGTTGTATTATACGACATGGTTAATTTCAAAGCTGGACCCAGTGAAGTGCATGATGGAATCACCTGCACTCTCAGGAAGAATGGCACGATGGCAGATCCTACTATCGGAGTACGACATCATCTATGTGAGCCAAAAGTCGATAAAGGGGAGCGAAATAGTTGACTTTTAGCAACTCGAACGATGAAAGAATACGAGCCATTGAGATTCGATTTCTTAGACGAAGACTTGATGTGCATTACAGAAAAAGAGTGTGAGCTGTCAAAAGAGAAATTATGGAAGATGAGCTTTGATGGTGCATCGAACACATTGGGGCATGGGATTGGAGCAGTCTTAGTGTCACCAGAAGGGAACCATTATCCGTACACTGCCAGATTAAATTTCTTCTGTGCCAATAACGTAGAGGAATATGAGGCTTGCATCATGGGACTTCGTGCAGCTGTTAAACGAAACATCGAAATCTTAGAGGTGTACGGGGACTCAGCGTTGGTGATTTACCAAATCCGTGGAGATTGGAAAGTAAGAGATTCAAAATTAGTTAAATATCGTGATCTCGTTGCGGAACTGATTTAAGAATTCAAAGAAGTGACTTTTAATTACTTCCCATGAGAAGAAAACCAATTGGCTGATGCCCTGGCCACTTTGGCCTCAATGTTCAAAACAAACAGAGAAATAGAAATAATGCCTCTCCAAATGAGCATATTGAGGTCCCTGCACATTGTTTTAGCATTGAAAAAGAGACAGATGGACGGCCGTGGTTCCACAATATCTTAGAATATGTCAAGAATCAAAGATATCCTGAGCAAGCAAATGAGAACGACAAAAGAACAATCAGAAGAATGGCGGTGGAATTTGTTCTTGATAAGGACATCCTATACAAAAGAGGAAAAGATCAAGTGCTCCTGAGATGCGTGGATGCTGTTTAAGCAGAAAAATACTTGAAGACGTCCATGAAGGAATTTGTGGAACGCATGCCAATGGTTTCACTATGGCTAGGAAGATTATGAGACTCGATTATTACTGGCTCACAATGGAAAATGACTGCATTAGTTACGCACGAAAGTGCCACAAATGTCAAATTTACAGCGATAAAATTCATGCAGCCCCTTCGCCCCTTCATGTCATGACTTCTCCGTGGCCTTTTTCTATGTAGGGCATGGATGTTATAGGGCCAATTTTCCCAAAAGCTTTTAATGGACATCGATTCATTTTTGTGGTTATAGATTACTTCACAAAATGGGTAGAAGCCGCTTCGTTTACTAATGTGACGAAGACGGCAGTTTGCAGGTTCTTAAAAAAGGAAATCATATGTCGATATAGCTTGCCTAAGAGAATCATTCAGATAATGCTTTGAATCTGAACAACAAGATGATGAAGGAAGTGTGCGAGCAATTTCAAATAAAACATCATAACTCCTCACCCTATTGCCCAAAAATGAATGAAGTAGTAGAAGCGGCAAACAAAAATACTAAGAGGATTATTGGGAAAATGACTGAGACATATAAAGACTGGCACGAGAAGCTACCATTCGCTTTGTATGCATATCGCACATCTGTGTGGACATCTACGGGAGCAACTCCTTTCTCTCTGGTCTAAGGAATGGAAGCTGTGCTGCCTATCAAAGTTGAGATGCCCTCTCTACGAGTCTTAATCGAGTCGAAACTAGAAGAATCAGAATGGGTTCGAGCTCGATATGACCAGCTAAATCTTATAGAAGAAAAATGCTTGAAGGCAATCTGTCATGGACAAATGTACCAGAAGAAAATGATCAATGCTCATGACAAGAAGGTGCGGCCCAAAGAATTCCATGAGGGAGAACTCGTATTGAGAAAGACTTTCCCAATACAAAAGACTTTCGAGGAAAATAGGCACCAAATTGGGAAGGGTCATACGTCGTAAAGAAGGCTTTCTCAGGTGGAGCTTTGATTCTCATTGAGATGGATGGGAAGGAGTTACCTAATCCAGTGAACTCAAATGCCGTGAAAAAGTATTATGCCTAAAAAAAAGATCAAGATGAAAACCCGAAAAGGGCATCTTGATAAAAAAAAGATCGAGATGAAAACCCGAAAAGGGTGTCTTGATAAAAAAAAGAAATAGAAAAATAAAAAAGATCAAAATGAAAACCCGAAAAGGGCGTCCTGATAAACAAAAAGGATTAGGATGAAAACCTGAAAGGGCGTCCTAATGAAGCAGATTTGGGCTTAAAGAGCAAGACGATTTGAACAAAGAGTCAAATGGCGATATTACAATATTTGAAGCATTCTCGAAAGCTCGAAATCTTCTACACAAGAAGCTTTGCTCGAAAAGATCCAGGATGAAGAAAAGTGGATAAGCTCATGCGTTGGATATCTAGAGCATTTATGACAATTGAATCTGCTTTCCTTTTTTTTATAATGTTTCCTTTATTGAACTATTCCTTGTCAATTTTCTTTGCTTGTTGCTTTTGAAATATATATGAATGTGAGGTATTTCTTTCGTACCTACTTTCCCATTTTCTTGCATCTCATGTTTGGTTCATTTAAATGATAAATAGTGAAATGACATACTCTAAACAAAAGGAATGTTGAGCATTACCCGGATGAGAATTTGGTAAGTACAAGAGCCTCAAAGCAAGGACAAAGTTCAACAGGGGGCAAAAGGGTGATATACGAGAAACGCAGATTACTTATAAAACTTGAGGATGGGTAAGTCAAGAGTCGAAGCAATAAATACAGGTCATCATGAAAAGGAAAAGGGATTTATGATAAACAAGCCCAATGCTCATGGCATAATCATGTAGGCATGAAAGCATTTAAGACAAACACGTGCATATCATGATAACATCATGCATGACATATACAGGTACTCCAGTAAAGCAAGAGGTTTTGATGATAGTTGTACTGAATCAAGGAAAAATAAGACATCCGAGTTCCACTAGATGATATGTTTTGAAATTCTGATATTTGTTAAAAATTATTTCATTTCTATTTTCAAAAAAATCAACTCATATTGCGATAGGTGAGTTGAGCTTCGGGTCACACGCTGCGAGGTATTTTTCAATTTCTTTTCCAAAAAAAATCAACTCATAATGTGAGAGGTGAGTTGAGCCTCGGATCACATGCCGAGATATTTTCAAATTCTATTTTTCAATTTCTATTTTTTCCAAAAAAATCAACTCATATTGCGAGAGGTGAGTTGAGCCTCGGGTCACGCGCCGAGGTATTTTTCAATTTCCTTTTCAAAAATCAACTCATAATGCGAGAGGTGAGTTGAGCCTCGGGTCATAAGCCGAGGTATTTTTTAATTTCTGTTTTTCAAAAATCAACTCATATTGCGAGAGGTGAGTTGAGCCTCAGGTCACACGCTGAGGTATTTTTCAATTTCTGTTTTTCAAAAATATCAACTCATATTGCGAAAGGTGAGTTGAGCCTCAGGTCACACGCTGAGGTATTTTCAATTTCTGCTTTTTCAAAGATCAACTCATAATCTGAGAGATGAGTTGAGCCTCGGGTCACACTAAGGTATTTTTTCAAATTCTGTTTTTCAAAAAAAAAAATCAACTCATATTGCGAGAGGTGAGTTGAGCCTCGGGTCACACGTTGAGGTGTTTTCAAATTTCTGTTTTTCAAAAATCAACTCATAATGCGAGAGGTGAGTTGAGCCTTAGGTCATACGCTGAGGTATTTTCAATTTTTGTTTTTCAAATATCAACTCAAAATCCAAGAAGTGAGTTGAACTTCGAGTCGCATGATGAGCTATTTTTGATTTCTATTTTTCATTAAAAATAAATAATAAGGATTGGACAATCGAACAAAAATTTAGTGCTTTTAAGTCTTTGCTCTATCCCTGTTTCACAGCGATGAGCAAAGAGGGCTAGCTGTAAGCACTAAATTTTGTCCGGTTTAACTATGTATTTAATTTTCAAATTAAAAAAATAAAAATTAAAAAAATCCAAAATTACATTTTGACCCCTCAACTTTTCCAAAATTACCTTTTGACCCCTAAACTCTTCCAAAATTATATTTTGACCCCTTATCTTTCTTAAAATTATGCTTAGGCCCCAAAAGTTTCACTGCATCTACGAATTGGTCCTTCTGGCAGATTAGGTGATTGGGGCACCTACCCTCCTCGATTTCCGGCCACCAGCCTAGGGCATGGCCTCCCTCCTCCCTAGCCACCTGCTACCTGCAAGAAAACAAGCATAAAAGAGGTTCTTATCCCCCAAAAATGAAAAGAAAAAAGAAACCCCCCCAAAAAAAACCCACGAAGAAGAAAAAAGAGAAAGAAAAAGAAGAGAAAAAGAGAGAAAAGAGAAGAGAGAAGAAGAAGAAGAGAAGAGGGAGGGGGCGTCTAGCCATCCATCGTGAGGAGATGAGTCGACCAGGCATGTGGTGAAGAAGAAGAAGAAAGAGAAGAAGAAAGAAAAAGAAGAATGAGGAAGGAGAAAAAAAAGAAAAAAGAAAGAAAAAATGAAAGAAAAAAGAAAAAAAACAACAAAGAAAAATTAAAATAGTCAGCCAAATTGACCAGACCCACTGACCCGACCACAGGACCTGACCCGACCAAGACCAACAAAGCAGCCCAAGTCGTGACCTATCACAATTCAAAAAAAAAAAAGAGAAAAGGAGCAGGTCCAAAAAAAAAGCAAAAAAAAAGGTTTAGAAGCCCAACAAAGGCCCATTTTCGACAGCCCACTCCAGTAGTCTAATTTTTTTTAGCCTTGGTACATTTTTAACCTTTTACTTTGGGTATTTGGCCCATTTTGTTATATTACTTTATTAATAATATTATTATTAGTATTATGGTGTGATTTTATTTATTAATTTTAATTTTTAATAATTAATTTTTTATAATAAATCGATTTGACATTAAATCATCGATCTCACTGCTATGTTGGATAGATATCTTTGATTTTGTGTCAAATACTTTTTGGAAAATAGAAATTTTTTTTAAGTAATAGTAATAAGAGGTTTATTAAAAAAGTATCAAATTTTATTTTAGATTATAATACGTCAATATGTATTTTAAAAAAAAAGTTTTCGAGTTTAAATTTTTGTCGTGTTTTCAAAATTTTCGTGTTTTTTTAAAAAAAATTTCGAGTTTCAAAAATTCTCGAGTTTCAAAAATTTTCGTGTTTTCAAAAATTCTCGAGTTTTAAAAATTCACATGTTTTAAAATTTTTCGTGTTTTCAAAAATTTGTGTTTTTAAAACTTTTCGTGTTTCAAAATTTTTCGTGTTTTTAAAATTCTCGTATTTCAAAATTTTCGTGTTTTCAAAAATTCTAGTGTTTTAAAATTTTCTTGTTTTCGAAATTTTCTTGTGTTAAAAAAATTCTCAGGTTTCAAAAATTCTCGTATTTCAAAATTTTGTGTTTCAAAACTTTCGTGTTTTTAAAAATTTTCGTGTTTTCGAAAAATTTCGTTGTTTTTAAAAAAATTTCGTGTTTTCCAAAATTCTCAGGTTTCAAAAAAAATTCTCGAGTTTCAAAATTTTCACGTTTTCAAAAAATTCTTGTGCTTCAATCGGATCACGATTAAATATTAAATTGAACCCGTATTTTTAAAAATTAAGCCAACACGCGTTTAAGACTAGATACTAATTTTGGGCGTCGCGAGGGTGCTAATACCTTCCTTGCGTGTAACCGACTCCCGAACCCTATTTTTCTATGGAATTTTGACGTAGACCTAAACTCGACCCTTTTTTTTAAGAAAAATAAAAAAAATATTTTTTTTAAAAAGAGAATTTATTAGGTGTCCGTTCATACCTAGAAAAAAAAGATCGGTGGCGACACCCTTTTTTTTAAAAAATAAAATTGAAACTCTATTTTAAATTTTCAATAATCGCCTTAATTAACGCTCATATAAAATTTTACGTCGCTACACCTATTCGTAATTTTAACGTGCTCTTGTCGCGTTTTCTCTATATGGCATACAGATTATTTGACTAGCTTCGGCTTTAATTCCAAGGGTTTAGATTCTAGCCTTTTGTACCTTTTAGGTTTGTTGTTTAGGGGTAAACCTTTGAACTTTACCCATTTATTGTTGAATATTATGATGATCACCGATTGTGAAAAGACACCGTCTTTAAAAATTGGAATCCATTGAATACAACAGACATGATAATACTCTCTCCACTATGTCTGGTTCTTCAATTCCTTCCGACACCCCCTTTTGATTAAGGGTCATTTGATAGAGAGAAGCAACGTTGATTACGACAAACATTTACATTCCTTTAGGCAAAGCGAAACACTCGACTCAAAATCATCAGATGTTATTTCTATATTCAAATTTAACTTTAAAATCTACTCAGCAACTTTGTCATTTTTAGCGAAGATTGTGGGCGGTGCCGTGGGTCGATGTCAACCAAACTTTTATGCAATGCCGCTCACCGACACACTATCGATACAACTCGGATTATTTTGACCAAACGGCTGGTTGCGTCTACATCAATGTGGTGGGCTCAGTTTCAGCCATTTTCATGCTTTTTAGTTTTATTTTAAGATTGGTGTGCATCTGCATCAACTAGGGATTTATAAGATGTAATTAACTATGTCTACCTTATAAGGTCTCTCTTACAAAAACTTTAAAATAGAATAATGGTTCTACTTCCATACTTTTTTTTCTCTCAAACTAGTGTATGAAGCAGCACTCACTTAAGGGTCTCTCTTACAAAAACTTTAAAATAGATAAAAGTTAAAAAAAAAAAGTTGTTCTAGGTCAATAATCTAATATTAAGGTTTTGCAACTGAATTATGGGCATTCTTTAAAGTAATCATTGTTGGAATTATCATAATAAATCAATAAAAATTTTATCATAAAAGTTTTATTGGAAAAGCTACTATTTTGGATCATTAAAATTTATCAAACTAATTATTAGATTTAATATAACATACTATTATTTGATTAGTTTTAACAAAGCGTATATACATTTTAAAACATGAACAACAATTAAAGCAGAAGTTTAATTATCAAGTAAAATATCCATCATTTGCTTGTCCATTATGGGATTGATGAACAGTAAACTTCAAAATTATTAACCTTCGAAAAGTTAGGGTTAGAGGAAAAATCCATTTGAATGTATTTAATATTTACTTTATAATTAACTTTAATTTTTATGATATAAAATAACTATGTATTTTAAAATATTATATAGATTTTCTTAAAATTATTATATAAGAATTATTAATCATTTGAAAAAATTATTTTTAGAAAATTTATAATAAAAAAAGTTTGAAGTTTTATTAAATAATATATAAAAAGCATAAAACAATTTTTTTCAAAATAAAATTTAAAACTCAAAATTAATAAAAAGAAACAAAGATAGACCAAATAATAATAATTATAAGGAGTATATTTGATATGCAGGCAGTGCATGAAGCCTATGCACCATCAATAAACCACAATTTACCACATCATTAATAAGTCAAATAAAAAATTAAAGGAATTTTTAATTAATATTAAAATTTTACTTAAAACTAATTAAAAATAATTGTGATATTTTCCTTATTTCTCATCTACACATAAAACTAAGAGATTTTACAGCTTTCAAAGAAATTAAGAAATTTTAGATAATGTTATTAAAAATATGAACATCACATATATAATAAGAGTAATTACATGTGTCATGTTATTTCTTCTTTGTTAATTTGAATGAGAAGACTATTTCTTAATTTGTTTCAAATTGAACCTCCAATTCGTATGCTTAGTTAATTTAAATAATTGGGTAATTCATGAATAACTGCTTATTACTTACTTTGATCAACAAGTATTTTTGTAGACTTCAAAATATTATGGCTAAGTCAATATTTCATCAAAATTGTTGGCTCTTAAAATTTTCCTAATAAAAGTACTCGAGTCTCACTTAAGTAATTTTACCTAAATATATATATATATATATATATATATATTTACTCCGTTAATGGCTTATTTATGAGTGAAGATTTTGAAAATAAGACCAAATTGAGTAACCAGTATGAGGTGCTTGAGTTATCATCTCATTTCGCGTCAAAAGATTCGAGTAATGAACCGAAACTTGTAACACTTTGCTAATCGAGTTGTCATGAGTAAAGAGAAATAAACTAATTGGAGATGTGTCAAATTGAGTACAGGATTGAGGTGCTTGGGTTGTCATCTCATTTCGCGTAAAAATATTCAATGACGTCCCAAACTTGTGGAAAGTTTTGATTGAGTATGATTGCCTCACAAGTTTGATTAAGCATTAATTTAGTGAAGTAGTTGAATTTTGCATAATGTTAGAAATTTTATAAAAAGCTTGTTGGTTAAACCTAACAATAGCTTATTCTTGCTTCATCTAAATTGTTTGCATTAAGCTTGGTTGTGGAAGGAGACTTGATTTCGGAAAAAAATTGTTGAATGATTAGTATGAAAAATTTGACCACAAATAAGTACATTAAACACACAAAATTAGCTTGCTATCAAATCCCCCTACTTAGTCGATGCTTGCCCTCAAGCATGTTGTGTATTTCTATACTAGAAATCATTCGACAATTTTTCCAAAATCAAGTCTCCTTCCACAACCAAGCGTAATGCAAACAATTTAGATGAAGCAAGAATAAGCAATTCCTAGGTTTAACCAACAAGCGTTTTATAAAATTTCTAACATTATGCAAAATTCAACTACTTCACTAAATTAAAGCTTAATCAAACTAGCGAGGCAGTCGTACTCAATCAAATTTTTCCACAAGTTTAGGACGTAATTGAATATTTTTACGCGAAATGAGATGACAACCCAAGCTCCTCAATCTGGTTACTCAATTTGACACGTCTCCAATTAGTTTATTTCCCTTTACTTATGGTAGCTCGGTTAGCGGAGTGTTACAAGTTTCGATTCGTCACTCGAATCTTTTGACGTGATATGAGATGACAACCCAAGCACCTTATCCTGGTTACTCAATTTGGTCACATTTTCGAAATCTTCATTCACAACTAAGCCATTAACGGAGTAAATATATAGTTAAATTGTACTCCCGTGTATGTTTAATTTGGTGGATGGTGTTGGAAATGTCTGCTTTGCAATATGGCAAGGATGTTTCAGATTTAAGCTCCTATTGTGTTAAAGTGAGTCTCGATGCGGTTTAATCATGCGTCTACAGTAGAATAGGACTACTACTCTTGCTCCTAAGAGTTGGATTGTGTCGTTGATGAAAAACTTTGTTGTTGCAAGCAGTTCATGTACCTAAGGGAACAAAATGAAACGTAGTAGCGGTGCCAGCAAGCAAACCCATAGAATCCAAACAATATTCATCTAAATGAAATATAGTATATGCATATGTAAGAGATGAAAAATCAATTCCAGATGAAAAACTACTTGTGGCTAAATGCATGATATATGGGTCGAGTATGAGTGGTTGGTGAGCTCGTATAACAACATGAAAACTTTGTGCAAACCAATATCCTAAATTGACTCTATAATCGAAGTGCATACACCACTAGAAAAATAATTCTGTATTAGTTAAGAAAAACAAAGAATCATTGGGGCCTGAATAATTAAAAGCAAGAAATCTATTAATGTACATTAGGGTCGGTTCATGCACTAGTGAGGCTTTAGAGGACATGAAATTGTAAGTGCGGGATATAGAGTTAGTCAAAGTTGAGTATGCAACATTGGCATTGAAATCGCTTGGTATGTTAAGTAAAACAGTATGGTATGAATCAGATTGAACATCGCTAGGGTCAATGAAACCCATAGCTATGTTGAAATTCGAAACAAACATTCTAAATGTTTTACCAAGCAATTGGAAGCAGACGATGTCTAGAGTTTCGACAATCCTAATGGCATTTATATTGAAGCTAAATGTTGCATAAAATTCATATATGAGTTCGTAGTATGCAACACAGTTAACATTCGTACAAGATGTCCAACCAATAGTATCGAAATAATTAAAAACATCATCTCGTAAGTTAAGTGTGTCGAGGGTAAAAAGAGTAATGCTCTTACAGACCAAGATAGGGCGATGTCGAACTTTGTGATATCTCATGCGATGTTCCGGGGATGTAAAATTCAGAAATCCCCGGAGTCTCCTCTCCGGCGGTATCATGTAGGTATGCCCTCACTGGCCTCGCCTATTAATTCTAGGTGGTTACTGGTTAGAACTCTTCTTCGGTCGAACTATTTGCTAGATTCGGCATATCAGCAACACCAATATTACTGTTTGAAGTTGTTACCAGCTCGTCACTTGTCTGGTGTGATGGTGTTCATCAAGCACGTGCGGTGGCTGACCTTGTTTGGTGCATAGGCGATTGCTCGTTTTGATTTAAAGGTTTCGTACCATGGTAATCAGAGGTGTTGGTTTTTTTTGAATAACCTGTAGGATATGTAAGTAACGGAAAAATAGGTAGGAAATCTGGAACGCTATACCTTATTCTGCTAGAAGGGTCTGAACGAACTTGTGGGTCTTCTTCCTTGCCCAGTGTTGAACTCCTTCGACGGTGGTTTTGACTTGGTCCAACAACTTGTATCGATGGTGGTGTAGACTAGTCTGAATTATCATCATAAATGTCGATGATGGGTGGTGCTGAAAAACTGTTACGTCCTCAATTAAGATAGGCTGGAAAACCATCAACTACTTGATTTCTAATGTGAACCATGGCCGACATTTTGGTTGAAAAGCATACAACTGTGTTTGTTGAGGCGGTTCACGACGGTAATTTTTGGCATTTTGGGTAGTGTTGGAGTTTGGGTTTTGGTTGTTTTGGGTTTAAAAACAAGGTACAACAACGTTTAGGGGTGATGGTGCTTTTAATTTGGAGGCGGAGGGGTTCAAAAAAATGCGGTGATGCTTAGGCCAAAGAGAGAAGGAGACGAACGATGGTGATAGACGGTGATACGTTCAATGGTGGTGGTGAGGGGTTTGTCGACGATAAAGGGGTTAATGAGAATTATGGTCGACGGTGGTGGTAGGGAAATCTTGGGTTTTTGGTTGGGCAGTAAACAACGGTGGGGTGAGGTTGTATGGGTACAACCAGCGGCTAGTAATCATTGACAGCGTTAGGCTTGGTAGAAGTGGTTGAATGTGGTTGAATGTGGTTGACGGCTAAGGAGAGTTTCGAGAGGTTAGGGTTTTTAGCAAAAAAAGGGAGAAGAAGAAAAGGGGAAGAAGAAAGGGAAGGGGAGGGGTGCGTTTCATGTGTTTGTTCTTTTTTTCTTTATTTTATTTTATTAGGGTTGGGGCTAGTTTTAGGGTTTGGTCTCTTGTTTTAATCATTTTGGGTTGGTTTTGGGTTTGGGGTAGGATATGTGGCAGAGAGTGGCAGCACTGAGCATTACACACCCACGCCTTAATATAAATCTAATTTTTGGATGAAGATGACAACCTCCACCAACGTTCCTGAGAAACAATACGTTTAAATGGATTAAATAACAATCTTATATATATTTTTGTTTGCAACCTAAATTAAACTAAAAAATTAAATAAATTAAAATAAATATAGGTTACCTCCCAAAAAAACGTTATTGTTTAACGTCGATAGCTCAACAATTTGAAAGTTTATTCGTATGGCTCCTCGAGAATTAATTTTTTTACCACGTGCACTTGAAAATTCTTGTAAAAAGGTTTTAACCTTTGCCCATTGACCTTGAAACATTTTTCGGACTCATTTCTCTTAGGCTCCGTTTGTTTAGTAGTAAAATATTTTTCGGAAAATAATTTCTGGAAAATAATTTACTTTTCTATAAAATGATTTACTGAAAATATTTTCTAGTGTTTGGATGAATCTGTGTAAAATATTTTCTGTTATTTGACAGTTTTCCTGAAAATATTTTTCAGAAAAGCTGTTTTTACATATATTAATAAATTTTATATACATATTAATAAATTTTATATTTTAAATTATTTTTACATATATTGCAATGATTTATTTATAAATAAATAAATCAAATTAAATATATAATAATATTCAATTATTAAGCTACATTATTAACCGTCATAAATTGAAAACAACCAAAGTAAAACATAATTATCCGCAAGCTTCTTGGGAGAAACTCATATGCTTAACACAATTTCATACGTGTCTAAAATAATAATAAGGTTAGTTATCTCTTGGTACTTTCATGTTAGGAATTCAAAAAACAAACAAAACTATTAAATCACATTTCACTTCCAATTATAGATAACACAAATTTTATTACATTTAGGCCTCTAAAGATTAGCAAGCAAAAGCGCTACCACCTAAAACAAAACTTGTTATGATCTGACAAGAAGCGTAAAGTCAATCTGTATTGAGGTCTCTCCGCACAAAATTCCTTTGATTTTTTCACCTCTCAAAGATACATAACTTCTTTAGGATCAACCTCAAGCACATCCGTCATACAAGCGGAAGAACCATCATCATCCGAACATCCTCTGCAGCAGAGAATTTTCATTTTGAATAGGAGCAATCCTTGGATTCTCGGTCGTAATGATTCAAGGCGTAGATTTGGGAGCGGAAGTCGATCTCTTACATTTAAGAGAAAAGCTCGGTGCTCATTCTCCACAAGATCGAATGCAACTTGGAAAGCCAAAAGAGCATCCTCCTTATTTTCAGAGCGGAGAAGTTTCTCCAATACATTGGCAACACCTTGAGTTCATCCAAGAACATGAGACACGAGAAGTACTCAAATAATCGAGGATAAGGCAATTTTGGTACAATTTAACAAGAAGTCAAGCATCTGTATGAACCAAAGAATAACCGGTGGCATTATGGATCTTGCAGAAT
This sequence comes from Gossypium rotundifolium, assembly GCA_025506655.1. Classification (NCBI taxonomy): domain Eukaryota; kingdom Viridiplantae; phylum Streptophyta; class Magnoliopsida; order Malvales; family Malvaceae; genus Gossypium; species Gossypium rotundifolium. The sequence continues at coordinate 157,817,143 of CP106722.1, read as the reverse complement.
TTGCAAGGTTGTAATAGAGGAATACAATTTGTTCTAATAAAAGAATATCAAAGAACTAGTAGCAATGACATTAATACAAAGTACAAATCTTGTATGAACTCTATGAAATATCAACCTTACCTCTTGGCATTATTCTCATGATATATAAATGAATGAGAGACATGAGTGGAATATGCTAAAGTGGTATGAACATTATCACTCCTTATGATTGCTTCCTCAAGTTTATCCGGTCTCCCACTCAATTGCAATTCCCATCCCTTGTTGGAATTTTCCATCAATAATACACCTAGATTAAAGAACGAGAAGATAGCCGACTAACTCCAAATATTTACATCACTATGAAAGAAAGCTCTATTACTTGTCAAGCATTCTCTACAATTGCCTCCAACCTACAGTCAATCTTTCTTTGCTCCATCACTAGACTCTGCTGCCTTTGACCGAAGGCTAGCATACTCATCTATTGCCTTGCTGAAATTAAGAGCATAATAAGTCAACTGCATGGACCATCGAATTTAAACATGAAATACAGCAAGAACAAAGTGAATGATTAGGCTCGATTAAAATCCTTATTAGCACAAAATACAACCAAAGCCAACATACTAATGGATTTGAATTATTGAAAGCTGTATTAATGATCACAAAATATAGCAAATGACTCAAAGTTGTTACCAAGAAGAGTGTGAATATAATCGAATCCTCAAAAATATTGAAAAGGGGCGACTTCAAGAGCATAAGACAACGAATCATTGAGTTCCCCAAGTAATAAAAGACACGAGGGTAAAAACATTGTGGCCCAGATAAGTATAAGCCAACAAAGTCAAAATTAAATAAAAAGCAAGTAGAGAGGCCATCTATCATATTTCTCATTTACAAATTGTAAATGCAATCAAACTAAAGTTAAACATATCAAACAATGACAACATTTTAACATGAAAATGAATCCAATGAAAATTAAAACATTAACATAAGTTTATATATATTTACACACACACACACACATGTTGCTTGTAATGTAAAAGCAAAAGTCACATAGATGAAGATCATGGAGTTTAGATTTTCTTCCATTTTTGAAAAGAACTCATCTTTTCAATTTCAAAAATATGCTAGTTATACACATTTGATCATTAAGAGGCACCTTGATACACATGCAAACAAGAAGGGAAAGAGAGGAGAACCTTTGAGACAAGTAGCACGACAAGTTGTCTCGATGTCGCCAAATTCTTCATCTTCATATAAGATTTCTCTAAAAATACAAGCATAACATTGTTATTCACATAACTCATTTAGTACTTTTTTTGAACTAAAAACTACTATTTTAGGCAGATAACTTATACAAACTCTCTAAATAGTGCAAAGATAAATTTAAAATAAGCTGAAAGCAGAGGAAAGCAGATGAATTAAAGACATGTTCCCCTTCTTCCCCCAGCCCAAAGCAGTTACACGAAATTTTCCAATTGAAGTGATTAATTTATAGCAAATGTCATATTTTCATAAAGTAACCATCACCATAGTTTTTATTCACTAAAAACTTATAACTTGGTAAGGAAAAACCATTACCTACATTGCACAATACTTAGATAATACTTAGATGAACCCAAATGATAAAGGGACGACGGAGAAAGAAAAATATTTTCGATCATCGCCTTTGATGAAAATCAGTATAATTCATTAAAACAAGAAAGTTAGAAACCAAAGAACGATCATCGCTTAAGCCAAGAACCAATGAAGAATTCATGGTAGATTTGCATGAGAAAGAGATAAAGAGAAGAAATGAAATGAATATCCGAGAAGAGAAGATATCGACGACTTTTACCGGAAGAGAAGATGATGAACGAAGAAGGAAAAGGAATGAAGAACGGGAGAAGGAGAAGGAACCTTACGAATGAAGGAGGAATCGGAAAAAGTCCTTGACCAAACTGATTTGCAACCCAAGGGAAGGGAAAGGGAGAAAGAATCGTCATTTTGAAAAATGTCTTACCGATTTCAAAAGGTAAGACATTTTCCAAAATTAGAGCTCCTTTTCCGTGTTTTGTAATTGGTTTTACTTTAGGAAAATATTTTCAGCCAAACAAACACTGAAAAAGGCTGAAAATATTTTCTGGAAAACGTTTTACCCCAAACAAACGCACCCTTAGTTTCAACTGCACCATGAGGAAATAATTAAGTAATAACTTGGAAATCCTTAGTGTGGGATCGTAACAACTTCTGTTCAACTAAAAATTGTTTACGAGATATCTTCTAGTTATGAAATGCCTTGGCTTTGTCTTTATAAACATGGGTATTTTCATATGCATCATGTCGGATTTCTTCGAGCTCTTGAATGTTTAATTTTCAATATTCACCTGAGGTATCCAACTACATGTTACATTGTTGGATAACCCAATATGCCTTGTTTTTTAAATCTATTGGAAGATGACATGGTTTACCGAATACGAGTCGGTAAAGTGACATGCCTATAGGTCCTTTGTATGTTGTGTGGCATGCCCATAATGCATCATTTAGTCGTAGGCTCCAATATTTCCTATCTGGTTTCACAGTCTTTTCTAAAATCGACTTAATTTTACAATTCGAGACTTCTGCTTAACTGTTTGTTTGTGGATGAAAAGCTATGGCAACTAATTGTTTTACCCCATACTTTTTCATACGCACATCCATTATCTTATCACAAAATTGTGTTCCTCAATCACTGATCAACGCTCTTAGTGTGCCAAACTTGGAAAAAAATCATCTTTCAGAAATTTTATTTCAATTCTAGCATCATCACTATGGGTAAATTTAGCTTCTACCCACTTAAATACGTAATCTATAACAAGAATAATATAAATATTACCATATGATGAAACAAATGGACCCATGAGATCGATGCCACAAACATTAAAAATTTCACACACATGTATAGGTTTGAGGGGCATTTCATTCCTTCGGCTCGGGTTACCCACCTTCTGACATCTCTCGCAAGTCTTATAAAACAAATAAGCAAAAATGTGTGGCTAAAATAATTCACACTCAAGTACCTTATATGTAGTGCGTTTAGGGCCGAAATGCCCTTTACAAGCGTAAGAAAGACAAAAATTTAGGATAGATTATATATCGGTTTCTACGACACATCGTTGGGTTATCTGATTGGAACAGTGTTTCCATAAGTAGGGATCGTCCCAAATATAGTACCATGAATCTTCTTTGATTTTGTCATTTTCAGAGCGTGATAAGTTAGAAGAGATAATACTTGTAGCGAGGTAATTTACCATGTCTGCGTAGCATGGGTAAACTACTTGTGATATAAATAGATTCTCATTCAAAAAACCATCCTTTAGAGGGGTGTCTCATCTTTCGAGAGTGGAAATTGAATTAAGTGGTTTGCTACTAAGTTCTCACACCCTTTTATATCTTTTATCTCGAGATCGAACTCTTGTAAAAGTAGATTCCATCTAATCAACCTCAGTTTCACCTCCTTTTCGATCAAATATTTCAAAGTTACATGGTCAGAGAAAATAATAATTTTAGTGCTTAACAAATATGATCTAAATTTTTCCAAAGCAAAAAAAAAAAAAAAAAGAGAAGATCATAATTCTTTTTTAGTGGTTGAATAGTTTGTTGGGGCGGAATGTAATGTTTTAGAGGTGTAAGAGATGACGTGGGGTTCCTTTTCGGTTCTTTACCCAAGAACGGCTCCTACACTATGATCACTTGCATCACACATGATCTCGAAGGAATAATCTCAATTTGGTGGTTGCACTATTGGAGCTGAAACAAGCTTATGCTTAAGAGTATCGAATGCGTCCTTGTACGCTTGATTGAATTAAAATTATTTATCTTTTTGTAAGAGGTTACAGAGTGGTTGTGAAATCTTTGAAAAATCCTTAATAAAACGTATGTAAAAACTTGCATATCCAAGAAAAGAAAGAATTTCCCTCACTGTCGTGGGGTACGATAGTGAGTTAATAACATTAGTTTTGGCCTTATCGACCGCAATCCTTTCAGCGGAGACATGTCCAAAAATTAATCCTTTATCAACCATAAAATAACATTTTTCATAATTCAAAATAAGATCAAATTCTATGCATCTTTCCAGTATCTGATTGAGATTTGATAGACATTCATTGAAAGAATTACCATACACCGTGAAGTCATCCAAAAATACCTCTATTATTTTCTCGACATAGTCAGAAAATTTGCTTACCATACCCCTCTGAAATGTGGCCAGCGCATTGCAGAGTCTAAACGACGTCCATTTATAGGCGAACATGCCAAAATGACAAGTGAAAATCGTCTTTTCTTAGTCTTCCGGTGCCACTAGAATCTGGAAAAAACCTAAATAACCATCAAAACAACAATAATGAGATTAACTACCTAAGCATTCAAACATTTGGTCAATAAAAGGCAGTGGAAAGTGATCTTTTCGAGTTAAAGCATTCCACTTCCTATAATTTATGCAGACTCTCTACCAGTTTTGGACTCGAGTGGGAACCAATTCACCTACTGAATTTTTATTTATAGCCACACCGATTTTCTTAGGCACTAAATGAACTGGGCTAATCTATTTACTGTCAGAAATTTGGGTATATCATTTCGATGTCTAGCAATTTTTGAATTTCCTTTTTTATGACCTCCATCATTGATGGATTAAAGTGTCTTTGAATTTCCATTTTCGAGTTTACATTCTCTTTAATTGAAATCCTATGCATACATGTTGAGGGACTTAAACCTTTTATATTGACAATCGTCCCTTTATAGTTCCTCAAGACCTAAACCAAGTTCTCTTCTTGCAGTCGTGAAAGTTTACTTGAAATTATTGCCGGTAAAGTGTTTACATCGCCCAAAAAGGCGTACTTTAAAAGTCTGGTAACAATTTGAGTTCCAATTCTGAGGCCTACAAAATGGAAGGCAAAAGTTTAGTTTGCAAAGGAAAAAATTCAAAAATTTCACCTTAACTTCTAGAAAACTGTGGTGCCTACATGAAAATAATAATTTCACGAATTGGTTCCTTGATCGTCATCGTTTCGTCTAGTTTTTGCATAATGTCTAGATCTAAACTCCTACAAAGTAGAGTTTGTAATTTATCTCCTTCATTATATTCAAAATGTAATGTTATCAAAAGTTCAACAATATCGATACTAGAGACATTCGTCATTGTATTGGGGTGACCCATCACCTCATAAACATTGAACTTGACCACTTCACCGTTAAATTCCATAGTTAGTGTTCCACTTTGAACATCAATTTTCGTACGTGTGATGCTTAGAATTGGTCTCCCAAATAGAACATTAGAGGAATTTTTTGAGTTTTTATCCTCCAAAACCTATAGGAAAAATTAGTTCATTTACCTTGACGAAAACATCTTCCAGCACTTCTTCCGGATACACAACTGATCTATCTGCTAACTAAATGATCAGCCATGTTTCTTTCAAAGGACTCGTGTTTAGCAATTTATAAAGAGATAGTCGCATAACGTTAATAGATGCACCTAAATCACACATAATTTTTTTTAATGCCAACATTACCTATTTTGCAGGATATAGAAAACATACTTTGCTCCTTACCCTTAGGTGGGATTTTCTTTTGTAAAACCACAAAGACATTTTCTCCTACATTAGCCCTCTGCTACCTAAGAGCTTTTTCTTCCCAGTGCACAATTCTTTTAGGAATTTTACATAGCGTGAAACCTGTTTGATCGCATTGAGTAAGGGGATATTAATTTCTACCTTTCAAACGTCTCTAGGATCTTTTTCTCTTCTCTCACCTTTCTAAATTGAGCAAGCATTCCAAGAGATGGGGGTGGTACCATGAATGGTTTTTGCAGTGCCGACTTCATGGTAGTTGTTGGGTCAAGTTTCTTTACTTCTCGTTCAGTGTTGTGATCACGACTTATGCCAGATATTGGCTTCAAAATCCTTCCATCTTTTACGGTCATAGCACTCGTATTTTGTTGTGGATTCGACTCTTTGGATTTCAATTGATTGACAGTAAGTGCAAGCTTAATTGCTTATCTAATTCCTGTTAGTGCATTTCTATATTTTGTTAGAACTTTTCGGTATTGACAACTAACTTTTCCACTGCGGTCTCAAGAGATGAAATTAGGGGTTGAAATTGTTGAGTCGGAAGTTGCCTTGGCTAATATGATTGGTTATACCTAGGATTTCAACCATAGCTTAGGTTTGGGTGATCCCTTCACCCTACATTGTAAGTGCCGCATGTGGATCATAGCGCCTTTGAGGTGGTCCTGGCAAGTACCCACCAACATTTACTTGTGTTTTTGTATCCTCATGTAAAATTGGACACAATCTGTTGGATGATCAGGAATGACACAATTTCGCATAACCGAGTTGGGTTCATTTTTTCTGTAAGTAAATTTTGAACTATATGAGTGAGTTTGTTAATTTTATCTTCTAAGGATGAAGCACTTAGCCCATGAACCCGTCTCATATGTTTTGTAGTTGGTCGATATTGTTGGAAATTCGCAACCATCGTTTAAATCAATTCCCTTGTTCTTTGAGGAGTTATGTTAACAAGTGATCCTCCACTAGCAATGTTAATCATCTTCTTTTCCATAAGGAGTAACCCCTCATAGAAATTTTGAAGAAGTGATTGTTCAGTTAGGCCATGTTGTGGCAACTTGCACACAATTTCTTTTATCGCTCCCAGTAGTAATAGAGTGATTAAGTCTCCTTTTGTAATTTTTCGAAAAAACCTCTCCTTAATTGGGTTGTCCTAGCTGCTAGAAAGAACCTGTTAAGAAACAAATTAGACATGTTAGACAATGTATTAACTGATCCTGGAGGTAAATAAAACAACCACTCTCTAGCAAAGTCAGCTAATGAGAAAGGAAAAGCTCGAAGTTTAGTTTGACCTTCGGTTACTCCCTGAGGATTCATGCTTAGGCAAAACATGTAGAACTCCTTAAGATGAGGGTAGGTATTCTTGTTTTGGAAACCGTAAAAGTGGGCAATAAATGAATTAAGCTTAATTTTAATTCAAATGGTGTTCCTCCAATTGGATAAGTTATGCATAGCGGTTGTTGCTCATCTAGTGCTGCAACGAGACGTCAAATGGTTTGATTCGTTATTTTTTCTAGTTCACTGTCGATTTCTTCCATATAAGACAGTGTTTCGTATTCGGATTATTTTACTTGCAATTATTTTTCGCGTCGTATAGTTTCTCTTCATAGTAATCGAGGTAACTTCTCAATTTCCTGTTCAAACTCTAAGGTCTTTGGTTCTAACCTGAACATAAGTAAAATAACTAAAAACTAGAATTATTTTCAATCCCCGGCAATGACGCCAAAATTTGATGGGCGTTGAAACCACCATATATAATTTCCTACGCTCTAATTGAATTAAACAATAGTATAGAGTAGTAGGGTCAATCCCACAGGGACTGGGATTCCTAATTTCCCTATTTACGTGACCAAATTTCTAAGTCTAGCCAGTTGTTGTGCCCACGACCTATACGTGTAAAGCTGAAAAATAAATAAAGGGGAATTTAGTTAACAAAGGAAAAAAAGTATAAAATAAAATGAAAAAAATAACAGAATGAAGGTTGTAAAATAAAATCAAATAATTTTAATTTGGTAATCAATGTGTGAATGCTTAACCTTAGCCTCGGTACACTCCGAACTCAAACCATTCTTTGAAAATGGGCTTCACTCTTTCTAACAATAAGTTGGTTATAGCGATCAAGGACTCCTCAACCACAAACTCTTCCTTATGTAATTGGTTCTGGTACGACCTGCAAACTAACTCTTATCGATTATCTAACTGCGTAACACACATCTGCAATTTAAGTTCTCGATAGCCTTGGGATATAGAAAATCTCAACTCAAATTAACGGTCTCAACCACGTGAGTCATTTAAATCTGATCATTTCTCCCTTGATGGAACCCAACTAGCTTTTTCCAATTGGACATACCAATTTGTTTGTGGAAACTCGAATACGAAAGACAACCAACTCATTTTCCCAACTGTACGCCAAAATAACTCCCCCCCAACGTGCACTTTGAGCTGAAATTGGAATAACTTTAAGGGATGAATGTGACTATCCCATATACTGGAGAGATAATGAATATTGTGTTGTAAGGTTTTAATGAGAGTTTATATCTCACGAATTTTGATAGGAATGATAACTGGCCTAAGGTTAAATGGGGTTTAGACTGGGGTTTAAAAGTGGATTTGAACGTAATGGTGACAGGTGAAAAGGAGAAATGAATTAAAAAACAATTGAATCAAAAATAAGGAAATGGGAAAAAAATGACAGTAAACTTGAATAGCTACTGACGCGTGAAAGAGAAAATATAGGAATTTTTTTTAATTCTCTTCCAATGTGTCATTTCCAAGCCACCATTACAAGGTACTTATACTTTTATATGCCAAATTTAGTATGATTCCTCCAAACATTATGCCTAACAACTAACTAAAATTAGTTCTCTTTTTCTATTCATAGAGTCTGACAAATTCACAATATGATTTAATTAGCCACTAATTTTGCAACTTTCCAATTTGGCCCATTTTATGGCATTCCGTTCCAATTTAACTCATTTTGCTTGTTTATTTGAATTTCAGTAGTCCAATCGCGTCCTAACAAAATTATAACAAGAAATCACAAGCTTAGTAACATTGTATTCAAAATTTGACCACAAATAAGTATATTAAACACACAAAATTAACTTGCTATCAACATGTTATTATTTATTATCATAAAATGTTAGCCCAAATTAAAAGTGATCTAATTTGGTTAAGGTTTATTGGGCTTTAGTTATTAAACAAAGTATGGACCAAATATGTATAGATACTTTAGTAACTAATTTATAATTAATGACGGGCTAATTAGAAATTAGGTTAATGTACAAAAGTTATATATTGGGTTATGGTCCCCAAATTACACGTAGGTTAACTTTTCTAATATCCCATCTTTAGAAAAAAAAGAGTCGCCTTCTCTAGATCACTTATATGCTAATTTAAAATATCAAAACCATAAGATCTGAAGATTTCAAGAACTTGATTAATTCAAATATGCTTCCGTATCTAGCTTTGTTCTTGATTTATTTTTGATGATTTCATGACAAATCCTGATATATTGTTTTATGGTTCTAATAAATGGTATTAGAACCTCGTCATGTTAAATCATTGAGAATGAACATTTTTATATTAAGCCGTTCTTGAGAGTATGTGAATTTAGTGTTTCCATTATAAAGATATTATATTTTTTGGATTTATATTAATTTTTTATTAATCATGGATTAAGTTTTTAGGTTTTCTTAATAATTTAGATTGAATGTATAATCATACTATTGATTAGGCAATCGCATGATTGGAATGTAATTCTTGATTTATAATTCACATCAATTTTTTTCCTTCATTGATTTCTCATAAAGTTGCTAAAAGTCAAGGTATGTCTACAATATATTTAGAATATCGTATAGTTTGATTTTACAGATTCTTATGATCTTCTTTTGAAACATATACTATGATATTCATGTTTTTACTTAATAGTTCATGGCAGACGGCCATGTTGACTCTTTCTTTGCTTGGTCTTTATGCCATCTCACCTATGCTACTCTATTGTTGTCGTTGCTTTCTTTTTGTTATTGTGCTTTGTAAGGATAAACTAATCTGATATGAATATTTATAACGAGACAATAAAAGAAAAGATAGAAGGCTCTGAGATTGGTTTTTTGTTTGGGAAATAAAGAGGAAATAATGAAGTATGATTTTTTTTTTCAAATGCTTTGTAGTTGACAGGTTTTTTTTCTGCCATAATTACTTAAATGCTTTGTATGATGTGTAAATTTCATGTCTTGGTCTTTTAGTTGTTTGACTCTTAATGTGGCCTGCAACTTTAATGAATGTGGTTTTGATGCTTTGAATGAAGTGTGGCTTTGATGGTTAATTAATAGAGTTGTTGTGTGATTATTTTCACCTGGCTAATGTTCAACCGGAAGTTAAACTAGTTGGATCATAAATAATTGATTTTATCATTTTGACTATTGGCTTAATTTTAAAAAAAAATTATATATTTGGTTAAATTATGATGATATGGTTTACTGTATGTATTGTGAGATATGCCAACTATTATGATTTTGTTTTTGAAATTTATTAACTTGAAAATATTTTTCAAGTATTCATGCGAATCTCTATTTAATCATAAATAAAATTGATTGATTTTGAATACATGTATATACGTGAATTACTTTGGTGTTTTGTTTATGCCATCATTATGAATACACGTTGTAGAAGCCCATTTTACCCGGGCTGAAATAAACCAGGAATAAAATAAATGTCCAAGTCCATTTTACAAACCAAACCAGTACCCGTTACCCAATTCAGAGGCTCAATACCTAAAAAACCTACCCAAGCCCACTTACAAACCTAAAACAGACACCCAAACCCAGATGACCCAAACCAATGCAGCCCAAATGAGCCCAAAACTTAAACAAAGAAGTCAGAATGGCCTAGGGTTTTCTGAAACCCTAGGCGCCGCAAGCAGAGGCTATACTAACAGTCGCGCCGCAATATCTGGAGCCGGATCGTCGCAGCTGGAATCCAATCATCGCACCTTCTCCTCAATCGTGCCTTGATTCATGCCTGAATCACCATCGTCGCGAGATCTCAGGCCTGCAAAAAAGGGAAATAAACCGCAACAGGAAAAGGAAAGAAGAAGATATGGAAAGATATCTTTTCCTTCTTTATTTTGTTTTTTGGGGTATAAAAACCCTTTGTAAAAACCTGTAATACAGAGGAATAGGGAGAGAAAAAGAGAGATACAAATACACAAACAAACAAAAAAAAAGCATACAAGTTCATAGATTGGCGCAAAGTGAGTAGGCTCAAAGCATTGTCAAAAAATTCATAGAGGAATAAAATATCTTGATTTCTCAGAGGTGACTTCTTGTTCTGTTTACCTTTTTTTTTATGTATATATCCATATATTTGTGCAAGTATAACTATTTTATGAAAAGAAAAGTATAAAAGAGAAGAGATTACCTTTCGAAGCGGACGAAACCAAAAATTTTATGCCTCCGGCCACCGGCCACGGAGGCGCGTGTGGCGCGTGATGAAGAAAACAGGCGATCGGATCTCAGGGATGAGAGGAGGTTTTCAGAGGATATTTTGAAGTTGTTTTTTTTTTTTAAAACTCATGCGTAAAATGTTTTTTTTTAAAACACTGACTTTTATAGGCAAAACAGAGACGACGCCGTTTTCATCCAAGCCTAACCCGCGCGTTGACTCGGACCCGAACAAGGGTCTGCGTGTTTTTTTTGAAAATGAGAAAATTATCCTTTTGATCCCTCCGTTATTTTATTTAATTTAATTATGTCCTATTAATTAATTTATTTTGTAAATTAATACGAAATCATTTATATTTCAATTTAACCCTTTTTAAATTTTTTTATATAGGTATATATTTTAAATTGGTATTAATTTAAGTATTATATTAAATACCTTATATTTTTTTTTGTATACTAATTTTTTATTACATATTATTTTAGTGTATATATATATTAGGTTTTTTATGTTATGTATTATATAATATTATATAATATCATATAGTTAATTAAGATTATTATAATATATTCCATTTACAAATATTTTTAAAATCATTATACATTTTTAACACATTGTTTATATTATTTATATATTTTTATTTAAATCGCATGAAATATGTTCATGGTTAATTTTATTGTTCATTATATTTGCCTATACTTTATTATATTTGTAATTGCCTTAGTATAGGAATTATTATTTGTTGTATTTTGTGTAATATATTAAATGTTAATGTATTGTAATTGCCTTTAATATGTATGTTGATAGTATGCAAATGCAATGTTGTTACATGGTTATTATTTAAAAAGAAAATCCATTTTTTTTTTTGCAAAACCATTATATTTAAAAAAAAAACGTTTTAAAAATAAGGCAATGTTTTGGTATTTAGAAATTCGGGAAATAGTGCCCTAACGTGCTGGGTGCGATTTGCTAAATAATTAAATATCCTTTTAACAAGTTTTATAAATCGTGAGACGATTTTGATTACAAAGGTTTTAAAATATCATGTCCTAACGTGTTGGATGTGATGTAAATTCCTTTGGAACAAGAAAATCTCAAATTTTCACTTAAAGTGCTCAAAATTTTTAAAAGAAATCATATTTTTAAACACTTTTAAATTTCAAACATTTGGACATGATTTTATTGATTAGGTACCAGTTTTTTTTGGGCGTTATGAGGGTGCTAACCCTTCCTCATACGTAATCGACTCCCAAACCTATTTTTTTTTTTGTTTACATGGACAAAAATTGAATATTAAAAAAATAATTTTTTTTTTACAAGATGATCCAATCACACCTAAGTAAAAAGGGATTGGTGGCGACTCCATTTTTGTTTTTCAAAGTCGATCCCCATTTTTTAAAAACGGATTTTTAAAATGGTTTCGACAGCTTGGTGACTCCACTAGGGACAATAAGAGAGTCAAGCCATAAAATCGTTAGTTTCATGTCCTTATGTTTGAATTTAAAAATTTAATTTAAAAATAATGATCCTTTTTTATTGCATGTGGTTCTGAATATATTTCTTTGCATTGCACTGCATTACCGTCGTGGTCACACCCTTAAGTGGGAGCGAGAAATTATGCCTTCGTGAGGTTTTCACCTCCGCATGGGCTAGCGGATTGCTTCCGGGATACACCTGTACCTATGTCTTCGTGAAGTTTTCACTTCGCATGGCCATAGGAAAATGTATTCCCCTGAACTGAACTAGGTCTGTATGAGCCTATGATGGGTGAAGATCAATGAATCTGCTGATTCGGGTACCTCGACTCTAGAGCTAAACCGTATATAGTAAACCTTAAGAACTCACCTTAGGTAGAGCGATCCTAAATTTTATTAGTTACCCAAATAGGGGTACTTATTTCACTTGCTTTATATTTTATTTTGCGGTACTAACTCGTGGTGTTTCATTTTCGTGCATATCATCTCATTTCTTTAGAGGTATCGATTCAGGGTTCGTTTCTAAGTTAGGAAGCTGGTTATGGAGAACAGGTTCCTTGATAAAGTGGGAGACAATGCAGCTGCTCGCATTTGGTCGGAGCAAATGCAATTAGAGAAAGGGGATAGCTTAATTGACGGGTATGTATCTGAACTTTCGAATTTTACTTGTGTTAGTATTACGCAAAATGAGTTTAGAGAATTGAAGGATATATGGACATAATGGGGTGATGAGGCAAAATAGCTATTTTATCATAATTATGGTGATCTACCTTACTTGTTGGATATCAAGGTAGATAAGCATCTATTTCGGGTTATGACTCAGTTTTGGAACTCTTCTTATAGTTGTTTCACTTTTGGGGAGATAGATTTAGTGCCCACATTGGAGGAATATATGACCTTTCTTCGCTGTTCGAGGTTCTAAGCCGACAAGGTTTATTTTAGGGCTCCCAGTGTTCTGACTTTTGTGAGAAAATTAATAGGTATCACAGGGATGAATGAGCAGTGGGTTACAGCTAGGATACAAGAAAAAGGCGAAGGTAAATGCATACCTTAGGTGAGTTTTAGGGACTTGATTCTAACACATCCAGATGAAAAGAAGAAGATTGACGTCTTTGCTTTATGTATTTATGGGTTGGTAATTTTCCCCAAAGCACTACGACATATAGACGAAGCGGTTACAGATTTGTTTGATCGACTTAACAAAGGAGTCACGCCTGTACCTACAATTTTAGCTGAAACATTCAGATCTTTGAATGCTTGTCGAAAAGCTGGTGAGGGTAGATTCATTGGATGTGCGCAGTTGCTATTGGTTTGGTTTTACAGCCATTTTTAGAAGGTTGACAGAGTTTCTTACCGAGTGTTCTCTGAAAGTTATTCCCCTTTAAAGGAGGCCGCAACTACAACAAGGAGAGACGGTTTATCAGAGGAAAGGTGGATGGAAATTCTTTAAAACCTCCGAGAAGAAGATGTTGAGTGGAGAGCCCCTTGGTTGGCTCCCGACGAAGTCCTTTATCGGTACAAAAATTTTGGTTGGGTACCTCTGCTGGGAGTTTGGGGAGCTGTGGGATATGCACCGTTGCTTGTACTAAGGCAATACAAAGCAAGACAGTTCATACCGATAACGCATAGCTTAACTCAAAGCGAATTTTCATATAAGAGGGAAAATTATAAGAAGAGGATTAGAGAAATTTCTTAGGCTTGGAAGTAGGCTAGCCGTATGAAGATATTGACTCAAGGACTGATGGAAACCCAGAATATAAAGAGTGGTTGAGAAAAAGGATCCAGGATAACATCCCTAAGCCAAGTTTGGAGGGTGCTCGATCACTGAAGGAGTGTTTACAAGTCATCCCATTAGAGTTAGAGATTATAAAGCAAGACTTTAAAAGGAAAAGTTTAGAGCTTGGAAAGAAGATAGAGAAGCTATAAGAAGAGAAGATGTACTTGAAGTTAGATGTGGATGTTCAGAAATTGGAATCCGAGAAAGCAAAAAGAAGAAGAGAGCGATTGAGGAGGATCAAGATAGCTGGAAGACTGAATATAAAAAGATGCGTCTATCAATGAAGAATGCTGGTTTAGGGAAGACTTCGGAACAGTGGCGACAAGAGGTCCAAGAGAAAAAACTAAAGCTGACTATTAGGAGAAAAAGTTTCGAGAGATGCAATCGCGAAACGAGGCCTTAGAGGAGAACTTGGTAGAAAGTTTAAATGAAAAGGGAGAATTACAATCTAGAGTGGCTCAACTTGGACGGTCTCTTCATCACCATCAGAGCTGTAATTCTGTGATCGAGTTAAAAGCAAGCCTGAACAAGATTTAAGAAATGAAGGGTAGAATTGATGAGTTAGAATCAGCACTGCACAATTGTGAACTTCGGATCGAGTGTCTTGAAACAAGAGAAGGGCATTTGAAGGAAGAACTCCATCATTTACATGTGCAAGTCAGAAACTAGGATTATCTCATCGGGGAAGCCATAGTTCAAATTCAGAGGTAGCTGATCACCTACAGACTTTGGCAGTGCAGGCGGACATATTGAGCATGAAGTATGAGCTACAGTCAAATCATAGTCAAGAGCTAGTTTCGTTATTAAGGAAAATTAAGACTTTAAGACGTAGGGGGAAAGCTTATTTGTAATCCATTTTATGTAAAAGAATTTATTTTCTAATAAAGTTTCCTACAATGAAGTTGATCAGAATAGATGCCTCTTTGCATTCATGCATTTGCATTACATAACATCATATGCATTCAAATCCATAGAGAGAGTCTAGTTAATTTAAATTATAGGAGAGAGAGAGAAAGAAAATCTGGAAGCTGAACACCCTTACGGTACACGAGCTAAGTCAAGGAAAATGACCAAAGAATGAAACAATTTCAGAGAGAAATGCAAGACCAGATGCAAGAGCAAATAGAAAAACTCTAACAAGAGATGAGGGATCAAATGTTGGAGGCACAAAGGAACATGATGGCTCAAATGGCCCAGATGATGAGTGGAATGATGGAAAAAGGAAAGAGTCCCATGGCTATTACTGGAGAAGAAAGTGAAGGAAACCCTCCAGGTTTTACCCTACCACATGCGCCAGCACAACCTGAAGAGTTTCCTCAGAGGCCATCTATTACAATTAGGCCTCAACAAGGACAGGCGGATACTAGACCACGCATGAATTTCCAAGTTGGATCTGGATCTAATCGAGAGATAATCCAGCCAATCCTGTTATTCCTGATATAGATATTGTGGAGAAAGAGGGAATTAGAACTGAATCTTCAAGACAGTTGGAGGATCAATGTATGTGGTTGGAGGAAAAATTCAAGGCTTTGGAGAATGCTGACCTTCATCACCATATTGACCCCAAGGATTTGAGTCTGATCCCAGATTTGGTGCTTCCTCACAAATTCAAGATGCTGGAATTTGAGAAGTACAATGGAACTACTTGCCCTGAAGCTCATATCACAATGTTCTGTAGACGTATGATAGGCTATGTGAACAATGATAAACTTTTGATTCATTATTTCCAGGATAGTTTGACAGGAGCAGCGTCTAGGTGGTATAACCAACTCACCCGTGCTAACATTAGCTCTTGGAGGGACTTGGCCCAAGCCTTCATGAGGCAGTATAATTATGTCACAGATTTGATGCCTGACCGAATCATGTTGCAAAACATGGAAAAGAAATCAAATGAGAGTTTTAGGCAATACGCACAGAGATAGAGGGAAATAGCTATGCAAGTTCAACCACCTCTCCTGGAGAAGGAAACCATTATGTTGTTCATCAATACTCTAAAAGTGCCATTTATCACCCATATGATAGGTAGCATCACTAAGAGCCTTGCAGATATAGTTATGCAGGGGAAATGATCGAAAATACCATAAGGGGTGGTAAGATTGAAGCAGGAGAAACCGCTAGGGGATCTGCTCCTAGGAAAAAAGATAATGAGGTGAACAATACAGGCACGTATAACAAAAGGAACTCAAAAACAGTTACTATTAATCAGCCGAAAGTAGTTACTACCGGACAACAAGGGTCGACAAGATAAGAATCAAGTCTCAAACAAAATGCCGACAAAATCTAATTTATGCCAATCCCTATGACATATAAAGAGTTGTATAATACTTTACTAGATGAACGCATAGTGTCCCCATACTATTTACAGCCAATGCAACCTCTATATCCTAAATTGTATGACTCAAATACCCAGTGTGATTACCATGCGAAGCAACGGGGCATTCTATAGAAAACTGTACTGCCTTTAAAAGGGTAGTTGAAAGGCTTCTTAAATTGGGAGTTGTCATGCCCAGTGCGGCGAACCCATTACCCAATCATGGAGACAAGGGGGTAAACGCAATTGGGAAGGATCTTATAAGAAAGACCAAAGGGGATATTTCAGAGGTGAAGACCCCGCTGAGAATAATTTGGAAGGAGACAGTAAGAAGGGGACTAGTAAAATCAAGTGTCGAAGAAAGAAGTGAAGAACCAAGGAATCTGTAAGTTCCACAAGGCTGATGGACATGAGATCCAAGATTATGTTGAGTTTAGGGCATTGGTACAGAGCCTTATGGACAATAAGGAACTGGAGTTTTACGAAGAAGGCTCCGAAGAAGGATATATACATGCAACTAAAGGAGAATTGACGAATCAAAAAGTTAGTTATCCGAAAGTTATTATTTCCAGACCGAGGAATGTAGAAGACGGGATACAAATGGCGCCTAAGGTAATAATTCAGAGACCTGTGTCCTTTTCTTATAAGGACAGCAAGATGATACCATAGACTTACAATTGCAACGTAATGAACCGGGAATAGAAATCTCAGCTAATGCTTTCAAAGAAGTTCGAAGAGAGGGATTCTATACAAGAAATGGGAAGCGGTATGACTCAGTAAACGTCAGAACGAAACTAGCAAAGGCAAAAGATGTACCAACTGAGCCTAAGAAAGGACTAGAAAACCTCATCATGTACCCGTGAAAGAAGAAGAGGCTAAAGAATTTTTAAAATTCTTAAAGCACAGTGAATACAGTGTGGTGGAGCAATTACGTAAACAACCTGCTCGTATTTCAGTGCTAGCCTTACTTTTAAGTTCGGAAGTTCATCGAGAAGCTTTGATGAAGGTGTTGTATGAGACATATGTTACTAAAGACATATCTATCAATAAACTTGACTGATTAGTTAGTAACATAAGTGCCGACAATTTTATTTCCTTCAGTGATGATGAGATTTCACCTAGGGGTATAGGGTCGACTAAGGCCCTACACATAACCACTCGTTGTAAAGGATATATTTTATCGAGTGTATTGATTGACAATGGGTCAGCGTTGAATGTTCTACCATTGTCGACACTGAAGAGGTTGCCAATAGATAGTTCTCACATGAAGACGTGCCAAAACATAGTGAGAGCTTTTGATGGTACTGAGAGAAGGGTGATGGGGAGAGTTGACATACCTTTGCAGATTGGGCTAAACACATATGTGGTGAACTTTCTATTGATGGATATAAAGCCCTCATACAATTGCTTGCTGGGAAGGCCTTGGATTCATTTAGCAGGAGCAGTGCCCTCATCTCTTCATCAAAAACTAAAGTTAGTGATGGATGGTCGACTGGTCACCATATATGCAGAAGAGGACATTATAGCGACTGTTACCAATGATGAGCCATATGTAGAGACAAATGAGGAGGCCATTGAATGTTCTTTCCGTTCTTTAGAGTTTGTTAATGCAATATTCATCTCAGAAGGGAGTAAGGTCCTAGTGCCTAAGATGTCTAAGACCACGAGGATGGGTCTACAAATGATGGTGGGGAAAGGAGCCTTACCAGGAAAAGGTTTGGGCATATTCCTCTAAGGAGAGATTCAAGTACCGATACTAAAGGAGAAAAGAGATCGTTTTGGCTTGGGTTTCAAGCCAGATGTTAAACAAATGAGGAAAGACATAGAAAAGAGGCAAGAGAAAAGAATGGCACGCTTGAATGGAGAAGAAATCCAAAGGGAGCCGATGATATTCCCTCACATATCTCGGACCTTTGTATCTGGAGGGATAATTCACCCTGAGGGAGGGTTATTGGAAAGTCCTCATATCAATGCCATACACGAGGAAGATGAACAAAGAAACCTATTAGGTATTAGCCCTTATGAACTTGGAAGCATTTTGGACAGTTGGACTGCAGAGGAACTTCCTGTGGTCTCTAGAGATTATACAGAGTAATATCCAGAATGCCCTTATTATTTTTAGCCTAAGAACAATGTGATTACTTTTGTGAAATAGGTTTATGTTTGGAAATAATTATTTCAATAAAATACATTTTTAATAATTGACTTGAGCAAATATTCTTTCATTCCATTCTTTTGACTTTCTAATCTCATTCCAAATTTTATATTTTTTCATTCATATCATGTGTACTCAAATTCATTTGTTCTTTGTACATTCTCTGGTACCCTTCACAGGTCCCTAGATATCAATGACATGAGCAACGATAATACAGATCCAGAGATTTATCTTGAGCAAGACATGTGTTTAAAGGAATCTCTGGATTTTGAAGATGACTGAGATTGTGACTTACCTCAAGATTTGTTAAGAATGGTAAAGCAAGAGGAGAAACAGCTCTCGCCCCATAATGAAGAGGTAGATAACATAGCCTTGGAAGAAGGAAAGGTTGTGAAAATTAGGACATGCATAGCCAGAGAAACGAAACAAGATCTTGTTGAGTTGCTGCAAAAATTCAAGGACGTCTTTGCATGGTCATACCAAGACATGCCAGGATTGAGTACTGATATTATGGTGCATCGCCTTCCCATTAGAGAAGAGTGTAAGCCAGTTCAGCAAAAGCTACGAAGGATGAGGCCTGATATAGTGCTGAAAATAAATGAAGAGGTCCAAAAACTGTTTGATGCTGGTTTTCTACAAGTGGTCACGTACTCAGAATGTGTGGCCAACATTGTTCCTGTCCCTAAAAAGGATGGAAAGGCCCGTATGTGTGTGGAATATAGGGACTTAAATAAAGTTAGCCCAAAAGATAATTTCCCTTTGCCGTATATCAACACATTGGTGGATAATACAACAGAATTTTCATTGTTTTCCTTCATGGATGGATTTTCGGGATATAATTAGATCAAGATGCACCCTGAAGACATGGAGAAAACTACCTTCATAACATTGTAGGGTACCTTCTATTACAAGGTAATGTCATTCGGGCTAAAGAATGCTAGGGCAACATATCAAAAGGCCATGGTAACATTGTTCCACGACATGATGCACAAAGAGATTGATGTATATGTTAATGATATGATTGCCAAATCTCGAATAGAAAAGGAACACATCAATTTTTTGAAGAAGTTGTTTCTAAGGTTAAGAAAATTTCACTTGAAGCTCAACCAGGTAAAGTGTACTTTCGAAGCTCGGTTAGGAAAATTATTAGGTTTTGTGGTCAGTGAGAAAAGAATTGAAATGGACTCAAGTAAGGTCAAAGCGATACAAGAATTACCTCCACCACACACTCAGAAGGAGGTCTGATGTTTTCTTGGAAGGTTAAATTACATTGCTCAGTTTATTTCACAATTAACCAAGAAATGTGATCCCATATTTTGCCTTCTCAAGAAACACAATCAAGGTGTATGGGACGAGGAATGCCAAAGAGCTTTTGAAAAATTCAAAAGGTATCTGTCAAATGCACCAGTGTTATCTCCTCCTAATCCAGATAGACCATTGATACTGTATTTGTCAATATTGAAAAATTTCATGGGATGTGTGCTTGGCCAACATGACAAGTTAGGAAAGAAAGAAAAGGCGATATATTATCTCAGTAAAAAGTTCACTGATTGTGAAATGAGGTATTCGTCGATCGAGAAATTGTGTTGCGCTTTGATTTGGACAACTAGGAGGTTGGGGCAGTATATGCTATATCACACAACATGGTTGATTTCCAAACTTGACCCATTAAAGTACATGATGGAGTCTACTGCCTTGAATGGAAGAATAGCTAGGTGGCAGATTTTGCTATCTGAATGCGATATAGTCTATGTAAACCAAAAGGCTATAAAAGGAAGTGCAGTAGTAGACTTTTTGGCTAGTAGAGCTTTGGAGGATTATGAACCTTTGAGTTTTGATTTCCCAAATGAAGAGCTGATGTATGTGGCAAATATTGAAGATTGTCGGTGGAAGCTGAATTTTGATGGAGCATCGAATGCTGTGGGAAATAGAATTGGGGCAGTCTTGGTATCCCTTGGTGGTGATTATTATCCATTCACATGCAGATTGGATTTTGACTGCACAAATAACATGGAAGAATATGAAGCATGCATTATGGGACTTCGACAGCCTTAGAATGTAAGATCAGAGTGCTAGAAGTATATAGAGATTCTGCCTTGGTAATTTACCAGCTTAAAGGAGAGTGGGAGACAAGAGATCCTAAACTAGTTGATTACAAAAATATAGTTCTAGGATTGATTAAGGAATTTGATAATATAACTTTCAATTATCTTCGACGTAATGAAAATCAGACGGTTGATGCTTTGGCGACCTTAGCTTCTATGATCAAAGTAAACAGACCAGAAGAGATGATGCCTATCCAGATGAGTATCTTCGAGGTTCTAGCTCACTGTTATGACATAGAAGAGGAAGAAAGAGATGACTACCCTTGGTATCAAGATGTATTGCGGTACATGAAAAATCGTGAATACCCGGAGAATGCTACTGAGAATAAGCAAAGGACTTTAAGAAGAATGGCCTCTGATTATGTTTTAGATGGGAATATCTTGTACAAAAAGAGAAAAGATTAAGTACTATTGAGATGTGTTGATTCTGTTGAAGCTAAGCAAATCCTTGAAGAAGTTCATGAGGGCGTTTGTGGAACACATGCTAATGGATTCACAATGGCCAGGCAGATAATGAGATTTGGATATTATTAGTCTACCATGGAAGGAGACTGTATCAACTATGCCAAGAGATGTTATAAATGCCAGATTTATGGAGACAAAATTCATGTGCCTCCGTCACCTTTGCATGTTATGACTTCCTCATGGCCTTTTTCCATGTGGGGCATGGATGTTATTGGGCCAATCTCACCAAAAGATTCGAATAGACACCGATTCATCTTCGTGGTAATTGACTACTTCACAAAATGGGTAGAGGCTGCTTCATATGCTAGCGTCACTAAGTCAGCAGTTAGTCGATTCTTGAAGAAGGAGATTATTTGTTGATATGGAATGCCTGAGAGGATCATATCAAACAACGCACTGAACTTAAACAACAACTCGATAGCAGAAATTTGTAGCCAATTTGGGATCAAACTCCACAATTCGTCTCCATACCGACTAAAAATGAATGGGGCAGTGGAAGCGGCTAACAAAAACATCAAGAAGATAATGGGGAAGATGACAGAGACTTATAAGGATTGGCATGAGAAGCTACCGTTTGTACTCTATGCTTATCGGACGTCTGTCAGAACCTCTACTAGGGCAACGCCTTTCTCGTTGGTTTATGGGATGGAGGTTGTTTTACCCATTGAAGTAGAAATTCCTTCTCTTCTAGTTTTGTCAGAAATAAAGCTGGATGAAGCTGAATAGATTCAGGCTAGGTATGATCAGTTGAATTTAATTGAAGAAAAGAGGCTAAGGGCTATTCGTCATGGTCAGATGTACCAAAAACGAATGATGTAGACTTATAATAAGAAAGTTCGTCCAAGGGAGTTTCATGAGGGGGACCTTGTATTGAAAAAGATCCTTTCCATACAAAAGGATTCTAGAGGAAAATGGATGCCGAATTGGGAAAGACCATATGTGGTGAAAAAGGCTTTCTCTAGAGGAGCACTAATCTTGACCGAAATGGATGGGAAAAGTTTACCCAACCTTGTGAACTTTGACTCAATAAAAAAGTATTTTGCTTGAAAAGGAGAAGGGGCCAAAGTGAAAACCCGCAAAGGGCGCTTTGAGTTTCTAAAAAAAATAAAAAATGGAGAGGCCAAGGTGAAAACCCGCAAAGGGCGCCTTGAGACCAAAGAGGTTTTGAGTTGAAAACCCGAAAAGGGTGACTCAAATACTGAATGAATATGCAGTCATCTCGCTACACTTAAAACGACAATGAAAGGAAGAATGTTGCATATTGGGGCATCAACAAAATACTTTGGGTCTTCTAAACACATGTTGAACTCAGGGTAGTCTTCATAATGTTAGTATATGGAAGCTCAATCAGCGATATCTAGGCCATCTGATTTTTGTCCTATTCATTATATTATCTTTGGATTCTTTTTCTTCTCAAAGATATGTTTCAGTTAATTTTTCTTTGTATTCTTTTTACAAATTTATTCAAATTTTAATCCTTCTTTTGAGATCAATTTATTTGTTACCCATTATTCATAAATGTGTTGCATTGAAATAATGATTGAAAAACTAATAATTTCACAAAAGAGAAGTTTTACATATTACTTGAAAATTTTTAGATAAGACAAGGAACCAAAACAAGACAATTGTTTAGAATTTTCATGTGCAAGAAAAGTCTGGATAGAGATTATTTCTCTGAATTATTTATCCAATTGATAAGTGGACGTGATATCATCAGATCATAACACTTGGGGGTGATGCAATGAACTAAGAAAACCCTGAATTGAGGAGGAATGGGTTGGATTTGAAATAAACCTATACCCTAAATTTGCAGATGGGTCGGATTGAAAGAATTTTTTATTCTCATTGTGGTAAAAATTGTACAAGCCTAGTGTTTTTAAAGATTTAAGCAGAGTTGACTCAAAAAGCACACGGGGACAAGACTTGTTAAGCAAAACATGATTGATGAACAAAAATGAAGAACAAATGAGTGATAACACCTAGAGTAGGAATCATACTCATAACATTTTGGTATCATAGTACATTTCATTAGGTGCATTTGATTCATTCCGGTCATTACAGTCTAATTCTAATCCCTTAAAAGGAATTATTTTCATGACATGTTGTATTCATGTCACTCATAATACATGAAACCGAGTCTACAGGACTTGTCATTAGTGGACGGTGTAGCGATATCGGTGAATTTTCATATCTTATCTTCCTAAAGTTGTAGGAAGCAGATCAAAAAGATGTTTTAGTCTTATCTTCCTGAAGTTACAGGAAGTAGATCATCAGTGTGGTGATCCCTGAGTTTGCAGGGATCAGATTGAAGATAGCAGATCTGATGATTCGTAAAGTTGCAGGAAGTAGATCGAAGACATCAGTCTAGTGATCCCTGAGTTTGTAGGGATCAAATTGAAGCTAGCAGATTTGACATTCCTGAAGTTGCAGGAAGCAGATCGAAGACATCAGTCTAGTGATCCCTGAGTTTGCAGGGATCAGATTGAAGCTAGCAGATTTGACATTCCTGAAGTTACAGGAAGTAGATCGAAGACATCAGTCTGGTGATCCCTAAGTTTGCAGGGATCAGATTGAAGCTAGCATATTTGACATTCCTGAAGTTACAGGAAGTAGATCAAAGACATCAGTCTGGTGATCCCTGAGTTTGCAGGGATCATATTGAAGATAGCAGATTTGACATTTCTGAAGTTGCAGGAAGCAGATCAAAGACATCAGTCTGGTGATCCTTGAGTTTGCAGGGATCAGATTGAAGATAGCAGATTTAACATTCTTAAAGTTGCAGGAAGCAAATCGAAGACATCAGTCTGGTGATCCCTGAGTTTGTAGGGATCAGATTGAAGATAGCAGATTTGACATTCCTGAAGTTGCAGGAAGCAGATCAAAGACATCAGTCCGGTGATCCCTGATTTTGTAGGGATCAGATTAAAAATAGCAGATCTGACGATTCCTGAGTTTGCAGGAAGCAGATTGAAGATATCAGTCTGGTGATCCCTGAGTTTGCAGGGATCGGATTGAAAATAGCAGATCTGACAATTCCTGAGTTTGCAGGAAGCAGATTGAAGATATCAATCTGGTGATCCCTGAGTTTGCAGGGATTAGATTGAAAATAGCAGATCTGACGATTCCTGAGTTTGCAGAAAGCAGATCGAAGATATCAGTCAGGTGATCCCTGAGTTTGCAGGGATCAGATTGAAAATAGCATATCTTGTTTCCCTGAGTTTACAGTGGAGCAGATCAAAAGATAGTGGATACTACCTTCATGAAATTGAAGCTATCGAACTTATTGAAATCAAGATAAAGTTTCGGTACCTCTGGAGTTGCA
Organism: Gossypium rotundifolium; assembly: GCA_025506655.1. Taxonomy (NCBI): domain Eukaryota; kingdom Viridiplantae; phylum Streptophyta; class Magnoliopsida; order Malvales; family Malvaceae; genus Gossypium; species Gossypium rotundifolium. Next base: position 157,792,536 of record CP106722.1, on the reverse strand, counting down.
ATTGAGTTAGAAGCCATTCGAAGAAGACCAAGAAGCATAGGCTCCATCAAGACCGAGCAAAATTGGTCCTTTAATAGTCTTTGCTCTATTCTCATTACACGAAAATGAGCAAAGAGGGGCAGCTGTAGAAGCCCATTTTGCCCGGGCTAAAATAATCCAGGAATAAAATAAATGTCCAAGTCCATTTTACAAACCAAACCAGTACCCGTTACCCAATTCAGAGGCCCAATGCCTAAAAAACCTACCCGAGCCCACTTACAAACCTAATACAGACACCCAAACCCAGATGACCCAAACCAATGCAGCCCAAACGAGCCCAAAAATTAAACAAAGAAGTCAGAATGGCCTAGGGTTTTCTGAAACCCTAGGCGTCGCAGGCAGATGCTATACTAACAGTCGCGCCGCAATATCTGGAGCCGGATCATCGCAGCTAGAATCCGATCATCGCACCTTCTCCTCGATCGTGCCTTGATTCATGCCTGAATCACCATCGTCGCGAGATCTCAGGCCTGCAAAAAGGGAAATAAACCACAATAGGAAAAGGAAAGAATAAGATATGGAAAGATATCTTTTCCTTCTTTATTTTGTTTTTTGGGGTATAAAAACCCTTTGTAAAAACCTGTAAAACAGAGGAATAGTGTGAGAAAAAGAGAGATACAAATACACAAAAAAAAAAACACAAGCATACGAGGTCATAGATTGGCGTAAAGTGAGTAGGCTCAAAGCATTGTCAAAAAATTCACAGAGGAATAAAATATCTTGATTTCTCAGAGGTGACTTCTTGTTCTGTTTACCTTTTTTTATATATATATATCCATATATTTGTGCAAGTATAACTATTTTATGAGAAGAAAAGTATAAAAGAGAAGAGATTACCTTTCGAAGCGGACAAAACCAGAAATTTTATGCCTCCGGCCACCGGCCACTTGAGGCGAATGTGTGTGCGTGATGAAGAAAACAGGCGATCGGATCTCAGGGATGAGAGGAGGTTTCAAAGGATATTTTGAAGTTTTTTTTTTAAAAAAACTCATGCGTAAAATGATTTTTTTTTAAAACACTGACTTTTATAGGTAAAATAGAACGGCACCATTTTCATCCAAGCCTAACCCACGCGTTGACTCGGACCCGAATAAGGGTCCGCTTGTTTTTTTTAAAAATGAGAAAATTATCCTTTTGATCCCTCCGCTATTTTATTTAATTTAATTATGTCCTATTAATTAATTTATTTTGTAAATTAACCACGAAATCTGCTTATATTTTAATTTAACCCTTTTTAAATTTTTTATATAGGTATATATTTTAAATTGGTATTAATTTAAGTATTATATTAAATACCTTATATTTTTTGTATACTAATTTTTTATTACATATTATTTTAGTGTATATATATTAGGTTTTTTATGTTATGTATTATATAATATTATATAATATCATATAGTTAATTAAGATTATTATAATATATTCCATTTACAAATATTTTAAAATCATTATACATTTTTTAACACATTGTTTATATTGTTTATATATTTTTATTTAAATCAGTATGAAATATGTTCATGGTTAATTTTATTGTTCATTATATTTGTCTATACTTTATTATATTTGTAATTGCCTTAGTATAGGAATTATTATTTGTTGTATTTTGTTAATATATTAAATGTTAATGTATTGTAATTGCCTTTAATATGTATGTTGATAGTATGCAAATGCAATGTTGTTACATGGTTATTATTTAAAAAGAAAATCCCTTTTTTTTTTTTTGCAAAACCATTATATTTAAAAAAAACGTTTTAAAAATAAGGCAATGTTTTGGTATTTAGAAATTTGGGAAATAGTGCCCTAACGTGCTGGGTGCGATTTTCTATTTGGCTAAATAACTAAATATCCTTTTAACAAGTTTTGTAAATCGTGAGACGATTTTGATTACAAAGGTTTTAAAATATCATGTCCTAACGTGTTGGATGTGATGTTTATATTCCTTTAGAACAAGAAAATTTCAAATTTCCACTTAAAGTGCTCGAAGTTTTTTAAAAGAAATCATATTTTTAAACACTTTTAAATTTCAAACATTTAGACATGATTTTATTGATTAGGTACTTTTTTTTTTTTGGGCGTTATGAGGGTGCTAACCCTTCCTCATACGTAATCGACTCCCGAACCTATTTTTTTTGTTTACGTGGACCAAAATTGAATATTAAAAAAATAATTTTTTTTAGAAGATGATCCAATCACACCTAAGTAAAAAGGGATTGGTGGCGACTCCATTTTTATTTTTCAAACTCGATCCCCATTTTTCAAAAACGAATTTTTAAAATGGTTTCGACACACGTGCTTGTTAATTATTTAATTTAATCTATTATTTATGTTTGATTTTGACATATATGGTTTAAAATATATATCAGTCAAACATTAAGGTTTTCAATTTTTTATGCTCTATTTAGACAACCTTATTTTGGGTTATTACGGAAACAGTAGCGTAATCAGAAATTTTAGTTTTGGGTAAATTTTAAATTTTAAATTTGAATATTGATATATTTATATATTTATATATTTATATATTTTTTAAAATAACTTAATTGAAATAGTAAGTTGCCAAAGGGACCTCTGATATTGAAATTATTTTGTTTTAAAATATAAAAGGTTGTGTGCATGTAACTTAAGCCACGTTAATATTGATTGGCCCAAAGGAATGTTAATATTTTAAAAAATTACATGTGCAACTGTGGTAATAAACATGTGACGATTATTCGGTTTTACATGTGAGCAATAAATTGGTCCAAAGGAAGATTTATTATTCAACATGTTTGTCGCGTGTGAACATGTAATGCGAATGTGCAAGTATACACGTCGAATCAAGTAATAAAGTGATAAGTAAGATCATCTCCACAAGGATTGGAATGGATTAAAATGGTTAAGTTATCACTATGAACTATACTAATTAAGCTATAGCAAAATGAACAGAATAACAATTTGATGTGGAGTATTAATGTATGAAATATTAAAATAAAATACTGAATAAATTGTTGTGGCAAATCTACGAGAGAAAGTTGGGAGGATTGATGTTGTTGAAAAGGAAGGTTGGAATTACTTAGATTATATGTTTATAACATAATAATGCCATGGAAAAACGTTAACCAAATTACTATTCAAAGTATAACTACTGTAGTCTACTTTTTTTGAGAGCTAGACTTTAAGTTAGCATTCCAAGACTGTGTATGTTTACAAGTCTCAACAATAATACCTAACACTATCATTCCTTTTTCTGTACAGACGTAGCTCTATGTCTAGATATTTACGAGTAGTCATTCGAGTACTCGCTTGTATTATTCGATTACGATCCAACTCACTTAACCTTTTCAAAATTAAATCAAGTTTAAGAACATGCCATGCATTCATCTATGTCTAGAGCTTTCATGCATGTATTTAAGATAACCTAAATCGAATGAAATAGTAGATCTACTCAAGATAATACCATGGTCATTAAAAGTAATAAAAATTCATCCAGCAATTCCAACCCGATGAGATTAGCTCATGGGTTGGGAATTAAAATCCAAAATATCAACATCATCATCCACAGTTTAAAAATCAAAGAAATCAATTAATAGAATGAAGGTAGAACTGCAAGAAGCTTTCACCATTCTAGCTTTAACTCGATGCTACCAAACCGTGCAAGACCCGACATTGAATTCATCATCCCCTTCCTTACGTCTCTGCCCTCTTTTTAAGCTACTACCCTCTTCTCTTTTCCTCTAAAATTTCCATGAGATTTTTCTGGAGAGAAAAAACTACCCTTCTTCTCTCTCTTTCTTCTTTTATAGGGTAGGTCCCCCTCTCTCAGCACACACATTTGCTCCTTCTTTTTCAGGTGAATTTATCTGGTACACATATAACTAGTTGAGAGTGACGAGGACTGAGTGCTGCATCACCATCTTCCTAGAATTGCCATGGCATTTTTGTTGGCAATCTGTCCAACCTTTTGCCATGGAAATATTTCACTTCCTTCATTCCCTTCCTTCTTTTTCTCATTCTCTTTATCCTTTTTGCACCTGCTGCATACAACAACCCATTACTTTCCTCCCAACAATAAAAGTAACATATAATGACATTCAAGACATAATCCAAGCTTTATTATGCAATATTTCTAATAATAACCTAGAAATGCAAATATATCCACTTAAGTACAGACAGTTCATCAAGTATACTGGCTTGAGATATAACTCTTTTCAAGAGTTATTACACCCCCAAACCTGAGTTCTTTCTTGTCCTCAAGCAAAATATGTATGAATACTTGGGTGCAATTTCCCAATACAACACAATTACCTCTTGTAATGTTAAACCATATGAAACATATTTTATACCTCCATTCTCAACAATCTTCTATCTCAAATAATTGGTTCAAATTTTATAGGTTTGATTAGCATACGAAGTGCATAAAATGTTACCTAAAAATAAAAGTTCTTAAATATTCATGCAATTCTAACTATAGCAAATAGCTCTTAATGTACTTAGTTTATATTTCCTCTAAACTCAGTTTCTCTACTCACAATTATTCTGTCATTACATAATTAATTACAGTTTTTTTTTCTGGGGAATTCATCTTGTCACATGGTTTCTTTACTTGACAATCTCAATGGAGCATACACTAGATTGCCAGGTATTACACCACGCCACAATTTGAATGTAATTCACTCATAAAGCTAAGGCTTTTAACTTAGAAGATGGATGGAGCAAACAACTACCTTCTTAGCTACTCAACCTAAAACTGCAGTGAAGTGTCCCTAAACTTTTTTTTTACTCAATCTTGTTTAAGCTTGCTTTCCTGGTCAATAATACAATGGAGCAAACAAAATATTATTGACCTATTCAACATTTTCAAACATTAGAGAGTGTTCATGGCATCTCTCCTTTTTTTTTTTTTTTTAGCTTTGCCATGGTATTTATTATTAGTCATTGCCAATTTACTAAACTTAGGTTCAGGAACTTCTAAGTATATTAAAAGAAACCTACTATAGACTAATTGCAATTATAATTAGATCATTCTACTTTTAGGGATTGATTTTCATACAGCTATCCTAAGCTAAATATACCTAATCAACTATCACAATTTTCTAAGCTTATTGAAGAATTATTATCCTCATCGAACATCATAGATAACAATATACTTATCATAGTCTAACAGTCATTTGACATTTGTATGTCATGGAAAAATAATTGAAAAAATGAGCAAATGTTAAGACAATTATCTAACGCATACAATGTGTACAACACACCCCAAACCTAAGGGATGCATTGTCATTAATGCATGTTCAAATGCAAATTGCTAATTGCAAAAAGAAACATGTATATATATAATGCAATGAAAACAATTATGAATGCATGAAAAATACATGTTATATAATGAAAAGTATGCAAATGAAAATAAAAATAAAAATAAAAATAAAAGCTTGGAAAGAATTAGGCTTTAATTGTCAGGTAGATTTTCGTGCAACATGCTTGTAACGCTGATCTCTTTTTAGCAAATTTATTGGCACCTCTTCGTCTTCATCATCTGATTTAGTTAGATCATCAATCAGTTGATTAATCTCATGATCTTGCTCCAATATAGGTGCATTTAATTGAGGTGCAATAGCAGCTTCAACGGGTGCAGAAGATTGATTCATTTCATCACCTTCCTTATTAGATTCAATGTTCACTGATTCTGTCTTTTCTTCATCCCCTCTATTTCTTTGTTTTTCCAATCTTCAATGGTTGTGTGTGTGGTATGTCTAGTCTCAGCAGCTTCAGCTTCATCCTCATCCTCTGGATCCAAGAGTAGCTTCTTGGGAAATTTGAGGAATGCAGGCATAGGCCTCTTTAATAAGTTCTGAGTTCATTGACAATGATCGCAAGATTAGTAAAAGTCATGTGCATCTTTAAACATGCTTGGACAATAAAAATCCAGATTGGAGAACTTTTGTAGAAGGTCGCATTCCCTAGAAATGTCCTCTATATAATGCTGAATGGTAGTGGTACAAAATACTAAAAATCTCGTCATCCAAAACACATCTTCGAATTATTTGATCTGCATAATGTTTGAATAAAAATAGCTCATCCCAATAATATTTCTTGGTATCATGGAGAAATTTCCTTCGTCTTTAATTGTTAAACTCAGGAAGCAGCAATCCACTTACTAGGAAATTGATGATATCGGCATACCAAGGTAATGTCGTGGAAACCAACAATCACTCATCTAGGAAATCCTCCTTAATGATTTGAATATTGCTGTCTTCATTGCTTACTTCAAGTCTTGACAAGTGATCAGCCACTTGATTCTCTATGCCTTTCCTATCTTGAATTTCAAGATCAAACTCTTGTAGCAGTAATATCCACCGAATTAACCTTGGCTTGATGTCTTTCTTGGTCACCAAATACTTAATTGCAAAATGATTCATATAAACTGTAACTTTGGTGCCAACTAAATAGGATCTGAATTTGTCAAATTCAAATACCATAGCCAATAGTTCCTTCTCAGTAGTAGTGTAGTTCAACTATGTATCTGTTATTGTTCTGCTTGCATATTAGATGGCATGAAACACTTTATCCTTCCTTTACCCAAGCATTGCTCCTATAGTGAAATCACTTCCATCGCACATAAGTTCAAAAGGTAATGTCCAGTCAGGTGCTATGAAAATTGGTGTTGTTACCAGTTGTTTTTTCAATTCCTCAAATGCTTGCACACAAGGCTCGTCAAAATTAAAAGCTCTATTGTGTTCTAACAATGCAAATAGGGGTTTGGATATCTTCAAAAAATCCTTAATAAATCATCAATAAAATATTGCATGGCCAAGGAAACTTCGAATACCTTTAACTGTAGTAGGTGGTTCTAACGCCCCAAAAATAGGGGTTTAAAACTTTGCTGAATTTGCTTAAATTCTATTATGTGCTTGAACGAGTAGTTATTTGAGTCTGTTTGGGGGGTTTCTATTAAGCCTGGGTTCAAGTCTAAACCTTGGAAAAATTTTATTTTTTACTCATAAGTGAAACTGGCAGTTAGCAGTAGGACTCATGTATAATTGTGTGTGTTCTATGACACAAAGAGAGCCTGTGGCTTGATGGTGGTGGCGTCACTAAGATGGCAAGGGGAGTCAGGTTCGAATCCCATGGCAAGAAAATGGGGGCTTTTATTTTATGTCTTAAAAGTGTAAGAGGTAGAGTTTGGATCAAACTCTGCATAGGAGGTTGAAGAATTGGTCAACAATTTCGAATGGGAGGCTGGGAGCAATTCAAGGAGGATTTGGTGGAAAGTTGAAGGAGTTTGAATGGGAGGGAGCTTGGCCGAATTTGGAGGGCTTGAGTAGGGGAAATTTTGGCCAAGGGTTGTCATTTTGGTGCAGTTTTGGCTTGTGAGAGTGTTGGAGTGCTGAATTTTCTCTGGCATTTTTCGAGAGTTGTTTTGCATTTTGGTACTTTTTGACATTTCAGGTCTTTTACTTTTCATTTCACCTCTGCCAAATTCACTCTTTCTCCCCACCTTCTTTCTTTTTTATTTTTTTTGCTATTTGCCGAATTGGTAGGCCTCTCCTCTTTTATCTTCTTTTCTTCTTCTCTTAATTCATTCCTTGTCGAATCTACTTCCTTTCCCTTTTTCTTCTTGTGATGACCGAACTTGTTGTGGGCTAAACACTCTATTTTCTACGTTCCTTCTTTTCTTTGTTCCTAGCCTTTTCTCGAATCTCTTCGATTTTGTGGTGAGTGGATACTCTAGCCGAATCTTGGCCCGCTTCTTTTTCTATGCTTAGTTCTGTATCTCTCGAGCCGAAAGGCTGTTTTGTTTTCCTTTGTTGTCATGGTTATTTGTAGAGCTAACACCTTCTCTTCATTCAAACGTTGCTAAGGACTCACTTTCCTTAACTAAGGACAGTCGATTAGAGTGAATAAGTTGTTTAGAGACGTGCCCCTAGAAGTCTAAGAGGTTATCTTTTCGGCGGATTTGATGGAGCTATCGTTTGGCGAATTCGATCTTATTTTAGGCATGGATTGGCTAGTGGAGCACCATACAAATTTGGATTGCACTGCTAAGCGTATGGTATTGAAATCTTCTAAGGATGAAGAGGTGTTTATGATAGGGGAGTGAAGGGATTATTTATCTAATGTAATCTCAGCATTAAGGGCCGAGAAATTGGTTTGCAAAGGTTACGAGGCGTTCTTAGCTTATGTCAGCATATCTGATTCTAAATGTCCGCTCTGTTGGGGATGTCAGAACTGTGAAGAAGTTTCTGAATGTATTTCCCGAAGAGCTTCATGTGTTGCCTCCAAACCGTGAGGTTGAATTCGGTATTGAGCTCTTACCTGGAACAGCTCCAGTGTCTATTGCCCCTTATAGGATAGCACCGAAGGAGCTGGTAGAGTTAAAGGCTCAAATTCAAGAGCTACTGGACCAAAGATTTATTCGGCCGGTGTGTCTCTATGGGGAATACCAGTGTTATTTGTGAAGAAGAAGGATGGGCACATGCGTATGTGCATCGATTATCATCAATTGAACAAACTGATGATTAAAAACAAGTACCCTTTACCGAGGATAGACGATCTGTTCGACCAACTGCGAGGAGCTTCAGTTTTCTCCAAGATAGATCTTCGATCTGGGTACCATCAGTTAAGAGTTAAGGAGGCAGATGTGTATAAAACTGTGTTCAAGACTCGTTATGGGCATTACGAGTTTTTGGTCATGCCATTTGGGTTGACGAATGCACCAGCTACTTTCATGGATATGATGAACCAGGTATTTCAGCCCTATTTGGACCGGTTCGTAGTGGTGTTTATCGATGACATTCTAGTGTATTTAGGAACCAAAGAGGGTCATGATTCGCATCTATAGAGTGTATTGCAAATATTGAGGGACAAGCAGCTTTATGCAAAGTTTAGCAAGTGTGAGTTCTAGCTGCGGGAAGTGACATTTCTGGGTCACGTGGTGTCTGGCGGGGGGATTCGAGTTGACCCTTGAAAAAGTGAAGTCATGTTGGGTTGGAAACCACGAAAGAGGGTATCTGAGATTCGAAGTTTTCTAGGTCTAGCTGGGTATTACAGGCATTTTGTAGAGGGGTTTTCATTGATTGTTGCACCTCTAACTAAGTTGCTGTGTAAAGGGATACCGTTTAATTGGATTGAAAAGTAGCAAGAGAGTTTTGAGAAACTGGAGAAAGTCCTGACTAAAGCCCTAGTGTTAATTCAGCCAGAGTCTGGGATGGAGTTCGTTATCTACTATGATACGTCGCACACTAGATTGGGATGTGCGTTGATGCAAGAGGGTAAGGTGGTTGCTTACGCGTCTCACCAGCTTAAGCCTCACGAGGTGAATTGCCCTACGCACGACTTGGAGTTAGTTGTGGTAGTATTCGCACTGAAGATTTGGAGACATTATTTATACGGTGAGAAGTTTACCATTTACCATAAAAGCCTCAAGTATCTACTTACTCAGAAGAAGTTGAATCTTAGGCAATGAAGATGGATAGAGTTGCTTAAGGATTATGATTGCTCGATTGAGTACCATCCGGGTAAAGCTAATGTAGTAGCGGATGCACTGAGCCGTAAGGTTGTATCTGATTTGAGAGTAATGTTTGCTCATCTCAGCCTATTTGAGGATGGTAGTCTATTGGCTGAACTCCAAGTGAGACCAATCTGGGTTGATCAAATTAAGGTGAAGCAGTTGCTGGATTAATCATTAGTCCCTTGTTTCCGATTGGTTGAGAAGGGGGAGACTGCGGATTTTGGCTTGAATAGTGAGGGAGTGCTATGCTTCCGTGGGACAGTCTGTGTATCGAGGGATTCTAGGTTAAGGCAATCTATACTGCGAGAGGCGCATAGTAGTCCATACGGTATGCATCCTGCTGAAAACAAGTTGTATCGAGATCTACGTGAACTGTACTGATGGCCAGGCTTAAGAGTGAGGTTACTGATTTCGTGGGTAAGTGTCTAACATGCCAGCAAGTTAAGGCTGAGCATCAACTACCCTCTGGATTACTGCAACCCATTAAGATTCCACTCTAGAAGTGGGATAAGGTAACCATGGACTTTGTTAGTGGGCTACCCTTGACGCCTACTAAAAAGGATTCGGTATGGGTTATTATTGATCGACTGACTAAGTCTGTCCACTTCATACTGGTCCACACAGATTATTCATTATAGAAGTTGGCTAAGTTATCCGTGGTGAGATTGTGAGAATACATGGGGTACCAATGTCTATCATTTCAAACAGAGATCCTAGAATCATATCACGACTTTGGAGAGTGTTACACGAAGCTTTAGGTACAAGGTTGGATTTCAGCACGGCATTCCATCCTCAGACTGATGGTCAGTCAGAGAGGATGATCTAGATATTGGAAGACATGTTAAGAAGCTGTGTTATTGATTTCAAAGGCAGTTGGGAAGACTACTTGCCGTTAGCGAGTTTGCATATAACAACAGGTACCAATCCAGTATTCAGATGGCACTGTACGAGGCGTTATATGGTCCTAGGTGTCGTACTCCTACTTGTTGGGCAAAACTGGGTGAGTGATGAGTGTTGGGGCTAGAGTTTGTTTTAAACTGAAGAGAAAGTAAAGTTGATCCAAGGTCGGTTAAAGGAGGCATCTGATCAAAATTCGTATGCTGATTTAAAGTGTAAAGAGATAGAGTACACTGTGAGGGATTATTTCTTGAAGGTCTCACCATGGAAGAAGATTCTGAGATTTGGACGGAAAGGCAAACTGAGCCTTTGATTCATCAGACCTTACCGGATATTAGAGCATGTGGGACCAGTCACCTATCGACTTGAGTTACCTCCTGAGTTGAACCGAATACATGATGTGTTCCACGTCTCTATATTGAGGTGATACCACTCTAATCCCTCACATATAGTGCCGGTGGAGGAGATTGAGGTTAGACCTGATCTGACTTTTGAGGAAGAACTGGTGCAGATATTGGATCGTGACGTTAAAGTGTTAAGAAAGAAATCTGTTCTGTTAGTCAAGGTGCTTTGGTGTAATCACGGTTCAGAGGAAGCCACGTGGGAGCTTGAGGAGGCGATGCGACAGCAATACCCTCACCTCTTCTGACCAGGTAAATTTCGAGGCCAAAATTTCTTTAAGGGGGTAGAGTTGTAACACCCCAAAAATGAGGGGTTTAAAATTTTGCTGACTTTGCTTAAATTCCATGATGTGCTTGAACAGGTAGTTATTTGAGTGTGTTTGGAGGTTTTTATTAAGCCTGGGTTCAAGTCTAAACCTTGAAAAAATTTTAATTTTTGCTCATAAGTTAAACTGGCAGTTAGTAGTAGGACTTATGTATAATTGTGTGTGTTCTATGACACAAAGAAAGCCTGTGGCTTGATGGTGGTGGCATCACTAAGATGGCAAGGGGAGTGGGGTTCGAATCCCATGGCAAGAAAATGGGGGCTTTTATTTTATGTTTTGAAGGTGCAAGAGGTAGAGTTTGGATCAAACTCTGCATAGGAGGTTGAAGAATTTGTCAAAATTTTCGAATGGGAGGCTGGAAGCAATTCAAGGAGGATTTGGTGGAAAGTTGAAGGAGTTTGAATGGGAGGGGGAGCTTGGCCGAATTTGGAGAGCTTGAGTAGGGGGAAATTTTGGCCAAGGGTTGTCATTTGGGTGCAATTTCGGCTTGTGATAGTGTTGGAGTGCCAAATTTTCTCTGGCATTTTTCGAGAGTTGTTTTGTATTTGGTACTTTTTGACGTTTCAGGTATTTTCCTTTTCATTTCACCTCTACCGAATTCACTCCTTCTCCCTTCCTTTTTTTTTTCATTTTTTTTTGCTATTTTCTGAATTGGTAGGCCTCTCCTCTTTTACCTTCTTTTCTTCTTCCCTTAATTTATTCCTTGCCAAATCTACTTCCTTTCCCTTTGTTCTTTTTGTGATGACCGAACTTGTTGTGGGCTAAACACTCTCTTTTCTACGTCCCTTCTTTTCTTTGTTCCTAACATTTTCTTGAATCTCTTCGATTTTGTGGTAAGTGGATACTCTAGCCAAATCTTGCACGACTTATTTTTTTATGCTCGGTTCTATATCTCTCGAGCCTAAATGCTATTTTGTTTTCCTTTGTTACCGTGGTTATTTTTATAGCTAACACCTTCTCTTCATTCAAACGTTGCTAGGGACTCGCTTTCCTTAACCAAGGGGTAGGCCGATTGCCCTTCCCCTGCAAGAGATCTCTTGATTGGTAGTAAGTAGCATTAGTTTGATAAACGATTTCAATATTATGGTTATGTTTTAACAAGGGTTGAGACTAATTGTTAGAATTGTTGATTTCATAGGTGCTTAATCTTGGGAACTTCAATCTACAACCCATAACAGGTGTGTAATCGTATACCCGATTTTGGTTCTGTCAATATGACGCATGAAGGTGTGCATTCACACAACTGATAGATTGTGAATCGGCTAAAGTCGAAACTTCGGCAGTTGAGGGCTCTCGAGCGTGCGAGCTCTCGTAGAGATAAATCGAGCCACAATCGTTGGTGATAGACCGTTGAGGCTGCCACAAAAATTCTCGTGGGCTTAGGTTGTAATGGGCCTCGTTGGGCCGTGATGGGCCATTAGGCCCATGGGCCCCACGTGGGTAAAATTCACAATAGTGTTAGATAATGGATTGGGCTGCGAAGTTCGCAAAGCTGTGACCAAAATTGGGCTGAATGGGCCACACGAGCGTGTGGGCCCACTTGGGCTGAAAATTGGGCTTTGGGCACAATTACACCGTTTCGACCAAGAAGGGTATTTGCGTCGCTCGAGGTGACTGTAGGCCTTCGAAAAGGCTATTTTAGGAAAATTACCGTAATACCCTCGATGGGTAAAATTAGTGAAATACCCTCGATGGGTAAAATTATTGAAATACCCTCGATGGGTAAAATTACTAAAATACCCTCGATGGGTAAAATTATCAAAATACTCTCGATGGGTAAAATTATCAAAATACCCTCAAAGGGTAGAATTACCGAAATACCCTTAAGGGGTGAAATTACCGTTTTACCCCTATTTGACAAAATAACCGTTATACCCCTATTGTTAGTAAGTGATGTTTGTGTGATATTTATATGACTGATTATGTTTGTGACATACTGCATACATGAATTACCTATGACACGACATTCTACATTGGGGTGAGGATTTGTATTTGGAGGAAGTACTGTACTAGTGGCTCTGCCAAGTTTTACTTATCTAGTGGCTTCGCGACGTATTTTGATTTTAGTGGCTTGGCCACGTTTACTGTCATTAGAAGCTTTGTTGTGTTACTACAAGCAGCTAAGCTGCGATATTGGTGTGTTGGCTGGGTGGGTCGACTTGGTCCCCACATGATGTTTTGGTTGGCACGGGTGGTGTGTTGGCTGGACTGGGTTAGGTTGCATCTCTATACTGCACTATTATGATTTGGGCCTAGGCCCACTCTGATACTGTATAAGGCTAAGGCCCAGGTTGATCTGTTTCTAAATAGGGCTTGGCCCAGATGTTATTGCATAATAGGGGATTACACACTAAGTTCTCGTAACTCATCATTTTTTAACTGTACAGGTAATCCCCAGTCATAGATGATTTGGAGCTGAGAGGGACTCGGAGATGGCCACACGCTCGATATGATTTAAACTTAAACTTAGTTATTTTATTTTATTTTTAATAGATTGGGCTAATAATTTTGTAATAAGGCCATTTGGGGTTTTTAACTTTTATTTGGTGTTTATCATTATTTCAACCTGCTAGTCTAGGAAACACTGGTTTTTAAAGCAATAACCATTTTTGAAAATTACGTTTTCGAATCTAAAAGTTTACAACTAAAAAATGCTTCTGCGGTTTTATTTTAAATTGATAAGCTTATAACAATTGATACGATCTATAATGGGACAACAAGGTTTTACAACACTGACGTTTCAAAACAATTGTTAAATGGGATTTAAAATTTAGTATCGAACTTTTATCGATAACCTCGATTTTCAAACGACACTTCGATATGTCACGTCAGATCTGGTCGTAACGTCTAGGCCGGGTTTGGGTTGCTACAGTGGTGGCAATTTCTCAATAACCTTAACGTTTGCTTTATTTACTGCAATCCCTTGCTGTGAAATTTTATGTACCAAAACAACGCCTTTACAAACCATGAAATGACATTTTTCCCTATTCAGAACAATGTTAGTTTCTTCACAACGATAAAGAACTAGCACCAAATTTTGTAAAAAACTCTTAGTTTCTTCACAACGATAAAGAACTAGCACCAAATTTTGTAAAAAAACTCTCAAATGTATCGCCAAACACCGAGAAGTCATCCATAAAAACTTCGAAAAATTTCTCTGTAACAGCCTAAATTAGGGGCTGGATAGAATAGTGGTTTCAGGACCACTAACTCGAGGTGGAGGAAAATTATTTTGATATTATTTTATGTGTTGTAACATGTTTATAAAGATGCATGAGAATTTTGGTGCCTTAATTTTAACGATTGAATACATAATTGCGAAAAAAGATTAAATCGCATAAAGTGCGAAAGTTTAATTTTACAAGCTTGATGTATCTAATAGCTATAGAATTCTAATAAGAGGTCCCTAATGTGCAATTAGGCCTTGTTTAATGTAGTGGCCGGCCTTAGGGACAAGAATTGACATGGTCTATGGGTTAGGTGGGGTTTTGGTGACTTATTTGATAAATTAAAATAAAATAAGAAGAAAGATGATAACACATATCATCTTCACCATTTTTCCACCGAAAATATCAGCAAAGAGGGGGCTTTGAAAGCTTGAAATTTTTAGCAACTCATCTTCTCTACAAGTAAGTAATTATGATGGTTTTACTTGATAATTTTTGTACTTTTGGAGTCCCCAAAGCTTAAGCTAGCTAATGGGGGGGACTAAATTGCTAAATGGTTGAAAGTCTAGGGACATTCCATGAGAGAGTTTATGTTTTTCTCTGGGTTTTATGGGAGAAAATGAATGATAGGGAGATGAGAAACAACTTTTGTGAAGGGTGTTACCATGAAAACACCTAAAAAGGATCTTTTTGTAAAGGTTGTGAAATTAGTGGTAAATATGTGTAATAGTTGAAATCTTGAGTTGCTATAGAAGGGAATATGATTCGGCTAGGCTTGATTAGCAAATAAGTTGGATGAAAATCGAAATACGAGCCTAGGGGAAAAATCATAATTTTGCCAAAGTCTAAGGGCAAAATAGTAATTTTTCCAAAGTAGAAATTTTAAAATTAATTGATTAGTGTGGTGATTAAATGAGTAAATTTTATTGTTCTAGATCAAAGAAAATGAGATTCGGACTATGGACAAATAGGTCCATTTCTATCCTTTTCGATATTGAGGTAAGTTTGTATGCTCATAATGCAACTATAGTGAAGCATTTAATATTTTGATGATGTATGAATTGTGTATTGACTCTATGAATATATTAAATATGTTTTGATGAGAGTCTTCAATTGAATCTAAGAATAGAGGAAATGCAAATAACATGATACTATAATAATTAAGGTCCCGTGCAAGACCATATTTGGAATATGGCCTCGGTGTAAGATTTCGTATAAGAACATGTTAGGGACATGGCATCGATATGATATTTCATGTAAGAGCCTATTGGGGGTACGATGTTGCTATGATACTATATGTATGAGTCACAAGAATATTCTTTAGTATTTTGAACAATTCAATAGGTATGTTGAAAATGAGAAAGTATGTGGTTATATCATGAGAGGTACATGTATGTACTAGAACTCAATTGAGGTGAATTCGGTATATGATGAACCCATGGTGAATTATGTGTAAATAATGCATCCTGATTGAATATGTCATATTTTTTTTATGCATTGCATGAATGCAAATAATTATTGTAGAAATTTATTTAAGAATGATAGTGTGTGAGGATATTCTTGAAGGAACATTCGAAATAAGAAAAAAAGTGTGTGGATAAATATCCGTGAATATGTAATCAATGGTGGGCTGTGTGTGTTACCACCTTATTAATTGTTAGCGATGGGCTGTGTGCGATACCATCGCCAATATTATAAATGGTGGGCTGTGTATGTTACCACCATATTATTTATTACCGATGGGCTGTGTGTGATACATCGTGCTTAGTATTAAATGGTGGGCTATGTGCGATACCACCTTATAAATTGTTAAATGGTGGGCTATGTATGATACCACCTTATAAATTGTTAAATGATGGGCTATGTGCGATACCACCTTATAAATTATTAAATGGTGGGTTGTGTACGGAACCACCGAGAGTTTGGTATTATCCTAAATAGATCATTGAGAAATTATTTAAGTAAATGTTTCATGGATTGTTGTGATAATAGATGCAGGGATTATGTGTTAATAAATGAGAGTGCTATAATTGTCACATGGTTAGAATGTGGTAAGAGACGAAATAAGTAAGCATTATAAACGATTGAATGGGTAACCATGAGTTTAAGAATAAATCTCATTAAAATACTTTTGTGGTTGAGTATAATCAATGAATGTCAATACTTGATTATTATGTACATATGAACTTACTAAGCATTATTGCTTACTCCTCCTCCTTTCCTATCTCTTATAGGTTAACTTAACTAGCTCGGGTTGGAGACCGCCGGAGATGTTTTCACACTATCAAGCAGACACTTGGGTATGAGATTCAAGTCTTCTTGAAATATGGCATGTATAGGGATCTTATTTTGGTTTAAATAAGTCATAGTTAAAGTAGCCAAATGTGTTGGCCTAAAAGAGTTTATGGATTAGTTGTGTATAGCCATAGATGATGGCTTAAGTCGATTGTAATTGTACTAGTAATAGTTCCCCCTCATATATGGGATGAAGATTTGATTTTCATGATTCAAATGTGATAATTCAAGAGTTATAATTGATGATTTGGAAATGTTATGTGATGGTGTGTGAATGTGTGCAAGTGAGGGTGGCTAATTGGCTTGGAAAATAGCCTTGAATTGGTCCACGCGGGTATACACACGGGCGTGTGTCTAGACCGTGTGTGACACGCGGTTGGCTCTATAGCCATGTGACTTGGCCGTGTGTCCCTTGCATATTAGTGTTGCAAGTCAGTGTCGACCACGGGCTAAACACACGGGCGTGTTCCTAGGCCGTGTGCCCATAACTGGTTGCTGACGTCACAAACAGAATGTCCAGGTTTTTATATACGGGAGAGGACACGGGCATGTCTAGGCCGTGCAGAGCACACGGCCAGGAATACGGGCGTGTGTTCGGTCGTGTGAAAACCCCTGTAGGTTCGAAAAGAAATTAATTCTAAACGGGCGTGTCCTACTTTACACACAGGCGTGTGGCCTAGTTTTTATCCCAAAACTTTTTAAGTGTTTAAAAGTCTTGGTTTGGTCCCAAAGCATCTCGGGTATATGTAAAGGGTCCCGTAGACCCATATTAGGGACGTTACGATTGTAAATGAAAAAGTTTTAAATTGGAACAAATTTTATAGCCCAAAATCGAATGCTCAAGCAAGTCAAGTCCGGTAATGCCTCGTACCCGGTTCCGGAGTTAAATACGGGTAAGGGGTGTTACATTCTCCACCAAGTCCAAAAATATTGTCATCATGCAACGCTGAAATGTTGCAGGGGCATTGCACAATCAAATGGCATTCGTTTGAAAGGAAATGTTCTAGAAAGACACGTGAATATGGTATTCTTTTAGTTAGTTGGAGCTATAGCAATCTAGTTATACCCCGAATAATCATCCAAGAAGTAATAAAAGGCTTTCCCCGCTAATCTATCTAGCATTTGATCGATGAATGGAAAAAGAAACTTGTCCTTCTGAGTTGCTTTATTAATTTTCTGATAGTCCATGCAAACTCTCCATCCTGTGACAGTACGAGTTGCAATGAGCTTGTTGTTGTCATTACTCATGATAGTGGCACCCCCTTTTCGTGGGTACACATTGAATAGGGCTCACCTAAAAACGATCAGAAATAGTGCATATTATTCCAACATCGAGCCATTTGATAATCTCCTGCTTAAAGACTTCCTTCATAATGAGGTTTAGTCTTCTCTGTTGCTTAATAAAATTGTCATGGCAATCATCTAGTAAAATCTAATGCATGTAGATGGCAGGACTGATTCCCTTGATATCAGTAATTGTCCACACCCAGTGCCTTCTTATATCTCTTTAAGACTTTTAATAGTTTAGCCTTTTGATCAAATGTTAACTCTGCAGAGATAACTAGTGTTGGTGTCTCCCAAGTAGACGTACTTTAAATGTAGTGGAAAAGGCTTTAACTCCAAAGTAGAAGGGTCATTTATGGAAAGTCGAGGAGGCTTAAAAGAATGATCTGATAAATCTAAAGAATCAAAACTCGTCCTTGATCTATTCTCAAGTTGCTTGGTCTCCATCAGTTCACTAAGTTCTTCAATTATTTCCACTTCACTCAACTCAAATGAGTCTACTTCGTTGTCATAATTATTGTGACAAAATTTTTCCAATACTACCTCTACTATTGTGTCGATAAACCCAATGGCGTGACATTCTTAATTGTCATCTGCACACTTCATAACATCAAAAACATTAAAAGTTATTTGTTGTTCATTAACCCTCATTGTTAATTCACCTTTCTGCACATCAATTAATGTTCTACCAGTGGCTAAAAAATGTCTTCCAAGAATAATTGGTACTTCATTATCAGCTTCACATTCCAGAATAATAAAATTTGTTGGAAAAATAAATTTGTTAACTCTTACCAACATATATTCAATTTTTACCTTCCAAATGTGCATAAGAGTAATCAGCTAGCTGCAGCGTTACTATTGTGGGTCTCGCCTTCCCAATTCCTAGCTTCCTAAAAACAAACATAGGCGTTAAATTTATACTTGCACCTAAATCACATAATCTTTACCTACATAATGATTTCCAATCGAGCAAGCAATAGTAAAACTCCCCGGGTCCTTCAACTTTGGTGGCAATTTGTTCATCAACATTGTTGTGCACCCCTTAGTGAGAGCAACAGTTTCAAATTCCCATAATCTACGCTTCTTTGACAATATATCCTTCATGAACTTTACGTAATCAAGCATTTGCTCCAATGCTTCCGCCTATGGTATGTTGATATGAAGTTCCTTCAGGACATCCAAGAAATTTTTTTTTGAATTGAAAATCGTGCTTTGACTTCTGAAATCGCTGAGGAAAAGGTGGCGATGGCCTTTTTCAAATTGTTGAGGTTGTTTTGATGTGGCATTTTTATTTGCAACACAAGCTAATTTTGCTTCAACATTTTTATATTTGACCTTCTAAGTTGTAGATTGTTCTTCTACTGGTTCTGAATTCTTCTTATGTGTGAAATTTGAGTTATCTTCTTCAACAGTGGCATCATTAACAACTTCAGGTAAGTGAGTATCACTTCTGAATGTAACAAATTTGCACTGCTCTTTCCCTTGAGATCTTGAATTTTTAGTATCACTCGACAATGCTCCTTGCAGTCTTGAGCTTAATGCATTGGCAATTTGCCCTACTTGATTTTCTAAAGCTCTTAGAGATACAGTTTAACTCTGAATTACAACATCATTCTTGGCTATGTATTCCTTCAACAATGTTTCCATAGATGAAGAAGATGATGCTGAACTTTGCTGAACATTTTACGGTGGCATGGGTTAATTGTATCTAGGTGGTGTACTTGTGACATTCTGTCGAATAGCATTACTGGAATTTCCCACCCCTTGATTACTCCAACTGAAATCAGAATGTTGTTTCTATCATGGATTATATGTATTGAAATATGGGTTATTATTTCAATTGAAATTTTCAATGTAATATATTAAGGATGGGTTCGGTGGGCATTCATCAAAAACATGATCTTCTACAAAAAAAAATAAACACATGTTAGCTCGATTGCTTTCATTTCCTATACTGTAAGTGGTCTCTTCATTGTTTTAATTAAATTAGTTAGAGATAATACCTGAGCTATTAATGAAGTGATCGCATTAAGCTCCATAGCTCCAGCAACTCTTCTATCAGCCCCTACTCTTGTAGTCGGATATTGATAATCATTGTTGCCTATCCTTTCTAGAATCTCATATGCCTCATTATACGATTTATCTAGCAAAGTGTCATTGGCAGATGCATCAACTACCATTCTTGTATATGCATTTAATCTATTGTAAAACATTTCCATTTGCGTCCAATGTTGGAACCATGTATTAGGCATTTTCTAATTAATTCCTTGAATGGCTCCCAAGCTTCATACAATGTCTCATCCTCATATTGCCGAAAAGAGGTAATATCATTCCTTAATTTGGCATTCATATTGGAGGATTGTGCCTTAAAAAAACCTCTGACAAAGTTCATTCCAAGATGCCACCATTCCTGATAGCAAAGCATTCAACCTTGTTCTGACACGATCTCACAATAAATAAGGAAATAACTTGAGTCTCAAGGCATCTTTAGGATCACCCTGTTGCCTGAATGAATCACAGACCTCCAAAAAGAGTCTTAAATGTAGTCGTGGATCTTCAGTAGGTAATCCACGAAACTGTCCTACTATTGGTAGCATTTGAAACATCACTAGTTTCAACTCAAAATGCTAAGCTTGAATATGTGGCCTAACAATCCCTAGATTCAAATTGTCCATGATTGGCACTATATGTTCTCTAATGGTTTGTCTCTATCATCTATCACACGAGGAATATCAGTGTCCATACCATTCGGATGTAATGGATCTTTTTTTTTCTGGATCATTTCCAATCTTTTCCATTTCTTGCAATTTTTTTCTTCTTGTCCTCAAAGTTCTCTCAATTTTTAGGTTAAAAGAATACTTTTCGTTCTCGGGAATATCTGTATTCATAAACTAGCAGCAAACTTGAAAAAGAATAAAAAAACTAAGTAAGCTAAAACTAACAAAATTAAATAGATAATAACAACCAAATTTCATCAAATTGTCAATTCCCGATAACGGCGCCAAAAACTTGTCACATGTGAATATGTAATGTGAATGTGCAAGTATACACATAGAATCAAGTGATAAAGTGATATGTGAGATAATCTCTATAGAAATTAGAATACATTAAAATGGTTGAATTATCACTATGAACTATACTATTTTAGCTATAGCAAAATGAACAAAACAACAATTTGATGAGGAGTATTAATGTATGAAATATTAAGATCAAATACTGAATAAATTACTGTGGCAAATCTACAAGACAAATTTGGGAGGATTTATGCTATTAAAAGGGAAGGTTGGAATTACTCAGATTATACCTTTATAAAATGATAATGACATGGCAAAACCTTAACCAAATTACTGTTTAGAGTATAACTACTATAACCTGCTTTTTTGAGAGCTAGACTTTAAGTTAGCATTCCAAGACTGTGTATGTTTACAAGGCTCAAGAACAATACCTAATACTAACATTCCTTTCTTTGTACAGAACGTAGCTCTATGTCTAGAGTTCTACAAGTAGTCGCTCGAGCACTCGCTTGTATCATTAGATTACGATCCAACTCACTTAACCTTTTCAGAGTTAAATCAAGTCTAAGAACATGCCATGCATTCAATGTCTAGAGCTTGCATGCATGTATTTAAGATAATCCAAATCGAATGAAACAGTATATCTACATAAGATAATATCATGGTCATTAAAAGTAATAAAAATTCATCCAGTAATTCCAAGCCGATGAGATTAGCTCATGAGTTAGGAATTAAAATAAAAAAATATCAACATCATCATCCACAGTTTAAAAACCAAAGAAATCAATTAATAGAATGAAGGTAGAACTGCAGGAAGCTTTCGCCACTCCAGCTTTAACTCCGATGCTACCAAATCGTACAAAACCCAAGGTTCAATGCGTCATCCCCTTCCTTGCATCTCTACCCTCTTCCTATTTTCTTTAAAGTTTCCACTAGATTTTTCTGGAGAGAAAAAACTACCATTATTCTCTTTCTCTTTCTTCTTTTATAGGGTAGGTCCCCCCTCTCTCAGGACACACGTTTTCTCCCTCTTTTTCAGGTGAATTTATTTGGTACACGTACAGTTGGCTGAAAGTGATTAGGACTGAGCGTTGCGTTAGCATCTTCCTAGAATTGCCATGGCATTTTTGTTGGCAATCTGCCCAACCTTTTGTCTCTAGCAATTTTTCACTCCCTTCATTCCTTTCCTCATTTTTCTCGTTCTCTTTGTCCTTCCTACAACTACTATATACAACAACCAATTCATTTCTTTCCAACAATAAAACATATAATTGCATTCAAGGCACAATCCAAGCTTTATTGTGCAATATTCTAATAATAACCTAGAAATGTAAATATATACACTTAAGTACAGGCAATTCATCAATGTTAGAGGCTTGAGGTATAACTCTCTTCATGAGTTATTAATGTTCTTATTGTGAATGTTTGATTACTACACCAAGATATCACTTACAAGTCTATTTTTTCGATCTTGACATGAGATTTACCTTTATTCAAATTATTTTGATCTAAATTTGAAATATTTTGAAATAAATAAATTCATATTTTGACTTTGGAATTTAATTAAGAATGTCTAATATTTTAAATAGATTAGTTGAAACAAAATGCCACCAAAGTGACCTCTTTTGCATAGATTAGTTTATTTAAAACATCAAGATGATTATATGTTTTTGTGATTCATGCATTTATTAATTGACTCAAAGGTAAGTTAATATTTGGCGAATTTTAACGACATCTATGGTGATAAATGTGTGATAATTATAAAGTATTTTATGTGAACAATATGTTAGTCAAAAAATTATTTCATAGTTTGGCATAATTTATTATCA
This sequence comes from Gossypium rotundifolium, assembly GCA_025506655.1. Taxonomy (NCBI): domain Eukaryota; kingdom Viridiplantae; phylum Streptophyta; class Magnoliopsida; order Malvales; family Malvaceae; genus Gossypium; species Gossypium rotundifolium. The sequence continues at coordinate 157,769,800 of CP106722.1, read as the reverse complement.
ATGTTTGGTTGGTACAAAAGAGTACCACTTATCGTTAATATTACTATCCAAAGACTTGATATTAATGTTGCGTTTGGTATCTTGAAATGAGATTAATCATTATCTTAAATTTATTGTTTACTTATGAATATTGATGTGAGCTTGTTTTTATTTATTTATTTATTCTATATTTAGCTAGTTCATCTTCTGTTGCCACAATATATGCTAATATAAATTCTATACTCATGCTTAATGGCACAAATTTCAAGGAATGGAAAAGACACTTACTTATAGTGCTTGGCTGTATGGACATAGACCTTACACTAAGGGAAGAACAAACTGTACCTGTCAATACAGAAAACACCCCTGATGTTACAAGAGATTTTGAGAGGTGGGATAATTCAAATCGCATGAGTCTAATGATCATGAGCACAACATTCCAAAAGCCTTTAGGGGCACAAAATCTGAAGAGATTACTCAAGCAAAGTGTTTTCTTAATGAAATTGAGAAACATTTTGCCAAAAATGATAAGGCTGAAATGACATCACTTTTGACTTCTTTGATGCCTGTGAAGTAGAAGGGTCAAAGAAATGTAACGGGGTACATTATGAAGATACTCCATGGTGTTTCAAGACTTAAGGCACTTAAGATTGAGCTTTCTAAGGAATTGTTTATTCTTATGGTTTTGGTACCGTTTCCTATGCAGTTTAACTAATTTAAAATTAGTTACAACTATCAAAAGGAGAAATGGACTCTAAATGAGCTCATTTCTCATTGTGTGCAAAAGGAAGAAAGATTGAAACATGATAAGTCTGAAAGTGCCTATTTGGCCAGTGCCTTTAAAGACAACAAATTACATTCTAAATAGAATACCCACTAAAGCAGCTGCAAAAATACCTTATGAGATTTGGATAGGTCAAAAGCCTCATTTAAAGCACTTTCACATTTGGGATCTCTAGTTGAGGCAACCCCTTATAGGCCACATGAAAAGAAATTGGACTCCAAAATACTGAAAAACTATTTTTTTTTTTTGGTTATTTTAAGCGATCTAGGGGCTATGAGTTTTATGATCCCACAATTAGGAATATTTTTGAGATAGGAACTGCAATATTTTTTAAGGATGTTGAGTTTGGAGAGAGAAATAAGATTAGAGACGTAGCTTTTGAGGAGGAACTTGGTTCTAACTTAGTTCCTACTATCACTTTTGACTATGTGCAGGTTCTCATACCTATCATTGATCAAGAAGTGAATCTAGAACCTCAACAAGTCATTGTTGAACAACTCACTATTCAAGATGAGGTAATTGTTCTAAAAAAACAAACTCAACAACCTCAAGAATGAATGTCATTAAAAAGGTCCATTAGCGAAAGGGTTATAATGGCTTTAGTGGAATATTTTGACCTTAAGTCGCATCAGATGAATGTTAAGTTAATAGTTTCTCAATGGCAACATTGATCATACATTTATATGGTACACTAGAAAACTGTGTCTAATGATGCAAAGTTAATGATTTGCAAATTAAGCAACTCTATCTATGGGCTTAAGCTGACTTCTCATTAATAGTATTACAAATTTTACCAAATGATTATCCCATTCGTTTTAGAGATGAATTTGGTCGATAATTGTATATACCACAAGTTTAGTGAGAGTAAGGTTTTATATTTGTTTTTATATGTTAATGACATATTGCTTGTCAATAATAAGTTAAGTCTCGACCAATATCCCAAGAATGATTTTGAGATTAAGGAAATTCATAAAATTCCTTACGTCTCAAGAATGTGGAGTCTAATGTATGCTCAAGTATGTACGCATTCGGACATTGCATACATTGCTGGGATGTTAGGCAGATATTTAAGCAATCATGGTATGGACCATTAGATAGTAGCCAAAAAGGTTTTGAGGTCTCTTCAAAGAACAAAAGATTTCATCCTCACATATCGGAGGTGTGATAAGTTAGAGATCATCGTGTTTATAGACTCCAATTTTGGTGGAATATTGATGCAAATTTTTTTCATTAGGGTGCAAATTGTGACAATAATTTGTAGTCTTTTATTCTAATAATAACATGAGCACAACAAAGTCAAAGCACATAGACTTTAAATTTCTGGTTGTTAAAGTAAAAGTTTAGAGTGGTTGGGTACCTATAAAACATATTGGGACAAACTTCATGATTACGGATCCGCTTACTAAGGGACTACACTCAAGGTTTTTCATGAGCATATTGCTCATATAAGTGTAATGTCATTTAAGAATATTTGGTTTTAGTGGGAGTTTGTACTTTTAAATGCTTTTATGTTACAGAAACATTTTAGTTATTTCAATTTATCAATATTAAGTTTATTTTCTACAGAAATAAAGTTTATTTGGTTTTTTCACACTCTAATTTTGGTAAAGTTTGATCTCACTAAGGTTAAGGAGGACCAGTTGGAAATAGATATGTTTGGGTTATACTGCAAGTAATTTCCATGCTACACATCCATGTTTGATCTATGTCATTTGATTGTGTTAATATACATTATCAGAGATGGATTTAGTTACGATATATGTAACGAAAGTTGCTTTGGTTCTATGTTAACATAATTAATGGACGAGATTGTTTGGAATACTTTTTTTGGATATGATAGTAAGGTTTTGAGCTCATAAGGTTATAAAATGACATGTAATTATAAGGTAATCGGTATATATATATGGTCCAAGTGGGAGATTGTTGGAAAATATGGACATCACATTTATGAATAAGAGTAATTACATGTTATTATTTACTATCATAAACGGTTAACCCAAATTAAAAGTGATCTAATTTGGTAAAGGTTTATTGGGCTTTAGTTGTTAAATAAAGTATGGACCAAATATGTGTAGATACTTTAGTAACTAATTTCTAATTAATGATGGGTTGATTAGAAATTAGGTCAATGTGGAAAAGTTATATATTAGGGTTATGGTCCCTAAATTACACATAGGTTAACTTTTTTAATATCCCATCTTTAGAAAAGAGAGAACCACCTTCTCTAGATTACTTGTGTGCTAATTTTGAATATCAAAACCATAAGATATGAAGATTTCAAGAAATGAATGAATTCAGGAACGCTTCGCATCTAGCTTTGTTCTTGACATATCCTAATATATGGTTTATTAAGTTCTATATCAAATATTATTTTACGGTTCTAACAAGTATTGAATAAAATTTCATGTTGTTGAGATTAAAAAAAATTTATTGATTAAATTCGATAATATTAAGAAACTCATAATTATAGAGACTTTTTCGACAAATAATCACATGTATAAATTTTATACTATCAATAACCGAATACCTTCAACACCCACCTCTCTTTTTTTATTTCACTACTCTGGGCTGGAATTTAACTTATACAATGGTCTACACTTCCAAAAATAAAAAGAATGAGAATGAGAATTTTTGAAGTATTTATTAAAACTTTTTCTTATTAGGCTCATTAATATGATGCATTATGATGAATTGAAGGTGCATAAGTTTTTTATAGTGATAATACATGAAATATAATTTTAATTATAATTATAATAATAACAACAATAGTTTTACCTTATATAAAATCATATTTAATTTTTCGTTAAACATCCATTTAATATGGGTCTATATTGTGTCCCCACATCTAATATTATAAAAAATAAAAATAAAAATTTAAAATCTAACGCTTTTTTTGGAGCGAAAATACAACAACGTGATAATTCAAACTGACAGCATGGAGGTAGTCGTAGCAATTCAAAATGAGGCGCGTAATGAGTTAGACTCTACTTTGATTAAGAGAATTCACCAAAATTTATTCAGAATAAGACATTAGGGCATTCGACATATCCCTAGAGAACATAATGGAGAAGCTGATGGAATTGCAAAACAAGTTAAAGAGGAGAAAGGTCTTCAAGTTTTTGAAATTTCCCCGTTGGGAAACTAGTTCTTTTTTATTGTAATATTTTCAGTTTATTTTGATTATTTCACCAAAAATCATTTTTATTATAATATTTTCAGTTTATTTTGGGTTTTTTTACCTAAATAATATTTAAAAAAATACTGAAATGGCATGTTCTAAAAATTATGTACCAAAATGGTACATTCAAAGGGGTGGAGGGTGGTGCATAGCCGGCACCACCCCGGTATTCTGACAAAAAATAGTTAAAATAATAATAATAATATTTTAGTAGTGGTGTCAAAGTAATAGGTGACACCACTTTGTGCAGTCAAAGTAATAGGGGACACCACTTAGTCCTTTCTGGTATATATGCAGTATAAAAATATGGAAAGGGTATGAGGGTATGGTGCCTACCTAATAGGCAGCACCAGTGACCCCTACCTAATAGGCAGCATCGGTGACCCCTCTCTGATAGGTGGCACTGGTGGTGCCTATCTGATAGGCGGCACACCTAGCATTTCCCGCTCCCCACACTCTCCCATCCAGCTCAATTTGAAAGTATCAATTTAAAAAAAAATAGCAGAATAAGAAAGGGAGAAGAGAAGAAAGAAAAAGTATTATTATTTTTATTGTTATTTTCAAATTTAATAGATTATGATAAGAAAAAAATTATTTTGTTAGTATCATATAGTTTGTTTAGTGTTATTTTTATGTTTTGTTTTAAAGTTATTTTGTTTATTGTGATTTGTTAGTAAGTTTTGTGTTTAGATTAATGGCATGTTTATTGTGAATGTTATGTTTTAAATTTTTAATATATTTGAAATTTTTATGTTAATAACTATTGTAAAGTAATTGTTAGTTAGTGACAACAACAGGAAAAAATAGATTACTACTAAAAATATTTTTATCATAGATATTGTTAGAAATGGCAATAAATTTGATATTGTTAGAAATGGTCTCTTTTCATTCATTAAAATTTTTTATGTAAATATTTTTATGTTGTTCCAATTTGTTTTGAGAATTTTTGTGTATTTTTTAACAGATTGAGTATTGAAGATAGATAATTAGTTTTTCATATGTGCTTATTTCGATGGAATCATCTTGACAACAACCGTTGGATGTACATTTGAATGTCAGCAACAACTAGCAATGAGATTTAATAGACATGAGATTTAATAGACATGTCTCGTTTGATGACATGAAGGAAAGGATTAGCGTAAAAATTGTTAGACATTGTGGGAGAAGGATCTCGAAACTTTTCTACAAGTTTCCAGTTTCGACAAATCCCATCAAATTCACCGAAATGGAACTTGTAGACGATGAAGACGTGGAGATAATGATCGCACTTGATTGTAGGAATCAGAGTGACCAAAATGTACCGATTCACTTATTTGCTGAGTTAGTTGGTGTGGAGCCAACTGAAGATCTCACTGCATATGGTTAAAAAATATAGAGCTTAAGAACCGTGTATGGTGGCTGTAATATCATACGTTGATAGTGAATCAACTATACACAGGATCGATATTGATCTTAATGTCGCACCCGATATTGATGTGGTTGGTGATTATGGATACGATAGTAGTGATCCTTGTGATTAAGAGGTCGATAGTGATAGTGATCCCGATGTGGACGAAGTCCTCGATGATATTGATGATGAAGATGTGAATGACGATGGAAACATTAACAAGTCTTCAGGGAACCAGATTCAACGTATTGTGATACACAATAATCTTGGGCCACACATGTCACTCATAGACCCTGATGCGATGTGCGTAGCTGAGTTCCCGAAGTACCCTGAAATACTACCTACTCACTGGTTGGCCATAAATTCCGATCCTGAGGAGTTGTCCGTAGGCCAGAGATTTGAAAGCAAGAAAGAGCGCGTATTTGCTATTAAGCGGTATAGTATGAATTTATTAGTGGACTACAAAGTCGCAGTGTCTAAACCGACATTATATATTGGGGAGTGTTGGAAGTCGACAGAAGGCTTCAATTAGCAAGTATGAGCTGCATTTATTCAAAATTCGCAGATGTGGGAGATACGAAAATTTGTTGGGCCTCACACATGCACATCAACATGTATGAAAGAAGATCATTGAAAACTTGATTCCAAAACTATCTGTATGTGTATCATGCCAATGGTGAAGGACATGCCGACCATTAAAGTTTCAGTTCTAATTGCCGAAATGCGGGCACAATTCCAGTGTTGAGTATCATACCGAAAGGTGTTGATAGCTAAACTGATGGCAATGGAGCAATTGTACGGGGATTTTGATGCGTCGTATAATGAACTACATGGATGGATAGCCATTATACGGGAGTACGTATCGGGGACTATCATTAAGTTACAAACACGACTTTATTACGGCTCGGATGACCAACTACAACAGGGAAAAATAATTTTCCTTCGGATGTTCTGGACATTTGATCTATGTGTGCGCGCATTTCCCCACTGCAAGCCGTTTGTGCAAGTATATAGGACTTGGCTATACGAAAAATATACACAGATCCTACTTCTTGCGGTTGCTTAAGACGGCAACAAGAACATGGTTCTGATAGCATTTGCCATCGTAGATAAAGAGAACATGGAATCATGGGAATTCCTCCTTACCAATGGAGATTCGTTTACTGCATCTGGCACATCGCGGCTAGCTTCCATCGAGATTAAAAGATTGCAGACTAGCGGAGACAAGTTGTGAGAATGGGTAAAGGATAACCTTATCTTTTCAATATAAGCTTTAATGTTTTAGGGCAATACTATAACTTATCTTTTCTTAATACATATACAGCGTACGAGCTAAAGCCACACATTTTCCGCCAAAGAATGACTCAACTTGAGAGTGACATAGAGGGTCAAACGAACACATCTTTCCAACAGTGGTTGGGTACCATGGAGCCATGGAAATAGGCTCAAAATTTTGACGAGGGCTTTCATTATGGTCAAATGACCACAAACTTGGTGGAGGGGATCAACGTTGTGTTGTTGAAAACACGACATCTTCTAATTTCATCTGTCTTCTCAGCTACATTCTACAGATTGGCTACCTTGATGCCAAGAATGGGTTAGCAACAAGTCAACCAGATGGAGGCGGGACACATGTTTATCGAAGATGTTAGGGATGCAATGGTTGCAAATCGTCGGATGGCAAGGTCAATGAATGTAGAAGTATATTCACGACGTCTTGAAACTTTTTGAGTTACGAAGACCATCGATCGTTGACTCAGTATACAACCTAGGTCCTATGGAGTTGATCTCCAAAACAGATAGTGCGATTGCAAGAGGTTCCAAACACTTCATTATCCATGTGCACATGTCGTGGCAGCGTGTGATAAAGTCTCGCTCAATGTTGAACAATTTATCGATGATGTGTACTCCTTCGAGTGCACATTTCGTGACTGGGAGAATGAGCTTCCCATCCTGCTTGACCTATTTACGTAGAAGGTGCCTCCGACGACTTTCGAGCTTGTCTTAGACAAAAGGTTGCGTAGGAATTCGAAAGGTCATCCACGGTCATCCAGAATCCTAATGAAATGGATATTGGGGAGAAATCTGATAGTGAGCGTTGTGGATTATGCAGATTAGCTGGTCATAATCGGAGTAAATGTTCGCAACGAAACTACCATATTAGACAATCGTCACGATCGGGTAGGAATTGAGCTTACGTAAGCCAATGTACCTAATTTATATTACAAATTTTGTTCCAATTTTTAATGTTGTAATGTATTTAATTTATATTACAAAATTTATATTACAAAGTTTGTTCCAATTTTTAAAGTTGTAATGTATTTAATTTATATTAAAATTTATATTACAAAGTTTGCTTCAAGTTTTAGTATTTTAATGTTGTAATGTCGCAATTAATCTAATTTATGACCATAAAGTTTGTTCCAAGTTTTAATGTTGCAATTAATCTAATTAAATAATTACAAAGATTGTCTTTTTCTTGATTTATATTTTTTAGAATAAAAAGTACAAACTTTGTAATATTTAAATTACAAGAAACCCCTAAAATTGATGGTTTGATGGTGTGGTCCTAGGGGTATATTTCTGTAGGGTCGATATTCACGTTATGGGTGATCGCAGCGATCAACATCCTCTTTAGTCATAGGTGGGGGTGTGCGAAACATGGAAGAAAAATCATATGCACCGAATGCCATCGATGAACTTGAGCCGGGAGGAGTGTTGTATTGTAGTGGATACAACCTAGGAAATGTGAAGTAATGCGATGGATACTGGCTGAGAGGAGTGTTGTACTGCGGTGGAATTGGACTAAAGATATCAAACCCGAAATGATATCCATGTCCTGACGAGCCCGGGAAATAGTTATTAACCTGTAATTCTAGATTATAAGAACTATCAGCGAAATGTGTATGCGACCACTAGGGCTCGGGCTCGGGCTCTGGCTCTGGCTCTGGCTCGGCCTCTTTATCGGGCACTGGCTCTTATGCCCCAAGTCGATGCTTGTGCAGAGGGACTACAGTCGACTCCCCACCAAGTAAATATGGTTTACTCGTACTAAAGTACCATTGTATGTACTCTAACGATGGTTGCAAATAGGAAGAAATATCCATCTGAGGTGTAACACCCCTAACCTGTAACCGTCGCCAGTTTAGGGTTAAAGGCGTTACCAAACAATTCAGATCTTTTATGGACATTTCATAATATTATTCAACGAATCAAATCAAAGTGTCCCTTGAGTAGGTCCACAAGACCTTAAACATACTTTAAAATAGGGCCGGGACTAAACCGAACACATACAAAAATTCTCAAAAATTTAAAAATTTTTCCAAGTTACAGAGGTCACACGCCCATGTGGACATGCTGTGTGCCTCCCACGGCCTTAGACACGCCCGTGTGTCTAAGCCGTGTCAAAACAGGGCATGCATACTGACTTGTCCCCATGGCCGAAAACACGCCCGTGTGTCACACCCGTGGTCGAGCCTGACTTGCACCACACGGCCAGTCACACGCCCGTGTGTCTAGGCCGTGGTCGAGCCTGACTTTTTTTGTAATAAAACCACGAGGGACACGGTTGAGCCACATGCCCGTGTGCTCAACCGTGTGGGCAAATATAGGCCATTTGCAGGGCCAAAATGTCACCCATACTTGGGTCATCCCTACAAGCAACATACCAATTCAATTCATACCAAAATAATCAACTTTTCCAAGCATTCAAAAGCCTCTCAAACATACTATTTAATGCAACATTTATCTCAACTTATTCACAAGCATTTGCAAACATAATTCATTCACAATCTTACCATTTCAACAAAGTCATCATTCATCAATCACATATACTCACTTTGTATCAATAAGCTTACGATTACTTTGACCATTTCATAACCATGAAATCATACCAAACTAAGCATTATAACATGCCTACTCAAGCATATCATAAATTTTATCTAGCCACATCACATGGCTATTTACATATTTCAAACATATCCCAAAACAACTAGCCTATACATGCCATATTAAACCATATTCACATTCATAAGTACCAAAATAGAGTTTGATAGTGTGGTGATGATCCTCGACAATGTTCGACCCTTTCGTAGCTTTGACAACCTATAAAACAGAGTAAACACACACAAAGTAAGCTTTCCAAAAGCTTAGTAAGCCATATACAAATAAACTTAACATATAGGCATTCATTATTCATATCAAATATGAGATTACTACTAACTCATTTGCACACTTATAATTCTTCTTGGCTCATTTATTTAGTCATTTGCTTACCAACATATTTATCACCTCGTATTTCCTTAGATCATAGCTCATTCACACATATATCACATTTTACCTCATCAAATCTATTCACATATCTCAACTATATAAGTTCATATACACACTTATCTTTCATACACTTGTTTAGTGTACAATTCAAACGTACCTGATTCGTTTATACATATCACGTAGACTTTTATTTCTCAGATTTTCCCATTGAACCGTTTGCAATTAAATAGGATATTCAGATAGTCGAAAAGCTCGTACAATGCCAATGTCCCAGACATGGTCTTACATGTAATCACATATCGATGCCACTGTCTCAGACAGGGTCTTACACGAATCAAATATGATGCCAATGCCCCAAACATGGTCTTACACGTAAATATAATATTGATGCCAACGTCCCAGACGTGGTCTTACACGAAATCTTGAATCAACGCCAACGTCCCAACGTGGTCTTACATGATCTCACATATCGGAAACCTATGTCATGACATATGTAACCCTATCTATTCCTAGGTTCGTACGGGACTTCTTGGACTTAATTACACTGTTGATACTATCTCAGCATATTCATCACAAGCTAAATTTCATATATGCACAATTTACTCAATTAAAATACATTTATTTGTATATTGACTTACCTCGGATTCAGGTATACGGAAACGAACTCGGCTACTCAATTACTTTCGATTTCCAGCGATCTAAGTCCGTTTTCTTCGGTTCTTGATCTATACATATTCAAATTTAACTCATTTATTCACTAATTCATTCAATTCACTCCAAAAACACATATTTAGGGAAAATTACAAATTAGCCCTCACATTTTCGCATTTTGACATTTTAGTCTCTATTTCACAAAATCACAGAATAAACAAAATCTCAATATACCCATGCTTAGCCGAATTCTCCATAGGTCCCTAACAAACCATAATTTTCATTTATTTTACAATTTAGTCCCTCAATTTTATTTTCTCAATTAAGTCTAAAATACTCAAATTTATCAAAAATTCAAATACAAACTATGTTAATCTATCACATATCTTTCATATTTCATCCTCAAACATCACAAAGCTTTCAAAAACATCAATGGCATATTTTACATTCATCATCAATTCACAAAATCGAAGCATGGGTTTTGAAGTATACAAAGCAACTATTACAAAAACGTAGAAATTATCAAAAATTGAAGTAAAACATACCTTAATTCACACTAAATGTTGATGAATATGAAGGAGCTTGAAACCCTTATTTCCTTTCTTAATTTTGGTGATGAAAATATGAAAAACATAGCTTATTTCTTTTATGTTTTATGATATAATGACTTAATTGTCATTTTACATTTTTAACCTTTATAAATAAATAAGAAAAACATATAAGTTATGTCCAAAACCGTCCATGAAACATCCACTATCATATTTATGGCATATTTCCACTATAAAGACTTCACATAATAATGACATTATCAATTCGGCACTTGTTTAATTAAAAAGCCACTTTTTCCTTTAATGCGATTTAGTCCTTTTGTCAAATTAAGCACACAAATAGACAAATTAATTTATGAAACTTTAACACATGTTTAATCACATACAGTAGACACAGAAAATAATATTAAAATAGTTTTTGACTCGAATTTGTGGTCCCAAAACCACTATTTTAACTAGGGTCTAAACGGGGCTGTTACATTTCTCCCCCTTCAGGATTTTCGTCCCCGAAAATCTTACCGTTGAATAGGTTCGGATATTGCTATCTTATTGAATCTTCAGGCTCCCACGTAACCTCTTCAACTTCGTGTCGATGCCACAGTACTTTAACTAACAGAATTTTCTTGTTTCTCAATTCTTTTACTTCACAAGCTGAGATACGGATCGGTTCCTCTTCATAAGTCATATCAGATCGGATTTCAATCTCAGATGGAGTAATCACATGAGAGGGATCGAATCGGGTATCTACGGAGCATAGAAATATGAAATACATTGTGAATCTTTTCCAACTGTGGTGGCAATAACAGTCTGTAAGCTATAAGTCCAATACGCTCAATGATTTCATATGGTCTGATGAACCTCGGACTCAATTTGCCTTTACATCCAAATCTGAGTACTTTCTTCCACGGAGATACTTTGAAAAATACTTTATCACCGATTTCAAATTCAATGTCTTTTCCTTTCAAGTCTGCATAGGACTTCTGAAGATCAGACTCTGCTTTTAGACTATCACGGCTCACTTTCACTTTCTGTTCTGTATCTTTTATCAAATCGACCCTGTGTATCTTTGTAACACCCCTAACCCGAGACCGTCGCCGAAATAGGGTTAATAGGCATTACCGAACAAACTTAATAATTCACATCCATTCCACAACACAAAGTCTATCATCAAACACACATACTCAAATACGAGCATACAGTCTCTTATTTAGGTCTACGAGACCTTAAACTCGTGTTAGAAAAGGGCTGGGACTAAACCGAGCACTTAAAAAATTTTCTAAAATTTCAAATATTCTTCAATACTGTTGAGGTCACATGCTCGTGCAATCAATCAGGCCGTGTGCCTCACACGATCACCAGCATGTATTCAGACCTATCTCATATCATCCAAAACTAATATGTTCAATTAGCCTTCCATGACTCATTCATAGGTTCATCAACCATATAGGTTCCGAACGTGCCTTAGCCAACACTTAGTTGTTCATTATATTTGCTACTCAATACTCACTATTCCATTTCAATCAACTTTCATCCCTTATTCTATTCAATCGCACACTTAGTACCCAATTAGTTAGCCGAAGCTTAATTAGCATCGCACACATTGTGCATCTAGATCAAACCAATCTTAAATCAGTATCGCACACACAATGCCAACCACAGAGTCAAGCTTAATCAGCATCATACACATAGTGCTAATCATCTCAGTCACATTTCTGAATACGGACACTTAGTGCCACATAACTCAAGCCCTCACATAGCATTCACATTTCGATATTATCATACTATTTAGTTCACGACATTAAACATAGCTAAATACACGTATTATGTCCGAACTTAGCTCGGACGTCGAACTATTGAAACAGTCGATTAATCGAGCACTTTATCTTTGCCTCGATTCGAACCTCTCCTTTCTTGGTTTTTACACATTCCAATTTAATCCATTCAATCACCAATTCATTCAATTTAATCCACACACACTTATTTAGGGTATTTTACAAAATAGCCCTCACATTTTCACATTTTAACACTTTAGTCCCTATTTCCCAAAATCATCAAATTCTCATAATTTCTTTTCACACAAGCCTAACCAAATTTTCATTGTGTTCATACAAGCCCACAAATTTCATTTATTTCACATTTTAGTCCTTCAATTTACAGTTTTCTCAACTTAACCCAAATTACTCAATTTCATTAAAAATCCAAACACAAACTATGTTAACCCAACACCAAGTTTTCATATCTCACTATCAACTAACACATGGCTCAAACATTCATCAATGGCTCATCACAAAAACATCAACAATTCACAAAATTACAACATGGGTTAGCTAGAGCACGAAGCAACGATTGCGAAAACGTAGAAATTATCAAAAACCGAACAAAATCTAACCTTAAATCAAGCCAAATTTCTAGCCAAAAATTCTAAAGCTTCAAAGCCCTCTTTTTCTTTCTCAAATCGGTGGAAGAAGATGAATACTTCCACTATCAATTTTCTTTTTGTTTTATTATGAATTAACATCATTAATTCATTTACAAATTTAACCTTTTACTAAAACATTTTAAACTTATTCACATGAGGGCATAACCGTCCATGGTTATCCATCATCTTTATTAATAGGCTAATTGCCTCATAAAGCCCTCATATTTAAAAGACAACAACACTTAGGTACTTATAAATCAGCACACAGCTTTTGCATCTTATGTGATTAGATCCTTTTTCTTAATTCGACACACAGTCAATAAAATCTTCACATAGAAATTTCACACAGGCTAAATCACATACTATTCACACAGAAAATAAAATTAAATTATTTTTTTACCTCGAAATTGTGGTTTGAAACCACTGTTCTGACTAGGGTCTAAATCGGGCTGTTACAACTCTCCCCCTTAGGGATTTTCCTCCCTGAAAATCTTACCAGTGAATAGGTGTGGATATTATTTTCTCATAATATTCTCAGGGCTCCCACGTAGCCTCTTCAACTCCGTGCTTGTGCCACAACACTTTCACTAAGGACTTTTTTTTTGTTTCTCAACTCTTTGGTCTCTCGTGCCAAAATTAGAATCGGTTCCTTACTATACTACAAGTCTGACTGAATCTCAACCTTAGTAGGAGCAATCACATGGGACAGATCAGATTTGTACCGTCGAAGCATCGACACATGAAACACGTTATGAATCTTTTCTAACTCAGGTGGCAACATCAATCTATATGCAACGGCCCTATTCGTTCAATGATTTCTTACGGCCCGATGAACCTCGGACTCAGCTTGCCTTTTCGGCCAAATCAAAGTATTTTCTTCCACGGAGACACTTTCAAAAATACTTTGTCACCAACTTCAAATTCAATATCTTTTCGTTTCAAATCTGCATAAGACTTTTATCGATCCGAGGCCGCTTTCAAACTATCATTTTCACTTTCACTTTCTGCTCAGTCTCTTTTATTAGATCAACCCTGTGAATCTTATTCTCACTCAGCTTAGTCCAATACAATGGAGTTCGGCATTTTCGACCGTAAAGAGCCTCATATGGTGCCATTTTAATACTAGATTGAAAACTATTGTTATACGCGAATTCAATCAACGGCAGATTTTTTCCCACGTATTCTCAAACTCAAGTACACAACATCTTAACATATCTTCGAGAACCTGAATGATCCGCTCAGACTGACCAACCGTTTGCGGATGAAATGCAGTGTTGAAATGCAATTTTATGCCAAACGCATCTTGCAATTTCCTCCAAAATCGGGAGGCAAATCTCGGGTCTCTGTCAGACACAATAGATAGTGGCACCCCATGCAATCACACAATTTTAGTAATATACAATTCAGCTAATCTATCGAGTGAATAATCTATTCTCACCGGAACGAAATGAGCAGATTTTGTCAATCTGTCAACTATCACCCAGATTGCGTCTTTCTTTCCCGGAGATAAAGGTAATCCCGATACAAAGTCCATCGTAATTCTCTCCTATTTCCACTCAAGATTTATGATCAGCTGTAACAAACAGTTGGAACATGATCGGCTGTAACAAACATTTCGACACAAAGTCAGAGATGTCCCGTTTCATACCATGCCACCAATAAAATTATTTCAAATCATTATACATTTTTGTACTCCCCAGGTGAACAGTCAATCAACTATTGTGAGCTTCATTCAAAATCATCTGAATTAACTCTAATTTCTCGGAACACAAATCCGATCTCTAAATCTCAGACAATCATCAATATCAACTTGAAATTCTGAATCAACATTCAATTCACACTGAGTTCGTTTAGCTATTGTTTCAAGATCACTTTTCAGAGCATCACAAATCTGACGTACAAACATCGGCTTTAGTTTTAACTCAGCCAAAATCGCACTATCATCACACAGATCTTTCTGAGCATTCATTGTTCTCAAAGCACATATAGGCTTTTGGCTTAAAGCATCAGCTACAACATTAGCTTTACCCGGTTGATAATCGGTTACCAGTTCATAGTCTTTCAACAATTCTAACCATCTTCTCTGTCATAAATTCAATTCTTTCTGAGTCATCAAGTACTTCAAACTCTTATGATCGGTATAAACATGATATTTCTCACCAAATAAGTAGTGAAGCCAAATATTTAACGCAAGCACAATTGCGGCTAATTCAAGGTCATGCGTTGGATAGTGCTTTTCATGTGGCTTTAACTGCCTCGAAGTATAAGCAATAACTTTGCCTTCTTACATCAGCACACAGACGAAACCATTCAATGATACATCACTGTAAACTATGAATTATTTGCTTGATTCAGGCTGAACTAGCATTGATGCCTCTGTCAACAACGCTTTCAATTGATCTAAACTCTGCTGGCACTTTTCTGACCATTCGAATTTAACATCTTTCTGTAGCAACTTCGTCAATGGAGGCACAATCATTGAGAAGCCTTTCACAAATCGTCTATAATATCCCGCTAATCCCAGAAAACTACGGACTTCAAACATATTTCTCGGAGGCTTCCATTCTAAAATAGCAAAAATTTTACTCGAGTCAACTCGAATTCCCGTAGCTGACACAATATGCCCCAAGAAACCAACCTCACGCAACTAAAATTCACATTTGCTAAACGTAGCATACAATTATTTCTCACGTAAAGTTTGTAGCACAATTCTTAAATGCTCGGCATGTTGCGTCTCATCACATGAGTAGATCAAAATATCATCAATGAACACCACAACAAAACAATCCAAATACAGTTTGAATTTCCGATTCATCAAATTCATAAACACTGGAGGAGCATTCGTTAGTCCGAAAGGCATTACTAAGAATTCGTAATGTCCGTACCTCATTCTGAAAGTAGTCTTTCGCACATCTGACTCTTTGACTCTCAACTGATAGTAGCCCGATCTCAAATCTATTTTCGAGAACACTGTAGCTCCTTTGAGCTGATCAAATAAATCATTAATACGAGGCAACATATATTTATTCTTTATCGTCACCTTGTTCAATTATCGGTAATCAATACACATTCGTATAGTGCCGTCTTTCTTTTTCACAAATAACACAGGAGCACCCAGTATGAAAAACCTCGGTCGCAAATCCTCTATCATCAACTCTTGCAACCGAGACTTTAACTCACAAACCACAGGCATAGATTCTACTTTCTTTTCTGACACTTTTGTATCAATCACATATGCCAAATAAGCTTTGCAACCCTTTCTCACATAGTTCAAAGCTTTCATCGCAGATAAAATAGCTGGTAACCCTTTCAAATCACTAGATTCAATTTGAACTATCTCATCGTTCTGACTTCTCAATTCAATACTCTTTCTTTTACAATTAATAATGGCATTATGCAGAGTGAGCCAATCCATACGTAGAATTATATCAAATTCATCGAATGGTAGCAACATAAAATTAGCCGGAAAACATAAATCCCGAAACATCATTGGACAATTTTTGTACACTTTATCCACTAAGACACACTTGCCTAAAGGGTTCGATACTTTAACCACAAAATCAGTAGACTCAACAGGTAGAGTCTTATTCAATACTAGATTCACACACACATAGGAAAGAGTTGAACCCTGATCTATTAATGCAATCACATCAGTATCGAATAAAGTAAATGTACCAGTAATGACATCTAGAGATAATGCTTCCTCTCGTGCACGTATAGCATAAGCTTGGGCAGGTGCTCTCGCCTCTGATCTCACAGTTGTATTAATAGTCCCTCTTTGACTTCCACTCACATTTTCGGGGTTTCTGGGTGGTCTACCCCTAACTGTCACATTACTCGATCTCAGATTCTAAATATTTTCTTCCTCGACCATCTTTGGGCAGTCTCGAATGAATGGTCTCGTGATCCACATTTATAGCAAACTCTATTGTTGTACTTGGCCCTAGCATTCTTCCACATGTCGTCTTCCACATTGTCTACACTCAGGTTTGCTACTTTTGGCACTATCAACACTTGATTCTATTGGAGCTTGAGTTCTTAGACCAACACTTAGTCTTGCACGATCTCTATTTGAATGTCCAAATGAAGTATGTGATCAATTGCTTGTATCTCTAAATCTCTTCGTCAAAGGTTGAGAAAACTTACTCGTCGATCTTTTTCTTTCATCACGAGCTTCAAAATCAGCTTTCTTCTTTTCTTTAATGAGCTCCTCGACTTTACATGCTCTTTCAACCAACACAACAAATTCGTTTATGTCAAGTATCCCAACCAACAACTTAATGTCCTCATTTAGTCCTTCTATGAATCGTTTACACATAGTAGCTTCAGTCGAAACACATTCCCGTGCATACTGGCTCAATCTCACAAATTCTCGCTCGTACTCAGTAACTGACAAACGACCCTGTTTTAGCTCTAAAAACTCTTTACGTTTTTGATCAATGAATCGTTGACTGATATACTTCTCTCTGAACTCAACTTGAAAGAAATCCAAGTGATTCTCTCTCTCGAAACTATGAATATCAATGTCTTCCACTAGTTATACGCATCCCTCAACAAAAAAAATGCACACTTAGTACACTTATCAAGGGTCAACGACATCTCATCGAATACCCGAATTGTATCCTCGAGCCAAAATTTGGCTCGCTCAACATCATCATTAGCTATGGTCCTAAATTTTTCGGCCCCGTACTTTCAAATCTTATCCACAAGAGGTTTACTCAATCTGATCAGATCTACAACTTGTGGCACAACAGGTACTTATGGGGGTGGAGGTTGTGGAGCAGCCGGATTCGTTCGAACGAACTCCGAAAACCACTTACTCGTCATACAAAAGAAGGCTTGCTTAGCCTCTCTTCCCTCACTTTCATTTGGCCTAGATGTGGCCAGCATTGTCCCTTGAGCGGGAGCAAGTGCGTTACTCTCTACATCATCAGTAATTGCTCGATCGGGATCTATTTGCTATACGAAAACACATTTTCAACTGTCAGAATTCATCACACTATCGTAATTTCATATATGGCATGTATAGCTAGACTCACACACACGCTACGTTAGTCCGAAAATCGACTAAATCGTAGCTCTGATACCAATAAAATGTAACACCCTTAACCCAAGACCGTCACCAAAATAGGGTTAAGAGGCGTTACCGAACAAACTTAATAATTCACATCCATTCCACAACACAAAGTCTATCATCAAACATACATGCTCAAATACAAACATACAGTCTCTCATTTAGGTCTACGAGACCTTAAACTCATGTTAGAAAAGGGTCGGAACCAAACCAAGCACTTAGAAAATTTTTCAAAATTTCAAATATTCTTCAATACTGTTGAGGTCACACGCCCATGCAATCAGACCGGCTGCCTCACACGATCACCAGACACCCCCATGTGTCCAGACCGTGCTAAAGCAGAGCATGTATTCTGACTTCTTCACACGGCCACCAGGCACGCCCGTGTGCTAAGGCCGTGTACTCTTAAGTAATATCCTGACTTATCAACACAGCTACTAGGCACGTCTGTGTACCATGGTCGTGCATACTTGAGCTACCTACTGACTTTATCCCACGGTCACTAGGCACGCCTGTGTGCCATAACCGTGTAAGCAAAACAGGCTATTTCCAAAGCCATTTTTGCCACCCACACAAAGGTTTAACAACAAGCTTCAAAACAATGCCAATTCATGCTTTTAAATGCACTTAAACATACCATTTCATGCACTCAGTACCCATCAACATTACCATCTACTTCCATACCAAATATCATTACCTTAAGTTCATTCAAAGTAACAATGGTATATCTCAAAACATACATATATCAACCATTAGGTAATTCATGCCATAATTCATTTTCAAACCATATCTTTCATCAACCACAAAGTCATGAAATATACCACATTCATAGTTCATTCATAAATTCTACATCATTCAACTTCCAAGCCAATTCACATGGCAATGATTAAACATTTCAAGACATATCTTAACTTCTAGCCTATACATGCCATATTTCAACTATATCTATCTTTCCAAAATTACCAAAATAGATTGCCGATAGTGTGATAGAGATGTTGACGATACCCAAATCCGAGCTAGCTTTACTAATACTGCAAAGCTGAAAAACAAATCACACAGTAAGCTTTCCAAAGCTTAATAAGTTCGTAACAAAATACATTAACCAAAACAAATCATCACATAGATTATTTCACAATCACATATCTCATCTCATCCAAAACTAATATGTTCAATTAGCCTTCCATGACTCATTCATAGGTTCATCAACCACATAGGTTCTGAACGTACTTTAGCCAACACTTAGTTGTTCATTATATTTGCTACTCAATACTCACTATTCCATTTCAATCAACTTTCATCCCTTATTCGATTCAATCGCACACTTATTGCCCAATTAGTTAGCCGAAGCTTAATTAGCATTGCACACATAGTGCATCTATATCAAACCAATCTTAAATCGGTTTCGCACACACAATGCGAACTACAGAGCCGAAGCTTAATCAGCATCGCACACATAGCGCTAATCATCTCTGTCACATTTCTAAATACGCATACTTAGTGCCACATAACTCAAGCCCTCACATAGCATTCACATTTCAATATTATCATACTATTTAATTCACAACATTAAACATAGCTAAATACACGTATTATGTCTGAACTTACCTCGGACGTTGAACTATTGAAACGGTCGATTAATCGAGCACTTTATCTTTGCCTCGATCTTGATCCGAACCTCTCCTTTCTTGGTCTATACACATTCAAATTTAATCCATTCAATCACCAATTAATTCAATTTAATCCACACACACTTATTTATGGAATTTTACAAAATAGCCCTCATATTTTCACATTTTGACACTTTAATCCCTATTTCACAAAATCATCAAATTCACATAATTTCTTTTCACACAAGCCTAACCGAATTTTCCTTGTTTTCATACAAGCCCACACATTTCATTTATTTCACATTTTAGTCCTTCAATTTACACTTTTCTTAATTTAACCCAAATTACTCAATTTCATTAAAAATCCAAACACAAATTATGTTAACCCAACACCAAGTTTTCATATCTCACTATCAACTAACACATAGCTCAAACATTCATGAATGGCTCATCACAACAACATCATCAATTCACAATATTACAACATGGTTAGCTAGAGCACGAAGTAACGATTACGAAAACGTAGAAATTATCAAAAACCGAATAAAATCTAACCTCAAATCAAGCCAAATTTCTAGCCGAAAATTCCAAATCTTAAAACCCCTCTTTTTCTTTCTCAAATCGGTGGAAGAATATGAATACTTCCACTATCAATTTTCTTTTTGTTTTATTATGAATTAACATTATTAATTCATTTACAAATTTAACCT
This sequence comes from Gossypium rotundifolium, assembly GCA_025506655.1. Lineage (NCBI taxonomy): Eukaryota > Viridiplantae > Streptophyta > Magnoliopsida > Malvales > Malvaceae > Gossypium > Gossypium rotundifolium. The sequence continues at coordinate 157,749,191 of CP106722.1, read as the reverse complement.
TTTACTAAAACATTTTAAACTTATTCACTTAAGGGCATAACCGTCCATGGTTATCCATCATCTTTATTAATGGGCTAATTGCCTCATAAAGCCCTCATATTTAAAAGAAAACAACACTTAGGTACTTATAAATTAGCACACAGCTTTTGTATCTTATGCGATTAGATCCTTTTTCTTAATTCGGCACACAGTCAATAAAATCTTAACATAGAAATTTCACACAGGCTAAATCACATACTATTCACACAAAAAATAATATTAATTTATTTTTCTGACCTCAAAATTGTGTTCTCGAAATCACTGTTTCGACTAGTGTCTAAACTGAGCTATTACAATCTTACTTTCACTGAGTTCAGTCCAATACAGAGGTGTCCGACATTTACGTCCGTACAAAGCATCATAGGGTGCTATTTTGATGCTCGACTGAAATCCATTATTATACGCAAATTCAATCAATGGAAGATATTGTTCCGACGTACCATTAAACTCAAGAACGCAACATCTCAACATATCCTCGAGTATCTGAATGATCCGCTCAAACTGGCTATCTATTTGAGGGTGGAAAGTTACACTGAAATGCAATTTCGTACCTAAAGCTTCTTGCAATTTCTTCCAAAATCGTGATGTAAATCTCGGGTCTCTATCGGACACAATAGACAGTGGCACACCATGCAATCTCACAATATTAGAAATGTAAAGTTCAGCTAATTTATCAAGTGAGTAATCAGATCGTACAGGAATAAAATGAGTTGATTTCGTCAATCTGTCGACCACAACCCAAATTGCATCTTTCTTTCTCGGAGTCAACAGCAATCCAGAAACAAAGTCCATCGTTATTCTATCCCATTTCCACTTGGGAATCAAAATCGGTTGTAGTAAACCAGATGGAACCTGATGTTAGGCTTTTACTTGTTGATAGACTAAACATTTTAAAAAAGTCAGAAATGTCTCATTTCATACCAGACCACCAATAGTGTTGCTTCAAATCATGGTACATCTTTGTACTACCCAGATGAACAGATAGTCGACTACTATGAGCTTCATTCAAAATTAACTGAATCAATTTTGGATTCCTTGGAACGCAAATCCTATCCTGAAATCTCAAACAGTCATTATCATCAACTCTAAATTTAGAATCAGAATTCGAATCATATTGAGCTCGCTTTGCTAACAAGTCATTATCAACTTTCTGAGCATCACAAATTTGTTGTAAGAACAACGGTTTCGCTTTCAATTTCGCCAAAACTGAAACATCATCAGACAAATCCAAATGAGCATTCATAGCACACAACGCAAGCAGTGACTTCTGGCTTAATGCATTAGCAACAACATTTGCCTTAGCCGGATAAGAATCTATCACAAGTTCGTAATCTTTCAACAGCTCTAACCATCTTCTCTGTCGTAGATTCAAATCTTTCTGAGTCATTAGGTACTTCAAACTTTTATGATCGAAAAACACATGGCACTTCTAACCAAAAATGTGGCACCCCTTACCCATATCAAAAGCTGGAACTAAGTCTGAGGCATTACCTAACTTATCACATTTAACATCTCAGAACGGGCTATAAAATATCGTTGTTAAACCTATCGCAAAGCTCAATCTTGGCCTACGATGCCCTAAACATACCTCCGAGAGGCTTCAAAACTAGTCTTGAAACTTTTACGAACTCGAGAAACTTTTCATCAAAATAGGGGCCACACGTCCGTATTGGTCCCGGAACATGCCCATGTGTCATCTCACACACCCGTGTTCAATTCCTGTGGACGACACTAACTTAATCACAGGCCTAGACATGCCCGTGTCTTCTACCCGTGGAGCTCTCTGACTATCACATCATCAACCCTTAATTAGCACACGGCCAAAGCACACGCCCGTATGACTAGCCCGTGGTCATCTCTGATTAATCCACACGGTTGGTCGCACGCCTGTATGCTTCTACCATGTGGCGATTTAAATTAGAAATACTAAGTGCAGACTTCACACGGCCTGGGCAAACACCCATGGACTGGCCGTGTTTCATACACGGCATAGACACACACCCGTGTGCCTACCCATATGGACGAGAACAAGGCTATTTGCCAAGCTCTTTGCACCCCTCTAGCTTACACCACATAAACCCATTCAACATACCAATAAACAACTCATAATTTCAATATGAACTTCTATGAATAACTTTATATTTTCATAAATGATAATGTGAGCCATCAACCATGGCAATATACAAAATAGTTATCTTAATAAGGGGCCAACACTCTTTTGGCCAAAATAACAAAATAATTTAACTAGTCTAGCCCCTATACATGCCATATACAAAATCACTAGGTCTAGGTATACCGAGGTGAGCTGATAGTGCGGACGATCTTCTGGTTATCGTCGTATCTCGGTTCGGCTCTTAAACTCTATAAAACAAGGGAAAAATAAAAGGGGGTAAGCTTTAAGCTTAGTAAGTTTACATGTAAATAATTAGCATTATAGTATGTGCTAAACAATAAACAACATTACATACTAAACAAGAAGCATTCCACATTCCTAATCATGCTTAATCATTTCTTCTACTTCTACATCAAAACCATATCACAAGCTTAATGTATACATTTATTAGCATGCCTCCCTGCACTTAGCACCACAATGTCACATAATACAACACATCATAATCTTTCAATCAACTACTCATAATCAAATTACTCAGTGGTTCCGCACTTAGTCCACCATCAGACTTTATTAGGATGGTATCGCACATGGCCCACCAAATAGGTTAGTTATGGTGGTATCGCACATAGCCCACCAAATGATAAATAGTCGATGGTATCGTACATAGCCCATCGTAATTAAGTATTAAGGTGGTATCGCACTTAGCCCACCATCAAATATTGATATAAGACATTTACATATCCATTCTATCATTCATACATGTTCTCAATTGTGCCATGCACTAGTTAGCAACAACAATGTATATATATAATGTATCGTTCACACATAAACTTACCTCGGTGTAAAACGCGTTAACTAACTATCTAATCTGTAAAACTGCCATTTCCCCGATCAAGGTTAATTCCGCGCTCTTCTTGATCTATAACAATAAAGTTCATTCATTTAGATTATTCCATGATCATAATGCATCATAATCTACACTTAGGCAAAAGTGACTATTTTGCCCTTGTACTTTGGCAAAATTATGATTTTACCCCTAGGCTCGTAAATCATTTTTCAACTCACTTTCTCATTAAACAAGCCTAGCTAAACATTTATTTCTCTTACAACTACTCACAATTCCAACTATTTCATGCATTTATCGCACAAAATCAATCTTTGCATTTAAATCCTAATTAGGTTTTTCATGCTAACACCTTTCACAAAAATTGTTTCTCACCTCCCTAACATTCATTTTCTTCCATAAAAACTCAGCTAACAACATGAATACTCTCATGGAAAGTCCCTAGACTTTCAATCATATCACAAATTAGTCCCCTCATTAGCTAGCTTAAGCTTTGGGGACCCCAAAAGTACAAAAATCATTAAGAAAAACCTCAAAAATTACTTACTTGCAAGGATGAGATGTAGCTGAAATTTTCAAGCTTTCAAACCCTTAAACTTGTTGAAATTTTCGTTAGTAGAGGGGGAGATTAATTGTGAAAGATGATAGCTTCCTTTTGTCATCTTATTTTATCATATTTTAGTCAATTAGTCACCAACTATCACCTAGTTTGACTAAATTTAATGCTTTTGTTCCCTAAGCACCCTATGGCCAGCTATTACACTCCAAAATGGCCCAATTTCATTTTAAAATCCTTCAAATTACATTCTATAGCTATTAGGTACCCCTACCTTATAAAATAGAACTTTCACATCTCATGCGATTTATTTCTTTTTCACAATTAAGCATGCTATTGCTAAAATTAAAGCACTAAAATTTCTACATAGCCATATTTTAATGCTATAACACATAAAATAATATCAAAATAATTTTCCTTATCCTCGGTTTAGTGGTCTCAGACCACTGTTCTGACTAGCCCCAAAATCAGGTTGTTACAGCTCTCCCCCTTTAGAGATTTTTGCCCTCGAAAATTTTACTGGTAAAGAGGATTGGATATTGCTCTCTCATGGCTTCTTCTGGTTCCCACGTAGCTTCTTCTACACCGTGTTTTTGCCATAACACTTTTACTAAAGCTATGTCTTTATTCCTCAACTGTTTAACTTCTTGAGCCATAATCTTGATCGGCTCCTCCTCATATGTCATGTCCGGTCATATCTCAATTTTGTTAGAGGGATCACATGCGAAGGATCGGAGCGGTTTAACATCGATACATGAAACACATTGTGAATTTCTCTAATTCTATTGGTAAAGCCAACTGGTATGCCACTGGTCCAATTCTTTCAGTAACCTCATACGACCCTATGAATCGCAGACTTAATTTTTCGTTTCGACCAAACCTCAATATTTTCTTCCACGGCGACACTTTCAGAAACACCTTGTCACCCACATTAAACTCGATTTCTTTTCTTTTCAAGTCCGCATACAACTTTTGTCGATCTGAAGCAGCTTTCAGACTATCCCTGATTACTTTCACTTTTTCTTCAGTCTCTTTAACCAGATCGACCCCATGAATTTGCTTTTCACTAAGCTTGGTCCAGTACAAAGGAGTCCGACACTTACGGCCATACAAGGCTTCATATGGTGCCATCTGTATACTCAATTGATATCTGTTGTTATAAGCAAACTCATCCAAAGGTAGGTATCTCTCTCAACTACCTTCAAATTCCAACACACAGCATCGGAGCATATCTTCAAGAACTTGAATCACTCTTTCAGACTGACCGTCAGTTTGAGGATGGAATGCAGTACTAAAATTCAACCTCGTACCCAAGGCCTCTTGCAACTTCTTTCAAAACCTCGAAGTAAATCTCGGGTCTCTATCTGAGATAATAGATACAGGCACTCCATGTAATCTTACCACTTTCGCAATATACAACTCAGACAACTTATCTAGTGAATAATCAACACGTACTGGAATAAAGTGAGCCGACTTCGTTAACCTATCAATGGCAACCCACACAGCATCTTTCTTTTTCGGAGTCAAAGGCAACCCCATCACAAAATCCATGATGATTCGATCCCACTTCCACTCAGGAACCATCACTGGCTGAAGCAATCCTGAAGGCACTTGATGCTCAGCTTTTATTTGTTGACAAATCAGACATCTTGTTACATACTCCGAGATGTTCCTTTTCATTCTCGGCCACCAATAAAATTTCTTTAAATCATTGTACATTTTCTTACTGCCCGGATGTACTAACAAATAACCACTGTGTGCTTCATTCAATATTTTTCGACTCAACTCATCATCTTTAGGTAAACAAACCCTGTCATGGAACATTAAACAACCATCCGAACCCACTCGAAAATCAGAATTGTTTCCTGATTCACACTTAGCTCTTTTAGCTTGTATCTCACTATCATTCCTTTGAGCCTCACATATATGTTGAACTAATAGTGGCCTAGCTCTCAACTTGGCCAATATTGTTCCACCATCAGCCAATTCCAAACTCGTGCTCATAGCTCTTAAAGCATACAAAGATTTCCTACTCAGGGCATCTACAACCACATCCGCTTTCCCCGGATGGTAATTGATTACTAACTCATAGTCCTTCAATAACTTAGGCCACCGCCATTGTCGCAAATTCAATTCCCTTTGATCTATCAAGTACTTCAAACTCTTATAATCTGTGAAGATTCGGCACTTCTCACCATACAAATAATGTTGCCAAATTTTTAACGCGAACACAATCGCAGCCAACTCCAAGTCATGAGTCGGATAATTCCTCTCATGCGATTTTAGCTGCCTCGAGGCGTAAGTGAATACCTTACCCTCTCGCATCAACACACAACCGAGACCATTAAACGACACGTCACTGTAGACCACAAACTCTTTCCCTGACTCAAGTTGAGCCAAATCTGGCACCTCCGTCAACAATGTTTTCAATCTCTCAAAACTCTGTTGACATTTCTCAGTCCATTCAAACTTAACATCTTTGTGCAACAGTTTCGTCATCGGAGTAGCAATCATGGAAAATCGCTTCACAAACCGTCTATAGTACCCTGCTAAACCCAAAAAGCTTCTGACTTTTGTCATGTTTCTCGGTAGTTTCCACTCCACTATAGCCGAGATCTTTCCCGAATCAACTCTAATACCCTCGTCCGACTCAAGATGTCCTAGGAATCCAACCTCTCTGAGCCAAAACTCACTCTTACTAAACTTAGCATACAACTTATTGTCTCTTAAAGTCTATAAAACAATTCTCAAATGCTCTGCATGATCACTCTCATCCCGTGAATAAATCAATATGTCGTCGATAAAGACAACTACAAACTTCTCTAGATATGGTCGGAAGACACGATTCATTAAGTCCATAAAAATTACAGGAGCATTCATTACGAACGGCATGACCAGAAATTTATAATGGTCGTACCTCATCCGAAATGCAGTTTTCAGCACATCTTGCTCCTTAACCCTCAACTGGTAATAACCGGACCTCAAGTCAATCTTGGAGAATACCGTAGCTCCCTTTAGTTGATCAAATAGATCATCTATCCTTGGTAAAGGATACTTGTTCTTCATAGTCACTTTGTTGAGCTGTCTGTAGTCTATACACAATATCATCGACCCACCCTTCTTCTTTACAAAAAGCACTAGAGCACCCCATAGTGCATAGCTCGGTAGTGCAAAACCCTTATCCGTTAACTTTTGCAACTGAACCTTCAGTTCTTTCAACTCTAATGGCGCCATCCTATACGGACCAACCGAAATAGGTGATGTTCCCAGAACTAACTCAATCCCAAACTCGACCTCTCTAATTGAAGACAATCTAGGTAATTCTTCCGGGAATACATCTGGATACTCACATACCACTGGCACTGTCTCAATCTTTACTTCAAACTCTTGAGTATTTAGGACAAAAGCGAGATAGGGCTTACGCCCTTTTCTCAAATATTTCTCAGCCACTAAGGAAGAGATTTCCATCGGTAAACTATTCGACCCACCTAATTCAACTCGAGTAACATCTCCATTTTCACATTTCAATTCAATAAATTTATTACCACAATTCACCAAAACACTATGAGCAGTCAATCAATCCATACCAAGAATCAAATCAAATTCATCAAACTGTAGCAGCATATGGTCTGCCAGAAAATAATAACCCCTAATTGTCAAACGACAGTTCCTATGCACCTTGTCAACTTACACATGTTTACCTAACGGGTTTGACACCCACAAATTCTATAGACTCAACAATCAGACTCATACGAAATGCCAATTTCATGCAAATATAAGAATGGGTAGACCCAAAATCAATCAAAGCAATAACAAAAGTGTCATGAAAAGAAAAAGTACCTGTTATTACATCTGGTGATGATGCCTCTTCGTGAGCGTGAATGGCATAAGTCCTTACAGGTGCCCGACTCTCTGACCTCACAGTAGTGTCTCGCGACGTACCTCTACTACTAGCCCCACTTCTTGGGTTCTTTTACGGTCTACCCCTAGAAGATGCATTGCTTGATCTTATTTCCTTCTTCTTCTCCTTGTCATCCCTTTTGGGGCAATTTCAAAAGAAATGGTCAGGGGACCCACACTTATAACAATTTTGATTATTTCCCCAACACTCCTCAGTGTGATGTCTGCCGCAACTTGGGCACTCCGATTTGGACTTTGGATTGCCTACACTTGCCATCGAGGTGGCCTGAACTCTTGAACCCGAGTACGTGTTGCCTCGCTCACCTTGTGAATACCTGACTGATGTAGTCGTTCAAGAGTTCTCTTCTCTGGACCTCTTCGATTGAGCTTTGTAGGATTTACTCATCAACCTTTTCCTCGTATCCTGAGCCTCACTCACGGCCTTCCTCTTTTCCTTACTCAATTCTTCGGCCTTACTGGCCCTATCCACCAATACCACAAATTCTTTTAGTTCAAAAATCCCAACTAAAAGTCTGACATCCTCGTTCAGCCTATCTTCGAACCTCTTGCATAAAATGGCTTCTGTAGATACGCACTCTTGCGCGTACTCGCTGAGCCTAACAAATTCGGGCTCATATTCCGCCACAGTCATTTTTTCTTGCTTTAACTCGAGGAACTCCTTTCGTTTCTAGTCTACAAACCTCTGACTTATATACTTCTTTCGGAACTCTTCCAAAAAGAAGTCCTACATCCCTCTCTCCTTCGGAACCACTGATGTCAACATTTTCCACCAATGGTTTGTTGAGTCCTTCAGCAAAGATACGGCACATTTTAAGCTCTCGTCAAGGGTACAGGAGAGTTCATCAAACACCCTCATTGAGTTCTCAAGCCAGAACTCCACCCGCTCGGGGTCATCATCTATATTGGCTCTAAACTCCTCAGCCCCATGCTTACGAATCTTATCTACCAGGGGCTTGGTTATTCTCACTACATCTATACCTTGAGAAGCCACAAGAACTGGATGAGGTATAGGAAGGGGTGGAGGAGGCTGAGTATTGGGGTTTGCTCGTACCTATTCCGTGTACCAATTACTCATCATTTGGAGAAAGGCTTCCTGAGCCTCTTCTTCTTGAACTCTAATCTCAGTCCACTCTACACAGACGCGGTCCCTTGCGCAGGAGCCGGCGCATTACAAGCTGCATCATCGGCAGCTGATTGATCGAGATCTATATGCTACACAAAAACAAAGTTTAGAATCATCAGATGCCACCACACTATCATTATACGCTTACAGCATGTATAGATAGACTCTTGCACATGCTACGGTAGTCCAAAACCGACTAAACCATAGCTCTGATACCACTAAATGTAACACCCCTTACCCGTATCTGAAGCTGGAGCTGGGTTTAAGGGATTACCTAACTTATCACACTTAACATCTCAGAACGAGCTATAAAATATCGTTGTTAAACCTATCGCAAAGCTCAATCTTGGCCTATGAGGCCCTAAACATACCTCCGAGAGGATTCGGAACTAATCCTAAAACTTTTACGAACTCAAAAAACTTTTCATCAAAATAAGGGCCACACACCTATTTAGTCCCGGAACACGCCCATATGTCATCTCACATGCCCGTTTCGATTCCTGTGAGACGACACTGAATTAATCACACGGCCTAGACACACCCGTGTCTTCTACCCGTGGAGCTCTCTGACTATCACGTCATCAACCCTTAATTAGCACACGGCCAAAGCACAAGCCCCTGTGACTGGTCCATGGTCTTCTCTGATTAATCCGCATGGTTGGTCGCACGCTTGTGTGCTTCTGCCGTATGGCGATTTAAATTACAAATCCTAAGTGCAAACTTCACACGGCCTGGGCACACGCCCATGGACTGGCCGTGTGTTACACACGGCATAGACACACACCCGTGTGCCTACCCATGTGGACAAGAACAAGGCTATTTGCCAAGCTTATTATACCCCTCTAGCTTACACCATATAAACCCATTCAACATACCAATAAAAAACTCATAATTTCAATATGAACTTCCATGAATAACTTCATATTTTCATAAATGATAAGGTGAGCCATCAACCATGGCAATATGCAAAATAGTTATCTTAATAAGGGGTCAACACTCTTTTGGCCAAAATAACAAAATAATCTAACTAGTCTAGCCCCTATACATGCCATATACAAAATCACTAAGTCTAGGTATACCGAGGTGAGTTGATAGTGCGGACAATCATCTGGTTATCCGCGTATCCCGATTCGGCTCTTAAACTCTATAAAACAAGGGAAAAATAAAGGGGCGTAAGCTTTAAGCTTAGTAAGTTTACATGTAAACAATTAGCATTATAGTATGTGCTAAACAATAAATAGCATTACATACTAAACAAGAAGCATTCCATATTCCTAATCATGCTTAGTCATTTCATCCATTTCCACATCAAAACCATATCACAAGCTTAATGTATACATTTATTAGCATGCCTCCTTGTACTTAACACCACAATGTCACATAATACAACACATCACAATCTTTCAATCAACTACTCATAATCAAATTACTCGGTGGTTCCACACTTAGCCCACTATCAGTCTTTATTAGGGTGGTATCGCACATAGCCCACCAAAGAGGTTACTTACGGTGGTATCGCACATAGCCCACCAAATGATAAATAGTCGATGGTATCGCACATAGCCCATCGTAATTAAGTATTAAGGTGGTATCGCACTTAGCCCACCATCAAATATTGATATAACACATTTACATATCCATTCCATCATTCATACATGTTCTCAATTGTGCCATGCACTAGTTAGCAACAACAATGTAGATATATAATGTATCATTCACACATAAACTTACCCCGGTGTAAAACACGTTAACTAACGGTCTAATTCATAATTTTGCCTTTTTCCCGATCAAGGTTAATTTCGCGCTCTTCTTGATCTATAACAATAAAATTCATTCATTTAGATCATTCTATGATCATAATGCATCATAATCTACATTTAGGCAAAAATTACTATTTTACCCTTATACTTTGGCAAAATTATGATTTTGCCCCTAGGCTCGTAAATTATTTTTCAACTCACTTTCTAATTAAACAAGCCTAGCTAAACTTTTATTTCTCTTACAACTACTCACAATTCCAACTATTTCATGCATTTATCGCACAAAATCAATCTTTGCATTTAAATCTTTATTAGGTGTTTTCATGCTAACACCTTTCACAAAAGTTGTTTCTCACCTCCCTAACATTCATTTTCTTCCATAAAAACTCAGCTAACAACATGAGTACTCTCATGTCAAGACCCTAGACTTTCAACCATATCACAAATTAGTCCCCTCATTAGCTAGCTGAAGCTTTGGTGGCCCCAAAAGTACAAAAATCATTAAGAAAAACCTCAAAAATTACTTACTTGCAAGGATGAGATGTAGCTGAAATTTTCAAGCTTTCAAACCTTTAAATTTGCTGGAATTTTTGGTAGTAGAGGGGGAGATGAATTGTGAAAGATGATAGCTTCCTTTTGTCATCTTATTTTATCATATTTTAGTCAATTAGTCACCAACTATCACCTAGTTTGACTAAATTTAATGCTTTTGTTCCCTAAGCACCCTATGGCCGGCCATTACACTCCAAAATGGCCCAATTGCATTTTAAAATCCTCTAAATTGAATTCTATAGATATTAGGTACCCCTACCTTATAAAATAGAACTTTCGTATCTTATGCGATTTAGTCCTTTTTCACAATTAAACATACTATTGCTAAAATTAAAGTACCAAAATTTCTACATAGCAATATTTTAATGCTATAAAACCTAAAATAATATCAAAATAATTTTCCTTATCCTTAGTTTAGTGGTCTCGAACCACTGTTCCGACTAGCCCCAAAATCGGGCTGTTACAGAAAAGATAATGGCTTCAAATCTTTGATGCAGAGACAATCGCAGCTAATTCAAGATCATGTGTCGGATAGTTCTTTTCATGCAGCTTCAATTGTCTTGAGGCATAAGCTATAAATTTTCCTTCCTACATCAAAACACAACCCAGACCATTTAACGAAGCATCACTATAAATCACAAATTCTTTAGCCGATTCTGGTTGTACCAAAACTGGAGCTTCAGTCAACAGAGTTTTCAATTGATCAAAACTTTTCTGGCATTTATCGAACCATTCAAATCTCACATATTTCTGAAGTAGTCTAGTCAACAGAGTAGCAATTGTCGAAAATCCTTTTACAAACCGATGATAATAACCAGCAAGTCCCAGAAAACTATGAACTTTAGACACATTCTTCGGAGGTTTCCATTCCAGAATAGCGAAAATCTTGCTCGGATCAACTCGTATTCCAGAGGCTGATACAATATGTCCCAGAAAACCAACTTCTCACAACCAAAATTCACATTTACTGAACTTTGCATACAATTTCTTATCTCACAAAGTTTTCAAAACAATTCTCAGATGCTCAGCATGCTCAATCTCATCTTGTGAATAAATCAAGATGTCGTCAATGAACACTACAACAAACTGATCTAAGTACGGTCTAAATATTCTATTCATCAGACCCATAAAAATAGCAGGAGCATTCGTTAGTCTGAAAGGCATAACTAAAAATTCATAATGCCCGTACCTCGTTCTCAAAGTAATTTTCAGAATATCTGAATCTTTTACCTGCAACTGATAGTATCCCGATCTCATATCTATCTTTGAAAACACACTGGCTCCTTTAAGCTGATCAAATAAATCATCAATTCTAGGAAGAGGATACTTATTCTTTATAGTCTCCTTGTTCAACTGATGATAATCAATGCACATTCTCATCGTGCCATCTTTCTTTTTCACAAACAGAACAGGATCACCCCAAGGTAAGAAACTCGGTCTTGCAAATCCTCTATCTGTCAACTCTTGCAACTGTGACTTTAACTCTTTCAATTCTGTTGGTGCCATTCTATATGGAGCTATCGAAATAGGATTAATTCCCAACAATAGATCAATACCAAATTCAACTTCCCGTATTGGAGGCAATCTTGGTAATTCTTTAGGAAATACGTTAGAGAATTCACATACCACTGGCATTGATTCAAATTTCTTCTCTGTCACTTTTGAGTCAATCACATAAGCAAAATAAGCTTCATAACCCTTCCTCAAATAACTCTGAGCTTTCAACACAGATATTACAGTAGGTAACCCAGTCAAATCATTAGACTCAATCCGAACTATTTCATTATTCTGACATCTCAAATTAATAGTCTTTCTTTTGCAATTCACAACAGCATCATACAACGTCAACCAATCCATACCCAAAATTATATCGAACTCATCAAAAGGTAATAACATTAGATCAGCCAGAAAACAGATATCTCGAAACATCAACGAACAATTCTTACATACTTTATTAACCAAAACACTTTTACCTAAACGGTTCGATACTTTAATAACAAATTTAGTAGACTCTACCAGCAAAGTCTTACTGGATACTAAGTCCACACATATATACGAATGAGTAGAGCCTAGGTCTATCAATGTAATCACAAAAGTACCATAAAGAGTACATGTACTCGTTAAAACATCCAGAGATGAAGCTTCCTCACGAGCTCGGATGGCATATGCTCTGGCAGGCGCTCTAGCTTCAGATATCACAATTGAGTCTTTTGTAGCTCCCTGATTACCACTAACATTCCTTGTATTTCGGGAAGGTCTACCTCTCACTGAAACATTATCAGATCTCGGATTCTGAACAATCTCTTGCTCGACAGACTCTGGGAAATCTCGGATGAAATGATCTAAGGATCCACATCTGAAACAAGCTCGATCATTCAATCTACAACTACCCGGATGTCTTTTACCATAAGTTTACATTCAGGTCACTCGGATCGTACATTTTCGACACTAGCCATCGAAGTTACTGGAGATTTGGAATTCGACTGTGATCCAGCTCGATCTCTTGAATTTGAATGTCCCACATTAGTTTTGGAACGGCTATGCTCGTCTATGAATTTCTTTGAATTAGACTAAAATGATTTGCTCGAGAATCTCTTTCTCGCATCTATGACATCAAACTCAGCTATTCTTTTATCTTTCTCGAGTGCCTCAACTTTGCACGCTCGATTAATAAGCACAACAAACTCTTTTATTTCCAGAATCCCAACTAACAGACGGATATATTCATTAAGACCATCTTCAAATCTTTTGCACATTATTGCCTCGGTCGATACACATTCTCGAGTATACTGGCTTAATCTTACGAACTCTCATTCATATTCAGTGACAGACATGCGACCCTGTTTCAATTCTAGGAATTCCTTTCGTTTCTGATCAATGAATCTCTGGGTAATATATTTTTTCCAGAATTTAGACTGAAAGAAATCCCATGTAACCCGTTCCTTTGGAACAACAGAAATCAAAGTCTTCCACCAGTGATAAGCTGTATCTCGTTGTAAAGAAACGGCACATTTTATGCATTCTTCAGGAGTCAATGTCATTTCATCAAATACTCTGATAGTGTTCTCTAGCCAAAATTTAGCTTTCTCGGCATCGTCATCACTGGTAGCCCTGAACTCTTCAACCCCATACTTACGGATTTTGTCGACTGGAGGCTTATTCAACAAATTTAAATTCATAACCGAAGGTATAATAAAAGTCTGAGGGGGATTTGGTGGGGGCAGAGGTTGCGAAACAGCCGGATTATCTCTTACATACTGAGTGAACCAATCACTCATCATTTGGAAGAAAGCTTGTTTAGCTTCTCCCTCTTGACCGCTAGTAGCTGGTCTCGAATCAGATGGCGTTGTCGCTTGAGAGGGAGCAGGCGCATTGCTTTCAACGTCATCGGCTATGGCTCTTTCAGGATCCATTACTATATGAAAACACATTTTTACACGTCAGGATTCATCACAGTATCACATTTCATTAATATGGCATGTATAGCTAAACTCTCATACGCAACGTTAGTCTGAGAATCGATTAAACCGTAGCTCTGATACCAATGAAATGTAACACCCCTAACCCATAACCGTTGTCGATTTAAGGTTAAAAGCATTACCAGACAATTCAGATCTTTTACGGACATTTCATAATATTATTCAATGAATTAAATCAAAGTGTCCCTTGAGTAGGTCCACAAGACCTTAAACATACTTTAGAATAGGGTCGGGACTAAACCGAACACATACAAAAATTCTCAAAAATTTAAAAAAATTTCTAAGTTACAGAGTTCACACGCCCATGTGTAAGCCTTAGAATCGTGGTGTGTCTAAGCCGCATCAAAACAGGGCATACATACTGACTTGTCCCCACGGCCAGAGACACGCCCGTGTGTCACACCCGTGGTCGAGCCTGACTTGTACCACACGGCCAGTCACACGCCCATATGTCCAGCCCGTGGTCGATCCTGACTTGATTTGTAATAAAAACACGAGGGACACGGTCGAGCCACACGCCTGTGTGCTCAACCTTGTGGGCAAATATAGGCCATTTGCAAGGCCAAAATGCCATCCACACTTGGGTCATCCTTACAAGCAACATACCAATTCAATTCATACCAAAATAATCAACTTTTCCAAGCATTCAAAAGCCTCTCAAACATACTATTTAATGAAACATTTATCTCAACTTATTCACAAGCATTTCCAAACATAATTCATTCACAATCTTTCCATTTCAACATAGTCATCATTCATCAAACACATATACTCACTTTGTATCAATAAGCTTACCATTACTTTGACCATTTCATAACCATGAAATCATACCAAACCAAGCATTATAACATGACCACTCATGCATATCACAAATTTTATGTAGCCATATCACATGGCTATTTACATATTTCAAACATATCCCAAAACAACTAGCCTATACATGCTATATTAAACTATATTCACATTCATAAGTACCAAAATAGAGTTTGATAGTGTGGTGATGATCCTCGATAATTTCTGAGCCTTTCATAGCTTTGACGACCTATAAAACAGAGTAAACACACACAAAGTAAGCTTTCCAAAAGCTTAGTAAGCCATATGCAAATAAACATAACATATAAGCATTCATTATTCATATCAAACATGAGATTACTACTAACTCATTTGCACACTTATAATTCTTCTTGGCTCATTTATTTGGCCATTTGCTTACCAACAAATTTATCACCTTGTATTTCCTTAGATCATAGCTCATTCACACATATATCACATTTTACCTCATCAAATCTATTCACATATCTCATCTAAATAAGTTCATATACATAATTACCTTTCATACACTTGTTTAGTGTACAATTCAAACATACATGATTCGTTTATACATATCACGTAGACTTTCATTTCTTGGATTTTCTGTTGAACCGTTCAAAATTAAATAGGATATTCATTTAGTCGAAAAGCTCATATAATGCCAACGTCCCAAACGTGGTCTTACATGTAATCACATATCGATGTCACTGTCCCAGATAGGGTCTTACATGAATCAAATACGATGCCAATGTCCCAAACATGGTCTTACACATAAATCTCATATCGATGCCAACGTCCCAGACGTGGTCTTACACAAAATCTCGAATCAATGCCAATGTACCAGACGTGGTCTTACATGATCTCACATATCAGAAACCTATGTCATGACATATGTAATCCTATCTATTCCTAGGTTTGTACGGGACTTCTAGGACTTAATTACACTATCGATACTATCTCAAGCATATTCATCACAAGATAAATTTCATATATGCACAATTTACTCAATTAAAATACATTTATTTGTATATTGACTTACCTTGGATTCGAGTATACGGAAACGAACTCGGCTACTCAATTATTTTTGATTTCCCGCGATCTAAGTCTGTTTTCTTCTGTTCTTGATTTATACATATTCAAATTTAACTCATTTATTCACTAATTCATTCAATTCACTCCAAAAATACATATTTAGGGCAATTTAAAAATTAGCCCTCACATTTTTATATTTTAACATTTTAGTCCCTATTTCACAAAATCACAAAATACACAAAATCTCAATATACCTACACTTAGCCAAATTCTCTATAGGTCCCTAGCAAACCATATTTTTCATTTATTTCACAATTTAGTCCCTCAAAATTTTATTTTCTCAATTAAGTCCAAAATACTCAAATTTATCAAAAATCCAAATACAAACTATGTTAATCTATCACATATCTTTCATATTTCATCCTCAAACATCACAAAGCTTGCAAAATCATCAATGGCATATTTTACATTCATCATCAATTCACAAAATTGAAGCATGGGTTTTGACGTATACAAAGTAGCGATTACAAAAATGCAGAAATTATCAAAAACCAAAGTAAAACATGCCTTAATTCACACTAAATGTTGACCGAATATGAAAGAGCTTGAAAACCTTATTTCCTTTCTTAATTTCGGTGATGAAAAGATGAAAAACATAGCTTATTTCTTTTATGTTTTATGATATAATGACTTAATTGTCATTTTACATTTTTAACCTTTTATAAATAAATAAGAAAAACATATAAGTTATGTCCAAAACAGTCCATTAACCATCCACTATCATATTTATGGCATATTTACACTATAAGGACTTCACATAATAAGGACATTATCAATTCAGCACTTGTTTAATTCAAAAGCCAATTTTTCCTTTTATGCGATTTAGTCCTTTTGTTAAATTAAGCACACAAATAGACAAATTAATTTACAAAACTTTAACACATGTTTAATCACATACAGTAGACATATAAAATAATATTAAAATATTTTGTTGACTCAAATTTGTGGTCCCGAAACCACTATTCCGACTAGGGTCTAAACTAGGCTGTTACTTGAGGTCTCCGTGTCATCCGATTATCCCACACTGCAATACATTTCTGGTGCACAACCCCCCAATTATTTTTATGTTTTCCTCTCTTGTTGATCCCATAAATCTTCCCAAACTGTATTGGCAGATCAAGGATATACTGGAAGCAACCAAATTGTCAGAATACTTGATCCCCGTTATACCACTCGACTGTGTGGAAATTGATAATTGGCGCGTTAATGCACCACATATGAGAATGAATGTGGACAGACGAGGGTATAACAGTTGCTATTTCTGGTCTCTAATATGGCATCCAAATAAACTGCACGATTAATAACATGGTTAAAATTTAACATAGTTCGAGTAAGATATACAAAGTAATTACATGTCACGAATATTGAAATAGCTTACCCCTTCCCCTACATGTTGTTCAATCATCAGACGATATATCAGGACAGTGTAAGACCTCCGATACCTGGATAAAAACTCCATCTACGAAAACAAATTACATGTTAGGATAGTATCGTTAGAATAGTATCATTAGAAAAAAAATGTCAATTAATAACAAGATAAATTTTATCACCTGTTCACAAGTGGAAATATGTATGGTTGGTGCCTAACCGATGCCAAGAATGGCATCCGATAAAGAGCCCATGACTGCATCAATACAAGGCATCCGTCTATGTCTACGGCATCAGGCTTTGTAGTTCGAAAAATCTCACGATACAACATAGCCAAAATTGCGGAATCTCAACTATACTAGCGAACATTCTACAAATCAACTAATAAGGGTAAATACATCAAATGAACCCTATTGTTGTTCGCATCCTGCATCAGTACACCCCCTATAATATGCATAATGTACGCTCGAGCTGCACACATCACCTCCTACTCAATGACATTAATTGATAAACGTTCAAAATTGGCTTTCAGCCATGAAAATCTCAAACCCATAAATTTGGACTCAATATCGTCAGGCGAGACTCCTAGTAGGCTATAACAAATAGCAGCCAGCTTAGCTATCGTACTTATGCCTGTTATGGCACTCCCGTCGATTGGGAGCCCAAGCTACAATGCTACATCCTCCAGAGTGATAGTACACTCCCCACACGGCAAATGAAAACTGTGGGTCTCCAGACGCCAACGCTCGACCAATGCGGATATTAAATCGTATCGTAAATCAAACGTCCGGATCAATGCTGCTGACTCGAATGCAGCTAACTCCAAGTATGGCATCAGTCGTTCATCTGGAGAATATCCTAAACCATTCAACCGACTCGTTAATGCGCAGTACGAACCCTGACAGTATTAAATTACAGAAAATAGTTATAATAACATAATTTATTTTCGTAAATTACATAGATCTTTTTTTAAGGGAACCTGTGATTAACAAATAACAATATATTATGATATTATTAACTGTGTTTGATATGTGACCATCGTTCTTAATCAATGAACCCATTGCGATACCTACAATTTCAAAACAAATTTCAGTTATTAATTTCAAAGTTTGATGGATTTTAAACATTTATCAAAATATCTAAATTTTATATATTGCTTTTAATTAGAAAAAAATACCAAACAGCTTTTGTCCACATCATATTTTTTGCTATACTACATTAACAAAATAAATATATTTTATAAATTCCAAACTCAAACTCCAACTTAATGGTCCCATTCACAAATTCTATCTCAATGGTTTAATATTTTACCCTTAATTATTGTCAAAAATATAATTTTTTTTTTGCATAGAACTTCAAAAGAAATTTCATTTATAATATTTATAAAAACATAAAATAAAATTTAAAAACATAAACTCTTATTCTCAATTATAAAATCTTAAAAATTAAACATATAAACTAATTCATAATTTATCTCATAAATTCCAAATTCCATATCAATGGTCTCATCTTTTACCTACATAAAAAATAAAAATAATATTAAAATAATCAAAATAACATACCAAATAAATTACATAAAAATAAATCTAATCGACCTAAAACTCACATAACAAATAAAATTACATAAAAATAAAACATTCTTTGTCCATAACATAAATAAGCTTTTTTACTTCAATAAACATTAAAAATAAATTATGAATGAATGAAAATATAAAATAAATACAAACATACTTTAATAGCTCTTTTAACTAAATAATACCTTACAAAAATAAAATTAAAAATTAAATCAATTAAATCAACAATAATAACAACAAAAATAAATTAAATTAGTATTAATTTATAACAAAAAAAATTACATTTTCTTAAAACACCTAATCTTCCCTAAACAACAAACTCTCCTTCCCTTTTCTATTTATTTTTTTTCCTTCTCTCTCTCCTTCCCTCTCTCTATTCTCCTTCTCTTTTTTTTTCTTTCTTTTTTCCTTCCCTTCCCACCCTCTTTTTCTCCTTCTTCTTCTTATCTTCTGTTTTTTCTTCAAAAATTCTCTCTTCCGACAAAAAATGAGCATCAAGGACCATTATAAAGTCCCCAAGCACACCTATCAAACACACAGCCTAACAACGGCCATTACCCATCCCATCTCACCCACCACCTGACATCGGTAGTGCTGCCTTTGCCAGAGGTGTGACCTAGGTGCCGCCTGTGTCCATGCCGTGACCACTAGGTGTCGCCTCTTCCCTAGGCGCGACCCAGTGTGTTGTCCCATCCATGACAGTATGTTGGGTTTTGGGTTCGGTTTATCGTATTTGATCCGTATTTGACCCATATTTGACCCAGGATGCTGCCTATTAAGCTGCCTCCACCATTTTTTTTTTTTTTTGTTCTAATACTAATTATGTCAGAATACCAAGGTGGTGCCGCCTATGCACCACCCTTCACCCCTTTGAATATACCATTTTGGTACATAATTTTTAGAACATACCATTTCGATATTTTTTTAATATTATTTAGGTAAAAAATATCTGTGTATTTTGCTTATTCACAAAAAAAAAAAAAAAGAAAGAAAAAAAAAAGCTAACGGCTGCCACATGATTGTAAAACTGCAGTTTGTAATTCATCTGCTAATATTAATAAATTAAAATTCCATTTTTCAAAAAAATTAATAGTAAAAACAAAACGAAATTTAAAATTAAATTAATAATGGAAATAATTGAATATATTGATGGAATTAATATTTTACATTGTTTTCTTCACCAATCAATAAATCTCAGAATTTACACAAAATCACTTGCTCTTGAGACTTGAGTTGAATAGTCTCAATGTCTCGATTCGAACTCGGGACGACTCGGTGGGTAGCTCACCCACCTTTCTCTGCCATCTCCATGCATTTCCGGAGCTATCATTATTGACTCGGTTCATTTTGCCCCCAATTTCAACCAATTTCTTAAAAAATAAAAAATGAAAACCCCACTATGAATTAGTAACCAGCTTCTCAATTCGGCCAACTCGCTTGCTTCAACAGCGTAAAATGAATTGTTCACTCGAGCCAACTCAGAACTGAGTGAAAAAACCCGGGTAAGAATCAAAGCGGTTTCCTTTTTGTTCTCACTGTTTCCTGAATTACCAAATTGTTTTCTCAACGAACCCATGAAGTAACGGTCGAGATTCGGTCCACAAATCGAACTTACTCCTGATTCCTACGTGACAGTTTCCTTTAAAGTCCTCGATGCACGTGAACTTACCGGAGTGACCCGAATCCGAACGGGAAATAAATCGGATCACTTCTTCGAAAACGGTCTCGTCGCAGGGGATCGACAACGGGCCTTGATTAGTGAAGCCGTACTCTTCCTCGGCTTGGATAAGGAGTTTCTTAAAGACGGGGTGGTTCAGGTACGTCAACCGCACCACGAATCTCCGGCAACTCGTCCCCACATAGACCGCCACATGTCCCGCCGGCACATCGGACGGGATGCGACTGGCCGACACGCGGGCCTTGTTTCTCCACCGCCGCAGCATTTGGCGAAGCCTCACAATGTGGCGGATTTTGCTGCATTTTCCAAGCCCCGGCGACATTTTCCCGGCAAATGATGAAATCAAGGAGAAAAAAGTGAAAGTGTGTGGGTATTTGAGGGGAAAGATTGGAGGTTGTGAATGGGAGGATGGAATTTAGGAGGGAGGATTTTATAAAAAGGAATGTAGAAGAAAGGCCCTAAAGTTGGAGATAACTACAAGGCTGTGTGTGTTGTGCTATTGGTGAGGAATTAAATAAAAACTTAAAAATGTAATTTGGGAATTGGCATACAATATGATTATGAGTAAATAAATGAACAAATTTTGGTTGAAAGAGGTTACAAATCACCAACAATAAATACAAAATACAATCCATTTAAATGGTTTAATATTGTTTGGATGATAAAAATAATTAAAATCAATTCTATGGATGTTGTCTCAATAATCATAATTCAACAAATTTAAATTCTCCACCCAAACACATATTTTTAACACATTTCATAAACTTAATAAATCATGCAGTTAATCATTGCAACCAAAACAAATTCCACATACTGATGTTTTTGCTAAAGGAATTCCAACTTCATACAATTCCCCATTTTAATTTAATTTCATAGAGGGTGGATTTTGCTAATATATAATGTTGAAAACTCAGAAAAAAACAAAGGATGTAATGAAATAAATTGAAGCCTCGAGAAAACCCACCACATGCAAATAGCGGAAAGCAAAGTTGATGGCTTTACCAGTGGTTGAGTCAATTGGAAGCTGCTTTTGTTTTCTACATCATTTAATAGAAAAACCAATTTGTATTCTCCATATCTGACTTTGCTATCCATGTGCCAGCATACCCCATCTCTATTCTTTTCTTTTTTTTTTTTTTAAATTTCCTAAATATATCATTTATGGAAATTATTTTAACATATTTAATTAACACCCAACGTTTCATCATATAAGTATCCATTTAAATCATTTATACTTTATTTATACATAAAAATATTATGGAAGCCTCTATATCGTGAATCGAATTGTATTTTATTTTTTATTAAAATGAATAAACTAATTTTTTACATTCGATCAAAGAGTAAGTTATTCATTCTATTAAAAATTCTATCTATTTTATTGTTAAAATTAATTTCTATGCATTAATATAAGATACACATGACATTGCACATTAAATTAAATTTGAAAACATATAAACTCCTCGCCTCCCATCTATCTCAAGCTAACTCAAGTTTCTTGTGACGATGAGCATTAAAAATTTTAAAATAATAAAAAAATATTTGGTATATTATTATTGGAGGTTTTAAACTTCACAAACATTAATAAATGTTGTATAAAAATATATAATAATTTCCAAGTAGGAAATATTAAATCATATTTATAAAAAAGCAATCATTTATTTTCATATATTATTTATGAAAGGTGATTGGATTGATGGGTCCACGTGCATGTTTTGGGCAGGTAGGGTGCATCCCCCCAAACGTCATAGTATTTGCACGTTAAGAAGCGAGAAACAACCCCACTTGCTAGGATTTAAGGATCATATCATTTATTTCGTTTTTATCGCAAATGTCCTTCCAATTTCAACATTATGCATCCCCATATATAGATATTGTAAATATTAATCAAAAAGAAAATGCCAACACACATTAAAAAGCTGTAATAATACTTTCATTATTTTTTTCCCATATCACAAGCTTTTCTGCATAGAAAGCAATAAAATTATGGCCAACGGAAGGAAACAGGTGGAAAATTGAAGTAGTACAAGTAAAAAATTAAAAGTCAAACACTATAAATTGAAGTTTCTCTTTTATTTTATGAAAGTGTATAAAAAAATTTTAAAATCTCGTTTCACCTACACTTTTTTATATTTTCAAGCCTAGCACTTACATGTCAATAACACACAATAGTATGATACTAGGTGTTTGTCAAAATTATTTTTTAATTTATTTTAGAAAAATGGGGTCGACTTAAAAATGTGGTGTGGAGTCGTCACCAACTTTTTTTGTTTAGGTGTGATTGGATCACCCTGAAAAAAAATTATTTGTCTGCGAAATTAAATGACAAAAAGGGTTCAGAAGTCGGTTACGCACAAGAAAGGGTGAGCACCTCGTACGCCCCAGAACGGGTACCAAATTAATTAACTAGCGTCCTTGTGCTCAAAACTTAAAAATGTTTAAGATGTGATTCATTTTAAGGAATGTTAATTAATTTTGAATTGAATCTCAAGATTCACTCATTTCAAAAGAATAAAAATATCATATCCAACACGTTAGGATATGACACATTTATACCTTGACACCGAGATCATCTTCGATCTTCAAAACATGCAATTAAAAAGGGTATTTGGTTATTTAGTCGAACGGAAAGTTGGCACCCAGCACGTTAGGGCGTAATTTTTCTAACTTCCAAACACACAAATATTGTCTTATCTTGAAAAATTTTCAAATACGCAATCTTAAAATTGGCTCAAAACGCATTTTTTAATGAAATGAAACATTTAGTAAAGGCTTGAATATATTGGAGTTTGAAACATAAAACAATAACAAGAAGCACAAACATAGCATTAAGCATGAAATACACAAAAACTCAACATCATATATATGAACGGTGATTATAGAAATAATTTAAACATACAAATATACAATAATGATAACTACATGGTTTAAAAGACATACATTAACAATCAAATATCAATAAGCTACAAGATATAATAATTCTACAAAATTGACAATGGCAAATTAATATAAAACAAAACTTTG
Source organism: Gossypium rotundifolium (assembly GCA_025506655.1). Taxonomy (NCBI): domain Eukaryota; kingdom Viridiplantae; phylum Streptophyta; class Magnoliopsida; order Malvales; family Malvaceae; genus Gossypium; species Gossypium rotundifolium. The sequence continues at coordinate 157,725,261 of CP106722.1, read as the reverse complement.
AATACTAACAAATATATTTAAAATAAAGAAAGTGGAGTTTGAAATCTACAATTTATGAAATTGTTCAAAATAGAATAATTAGTAACCGAGTTTATGAAATATGTATTTAAAATTTGAAATGAATTATACAAAACATAAAAACATAGTATATGAATTTAAAAATATGTAAAAGCATATATAAGTAATAGTATATAAAAATATTTGAAATAAGTTAAAATGTACAATAAAATATGATCTTTCAAGGTGATAAATTATGTATACTAAATTTAAAATAGAAATATAAACATATATAAGTAATTTTAAAAGAAACCAAATATACATATAGATAAATTTAAGAGGAAATATATATAAAATAATGTAAAATCAATAATATGTACAAAAACAATCTTATCATTATATATATGTATATATCTATGTATGTATGTATAAAATAATAACATATAATTGTGTTTAAATTAAATATTATATAAGTTATCAAAGAAATACATAATATATGATTTGAAATTAAATAATTATACAATAAATATAAACAAAATACATATAAATGGAAAATAAAACAAATTAGAACATTATAGAATCAATTTCAAAACAATTTGATTAAAATAGCTTGAATAATGAATAAATTTAATACTAAAAAAGGAAAAAGAATTATAAATAAAAATTAAAACTTAATTGAAATAAATAAAGAAAATAAAATTAGAAGGCTATTTCATAAATAAACAAAATTATTTAAACAAAATCGATGATTAGATTAAACTTTGTATAAAAATAAAGGATCAAATTATCAAATATTCCAATATCCAAAACGCAGCACATGGAATGGACCAAATTGAAATGAGGCACAAATTATAAAGATTAATTTAAAAAACAAAGAAAATATATAAGGGATCTAATTAACATGCGGCACCAAGAAAAAGGACTAGACGCGCAAATATCCCTTCATGGCGAAAACACGCAGGTTGTGTGGGTGATCGGGTCGGGTTGAAACGGGTCCCCTATACGGCAACGTTTTAAAACCATGAAAATTGGCCCTATACGATGCCGTTTCGTGTGCTATATAAAGACTAAAACAAAATCTAAAATCAGAGCATTCAGTCATTTCTAAAACAAAATAAAAAAAACCTAACCTCTATTCCTCTTTAATCGGCCGAACTATATCCATCCCTTTAAACACCGATTCGCCACCACAGACGGCGAGTACTCGAGCCTTGATGAATGTTTTTAGCCTGAAGATCGCCTCTCAACTTCGATTTCAATGAAGCAAAAGGAAACCCATGGCGTATTTGTAAGTTCGTTTTCTCTTTTTATTTACTCACATGCAAATATTCAAAATCACAAATCAAAGGAAAAAATGGAGAAAAAAACTCAGAATCACCTTTCAATATTTTCTGTTTTGATTTCATATTTCTTGTGTATTAGTGCGTAATACGAAAAAATCGGATCCTTTTCCATTTCCTTTCAGTCCTATTTATAACCGAACATAAATTGAAAAATAAAATCGAAAATATTGTTGCACTGTTGTATTCTCTTTGCTTCGTTGGTTTTGTTTGCTGTTTGTTATTTCCGTTTACAGGTGCAAGTGCTGTGGAAGCTGGGCGGCCCGAGGGCTAGAGGCGCTCGTGTGCGTGGTGGCGCGGCGCTGGAATGCCCTAGAGGTCTTTAGGGTTTTCTGGAATTTTGATTTGTTTTAGGTCTGGTTTTGGGCCTCAACTAGGTCTGGGGCTTGTTTGTAAGTTTGGGCTCGGATCGGGCCGTATTATTTTGGGTTAAAATTTAAGCTATGTATCTGGGTATTAACTTTGGACTATTATGGACTGTTGGATTTATTTTTTAATTTTGGTTTTTGGTTTTAATTGATTTATTTTTTTTGTTTTCAATGGGCCAGGCGAAATGGGTTTATTACAGCTACCCTTCTTTGCTAATTGTCGTGTAACGAGAATAGAGCAAAGACTTCAGAAAGGGTCAATTTTGCCTGGTCTTGTTGAATCTTTACCTTTTTCAGTGCTTTTCTTCTTCGAGTAGCTTCATTCCATCTCACTGTATCTTCAGGGGCATGAGAACTAGCGCTTCGATCCAATTCAAGAAATTTATATATGTGGCTTAGATCTACTCTATGCTACCTCAGGAAGATACGATTCGCCGTCTTCGATCTGCCTCACTGCTATCTCGAGGAGACAAAATCTACAATCTTTAGTCTGCTCCTTTGCTACATCAGGAAGATAAGACTACAATCTTCAGCCTGCTCCCTAGCTACCTCAGGAAGATAAAGCTAGGTAACTTGAATCTACTCCATTGCCAATACATAGAGATAAGATTTGCCAAATTCGATCTGCCCCACTGCTATCTCGAGTAGACAAGATCTACAATTTTATTTAGTCTGCTCCCTTGCTACATCAGGAAGATAAGACTCTAATCTTCAGCCTGCTCCCTTGCTACCTCATGAAGATAAGGTTAGGTGACTTAAATCTGTTCCATTGCCAATACATGGAGATAAGATTCGCCAAATTCGATCTGCCCCACTGCTATCTCGAGGAGACAAGATCTATACTTTTATTTAGTCTGCTCCCTTGCTACATCAGGAAGATAAGACTATAATCTTCATCCTGCTCCCTTGCTACATCAAGAAGATAAGGCTAGGTAACTTGAATCTGCTCCATTACCAATACATGGAGATAAGATTCGCCAAATTCGATTTGCCCCACTACTATCTCGAGGAGACAAGATCTACAATTTTATTTAGTCTGCTTCCTTACTATCTCAGGAAGACTTTAATCTTCAGTCTGCTCCACTACCATCTCGAGGGAACAAAATCTGAACTTTCCAATTTGCTTCCCTACTATCTCAGGAAGACTTCAATCTTTAGTCTGCTCCACTACCATCTCGAGGGAACAAAATCTGAACTTTCCAATCTACTTCCTTACTATCTCAGGGAGACTCCATTCTTCAGTCTGCTCCACTACCATCTCAAGGGAAAAAAATCTGAACTTTCCAATCTGCTTCCTTATTATTTCAGGAAGACTTCAATCTTCAATCTGCTCCACTACAATCTCTAGTGAACAAAATCTGAAGTTTCCAATCTGCTTCCTTACTATCTCAGGAAGACTTCAATCTTCAGTCTGCTCCACTACCATCTCTAGAGAACAAAATCTAAACTTTCCAATCTGCTTCCCTACTATCTCAAGAAGACTTCAATCTTCAGTCTGCTCCACTACCATCTCTAGGGAACAAAATCTAAACTTTTCAATCTACTTTCTTACTATATCAGGAAGACTTCAATCTTCAGTCTGCTCCACTACCATCTCTAGGGAACAAAATCTGAACTTTCCAATCTGCTTCCTTACTATCTCAGAAAGATAAAACCAATGGCTAAAATCTGCTCCATTGCCGATACATGGAGATAAGATTCGCCAAATTTGATATGCTCCACTACTGCTTAGGGAGATAAGATCTGTGAATTCACCGATGTTGCTACACCGTCCTCTGAGGGACATGTCCTGTAGACTCGGTTCCACATGCATATGTTTATGCCGAATGATCAGGATGCTATGATCAGAATGAATCAAATGCTCCAAACCACATATGTTATAAATGCCAAAAAATGTCATGATTTTTTTTAACAATGATTAGGATGCAATGATCTGAATGAATCAAATGCTCCTAACTAAATAATATGACATTTGCCTAAATGCAGAATGTCATGAGAATGATTAGGATGCAATAATTAGAATGAATCAAATGCCCCTACCTAAATGTGTTTTGCATGTATGCAGAATTTTATGAGATAGGATGCAATGATTGGAATTAATCAAATGCTCCTAACTAAATGATATGACATTTGCTTGAATACAGAATGTCATGAGAATGATTAGGATGCAATGATTAGAATGAATCAAATGCCCCTAACTAAATGTATTATGAACGACATTTGCATGAATGCAGAATGTTATGAGAATGATCCTTTGTTAAATGTACAATAATTAGGATGCACTGATCGGAATGAATCAAATACTCCTAACTAAATGTGTCATGCATGAATGCAGAATGAGAATGATCTCTTTTTAAGGATTAGGATGCAATAATCAGAATGAATCAAATGCTCCTAACTAAATGTGTCTTACATTGATGTAGAATTTCATGAGAATGGTCCCTTTTTAAATGTTTAAGGTGTCATCGCTCATTGTTTATCACGGCTTTATCACTGACGTATTATGCTACAATCTTGTTCGGCTGGTATTTTCGACAGAAAACCCGAGAAAATAATTATATCTTGCTCAACAGATTTTCCCCACTGTAACTTTAGGGTTCATCTCATTGTGACTTAGGGGTATAGGATCTGAATCTTTTCCAATCCATCCCACTACAACTCAAGGGTAAAATATTTGTCTTATCTCCAATCTAACCTGCTGTAAATCAGGAATAGGTTTATAACTTGATCACTCCCCGGGTAACCTAACCAAACGTGTATGCATGATGTTTTCATGGATGTATAATACCATTTTTTCGAGAATGATTCCCCTTTAACACTTGGGTTAACATTGCCCATTTTTTGTCAAGATTGTATCACTGACGCAATGTCTTGTCATTTTGTTCAATCACCATTTTTGACAAAAAATCTGGAGAGATAGTCTCAGTTTAGACTTATTCTCTACCAATATTTCCATCCCTTAAACTTGGTGGGTTTTAAACGATAGTCCTGTTTCAAGTTCTTTTATTAGTCAGAAGCTTCCAGAGTAATATGCGAAACTCCTTTATCAAATTATTATTAGTCCACTAAACGTTATTTCAATGCAAAATGCTTGAAAAATATCATAACAATGGATAAGAAGGAAACCAATTAGAAGCATAACTCAAAACAAATAAGTTAAGCAAAACTAGCAAATGCAATAAAAGGAAATTTATTGGTAGTGTATTTTGAAATGAATATAATAATTAAAGATAACATATTCAAAATGGGTAAAATGGAAACTAGATGCCCTAGATATCGCAGCCTGAGCTTCTCTTGTTCAAACTTCTTGAGGACCATTTTGAGCCTAGGATGTGTTTAGGAGATCTCGAGTACTTTGTCAATGCTCCAAGATGTAGCATATCCCTTATTTGTTAATTCAAGTATAGCAAGATCACTGCATGCCCCTCATTTAATCAAAATTTGAGCCGCCCCTTTTGGGTTTTCAACTCAAATCCCCTTTGGTCTCAAAGCGCCCTTTACGGGTTTTCGCCTTGGCCTCTCCTTTTTCTTTCTTCCTTTTTTTGATTGAAAATTTTTTTATATTTGATTTTTATATTTTATTTCTTTTCTCTCTTTTTTATTTCTTTTGGTTTTTTTATTTTGTTTTTTTAAGGTATCAAGGCGCCCTTTGCGGGTTTTCACCTTGGCCTCTCCTTTTAGATGAAATCTGAATTCACCGGCTTGAGCATGTCCTTGCCATCCATCTTGGTTAAAATTAATGATCTTTGAGAACAAGCCTTCTTCACTACATAAGGCATTTACTTTCCTCTGAAGTCCTTTTGTATGAGAAAGATCCTTCTTAATGCCAGGTCTCCCATCATAAAATTCTCTTGGACGAACCTCTTTGTCATAAGCCCATATCATCCATTTTTAGTACATTCGATCATAATGAATACTTTCAATCAAACTTACTGGAGACCTTCTGCTTCATCCAATTCTTAATTCAATCAAAGCTTGGAGAAAAGGAATCTTAACTTCCAACAATTGCTTCCCTTTCATAAACCAATGAGAAACATGTTGCCCTGGTGAAGGTCCTGGCCAACGTTCAAGAATTATAGAGGGTAAATGGTAACTTCTTTATACCAAACTTTACAAGTCTCAGTCATTCTTCAAAAAATTTTGAAAGGTTTTTTGGATGCTTTTGCTGCACTTATATGGTGTCTGATCTTTAAACAGACTGTAAATCTTTGACATTGTGCAATTAGGTTAGACACGTTCCTTTCTAGCATTCTTTATTGCCACTCTTCTTCTTCTTTTTTTTTTTTGAATTTTGAATTTTGAATTTGAATTTGCATTTAAATTTAAATTTAAATTTAAATTTGAATTTGAACTTGAATTTGAATTTGGATCTGGATTTAAATTTGGATTTGGATTCGAATTTGGATTTGGATTTGGATTTGAATTTGGATTGAATTTGAATTTGGATTTGAATTTAGATTGAATTTGGATTTGAATTTGGATTTAATTTGGATTTAAATTTGATGACTATTGACTTTGTAACTTTGGCATATGAAGCAACCTTCACCCTCTTCGTGAAGTAATTGACAACCACGAAGATGAATTGGTATCAGTTAGATGCTTTTGACGAGATCTGACACATAACATCTATGCCCCACCTATAGAAATAATGGAAGAGGCACATAAGTCTTGTCTTCCCCAATTTGGCATTTACGGCATAATTGATGCAATTTCCTTTTCTTGATAAACCAGTAGCATGATCCTCTTGATTAGCCTGACCATCGTAGAACCATCACCATGGATTCTTTAAACAACATACCCACATTTCAAGCCTGGCGTTCCTCAATATGATTGTACAAAAACATCTTGGAATTCTTGAAAATAGATCAATGATGTCTCGTCTTATTTCTGTGGTGAGTTAGGCTTCGATCTTTCTTAAGCTCGCAACATCCACTGACCCTTTGCAAAGTAAAGTCTATTTTCACAAATCAAAGATAAGCTACAATCTCTGTCATCTTCAAAGTCCTTAGATCCCCTAGACCCATATCTCATTCAAAAAGGGAGTTTGTAACAACATCGCTCATGTCGTTGATATCTGGGTACCTAAGTACGAAGGCAATCCAAAGAATAAATGATTCTAAGGATACTTATTTGTATGGTATGTTTATGAATAAAGAATGAAATAATATTCTAAAAAACAAAAGAATGTATAGTATGAAATAGAAAGAATAAAAAAATATTTGCTTAAAAAAATGCATTTTATTGAAATAAAAATTCTGGACGCAAGCCCATTTCATAAAAGGATTCTTATTGCCTCTGGGCTTAAAGAAACAAACATGTTTTGAATATTACTTTAGATTAACTCTAAAAATACAAGGATCCCTTCCACAGTCCCATTGTTTAAAATCTTCCCAAGTTGTAAGGTCTTGGAAACTTTGGTTCCCTCTTTAGATACATTATTAGTGTTCAGATTCGCTAATATTCTTTTCAAGCCTCTGAATTCTTCGAGGAATTGTAACTTTTCTTCCTCCACTTTCAACTATCATATTCACTGCTTCATTCGAGTGATTAGGTTCTGAGGAATCGTCGACTTTCACAATTCCCCTTTCAATGAGCCTTTCGACCAACTTTTTAAATGTAGTGCAATTTTCAA